>CM074448.1:23179109-24569109 GCA_037101425.1 Elopichthys bambusa
CAGATTACAGCCCCTTTTTATTGCCGTATTTCTGGTAAATTGTTCCTTTCCACTCCCTAGGGTACAAAAGCGCAGTATCTAGCAGCCAAGGCCTTGAAAAAACAGTCATGGAGGTTCCACACAAAGTACATGATGTGGTTCCAGAGGCACGAGGAGCCCAAGACCATCACTGATGAGTTTGAGCAAGTGAGTCACACTATAACAATTGCGGTATTCTGATTCTGGGGCCCCGGTCAACTTTTTATCATATTTTGGCCAAGAACTGCTTACTTAGATAGGAATATGCCTGACCAATATGTTGACTTCAGTTAATTTTATTAAGCTGTGATAAACAGATATCCACTCGCATTGCGTGTGCAACAGTGGCCAGATAGTGAGAGTTCTGCAGTTAAACTACTGTACACTGACAACCGCTAGAGAATGCAGTGTTTAGCGTCATTGTTAGCGCACTCACCTCGCATGCCAGCAGCGAACGGGCTGGCGTTCGAGACAGTCTCAGAGCAGGGTGGTTAGGATTGGTGTGTGCGTTTTGGAGGCGGAGCAATGAAGAGAGGGGTGGGTTTGTTTGGGTTGATTTCAAATATCAACAATGTCCAACAGCGTTGTTCAAAATCTACTTACCGCACCTTTAATTTTGGAATCTTACTACCCAGCACTGTGAATATAACCCAAAAAAGAATAATATCTAACTGGACTGTTTTTTTTTTTTTTTCTTCTGTCTTTTTACAGGGAACATATATTTACTTTGACTATGAGAAATGGGGCCAGAGGAAAAAAGAAGGTTTTACATTTGAGTACAGGTACCTCGAGGACCGGGACCTTCAGTGACGGATGGTCAACTAGAACGGAGGACTACTGTCGACATTCCGAACTGAATCAACACACACATGTACTCTCTCTTTCATTCACTAGGGAGGAGACCCAGATGCACACGCGAGGCTGTTTTACGTCTCGCTGGTGCATAATGCATCTGGAGCCCCTCCCACTCTTTACAATCATCCCGCCCACCAGCCGTGTTCTTTGTGACTCCGCCCTCTCATTCAATCAGACTTAACGCTGGTAAATCACCCCTTTCTGAGAACTTTATGGAGCATTTTTGCACCAAAGAAGAAGTTGAATAAACATTCACCCTATCAGCAAAATGACAATAAACACAAATTAGTGTGGATTAATTATTTAGCCATGGCTAATTGCGTAAAACACTGAAGTTCTGCTGTGATATTGATAAGCTAAAGCCAAACTAATCCAAGTCCTCTGAGCTACAGCTGTGTTATTCAGCAAACAATTCGTTTAAAGTAAACATCAGCAATTAAATTCTTAGGCACAGCCATTTTCTTGCATATATCTGTCCAACAAAGCCATAACAGCTGCTGTTTTCTCTTAGGAAGCTTGATTTTTGGGTTGTTGGCTCTGATCAAAGCACAGGTATTAATTCATATAGATAAGTTTGCAAGTATATGTCCTAAACTCAAATATCGATATTCATAATCGTTCTATCACTGTGGCACCAAATAATGAGTCTGAATGAGTTTCTTGAGTGCACAATTTTTTTGGTTGTAGACAAACAGGAGACCAAGTACACATCACAGATCAGGTTTGCGACTCTCATCAGTGATTATACAGAGGGTTTCTTTGGACTCAGAAAGGGAATAACAAATATGTTCATTTACTAGGGTAAATGTACTTCTCCAGCTGAAATTTGCTGTGAATTTTTGAAAGCGACAGGCTTTTTAGTAGACTTGCATGTCTCACAGATTTCATTAAAACGTCACGGTTTCATTTCACAGTGGCACTCATAAATGTTCCAGCATTTTATGACATTTTGTTCCCCTTATTTTGTTTGTGCTGTATAAATTAGCAACCACAGAAATAATTTCATATGAAAACATGCTGTAGAGAGGAATGTGGTCAGTCATTTTTAAATTTCTTTACAATTCAGCAAGAATGGGGCATTAAATATCCAACCTTATAAATGCCCACGCACACAACCTTGTTTTTATTGTAACATTTATGTTTCTTGATGAGCGTGTGGAAGAGAGCAGAAATGTGAATTATAAATATATATATTTTTTCCTAACTGGAAAAGTGTTGTACAGAACATTTGTTCTCCTTCTGTTGACCCCCCCCCCCCCCCCCCATAATCATTTAAACAGCATGGAAAATTACACTTGCAAAGTGGACTGGAGTAATAAAAAAAACAGAGAAAATAAAGCATTGCAATGAAAGCAAAGACTGTAAAATATAAATAAAAGAATTACTTTTCAAAAAGAGGACGTCTGGGTTTTCGTCATCGCTGAGAATCTGTTTGAAATTACATTGTTCTCACGAGACTGTTTATAGTAACGTAATATATATACTGCCTTATGAAGAAATTGATTATCTTTTTAATTTAGTCCCATTTTAATAGTTATTTCCAGTCCTCAGATTTGATTAGCTGCTGATGTACAGTCCCAGCAGCCCTAGGATTTTTTTTTTACTGTTTGTATCACTCTGCTTGTCTTTTTTTCAGGATGGAAGCAAAGTGAGGGACGGGTTTTTGAAAATCAGAGCATCTGTGTTTTCTCTTGGTTCGTGATCGCTTACAATTTCTTGCTAGTAAGGAAATGGAGCTGAAGCTGTGACACTTTAGAGCACAGATGGGAAAATCTCTGCCGCTCTGCTCCACTCATACACTGTTCTAGACTGGCTTTTGGTATGTATGTGCATTGCTTGGTGGTCTTTGGCTCATAAAAGTTTTTGGCAGGTTGTTGGTTTAGTGATTAATGGAATAATTTCCACTGACGTGTCTAAATTACCAACAAGTTTGTAGTCAATGCTCTGTTTATTACTGAAAGCATACTGTAATGTTCAAAAGTTTGGAGCCAGTAATTTTGTTGTTTGTTGAAAGAAATTGATACTTTTATTCACCAAATATGCATTACATTTATCTAAAGTGGCAGTAAAGTCATTCATGTTTCAAAAGATTTATATTTCAAAAAAATGCTTTTTTTTTTTTTTATAAACATTCTATTTATCAAAGAATCCTTAAAAAAGATCACAGTTTACACAAAAACATTAAAGGGATAGTTCACCCAAAAACTAAAATTCTGTCATCATTTACTCACCCTAAAGTTGTTCCAAACCTTTATGAATTTCTTTCTTCTGCTGAACACAAAATAGATATTTTGATGAATATGGGTAACTGAACAGTTGATAGGCCTTATTGACTTTCACCATATTTTTTTCCATACTATGGAAGTCAGTGGGGGCCGTTAGCTGTTTGGTTACCATTATTATTTAAAATATCTTCTTTTGTGTTCAGCAGAAGAAAGAAACTCATACAGGTTTGGAACATCTTGAGGGTGAGTAAATGATGACAGAATTTTAGTTTTTAGGTGAACTAAAAAAACTATCCCTTTAAGTAGCACAACTCTTTTTATCAAATAAATGCAGCCCTAGTGAGCATAAGAGACTTCTTTCAAAAACATTAAAAATGTCTTACTGCAAACTTTTTAACCACAGTTTACACATTAAACTACACAAAATCAATGTCACTGCATTAAAAACAAAATATTAAATCAAGTATCTTCACTTTTCTGAGCCATATTTGCTAGCTTTTTATTCAAGGTGATTTTTTTGTGGATGTATGAAGTGAACATAATCCAGTCCAATGCACTCCTCGTTTTCAGTTTGAACAGTTAATCTGTTTTATTTCAGACCTAACTAATGTTTTTTGTTAAATGTTTTACTAAAAATGTTTCCTGTCTGCCTTTGAAATAAATGTTTGGTTTAGTATTTTGGGTAACAGGATCCAATTCTCACTATTAACTAGTTGCTTATTAGCATGCATACTAGGATATTGGCTGTTTATTAGTACTTATAAACAGTGTTGGGTGGATTACTTACAAATTGTAATCGGTTACTGATTCCAAATTACATGACGACAACTGTAGTTATTAACGTAATCCATTAAACATTTAAGGTAATATAATCTGACTACTTTTGGATTACTTTTAGATTACTTTTCACCTAACTCATTTGTCACATTGATTTGAATAGGATAATCTTATACCATATTGATATAAAAATACGAAGAAAATATATTCCATTTTTCGATATCAACAACATGAAGTGCATTGAATATTACATTACATCAGGGTTTCCCAAACTGAGGTGCAGGGGTTCATGAGTTTTATGAAAAGCTATTAAGTAATTAGATCATAAAAAAAAAAAAATTAAAATAAATCATAAAACTTGAGGTATTTAGATATTTTTAGGTATTTAAATATTTTAGGTAAATATTTAAAATATTTTACTGTGTTTATCAGAAGCTAATTAGATATGCAATGTTGAGAAAACACTTATTAAAAGTGAAACGATTTCTGTATATCCACTCATCAAATGTGTGGGTTTCAGTTTTCAGCGATAGTCACATGGCTAGTGGCTGCTCTGTGTGTGCAATTCCACAAACCTGGAAGACCTTCTGAATGTATATAAGCAGTACACTTTTATAGAAAGGAAAATTTAAAAGTAGTAGGGAGAATCGAAGAATTAAGAATAATTTACTGCCATTGTGAGAATAACAAGTAATCATGTAATCAATAAAAAAGTAACTAGTCTGATCGTAATCCAGATTACATGTAATCAGTTACTACCCAGCACTGCTTGTATCACATATTAATGCCTTATTCTGCATGACCATATTCTACATCCCTTCATCCTACCCAATACCCAAACTTAACTACCTTATTAACTATTAATAAGCAGTAATTAGGAGTTTACTGAAGCAAAAGTCGTACTTATTAGTTAGTTAATAGTGAGAACTGGAACCTGAACTAAAGTGTGACTGTATTTTCTTATATAAAGTCATTTGTACATCTTTAAGAGTGGCTTAGAAGTCAAAGCGCTTTTGTGTGCCAGTGTTCACTGATATTATTCATTGTGTAAGAGACATATCCCAATGCATTGGCATCATATTGCCTCTTAACAAAACCTCTGAACTTTTTATGCTTTGGCGTTTTAACCACTCGAACAAAACGCCATCCTAGAACTTGTCCCACACCTGAACCTGTTTTTCACATTTTTCATCTGTTCACGCATGTGTGAGCGTGTGATTCCGTGTTTTCGTGTGATTATTTTTGTGTGCGGCTCTGTGACGCATTTGGTTTGGGCCAGCGGCTGCAGGACTGTTTGAGTCATCTGGCTGTGTGAGAGAGCGCGTTTGTGTGTGCGAAGCTACGAGCACTTCTGGCAGGTTCACTACCATGAAGCTCCCACAGTGACAAGACTGACCCTACCATTGCCTCCAGCAACACAGGGAGTCATTGTCATGCCCCAAATACAAACATTCACTCTCACGTCACTGCAGATCGCAATGCTCATACCCCAATGTCCTAAAGTGTGTTGCCTTCAGACTGCGGTATGATACTTGAGAACAATGCTGTCTTCTCCAGAACGCCTCCTGAAACCATGTTTTCCACAATCTGAGATAACCAATGCCAGCTTTTGAAGACCTCACATGTATGCAACATGGTGTGAGGGATAACATTCACTTTAGGCCAAGTGACTTAAAGGAACTCATTCTGATTCAGTCACAATCAACATTCAAGTAATTGAATCACTCAGGAATAAAACTCTTCAGCAACCTATGTAACATAGCCTATTAAAAAGAGAAAGTGAAAATTTTAGATTTCATTTTTTTTTTCCCCCAACACTTTGATCACCTTTTTGCTGTTTTGCAGTTTGTAGTCCTGTGTGGTATGTAACATGATTTTTTTTTTTTTAAAGTATAAATATTCAGCGCATGCATTTTTATTTTCTATTTTTGCCTGAAGAATAATTTGACAGTTTAATGAATAATAATATTAAGGAATGTTATTATAGAATTATTGTTAGGCATTGTCTTCTTTTTAATAGGCCTAATAACAGTAATAATTAAAAAGGTAATATTTCACCCTCAAATAAAAGATCCAGTTTGTGATACAATAATGTAATTATTTTCATGAGACACCACTCACCCCCAATTACCATGTTTTTATTCCCATTCTTCCCAATTGTTGTTCTCATATGATGTTCATCAATATAATAGGCAAATGTATTAGTGTATGTAACTAGTTTAAATTACAGTAAAATTTCTGTAGATTTTTTTTCTTTCTTTCTTTCTTTCTTTTTTTTTTTTTTTACTAAATTGTTTAAGACAAATATTACAATTTTGTATAAATACTTTACAATTTAAAAAAAATTCGTTACATTTGCCTAATTAAAATGCGATTGTTAGCATTACAGGATAGGAAAAATTTAAATACATGAAAATATTGTCATAATACCAATATAAATGGTCCTTTAACGAAAAGCAAAATATCTAATATCATTTCTTTTGGTTTTGGACTCAAAATTGACCCCGACATGTTCACCTTAAAAAAAGAGAAATCAATAAAGAACCATTATTGTCATGGGATGCTGCGGTTACCATAGAAACCAACGGTACAACACTTTTTTTATATATACATTTCTGTCACGCAAATGGAAGAGCTAAACTCTATAGTTTAACTATGTCATTCTCTTCTTCGTTTCTCGAAAATAAATAAGTTAAAATTCATCCCGTTTTAGAGGTTCATGAATTCTCTCGCGCTAGAATCTCGTGAGCGCGTGCCAATCTGCGAACGAGCGTTAGTTGATTTTCCCTAAAAACCCAGCACGCGTAGAAAAGACATTCTCGGCCAATAACGCGTGCCAGCGATTGGCAGATCATTTCCAACATTTAGCAAATGAAACCACGTGCAAACATCTCGCTCCAATCGATGTAAACTGAGCGAAGCGGACCTTTGTGGGAGCAATTGCGTTTCAGTGGCGCGGAGGTAGATCTCTATTAGTGAGTGTGGAGCCCATAGAATTTGTGTTGAAAGCGGAATAATACGGTCATTTAAATAGTAGAGAAACGGATATTGCCGGGCGCGTCTAATTAATCAGCCGTTTTATGTTTATTTGGCAACATACGGATTAGACTGTGCATAGTCAATAGCGTTTTATATGAAAAAGAACCTATTTTTACCTGGATGCACGAAGTATTATGCGTTTTCTTTTCTCGTTGGACTGTAAATTACGCATGGTCGATATTTTTGCTAATATCTGGAGACGTCCACATATTCCTTTCACGTTTTTATGACTTGTGACTGAATGAAAACTATATTTTGAAACTGACATTTTTATGTAGAACATCCAGGACGAGTGGAGGCTTTATTCGCCTTTAAGTAAGATACTCTCCCATCGCCAATGCTACAAAACTGCGTCTTTTTCTACGAACCAAGAGCTGTTAAGAAACGCAAGACCCCATCTCTGTGAATACTGCGCGTGCTGCATCATCTCATTCAATTTGCTGTCAGCCAAGAGAGGGGCAACAATAACTTTCAACGGTTATTGTATCACATTTCTTGCAGTCTCCGCATCATTTTCCACAGATTGGAAGCGGGCAGCTGTTGCAACAAACGCATACACACGCAGGTAAGACGTGCCTTCATTTTGTTCCCATATGATGCTGTTACTGCTGCAACGTGCGCGAGGATCGCATACACATAGGTCGCGCGCTCATTACAGTCCTTTCTTTGCGTTTTTTGCTTGATTTCTGTTTATGAACACATCTGTTATGAGCTAAACATTGAACATTCATAACGAATGTAAGACCAGGGATGGATACATGTCATGGGGATTGGTGTCGCACAGCGTGTGTCGTCCGCCACTGGAATTTTAATTTCCTCCCTGAGATCTGCCATGATGCTGCTGTGTGTATAGCTTGCTATAGTCTGTTTGCGCGTGTGGGTCAGGTTTTGCCTATATTGTGAATTAAATAATGTCTCAATTAATATATAAAATGTGTCTTAAAGGTAGGGGGTTGAAAATGTAATTATCACAGTATAAAACAATAGAAGTCAATGAAAAGTCCTCACTGTGATAGAAAAACAAGCATGTTTTTTTTTTAACGGCTTGTGTCACTTATAACTATGGCGCATTGTCAACACGCATTCAAGTGTCGCAAAATGCACACAATTAAGCAAATCCTTCAGTGTTTCACTTGACAAATTACACTTACTTGTCTTTGTTCGTATCTCTTCATCTGTAAATGACAACACAAGGCTTCTTTTTTTTTTTGTACCACGACTTGTTGCTGACTAACAGTCTTTAGAATCCTGAAAACCACTTTCATTTTATCTTCTAAGGCCTACTGTCCTCTTTCTGCCCTTCATCTCTCCATTCCCATTTTGGTGTGTGCTCGCTCATAAAATGGTAATGGGCTGCATATTGGCCTGACATCTGTCATCTGCACCTGTTTGTGGATGGGACGGATGCTTCCCATCCTCCTGAGTCAGAGAAACAGGGTTGATGATGATCAGGAGGATGAAGGGGTGGGGAATGGAGAGAAAGAGGCAGATGAATGGAGATGTGCATTGCACTCGCTTGAGTTGCTTAAAGGAGGAAGTATGTAGGATATTTACCGCAAAGGGAGGATGAAACGAACAAACTAAGCGAGGTGATCCATCTGCCCATCTCTATGTCACATCCCTCTATCTCACTCACTGCAGCAGAGCTATTCTAAGAGAACACTTTCGACCCACGCACTGTCAAATAGATAGAGAAAAATAAAGAGTGTATGAGGGAGAAGGAAGGACGAGAGGCGTGTAGTGTGGCATGCTCAGGCCGTCTTTAGAGAGTTAGTGTGCATGTGTGTTAGAGGAGTATGTGCAGATGCTGTAGTGCACATCTGTGAGGCACCGCTTTCACGAGCCCGTGCTTCCAGGACCCCGTCTCTCCGCTTCACATCATTACCCACACAAGGCGTTGCCGATGGCAACTCCGGAAAAGAGGCAACTTGGTGAGCATAAAGCACACTGTAAAACGAAAGGGCATAAGATGCACTTGTGAGGGGCTGTTTAAAGGTGCGTAGCCTTGTGTGTTTTGCCCTTTTTACCTCATTCCCTCTTCCATAAGGGTCCTTGCTCCTAAAAACCCTTCCTCCCCCATCCCTGCATCCTTCCTGTCTTCTCTTCTCCTCTCAATAGGGTCTCTCTCTGCCCTGCCAACCCCCCACTCCGCACACATCTGTGGCTGTGTCACCCCCCGCTTCCTCTCTCGCTTCGTCCAAAGCTGCATCTCTTTGAACGTATTAAGCTTTCAGTATGTTCCCACAAGCCTTTTTAAGTGGCGTTTATACTGTTACTTGCTTATTTACTCTCAGTGCCTGTCATTGAGGGTTTAAGATTCGCTGTATTGCATCAGATATGCTAACATGTGCATGTTATTCACTACCGTAACGTGTGACTCAGTATGTGAGAAAGCTGAGGTCGCACTACTATATGCACAAAATATGGTGTGCATATTGCATACACTTTGCACCTTGTTGATCGTGGAGGATGATGTGATTCACAGCCATATGATTGTGGATGATTTTGTTGTAGGGAAACAACACAAATGCGATTGAAACTGAATGCACAGTTCTTTATATTATTGTTAATAATTTTTAAATAGTTTGTTGATTGCAGTGATGCAGTCATTTTCTGGTTGAATGTGTACATATGTTATATGTCTGTGTCAGTATGAAAAATGAAATCTTATATCTTGGTGTGAGTAATTTTATATCACTATTAAGGTGTATATATAGTTATTTTATTGCACAATGCAGCTATTTTTAATGGCAAAATCCAAGAAAAATTGTTTATATATTAAATAAACATATGGTAGTATTCAATTTTAGATAATTCAGTGAATTACATTTTTTTTAAATTAAAAAGTTACTTAATTTAATTAGATTTTTTTTTTTATTTAATAGAGACAAAAAAAAACCGGTAACACTTTATTTTAGGGTCTTTTAACTAGTTGCTTATTAGCATGCATATTAATAGAATATTGGCTATTTATTAGTACTTATTAAGCACATATTAATGTCTTATTCTACATGGCCTTATTCTACATTCTTAATCCTACCCAATACATAAACTTAACAACTCAATAAACTCATAATTTACAGTAAATTATGAGTTTATTGAGGGGAAAAATCGTAGTTAATATTTTGTGTTCCCTATACTAAAGTGTTAACATAAAATCTTATATCTCTAATGAGAGGGAGTTCAGCCTTGCACTCAGAAATACTGATAAGAAGTAGAGGTTGTAAAAACTTGTTTTGAATTTTAAATCATTTAATGCGTTGCTGTTGGTCCCTTCTTAATAAGGGTATTTTGTCAAAATTAGTTTAGATGTTGTAAAAGATGTTAATGACATAATCGATGCATGCACATTGATATGTATTGCATTTATTTGCCTCATTACAAATCAGGGATTTCAATCATTCTTAACTTCCTTCTGTCTTTCAGTGAAAATCCAAGACTAACAAAGGAAAACAGAAGCCAAGACGAAGAGCCATCAGCCTGGATGAAAACGGCTGTAGTCCCAGCCAGGAATAGGAAGTCTTCATCTTTTCTAAAGCAGATGAACTATCACTGTTTTTGTGAGCCAGGGGCTTTTTGAAAGGATGTTGATTTGCACAGATTGAAGATTTTCTCCTTGACTTTTTGCTACCAAAACCAGTGCCAAACACTAACCGTGCCAACCAGAAGCAAGAAATTATTTCACCAGTACATCTGCATTTTTGTTAAGCCATTTAACCACAATTTACACCAACATTAATTCTCAGTTTTTACCTTATTTCAATCAGTGTTTTTTACTACTGAATAGCATGTAATAGTTCCTAAGGTGGAAAGTTTCTATCATTTAGTTAGTCACAAACAACAAGCAGTTTTTGCTCCCCAAAATAGGGAGAACAGTGCATTATTGGTTAAACATGCTTTATGTAAGAGTGGCCGTTACGAATGCATTAGCCTGAGAGAGTTCGGCTCTTGATCGATTGATCGATGGATGGACGGGCTTATGGATGGCTGGCACAAGCCTCATTAAACTTTCCAAAGTGAGCTGCTGCTAATTCTGTTGATTAGTCGTCCGTTCCTCTCACGAAGGCCCGTTTAACTCTTCCTATCCATCAGATCTCTTTAGTCATCCATCTTGTTTGCTCCTCCAACCTCTACGGACTCTGCACATTTAGAGCAGAACCCTCAGGAGTCTCTGAAGGGTTTAGATACTGAAGCCATACTCATAGCCATAATAACGTCAAGATCCCTGCGAGCATTGAGAGGATTCAGCTTGGCCATTCTAGAACAGCAGATGCATGGGTATATTCAGGAATATTTTTAGAGGTCCATATGTTCGAAGGTGGTCCAGGTTTGACGTTCCTTAATCTGCCATATTCACCAGCGAGCCATTGACGCGTTTACTGTGTTGACAGTGGGGCGACGTTTAAAGTTGTCCCACTACTTGAAAAGACGCTCTTTAACACTTAGGATAAGTCTTTTGGTGTGTTTGCTTGACGGTCTCCACGTGTTCCACATTGACGGATGAATCCCGACTTGTTCATGCCTGTTCAGTGGGCTCAACCATGCTGTCCTGCCAGAACTGGGCCCAAGCCCCCATTTGTTTTATTCTGTTGGGTTGAGCTAAATCCAGAGCAGAGACACTCACGGAAGAGGGTCCAACACACATAGACCCTAAACCTTTACCTAGACCCAGTCCACCCTTCCATTTTCTTTCTTCCTTACCTGAACACTTCTTCCTTTCTGGCCTGACTTGTGCTGTCAAACCAGGAACTAATATATACCTGCTGCTTGTTACACTTCGTGAGTGCCCTAACCAACCTACACTCTTCCAAAGCCTTCGTAATGAGCCTTTGTCCCGTGGTGCCGCCTTTAGAGAAAAGATCAGCTCTTCCCCATTTCTGAACTCTTGAAAGTTGCTCTTTCATCGCTTCGTCCTACCTTTTATCTCTAGCCTCAATGACTTCCTTCTGAAACTCGAAAAGATGAAGTACTTAGTATTTTTCTTGAGAACTGACACTGTTAGCCTGATTATTTGGACTGCACAACAGAACCTCAATGACCTTTAAAGGTATTCTTGTTAGTCTTGCAAGATATTCTCATTGACGATTAAAGCCTAAAGAGCCAACCAACTGAGATTTGTTTACAAGACGACATCAGTTCTTGAAGCTGACGATGACAGTTGTTTACAAATCACACCGAATAGCTGAGTAGTATTAACTGTTTCTTTCTATACGGTTGGTTAGTGAGTCAACAACTGAAGTGCCAACCAGAATAGAGAGCATTTGGTGAAACATAGTTTACACTCGAACAGAAATGTTTACATGTTGCCCATAAGGTGAACTCAGATTGAGTCTTGAATGAGTTGTTAGTGCCATAGATCAGTTCAGTTAAACAAAACAAAACCACCTTTAAGAAGAAGCTGTTCCCATGACTTTGACATGACACTTTAAAAAAAGTTTACATTGTTTACAGAACTAAATTGCTTGCTACAAAAGTGAAATACTTTTTCATTTTACATTTGAGTCATTGCCATATTTCTAAAGCTGTTGTTTTATAGAATTGTCTCATTGAGAAGATTCCAAATATTTGATTTTGTGCCAAATCAAAATTTTCAAGCATTCCAACTCTCACCCATTAAGCATAAAACTTGTACATAGATTTACCTCATTCTTGTTAATAATTTCCTCAGAAATATGTTTACACCCTAAATGCTTTTTTCTTTAACCTGAACTCCCACACTTGGATGTGTATTTTGCATATTAAATAATTTGCATACTAGTGTATGCACATGTGAAAGAGAGATTAACTACGTCTTATATATTGCCACACTGACTTGCAACTTTTGATAGACGTCAGCTTTTTGTAGGCCTCCGAAGTCTTTTGTACAAAGGCTTCACGTTTTTTCATCTTTGATTAAAAAAAAAAAAATCCCCTATATCAAGATGCCACCCGCTGCCATCTTGCTTTTCTTTCTGTTCTGCCCTGTGGTCTCCACAGTGACTATTACCTCGGAACGCTCCTCAGTGAATGGGGGACCAGTGTTGCTTCTGTTGCGAGGACGCGGCCGCAAGGTCCCTCAGCCTGACATGCGGGACAAGGAGGCGGCTGCCATGGCGGCAGAGCCAGAGGCAGCCGAAATCCCTCCGAAACCCTTGCCGCAGATTATGCTACCCCGCAACGTGACGGCCGATGCCCTGAAGCCTCCGCTGGGAGCCGCACAGGTGGCACCGCCTCCTCGGCGACTGGTGGACGTGGACGTGTGTCAGGGCTACTACGATGTGATGGGACAGTTCGACAACACTTTCAACTGCACCAAGGGCACCTACATATACTGCTGCGGCACCTGCCATTATCGCTTCTGCTGTGAGCACCAGCGCAGCCGTCTAGACCAAGACTCCTGCACTAATTACCGGTCACCCGACTGGGCCGTCACGACTGGACCCATCACCCAGCCCCCGGTCCGACACGACCCAGATTTCGACCCGCTGCAGCAACAGAACAACAGCACGGCTTACGTCATTGGGGGAGTCATCTCTTTTACCATGGCTGTGGCCATTGGGATTAAAGTGGCCTTCCATAAACTTTCTCGACGACCGAGGAATAGAGACATCAACATGCCTAGGTGAGTGAAAGGCCTATTATGACCGTACTCACAAAGTGGATGGAGACAATGCTGTGCACATCTGAGTCTGCATCAGTGACTGCCACATGAAGAGATCCGTAGTGATTTTGATGTCAGACTCTTTCAGGTTTTGCCTTTTGATTTCACCATATACTCATCTTTTATTTTTACTGTTTATCTCTCTCTCTTCAGAGCGCTGGTGGACATTCTGCGTCACCAGTCTAGTCCAATCCAGCAAGGAGAGAGGAACAACAGCACTGTCCTAACAACCGCCACATCCAGCGAGGGCACACTGGGGCGGCCATTAAAAAACTTCTACACTCCCGGCCTCCAGAGCAAAGATAACCGGAGTGAGTCTATCTCACTCACACAAGAGTTATAGATCGAATAACAGCAAAATAGTAAGCAAAGGAAATAGTGGATGTAATCACAATGAATTGAAACTTGGAGGGGAATGAGTACATACATGGCGCTTTTCCACTGCTTGGTACTACTTGGTTCGGCTCGGTACGGTACGGCACGGCTCAGCTTGCTTTACTTTCGGTTTGCTTTTCTATTACAGTTAGAACTGCTTCAAAGTGGGTGGGATTATAGATTTATCGTTATAGTTGCACCAACTCTACTGCTGTGGATCCGTTCCTCGTCTACCAATGAGTCTGCACCTTGTCTACTGACCACGATGCAGCCATTTCTTTTTTCAAGTTGCATGCGACAGTCGTTTTAAGTCGTTTCGTGAACAAATGATACTGTGGTGGCTTATTGACCATTTAAATCTAGCGGGTTTGGTGTCTCGTGTTTTAAATCCAGTGACAATCCTCTCTGACCAATCGGTGATCTGCAGTGTTTACATGTCACATTTAGTATCGGTACAGCTTACTAGGAACCTCAACCGAGGTGGTACTATTTAAACAAGCTGTACTGTTCTGTACAGAGCCGTCCCATGCAGGGGAAAAGCACCAAAAAGTGAGCCGTATTGAGCCATACCGAACTGTACCATGCAGTGGAAAAGCGCCAATAGAGAAATAGGGGCTTGAATTGTGGAATCAACAGCTCAGAAATGAAGTCTGGAGGCATGATTTAGTTGACAGATCGACAAGCCTGAGTGTATGAGGTAATGTAGAACAGAGGATGTGTCAGAAATGAGTCACATTAATTCTGCTTCAGAGACAAAAGATGCTATGTAACCACATGCAACTAGAGCAGCAAGTAAAGGAATTAAAGGATCAACCAACATCCATAACAGGGATACTTAAAGAGTTAGTTCACCCAAAAATTCTGTCATTAATTACTCACCCTCATGTTGTTCCAAACCCATAAGACCTTCGTTCATCTTTGTAACACAAATTAAGATATTTTTTTATGAAATCCATGTGCTATCTGGCCTCTGATAAACTGCAACATAATTACCACTTTCAAGGCCCAGAAAGGTAGTAAAGACATCATTAAAATAGTCCATGTGATTACAGTGGTTCAACCCTAATGTTATGAAGCAACGAGAATATTTTTGTTTGGGTTTTTTTGCGCACAAAAAGTAATGACTTTATTCAACAATTTCTTCTCTTCTATGTCAGTCTCCTATGCAGTTGACGTAGTAAACACAGTGCAGTGTTTTTAGGTTAGTATTGGCTCAGTATTGGCCGACGCTGTTCATGTGAGCACCATGATGCATGCATGTGCTGCTGACGCAGGAGCCGGCCAATAATGAGTCGGCGTTCTGACGTAGAACCCGGAAGCACTGAACTGTGTTTATAACATCAACTATTGTGTTTTTTTGCACACAATAATTCTCGTTGCTTCATAACATTAAGGTTGAACCACTGTAGTCACATGGACTATTTAAATGATGTCTTTACTACCTTTCTGGGCCTTGAAAGTGGTAATTATGTTGCAGTCTATCAGAGGCCGGAAAGCTCGCAGATTTCATCAAAAATATCTTAATTTGTGATCCGAAGTGGAGCGATATGATGGTGAGTAATTAATGACAGAATGTGAACTAACCCTTTAATGTATGCAGCTTGGGGGTCGTTTTTAGAAAGTCAGGCAGTAATAAGGGGCCAGTGAATAAAATGCCTGGTAAAATCTGGTATTAGTTGTGATACTTGATTTTCAACTTGTTTTAAAGAGTGCAGTGCAGTCTTTTGCAGTTAGTTAATATATTCCAGAACAGTGTAAACTTATTCAAGATAAAATGTTATTTACACTACATTTAAAAATATTTTTTGAAAGAAAAATAATGCTCACTAAAGGCGGCATTTATTTGATCAGAAAAAGTTATGTGACATAATATTGACATTTAAAATAACTTTTTACTATATTTTAAAATGTAATTTATTCCTGTAATGGCAATGTTGAATTTTTATCCAAAAAACAAACTTCAGTGTCACATGATATTAATGTTGAAAACAGTTTAGCTGTTTAATTTTTTTTTTTTTTTTTTTTTTTTTAACAAACAGTGATACATTTTTTTGAGGATTGTTTTTAAATAAATAGTAATAGAAGAAATAATAGAAAAATAAAAGAAATATTACTGACCTCAAACTTTTGAATGGTAGTGTATATATAAATGCATTCATAAAATTCAAATTTCAATTGTTCGAATTTTATAATTTGAAGAAAAAAAATCTTTATATTTAATCTCAAGGATGTAACTAAATATTTAATTTAGTTGGGGAGACCAAAGGTAAAATTGAACTAATCTGTCATTGGGGAAAAAACTAAACGAAAACATACACACATATATATATATATATATTATGGGGGTGCAACCCTCATTGTCTTCTGTGCCTGTGGTGGTTAGCCATGATTTAAGAAATGGTGTTCTTTTTTAGGATTCAGTCCATTTTGTGTTGAATTGTCTGTTTTCACTCTCAGATTTTCAATGTTTGGCTGCATTTGCTAAATGGAACACATCCAATTTGACTGTGCCGCAGGTGGTCTTTCCAATTAGTGGTGAAAGTATTTCAGTGGCACCAATCAGTTGTTAGAATATTTGCATATAATTTTTTTCACCATTGTTGAAAAAGAAGTACAACTGCACTGCAAGTAAGTGATGTGGCATGACAAAACTGCTTTAGACTGCTTTATCCATTATAACAGGAGTATTACACGTCACACTGTGTTTTTCACTTGCAGTGCTGATAGACATTCAGGAAATTTTCAAAATTGCGGTGGCAGATCAACCGAAAACCATGTTTCTACGTTGAGATATTAAATGTGCATAGAGGCCTCACATGTATTTTATGAATTGGGAGTGGGTCAGTGTTTACTCTGCTTTCTTGCAGCTGGGAAACACAGTTTTGGACAGACTGGGTCCAGTCCTAAACACACAACTACTATCGGTAAGCCAAGGAGCTTAGGCAGAGTGTGCAAATGTGTCGCTTGTGTGAGAGCCCCAGTAAAAAAGCTTCAGATTTGTCTGTGTGTATTTGTCACTGCCTTTGCTTCGGCTTGGTCTTGTTGGTTCGAGTGTGTTTGCCAGTGCCCTCCCACTCTGTCGCTACCCTGAGCTATTTTCTTGTTGTTTGTCCTGCACCCAGCACTGTTTGCACCAGTCAGCAAAGCTTCAGTAACTATGTTGGCATGCATAGTAGCAGAATGCCAAAAAATCATGAAGAAAAAAAGTGTCTTTTCTTCATGTTTATGTATAATATTATATTCATATTTATTTATCTATATGAATATTTAATCAATAGAGAAAAAGGGAGAGAAAAAATCCTGATGCTGTGGATTGCAACTTTTGTGCCCAGGTTCTCACAGTGGAAAACTTAAAATCTGTCTATCTATCTGTCTATTCCATCCTTTCTTCCTTCCTTCCTTCCCTCCCTCCCTCCTTCCCTCCCTCCCTCCCTCCCTTCCTCCCTTCCTTCCTTCCTTCCTTCCTTCCTTCCTTCCTTCCTTACTTAATGTAAAACCAAATGGAATTTTGTTTATCAACACTTTTTGCATTTAACTTCAACTTCACGAGTCAAAATAGCACATATTGCATATGCCATGATGAATTGGGGTTGGTGATTAAAGAACCAGACTCTAACTGCAAGGTACTTAAGTTCAAATCTCAGCAAGGATGATCTATGAACTGGAGAGTTGCTGAGTTCCTATGTGACCACTATGCCCTTGACTACATTTAATCTGCAGTGCTTAACACAAGGTTGCTCCAGGGGGACGTTCCCTGTAGTAGGTGTACGGCAAATTACTTTAAATAAAAAGTGTCTGTGGAACAAATTACTACATGAATAAAGATATTATCATTACATGAGGATAAATTAAATTTAGAGGGAAAGTGAAGTGATGAACAGTAGTCTAGTCACACAAATGTTCCAATTCCATTGCATTGTAAGTAAATCTGTCATTTAGAGAATCGGGACGAAGCTTCAGTGTTCCAGTCACCCACATTTAATTAGACCTATATTCTACTTTCGGCTCAGATAGATCACATCAGTTGTTGGTGTTTGTCTTATTCTCTTTTGTTGTCCACTCTTAGAGCGAGTTCCACGCATGAACAACACCCAGCTGGCCTCGACAGGAACACTGCTGTCCAGCAAGCACAACAATTCTGGTTTTCACCCCTCCTTCTCTCACTCCTTCCACAACCTTGCCCAGCTACCTCCATCATACGAGACCGTCATGAAACCAGAGCTCAACCGCTACAGCTCCCTTAAGAGACTAGGTGAGTGTGTGTCTGAAAAAGACAGTGTGCAATTTCAGAGCTGCTACTACTCAGAGGGTCTCTTTGAGGGAGTGTAGCAAGAGGTCAACTGCTGCTGTTTTAGGATGGATGCTCTGTGGCATTGGATAGTTTTTGCACATATAATTTTATTATATAATTACAAATCATATTTTGTAAATTGATCATATTCAGTCATATTCAATCACAGTCAAATTCAAATCACCACTTACATATTACAAGAGAGGTTATGTTAAACTGAAATTATATTAATTAAATACATTTTATAAACATTGATGGATAATTCAAATTAATTATTTCAAACATTTCTTGCATTTATGAACCCTGTAGTTGAAATACTTTGATAAATAATCTGATATTGACTAAAGCTTTAAGTATCATGAACTAAAAATCATTTTTTACAGCATCTAGGTTAAAATCAATTTGTAAATAAATAATTGTTCATTGTTATTAAAATATAAAAGTATTGATATTAATATTAAAATATTAATAAAGTATCAACATATAAAAAATGTGGCAGCACTTTACAATAAGGTTTATTAGTTAACATTAGTTAACTACATTAGTTAACATGAACTAATAATGAACGGCACTTATACAGCATTTATTCATCTTTGTTAATTTCAACATTTACTAATACATTATAAATATCTTGTTAACATTAGTTAATGCACTGTGAACTAGCATGAACAAATAATGAAGAACTGTATTTTCATTAACTAACATTAACAAAGATTAGTAAATAGAGTAACAAATGTATTGCTCATGGTTAGTTCATGTTAGTTAATACATTAACTAATGTTTAACTAATGAACCTTAATGTAAAGTGTTACCAAAAATGTTTTAGTACATGAAGAAATTAGCATTAACCACTATGAATAAATGCTGTAAAAGTATTGTTCATTGTTAGTTCATCATACCTAATGCATGATTTTATGTTAACAAATGTGAAGTGTTATCAAAAACACATTTGAATGTTACACCTTCATTAAATGTGCTCATCATCCATCTCAGACCACAGTGCTTTGTTTTAATGCAGTCAAGTGCAATCTGATCACTATAACGCATATTAATACCAGGTGTAAATGGTCAAATATATTAATTTTCAATTTTCCTAACTACAGAAAAAAACCTGGATGAATATTCTGGATATTACACCTCCAAGCGAAGGCCAAACAACGCCCCACCCAGCTTCCACTCCTCCCAGCACCACCTGCCCTGGGGCGGTGACTTCACACTGGGTGCAAGGGGAACCCTACCACTAAACATGTCCCGTACGCGCATCCATGTGTCCAGTTCCACTTCCACCCCCAACCCCTACCCTTTACCCCAGACGCAGTACAACCCCACGTTCGACACGATGAGTAAACCGCCTCGCCGGGTGATGTCCCAAGACCAGCTTCTGGCGCTGGGGGAGGGGAACACTCTCTCACGCCTCTCCAAGAACCAGCAGCATCAGTATTACAAACCCATGACCACCAGCAAGAGCTCCAACACCCAGACTTTGCGCAAGTCTCACGAACGCCTCCTGGTGTCGCCAGACCGCCTGGAGGAGCGAATGATGGCCGATTATGGCGGGATGGTGCCCACCTCATCTCGTCTCACCCATCACCAGAAAGCGCAATCCCAGCAGAACGTGTGCGTGACGCCCTCGCTTGACCGCCATCACATGATCAAAATGAATTCGCACCCTACCTCCGGCCGCGAGCAAGACCACTCGGTCGCCGCAATGTCGTCCGGTCATGGGGCTGGGACTTTGGGATGGGGGGAGGTCCACGGCTCCGGAGGAGGACCTGGAGCGATGGCGCACAGCGCCCGCCGGATGGCCTTCGCCACGAAACGCCAGAACACCATCGAACAGCTGCACTTCCTCCCCGGAGGAGGTGGGGGAGGGGGCATGGGGGGTGGGGGTGGAGGTCAGGCGCTGAGGACGGGGAGCAAGAACGAAGTAACCGTGTGAGCGCAACAAGAAAGATGGTAAGGAGATGATGGATAGATAAGGTGTGATTGCGCAAGCCGAAGGGAGGGAAGATGGTGGAGTGTAAAAAAGGCAGAAGACAGAAATGAAGAACGAAAAAGAGGAAGGAGATAAAAAGGAGGTCAGGAATGAGGCCCATTTGAAGAGAATACACAGTGTATCGCTATTGAGAGAAAGAGGGATATGAGACTATACCAAGTGATTCTGTTGATCCCTAAATTGCCAGATTCTCAACAAATAGAAACGTGAAGAGGGACTGAGGTTTCCTCTGACCTGTGTGTAGCATATAGTGTTTTGATGGCACAATGGAGATACAAAAGTGAAAAGGTTAATTATTAGAATAGGCCAAGTTTTCTCTAGTTAGCACATTCCAGCTAATGTAAAAGCCAATTGGTTTAGGGGTTAATTTTTGTTTTTCTGAATCCAATTATAGCAGTTGACCTTGTCTCAGAGTTTGCCAGTTTTTTTGGTTCCATTCAACGCAAAGTGTCATTCTCAAAGAGGTGTGGGTGTGTGTCACTTTTATCTGTAAAACAAGAGAACAATGAGATACACTGGAAAAAACTAACAAGTGTCCAATAGTGTCCTGAATTACCTCATGGAAACTATGATTTGACCGTTCTCAAATCAGATTTGACTTGACTTGGGAATGGATTGTGACTTGGGGAGTATTGTGCATTTGCCATCAAGTGAAGAAAATGCTGGTAATTCGTCAGAAGAAGAACTTGGGACTTGAAAAAAGTCACTCGTTTTGTGACCTGACTCTTTAGTCTGCACTGTTAATATGAGTCCAAATGCCATCAGCCATATTAGAGCTTATTCATATGGAATACAATGAAGGAAAACATTTTCATTGGGAAACGGGTGTTATATTGATGATCAGATATTTTTAGCATCTTATACTCAAGACTGTGAATCAAAGCTGACATGAATACTTGTCGGTTTGTTTTT
Source organism: Elopichthys bambusa (assembly GCA_037101425.1). Taxonomy (NCBI): domain Eukaryota; kingdom Metazoa; phylum Chordata; class Actinopteri; order Cypriniformes; family Xenocyprididae; genus Elopichthys; species Elopichthys bambusa. The sequence goes on from CM074448.1 coordinate 23,200,238, forward strand.
GTTTTTTGCATTGTGGATAACATTTTGGCTGTTTTATAATATGATCAAAAGGCTGTCAGATTGATGGGTAAATCAGGTTATACTACCTGAACTAGATATGTTTGAGTAGACAGATATTTGGAAACTGAAGTCAGCCATTCAAATCTGATAGAAGTCATGCCTCTTTCTTGCATGTTTGACCAGTCAGAGAATAGCTTCGTATGACGGCATCAAACATTCTGGAGTTACGGTTGTTCTGTTATTAAGTGTTAAGAGCTGAGATTTAGTCATGGGCATGCAGTATGTCGAATAAGACAGCATAGTCTTCACACTTAATTTGCAAATCAAGCTGTTGTATTGAGGGGGGACAGGGGAAAGGGTTTACTTATACAATGGACAATTTAATCCAAGGGCTATTCTGAAACTTCTTCATGTGTGTCTGTGCTTCCGTGTTCTTACAGCTTTTTATCTTTTCCCGTGACACGGCTGTGCGGAACATAGAGGCTACATGCCAATGTAAAACAGAAAAATAGAACAAAATCTGCAAAGCTACTTCAACACTCTGTGTCACAATAGGATGCATTATTTAACCGATGAGATAAAATTTAGGAGTAAAAGGTGTCTTGTTTACCTATATTATATTCAAGAAAAATGTCTCTTTTTTTTTTGTTAGCGATTTCTGTGTGTTTTTCAGCTGTCTCCACATCAAATGGACACTGTTGTGGTGGAATGTCTGAGAACGACCTGGCTGAGCAAGATTATTGGGCCATAATATAGTATTTTAGATCACTCTGCAATGTTTAAGCTTTTATTAACTTGTTAATAAAACTGAAGTTAAATATGTTGAAAAAGATAAAAAAAAAAAAAATTGAATTGAATCCCGAATGTTCAAATATGTACACATGCCAATTTATGTGCATATATATATATAAATATATATAGTCATTAATATTATTCATATTCTTGATTATTATCATGGTTTCATTTTTTTTCTCTGTGACTTTAGAAATTGTTTTTATTCCTGTTTTTTGTTTATATTTGAGTTTATAGTGGATTCTAACCTTTGTAACTTAACAAAAAAGCAGATGCAATCATAGTGAAAAGACAAAACGCATGAAGATGTCAAAGCCAGTGTTGATGATGTCATATTGCTGACTTCTGATGTCAAGGTGTGTATGTGTCCAGTTTGTGTGTCTGTATTTGTGTGCTTGTGTGTATTTCAGTGTCTATTTTGGAATGCTTTATCTCGCATTTTATCTGACTTTTGCCTTGTGTGAAGTCAGAGAATGTGCATTTCAGAAAACCCAAAATATTATTTTATTTTTTAAGTGTCTCTTTGAATGCAAAAAATAAACAAATCATAAAAAAATTATTTTCCATTGCTGCATTCACCAAAGTTATGGAAAACAGAATAAACAACCATAATTTTTTTTTTTTTCCCAGTATTTTTTCCTTTTCTTTTTTTCAGATATAAATGTTTCTTGCCATGAAATACATAAACCATGTTGTAAATTTTATGGGGAAAATGCCAAAATGCCATGCATAAAATATTTACAGCAAAAACTTTAATTATTATTTTTAAATAAAATTCTCGCCATTAAGAAAGAAGTTGTTTTCTGGAGACTGACACTTGTGTTCTTTTTCTCATGAATTATGAAATATGTTGGTTGGTTTTAAATGTTTATATGTTTCTGAGATATGTTCTAAATCATAATATATTATGTGCTGAGTATTTTTAGACATGCATGATCTTGTATTAATTAGACTAATTGTTTGTTTACATTGGGTTAAACAGCCAGTGGTCTTTTAAATAGACTGAACTCAGCTACTTTTGAAAGCTATAAGGATTTAGGATTCATTTGGAGTAGAATGGTTTAGGTTAACAATGAAAAAGAAATAATTATTTAACAATAATGTAATTGCTGATGTATTTAAAGTTGTTTCCCCACATTTACATACCATAAATCTCAACTTTCCATTCTCTTGCATTCATTTATTATTTTTTTCATTTATTTTATATTTATATTTTGTTTAAACCTAAATATATCTTATTTGTTTGTTGCTGCTATAGTTTTCTATTGCTGTTGTGTAAATTATAACTGTTCTCTGCAAAATAATTTGCTGTTTTCAACTAATGTATTCATTAATCTAAAATGGGACGTTTCAGGTTCTTTAATGGTTCCTAAGGGAGACGAACGAGCCATCACCGGCATTCGCCATTTTGAGGGGCAGGGTGGGCGAGGACCTTATGTTCTGGTAGGGTGGCGGGGGGGGGGAGACGGCGGCATGTTGGTAAAATGGCTTCAGAGAGGTGCTGTGCACTGCAATCGTTTCCAAAATGTATGTGCTGTCTAAAATACTGCGCGCGCTCTCTCTCTGTCATGCTCTCACAAGGTGAAATAATTGTTCTAATTACTTAGGCTCGCATATGGGTGAAACAGCTGTTCTGACTGGCTATTTTGTATCAGTCAGTGCGCAGCGCGAGAGAGATAAAATGTGATGTTTTTGAGTCTCGCGCGGCAGCTCGTGAAGTGCGTGTTCTGACAATGTGTTACTACGTCAGAGAAGTGAAATGTTTAGAACGCGCCATTTGTTTTTGTTTTTTTGTTGTTGTTTTGTTTTGTTTGTTTTTTTTGGCGCTATTTTTCTAACCCGTTAATAACATTACTAGAGTACGAATGCCGAAAAATGTACAATTTATAGTGTTTTCTTAAAATTACACGTCATTACCCTGTCATCTTACCTCAAATGCATGACAGAATGAACCAATGAATGAAATAAAAACCCTTTATTTGACCCCACTTCATTACATACTGGTTTCAGTGTGCTAAGCAAGACAATGTCGGACGCTTTAATATGTAACACTACCCGGAACTTGTATCACTGTCCGGAAACGACCACTGTGAGGCGAACAGAAGTACCCGAAGGAAGACGGGGGCACTAAAAATTGACACGGGGCGGAAAATATTTGGCCGACCATAATCTGCAAAAATTTAAGCAGAAAAGGGACTGGAAGTGCAGTTTTGGTCGAAATTCTACGATGAGAATGATACCGCGCGAAGCTAAACGTTAGCGAGTGCAGCCAGCGGAAATCGGGGTTTGTTTAACGGATCGAAAGCGATGGAGAGGCCTGCGAGAGTGTTTTTCCACGGGATGGGGAAAAATGACCTGCTAACCTGAAATCGGATACCGCCTTTGTGCACAACTACGCTTTCGGCGCCCTTTTTAGCATTATTATTTTCACGCTTTGCTCTTCAAGAGGACTTTCTCCGTTCACGAGCAGGTGTGATACGAAAGCTTTTGAATGCATTCTGTTGCAATGTAAAAGGGTACGACGTCTTTATTTCGCTAGCTAACAGGCTAGCAGAGTGAAGTAGGCTTATAGCCTGGATTCATCTGACGGGGCTGTCTGCACTCTCAGTCACTTTCTTGTTTATGTTTATGTTTTTCTGCCATGTAGTTGGCCCCTACGCAGCGAGTAGCACGTGTGTATATATGTATATATATGCTAAATTCGTGCATGATAATGCCAAGTTGTTTGTAAATTTAAGTAGTCTGATTTTGCTCTAATTTTTTATTTTGAAACTTTTTTGATCTGCCGTAGAGGGATGTGATTGAAAAAGGGAATTCGGCTCCCCCCTCTCCCTCATCCCCCTTCACAGTCAACACAACCATCCCGGAGAACAATCAGCGCTTTTCTTTCAACCTGCAAAGGATTTGGTAAGTTTAATTTTAGTTCTACAATGAAGTTTAAATGTAACTGCATGGATATTTTGTCTGTGATTTTGACATGGGTGTCGTTATTTGATGTTCTTTGCTGAATTCAGGTTTTCATGTTTCACCCTCTGTGTATCTGAGTATTGATTTTATTGCTATGTATATTCTTGTGTTCACTTTTGACAGCTATAAGGACTCGACAGATTTAAGGATTTGTGCAGATTTCAAAATTTGATTTTGACAGATTTAATAACATGTAAGGACCAGTTTGTATTGGATTGTGTGGATGAATATTTCAACCTTTTTGGCTGGTTTGGTTTTAGCTTAGTATATATTTATTTTATGCATTTGTTTATAATTATTTATTTAGCTAGCAAGCTTTTTAAAAAGGTGTTCTTGGTGAATTTGGTCACTTTTGACAGCCATTTATGTGTTTGTTAATCAAAATATAAATTGTAGTACAAGTAGCACTTTTTTTTGTTTACGTTAAGTAAAACAACCTGTGGTTTTTAAATAATTTTAGCTCAGTTACTTTTGACAGATATAAGAATTTGATTTGTGCAGTTGGTGTGGTTATATATTTGGTATTTATGTAGCTGCTTTAAAAAAAAAAAAAAAAAAAACTATTCAAGGTGAATGCAGGTAGATTTTTGTCAGCAATTTATTTGTTTATTGAAAAAATAACTCAATACAATTGTTAAGTTATTGGTGATTTTTGTTTACATTGAGTAAAACAACTAATGATCAAATAGTTTCAGCTCAGTTTAAGGACTTGATTTTGATAGATTTTAAAGCTTGCATATTTGACATGATGCACTGTTCATTGCAGGCCTAGATGGACCTGATAACCTCATACTGATTTTAAACTTGTAAGATGTCATTTGGCTTAGCCCTCAGACATTATGGTTTGGTTAATCTGTTGGTATTACTATACTGTCTCATGGTAATGCTACAATGTAAGTAGTCATTATCAGTGAATGTCATGGTACTGAAAACTAATTATTACCACAGCAAAAACAAATGCTGTTAAACACATTCCATTATTTAACTAATTCAACTTTTATTTATACATGAGCTTGTATTCAACTATTTGGGTGCCATTTCTTTACACTTAATAAAACAACCAGCGTTCTTTTAAATATTTGCAGCTCATTTACTTTTGAAAGACATAAGGACTAATGTAGTGTTAAATCTAATTTATTTAGATCTGATTTATCTACACTACCATTCAAAAGTTTGTGGTCAGTAAGGTTTTTGAAAGAAGTATCTTGTGCTAACCAAGGCTGCATTTATTTGAGGAAAAATACAGTAAAAACTAACATTTCTTACATTCTTTGATGACTAGAAAGTTCAAAAGAACAGCATTTATTTTAATTGTTAGTAGAAAGTCACTCTTGATCAATTTAATGCATCCTTGCTGAAAAAATATTGCCCCAAACTTTTGAAAGGTAGTGTATTTAAGGTGAATTAATGTAAATGGGAACACTTTTTGGAATTGTGTCAAAAGGTATTCTAGTTTACCTAAAATCATCCTATTCGACTGTTTATTTATTCAAACAAATTCAAGTAAATTGGGCAATTTTTTGACAGCCAAATGTTAAAATTGTCCCAAGATACCTGACATGACCCTATTTATTTATTATGCTTTGTTTATGTTGATATATAAGGATTTAAAATCGACACAAGGATTTTTAAATACTATGGATTGGAATGTGTAAATGTAGACACTTTATATTATGAAGATGCCTTTTTACTTGGTTCTTTAGTTATGGTATGTACTTGAATAATTTTCATGTATATCATAAAGCTATATGGCAACATGACTCTTTCTCAGGCCTAAATGGAATTAATTGCCTCATTAATTAAAAAAATATATATTTAAAAATAAATAAATAAAAATAGCATAGTCTTGGAAGTCAGGTGTTTATGTTTAGTTAATAAATTGGCATAGTCATTAAATGTCAAGTGTTTATGGTTGGTTAATCTGTAAGTATTATTTTAAAGTAGTTTTGTCACAATATACCTCAGAAGTTGATACTAATGCCAGTGAAATTGCATGATACTCAATTCCAATTTTAATATCGCAGGAAAATCTACTACTTTTTTAATTTAAATATAACTGTACAAAAGTACCAAAGTAACTTTGGACATCCCCGTTTTGTTTTTTTACAGTACCCTTAGAATTGCTCATGCTGTTTTTTGCTAAAATTCTTTCTATTATGATTGTTTTATGTCTTTGATATCTTGTTGTGAATATGGCTTTTATCTTTAGGATTGTTTTTTGATAGAAAGGGATTATTATTATATGTGAAAGTTATGCTGTGCCTTTACTTTGTGAGTCATTGTATTGATTGTAACATCTTTTGATATTGTTTTGAAATAGTCATCCTTTGATCGAACACATTTTTACTATTTTTGATCTCTCTCTCTCTCTCTCTCTCTCTCTCTCTCTCTCTTTAAGGACTGACAGGGTGCCCACGGCAGAGAGGAGGAAGAACTACTTGGTCATACCACTGTGCTGTGTTTGTGGTCTTCCAGCTGAGGTGTTAAAGACAGAGGTTGAATACACTCTGTGGACTATCTGACCTTTCACCTTTTTACTCCGACTTGAACGATTGAAAAAAAGTTGTTCACCAGAATTTTCTCTTTAAATGAGGACATTTCTGAGGAAATCACAAAGTGGGACCATTTTATTCAGAACTTGTCAAAGGAATATACCAATATCAAGACAGGCAGACATTCCCTCATCGCTTCACTTTTAAATGGCTTTCAACACTAAAGGATTTGCTTTTTAGTGATAAACACATTTTGTGAAACAAATTTCATATGGTATTGGTAGATATGTTTTTATTGTTTTAACTGTAGATATAGCCTTTTGAAAGACTAACCCAGACCTGTGTTTTTTGCATGATATTGTAAACCACATTTTACTTTTTTTTTTTTTTCTTCTTTACTTCTTATTTATAGATGATTATTTAATCCAAGACTTCCAGAGTTTTCTCACATGTAGTGGCCCACTACTTTAGCCAAAACTCTGTTTGGGATGGACAGTCACAACATCAGACAAATTACGCCCACACAGACATTGCTTATTAAAAACTGGAGCTGCTAGCAGATTGCTTTAAAGCTTTATATTGATTATTAGTGGCCCTAGTGCCAGATTTTTTTCTGCACATCTTTTAGGTTAGATTACGTTGTCCACTTTGCTGCAGTACCAAGTGAACAGGGAAAAGAAATCAGAAAAAAAAAAACCCCTCAACAGTGAGAGGGAGATGTTTCAGTTTGGAAAGTACCCTATGGACATTTTAGAAATGCTCAGTGGACACCAGGCGCACCAGTTCAAAGGACTGGGGCTGGAAAGACAGCTGCAGCACCAACAACAGGTCCAACTTCAGCACCAGCAGCAGCTTCAACAGCAGCAACAACAACAGAGTGAGGCGTCTGGTGGCCTTCTGTCTGGGCTTGGCCTTGGTTCTCTTCAAGGATCTAGAAGTAATGCATTTGCGGATTCTTCATCCTTATTTGCCAAAATGAGTGCACCCCCTCCACCTCTTCCACAGCAAACTCAGTCATCATCCTCACAAAGCACACGTAAATCAAGCAAGATGAGCAGCAGCAGTGGGAGTGGCAGTTCTGCCTCTGGCTATCCACAGTTCCTACGCACCTTTCACCCTGCTGAGGCTGCGCTAGCCCAGGAGCAGCTTCACTCAGGAATGGGGCGTTTCGATTTTGCAGGAAGTAGTACTGGAGGAGGATCTGGGGTAATTGGAGGAGTTGTAACATCTGCGCCACCGCCACCACCCTTGCACCCTGGCCTCTCTGTTCCTCAGCCATCTCCTGGACCATCCTCGTCATCACCCTCCCCTTCGAGTTCAACAACCACTTCTAATAATCCCCCCAGCAGTAGCAGCTCAGTGGCTGGATTAGTCGGAGCCCAGTCTGATGCAAGAAGTTTACACCAGCAGTTTAGTTGCATGCTCGCTGCAAACCAATACCTGTTTTCTGGAGTGCCCACAAATGCCAGTTTAGAACAGTTTCTAGTTCAGCAGGGTCCCCATAATCATCTTGGTCTTGCAGATTCAAATACAGGTCTTGCTCCTCCTCCAGCCCTTCATCCTTCCCACACCCATGGCCATCCAACTCCCCAGCCCCAACAACAGCAGCAGCAGCTGCCACCTCATGCGTTGTCCCACCCTCACAGCCATGCCCATCCACACCACCCTCTACACCCTGCCCCCCAACCATCACCACTTGGTGGTTTTGATTTCCAAGGTATTCCTGTTCTTTCGTCTAATCAGCTGGCTTCTCTAATGCAACAAGAAGCAGGCCTGCCTTTGCCACTCCCACTCCATCTCTCCGTACCAAAAGATGATGGGAAGGGTGATAGTGGATCTGGGGCTGGAGGAAGTGGAGGTAGTGGCAGCAGGAGAAAGAAAGCCATGGCTGGCTACCTGCCCCAGAGGAAGACAGATGGTAACAGTAGCAGCAGTACAAGCAGTGCTAACTGCCATGGCAGCTCTGGGGCACATGGTCATGATGGGTCCTCTGGTCTTGTGGGAGGAGGTGGAGGGGTTGGTATGAGGGGTCTTGGTGGTGACCCCTCCTCCATCCTCTCCTCGTCAACACCATCCTCCTCTTCTTCAACTGTCTCCTCCTCTTCTTCCTCTGCCCCATCTTCAAACTCTGCTTCTGTGCTGGTATCAAATATCTCTCAAAACCCCAAGCCTGAAAACCAGCAATCAATGACTCCCAATATCACACAGCCAGAGCAAGAACCTCTCTTTCATTGTGGAGAGTGCGGCAAGTCTTTTTCCCACCTCCCAAGCCTTCGTCGACACATACGCTGCCATGGAGAAGATGGTAGTGGTCCCAACAGCAGCACAAACACAAACCCAAGTCATCAGCACCAGTCAGATCTCCCCCATTCAACACAAGATGGAATATCTCAAAATGCTCACCACCAGCATGAGAATCCAGACCCCATGTCTTCCGCTTGCTCAAGTCCAGATAAATCATACTGTTGTAATGAATGTGGAAAGGGGTTCAAAAAGAGAGGACACCTGCTTCAGCATGGCGTCATCCACTCTGGAGCTCGTCCATATGCCTGCTCTGTCTGCGAGCGTTCGTTCAACCGTCGAGAGTCTCTCACTCGACATGAGAAAATTCATGAAGAGAAGCCGTACCGCTGCCCTGCTTGTGGGCGCTGCTTTAGAGAGAGCACTTCTTTGCTTAACCATGCTGCATCAGGTGACTGTGGCAAGCCAGGAAGGAGATCTAGAAGCAGTGATGGTAGCTCAATAAGTTCAGTAGAGGGCAAAGTTGAAAGTGATTTTTCAGGTGGACAAATGACTGACACAAAAGAATTAGTATTTTGCAAGAATGAGGATAGCACAGCAGGGATGTCTTGTGACAGTCTGTATTCACAGGGAAGAAGTGCTAATCAAAATCCTGTGGGCAAAACTGAAGAGAAGTATAATCCCGAGTATTCAAGAGATCCTTACCAAACGTCATACAGGGTCGATGACTACCGTCGCCAACAGGGCAACCCATCATCCTATTCTGGAGACTCCTGTAGTAACAGCATGTCAAGTCCGGCACTCAGAAAAGCTCCTTTAGCCCCAACACTTCATCCACACCCTCAAAATCAGCAGCACCATCACCAACAGCAATCTCATCTTCCTCTCTCCTCTCTTTTGGATGACTCTGAAGATGAAGTCACCAGTAGTGCCATGTCTGCCATTGCTGCAGCTGCTGCTGCCTCTGTCTTGCCTGCTGAAATGAACAGTACTGGGGGACGAGAGGAACGGAGAGACATTATCGGAGGTCTGTTAGGAGGGCTTGGCTTCGGGTCTATGGGTGCCTCTTCATCTACATCTACAGGAAATGGTGGGAATGAAGAATGCCTGAGTGGTTCAATGATACCTTTATCTCACCCCACCCAACAGCAGCCTAATTCACAGAATGCCAACAATCCTAATGCCAAACCCAAGCGGCCACGGAAGCCCAGACAGAAAAGAGAGCCGAGACCTGGTGGGGCTCCAGGAGAAGGAGTGAAACGTCGGAGAAATAATCCAAGTGGTGCTGCTGGAGATGGTTCAGAAAGGCCTTATTTATGCACTGTTTGTGGGCGGGGCTTTAGCAGACGTGAGACCTTACGACGGCACGAACGTGTGCATACGGGGGAAAAGCCATTTCATTGTGACATTTGTGGTAAAGACTTTCGAGAGCCGTTTCATCTTACCAAACATCAGACTGTTCACTCGGGGGAAAAGAACTACAAATGTACCCTTTGTGGAAAAGATTTTGGATATGCACAGAGTCTGAAAAGGCATGAAAAACTGCATCTACGGGGAGATTTCAAGCCGAGACGGAGTAAAACCAAATCTGCTGCAAATCAAGGGGGGCCCACTAATCAAGATCAACCTGATCAAACCAATCAATCTAATCAAACCAACCCTGGCGCTTATTATTCCTATTCTCAGGATAAAGTTCAAGGATCTAATGCTAGCACAAGCAACCAACCCCCTCCTAAGCTATATACATGTGAGATTTGCTGGAAATCTTTCCGCCATCACTTCCACCTGACTGCCCATCACCAAGCCATTCATGAACATGGTGGGGAGAAACTGTTTTCATGTGAAGTGTGCGGTAAGGCATTTTCTTACTCCAACAGCCTGACCAGACATAGATTATCTCAACACGGTTTGACTCGTACTGGTCCAACAACACAACCAACAGGAAGTGAATCTATTGGAACTGCCCCATCTGTCTCTGAGAGTGAGGCTGCAACCAACGCACTCCTTCATATAACACCTGAAAGTGGAAGTCATGGAGTACAACAGCCCCATTCAACCATAGCTCACACACAGCATCCTCAGCCTGCTGGTTATTCTCCTCTCTTTTACACTCCAGAGTCAGGACATCACAGTTCAAATGTCACTTCACACCCCCAACATCTGCACTACTCAAACCCCAATATGGGTCCCCTTCAGCTTCAACAGCCAATCGGTGGGAAACAGCTAATTTATTCAGGGGTTCCAGGTAACACCCTTCATTCCACTCCACCTCATATCCACATTTCACCACCCCAGCACTCTCAACACCACCAGCAACAGCAGCACCTTTTTTCAATGCAGTCTCAACATCCACAGCCAAGCCCTCAGGCCCAGGAAGATGCCACCCAGAGGAAGAAGAAAAAAAAAAAGAAAAAATATAAACTGGCTAGTGGCATGCAGTTGATGACTGGATTCAGTGCTTACGAAATTGCCAGGAGGCGTATGTATTTAAAACAGAAGAAATGCAGGCTTCAGCAGCAGCTAAAGAGAAAGAAGTGGATAGCTCAGCTGAAATGGGCTAAGTTTACTGGAGGAGGGCTTGGTTTAAATGTAGGTGGAGGCACATGGCGTGCAGGGCGGTTAAGGTTTAGAGGCCTTCAGTCTCTCATCGTCCCCTTAAAGTCATATTCTTGCCCTGTCTGTCCCTTTACCACTTTTTCAAGCCGCATAATTCTTTCAGTGCACCGTGTAACTAGGCATCCTCCAAGAAAACATGGCCGTCAGAATCGACTACGTTGCATAGTCTGTGGAAAACGTTTTCGAAGGCTACTGACAGCTCTCCGTCATCGGGCCCACCACCTGTCTGAAGGGGCGTTCTCTTGCTCTCGATGTCCCTCTAGATTCTGGAATGGCACCCTCCTGCAGCGCCACAAATTTGCTTGTCAGCGTGTCAGTAGAGGAATCAGAATGTCAATAAAGGGGACTAATGTTCAGAAGACAGAGGACCAGATTGAAAGATCAACAGTTGTGACAGGGTACAGGCACTAAGTAAACTGACATCTATAAAAGGCCTTAAGGCCTTAAAAACTGATGTTTCTGAGGCAAGGATCACATGACAATAGACAGAGGACTTTGATGGAAATCACCACACATTAACTCCTTAAACATGTGGTCAGACTATAACCAAGGGAGTGCCTCTTAAAAATAAAAGACTCTGTTGATGTGAAAACAAGCCTGTACCTAAAGAACCATCCATTATAGACATGGATCTCTAACACGGTTTCTCCAAAGGGGAAGAATATTCTAGATTATGGAACTGTTTTTGGTAGCACCTTTGTTGTAATGGTAGCATCTCTATCCTCTAAAAATGCATTCATTATGTATTTTCGTAACTTTATTTGTGCTGCAATGATGGATGCATACCAGTGAAAGTGAACTAATTTGAACCGTAACAATCTATTCTCTAGTTTCCCCCCAGTACTCAGAGCTTAACGGTATAGCCTTTGTTTACTCTCAAATATACGTAGCTTTTTTGTTCATTGTGGTGTTGCGTTTTGTTTTCCCCCCTTTTGCTGTCTTCATGTTAAAATGCAAATGTTTGATCTGGAACGGAAAGTTACTGGTTTTGGGAAAAGGATCAAGAGCATAGTGTGTGTATTCCCTATGAACAACCTCAATTATGACACTCCATGTTGAATTCAACAGTGTCTCAAAGAGGACTCACTGCAGTGAAACTGTCAAAATGTGCAAAATATTCTGCAGAGCCGATGCGAAGGGGACAGAATGGTGTTGCTAATGCCATGTTCCTGTGTTTAATGTCATCTGTTTTTTAAAGAAATATGTAAAGAAACCTTTGCAGGTGTTTCTATGGCAAGTGTTAATGTTTTTGGTTGCGAGATTGGCTAGCGGGTGAGAGGAATAGCCAATCTGTACTGTACAATGCGTATTATATTTTATTATGTAACAGTTGTTCTTTCTTTTTTTTTTATTATTCAAAGTATACGTTTTTTTTTTTTTTTATTATTATTATTATTATATCATTTTTACTATTTTAGGGGAGGGTGGGTATGTGGCAGGGTCTGTCATTGTAAGATGTGGGGAATATATGTGTCGGTGTGATTTATTTTGTTCCCTGCCCCTTTGATCTGTTTAACCCAAATCACAGTTTAGCCCAGCTTTCCCAACACTATTGTATTCATTCTCAATACTTTACTTAGCTCTACTGTCCCAATGTTTTTCTCTCAGTAAACTAAAATACAAAATATAAATACTAAACAACTGTTTTCTTTTTCTGAGTCAACAGAAATGTTGAGTTTCTCAGAATGCAAATAAAAAGATCGAAAATGTACAGTTTTTGTTCGAGTATGTTGTAAGTTCTTTTGAATGTTTTTGAAGAAACCGAGCTCTGCCTCTTCGTGGCAGGGAGCAGATTGGATTAATTGGATATTTATGGCATGTAGGTTAAATGATTTATAAACATCAAATGAAAGGATATGACCAGGTGTTACGCACCTGGTGCCATGGTGGTGTGTTCTTCTGGATGGTGCTGTTTACAGCTCACATGTGTTGGCACATGCCCTATGCAGTGCCACACACTATTAGAGGTGGAGGGAAGAATGCCCTTAAGGGTACTTTGGTTTGGTGTGTCAGAGGAACACAACCGTCTGTTCATTTAGTTTTTGCTCTCAGTGTCTCCAAGCTAAAGTTTAATGAGTTCAATACAGGACATCATTTCACATGGAACTGCAAGTTGCAAACTATGTCCTCTAGGTGGCAGTAATGTTCTCTGTGTAGCTGGTCTCAGAAATCAAATCAACTTGATTTGCCTCACAAGGCTTGTACAGTGCAGACTGTTGAACACAATCATGCACAATACCAGTGATTGTTTGTTTTTGTTTTTTCCTGTCAGGACCATACATATTGTGTTCGTTTGTTTCAACCTGTTATTTTGTACTACTGTTTTCTGAACACAAGTATTAGGAATTTTCAGATTTAAATTAACTAACAGTGTTCATATTCCCATGTTTTGTTTTAGAACTTTTCTAAAAAGTGAAATCCATATACAGTTTTCAAACAGAAAACCTGGATATATATATATATATATATTAGTTATAAAAAATATATATAATGAAAATTAGTTTTGCTAGAAAACTAGGGCAAGTTGCTTAGTATTTCACTATTTAGGTATTGGTCCTTCTGAGTGCTTAATTTAAAACATTGGTACCAGCCATATTAATAGAAATCCACCCCAATTTTTTTTTTTAACTCCAATTTGTTACCATAATCTTTTCAGTTGTTTGTGATAACTGGAAAATGACCTTTTAAAACCCACTCATTAGGAGTAATTTTTAGCCAGGGACATTTTTGAGTTTTTGAGTTATATACACTACAGAAATTGCCAAGCTTTTAAAACTTTTTAGGTTGATTTTAACAGGACTGAAAATCACAGTTTCAAAATTCTCTGATATTTCTTTGTTTTCCATGACCATGCAAACTGTGAATCGTAAAGCCATGGAAATTCACCAGTCAAAAGGTATAGGAGCCCTGCATATGTCATAGGCCTAAGTTACAAGCTTGTTTACTATGCAGTTGAAGGTAAAACAATTATGCATGAATTAAATATTTGTGCAAAATATTCAAAATAAAAAAATTTTATTGGTTAAAGTTGGTTTCATATACATAAGTTCTTTATAGTACATTGATCATTGCTCTTCTCTGCATACAGCCTAATGAAGGTCAGATGTTTTAATATTATTTCAAAAGTATATTATCATAATTGCATCCTTTAAATTATGCATAGTAAACCTATCAGTTGTGTAGACTACAAATGCAGTCTGTATAAGTATGCATAACAATCCCTGTGGATGGAACCTTCCGCGAATTTGTTTTCATTTTTAAACACGCAAAGGCAGATTCCATTTGATCTCTGCATCTGACAAGAGTTGCCGGCGCTAATCCACAAAGATCTCACCAAGTCGTCTTTGCATGTTGTTGTACTCTCATCTCACGCGGCACTAGCATGGGGAAAACTCTGGGAGGAGCGACTGACCTAGTTTTGTCCAATTGGATCTCGCGAAGGGCAGATACTGACCTACTTTAAGCCAATCGCGTAAAGGAGAGGCCGCCGGTAGGTAGCGATCGCGCGTGCCTGAGCCATGTGCTCGCTACGAGGTCTAGTGCTGGCCTTAAGGTACTGTGGAAATACATTTGTGTCGGCCAAGCCGATATGCTCACGTTTTTGGCTTATTCTGACCTATGCAACTAGAAACAAATGAGAGAATGAATGAATATGATGATGTCTAGAAATTGCAGTGCTATTAAGAGTCATACTTTGAATTTGGATGGACTTAACGAATGTTACTGCAATTCAAATAGTTGCAAATGTCTTTTGTGTCCCAGCTTCTTTCGATTTTTGTCATATCTGTTTACATTCGCAGCAGGCACATTCTCACAAACAATATAGCGTCTGTACTGTTCATTGCGGCCATTATCTTGCTATAGCAACTTTTTTTTTTAGCATATATAAAGAACAATGACGTGACGCCCTTTTTTGGTCTCGAAGTCTCGAATACAACTTTTCTATGAATAATATGTCAATTCAATTTCCGAATTAAGTCATTTTTAAGATCATTAAAATGATTAAATTAAGATTATATCTTTTTTATTCTTTTTCTTTTTTGTAATTGACCCGTAGGCTACATGTATTTTATCGAGCCTTGTCCTTTGTCCTTCTGCTTGAATGTATGTAGCCTCCCGTTCAAATAGTTCGATCTATGAAATGTAACGGCACAGAAGAGGTTAGCGAAAAACAGGGGTGGTCTGACATTAATATGTAAACCAGGACCCATCCTATTGCCCAAAGCGGCTCGTTTATCATATTGTGGGCGTTAATCGAGGAGGTGTGTATAATGAATAATGAATAGCCCCGCCCCTCAGTGCCGTTCCCCCGTGAGAGGTGATGTCACGAGCGCTGCCCGTGTACGTTCCAGCTGACTCTTGCTACGATACCGAGCGCTCGCTTTACCGAGTGCCCGAAGAAAGAAAGAGAGAGAGAGAGAGAAAGAGAGAAAGAAAGAGGTTGCGGAGGTTAGCTACAAAAATAACGAGAAAGAGAGAGAGCAACAAAGAGGGCAGAGGAATAATAACAGCCATCAGTCTTAACCGTCATAGCTCACGTTTAATTGTTTATTATATTCTGAAGAGGGGAACCATCTTTTTATTTGCACACGGAGTTTTTCCAGCACTCTCGATTCGATTTAGTCTGATATTATAGTTTACTCGCAGTTTCCTTTCGACTGTGTGGGATTGAATTGTATCTCTGCCTCCATGGACGCCCGTTTAATTCAACTCATTCGGTTTTTCGGGGAATATTTCTGTCCTGGGCGCGAGGAGCACCAGTCAAATGCGATGACATACGTCAACAAATGAGCGGCGATCCCACGGAAGGTTTATTGAACGCGAAACAACTGTCACTATATTATTTAAAAGGAGTCGGTGCGTTTGAAGAGGATGAAGTACATCTCCGGCATCTTTCTCACTTGAGCGGACCGTACAGGACGTCAATTCACTTCAGGTTTCTAATGGGAACGCGCTGGGACTTTGAATGCGAATTTTAAACGCTCATAAACTTCCATATACTATATATCACGACGCAAAGCGTTCGTTCAACTGCCAAACTCAGTTTTTAGTGCATTTCTACTTTTGATTGAAACAACTGATTCAGTCAACCAGCCCAACTTGTCCAGTCAGTGATCTGAAAAGTTATTAACTGGTTGAACCTGGACAAGGTGTTACACCGAGGAATGTCCAGGCCAATTTCTCAGCTATTGCCACCTGACCTTCCAGCAGGGACCAGTCCACAGCTCGGTCCTGCTAACCCTGCAGGTACCACCACCAATGGCCACCTGAATAATTCCATGGCCAGTCTGAAATCCCTTCTTCAGCTGCCTATCAAAGGGGACCAGAGAGGGAAAGATTGCTGTGAGATGAAAGGTGAATCCCTCACTATCTTATCCACTATTGCTGTTACAGTGCTTGTCTCTTAAATTAAGATAATCTGTTAACCACAATATCGTTTTGTTTAGAAAGAATTTTGGTGTAGTTAAATTTCAAATAGAGAGCAGCAATATAACTTTTGTTGCCTCCAAAAGCTCTGGACTGATCTACCTCAGTTCTGTCCAACCAGGAAACATCTTTTCTTCACTCAGTCACGCTGTTTCCTCAGCTGGATGGATAAATCGTTGACAAATAATGTGAATTGACAGGTTCACTACAAATTAAAGAAATTAGGGGCCTCTCCCCTCTCTTAAAGGGATTTCTGAAACTCCCATGGCTGCCATTAAAGGGATGCCATCCTAAAATGCATTGAGGTGTTGTCTTAATACGGATGTACACATTACTATTTGCTCAATTGCGCCCTCTTGTGGATAATCTATGCCACATCAGCGCTATGAGGTTAAAAGTAATCAGGAAGAGGAGGATGAATACTGTGACAACACGTTTAGTAAATGGTTTACATTGTTTTGTCAAAATTGATTTGTTCGTTCTATAAATATGAGGTTGCTGTTGGTAAATTTTCCAGTGTGATGATGCTTCCGCTGCTGTGCTTTGTTTTGCACTGTTGAAAACTCCCACTCCCCACCGATATCCTTTTTTCTTTTTCCATTTATTACCGTTTCCCTCTTGAACATTCCTCCACTTCCCATTTGTCAGGACACTGTTGTTGTAGAGTAAAACACTGCTTTTTCCCAGCTAGCACTATGCGCATATTCCCCTGCTCCATCTTCAAAAGCTCCAGTGTTGGAGATGACAGCTCAGTTCTCTGCTTCCCTCTGAAGCACTCATGCAGCATTTGCAAGCCAGACACCCCCCCCCCCCCCCCCCCATTTGAGCGACAGGCAAGAGAGAAAGACTTCCATCTTGGCCTATGGCATTCCAGCCATGTACATGGCATTGTGTGTTCCCAAGCCCACTGCAGCTATGATGGTGCAGCAGTTCAAGGGTCACGTACTCACAGGAGACTTGTTTATTCATTAATCACACTGTACGGCCTTATGCATGGGCGCCATGTTTGTTTGTGGAAATTTGTAGGGATGTACTGGCATTAAAAAAAAGTGTCCATTACAATTATTCGTTATGTTATGGCTGATAACTGATAAATGGCAAATTGTATACATTTGTATCTACATAAATAAAAATAAATCCCTATCTGTCTTTTTAATGCTACCAGTATATTTAGGCAACATAATATTATATTGTACAGTATGAAAAATGAATATCCAGCTTGAGATTTGCTAATGATTACATTTAACAGTGTTATTAAATTATTAGTATTTTAAATTTTAGGTGAGTTTTAGATTTTGGCAAAGATGATCTAAATTTAAAAATAGGGGATATAAGCATGTAGAATTAAATATTCAATATTAACCAAGTGTTGGTTTGCTTTTAATCTGAAATAAATTAAAATATAAATATTAGATGAAAAACTTAAACTTAAGAAACTTATTTAAATTAAGTTTTTTTTTTTTTTTTTTTAATTAGATATGTTGCCTTGGCAATAAAACTGAAATTTTGAAGTACTAAAATTGCTAAAACTAAAACTGAAATAAAAATAAAGCTGAATATAAATATTAAAAGACAAAGACGAAAAAAAGAGAGAAAAGCACATTAAAATGACTCAAATCTAAACTAAAATTAAAATGGAAATATAAAAATAAAAGATTTAAATATTATAATAATGATGAATTAAAAAAATCTCTAATATCTGCTGATAACTGGTATATTACTCATATATCAGGCATATCTAGAAATTTGAATTCATTTACATAAATTATGAGCTCCAAGGGGTTTTGTGTGTGTCTATGTGTGACTGAAGCCAGAATTTTTGACATTCACACTGCTGTTGTAATTTTCCAAAGAAGAAATTTGCTAATTTATTTATGATTAAATAAAACAACTGAACAGATTTTCTTTTTTTGTTTTTGTTTGCCACTCTCAGATAAAGACAAACCTCTGGACTCTGATGAGGATTCGTTGGGTGCAGTCGGGGGCATGAACGGTGGGAACGGCACCCTGCGTTCTACTAACCAGTCCGCCTTCCTCGGACCATTGCTATGGGAGCGCACATTGCCGTGCGACGGCGGCCTGTTCCAGCTACAGTACATGGACCTGGAGGAGTTCTTGACGGAGAACGGTATGGGGTGCATGCCGTCGGGAAACACCTGCAGTACGGCCGCTCAGGTCCCTTCTCAGAGCACACAATCGGCCGTACCCAGCCAGAGCTCTCAGTGCCCACCTTCTTCGTCTCCGCCCTGTTCTTCCTCTGCCTCCTCCATCTCTTCCCTCTCCTCATCGTCTTCATCATCCTCTTTACTGGGTCTGGATGTGCCGCAGGGCCCTGGACTGCTGGGAGGTCCGGAGTGTCTGCATGGTAAGAACGTTCATGAGATTTTCATTAGGTTTTGTGTGGAATCATAATGGCTAACATAGCATTTTTTAGTGTGTGTCTGTATGATAACCAGTTATTTTGTCTCCTCCACTTTTGTATTTTTGTGTGTTCATTGGTGTGAACAAGAGCAGGACAGTCTCAGCGATTCATGTAGACTGCAGTGATGCATGATGGGATGTCTGAAACGGTTGGCCTCGGATGCCAAGGGCAGTGCAGGCTTTGAAGCTTTAAGGGCACAGCTGTGTGTGTGTGTCTACTAGTGCATGTGGAAAGTGGAAATGTTTCTTTACAGCATAATCATCAGAGCAGATAATATTTGGGGCAGCACCAAATTTAGCTTTACCAAGCAAAAGAAATCCTTCCATAGTGCAATACTTCCATTATGTCTGTAGTATTTTCTTTTTTGTTTTGACAGTGTTAAATTGAGACTGATATAAATTAGTGTGCAAAATTTTGCACTGTATTAACTAAAATATCCATTTGAATGTTCAAAATGCTGCACAGAAAGAGAGAGAGGGAGGACCGCTGGAGATGGTGGGTGCATTTCTATTGCATGTTTTTTAAATCTCTCTCTCTCTCTCTCTCTCTCTCTCTCTCACTCCCCCTCCCTCCCGCTCCCTCACACGTTTGGGCCATGTGCAGTCGACTTGTCACGTGCCAATGCAGAGAGCAATGGAGAGAGAGACTGAGAAAAAAGAACGGACAGGGAAGGAGAAGGAGGGATGAGAGAAATAGAAAGAGAAAGCTAAAATGATAGATATTTTTAAAAGATATGTATGCATAAGTCTGGTATTAGTCTTTTTATTATTGTAAAACAAATGTTTGATTGCATTTGCAAATCTCAAACAGATAAAGTTGTGTGTACTGTGTATGGATATGTGTGGCTCCAATGATGTTAATAATTGTATCTTAAAATAACATTAACTTATGTGTGGATAGACATATAGATGGGCTTGCCTTTGTATAGCAATATAAACATTGAATGTCATTGTGTGTGTTTGTATAGCTTGTACTATGTGAACTGTGCACACAGCTGTGTCTCTTGTTTATGTCTCCTCCCGCATAGAAAGGAAGAGGCCCAAAGGACAGCTGGTCTTGTGCATGCCCATGGGAAAAAACACTTTTTTCCCCTCCTTGCTAGATTTTAGATAGACGAGGATTAGTACAGGAACTGGACAATACGTCGGTTTGGTGTGTGTGTGTGGGTGTGTGGGTGGGGGGGGGGGGGGGGGGGGGGGGGAGATGGGGTTCGCTTTATGTAACGCTCTTCCTATATCACTTTGTGTTGTTCTTTGTGTGTTGTCTTAATGAATGAAAAACAAATCTTTGGCAGGCCTCCTGAGAGCTCAGGCTTAGAAGCTCATTTTTAAATTACAAAGAATTTGATTATGTTTACATGAGCAAATTGGGCTTTCAAGAGCTGTTTTAAGTCTGAAGCTGGATTGTTCTGTTGTTGCAATAAACAGAATTATCTTATTTCAACAGTTACAGGATATGATTAAAGGTGCATACAACAGTAAACGTTACATGCACGTAATTAGCTCTTAATTATATGTGTGTATCCTAAATACATTATATCTGTGTAAGAAATTACTCAGGAACAATATAAAGCAGCAGCTCAGAACCGCTAAAGCAGAAACTGCCATTACAGCTAATGTATCATAATTAAAGTCAAGTGCTCGCCTTCCAATCTCTGTGTTATCTGCTGCTCTAAAAGCATATTTCAAACTAAAAAGAGGAAGAATATATTGGAAGTAAGCAATGTGAAGTGCTGTCACTGGAAAACGAGGCTGAATAAATTTAAACGATTGAACAAAATGTGAACGCTTTCAGGGTCAGTTTTATGTTTCTTTGGATGTTTATAACATGAATTGAAGCTGCAGGTTGCCTTGTCGACCTTGCCTGCCAGCTGCTGAAATTGGCAAGTGTCCACATTAGCTTTTGGTGCACCCTTGTGGTCAAAACAAGCCGGTGCAGCTAGTCAGGGAACATATACATCTATTGTTCATAATCCTCTTTGCTTTTAGCCCAGATGCATGTTTTTTTTTTTTTTTTATCTGTCTGCGACATGTGAGAGACTGTTTTTTTCTTACACTTCCCTCACACTTTCTCAACAGGAGCTCAAACTGTACCACCTGACCCTTCTCCGAGCCCCTCATGCCCACCTCCGCCGGTGGTGCCACCCACTAATGCGGCTGATGTCATGGTGAACTTTGATCCCGACCCCGCTGACCTCGCCCTGTCCAGTGTGCCAGGTCAGGAGGCGTTTGACCCGCGCAGGCATCGCTTCACAGAGGAGGAGCTGAAGCCTCAGCCCATGATCAAAAAGGCCCGCAAGATGCTGGTGCCAGATGAACAGAAGGTATTACATGCAATTAGTTTTAGAGATTGTCATCCAGATTCCAGATTGCTGCTGGAAAGACGTCCATGAATAATCAATGAAAATTAAATATTAAAAAATATCTAAAGTGTATTATAGTTTTAATTAGCATCAGAGTCCATCTTGTAAAAATGTCAACTGTATTGTAATTATTATTATTCTGATTATGAAATATTATGATAAAGGATTCATGTTAAAATTCTGGCCAATAATTAAATTAATATGAAGCCAATAATTAATAATAATTCAATGGCAAATAACTAAAAAAAAAAAACTACTATATAAATAAATTTAAAACACTAAACATTAAAATGCTAAACAATTGAACAATAAAATGTACAGTATTCATTATGAGTTTTGCTGAAGATTACATTTAAAGGATTAGTTCAATTTAGAATTAAAATTTACTCACCTCCATGTCATCCAAGATGTTTATATCTTCCTTTCTTTAGTCGAAAAGACATTAGGGTTTTTGAGGAAAAAATTCCAGGATTTTTCTCCATATAGCGGACTTCAACAGCTACAAACGGGTTAAAGGTCCAAATTGTTGTTTTAATGCAGCTTCAAAGGGCTCTACACGATCCCAGATGATGAATAAGGATCTTATCTAGTGAAACAATCTGTCATTTTCTAAAAAAAAAAGAAATTATATACTTTTTAACCACAAATGCTTGTCTTGCACTGCTTTGCGATGTCCCACGGATTACATAATCATGTTGGAAAGGTCACGCGTGACGTAGGTGGAAATACCACAGCAGGGCGAAAAACTCCATTAAAAATCGTCCGATGTCGTTGTTTTACCTTTTTTTTTTTTGTAAAGGCCGTTTGACTTAGTCTTTGCACGTTCGCTTTGTAAACACAGAGCAGAGTTAGTGCAAGATGAGTATTTGTGGTTAATAAGTATATAATTTTTATTTTTTTAGAAAATGACCTTTTTGCTAGATAAGATCCTTATTCTTCAGGTGGGATTGTGTAGAGCCCTTTGAAGCTGAAGCTGAACTGAAACTGCAATTTGGACCTTCACCCCATTGATAGCTGCTGAAGTACACGATGGACAAAAAAATGTAAATGTAAAAGATTATTATTGCGTGCATAAAGATAAAAATGCTTTGGTGGAATCTGGCTTTTCACGTAGATGGTCTGCTTGGACACTTTAACCTCGCACACAAGCAGATCCGTTTCCTCACTATAGATGCGAATTCCGCCTTGTAAATAGCGAATATGCCATGGCGTGAACACAACTGACTTTTAAAGGGAATGGGAGACAAGACTCTGGTTGGTTTATTGTACGTTACGCCCCAAAAACACACCCCTTAAGAGAATAGGGACAACCCTTTTAGACAATGCTGGGCGCATCAACCATTTTTCCCATCCTTAAACTAGCAAAAGTGGACTTGCGCTGTGCGCTTTAGACCATGCGCTTAGATTGTGTAAATAGGGCCCTAAGTGAGCGTTAAATGACATTAAAGCTAAAATAAATGTAAAAATTGGTGTAAATGAGCGTGTACAATTAAATACACGATATTAACCGATACCAAAAAAAAAAAAAAACTGTAATATTTAAAAAAAAAATATATATAATATAATATATTATGCATCTGTAATTATGATCTGACCCATTTCCCCTTTTCACCCTTAAAGGATGACAAGTACTGGAGCCGGCGTTACAAGAACAATGAAGCAGCGAAACGTTCTCGTGACGCCCGCCGGCTGAAGGAGAATCAGATTTCAGTTCGAGCAGCATTCCTGGAACGGGAGAACGCTGCCCTTCGACAAGAGGTCGCCGATATGCGAAAAGAGCTTGGCCGCTGTCGCAACATCATCAACAAATATGAGAGCCGCCATGGAGACTTATGAAAAGGAGAAAGGAAGAATGGAAGGAAGAGAAAGACAATTACTGCTTTTGAAATAGCGTTTCAAGGGCTGTTCAACTCATCCTGGAATGACATTTTCTCATAGCGATTGCTTCAAATAAGCACTTCGATACTGTTGACAAATTTCTTTTCGTACGTGCAGGGATCGGTTGAGTTCGCTGGGGTGGTGCTTAATTGAATCAAATACTTGAAAATTGTGGTTCAAAGTTGAACAGCCCCAGCACGAGGGATGTGCACAAGGTCTACATGTAAGCACAAGTGTATTTCATAAGCATCGGCTCTTCTCCCACGATACCACCCCAAACCTTGACTGTGGATGTGCAATCCAATCTCTCATAAATACTCACGGATCATAAAGGCAGATAATTTATAATGTCATGTAGCCCTTGTGAACATCCTCTTTCTATACAGGATGATTTTCTCAGAGAGAGAATTATACAGGAGGTGGTAGATATGTCATTTTTTCTATGACAAAAAAAACACATTGTATATTTTTGAACTGTTAGGGTCAGCTATAATAGAGTAGATGAAGAGGCGGAGGAGGGAACGCGGATAGCAGCGAGAGCGAGAAAGATTTTGACATAGGAAAACTGTATATTTTTATACTTGCAGAAGCAGGCAGGCGATGAGATTTTGGAAATAATCTTTTTGTATATTTTATATATGGGTGGGAGGGTTTGGGATAGCTGGACTGAAAGAGGGCTATATGAAGAAAAAGTCAGGATCGTTATCATTAAATGATATATTTTCAACATCAGGAACAGCCAGGCAGGTCAGGAAGAACAAAACTTAAGGGACGAACGTCAGTGAGAGTAACGGAAAGAAAGAAAAATAGTGAACATGAAAACTGTATAGTTTCATTTTTTTTCATCATGGGTTTGTTCAAGCACTTGTTTTGGTATCTTTGATTCCTTTTCTTAAAATTCAGTGTGTGTGTTTGTTTTATCCTGAGGTGAGAGAGAGACAGAGAAAGAGAGAGAGAAAAATGGCATTACATCCTGTCATTATGTCTGGGGAGTCTTGAAACGTGTAGATTTTTTCATGTATATATTTAAATGTTAAAGCAAATACGTCCACATGCACACACACTCTTTTTGACACAAACTGGACGTGGGATTTCATGGCCAGTACAAAATATATATATATACATGTGTGTGTATATATATATATATATATATATATATATATATATAGTCACAGACAGACTCTTTGAAGGCGTGAACCACAGAACTGTTAAACACAGCAATATTGTTTCTCTCTCTTTCTCTCTTCCTCAAGCTTTTGACGTTGTGATCGGTGCTGGTTTGGCATTTCTCACCCAGGTCAGCGAGTGAGTTGCATGCTGGCGCATGCATATTTTTCTGGTGCAGGAAAAAAAACACTCTTTGTGTTTACGACCGTCATTTTATATGGTGCTCACCCAGTCTCTTGACCCAAACACACATAACCCAACAGTTATAACCTGTTTGCCTGTAACCTTTGCTCTCTTATGATTTCTTATGATTATTGATTATTGTATGAGGAATCGTATATATATATAGACCTACACAAATATATCTGTACATCTCCTCGAAATTAACCCCACATCCCCCATAAAAGACATGCACCCTAATACTACTGTACCATACAAAGTACAATATTATATTATATATTAAATATTAAACTATTCTCTCACTAGATATATGTGTGTACATGAGTATATGCTTGAATATGTGACTATAGATGTAATTTGCATAACTTGAATATATAAATGTAGTATCTTTCCGATAAAAAAGACAGATCTGATTTCTTATCAGTTTTCTCAGGTGTCTGGGATGACTATAAAAAAACACGCCATGCTGATCAGCAAAACTGGCTTTTTTGCTTGATTGTTGTCCAATTTTTTTGGAGCCAGCTAATGGTGGCTGTATAATTCCACAGAAATGAATAGTGCACTACCAACTCTTTTTGGAGGATGATTCTGTTATATAAAAATGGAAAGGAAAAAAAAAAAAAACAGTGCTGGATATATAACTTTATTACATTAATGATAGGAATTAAATGTCTTTTCCTTTTGAACCTTGTTGTTCTATTATTACGATTGCTTGCATTATCATTGCTGTTGTTATGATTATAATTCTCACGTTTCTTTTCATTGTTTTCTTGCAACTACTTCTTACTTTTCAAAGGAAATGTATTGCTCTCTTACCTCCCTTGTAACTGCAAGACCATCTTGAATTTACTCAGTCGAGCCCGTTCACTGTTGGAACCATCCACCAAGACTGTGCAAGGCCTCAAGTGCAATGGGGGGTCCGTAATCTTGTCCTTGTGTGTATGAATTTGATATAACCTGAAACAAACAAATAGTAGACTGACTGTTCCTATCTCTTGACAGAACTTCTTCTACCACTTTTGACTCTTTTTGATGCCATGTCAAAACGTACAGTTTGTTAAAAAGAAGCTTAAAGCAATTGAAGGTTGAAACCTTAAAGAGCTTAAAAACTTTTGACAGTGCTATTTTTCTATGTAACTGTGTGCACATACACTTTCATGGGCATTGGTAGCCCGTCGTCACTTTTGCGGTGACGGCGCGCTGCTATATGTTATTGCGGGTATTGTATTCATCATTTTATCCTTTTCCACTTGTGGATTATGAACAGCTCCCTGTTTGTGACTGTTATGAACTATGAATCCCATGAGTGCACCAATACCAAACATCACTTGGTAATGTCTACTGCTCCTGCCTATAGGGATGCTGGGAAATGTGGTCTGGCTTTTTTTTTTTTCCTAAAACACCAATAAATAATTAGCCCTATTCACTGACAATGAATCCCTTGTGCTGTAATACCATTTAACATCAGAATTGATGGTTGAAAGCAAAGTCATTTGTAAATAGGCCATTTTGAATGAATGTCTTGGAATCTGATCTGATTTTTTTTATAAACTACTGGTAGAACAGAACAGTTTGCCAAACTCTGATTCAGTCTGAATGATCATAGAAGTGAAATAGCAGCTCAGCACTTGCTTGTGCATTTTGTTTACTCTGTGCTATTGTCAGTCTCTAAGCTAATTGAATAAAGGTTAACAGCAGCTGTGTCACACACCCTGTCAGCCAACTATCCAAACCAGTTTCAGGCATGCAAAAGGCTCTTTCAGCCTGCTTGCATGCCATCTGTTTGGCGCATTGAAAGCTTACGTCAATGTGTGCCTATTATGCTCCTAAGTCTTCTCATAGACGTATCTTAAGACTGTAGGTGAAGATTTGAAACTGTTCCAATCCAAAAGACTCCAAAAGGTCATGTAAAGTATGATCTTTCTCATTCTTCATCTCTGAAAAGCATTCAAATATAGCATCCATTCACTCAAGTAGCCTTCGACAGACTGCAGGTGAAAAGCTTGCTGAGTGAAATGTCTTTACTTTACTGTCTAGTTTCAATTAAGTTAGGGATGCGTGTGAAAAGTTATGTCTGTACAAAACACTTTGGTGTATTGAAAACGGTCCAGCCTTGCCATTGGATGATCGAGTCAAGTCAAGGTTTATTGTTCTGCTGCAATGGAAACTAAACAATATGTACTTTCTCCAGTGCGCTCATTTAGCATGAGACAGGCAACGTAAATGGAAATAGAAAAATAAAAGGAACATTACCGGGAGTGGGAAACAATAAATAGGACATTAATATGAAATGTAGTGCTCGGTATAGTGCATTATTGCAGTGTTGAAGGGAGAATTATTACACTAAGGCCGGTACTGTAATTTTATACAGGTATGCATCCCTTTCAGCAGCTAGTAGACTTTACAGGTGGGAGGTTGGGGGAGGTGGTGAGTCAGTGCTATTGAGTATCATGATGGTTTGAGGTAAAAGCTTCCGTTGGATCTGGTGGTTGTAGTGTTGTGCCGGTAAAAATGAGTGTTTAGGTAGGCTAACAGTAGACGACTGAAAATAGTAGCCAGGGGACCAACCTCACGTTGGTCTGCTAAGTAGGGTGACCAGATTTCTCATGGTGCAATACGGGACAGGTAAGCAGAAATTTACAAACAATACGACAAATCCGGTAGAGATATACATGAAATAAACTTATTTTTCAGATACAGTAGGTTTATTTACCATGTATACATTTATTTAACATCTTTTGTTGTTTGATTAACATTAATGACAAATATTTAATTAGGCTACTGTCCCTTTAAGACCGAATTCATGGATGTACTGACACATATCCGATTTTCACCCACCTGTTTACGTCCATTTAAGCCATAACCGACTGTATTTAGGCTACATGAGATACTCCACACGATGGACATTTTGAAAAACTATGTGTGCATTTGACCTATTATGCGCAAGAAGAACTGATCGCGCGCAAGGAAAGAGAGAGAGAGAGTGCGCGACCGCCTTCACTAATGGCAAGTTAATCAATAACGAATTGTGATTGGATGGTACTTTTGTTCTTCGACCGAATTTTTGGGCATTTTAGGAAAGATGAAATACGGGACAAAACATGATTTTTTCTCAAGTCGGGACACTAAAAATGGAGCTGAAATACGAGACTGTCCCGGAAAAACGGGACGTCTGGTCACCCTACTGCTAAGGGGCTCTAGTGGTCAGCTTGTGCTGTATTCGCCAGGATTCTGGGGGTCATAGTTGTCAGCTGATTATATATGCACCAACAGCCCTGCTGGTCATTCTATTTTGGCAGTCTCGAGCCTCATTCCAGAGGCTTTCGAGGGCCCTGACAACCTGAGGCCCTGGGGCTCGAGGTCCATAATAGAGGCCTGGCCATACAAGCTCCATAACACGCCAAAAGGCCTTTATGTTTGGTTATAATGATGTCCCAGAACAGGCTGGTCCTGACAAACATCAGCCTACCTGTAGATGGTGGTGAAGATTAGGTCTTGTTTTGATGTTTTGAATAATCTTATGGAGAAAAGATAGAGGTGGCTCTTTTCCATTAATAAGAAGGTGTTTGAGTCCTATTGTATGTTTCTTTATGATGTGAGTTCACAAGAAGTTGAAGCTGTTAACTCTAATTATTGGAGAGAAAAAAAGAAGAAAAAAGGGATAGTTAACCTAAAAGTGAACATTCCGTCATCATTTACTCACCCTCATGTCCAGGACCGCGTCTAGGCATAGACGAACTAGGCCGAACTAGGGCGCCACCAACTGGATGGGGTGCTTACAAGTGCCTCAACGCCCTGTTATTAACATGTTAAAAGGGGGGTATAATGCTATTTCATGTATTCTGACTTATTTACACTGTTAAAGAGTTGGATTCTAATGCTAAACATGGCCAAAGTTTCAAAACATGAGTTGGATGTATGACGGAGTATTTCTGTGCCAAAAACTCTTCCAAATCCTCATAAACTTTGCTGTCTTTTTTTCAAGAATGGGGCTGTGTGACATCATAAAGGTCGGAATTCCTTGTACGGGCACTTCTCCCGGAAGGGCGCGCGCGCACACGTTGACCAGAGCGAGAGAGCAAGAGCACGCCCATCAACGTGCGTTCGGTTTTACGGAAGTCGTGGCCAGCGCTGCACAGGTCACAGGACTTCACGAAATCAACAATGTCACCAAAGTGTGTTTTTGGTTGTGAGGGAAAGATAACCTTGCTTCCCAAAGAACCCAGCCTTAAGTGGAGCTGAGAGTTTTGTGCTCACGCATTACATTGATGCGCTCTTGATATTTGTTATTAACATAACCATAGAAACTGATAGTTGCAATCACTTTTATTATTGGTTAAAATGAATGGAGAATATCTGAATGCAGAATAACACGTGTTTTTCCGTGGCTGGAGCCCTCGGGATTGGTGCTTATGGTTTTATAAACAAGGCCCAGTTCTGTGCTGGATTTACAGATAGTTTGAAACTGAAAGATGGAGTGGTCACAGCGGTAATGATCCCGGTCATGAGTCAGAACCGCAGGTGGTGAGTAAAACTGCATCAAATGTCTATTTTGTTGGCAATAGGTGCCTAAGTGCATATAATGTAAACAACACGAATGTAGTGAATTCATAAATTCATTATTCATCATTCAGTATATGCTATATTCATTATAGTGATTCAAAAGTTATCCAGGGATAATGCGATGGTGTATTCTGTATTGTGTGTGTTTAAATACATTTGTTTAGCTGACCATTGATAGCTTGCAGACGATCGCTACACAAAAGCTGCGCGTGCTCGTCACTCTTTAGCTCCGCTCACACGGCACGCCTCCAGGCGCTTGGCTGTTTTCGGAAAGACTTGGTACAGCGTATGTATCTTTTATAAATATGATAAAACTTTTGGAGATATGAAGGATGCACTACTACTCTATAGGTACTCAAGATTAACATGAGATTGGCAGAAGCTGTGTGTGTGATACCCCCCCTCCCCCCCTTAACATAATGTATTAACATAACCTGTTAACATAACGAAAAAGCATTAATATGTGATATTTTTAATTTAGAATGTTAAGTAATATTACTAAACAAATTATTTTATTATATAGGCTACTTGTAGTTGGGCTAATTTAAGTGTTTTTAAAAAGCATGCTAAGTTTTATTGGGGGGGAAAAATAGACTACTGTTGCAAAAAAAGGTACACTATGTAACTTTTTTTTTGTTGTTGTTTAAAATTAACAATTTAAATAATGAGTCAATACATCATCAATCCTTCTTCCAAAACATGTTTTTGTCTTACCCTGATTCATTATAAGTGTTTATATTTTAGACCTGACAGGACGGTTTTCACGGGAAATTGCGTATATGCTTCACATCTCGTCATATCCTCGTATGTATGGGTAGAAAAGTTGTTGCTCCGGCTACTTATGGGGGTTGTTTTTTTTTTAAAAAAAACGAGAAAGCCTGCCATGAAGCAGCACGCTAAATATCGAACTTCCGGGAATCACATGCTGGCAAAAAAGAGAACTCGATAGAGTTCGTAAAAATGAGAATCAACATTGGCTTGGCATTTCGTAATGACGAGAACTGAGGGATTTGAAATGTTGTAGAAGCGATGCGTTTTTATTAATCAACAACAGGTGAGTAAGGTTTTTTATTGAACCGATAAATTGTCCATTTATTTTTCGTTTAATGCATTGTGTGTCTAGAGATTTGCATTATTTAAAAGCACACTAATAATAATTAGCACTAAATAATTTTGACAAAGTGAATATCGTTTTTTATTAGTAATGGCGCAGTGAGTGGTTGGGAGAGACAAGTCTGTAGAAAGTAAAACTGGAAAATCAATTTTTTAGTCAGTGAGTTTAGATCTGAATACTGTGCCCTCAAAATCTGCAAAACCTTCATTGCTAACTTACTTGGATGAGCTGAACCAAACGTTCAAACAGTTTTGAAAAAACTTTATACAGCCAGCAGGTAAAGAGATGAGACATTAAACCCGAGGTCCTGACTCTCTGTGGTTGTTAAAAATCCCAGGATGTCCTTCGAAAACATTGGCCTCTGTCCATCATGCCCTTCTAATCATCCCCATACACAGATTGGCTTGGTAGGTGGGCGCTCTGGCACAATATGGCTGCCGTCGCATCATCCAGGTGGATGCTGCACATTGGTGGTGGTTGAGGAGATTCCCCCTTCAATATGTAAAGCGCTTTGAGTGCCCAGAAAAGTGCTACATAAATGTAAGGAATTATTATTATTATTAAAAAAAAAAAAAAAAATATATATATATATATATATATATATATATATATATATATATATATATATAATATATACACACACATAACAGTAGCCTATAAAAATTAAAATATGGGGACACATTTTCAATAGGGGGCATCATACTGAGCCGTCTGCTCTCTAATCACTCTCGCAGTACATTAGCCGCATTTCCACCAAAATTACCTGGAACATTTTGTCCCAGGAACGTTTCCCCCCCAGATCTGTTGCTGTCTGTGTTTCCTTCACAGTCTAAAGTACCGTGAAGATCAGGGGCCGTATTCACAAAACATCTTAAGGCTAAAAGTAGCTCCTAACTTGCCGATTTAGGAGAAATTCTTAAAAATAATGGCCGTGTCAGTCCTAATTTTAGGAGTCCTAAATTTTTGCTCTAAGATTATTTCACAAAGCATTTTAGCACTAAAACTAGCTCCTAAATCTGTGAAACGTTAGGAGTAGTCAAGAGGACTCCGAAGTCACTAAGACAAAATCAAAAACAGTCCTAAAATGATTGTTGCTGCCAATCCGCCTTAGCAATCCACCCAAAGACACTGTACATTGTCTTTGGGTGGATTGAGCCTTGGGTGCTGAACCTTTTCTTTATAAATGCAATACATAATTTGATTTAAAGATTTGAATCTACGATAAAACGCCAAAAATAAATCTTTAATAAATAAATAAATAATAATGCCTGATTACCTGTGGCAGTTGTTTTCACTAGCACTTACAAATGATCAAATAGAGTAAAAAAAAAAAAAAGTGTGTGTATATATATATATATATATATATATATATATATATATATAAAAAGGGCTCCGAGCTTGGAATTTTGCCTAAATCCAGAATTCTCCTTGTATCCCCAGCCAGCCGAGATTGAGGAACGGGTTGGCGGAAGGATGCAGAAAACTGTTGAGGTGACTATGTGAGTCGGCTTTCGTCTGTGTGTGTATATATCTCCACTCATGCTGATTAGATAGACCGATTGAATGTGCTCCTCCAAAAAGTTTGTTTATAAAACATAATTTGTCACTTGAATTCTGCAATTTCTTGAGATTAGCTGAACATATACTAGTTATAGTATATAGACACTTAGCCTACATTTTAAAACATTGAATTGAATATGGCAACATTTTTATTTTAAAACCTTTATTTGTATATGGCAACATGACAGCTCAATCTACAATATTTCTATGATTAAATCGCTGACAGAGCCAATCAGTGTGGGCATAGTCCATAGCAACGAGGTCAACCCTGTCCTTACTCTTAACTTAAGACTTTTCTCTATTCCTTAGTAAAAGTTTGTCTCAGCAGCTTTGTGAATAGGTTTTAAG
The DNA here is from genome assembly GCA_037101425.1 of Elopichthys bambusa. Taxonomy (NCBI): domain Eukaryota; kingdom Metazoa; phylum Chordata; class Actinopteri; order Cypriniformes; family Xenocyprididae; genus Elopichthys; species Elopichthys bambusa. The sequence goes on from CM074448.1 coordinate 23,232,367, forward strand.
AGAAAACTCTTAGCTAAGAACTTTTACTGCCATTTAGGAGAACTCTTAGTGGTAAGATAAAATGTTTTGTGAATACGGCCCCAGGATTTTAATCCGTTGACGCAGGACTTGTGCGTGACTTTCCAGTTCCCAGTGGATTTTGGCGTTCGCATATAAGCTTAATAAAACCTGAACCTTGTCGTCAACAACCTCGTTTTTTTTTTTTTTTCAAATGGTAAACAACTATTACTGCACATACAGCAACAGACTTTTAAAAATGGTGATTGAAATAAAATGCTTTGTAAAGTCAACCAATCAAAATGCTGCATGAACTCAATCAATCAGCATGTTTAGAGTCCCACCCCCGAAAGTTCCTGAACTTTGAAAAAGTACTACCTTGCGACCAGGGACTTTCTGAGGGGGAAATGTTTACACATTTAACTTCATTTAAACCCTGCATATACTTCGTTTTTTTAAAGCGTATGCTAGTGTACACGCACAGTTGAATGCACACCCTTGGAAAGTATACTTCATTTGACTCGTACTATGCGTACTGGCATTCGACGCATGCGCAGTTTTGAGCAATCTCTCGCCACAAGTTACAACCCGTGTAAACCCAGGCTACGCACGGTTGAAAAAAACCCTTGCGTACACGTAAAACGTGAACTATACTTTGGGTTTTAGACCCTGGTCCCTGCAGTCGAAAAACACAGAGTAGCACCCCAAAGTCCCAAGTTCCTGGGAAAAGTTCCTGTGATGAAATTGCGGCTTTCGATGTCATGGACCGATTGGTCTGCAATCGAATACTTCCCTACAATATAGCATGCGAAAAACACTATGCCGACAGAGTAGTATGTCTGAATGCATAGTATTCAAAAACAGAAGGCGAAAAGTGACCTACTACTTCCAGCGAGATTCTCTATCCCATGAGGCCACGGGAGAGGATTTATGAATGGCAGTGAAGCGACACAACTGACGCTGGTAGGTCACGTGACAGTAACAACGTGGTGGATGTACTAAGTCCGAATTTGATTCATGCTTTCCATATTCATACTATATAGAACATACTTTTTTTAACAGTTGCGAAGTAAGTTTAAATTCAAATGTAGTACCTGCCCAGGCAGTACTAGCACTAGCGTTATCCGATTCACAAGAAAAGAGTCTTTAATCAATTCCTTAACAACAATTTTTCTGAACCAATTTTTTTAAATGAACAAATTTATTAAAAAAGAAAGACTCTCACGAACCAGTTCTTTTTTAATGAATTGATCAAAAAGACTGTGAATAGGATTTCACACCATGTTTGCAGTTGCGTGTAGCAGTGAGGACAATGCAAAAGAAAGGTGCAGTGCTTATTTATTGTCTTTTTATTACTTTACTGCATGCAGTCTTTCTCTCTCAACAAATTAAATTCAGACTGCAAGCTCACAACTTATCATTTCTTTTGTGCTGTATATTCAGTAGCAGCACAATAAACACTGTCAGAGTATTTTACCATCTTCTCACATTGACAAAAATTCATAGGCTTTCAAGAAATATAAAAGTCATTTGATTCCACTAATGTTCTGAGGAAGAACTAACCCTTGCAAATGTATATACAGTGGTATGGAAGCATAACTGATTATATGTGTACAGGTTCTTAAGAGACAGGAATGAGTGAAAGATCTTATTATGTCTTATGTGCAGTGCCTTAATAGAAACCATATGTGAGACCTTCCAATACCCTTCCTGCAATCTATAGCAGTCCACTCATTAATTTTCACCCTGCCTCACTCTCTTTCTGTTACTTCATCTCTTTCCATCTCACACATCATCCTGTTACCCTGCCTCAAATTCCTGTCTCCTTAGCAACTGCTTGGTAACACTGGGCCGCTAGGACCCTACGGTCATTCCAAAAGAGTGCACACACAGTGCTAAACATGGTTGACTTCAAAGTTGTGCTTCACAGTCTGGATTCAGGTCAATCGACCATGTTTGTGTCACTGTGCCTGCTTGATACCATCTAATTTTCAAAATAATAACAGATAATCTCTCAAGTGACATGGAAGAAAGCAGATTTAGTCCTTTTATTGAATTTGAGCGTTACCTTCAACTGACTTTTCAAAGTGACTCGTACTGGGTAATTTGAAATATTTGACTGAATGTACACAATGCTAGTGTAATGGTTATGTTTGATTTTATTGTCATTGTGTTTAGTTTTCCTTGTCTGCCTGCCCATCTGTGTTCCTAGTTAGTCTCCTTGGTTGTTAATTAGCTCTACACCTGTTCTGTTTTACTTTGATTACTTTGTTGTTTGCAGATTTTGCAGTTAACATGGTATTGTGTATTATATCCTGTTTCAGTCAGGTTTATTGATTTAAAATCAGTTTTTTGTCGTATTTCCTAAGCCGTGGAGTTATTGCTGCAATCCGTTTGCTTACAGCTAGCAGAATCAAATTTTTTAACTGACACCCTAAATAAAGCTGATTTTCTTCAGGCACAATGAAATAATGTGCCTGTCATTTTTACAGCCTCCCTTGGATTTTTTTTATTGGTATATCAGCTTTCTCAACATTAAAAGTTGAGTTGGAATTTTATTATTATTTTTAATGCCATATCAGCACTAAAAAACAAATTTTAGCACCATATCAGCTAGTATTTCAGTAATTTCATTTTAAATAACATTAGAAGTATACTTTCTATACATTTGGAATTTTTCCGAATGCATCAGGATTCTCTCTTGAATTGATTCTGAGCTTAGTTTTTAGGCTAGTTTTTAACCGCACACTCATGCTTACAAGGAGCGCTGAAGAGCGGTTATGCGTTCGGCTGAGTCTGAGAATGTACTTGCACCGTTAAAATGCTTTTATGACGCGAGATTAATGTAAATCCTTGTAATTCGCTTCAACCTTTTCGAACTTTATGAATGATTATTTTTATAGAAGGTTCAAGTGGTTTGTGTAAGGAATTGGAGGCCAGGGGCCTCATTTATAACCATTGCGTACGCACAAAACAGGCCCTGAAAGAGGCGTACGGCAGTTCCTACGCATAAGTTGTGATTTATAAAAACAAACCTTACAGGAAACTTTGCGCACCTCCACGCAAACTCTGACCCATGCGTACAAACATTTTGGAGACAGAGCAGTCTGGTGATACCGATGGTGAGCTGAGGGACTGACAACAGCTGAAGGAAAACCACTTTAAATCCTCATTATGAGTCCTAACCATAAATACAGTGCATGTTCACAGTAACTGTTTAAATAAATCAAAGAATGATTTAATCTCGCGTGGAAACTCACATTTTCATTTTGATATACACATTTACATTAATATTACACTTTCACTAATGCCGATAAGCACTGAAATTACATTACGCAGTCATTATGCAGAAGTTAAACAAAAATTATATGAATTTAGATAGATGTGCTACTTTTGATCACTTTTCCTGTGACACGCAGTTTTAATGACAGCGAGGAGCACTAGGAGCACAATAATTCATCTTTAAACTAAACTGCAGATCTCATGTTAGGACAAAATATTTTAGCAAGAACGATGATCAGTAGTGCACACTTAACTTCAATATTATGGAAGACACTGCTGGATTCGGTGGTCGAACGGTCTGTTGTCCAGTTTGAATAGGTCCAATGATAATATCTTACTGTACAACCGCAGGTGTTGATGTCGTGTGAAAGATCTTCAAACAGTTACCACTGTATTTGCACAATTTGAGGAAAACAGTAAGATTTTCACATTTTCTTTTTAAAATACTTTGTCAGTCACGTGCCGAGTCAGACAATTGTATTTACACTGCAATAAATAAGTAGGCCACTAAAAATAGCCTATAAACATCCTAAAAGATATGTTCACCTTATCAGGAAAACTGCATGAAATTGATTTAATTTGAATTGTTTTAAACAATTAAAATACTATTTGGCCAGTGGAAATGAATGAATCAACTCTATTCTAAAACCTTTTTCTGAAGTATTTTATACAATTTTGATATATTTATTCTAAAACATAAAGAGGATATTGGATGATTTTTAGCAATGTAATGTGTATGGCACAAATGGCATTTATAGTCCGTATCTAATATTTTCCAATGTCTTGTACCTTTGATGGTGTTAACCATAGTGTCACGTAGATGGGATTATGCATGGAAATGATATGCAGATGAAGTTATGCATAGTAAAACTAGGTGTCGTAAGCTGCATATTTGGTGATTTCAGGGAAGAGACAGGGTGGAGATACACGTACACACAATCTTCCACTGACTGGGATTTATAAAGGGATTTTTGCGCAGGTTCTGGCGTATGCATGGTTTTATAAACCTGAATTTTTTTTTGCGGATGCAGAATCTAGCTTTTGCGTGTATGTACACTTTTAGGATGAAATCTACGGAAAGTTTTATGAATGAGGCCCCTGGAAAGTACAGCTGTTTCTAAATCACGCAGTGCCATCTGCTGTTACAAATTAAGCTCAGAATTGATTCGATAGAGAATCGCGATGAATTTGGAAGATCTCAAAATCAATTCAGAATCATTTCTCGATTTGCGATGCATCGATTTATTGTCGCAGCCCTAGTTGATGCAAAGTTTTTGGATTTGGATGGACAAAGTAATGGATTTTCGTATTCTAAGCATTGATCTGGGACAAGAGTAAAACACATAAATCTATTTATAAATAGCTAAATAAATAATGAAGGCATGGCACAAGGTTTACAAGACTTTACAAAATTTTGATGTAACTATCATACAACAAAGTAAAAAGTTGAAAACTGTTTTAAGAAAAATCCTTATGATACCCTTGCTGAGTCAAATGTATTTTCACTCAATATCATCTTTCCCTAAAATGATGGTTTTCTGCCAAATTCTGTTGCCAACCCAGGTCCAGGCTCACAGCAGGAGCGGGTGAGGAAGGGCATGACAATGCTGCAATGCCGGCAGCACATGATCGGGCACACGTGATGTTTATTATGCCTCGTCACCGCAGTCATAAATCTTGCATTGCACCTCACTCTTGGGAAAAATGTTCTTCCTCTTGCATGCACCAGGTGTCCTTGTGGTCCAGATGACCTCCTAGCCTTGTGCCGCATTCCCCCTTTCGCATTCCCCATACCCGATAAGAATATAACACTTTTATATTGTTTCATGCCCCATAGACTTCACAACTTCTACCTTGACACTTCTCCTTTTCATCGCTCTTTTATTTGTTTTTTTATTTAATAAAAGCCTCTCCCCACTGATGCCACAGTGTCTATCTTCACTTATCTGAAGACAGCTCTGGCCAAACAACAAGACCTCTTGCTCACTGCTCTAACACATTGCATGGCAAACAGGAGAACAGAAGCTAGATGGATCCATTTCCTCTCCATTTATTCAGTCAGGGTCTCCAGAGCGGCAACATCAGAAAATATAAGCACCTTTAGCTCAATACTGAAGCCTCTCGCCTTCAAATAACCTAGTGAAAAAGCCATACCTGAGATGAACTCTAAGGTAGCCATGCACGGATCATGAACTCCATAGATGTGACAAATTATTGATAGGACTCTATATTGGCTAGGCAGAGCTGAAATCTTGTCATAGACTATAGCATGGACAGCTGAACAGAAGCTGTAGTTTCCCATTTGTTTTTACTCGTACATACTTTTCTAAACAATATGGCTTATGATTTTTGTCTAGCTTTTGTCTAGATAAAATTCATATAGATTTACATTGAAGGAAGGACAGGAGTCATATTAGGGATATCATATATCTGAATATCCTTATATATATTAGGCCTTAAAAATGTTAATTAACGGAATGTCCGTTGGTGGCAAACGCTATTTACATTAGCTCCGCCCACCAATGTCTGGTTGGGCCACTCAAGTTTTAAAAAAGATGCACAGAACTCAATGTCTTCAGTGGTGTAGCAGTAGCAAGTAAGGCTTGCAGACCTGGCTTTTTAACGCGATCGACACAGGTTCAAATCCGCCTTTTGCCAAGCTCGCATTTATTTTCAATAAAAATGAGAATAATGTTCCGAAAGTGGAAATAAACTGCGAACGAGTGGTTAATATTATTAAAAGTGTTCATTGGGTAGAGTCAAGGGAAGGTGTAGGGAGAATTTTTATTCTCCCAATAAGTCAGCATCCATTTAATAATTTTAATAAATATAATAATTTACACTCTGATATTATTGCATCCTGGTAATGTACAAAAATACTGAAGTGCAAATAGTATCTGCCAATATAAAGAATCACGCATGCAGTAGCCTATGCATGCTTTTCTGTTAAAATTAAATGGGATTTATGAATGTAGATGCTTTAATAACAAATAATTTATTGAGCGCATTTATGCTGCAATATGTAGGTTGTGGCTAGGCAACACGTAACTTGAAGCTGTTTAATGGAAATTTTGACCTTTGGGCTTTTACAGGCAGGAATGGGACAAAACATGAATGCTGTGGGTGGGTGCAGCAGAAGGTAACGTATATTTTTGCGGGACAGAAAAGTGTGTCAAGCAGGTCCCTACATCCAAATAATAATAATAAAAAAAAAACGTTCTGAAATTGTTCAATAAAGGATTCAATCTCTCTAAACCCCTCCTTTCCGGGAACTTCCTCTGCTCTGATTGGTCAGATGGCCAAGTCTGTTGTGATTGGTGTACCTCTTACAGCGCATGTTGGAAACTAAACAACCATTACCATATCTGAATTTCAGCTCCTGAGGATTCTATTCGCAGCACTTGTATACACAATGTGATATGAACAGTAACGATGGCATCGGTTTTACTGTATCAATTCCAGCGCTAGTCCTCATCCTTTGGAAGTGCGTGCAAAGTGGATTCGCAGAATTCACAGAAAATATGCAGAAAACAGTGTCTTCTTGACATGTCGACAACACGACATATTTCTACAACATGTTGCTTCTCAGCTACAACTACAGAGTTTGAGGGCTGGTCAAAGTAGATGTTGTTTACAGGCAGCCAATGAAGACCATAGGCTGACATTATGCAAATTTGTTAAAAATTGTTTTATTAATTAGTAGGCTTCAATGAAAATATTCTCACATTGAGACTTGGTAACCACAGGTAAAACCATACATGGCTACTCACTACCACTGTCAAATGATATTATATTATATTTTATATAGGCCTATAAAAAACGCTTAAACACAGGTACAAACTACACCGTAACAAAGACATGAATTATATATTCCCCTACCCACCTAATAAATATTGCAATATAGTTGGCTATAACATAACATTATATAACATTAAAACTACTTTAATCATCGAGTGATTTGTAGTTTGTAACCGAGAGGTGTGTGTCGATTTGAAACGCTAATCTCACTTAATGTCGCAACGCTGTTTAATAATGGTGACCGGGAATAAATGCACAGCTCTTTTAAGCTTTCGTTCCGTTATCCACTGGGCCATGCTGCGTAGTTCAAAGTAAACTATTTAAACACATGAAAACAGCGCTATTTGTTCTGTATTTGTTGTTACTGACCGAAAAACAACTACAGATGATTCAGTGACAGAGCGGTCCGAACGAATCCAAATCATTTCAGATCGTTACGCAAGCGCGTTTGGCCAATTCATTGAAAAGAAAGTCGACAGAAATACGGGACACGCCTAATAACTGCTGAAATATTCGTACGGAAAACGTTTCTCAGGTCAGTAGGAGGAGTGTGCATGATACGAACAGTGTGTATATAGCCGTACAGCTGCAGGTGCAACTGCGGCCACATATCTAACCAACTTTAGCCGCACCACCAGGAAAAGAGGAGGAGGGAGATTGAGGTGCCATGGGCTGGATGAAGATGATTGGCAGGCCGGATTTGTTGACGAGCCCTGGCATACACAAATTACCCATAGCAGATCTATACAGGTGGAGCTGGGGAAAGTGGAGGGTTTCTGGAAATGCGCTGCACTGCTAAGCAAATGCTACCCAAGTATTTTGAAGGTTGAGCACGCAAGCTCATTGGCTACTGATACAGGAGGAACCAATCAGCTGTGCCCTATAGATAATGATGGGACAGGTTGAAGGACCCATTCGTTTCATGACAGAACTTTGTATTTGTTGCACACTTTGATCTTGAAAACTTTGCAGACCTTTTACATTCATCTACAACAGCTATATTACACTCTGCATGAAAGTTGATTTTCAAATAAGCACAATTAATTTTTATTTCAGCAGTTCTAATTTGCTACTTATATTTTCTAGATATAAACTGGACAGCCACATTCTGCAAATTAATCTTTGCCCTTTGACCTCAAGCGTTGCCTTGTTGCTCCTAAATAATTTCTCTCTCTTTAAGTCGCTTTCCCAAGTATCAAGCCTTTTTTGTCTCCTGGTATTTTACTGGCAGGCCAGTTCATAGACATGACTTGATTGGCTGTTGCTATGGAGACCAGAATGGTAGTAGGGAGGGCCTGTTTTCCTCTGCCTAGGTGGATGAGGTGAAGAACCCAGTGTGTAAATGTGTGCTGGTGAGTGTATGTGTGTGTGAAAGAGAGGTTGAGAGAATAAGAGCAAAAGAGAGTGGGAGAGGGGTGTAATGAGGCTATGTTTGTCAGTTAATCGCTGTTGCTCAGCAGTATGAGTGAAAGTGTGTGTGTGTTAGGCTGCCTGGAAATGTGGTCAGGTGTGTGATTGTAGAGATTGTGGTGTGCATTTTAATTGAGCACTATCTAAATTTTAAAGAGAATGCATCTGCACCCCATGTGACCTGAATGAGAGGTTTTCCCGAGTGCGAAATGCATAAGTGTGTTTGTGTGGGTGGCAGCTGTAGCTGAGCAAGGCTCTGTGCCTGATTGCTCATTTAAAGCACTATGCAGCTCTCCTCTCGCTCTATCTATCTCTCTTCTCTCACCCAGACACACAAATGCACACACATTTACACAGACACACACTAGTCAACCCAACCTAGCACGGACTGACAAGATAAGTACCAGAGCACATCAGTTCTCTCCCTGTCGTCTCTCAGGAAGATATAGAGCATTTAATTAATAAAGCTATCATGGGCTTGTCAAAATGACTTACGATTAACCTGTGATAATTATGATGTCCTTTAGCTTGGCACTCGGCTGACATGCCAAGACACAACACACACCGTCTCGTTTTTTTCTCACATGCACATCTTCACTATCATAGCGCTGCCAGCAACTGGCAAAGCTACATTCCTGTCAGCATACAGGTTCATTCCACCTGTACACTAATACTAGATGGCGTAGGTGCCAACAGGAAGCACTAGTTGGCGCCGTGGTCTAGTGATTAACATGTGCTCCAAATGATTTGAGCTGCGGTGCTCATGTGGGAGATACAGTTTTGAATCCTATTTCAACGCCCCCTGGCAAAATCCTATCCACTTTGGCTCCCAAAGTGAGTTCATTGGCTGTTTTAGTTACCGTTTAGGAAAATACTTCAATGAGTGACTCAACAAATGATCAGAATAAACATTTCTCTAGTTTTAAGTTTAAAATATTCACAATATTGGAACTTAAAACCAGAAAATTTAATTCCACTTCCAAACTGATTAACCTGCTAAGTTAACATCACATCAAAATGTTTAATTTTGTGTTGCACTAACATTCAAAGCAAGTTTAGCTTGAAAGCATGTTTTTTTTTTTTTGAAAGAAATGAATACTTTTATTTATCAAGGATTCATTAAATTCATCAAAAGTGACAGTAAATAAAACTATAATGTTACAAAAGATTTATATTTCAAATGAATGAACTTTCTATTCATCAAAGAAAAATGTATTTTCATTGAAAAAAAAAAAAATTAAGCAGCTCAATAAGTATGTTTCTTTAGCATCAAATCAGCACATTAGAAGTATCATGTGACACTGAAGACTGGAGTAAAGGCTGCTAAAACTTCAGCTTTGCCATCACAGTTATAAATTACATTTTAAAATATATTAAAATAGAAATCCCTCCGGTTCCTCCATTGTCCTCACTCCCACCGTCTCCGGTCTGCCAAGCCCACGCCTCCACTTAGGCCAAGCCCGTCTGCAGCTCCAACGTGGTCCTCCAGGCCTTCAGTGTCTCCTTGGCTCTACGTCTCCTCGCCTACACCTGGGTCCCCTCTAGTCATGTTTACACCTCTCTCAGTCGGGCTCCTGTCTCCAGCCTGGCAGCTCCCTCTGTCAGTTCCACAATGGGCCTTCATCCTGTCATGGCTCTGGGTCATCCTCTGGTTCCTTGATGTCTTCTTCTGTTCTGTTTGTTTCCGTCCTGTTTTTGCGATGTTTTGTTATCGACAAAGCAAATATGCACATTTTTTTTTTTTTTGTGCAAAATTTGCTATCTCGAGGCCGTTTCCATCAAGTAGGCCTTTTAACGATAAAATGGTGTGCGTAATGACGTTATCCCTTAAAAAAAAGGGGACTAAATTTTTGTTCTAAGAGTATTTCACAAAGCATTTTAGTGCTAAAACTAGCTCCTAAATCTGTGAAAAGTTAAGAGTAGTCAAGTGGACTAAGTCACTAAGACTAAATCACAAACAATCCGTTACCGGTTGTTGCCAGCAATCTGCCTCAGCAATCCGCCCAAAGACACTGTACACCTTTGAGGTAATAGGCGATAGAGACTTGGGTGCTGAGCCTTTTCTTCATAATTGCAATAATCTAATTTTTTTTAAATTATTTTTAATCTATGATGACATAACATAAAGGTTCATTTATGTACAGGCAAAATGTATTGAATGATAAAGAATAAAACATTGCAGTCAAGCTGAAAATGATATTCAGTCATCGGTGCCTATAGCTATGTGGGCAGCTCAGGTGACCTAAGTTTGAATTGCGGCTCGTGGACCCTTCCTGATCCCGTGCTATCTGAGGAGAGGTGTCGAGCTCAGAATTGAGCCCAAACCCAGAATATTCAAAGTCTCCTAGGAATAGGAACCAGCGAGGTGAGTCGGCTGTGTGTATGTATGTATGTGTGTGTGTGTGTGTGTGTGTGTGTGTGTATATATATATATATATATATATATTACACACACACATACACATACATACATACATACACACAGCTGAGTAATATATGTAATATATATATATACAGAGCTTGACATTAACTTTTTTGCTCACCAGCCACTGTGGCTAGTGGTTTTCCAAAGTTACTAGCCACTCAGCATTTTTACTGGCCACAATTTTGCTGTTGGGGAATTAAATTTTATATGATTAAAGTTGACTTTGGCATGCTAAAATTACTTGATTTTGAGTCATTTTACTTGATTAGCTAGATTTAAAACCCTTTTAAACTTTCAAATGCAGATTGACCATTTAAATCAAGACTAGGCCTACATGGTATATCAGTTGGTATATACGGGTGGGCAAGGGGTAATATGAACATATGATACATTTTATAATTAATAATTATAATAATAAGTTATTTTTGTTAGGCTATATAAAAAGAACAAAGAAGCAAATTAGCAAATTACAAATACAGTAGTAAATTAAATAGACTAGCTCTTTTTTTTTCAGATACAGTAGGTTTATTTAACATCTTCTGTTGTTTGATTAACATTAATATTTAAATAGGCTGTTGAATGCATGTACATAATATACTGAAACACATCCAGTTTTTTCCCACCTGTTTACGTCCACTTAAGCCATAACCGACTGTATCCACGCGAGATACTCCACACGATGGACATTCTGATATCATTGTGTGCATGTATTTGACTATTCAGGCGTAAGAAGATCCGATCGCGCGCGACAGAGAGAGAGAGCGCGCGCCTGTTGTGTATCATTCAGCGCGATTCCGGCGATAACGAATTGTGATCGGATTGTAATTTTGTGCTAAGACGAGTTTAGCTACCGTTCATTTGACTGTAGGCTGTAGACCATTTAAACGTGCTACTACCTAACTTAATTTGTCACTTGAATTCTGCAATCTCTTGAGATGCAGACATGTAAGAGGCTGACAATTAGCTGAACATTTACTAGTTTAATTAGTGACACATAGCCTACATTTAAATCTTTATTATAGTATGGCAATATGATACCTCATTCTACTATATGTCTATGAATAAATCACTGACAGAGACTCCTCCTCATCAACCAATCAGTGTGGGCAGAGTTAATAAGCTTGTTGACATCATCTATACCAATGAGGTCAACCTGCCCTTTCTCTTAGCTTAAGTCTTCTCTCTATTCCTTAGTAAAAGTTTGTCTCAGCAGCTTTGTGAATAGGTTTTAAGAGAAAATCCTTAGCTAAGAACTTTTACTGCCATTTAGGAGAACTGTTAGTGGTAAGATAAAATGTTTTGTGAATACGGCCCCAGATCATTTACTCTGCACTTACCTCTTTCCTGTACCAATTAGACTGATCTGTTGATCATTGTGAGCAGTTCTGCAGAAAGACTATAAAACCGGTGTGAATTGTTGAGCAGCTAGAGTAGATGTTGGTGTCGTAGCTGATGCCAGGCTGAATACCACATTTTACTTGCATTTCTCCTTTCAAATGCTATCTTTTCCTCCCTGCATTACTATACATTTCCCTACTTTTTATTTATTTATTTAGTAGTCATATTAGTGAGTTTGATATTTTTAGTTGAGTGACATTTAAAAGAGGCTTAATTGTCAAACAAATGAGACGTAACTTCTTGTAGAGCATATTTTGTGTGCTGATGGTGAACTTGAGCGTACCGATAGTCAGCATGGTAAAAAAAACATATCTGAGAAGTTTGGTCTCTTAAATAATTTAAATCTTATTTAAGGTGCCACCATGACAAATATTTTTAACAAAATGTGTGTGCAAAGGAGCGAACTTGTGTTTTGGCAACAGATGCACTGCCAAGTGATTTGCTGAAAGACGTTCTTAATTATGCAAAATCCAATTTTGGACAAAGTGTGTTGGCAGTGTGTGAACACAACCACCTTACAATGATAAAAATCCACCCGCTCCTTTTTATTTATTATGTGTTAAATCAAAGCAGTCTCATTAGACATGCCGTTTTGATTCTCTCAGCAGTGTGACGTCACAAGCTAAGCTAACTGCTAAGGCTCCTCCCACGGCCGCTGACTGACAGTCCTGCATTACCATAGTTTCCGCCCTCAGCGAGTTGTACGCTGTCCGCCATTTTCTCCACGCTGTAGTGACAATGTCTTGTAAGCAATCCTGGTGTTCTGTTGTTGGATGTAGTGGATTAGTTTTATTTTTGAAGGTAATGCGCCCCAAAATATACCTAAATCCATTTGTCTGCGCAAATCATTTTACTCCAGACTGCTTTGTGAACGAGGGGCAATACAAGGCAGGCTTTGCTAAAATATTGTTACTCAAGGATGGATCTGTACCAACTGTTTGTGATCCAGCTTCACCCCCAGAAGAAGTAAGTGTTACACTGTTTGTTTGTTTTTTTTTGTTTTTTTTTACAAATCGCCATTTCCATCGATGTGGAACTGGCTTACAGCCACAACACATGCGGCTAAAGCTACTGTTGTCTTAGAGAACAGGGGCCGTATTCACAAAACATTTTATCTTACCACTAACAGTTCTCCTAAATGGCAGTAAAAGTTCTTAGCTAAGAGTTTTCTCTATTCACAAAACCTGTTCACAAAGCTGCTGAGACAAACTTTTACTAAGGAATAGAGAGAAGACTTAAGCTAAGAGAAAGGGTGAGGTTGACCTTGTTGTAATGGATGATGTCAACACGCTTACTAACTCTGCCCACACTGATTGGTTGATGAGGAGGAGTCTCTGTCAGCGATTTAATCATAGAATATTGTAGAATGATCTATCATGTTGCTATATTCAAATAAAGGTTTTTAAAATAAAAATGTTGTCATATTCAAATAAAGATTTTAAAATAAAACTGTTGCCATATTCAATTAAATGTTTTAAAATGTAGGCTAAGTGTCACTAATTAAACTAGTATATGTTCAGCTAATATCGAGAGATTGCAGAATTCAAGTGACAAATTATGTTTTATAAACAAAGTTTTGGAGAAGCACATTCAAACGGTCTATCTAATCAGCATGAGTGGAGATATATACACACACAGACCAGAGCCGACTCACATAGTCACCTCAACAGTTTTCTGCATCCTTCCACCAACCCATTCCTCACTCTCAGCTGGCTGGGGATACAAGGAGAATTCTGGATTTAGGCAAAATTCCAAGCTCGGAGCCCTCGATCCCCTTGGACAGCATGCCAAATACGCTTATTATATATATATATATATTTTTTTTTTTTTACTTTATTTGATCATTTGTAAGTGTAAACTAGTGAAAACAACTGTGGGCATTATTATTTATTTATTAAAGATTTATTTTTGGCATTTTTTTTTTGTAGATTCAAATCTTTAAATCAAATTATGTATTGCATTTATAAAGAAAAGGTTCAGCACCCAAGGCTCTATCGCTATTGCCTCAGTGGTGTACAGTGTCTTTGGGTGGATTGCTAAGGCGGATTGGCAGCAACAATCATTTTCGGACTGTTTTTGATTTTGTCTTAGTGACTTAACCTGTTTCACAGATATAGGAGCTAGTTTTAGCAGTAAAATGCTTTTTAAAATACTTTTAGAGCAAAAATTTAGGACTCCTAAAATTAGGACTGACACGCCTATTATTTTTAAGAGTTTCTCCTAAATCGGCAAGTTAGGAGCTACTTTTAGCCTTAAGAAACCATTGTATAACCACGTTTGAAAAGAACAGTGTAAAAGGTAATTGTGATGAACAAGACACTAAAAACGCTATGTTTATTTGCAAAGGCCAGCACATTTATCCACCGTTTAGAAACGTCCAGTTGCATTCTTCGTCTCTCCATCAGTGTCCGACTCCAATTAATGTAAAGCTGAACACCGCTACTGACAATCATCATTTTGGCTGTGTGAGATTCTCCAGTTTTGTTATTGTCGAGTATCCGAAGCGTGAGCTGTTAAAGCTCCACCCTCTTCTGGAAAGGGGGCCGGGAGCAGCAGCTCATTTGCATTTAAAGGGACACAGTAATGGCATGTTTTTGCTCATACTCAAATTGGTACAAATTTGACAAGCTATAATAAATTATCTGTGGGGTATTTTGAGTTGAAACTTAACAGACACATTCTGGGGACACCAGAGACTTCTACATCTTATGAAAAGTGGCATAATATGTGCCCTTTAAATGATGTTGAAAAACCAGCATGTCTGTTCATTGTAGTTGGCAATATGGACATAATACCATAATGCCTATTCAAAACCGATAATGATGTTCAGTAAACAACAGAAAGCTTACACACAGAAATGCGACATTATATTCAATGTATATTCAGTATATGAAATATATTATCCACACTCAAGTACTGTTCAATTATGAGGCTATTTATGCAATCAGTTACAACAGGATGATGCAGCAGTCATTTTTGATTAGGCATGGCTACCCCTTGGGGTCCAACAGGATGGAATAGGAATCTGTAAAACCAACCTGCTTTGCTTTCTGATCCTGTTCTCTATCATGTTCTAGTGTCCACTTTGACTACCAATAAGATAAATGCAGAGTATGGGAAACTGAGAGCAGTTGTAACAAACAGTTTTTCACAATCAAGCTAGAGTGATTGTAAATGTCAGGACATTGTAAATTTGTAATGAGTTTTATTTCATTTCAAGTATTTGGCTGGATACTGTTATTCCTTTTTTAATGATATAACTCTTTCGAGGTCTGAATGTATTTGAGAAGCAGTGCATTAATATAATTTATGCATTACAGTTACCCCTGTTAAAATCAATCACAGCTTTGTAAACATTTACTGTTGGCACACATGCATAGGTTACAACCAAAGATGTAATTGTCATTCTTCCCAGCAGTTATTTTTACTCTCCATTATAAGTAAGACAGCTTCATGTTCCAGGCTTTGGCTTCTTATTGCTTACTGAGAGTAGGGCTCTAACTGTACCCCATGGAGAGGACAGTAAGTTAAAAAAATTGTTTGCTGCAGGGAAGGTACATTCACTGTACATTCTGTTTGAAAAAAAAGGCAAAAAGGGGAAAAGGGTCATTGAAAAGAAAGGTCAAAGTATCAAGCTTGAAAGGGAAATTGGTGTTACAGTGCTGCAAGCAAAGCAAAGGGAAAAAAAAAGGTATCTAACTTTTCACACAGATTTCTGATTCTAATTTGGGCTTGAAAATGGACAGATCAACTAGTGAGTCAGTTTCTCTTCAAAATCTGTTGTGCCCCAAGAAAAAGAACTATCCACTGTATTACAATAGTGGCAGTATTAAGGTTTTGTTTATCATCACCTCACTTTGACAAATACACCAGATCTTTCTCAGCCACAGGAAAAAATGCGGAGAGTGGGATTAGATTTTGTGGCTGCCAGATGGTGAATTAATTTTAAGTTCTGGTTCTTGTAATTCCCATTTGTGCATGCTGCTTATTTGGAGTTCCACCGTATACAAATCAGGTTTGGGCAATGCAACATCACAAGTCCCATGTGTAGCAGTTATTTTCAAAGAACAAGGAAAATGTGGTTGCTATTGTAATCCAAATCCCATACAAAATGTAACTCATTATCTTAATACAATCATGCAATTTTTATTTTTATTTTTTATAAATAGAGCAGATTTTCTAATACTTTCCGAAATTTAAACTCGCAGTGTTCCAAAAACAGACCACACTGCAAACATCACGTTCACTTTGTTTGAAATGTCGAACCAAATCAACAGTTCTACAAGACACAAAGCTTGCAAACAAAAGCACTGATGATCAAAAACAAGGTGAAAATGCTGAATGTGTAAACACAGTGCATAAATGAGCTGAATGTTGTTGGTTATAAGGGTGTTGTACAGAAATAATTTGTGGTTCATTGGTGGCTATATTGAGATGTAACATCTTCCTAATTATCTCCACTGAGAGTCCATGTTTAATTGGAGTCCTGTGGCATGAGGACACATACACGCACATCAAAAACTTGCATTTACATAAAACACTTGCAAGTTCAACATACACATAATAAGAGAGTGCGATTAGGAGTCCCGCATCTGATATTGCACTTTAACATCACAAGGAAGCTGCAAATTGGAAGCAAAGGAATTGCTCTCTGTTGAGCAGTTTCTTTCTCCTGTTGGTATGGTCTGATCCTACATTGTTGCTCAGGTGCTCCATAAACTAGGGCATAGCTTCCCGCCCTTTCCATTTCTCTGGACAAACACAGAAAGCAGTGATTGAGTTAAAAAAGGAGTAGAACTGTGAGATCATGCAACTGCTCTGCCGCTTTATATTGCACTATGGTTTCAGTCTGACTGGATTTCAAACAGTGAAGCAATAGTTCTAAATCACAAACAGTTACAAACACTTTTGTTGTTTTTTTGTGGAACACATAAGGTTATTGAACAGAATGTTGTGTTCTTTTTCATAAAATGAGAATGCATGGACTGAAATTGAGTAATAATTAAGGTCATTTATTTTTTAAATCAATGTTTTTATTAGCAAGGATGCATTAAATTGATCAAACGTGACAGTAAAGACATTTATACAAAAAAACATGTTTAAACTTACAACTTAGGAAGAAAGTGTGAAGTGGCGTCGTGTCAGTTAAGCTTTTTCCGTAAGTTGAATAGGGAAAGAGTAGGACGTAGCGTAAGGTTTTTGAACTGCGAGAGTTTTACACTTTCTTTGTAAGTTGAACATGAAAGGCGGTCTGGCGGAAGCTAGATATTTAACTTCATAACTTGTTAAATATGGATTTTTTTTACACAAATGCATCGCTTCGCTTCAGAAGGACTTTATTAACATATTAATTAAATATTTATTAATTTTGGATATTTATTAATATATCTCAGATTGTGTTCATCAGAAAGAAGAAAGTCATATACACCTAGGGTGGCTTGAGAGTGAGTAAAGCTTGGGGTAATTTTCATTTGTGAACTAATCCTTTAAACGCAATATGTGGTGATGTTACAATCGTGTTGCATTGTGGTATATGGAGCTTTCTGAAGTGTACATATAAAGGAGACTTTTGACCAAGGGAGCGAGGGTCTGTCCATATAAACTTCCCTCGTCCACTTCACGGAGTGAAACGCACTTCAAAATGGTGGCAGGGATTCCCCCAAGGTGAAGTGCTTAGGGAAGTTTGCGACTGCGTGTCTAAAAGTGGAGTGGAATGCAGCCCAGAACACATGCAAGCTACAGCAACAATGGAGGCCTACATAGACGAGAGATTGTGCGAAGAGATTGGAAAGAACCCTCATTTGTACAACTTTAGAATGAAAGAATACAAAGATGGTTACATTGGTTGCTCAAAACTACGTATGCATCAAATGCCTTTGTATGTGTATGACTCAAATGAAGTATACTTTCCAAGACTGCGCGTTCAACTGTGCTTGTACACTAGTGTACGCATAAAAAAAACAAAAAAAACATGAAGTATACCCAGGGCTTTAGAATTATGTGACAGTGAAGACTGGAGTAAAGGCTGCTGAAAATTCAGCATTGACATCACCAGAATAAATTACATTTTAAAATATATTAAAATAGAAAATTGAATTGTAATAACATTACTGTTTGTGCAGTATTTTTAATTAAATAATTAAAAAGCCTTGGTGAGCATAAGAGATTTCTTTCAAAAACATTAAAAAAAATCTTACTGACTCCAACTTTTAAATGTAATATATATTAAAGTTTTATATAATTTTCATAAACTTAAACCCCAACACAAATTTAAATGAATAAAACTAATTTTTGAATTGCAACAAACGGAGATAATACCGGGACAATAATATGGGGAAAAGTAGTCAGTATATTAAAAATATTCAATCAAATCAATAGTTGCAAGTTGATCAGTATATCTTCAAAAATTATGCACTCAAAATCTGGTCTGGTTAACAAAGAACCTCAATGAAAGTTATAAATGTGCATCGCAGTCAATATGGGCTACTAAAACTGAGCTGTGTTTTGTGTATTTGTGCAGGTGTGCACGTATACAAATAGTTTCGCTCTGGTTCAGCAACTGAGCCCATAGAGATTATATTGTATACTCAGGTGTGTACATGTGTATTTGTCTATATAGCTAAGTGAGCATGCATTGTTTGTCCATGTTCGATGTATTCATCCCTCCAAGTCTTGAGAGACTGATGTAATCGTGATGAGAGGCAGCTCTCGTAGAGTACGTGAGGGGTGCTGTGGGCAGATCCCTGGTGCTAGGGAACTACATCAATAACCACACAACATACACCACAAATGTGTTCTCAACCAGTGACAGCCAGTCCCTGCAGCCTCCCACAAGCCCCCACAATCCCTTTCTATTTTCTCACTTCAGCTCTCTAACTCTTTCTCTGCAATCTAGGCCAGTGAAATGTGCTTATAATGCAGCTGACATATTATGAATTGGATGAAACATTATACACATTCAATGCTCATGTCACTATAGGCAAGCACACACACACACGTTTTACACTGTAGTAATGCAGAAATATTTAACAAATACAAGTCATTAAAGGGGTTATGACATGGATTTTTTTTTTTTAAATACGGTCCTCTAGGTACACCTATAATGTTAATAATATTTTTTTGCACAAAAAAAGAAAATGAGAAAACTGAATGATCCATTTTTAAGGGGCGGTTCCTTTAAAGGGTTAGTTCACCCAAAAATTTCTGTCATTAATTACTCACCCTCATGTCGTTCCAAACCGTAAGACCTTCGTTCATCTTCAGAACACGTGAAGATCTTTTTGACACGAAACTTTGACGCTTCAAAAAGTTCATAAAGAGATCGTAAAACTAATCCATATGAATTGAGCAGTTTAGTCCAAATTTTCTGAAGAGACTCGATCGCTTTATATGATGAACAGATTTTAATTTAGGGCTTTTATTTACATATAAACATTAATAAGCGAACATACGCAGAAGCTTAACCAAACCTGAATGACACACGAGAACAAACCTCTTCCTGAAGCTCAAACGTGCTGCATAATAGTGGTGTATGGAGGCACAGAATTCTGTCAGATTTCATCAAAAATATCTTCATTTGTGTTCCGAAGATGAACGAAAGTCTTACGGGTTTGGAATGACAAGATGGTGAGTAATTAATGACAACATTTTCATTTTTGGGTGAACCAGCCCTTTAACGTTTGTCAGTAAAGGGCCAGATATGATTGGTTAATGTCATTGCATAGGAAACAGCATCAGCTATTGCAATCGAGTAAGTGTTTTAAAAACATTATCCATATAAAACCATCATTTACAGACAAAGCATTATGAAATCATTTACTTGAGATTTATGGTGTAGTTGCTGTCAGATCCAGCTGACAGCTTCATCTATCAACAAAAATTTCTTTAGGAACTCTGTAATGTGCCTTGTTTACAAAATAATCTGCAGTCAAATTCCCTGAACAAACATATGATCCGCTGACATGATCCAGGACGGCATTAAAATCGAGCCTATGGTGCAGTTTCTTGCTCTAGAGGCAGTCATTTGCAAATGAATTAGCCAGTGTGTTGTCACAAGTCCCCCAATGTCCAAATGAGCCATTTTTGGAGCTTGCTTAAATAAATGCTTTGTTTATAATGAGGACAACGTTTTAAGCTCTGAAACTTGCAGGATATTTTAATAGTACAAAACCTCCATATGTCAAAAGATCAAGCAAATTTGATTTCTTATGTCATGATCCCTTTAAAGAGCAGCTTCATTGACTTTTCCAAAAGATTTCATATTTATTCACATTTTTGCTGGCAAGCTTAGTGTTATGAAAAAGATTCCCATCAGCCCTTTGTTTGCTTTAAGAAAGATAGGTGAAATCTTTATGAACTTGTGTAAAAGACTGTTGACCTGTGCTAAAGGTCACTGAGTCCTTCAACAGAGTCACTCGCATAGAGACACAGAGCTCTCTAGGTGTTAGACATGTGTTTCAGACATTCATTACCCTCGCCTTTATGATTCACCTTTTCTTACACAGATTTGAGCACACACACTTCTAGTCCAACACATCCACACACACACAGAGGTTCATTATCTGTCTTTGTACAAGGAGATTTTCTGTGGATTGTCTTGACATAACAAGGGATTGCAGTGAAACCCTCACTAATATAGGTTTGAGAGCTGTCAAGTTCATTGAGTGTGTATGTGTGTGCGTATGTTGCACTATTTGTGTGCAAGCACCAGCGTTTCCTCTTATAATTGATCTTAATACTATACAAAACAATTGTATTTTTTGTATACCATATATTGCATACTATACCAATATATTTCTAATTAAAATACAATTTGTTACAACAAAATTGGGAATATCTTTAAATACATTTCTTTTAATTACAGCTAATATATTAAACTATATTTATTCCAAATACATATATCAATACTACATTTTTGCCTGATACTGATAACTGTTTTCATGTTATGGTCAATACTAAAATTCTATACGAATTTGTCTAAATAAATGATAAATAAAAACATATGTACATACAGTATATAAAACATTAAAAACTGAAATCAATCATTCAAATTGTACAACTGAATATAGGCATCACAACATTCTAACATAAATTTGAGATTGTGTTATTAAAGGATTAGATCACTTTAAAATTAAAATTACCCCAAGCTTTACTCGCCCTCAAACCATTAGGTGTATATGACTTTCTTCTTTCTGATGAACACAATCGGAGTTATATTAATAAATATCCTGACGCATCAAAGCTTTATAATAGTAGTAAATGGGACCAACGAGTATGAAGCTGAAGAAAGTGCATCCATCCATCAATAAAGGCCTTCTAAAGCGAAAGGAAAAATATTCATATTTAACAAGTTATAAAGTAAAATATCTACCTTCCGCCAGACTGCCTTCTGCATTCAACTTACGAAGAAAATGTACAACTCTCTCAGTTCAAAATGCTTACGCTACATCCTATGCTTTCCGTATTCAAATTACGAAAAATTAAGTTTATTCGTAAGTTGAATAAAGAAGGCAGTCTGGTGGAAGCTAGATATTTTACCTTATAACTTGTTAAATATGGATATTTTTCTTACACAAACGCATCGCTTCGCTTCAGAAGGCCTTTATTAACCCTCTGGAGCCATGTGGAGTACGTTTATAATTGATGGATGCATTTTCTACAGCTTCATACTTGTTGGTCCCATTTACTGCCATTATAAAGCTTTGATGCATCAGGAAATGTATTAATATACCTCCGATTGTGTTCATCAGAAAGAAGAAAGTCATATACACCTAGGATGGATTGAGGGTGAGTAAAGCTTGGGCTAATTTTAAAGTGAACTAATCCTTTAAATTGTTTTTAAAGAATAGCAAGCCCAAACCACCACACCTCCACCAGTCTTGACAGCTGGTATGAGGTGTTTGTGCTGATATGCTGTGTTTGGTTTTCGCTAAACATGACACTGTGCATTATAGCCAAACATTTCCACTTTGGTATCTTCTGTTCAAAGGACATTGTTCCAGAAGTCTTGTGGTTTGTTCAGATACAACAACTGCAAACCTAAGCTGCGCTGACATGTTCTTTCTAGAGAAAAGAGGCTTTCTCCTGGCAACCCTTCCAAACAAGCCATACTTGTTTAGTCTTTTTCTAATTGTACTGTCATGAACTTTAAAATGTAACATGCTAACTGAGGCCTGTAGGGTCTGAGATGTAGCCCTTCGGTTTTTTGCAGTTTCTCTGAGCAGTGCACAGTCTGATCTTGGTGTGAATTTGCTGGGACGTCCACTCCTGGAAAGATTGGCAAATGTCTTGAATGTTTTCCACTTGTGAATAATCTTCCTCACTGTAGAATGATGGACTTCAAATTGTTTGGAAATGGCCTTGTAACTCTTCTCAGATTAATGGGCATCAACAATTGCTTCTCTAAGGCTACATCCACACAAAGCCAGAGCTTTCCCTATCCAATCTAGGGAAATCTTTTCCTCATCTCAAAAAATATATACGTACACACGAAACCACTGAAACCGACTCAAAACTATGTAGTATACATGCTAGATCAGTATGTGGCGCTGTCATTCTGCCACAAAGATACACTAAAAATGGAGAATAAGACTTGGAGCATGCGCATAAACCTTGCGCGCTGTATACAAATGTTATCAAAGCTTAGAAATAAAGCTTTACTTTAGTAAAGCTAATAGGTTCAGAAGCTTCTGCAGCCCAAACACAAGCATGTGTTGTTGTTGTTGTTATTGTTGCTGTTACGTGACGTAGCGATGTCTGACTAGGGTCGACACGTGAGGTGATGAGGTGATGACATCGTTGTTTCACAAAATATACGGTGCAAAGGTGTCATTTTCAGATTTATCCACTCTGGGACCAGGTTTTTAAAAAATAGCGGATACAGGCTCCAAAAACGCCGGATCTGTCTGGACGAAACACCTATATGATACAAAATTTTTGCGTATGCATCTAAATGCATCTCCGTGTGGACGGGCACTAAGATCATTGCTGATGTCTTTCCTCCTTGGCATTGTGTTGAGAGTTGGTCAAGCTTGATGATCAATCATTCAACGGCTTTTAATTAGCAGCACCTCACTGTTACTTATCCTTTTAATTCCTATGGAAGCAGTAAGGGTGTACTTAGTTGGTCACACTTGGCTTCTACATTTTTACCCGTTTTTTGTTAAATAAACCATGACTGTGTAATATATCATGTGTCATTGTTCATCTGAGGTTGCATTTACCTAATTTTTAGACCTGCCAAGGACCAGATGATTTTGTATCATGTCCTGATACGTAAAACCATACAATTCAAAAGGATGTACTTTCCTTTTCACATGACTGTATAGATATGCTGTGTGCAAAACAACCATTAAATCAATACAAATAACAGGTGTTTGAGAACTGCCATTGTTTCTGGGCCCGTGTGCATCAGATTTGATTCGGAATAATTTATTTACCAGTTCTCATTATGATAATCCTATAAATGCTGTCATGCAATTTGAAAATCCCATCAGCACAAATGCAGCATTCTGCAGCTTAATGTCACATTCATATATCCTGTCTCATTACAATAAAAGCCAAAGCAGCTCTGCGACAATACCAAATCAAAAGATCATCCTTGCATTTCCTCAAAGATTTCTGAGAATATCATAATGTATCATTTTATTACATTTTTGTACAGAAGTACATTTTGCAACATATTTAATGTGCAACAAAGATACAGCTATTGATTTGTTGGCTGTGTGAAGACTGACCAATCAATTATCACGTTTCCCCTCTTACATGTGTATTGTCAGAAAAAATACCCTTTATTTCACTAAAGCCTCTGTCTCTTGCTTTTGCTCTGTCTCTCTCTATTACAGACGGCATGTCATCATGATATCCTTCAGTCACACCACTCTCTCTTCCTGTTCTCCCTCTCTCTTGCTCTCTCATATCAGATAGTGTTGGCCACTCTCAGGGGAATGCAAGCTGGCAGTGGCCTGTCCCATCTGTCAGACAGAGGATGAGGAGGAGTGAGGTTGTGTGTATGCGTGTGCATGCTGGCGTCTGAATATGTATATATATATATATATACATACATAATATGTGCAAGGAACGTCTTCGGCAATGTATGGAGTTTGCATTGAGATTTTTATTTTTTTTTAAAAAAATTTTGTAATAGTGTGCTGTGCAAATGTTAATGCAAGAAGTTATGAATTATATCTGTGCTTATGTTGTGGATGGGAAGACAGAGAAAAGTGGATGAATGCATTCGATGGAAGAGAGAGGGGAAAAAAAGAGTGAGTTATAAATCATCACCATTCTCTGCATAATTAAACTATTATGGCATGCCTGAGCTCTGAGCGACACAAATGTGTATGTTGTTCAGTGCTGCCCCCTGCTGTAAGTAATGTGTCAATGACACATCATATAGAAAGCGGAAGGTGTGCTTTTGTACATAAAGAGGACAGGCTGTTCTGCAGAGCCATCTTTCCTTCTCTGTAGACTCTCTTTTGAACACTGGAAGCAGAATCAATGTTCTTTCGCTAACAATGCTCTTCGCACATTTTACAGTTCAAAGAGAATACAACATTCTCAACAAGCCAGGAACGTGCCTGAAAACAAGCAGTTGTATAGAGAGTGGTGCGACTAAAGATACTGCATGAGAGACGGCTGTGACATAACTGACCAACTTTTAAAAAATTAACACAGGCTTTTAAAGTAAAATATGGTGTTAAAAGGCAAATGATTGCATGATAAAGTGCTGCCTTGTTTAAAGTGTGACTCAGCACTTCATGTTCCAGAGCAACAGCAATATCAAAGGATCTTAGAGGTATTTAATCTAAGATTCATGCCTGTTTTGAAGGGCTGTTTTTATTGTGATCATTTTGAATGTTAAGATGTCAGACAACCCAATTAACCACCAGTACTCCCACCACATGCATTGTTCAGAACATCTCTGCACGTCATTCCTATCCATTTATAATCTTCACAGAGGAAGAATAAATGATTGCATTGCTTGCTGCCGCCAGCAAGACAGCAGGCTTTCTCTATTAATGTTTTTTAATCTAGTACACTTTGTATTTAGGACCGTTAGAATCACACCTGAGTAATCTACAAGAAAGACCATAAAAGAGGAAAGCCACTCTCCCATGATGCCCATGTCTATTGATTTACAGATAATGCAATTCATTCAACATGTTTACAGTGTATTTGCTGCACTGCAGCTGTCTGGCTCTATATGGTGCAAAAAGAAAGTCAACAATATAGACTTAATCTGATACTTGGCAATTTGGGAAGGCGCTGCAGGAACTTCAGAGCAATAATATTTTATGATCGATGGGAGAAATAATTAGAATCACACTATGGAGGAAAGATCTACTAAGCCTCTATGAGAACACTGTAGATTTGAATAACTGAAAAGCTACTAGTATAGAATCAGTGCTTGTTTGACAAGGAAAATGGCTAGAGATGCAGTGGACTCTGAAATAAGTGGTATTTTACAAACTGATCAACGACTAGTATAGTTTGGGACAGTAAATATTCAAAACACTGCACCACTGTTTCTGTCTGCTGTACAAGTCACTTCACAGATGATAGAGACAGTACTGAGATATATGGAATGAAATGAAACCACAGAGGTGAAATTCCCTCTAGCAATACATAAGCAACTGTATGAGATTGATGCACATCCGAGCAGGTCAGTTCCCCAGAGCTGCCAGACAGAATTTCAGAGCAGCTTGTAAGCAGCACACAGATTTGCTTGAATTAAGAAGTGAGTCATGATATTTTAGAATAACTGCATTATTTGACAGTTAATTTACGACTATAGCATGTGAAGTCTATGACTGTCTAATGGCTCTCATGTGTTTCTTAGCTGTATTTCAAACGCTCTACCCACTGACCCACTTTAAGAATCACATTTTAATAGAGTGATAAGATATTGATCACAGAGACACCCTGTGAACAGGCGAACAAGGCAGGCGTCGACAAAACGCGTCATTCTAACAAACTAGAATGGAGGGAAAATGTAAAATGTTGATAATGCGCCAGTGTAAAAGCTCACAGACACTTGCGAGTATGGCGATAGCTCCCATCAAACCATCACTGTACTTTTCACAAGATATCTGTGCTGTTATCTGATAATGACAAAGGATATCGGCCTATCAATCACAGCTAGAATGCCTCCAGCAACTGTCAGAGAGAAAGACTCCGTGAGAGAGAGCGGGAGGGAGGAAAAACATTCTTGGGGACTGTGAGATGAGAGATGAAGGTGACACATGCATGATTACGCTCTGCTCTGTTCCAGTCCCCTCATGCAGCTACGGCCAGTCGGCCCTGTGAGGAGATGGAGACGTACTCGAATCGCAGGTGCACGGAGGTAGATGCTAATGAATCCGTTCCAGCATGATGTTAATTTAGATTAATGAGGGGAAAAGGCCTGGGAGCGAACAGTGTCCAACAATAGAAAAATCCTGTGAATCATGTGAACAACCATGTGTATAAAAGAGGACGCTGTGGCAGATAGTTTACACTGACTGTAAAGACGCTTAAAAAAATGACAATGGAACATGTTGGAACAGGCTTTAAAGCAATGTCAAAAATGACAATTCTGTCATTATCTATTCATCCTTCTGTTGTTCTAAACCTATAGGCTGCTATTTTTTTTCTGTGAACATTTTTTGTCACCTCTGCTGCAGTTCTAGTTTAAATATGATGCAAACTTGAATGTGAGTAAATGACAGAATTTTAATATTTGGGTGAAAATGGCCGACACAAGGATGGACCAGTATGCACTGGAAGGGTGTGAAACCAGTGGTGGGTTGCCAGAGAGAGTTCTTTGCATGCATACTCAGTCCAGGTGATGTACCAGCTCCAGCTGTGTTGGTGACTGTGGCAGTATGTATGACCTCAGGAAGCAGCCGATCTCCTGTATTTTCCATTCAGTGTGCCCATTAAATTAGGGATGGTAACCAGATGATAGACTCACTGACACGCCTAGGAGTTTCCAATTGTGGGCCTCGGTCAGACACGGTATCTTTAGGTAGGCCAAACTTTCGGAAGACGTGGTGAAACAGGGATTCTACGGTTTCCATGGTGGTAGGGAGGCCCTTCATTGGGATCAGGCCGCATGCTTTAGAGAACTGGTCGACAGCTACTAGAACACAGGTGAGAGAATTTGACTCGGGAAGGTCAGTAATGAAAACAACTCCTAGGTGTGACCAGCGTCGGCGTGATATGGGCAGAGGGTGAAGTTTACCTTCAGGTAGGTGGTGTGGTGACTTGGAGATGGCGCAGGTGGGACAATCTTGTTCATAATGTTGCACTTCCTGGGTCATATGAGCCCATGACTCCTGTTGAGGTGTCCACTTTCACAACTAAGAGCAGTGCTGTATTCGGGTGGACCAGTGTGGGAGTGGTGGTGAAGGCGTCCTTCAGCCGGTGGAATGCTGAGATGGCAGTTGGTGTCCAGCACAGAGACTTGGGCTTATTACAGAGCATGGTGGTGAGTGGAGAGAAGAAATCTTCCTGAAGTTGGCAATGAAACAGCAATAAAAGTGGGCAAATCCTGAAAATCTTTGAAGATCTTTTACGGTGGAAGGAAGTGGCCATTTCTGGACTGCTTGGACCTTCCCCTGGTCCATAATGACTCTAGTAGCTTGTATGTACCTATTCTCTAATTTGAGATAGAAATGGTGTTACTGCAGTTGCTGGAGGACCTGCGAAACGTAGAGACGATGGTCAGTCGGGAATAGATCAACATGTCATTGATGTACATGACCATGAAGCAATGGAGATAGTCCTGGAACACCTCATTCATGAATCTTTGTAAGATGGGTGAGTTGGATAGGCCATACAGCATGTCCCGATACTCATAGTGGCTCGTGGGTGTAATCAAGGCTGTCTTGCACTCATCTCCCCTCTGTATCCAAATGAGGTTGTATGTGCTGCGCAGGTCCAACTTTGTGAAGGTGGAGGCTCCCCTTAACGTCTCCAGGGCAGATGGGACCAGAGAAAGTGGGTACCGGTACTTGACTGCTGCTTGAGGGCTTGATAGTCAGTACAAGGCTGCAATCCTCAGTCCATTTTGCCACAAAAAAAGAAACTTGAACCAGCAGGGGAAGTAGAAAGGTAGATGTAACCCTGACGCAATACCTCTTCTACATAATCCTCCGTTTTGCTCAGGGACGGAAACTGGGTAGATCTTACCCTTTGGCAATGAAGCCCCAGGCAGCAACTCAATAGCACAGTCCCATGGCTGATAAGGTGGTAGCTTCGAGGCCAGCTGTTTGCTGAACACATCCTGGAATGCCCGGTATTAGGTTGGAATTTTCACTTTGCAACCTTGATTAGGACTTTTGTTAGTGGTAACTTGGATCGGGATGGAAGGCTGCAGATTCTGATGGGTAGGTTTCTGTGGGAGACTTAGACACTCAAAACATCTCTCCCCCCAGGACAGGATTTCCACCGTACTCCATGAGATGTGTGGGGAATGAACTTGAAGCCACGGGGTCCTCAGGATGATGTCAGTGGTCGACTCTTCCAGCACCTGCAATAAAATTTCCTCATGGTGAGTGCAGCCAATACATAGAGTTAAGGTGGGTGAGCAGTGCGTGATTATTCCTTTTCCCCGTGGTTTACCCATGATGGAATGGATGTTTAGGGTCTCTTTGCAAGGTATTTTCGGGAGGTAGAGATGCCTGAGGAGCTTCCTTGATATGAAGTTCCCCGCAAAGCTGGAGTCAATGAGAGCCTTGGCTGTAATAGATAGGGTGGAAGAAGTGACTGATATGGTGGTATGTATTAACAAGGTAATGAAAGGCTGCATTTAGACTACACTCATCAGATTTCGGGGTGGTCGGAAAGGACACTTGTGTAAAAGATGACCACTTGCACAATGTGTCCACTTGCATCGGCTCGGGTGCTGGTGCTGGAGGTGAAGCGATGGCAACAGCTGGCGTGGATTGTAGGGTAAATAATTCCTGATGGCATGCGTCCATGTGCTGAGAAATGCGGATGGGGCATTGGATGAGGTTTTCAAGGCCGATGGTATCATCATAAACGGAGAGTTGCAGCTGCAGCAGAGTTGAGAGACCCTGTTGGTAGGCTGTAATCAGTGCTGCTTCATTCCAGCCACTAGCAGCCACCAACATGCGGAATACTCAGTAACTGATGTTTTTCCCTGACGCAACTTATACAGTTGATCATGGATTGATATTTCGTTAGCAGATTGACCAAAAACCTCCTTAATATGGTTGGTGAACACTTCAAGGGATCGTGTGATTAGTGCTGGTTTGTTCCCAAATGGTCTTTTACCCATTGTAAAGTGCGGCCTGTGAGTAATCGGAAGCGGCAGCCCCAGAATCCATCTACACTTGTTCAGTCTGGGGGGAACCACAACAGACATGAGGATGGAATCAACAAGACTTTAATGAAGATACTTCAGAGAACAACAACTCAGGAACATAAGGCAACATAAAGAATCCACACTATGGTGTGGGTGTGGTTTAAATAGCAGTCCATGATTGGTGACAGCAGGTGCAGGTGGTTGGTATTCTGGGGAACGGGAATGAGTGGGAGGAGCTGAGGAGTCTGGCGCTGAGGGATCAGATGGAATTGTGAGAGTAAACTCCAAATAACCTAATTGGAAAACAAATATCAAGTTAAATTAATGAAATGTGAAATGGCATATACATTTATAAATGCCTATTTTTCAATTTTCAATTTTGTATGCAAATTAAAGTTTAAACAAATGTTTATTGCAGTGTTGTTATTGTTAACTAAAACTATTAAAATAGTTTTTGGCAATTAAAAATAAAGCTGAAATAAAATAAATATTAGATGGAAAAACTTGCATTAGAAATAGTTGAAGTACTAGGTTGAAGTACTAAAATTACTAAAACTAAAATAAAAATGAAATAAAACTATATAAATAATAAAAAGAAACTAACAAAAGTGACAAAAGCACATACAATTACTAAAACTTTTTTAGTTTAACAATGAAAATATTAAAAGCTAATTCAAAATATTAATAAATATTATATAAATAATACTAAATAACACTGAATGTTTATTGTTGTTCACACTGAAAAAAAAGTTGAATTGAATTTGGCTGAAACAGTGAATGACAGATGCCTGAAAGACCTGATTAGATTTGAAAATCCAATTTTAGATTGGCCTCACAGAAATTGTATACGTGTTTTTTTTTTTTTTTTTTTTTATCACTGGCAGATGCTAAAATGGACTCTAAGGAAAATGACTTCTCACTGAAGGGGTGAGCTGAGGGAAGAGCTGTTGCTTTGAATATGAATTATTTCATTTAGGTATTCTGGCACTAACTGGCACTCCCCTAAGTACTGTAATCAATATAATGAATTGAATATGGTTTGACAAAACACACACTGGAGTGGCGACTAGACATTTGATAGCAAAGCATTCTTGTAATAGCACCATTTCAAGGAATTTACTTTTATATAGTGCAGCAGTTCTCTTCTGCTGTGTGTGGTCAGCAGTTCAGTTAACAAAATAACCACCGAGTGGTGCTTTGCTATTTATTTAAAGGGATCCTTGATTATGATTTCACTTTTTTAACTTTAGTTAGTGTGCACTGTTTGAGCATAAACATCTGCAAGGTTATGACGCTCAATGTTTAATGCAAAGGGAGATGATTTCTTTTACAGAAATCACTACAACAAATGGTTGGTAAGGACAGCAAAGACCTTCTTCCTGGGTTGGTGACATCACAAACCTCAAAATTTACATAAACCCTGCCCCTGGTAACACGCAACAAATGGGGTGAGGCCATATTGGGCTGCTTTAGAGAAGAGGAAGCGTTGTTATAGTAGAGTGTTGTTGCCATGCTGTAATTTTACGCTGGACTGCTTCACAAATGAGGGTCAATTCAAAGCTTAATTTGCACAAAAGATTAACATGACGGCACATACTAGTCGATAAGTTGAATCAACTCCACAGCAACTAGTTACATAAATTTATCCACTAACCATGCAGAAACGTCCAGTTGCATTCTAAAAGTTGTAACTTCTTCCTGAGTCTCTACATCAGTGTCCGACTCCGGTTTGAACAATGAATTACCGACAATCGTCATTTTGGCTGCGTGAGATTCTCTAGTATTGTTGTTGCTGAGGAAAACAGTAATTTACATACAGTATAAAGATGCATACGGTATCCAGCAACCTGGCCTTCCCTCATGAGTGCAGTTTTCATATACAAAGAGGTTAGAGCCAGTCATAACGATGGATGGATGGATGGATGGATGGATACATACATGCATACAGTACATACAAGCATAGGCAGACAGACAGACAGACAGACAGACAGACGTTGACATTTTGGGTGCAAATGTGCTTCAGGCAAAAATATTCATGAAAGTATAGAATATGGCCCCTTTAAGGAAATGCTAATTCTCAAACTCACCTGTCAGAGTTTTCAGTTTAATTTTCCTTTGACAAACTTCTCTCCAGAATATACTTATCTGAAGACTTTCCTCATGAACATAAATGAGCTCTCTCCTAATAGAAACTACTGCAGACGGCATTATAAAGATGAGCTCTGCTCTAAGTAAAGAAAGAGAGATAGAGAAAACAGAGGGAAAGGGGCAGATTAAGCCACATTCCCTGAGGGAACAGGCCTTGGTCTTCAGCTCGATGGGCTAATCATGAAGCCCATCAGGCTATTACAGCATACAGTTACAGGTTCAAGACCTTCGAGACTGGCTCTGATGCATAAAGCTGTGAGCGCCTTTGACAAATATGGCTGCCTAGCTCCGTGTTGATTTTCTAAGACAAATTATCAGGGCAAATCACTCTCTGCGGTGGTGAATTTCATTACACCAGAGCACTTGATTGCTCTCTTTCTATGCTCATTGAATGTGATCATTGGTAATTAGCACTGGGGTGGTGACAAGTCAGAGCATTTCTGGGAATATGTTTGGACGTGCAAAAGACAGAAAAAATGTGCCTTTGCACATTGCATATTCTAATTAGAAACAACTTTTCTTTTAGGGAAAAAAAATCTTTGTTTGTAAAATCCATCACACATGCAAAAGAGGTTAGAACAAGTGTATATAGTGTTAAAACAGTGTTCTACATGATTTATAAATAGTGTTCCACATGATTTTTATACTCAAAGATGTATCCACGTCACTGTATTACTTAAAAAGCATTTCACAATGTCTGTAAAAAGGCTGTGTGCGTAAATGAACTGAAAGATATTATGAAGAGGCTGTTAAAAGAAATCTGATTGGGAAAAAATATGATTAGGAAATACTTTAGGTTCAGCTGATCTTTTCTTAAGACTATTATATTAAATAGATATATAAATGTATAGGTTAATATAATATTTTAAACTAAGAATATGAGGAACCATCAAACAATCAACAATAAGGTGTCAGTTGTATCTCACAAATCACTTTAATGTACTAAATCAGGATCTTATGTTTATTTAATGCACAAGAGGCAGTAATGGAGTTTGGAAAAGGAGAGCTAGTTTTGGTTGACTGTCCATAACAGAGGTGTTTGAGCATAAAACTGACTCTCTAGAGATCCTATCAGAAATAATATACAGAGAATAAGTAGAGCTCAGAAAGAAGGAAGTAACTTGATGTTTAAAAAAAACTTCATCTATGGGAATGACATTATTATACAAAGCCCGAGAATGTGAATCTACAACACTGTAAAAATCTGTGGTTTTCTTCTGATTTCTAAAAAACTGATTGGTACTGAAAGAAGCCACAGTGCAAGTGTCAAACACGCACACATCCCCAGCGGAGCACCTGTTTTTTTTAGCAAATGATGGAAAAGGACACTCTTTATTCGTGATCTATGCATAAATCAAACATTTAACAAAAGTAAAAGTCATTTGCACTCTTTGTATGGTGAAATTTAATTATCGAAGCTCAACAAGTGAAATACCCAAGAGCGAAATGCTGTCATTCATAGAAATACACCAGTAGGGGATTGCAGATCAGTGCCATTTTACTCAATGGAAGATGTGGTAAGTGTTTAAAACAGAGGAAGAATCCTGTTTGAAAACACTGAATACACTTAAAAGTTTTATCTCTGACATGAACAAGACATGCTTTCCAACTGCAATATCCAAATCAAATCCACTTCTGGGTATTCTGTCTGTAACTGCAATCCCAAGGTTCATAAATAATATACTCACTGTAAACAAAATAATATGCACAAGAATCGTGCAAAGCCCCAAAGCCCCCTAGCTGTTTGTATTTGTGTAAATCAATAACCTTAAAAAGACATTTCTGCGGTTTCTAATAAAATAAGACAAAACTAATAAATAGGTTGTGAGGCTGTAACTCAAATCACATAATTCCTGTCTGAGCATGTAAAATAATGAAGTTAAATTACAAGGTACAAGTAATCTGAAAGAATGTCAGTACATATTTGAGAATGTCACACTTTTCTATGAACTATTAACATGCACCTTTTAGGCATCAGCATATTACTTTTCAGCATACTTCTGCTTCTTTGCCTTAAAGGAATGATTTGGGATTCAATATGTTTCCCCTCTGTACATATTACAGAGTAAGGGGAAAACTCGTACAGAAACAGCACTCTCATTCTTTGCTTTAATGTAAGACTGCTGATAAGATGGTTCTCCACTATAATCCTGGAAAGGTGCAGATTTTGCTTTTGGCTTGAAGTAATGACTTAAAGCTTCAGAGATGAACAAGCCATAGATTTATATAGATGGACACATATTCAGTAGCCAATGCAACAAAAAATAAGAGAAGAACATTTATGCCACTGATATTTCAGTGAGTAAGATTATGACATGATGACATGAATGATTCATAATGACCTGCTTATGAATGCCTGGATTGTATATAGCTAAAATATTCACTTGTCTCTGGTATAAGCCAAAAGAATATAGCAGAGTAAATGTTAGCGTTAACGTTACATCCAAATTTTATGAAATTTTCATAATATTCACACTAGTTCTACACATTTCTTCCTGCATAATCCCTTTTGCTGCTGCTGCACAAGGGACTTTATCTCTGTATACTGGGCTGACTGTACCAGTATTCACTGATTTATGTATCCCGGTGGTGACACGGATTGGGCTCAGTCTCCACTGTATAAAAATATTTAAATGTTCATCATACCACTACTGCCAACAGAGGTCACTGCCCTGTCCTCCAATTACTGGCTATACCATACGAAATGGGATGCGAGTCCTGTGCTTTTAAATTAATTAGAGCTATTTTTTAATATTTGAAGGAAACTGAAGGCTGATGAGTATATATGGACAAATACAGGCAGGTGGAAATACAATCCTGTGCAGTTTTTTAGAGTACAAACACCTGCGATCCTCCTCACAATCACACTTGTGCTCACATACTTTCACTGTCAATCTGTCACAAGAATATTCCACATAGATACACACCTCTTGTGTCTCTCACTTACACACAGCAGAGTTGTTTGCCAATCAGAAGTGAATTGGCTTTTAAATTTTAAAGTCCCAAAGACGATTCAAAATACAATCTAAATTTAAGAAAGTAGAATTAAAATGAAAGAAACTGATATAATTTGAGTAATATCAAATTTTTTAACTAGAAAATGAAAGTTTGTCATGATAAACTTTGGCTTTAAACATCTGGCCGTTTTATACTGTACATCTTACAGATAGACCAACAGATAGAGACCTGTAAATAGACTGAAATATTTCTAGACCTACAGATAGATAGATAGATAGTTACTAAAAAAAACATTAAATTACATATAAAGATATAAAGATAAATTAAAATCTAAATTATATATAATTTTAAATCATTTATGTATATGTGACCTTGGGCCACAAAGCCAGTCATAAGGGTCAGTTTTTTGAAATTGAGATTTATACATCATCTAAAAGCTAAATAATTTCCATTGATAGGACAATATTTGGCCGAGATACAACTATTTGAAAATCTGTAATCTGAGGGTGCAAAAAAATCTAAATACTGAGAAAATCGCCTTTAAAGTTGTCCAAATTAAGTCTTTGGCAATGCATATCCACTCACAAAAATAATTTTTTGATATATTTACAGTAGGAAATTTACAAAATATCTTCATGGAACATGATCTTTACTTAATATCCAAATGATTTTTGGCATAAAAGAAAAATTGATAATTTTGACCCATACAATGTATTGTTGGCTATTGCTACAAATATACCAGTGCAATATGGTAAGATAACCATAAATTGACTGATAAATAGACTCAATAATTTTTAGACCTAGACTGATAGATAAATATATACAGATAGATAAACTGTACATTTTAAAGTAAAATTAGGCCTACATTTAAATTAAATTTAAATATAGGCTAATTTCTAATTTAAATAACAGGCTAACCATTTTTATTTTTCATATACTAAGGTATTTATATGGTAAGGTTGACTTAATTAACATGTAACCATAAATTAACATGTAAGGCTAACTAATTAACATGTTTTTTTTTTAACTGTAACATTTTATTTATGTATTTATTTATATTATATACTTTTTTAATTAACATTTTTTTCTACAGCTTAGAAATATCTGAAACAACTGAAATTTTGTTTAATTTCTATAGTATAATAGTGTATTTCATCACATAAATTAACTTCATTTTATTGACTAATTCCAATTCAATAAATATTTCTTCCTGTCAATTCAATTCAACTTCCTGTGGGGTGTGGCCAAATTCAATTTTGCAAATCACCCACAACATCTCCATCCACCCAAACATAGTCTGTATCTCTCAGTCCGTCCACATATACAGCAGAAAGTGATTACCTTCGGATAGGGCAGCAGAGTGCTGAGCACTCACGTTCTCTGCAGCATTCAACACCGTAATGTCCAGCAGAGGACAACAAAATGACCGGCTTGGGGGGAGGAGTACCATAAAACAGACAAAAATCCTCAAGAGTTTGAAACGCTCTCAAAATAGCTCACCTTTTTTCCTTGCGCCAGACAAATCCAATTTGGATTGATAAAAATTAACTATTTGTAAAAATGACTTTGTTAGGCTTCTATGGAGCACAATGACAGCAAAGAACGGATAATACCAGGTTAGAGAATAATTTGGTCGTAATTATCGAACGTTTTATATCTCCGTTGCCTCTCCTTTTAGGCAGCTAGACGCTAAGTTGCGTCTGGGTCTTTAGGTGGGGGAGAGCGAAACGTTCCAGTTTGGGGTTAAAGGACGGGAGGAGGCGTGTGAGAAAGCGTACTATAATAACTATGTTGATTGCATAGTGATACGGCACCGGCGCGTGTACAGGCGCTTTTTAAAAAATATTCCTGCAATCTTCCACAACGGCAAGTTTAGCATTCAACACGTGTCGCGTGAGTGATGAAGAGAGAGAGAGAGGTTGCTAGGTGACGGGGCGTATATACTGAATTTTAACAAAATAACTGGAGAGAGAGACTGAGTGAGTGAGAAAGATACGGGAGGGGGGAGGTAAGGAGGGTGGGAGAGAGCTAGTCAGCAACATGTAGGCAGGCTGAGTAAAGAGAGGTCGAGACTGTGTACGTACAATTTCTTTTTTTCGGTTAACCTCAGAGAAACATACCAGGTGGAAACGTCGTGAAAATGGGCAGCTGTGGAATGGATATACAAGTGACGAAGTGCCGCAGGGAGAACAGAGTGTCTGGATCCTGAAAACAGTGAGTATGCTGTTTTTTCTTTCTTGTGGGGTGTTTGGTGAAGTCCTCAACGGATTTTTGCCCTTCAAATCGGCAAAAGATGTCAAGCACGAGACACGCTTATGCGTCAGCGCCTGAACGCTCATGCGTCTCGCGCGCATATTCACTTTGATGGATAGGAGACAACCGGCCGGTGCGCGAGGGGTTTGACCCCTCTGTCATTGATGCGCGTGCACATAACGCAACGTCTCTCTCTCTTTCTAACCCGACTATCACCTAGACATCCTAAACACATATAGGATAGTAGTGACTTTTACCCTACGGGTTCGTG
Source organism: Elopichthys bambusa (assembly GCA_037101425.1). Taxonomy (NCBI): domain Eukaryota; kingdom Metazoa; phylum Chordata; class Actinopteri; order Cypriniformes; family Xenocyprididae; genus Elopichthys; species Elopichthys bambusa. The sequence continues at coordinate 23,269,618 of CM074448.1, forward strand.
AATATGGTCTCAACTTTACCTCGCTGACAGAGCCTAGTATGCTTCCTCAGGGAGAGCAGCAGGAGAGCACGTATGTAAAGCCATTCCGTATTCCAGTGTTATGTGTGACAAGTGGTCGCGCGAATTTCATTGACAGACTGATATCAATAGTGATATATTTTCCAGTTATTTTTTTGTTTACCGTTCATGTGGAAACACTGCAGTTTTAATGCAGCCATTCGTTTCTCCTTGTGTTTTTTTTTTTTTTATTTTTTAGTTGCTATCAAATGATAAATCAGTTTTCGTCATGTTGTGTGTAGCCGCAATTGCAAAAATATGCCGACATTTCAAGGTTTTTCAACGTGCTTTTTCCTCATATAATACACATAAATGATGTAATTGCTGAAACTCAGAGGATTATACATTGTTTTAGAAGTGTAATATATTAAAACAGGTCACAGTATATTGTTTAATAAATATAATGCTTTTAAAATGCGAGAATCAAATACATTTCATTAGGTCTGTATTATCAGATTTAGTGTGCTGAGTTTAGTAATATGAGGTGCTTCTTTCTTGGCTCAGATTGCCTCCTTTTGTGTGCCACTTGTTACTGGGCAATCAAGATCCACAGAATCTGCATGTCTCCAGCTTATTAGGAGGAATAAGCTGACTTTTATTGTTCCGTGGGCTTCAACATTGCTGCAAATATCAGAATGCTTTGAATGCTATGAATGCCATATTTGAGTCGTAGATTCAATTACTTTTGGTGTGGCTGCCGTTCTCCTCGTTTCTCTTGTTCGGCCAGCTCTCAATGTCCTGGTTTTATATAGGGTACTCTGTGTGTTTGACAGCGCTTCACTAAGCTTTCAGCCACCTCCTACCTAAATGTTGAAGTTGTGCAGGTGATCTGCCTGAGACATTAGAGTTGGTTTGACAGTTTTAGATGAATTCCCTTGGGAAAGCCAGGTTTTTGCTGGAGCCACCTAAAGGCTCATCTGACAGGTTTGAAGGTGGCAGAAGGGAGCTGGTGATACTGGAGGAGGGGGGGCACCATTTGGGCTGTCTCAGAGATTGCTGCTTCAAAGTCCTCCCCAGGTTACAGTTGTTGACTCCAAGAACCACCCACCACAAACACACATACACAAATAAAAAAAAACCCTCACTTGCTTCAGTTGAAGCAGCACAGCTTGAGGGCATTTTGGGATGACTGCCCAACAGGAAGCTGGCCTAGAGGTCTTGAAAAGGCACATCCCAGGGAGAAAGCGCGAGAGAAGCCAAATTGCGTCCTGTTTTCCCCTCGCCTTTTCAAGCCCCCTCCCTACGGGATTCGGTGTTTGCCAGACCCCAGCTGTTCTGAGGAGCCACCTCCTACGTCCAGCCCTGTCATGTCTATGCATCAGAGCTGTGTTACATCACCCTATGTACAAGACTGAGGCTGACTGATATTTTTCTCAAGACTTCAGAGAAGTTTGACTACATTATTTAATGTCGTATAGTGATCGCTTTATTGTTCGCGGTTGGGCGATATCTAAATCTGAAGTACAGTCTGTACTGAATGAGAATAACACATTTTTACATAAAAATTATTCAAATGAATTCATTTGTGTGATGATTTCATTGTGTGATGAAGTGTTGTGCTGGATTAGGGTGTGGATACTCTTTTCATGGCCCCTTAGACAGAATGCACCTGTATTTGCCTCTAGTTGATAGTATGTTAATATCGGTCACACAATAGATTTTAATACCCGAAAACCCTCCAGAAGGACTTACCTTGCCCTTTAAATGTAATTAAATGTCAAAAAAGAGATATAGAAGCAATTAGCCTCTTTTTTTTTTTTCTAAAACATGTCTCAACAGGTGTCCAAGAAATGGGCTCCTAAAATCCACAGAGACACTGAATATTTCTATATAGATAATTTAACCAGTGGGATGAGACAGGCAAATGACTGATATAACAAGAACCATTAAAGTCTCGTCAAAACCTTTTACCATGGTACAGTTAAATAACCCCTATAGCCTTCTGTTCCTGCTGTCTGGAGCTCATAGGCATATACAGCTGGAATTGAATCTAAATGAAGAGGATGGTAGCACCCGACGTTACTTTCCCATGGTACCATAAGATTTGTCAACATCGCTATGCAAAGTGAGACTTAGAATCTTGACAGTGTAGCTTCTCTGAGAACTAGAGTGCTAATGATTTTTAGCAGCTCTGCATCCTGCTTTTTCTGTTCTTCTCCTTGACGGTTCGTATTTGTTGATGTTGTCTTCTCACTGCTCAGCAGTGAGATCACTGGGAGGAACAACTCAGACACTGGCTGCAACTAGAAATAGAAGGCATTTTACTTAAAAAAAAAAAAACACACTATGTATGCTACCGGGGAAGACGCTGAAGCAGCAAAACTGCTAGCTTTGAAGCACATAAAGGCATATGCTTGTGCGCAAGACATTTATTTACGTCTGTGATATATTTTTACCTATTGATGCCTAGGGTCGGCTCATTGCGAAATTGCGGAGATTTGTCTTTCTTTCATATGATTTCAGCATTATGAGGCACAGAGAAGAGCAGACATTGTCCATTTGTGGGTAATAAGTATAAATATAGTTAAGTCAGTGACATTATGTTCAGTGTGATGAACCAAACTCTTTTGGAAGCACTCGTTGGGCTTGTGTAGCATTTAAATAAAGGAAGCCACTGTCTCAATGACAATTCTAGACACGGTTTCACCATATCTTTTACTTTTACCTTTGTTTATAAACTCTTGTCCCCAGACAATTGTAGTGCTGCTCACACTTCCAGGATACTCTCAGAAAACAATAGATTTGACTTTCGATCCAACTTTATGTCAAAACAGGCTTTCGGCTCTTCCGCAAGGTCGATCTCAAAGGCATGTGACAGGAAGTCAATGATGCAACGAAGCCACAATTCCAAATAGTTTAAGCCTTCCATCATTTTTATGTTACACTCTCAGTGACAATCTTCTGATTTCCATAGAAAGCGCATATATCACCATATTGGATAACATTTACCCATCAAACCCATGATTATTGAACTGAAATGGGAAATTAAACATTTTATGAGGAAATGAACATAAAATCTAACCTTTTGTTCAATTTATCATTTATTTCTGCTTTCCTTTTGGCTATTCGGTCTCCTCCTTTTGCTTTATTTGGCTGTAAAAACACTCGGACCCCCTGCTGTATACCGTGACAGAGTGACATGATATTTAAACACAATCTCTCCCAGTGCGCAACAGACATTTTCTGTCTAATGGTCCTGCACTAGGCTGCCTGGCAGCCAGCATCGTTCCACATGCTCTCTCCCGCCGGTCTTTTCTCCACCCCCTGAAGAATCCCACCCAGACCCAGATGCGCTCTGATCACTGTGAATTAATAACTCCACACTTTCTTCGCAATACCAACAGAGACTCCCCAGATGTATTTATTCATCTGATTTTTAGTTCGATTCTTAAGCTCACTACCCTCATGTGCTGGCTTAGTATGAACTTGATGCCCGTTGAGTTTTGTCCTTAATTTGTAGCCTTTTGGACAAATTGTGTTTCCCCCCCATCTCAAGTGATATGTGGTGGAATGATGTCTTTGTCTTTCGACCGCTGGGCTTGATTGCTCATCTAAATAAGTACCTTAGTGAAAAGGGAACAAGGGCGAATCGCTATTTCGCACTCTGTTAACATCGGGGCTTGAAATCAGCCGCAAATTACCCTTGCTTATCGGACAGGCGTGAATGTTTTTCTTTCTTTTTTTCTTTCTTTCTTTCTCTCTCTCTCTCAGGCCATTGATTGTAAATCCCTCTTTGTTCCAATGTAAACTGATGTTTTATCTGTGCACTTCATTTGTGCTTGATGAAGTCTGAGCTTTGGAGTCCAGAGCCTCTGAAACTAAAGCTAGCCAAGCTCATCCTGGGTTCGAATTAATCTGACATGATGTCTTGTGGGGGCGGGCGGATGGTAGGGTGGAGTTTGCAGGGATTCCCTCCTTCTCTTTCCTCTGAGTGAGACAGACAGAAACCGGCTCCCCGCGAGCATCCGAAATTAAATCTCAGGGGCCTCCACAGATGTGATTGCCAACGCAAGGCAATATGGCTTGCTGCTGCCACTGTCACTTTTACTCTTTGGTGCTCCACTCTCTCCTCTCTCCCACTGGGCTTTGGGATATGATTCAAATTAAGCTCCTCACCTTTGCAAGTTTTTTTTTTTTTTTTTTTTTTTTTTTTGTCTCCTGAGTGGGATGCGGCTCTGTGTTTGATGAGATGAACGAGTTTTTTCAGCTTTTTTCATTTTGTACCTCAAGGAGGAGGCATTAATTTATCATGGATTCATGGCAAGAGGCTTCTTTGTTTTGGGCAGTGCTGTTTTCTGTTGCTTCACCGATTGATAAAAATATGTTGTTTGATGTACATCCAAAGAAAGACTTTCATAGGAAATATTTATTGCAGCTCAGGGACTTAGAAGAAGTCTCGGATTCTGTTAAAGGAATGTCCCTTGTTCAGTACAAGTTAAGCTCAAACGAAAGTGTTGTATACAGTAATGTTGATTACCACAAAAAATATTTTCTTTTTTTAAAAATAGCGACAAACAATGTTGCTGTGAGGCATTTTCAATGGAAGTGAATGAGGCCAATTTTTAAAAATGTGAAGTAGGGCTGCAACTAGCGTTTATTTTGATGGATTATTAGTTGGCCAATTATTTCTTTGATTAATCGGATGAAAAAAGGCCTATTCCACATCCAATAAACTTTTCCACATCCAGCCAGTGCTGTCCTTCAAACAAACGTGCCAACTGAATGCTATTAAAACTATTTAAAATATATCTATGCTATATGCAAAAGAGCTATGTGCAAAAGGGCTATAAAGCAAAAGGATAGTTTAAATCCCTACATTAAAAATGAAGATGACAATAAAGAAAAATAAAAACTTAAACTCTGCATTAACAGATAAGAGGAATTTTCTCCTCACACATTCACTCTGGACACAATAAACTGTTACTGTCATTTCTTTATCCTGTAAATGTAAGAAACGTCTTACATTTATATTCAATTACACACGGTTATAACTTTACAGTTACCACTCTCATAAAATACTTTTCACCGATATTTTACCGATATAAACCTCAATAAAAGATATTTCAGCAAAATGAATAATTTTTTGCTGAATTTTAATGGTCTCTCTATCGAATGCATTCTCCGTGTTTGATGCGAATGCGCGCACCGGCACTCATTCAGTAAAGTTTTAAGTTTAACGCAGACTGTCAGGATGAGCCTTCATGCAAAATGGAAATACTCGCATGAATTTGTAACACTTATGGCTTGTTTCCATCGAGAGGTATGGTTCAGTACAGTACAGTTCAGTAAGCAATTTTTGCCGTTTCTATTGCCAAAAGTTGTGAATGGTACCCTAATTCTGAACCGTACCACTTTTGCTACAAGGGGAATGACAAAACACTACACTTTGCAACACAATGGCCCGGTTTTACAGACAAGGCTTAGCCTAAGCCAGGATTAGGCCTTAGTTCAATTAGGATATTTAAGTAACTTTTATAAATGTACACTTGAAACACTGATGTGCATCTTGAGACAAAACAATGGCACTGATATATTTTAAGATATATCAAGATATTTTGATAAGATATTTTGAGATAACAGCTCAAACATGCATTTTAGTCCAGGACTAGTTTAAGCCTTGTCTGTGAAACCAGGGGAATGTGTATTTTTCAGCTGTTTTTCCTTGCAGCCTTCAGCCTTTGCTCAAACAAAGCAGCTGTATGTCCTCCATTGTTGTTTACTGTCACTTTCTTCTTCACATGAGAATGACGTCAATTGCTACTTTCCGGCATACACGACGTCTATCAAGTAAGAGTACTGTTGGTGGTGGAAACGCAAGTTGGATCAGGGTTTACCGTCCCAAATACTGTACTGTACTGTACTGAACTGAACCGTACTGCACCGCTTGGTGGAAACAAGCCATTACAGATAAGGATATAACCGTAAAATTAAAGTTTTGCGCTGAGGAAACATATTAATTAAACGTTAATTAAATAAACATTAAACAGCACACGCATCTGTCAAAGCGCCTGACATGACAAGCCATGTTAAACATTACACTAATGCATTAGCTTGAAGCTTAAAATAAAGAATTCTCTTGTTTTGGGGAGCTTGGATCATACCTTTCCAGCAGCAGCTCACTCTCTTTCTTTGATTATTTTTAGAGGCATTTTGTCCATAGAAATGCGTTATTCAGAGCTGTAATTTGATGCGAAACTATTGACAATAAAGTATACGAATAATGCAGTGCTAATTGACAAAACTTTTTAATGTTTTTGAAAGAAATCTCAGCCAAGGCTGCATTTATTTAATAAAAAAATACAGCAAAAACAGTAATATTGCGAAATAGTATTACAAATTAAAAAAACTGTTTTCTATGTGAATATACTTTAAAATGTAATTTATATCCTGTGATCAAAGCTGAATTTTCAGCATCATTACTCCAGTCTTCAGTGTCACATGATCCTTCAGAAATCATTCTAATATGATGATTTGCTGCTCAAGAAACATTTATGATTAGGCCTATTATCTGTGTTGAAAACAGTTGCTTACAATTATTGTGGATACCATCATACATTTAATTTTTCTGGATTCTTTGATGAATAGAAAGTTCAATCAACATAATAATTTGCATTTATTGTCACTGTCACTTTTTATAAATTGAATGCATCCTTGATAATTTCTCTTTTTAATCTTACCACAAATGTTTGAATTGTATCATAGTTTCCACACAAATATGAAGCAGAACTGTTTTATAATAATCAGAAATGTTTCTTGAGCAGCAAATCAGCATATTAGAATGATTTTTGAAGGATCATGTAACACTGAAGACTAAAGTAATGATGCTGAAAATTCAGCTTTGACCACATATATTTTACAATATATTCACATAGTAAACAGCTATTTTAAATTGTAATACTATTTCACAATATTACTGTTTTTTTATTAAATAAATCCAGCCTTGGTGAGCAGAAGAGACATATCTCAATTGTAATGTTTCCAAACTTTTGATAGGTACTGCCTTATGTTCTGCCTTATTCTGTGATCTTTTTTTTTTTTTTTTACATTGTGTAAAATTCATAAGGACTTAAAGCACAAGTGTTTGTAGTACATAAATCAATCATACAATTTTCAAAATATAGGGAAAAATATTAGATATTGTTTATTGTTCAGCTGTGTATTTGATGTCTTAATCAATTCTTAAGCGAATTTATTTCAAATTAAAAGCAAGAGATGAGATTAAAAATAATAATAACATCGATCAATTATTCAATGGTCAGATAAAAACTGGTATTACACCCAACATTTCTGTCCCTCTCACTTTTGAAATGATGGCTACGCCCCTGAATACAGAGTATTTTAACATTTATGGATTGTCCCCATTCACCATTGTAAGTGCCTCACTGTAACCCAGATTTTTGCTTTTTTTCCCTCAGATGTTTCAGTTAAAATTCCTTAGGAGGTATAAAAATGAAATAAAGTGAGACAATTGTTGGCAAACAGAAAGCTTATATATCTATAACATTAACATGGATGGCAAAGCTCAGATAATTTGGTCTTAGAAGAATCTTTCAGAAGAAATTAAGAAATGTTTCAGTTCATATTGAAATCCTTGATGTTTGACGGCAGACTTTGGTTTTTGGGTAAATCTGAGACCATTTTGTGACATTGTTGAGAATTTAGTAAAATAATTCTGTGGAATTCTAGAGGAGACACTTTAATTGCTTGGGTCTTTTTCTTATACGATTATACGGTAACACTTCAGGGTTCATTTCTCACTTTTAACTAGTTGCTTATTAGCTTGCATATTACTAGGATATTGGCTGTTTATTAGTACTTGTAAAGCACATATTAATGCCTTATTCTGCATGACCTAATTCTACATCCCCTAATCCTAAATCCTAACTCAATACCTAAACTTAAACGCTACAAAAACTACCTTAACTATTAATAATCAGTGAATTAGGAGTTTATTGAAGCAAAAACTAACATTATTAAACAACTGAGAGGTCTCTATTTCTCTAAACCTGTTATAGCTTGAAACATGTCAGGCTGAGGCTAGCATTCAGAAGCCACACGGTTTACTCATCAGAACCACACTTTAAGTGATTGTATTGAAGATGAAGAAGCCCATTTGATGGATAAATCCAATGACATCGGTATCAAAGGATGAGAAGAGTGACTACGAAGCATTCAACTGTAACACTCACCCTGGGATTGTTTCTCATTAGCTCTAATAAAGTGCAGGGTCCTTGTGTAATGAAATAAGCCTTCAGGTGTGTTGTCAATGCTTTTCTGTTTATTATTTATCATCCCCCATTTTATTACTTTAGTCCTCTTCACACTAACAATGCCCCTAGCCGTAACAATGCTTTTGGAGTAGAGCATCTCAGCCAGATGTTTCTGCCCACTCCATTACTCACCATCTTCATTTAAGTACATTGGCAAGCAGGGCAACTGCGCTGTCATTCTGGACATAGCTGGAATCTGTCCTTTGTGTGCATTTTTTTTTTTTTTTTTTTTGTTCAATGCCTCAATGTTATCTCAGAGTCTGGGAATGCTATCTAGTCAGGGACGGATACCATGCCAAACGGCAAGTGCCCGGACTACAGCGTTTTTAATGGATGCATCTCCAAGAATATATTCCATAGGCATTTTTAGAGACCGCATTGAGGAAACGGTAGAATTTTGTTGACCGGTAGAGATTTTTGTCTATCGCGGTTACGCTCCTGTGATGTTGCTGTGCAGTCGTTTGCATGCGTTTTTAAGCATTGCAGTTTAAAAACAAGTGGTTGTAAACCGTTGAAGCACAATTAGCAGCGAAAGACAACTCATTTCAGTATATGAAAACAGTCTGAGAGACGCACGACATGAAGCTCATAGAGCGCGTGAGGACCGAACGGAGTGCTTTTTGCCGACTAATTGGGCTTAAATGGTTGAATACACATTTATGTGTCAACGTGACCATGTATTTGCAAGTAAACAGAGCCATTTATGTCTTAAGTGAAGGTACAGTTAAGAAAGACAAGGCATGAGTATAATGGATGCAGATGGTCTTAAAGGGACAGCATCCAAATTTACCTGCTGTCATTATTAATGCTAATCAAACAACAAAAAAGAGAGAAAATCTCTCACTGCTTGCTTTTGTAACTTTAATAAGAATAAATGTATATTTAATTTACACAGTAAAGAATATGCATTTGATTACTTTATACATTTTATGTAGTATTTCTAGTGCTTGAAGTTTTTCAGGTTTCAACTGTGTCTTTGTTCTATTGTAGTTTGTTTTCTTTGCTCTTTCTTTATCACTGTTTATTTGTCTTCAGTAAGCTTGTTTTTTAGGCTAGTGTTCGTTTTTTTTTTAATAATATTGAAAATGGTGATAAGAATTGATATGAATTATGAAAAATTGATATTATAACCTTATTTAAAGCAAAAATAACTATATTGTGATATGTATTGTTATTGTGATATAAAATTACTTATATCATAATATAAGATTTTGGTCATATCGCCCACCCCTAATCACAAGTCAGATTGTGGATTGGTATCATTTAGAATATTTCATACAGTTCCTTCTGCTTGAAGATCGGGATTTATCACACCGGTATCGAGACAAAGCTGGCGTAAAGGGTCTGTCCAGAGGACTTGTCTGGTTTTTGTGGTCTTTGCTGAGGATCTGTGCCGACGGCTGTCGTGTCGACGAGGTCCTCACAGGGGATTCGTCTCTAGGGCTCGTCTAGTTGACATGGTCTCTGCTGACATTCAGGGATGCATTGTGGTGGTGTCTAGGTGCAGGTCTGCCATCTGATCTGGATACTGACCGGATCCGGCTGACTTTGTTAACCTTGGGATAAGGATGAGACAGACTGATATTAGCATAGATGCCATTCCTCTTACGATGTAACAAGTACATTGGATGTTGTGGGAAGTGTTCCCGATTCTGGTTGACCTACTTTATGCAGCCTAACAATCCTTTAATTTATAGAAATGTGATAGTGTAAACATATGCTATGCTAAAGAGGTGCGTCTTTAATCTAGATTTAAACTGACAGAGTGTGTCTGCATCCCGAACAACTCTAGGAAGACTGTTCTGGAGTTTGCGCTAAATAGGAAAAGAATCTACCGCACACTGTCGATTTTGATATTCTAGGTATTATCAACTGGACAAAATTTTTAGGACTATGATGCGATAAGAGCTTACTCAAGTACTGAGGCAGGGCTTGATAACGCAAACTAAAAATATGTGTGCGAACTGTAAAATGTATTTAGGAGCACGAGTGCGAATAAAATGTCTTAATATGATTATTAAACTTAAAATATAAACTTCAAAGCAGCTGTGCTACTTCGTTTCTGAACAGTATTTAAAGGTTTCAAACAGCCAGTCAGATTTATGTATTCGCTATGGTGTTAATCTCAGCACCAAATACTTAGTACTTAAATACTCAAGAGGTATTTATTTAGGCTACATTTTAATCTGGAATAAAACATGCCCTAGATTTTTTTGTGACTGTAGGCATGACAACCACGCCACCGTGGTCGTGGAGTGTCACCGGCGGTAGTGTGACGTGTGTGTGCGTGTGTGTGTATATATATATATAATATAAAAATCAGGGGCTTTTCCTCCGAGGAGGCAAGGGAGGCAGTGCCTCCTCAAAAAAATGAGAAAATAATCGATATTACAAAAATAAAACAATGCAAATGTTACAAAATTTGAAATTAAAAAGTGTAAAAGTAATTCGTTTTTCTAAAGAAACACTGTCAAACAGCGACACCCGCAGGTGAAGTTACAGCAGGGAGTCCGTGTCTCTGTGGCTCCCTTCAGCTCATAGAAACAAAGCAGAGCCTCTATAGCGTGCGGTGGGTTTAGTGGGGGGGTAATTGAGAATGAATGGAGGCAGGAGGCAGTGCCTCCATCGCGCTATGATTGGATATTATCGGTTACAATTGGACATGATTGGTTCGTGCGCTAAGTCCCGCCTTTTTGTTTTCGTTTGCGTTCTCGTCGAATCGGCCTGAATGAAGACAGTGATGCCGTTAATGGGAAGACTAATTAAAAAGTAAGTAAACAACTGTCACTTACAGATCACCGCTTTATTTCATATCAAACTCTAAATGGCCTGAAAACATGACGACTGCGGGTTTTTTTTAATGAGCAATCAGCGTGGTGAGATTAAAGATACATCTTTGTGTCTGTGAGTGAGTGACAAGCTTGATGACTGCTGAAAATAAATTGACTTTTAAAAAGAAACGCTGAATATTAGTTTATAAATAATATATAATGTTACTGCCTTTAGTTATTATTTTGGAATACTTGATGAACTTGATGAAATTTATACTTGGTTTTAATAAATAGAACATTACATAGTGTAAAAATACAAAATAGAATTGTATTTGGTCTCTCTTTTTATGTAATGTTAACTTAACCAGGAAAATTGTGTAACCAGGACATAAATGAGGACGTTGCCTGGCACACCACTATACCACTATATATATATATAAAATCTGCAGCCCGTCTGTCATTTTGACAGATTACTGAGGATGATGTTGCTTGTAACTGTAATTCCCACCCATGTCCAATTCGTAGTGAGTGCGCTCCAGTGTGGCAGCGGAGCGCGAGTTCAGTCTCCAGAATACAATGAAAATGATACACACAGGCGAGCACCCAGTTTAAGTCCATTTTATAATAATAAAGTTATAATATTTATACTTACTTACATAATTAAGTTTCTAATCCAGTTCGTTTTGTTTTAAATGGTTTTTTTGTTATTTTTCTTGCTGACTCTAAGTTTATGGTTAACGACCGGCTTTTCTGAGGTATATATACGTGACATTGTTTGCAACACTGATTGAACTGATGTGATACAGATTTCGGTAAGCTACTGAATCTTTCAACATATTTTTTTAAAATTTTTATTCATGTTTATTTCGTTCTGTACAGTAGTTAAGATGAAGAGGATGATTGCATGCACTCACGATCTTCGACAAGTGTTCAAGATGAAAAGTGATGCGGTCTTTGATCAACTTTCTTTTCATAATATAAATAAATGCATAACCTATGCCTATTTGCTTATCCTGTAAGTTCGTGAATAAAAATGAAAATGTGGACGAAATCAGAAGCTATTAAATGTCTTATCATTAAAATATAAGAATTAAAATGATGGATAATAATTGATTATTTATATTATATATAAATAATTGATTATTTATATTAAAAATTGCCATAATATTTTATTGTATTTTAATTGTTCAGATTTTTTTTTTTTGTTATAAGAAAAAGTTATTAAACCTCTTAAGAGGACAACACTTTTTTTGATAATACCAAATACTGTGATAAAAGCTTCAGCAATTATCGTGACATCTAACATATATAATTTTGCTTTAAATGTCTCCTTGTATCCCTTTATTAAAGTAAAACACATTATTTGATAAATTTGCTTTTAGGCCCCTGAAGTTTTTTTTAATGCTCTCCTACATTTTTTCAACTCGAGCACATGTGCTCCTTGGGGGAAAAAGTAAGCGTGAAGCCCTGTGAGGAGCTAAACCATTTAGAGCTTTGTAAGTAATTAGCAAGATTTTAAAATGTATGCAATGTTTAATAGGGAGCCAATGCAGTGTTGACAGAACCGGGCTAATATGATTGTACTTCCTGGTTTTAGTAAGAACTCTGCTGCTACATTTTGGACCGAATGCAGTATGGGATTGTGGGATGAAAATCGAGATTAGGATGAACTATGAAGGTTAAATTTAGGGCTATGTATGTATATTAGATCAGCAACAAAAGTAAAGTTGCAAGAAACTCCAAGACCACAGCTGGAATTTTATTGATTGAACCACGTTGGCTTTAACTTAACATGCATTACTTGCACTAATGCCATCAGTCAATCAAGGCTTAAAGTGGAGAGCACATCAATCACTAAAGTCCAAAGCAGATTCACTTTTGTGTGAAGACACTGGGGTGCATACTGATTGTGCCAAATCACGTCTTCTTGATTTTTATCTGTCCATGTACCAAATGCTTTGTGCTTTAGGTTTTTAGTTTTGGATTATGTGTGCCTACTTATGTCAAAAAACCCTTTAGTTTACAAGCAAATATTTGTGGTGAATCGACCATTTTGTCTCTTTTTGAAATTCACAGAGCTAACACACTACAATGTTGAATTTGTACGAATCTCAATTTGTAGGAATTCTAGCTGAGCAGCTGCCAGTTTCATACACCAGTGAGCGAGACGACCCGCTCCGCTGATGCTGGGAAAGTTATCGCTTCAGGTCGTCGAACCGCGATGGTAGGCAACTGGCAGGCCGTCAGTAAATTTAATGTTACAGCCAAACATAACAAAGATATAACACTCTGTTCCAGATTCAGTGGCATCTCTGAATCTAGCTGCAAATCCCATAAATGGGTATGGTTAATTTATTAATGATGCAGTCACAGTTATCTATAAAGCGTGCATACATTTAGTATTTATTAGTAGATAAATGAAAAGCAAGGTGATAAAAGCAACAGTGCAAATAGCGCATTAGGCATAGTTTTAAAATAGTGATATTATTCAATACAAGGCTCATTAGGCATCCAAATGAAGACAACAGATTTGATGGATCATGTAAAAGTAGGGATGTCAAAAGTATTGGTGTTTGAGCTCTGTGAAGAGCTCTTACACCTCATGTTAATGCAGCTGCAATGTGAACGATGCACTACTTGAAAATGCAGTCTTGGCAAGATATTAATGTAAACGCAGCCGGTTATATGAATGTAAGCAGTCAGGACAAAAATGGGATTTGTGTAAAATATTTGATCTGTGAATGCAACATATAGCATTGATTAATGTTGTTAGTAAAAAAAACAAAAACACAATTGATGAGAAAACTACTTACTGTTTTTAATTGATTTCTCTCTTCGTTTTTTAAAAAAAAATTTATTAGAAATGTTTAAAGACCCAATTTTCTTTTAATTCAACTTTAGATATAAATATTCATTTTTTAAAATATTGTTTAATATGACTAGTTTTTGCTGTGAATTATGTATTCTAAAAATGTTGGATAAAAACAACCGAAGTTGGGTTGAAAATGGACAAACCCAGCAGTTGGGTTAAATGTTTGCCCAACATGCTGGGCAGTTTTATTTAACCCAACTATTGTTTAAAAATTACTATATGACTGGCTTAAAATGAACCCAAAATAGGTTGGAAATTAAAAATCAGACACATAATTACTAGAGGTAACAATAATTATCAAAAGGTGAACATTTATTAATAAGCAATTCAATAAATGTTTGTTTAATTATTATTCATTAAACTTATTAATAAATGTTATTTTGGGTAAGCAAGCAATACAGTAATTTTTTAAACAATAGTCAGAGTAGCTAAATAAAACTACCCAATAGGTTGGGCAAACATTTAACCCAACCACAGGGATAAAACAACCCATTCACTTGGTTGGTCCATTTTCAACCCAACTTGGGGTGTTTTTTACCCAGATTTTTTTAGAGTGTGTAATTTCAGTGTGGTATTTGTTTACTACTGAACTACTGAAATTTTGGTATTGTGACAATCCTGTAAGGAGAGTAACATATACAGTGTGTAGTTTAACCTGAAAACTGAAGCTTCGCTACAACCTAAAGTAACCTAACCTTTAAAATACATCATTATTGATTAAAAATATAAATAATTGACCCAAAAGTCATGTGTGCAGTGAATGATGCATGGATTTATCGAAGAAAAAAAAAACCTCACACACACTGTGTATTTTTTTCTTTTTTTTCTTTTTTCTTTCACATCATAAAAATGAATGGCACAGAATGGCCCACACACAGATTACTAGTAGATGTCATCAGGGACAGTTCTATCAGAAATACTCGACAGCTTCATGATCGACTGCAGCCTTGGAGATTGCAGTGATGTGTCCTGATGTGGTAAATGCTGTCTAAAATCTGTTACATCAGCATCAGGCTGCATGTCTCGTGCATGTCATTTTACAGCTTTCTTTGTAAAATTGTTTAATTTTTCATGTAACAACAGAGCATTACCACATTTTTTGCTACTATGCTCGACATGAAAGTCTACAATTTATGGCCAAAATTGTATGTACACTGTAAAACTAATTTTACAGTAAAATACTGGCAGCCACTTACTGTATTTTTACAGGACTACTTCTGTAAATAACATTTACAGTATAGTACTGTAATTACCAAATACAGTAACCTGCTGTAATGTTATGTACTTTTACAGTATTATACTGTTTATCTACAGCTATTAACTGCATTTATACAGCTTTTCATACTGTATATGAAAACTTTTTTTCCGGGAAAAAAGCAGAAAATTGCAACGTTGAAAGGTCAACATTTGACCTTTTGAACATTTGATAAATGCACTCAGCAGTTATCAATGAACAATACAGCAATCTTATTTACTTTTAACATTTTTCCAAATGTGGAGTAAAAACAAATAGTAGGCCTACAAGTTTTTCAGTAATGCTCCTTTTTTGCACAGTGTTGCCAGTCTTGGAAGTCACTTTCCCTTCTTGTTTCTTGAGCTGTGTTCATGGTTGATATAAGAGAGGAAAAAAAGGAGAGAGAGAAAACAGTAATGAATATTGTGAATATAAACACCATATGATGTTTTATTAACAAAGTTCGGGAGGAGCAAGTTCAGATAATTAACCTAATTAGCACAGGTGGAGAGCATTCAGGTAATCAACTCAATGTCAAGAGGTATAAATTCAGCAGACTTACCTCTGTTCATCTGAGAGTTTATCAGCATCCCTCCTCCACCCCATCTCCTCACTTCTAGTTCTATCTACTTTTACCACACCGGGGGGAGTACTCTGGGTTCGGGCCAAAATTCCGTGCTCTGAGCCCTCTCCCCGGACAGCACGCCAAATACACGTAACTTTACTCTATTTATTTATATGGATATGTGAACTTGTGAAAGCATTTTTGTGAACACAAGGACTAACAGCCTAAGCATTTGATTGCAGTAAGTTAAAATGTACAATTAACACTTCAGAAAAGATGCAACTAAAAAATAATATTTATAATTGTATTCAATGAAATCGTTCATTCATTGAATAGACTATATGCACAACTGCTTCTGCGTTGTACGTCGTACTACATCTCTGGAGTTTCAGCTCACCTACATACACAACTAACCTGCTGCAGTCCAGTGCTCGTCTTCTCATTAACTGTTTTTCTCTTACTGGTTTTCTCATATTTTATACCTGTTGAACTTACATTTTAAATTGATTTGATAAAGTAAGGATAAGTACAAGCTTGTGTGTGTTGGTGCTCTTATCCCAGTCTTTTAAAATAGTTAAATAAATAAGTGGTACCTGCCTCAAGACATTTAGCAATGTTAAATATTTAAATAAATCTTTAAGGGTTAGTTTACCCAAAAATTAAATTTCTGTTGTTAATTACTTGCCCTCATATCGTTCCACACCTGTAATACCTTTGTTCATCTTTAGAACACAAATGGAGATATTTTTTGATGAAATCTGAGAACTTTCTGTTCCTCCATAGGCAGCAGCACAACTTGCACATTCAAGGTCAAGAATGGTAGGAAACACATTGTTAAAGTAATCCATGCGTCTCTGTGACATGTGACAGAAAGCTCTCGCATCAAAAATATCTTCATTTGTGTTCTGAAGATGAGCGAAGGTCTTAGGGGTGTAGAACGACAGGAGGGTGATTAATTAATGACAAAAATTTCATTTTTGGGTGAACTAACCCTTTAAACAGTAACGCTTTAGACAGCGGACTGACAAATATACTTTGAATATTAAGAATTTGAATACTAAGAATTGTGTGAATTACAGTGAAATGATTGTCAATGAAAAATAGGGATTAAAATATTTAATAAAAATAAATGAAGGTTTGTTCTGATCTTATTCATCAGGTCTCGCACATACTGCAGCATCGATCACTAAGCGGAAATAGGCAAGTTGTATTATTTCAAAACGTAAGCGAAGCATATGATCTCAGTAATGTGTCCTGTTACACTTCAGAAAAGATGCATCTTAAAATAATGCTTAAAGTAATTGACAAAATCGTTTATTCACTGAATTCTTTGTCATAAACCTGATACATGTAAAAAAAAAGCACAACACTTACGTAAACAATGGAGCTACGTCAGATGATTCAGCCGAAACGAGAGAAAAAAAAAAACGGTTTAAAAATCAGGTTGTAAGAATAACATATGCTAAGGTTTGTCTATAACATGAAACGTTACGTTAACAGTTTGCTCATGAGAAACAAAAGTTTAACATTTCAAGATCATTCATGACAAAGTAGAAACACGAACGAAAAGCTCCAGAAAAGACTGACTTGCCATATTCTCAGCCGAACAATCGTTTATCCGTCTTCTCGACAGGTACAAACGGTTTGATTAATCAGGCGGAAAATAACATCTCCGTCTTCTCAGCAGCGCCATCCAGTCATCCCACGTCTCAGACAAACTGACGCTTCAAAAGCTTAAAACTGCACACTATATTCACTCAAATATCGTTTAATGATAACATTAAACCCTGAAGAGTCGACGTGAAACAATAAAAGTGTTGGGAGAGAAGCTAAAATGTTTGCCTGGCCTAGAAATTTGAAATGAGCGCGGAAAAAAAATCATTCCCTTAATGCAATGCCTCTACAGTATTGATACTGTATTACGAGTGAAACGGGTTGAAAACAGAAAACTACTGTATATTTACAGACATTCTGTAAAATATACAGCATGTTACTGTTTTATGAAAACGCTTATCAACAAATTAAATTTCCTCAATTTCCTGTTTTTTTTCTTCTCTTATTGTAATTTCTTTATAAATACCACAATGTATAAGTAAAGTATACTCTGTTCAATTATATAATACATTTAAATTTATTGTGGTTGATTATTATATATTGTATATATAATAATTGTCTATTATAGTTTATTATTTAATATACAATATACATATAGTGTATATTTTCAACAATTAATTGTTATATATGTGTGTGTGTGTGTGTATGTATATATGTATGTATATATATATATATATATATATATATATATATATATATATATATATATATATATATATATATATATATATATATATATTTGCATTAGAGATGAAGAATTGTGTGAAATATGTAAGATTGACCCAGTTTAATTTAAACGTTGCACATTTAGAAAAAAAAAAGGGGGTAATGGTTATTAGTGAATTACCACTGTTTCTGTTTTTTAGATATAATGTCAGCTGTGCAAGAAAACAACGTGCTGTTTGTGGTTCACCTTAAGTGCATGTTTTGTTACATTTGACATGGTCTTGTGTTTGTAAACCTATGACTGACCCTATTTAAGTGTGAATTCTATCTGAATGGTGGAGTGGGCCCTGAGGCCCCCAGCCGGCCTGCAATTCCCAGCAGCTCTCTTTAAGAGCCTGTGTCTGAGCCAGCTAAATATCAACTCATTAGCTCAGGCAAATGGGACTGCAATATATATAAAAAGGACAGGGAAAAGAATACTGAATCTATTTAAACACGTGAGAGGGAAAAGGTAGGAAAGAGAGTTTTGTTAGCATTCTTCCCATATTTTCTGCTGTTTTTTTCCCCCCGTATCAGACATTCTTGCTACTGTCCTTGGTCTGTCCTCATATTTCTTATTCCTCCCCTCTCTGTTTCTTTCCCCCTCTCTTGCTCCCTGAATTTTATTTATTAATTTTTTTTTTTTTTTTGGTATGTCTGCTCCTCCCTGTCTGTGGCCTATATCTTTTGCTCACACTTTTTCTTTCTGCTCGCAACTTCTTTCACCTTTTGTAATCTATAATTTCCTGGAAAATATAGCCATGCTGAATTTCACCCTCATGTTCCCAAGCCTCTTTTAAATCTAATTAAATAAATGATTGTTAAAAACACTGGAAACAAGGTCACAGTGATGCCTGTTGATTACTTTCCCCTTGTTGCAGAATACAGCAGAGCCGGCTGACATGTGTTGATTCATATGCTTGGATGCTTGAAACCTCACGGATACTGTAACACCCTTTTTTTTCCTCCTTTTTTAACACCTCATTTACAACAACAGTATGCTTTTCGTCATGTCGTCCGTTTCTGGACACAAAAGATTACACCAGTGTCCAATCAACTGAGAAGTTCTTTTACTTTGTGTATCGTTTTATATTTCACCTCCTTTGACTTCGTTGTGCTCCGGGGCTTGCTAGTTCTCAGGTACAATCTGCTGTCTCGCAGTGACATGCTCTTGAAGAATATGCATGAAGTAAAGCGTCTATGGTGCAATAAATTGCAATTCCGTGCTCCTCATGCCAGTGGACGCGTGCCAAACTGCGTGGAAGACCGAATGAAGATGTTGTTTCATAAAATGACAGAACTGATTTTGCCAGGTGGGTCTGTGAAAGAGAAATGGCAATTTGCACCCAGGAACTAATGATGGCATTATCGTACGCAAAACAAATATGCGATTAAATATTAATTTAATGCTGTAAAGATGGGCTTGTGTGTCGAGGCACGCTGTGAAATTAGTGCCTGTTGCACAGAGGATGGAAGTGCCCTGAAGCGGCCTGCCACACCGACGTATGAATTAATATTTAGCACATGGAGTGTCACCCCTGTTGCAAGGGACAAGGCTGGGCCTGAGTGAGAGGAAGCCATCTTTAGCTGCATGAAATTCCATCTCTGTCAGAGCCGGGGCCCTGCAGTGGCGTGAAAAGCAGTTCGATCTCGACAGAATTTAATTTGTTTTTCTTCACTTTTCTCCTCCTTTCTTTTGGGTTGAGGCTGTGCAATATGTTGCTAAGAGGATGTTTTTGTTGGGAGGGAATCTTCAGCTTGATTGTGAATCCAGAGATAACACCTCACTATAGAATCCTTTTCCACAGAGAAGGTTATTGCACTGCGCAGAGAGCACTTCTGTGTGTTCTTTTGGACTAGCAAGACCAAGGGGACTGAGACTTACGTCAAGGTTCCTCACTGTAATGTATTCAATGAATGGGGTCTCTGCTCTGCTAATTATCCAAAGTAATTAACAGCAGGTTTTCAAGGTATTGCATATTATTATGTCATTAAAACTGTCCTGTGCGGAGGAGTGTGGGAGATGGTGGTGGACTGCATGACCTCTGAAGTGATCGTGGGTGGACATTTTCTCATGCATTGCGTTGTACAATAATATCACTCTGAACTCTGTTATAACCACACATAGGCTTAAATGTGTTGTGAAATGGGAACTGTTGGAAAGGGCAGTGGGATCCATCTTTGTTACAGTCAACATGAAATCAAAATTGACCTTATTTACTTGCTTGATACACACCCATATTTTACATGATTCAGTCATGCACATTATTCAAAAGATTTGTTTTTGTATGTGTGTGTATGTATATATATACTTTTTTTTTTTTTTTTGTCTTTGTATTCTTTCATCAAAATGTAATAACTTGCTCCACCTCTGGAAAAAAAGTATTTGTATTCTTTCATCAAAATGTAGTAATTTGCTCCACCTCTGAAACAACTCCAGACAATTCCTCTTATTTTCAACCACTTCCACCTTGGCCTTTTCTGATATGTAACTCACTTTTCACAACCCAATCAATTCCAATGATTGATTAAATTAAGTCCTGCCCTGTAAATTATTCTTCCATGAAGGCGTTTCATAGCAATACCATAAAAGAGCAATTTATGAATCCCCAATGAACCAGTCAGTGAGATATTCTTAGAAGAACCATTTTTTTTCTCAGGCCCCATTTACACTAGTACGTTTTCATTTTAAAACGCATAACTTTTGCTTCGGTTATGCCTGTTGTTTACACTACTCTGGTGTATTCGACCCTTGAAAACTGAGAATTTCGAAAATGCTGCAGAGCCTGTTTTAGTTTGAAAACGCTGGGGTTGTGTTTCAGTATAAACTGACTTTTTAAAAGATGCCGTGGCTGCCCACGTTCGCTCTGCGTATCCTTGACGACCCTGTAACATGGAGACTAAACTGCAATCTTTGCTGGCTTTTTTTGTCATTTTTAGAAGTCATTGTGCAGTTAAACTCTGCATTTTTTTTTTCTTATATTGCAGCTACCTACATGCGCAAGAGGCAACTGTTTACACCACGCACATGCCCAGTGTGCATGAACAGTCATGTGACATGCGTTTTTTGGTCATGTAGTTTAGAAGGAGATCGTTTCTGAAATGTTGTGTAAACACCAGTGTAGACGAGGATCGTTTTCATTTTAAAACGCCGTTTTAAAGCGAAAACGCACTGGTTTAAATGGGGCCTTAGTGTGAAGAACCTTTTAAATGGTCTAAAGAAACATTTTCTACTCTATTGATGTTAAAGGTTCTTCATGGAACCATAATGCCAACAAAGAGTCTTTATTTCTAAGAGTGACAAAGTGGGAAAAAAATGGTTCTTCCTCACTGAAAATTTCTCTGGGGTACCAAAAATAGTTCCTCTATGGCAGGGGTTTTCAAACCTGTCCTGGTGTACCCCCAGCCCTGCACATTTTGTATGTCTCCCTCATCTATCATACCCGATTAAACTCATAAACTCATTAGTAGAGACTGCAAGACCTGAAATGGGTGTGTCAGATATAGGGAGACATACAAAATGTGCAGTGCTGGTGGTACTCCAGGAAAGATTTTAGAACCACTGCTATATGGCCTTGTGTCTAAAATCCTCTTTTGGTTCTTCCTGGCACAAGTTATCATTTTATCACCTTCATATATTGTATTATTGTTGACTGTAAATTTGGACTTTTTTTAAACAATGGGAATGTGGAATCCATCCAGAGAAGTCTTTGTAAAACCTGCGCCATGAGCTGTGAATGATGAAGGGCTTGTGCTGTTATACGAGACACGGCGGACTCCACCATAACTCATCTCCATGTCCGAATCACAGAAGACGCATGTTAGACAGCACTGCACAATGCAGAGATATACCCACATACCTTGCAGCAAAAACAACAAAAAAGACCTGCAGGGCTGGCTTGCTTACACAACATCCAGGTCTTTCACAAAAAAAAAAAAAAAAAAAAGAGGCTTTGATAGTGATGCTGAAAGCAATACCACCCAGACATAGGAAATGGCAAGAAAGAGGTCCATGGTGGGCTTTTTCAGATGCTGATGCATGACATACCCGCATTAGCATCTCTTATTTATTTATTTATTTTTTCCTAAGAGAGTCATTTTGGATAAGTGCTTCTCTCTGGGAAGCACTGCACTGCACTGCAGACCTATGATCTGAACAAGTGACCATCTGTTCAGCCCTTCATTTTTCTCCCAACAAGCAACTTAAACATATAAGAAGAAATCTGCAAGCTACTCAAAACCCACCACACAGATGCTACTGTGCCACACTGGAATATTTATGAGAGTTCATTGAGGAACACTGAAAGATTTTTGCAGTCATTCAAGACGTATGTAAATTTACCTGAAGCGAAATCCTCATGAGGTGGAGGGATGGGGGACAGCTGAAAAGTGAATGATCCCAGAGATGTCATTTAGAGACAATGTTATTTAAAGGTGCATTATTAACATGAAAATGCCCTGAAGAGCCAGCATTTTCCAAAGCTTTGAGTAAAGTGTCTTTTGAGGGCGAAAAAACTGTGATTGCTCTGTGGATTACAAAAGCACATGCTTGTCAAAGCCACTGTACTCCGCTTTAGACATTCGCAGAAACACAAATTTCTGTTTTGAAAATAGTGCAATTTCAGATGTTGAATACCTGTGACTAAAAGAGCAATAAATTCTTGTTATCTATATGAATAGATCCTGTTTTGCCAGGATATGCGAAGTCATACGCATGCTGGCAAGTCATAAGGACTAGGAGAACCGATTCCAAGCCAGTCAATTTCTCAGAGTCACTCAGTCGGATACAGAACTCCACAAATTTACTGCCGCGTATGCTAGTACCTCAACCTGAACCATGCTGAAAAGAACTTGCTTGTTGAGCAGCGAGCAGCCCTTATTTGATTTTCGCCCTTCAGTTACCTTGACTGTTTCCACAGTTTATCTTGTTTGATGTAGTTCTGAAAGGCTAAAAGAAACAGTTCACTAAATTATCATTATCATTTTGTTATTTACCAACCCTCATGTTGTTCCAAATCCGTGTAAAATTTTTTTTCTTTTCTTTTTTTTCAGTAGAACACAAAAGCTGTGTTTTAAAGAATACCCTGCCACCCTTTCCAAATATTGAAAGTGAATTCGGGCTGGTGCTGTCAAGCTCCAAAATGATAAAAGCACCACCATAAAAGTATTATCAAGATGGTTCAAACAACTTGTATGTTCTAGATCTTCTGAAGTAACAAGATAACTTTGACTTTATAAGAATAATTGACATGTTTTTTTTTTTCTTTCTTTTTTTTTTCTTAACTGGATCAAACAATTAACGTAAATATCAATATTGGATTAAATGCAATCTTTATTTCAACAATCGGAATGACTTTTCATATGTAAACAAAGTAAACATTTACTGAAATATACTCGAATCTGAATCAAATCAGATCTTATCAACTGGCAAACCTGTATTGATGCCCAGCCCTGTTGCTACTTCTCTCATAAATGTCTATATTACTAAAATACATTAAACCACTTTTTGTTGAACTGCTATTTTGGCTCATTTTGCTTAAGATTACTTTGCTTAAGATTATTGGTTCAGCTTCTTGAGCATCAGAAACTGTCTGTACTGTACAAATTGGAGAGCAGTGATGTGCTAAGATGTGGTCACCAAGCAGAAAAAGTATATTGCCTTTACAGTGCACTACAGAAATCTCAAGACATTTTATCTTTGACTCATTTCATCATGAGGTCATTCGCCGCAGAATGAGTCGATTCTACTTGTCAACCCTGAAGGGAGACTTAAATATTTATTGGCATCAGACTCTTGGGAAAACAACATGAACTCTCACAACAATATCCCATAGGAAAAGGTGAACTTGCATTTAGTTTCCATTTAGAATTCTACATACATTTACATTTTTCAGCAATAGCAGAATTTTAATAAATAAGGCATGCTAAATTGTGGGGTGGTAGTTGATTTATTTTAGATCTGTAGCTTATTCTGAGGCTGGGGTATAACTCATTTAAAGCCTGTAATAGCAGAATGAAATTATTTTTTTGTCTTTCAGTAGCTGCTTTGTCACAAGATCTAACATGTAATAATGAAATGTTTTTGAAGTACAATTGGAAAAAAAAAATTCAAAATGTTTAGCAAATGATTGTGAAGTTATTGCTTGGTGCCGTTTTGTTTCGGTTGGCAAGTTTGTTCATAAGTGTGCTTTCATGAAGGTTACTTGTCATTTAGCAGACGCTTTCTACTAGTACACAAATGGCAGGAGCTGTTTCCCTAGAGCAACATGGTATTAAGTGCCTTGATGAAAGACTTGATTGTGTTTGGCTTTACTTAGAAACTCCCCAGTTTATGTGTCAGCCCTGCCTAGGATCACATTTGTGACGTCTGTGTTATCAGCACAGTCTTAATCACCAGACGGCTACTCACAGAGGCAATGACTGGCCAAATTGCCTGACTTAGGGTGTTTTCACACTTTGTACGATTGCTTCAGTCCATACCCAATTTCAATTGTTCCCCTCTAGTCTGCCTTCACACTTTTTTCCCAATGTGCCGAACTGTTTCTGTCATGAACATGTGGCAACAAGCTTTTAAATGCTCATAAACAAATGCTTGTTTCTCCTTTTCGGTTTTGCAAATCTATTTCATGCACAATACTTTTAAACTCACAATTCATCCAACAAATGTATATATTTATGAATTTGGAGCAATGTAGTGTGTCTTAAAGCTTCTCCCTTCTGTTTAGAAGTGCTTGAACTTCTCAGTCTAGTTTCATGTCGATATCATTGCTGAATTCAGTGTTCGAGCATCAAAAGCAACCTACTCTTTAAGCTCACCTTCAGAAAGTCAAGCTCACAGACTTTAAGGGCAAAGAGAATAACATCTTGCCGTTTTGTCAGTCACCTTCGTTTTTGTTCTTAAAATTGTGGTATACACACATATCAGCACAACTTAAAGTGAACGTTACTTATTCACATCCCTCACTGCTGAAACGGCTATGCATGAGTCTTATAGATGCATGAATGTATATTTAAAAATTAAAAATAGACTTTTGTATATAAAACAGTCGTGCTGTGTGCTACCATGGGGGCACAACCACTGGCCTTGATGACAAGAACCCTTTTCTACTTACATAACGAACGCAGCACCAGTTACATTTTTTCCGTAAGTAGAATAGGGAAGGTGAAGGACATACAGTGTAAGCTTTTTGAAGAATACGAAAGTACGGTTTTGGCGGAAGCACTTGGAAGGCGATCATTTGTTTATATAAAGCATATACATTTACATTTTTTTTCCGAAAATGACCAATCGTTTCGCTAGATAAGACCCTTATTCCTCGTCTGGTATCGTTTAAAGCCCTTTGAAGCTGCACTCAAACTATAATTTTGACCTTCAACTGTTTGGAGGCCATTGAAGTCCATTATAAGGAGAATAATCCTGGAATGTTTTCATCAAAAACCTTAATTTCTTTTCGACTGAAGAAATAAAGATATGAACATCTTGGATGACATGAGGGTGAGTAAATTATCAGAAAAATGTTATTTGAAAGTGAACTAATCATTTAACAGTGCATGTCAGAGCACAAACCAAGTTATGAAGTCCGAGGAATTATCTGTAGACCTCCGAGACAGAATTGTATTGAGGCACAGATCTGGGGAAGGGTACAGAAAAATTTCTGCAGCATTGAAGGTCCCAATGAGCACAGTGGCCTCCATCATCCGTAAATGGAAGAAGTTTGGAACCACCAGGACTCTTCCTAGAGCGGGCCGCCCAGCCAAACTGAGCGATCGTGGGAGAAGCGCCTTAGTCAGGGAGGTGACCAAGAACCCGATGGTCACTCTGACAGAGCTCCGGAGTTTCTCTGTGGAGAGAGGAGAACCTTCCAGAAGAACAACCATCTCTGCAGCACTCCACCAGTCAGGTCTGTATGGTGGAGTGGCCAGACGGAAGCCACTCCTCAGTAAAAGGCACATGACAGCCCACCTGGAGTTTGCCAAAAGGCACCCGAAGGACTCTCAGATCATGAGAAACAAAATTCTCTGGTCTTCATGTCTGGAGGAAACCAGGCACCACTCATCACCTGGCCAATACCATCCCTACAGTGAAGCATTGGTGGTGGCAGCATCATGATGTGGGGATGTTTTTCAGTGGCAGGAACTGGGAGATTAGTCAGGATCAAGGAAAAGATCAATGCAGCAATGTACAGAGACATCCTTGATGAAAACCTGCTCCAGAGCGCTTTGGACCTCAGACTGGGGCGAAGGTTCATCTTCCAACAGGACAACGACCCTAGGCACACAGCCAAGATAACAACGGAGTGGCTATGGGACTGTGAATGTCCTTGAGAGGCCCAGCCAGAGCCCAGACTTGAACCCGATTGAACATCTCTGGAGAGATCTGAAATGGCTGTGCATTGACGCTCCCCCCCCTGCAAAGAAGAATGGGAGAAACTGCCCAAAAATAGGTGTGCCAAGTTTGTAGCATCATCCTCAAAAAGACTTGAGGCTGTAATTGGTGCTTCTACAAAGTATTGAGCAAAGACTATGAATACTTATGTAAATGTGACTTTTTTTTTTTTTCTCTCGTTTTTTATTTTTAATAAATTTGCAAAGATTTCAAACAAACTTCTTTCACGTTGTAATTATGAGGTATTGTTTGTAGAATTTTGAGGAAAATGAATTTAATCTATTTTGGAATAAGGCTATAACATAAATGTGGAAAAAGTGAAGGGCTGTGAATACTTTCCGGATGCACTGTATAGCAGGACCCATAATTATTTTAGAAAATAGCTATAGTGACTATAGATGTTTTTACCTATATTTATTGAGCTTTATTTTCAATTCACTACATGTTTAGACGTAAGTCTGATGATTTTTGCCTGAGGTGTGTACTGGAGTTCCTACTCTACTGTGTTTTAAAAAACTTTTTTTGCACTCTCTTACTAATATCCCATTTGGATCAAACATAAGGAGCTTTATTCCTCCACAGTTTTATTAATAATCATACTTAACTATCCAGAACAGATGTTCCTATCTAGACTCGGTCTGTACGGGTTATTGTTTTCTTCTTCATCCATTACTTTGTATTTCTTTGAAGCGGAATTATAATTGTAATGGATTTTTATGCTTGATGCACAAAGAAGTCACCTTCTCTGGTCCTCAATTCCTTTGGATTTCACCACGCAGAATGAGAGTTGAAACATATAGCCTGCCGTCCACTTGAAGTACTGTGTGCTAGACATAATAACACAGAGTCAAATAAATTTTGTTTGTGTTCTTCCATTTAGTCTGCAGTATTTCCTCCCTACTCACCACTGCAGTGTTTGCCCATAGGCCCATAGTAATGATGTCCTGAATTATGCAGCAGACCCTCTGATAGGCCCTTTTGCCTTTACTCAAAACTCCCTTATAGGCATCTGTCCATTACGTTATTGAACTCACTCTTAAATATTTCTCTTTTTACCTCCTTTGCTCCCATCATTTTCACCCCCTTTCTTTCTTCCCCCTTCTACTCTTTGCTTCCATTCAAACATCCACTTCTTTAATTTTTTTCACCCCCTCTCCTCTGCTTATTGGTCTTTCCCAAACGGATCTTTAATCCCCCATTCTGTGTCTTTTTCCCAGTGTCAAAAGAACTGCACAGAGAATTAATGGGGGAGAGAGAAGGAGGGAAATGAGAGAAGAAATTATGACGTCAGCGTGCCTTCTGGTTCAAAGCTATGACATTAGCAGCTCCAGCTCTGAAATGTAGCCAGTATGATTGAGAGATAGATGTGCATTTGCATTTGTGTGTGCATGTGGGTGTGTGAATGTGCTGCCAGACCCTGAGTCAGTGCATTACTTAATATACACGTTAGTGCAAGTATAGGTACATTTGTGCTATACATCACACAGTATATTGCACTATTGCCTGTCTGTGCGCTCACGTACATGTTGTTTGAGTATAAATAAGTGTGTTTAGTGGGAGGTTAATTAAAGAGAGTGTGTATGTGCACGTCTACAGCAAAGGCGGAGGGATGGGTGGGTAGGTTTTGATGGCTGGCGTACAAAGTGACTTGAAAATGATTCATGGTGTTGCTGGCGCTTACATGGCCTGCCATTTGTATCAGCACCAGCACGCCGTCTCTCCCTCCCTCTCTCGTTCTCGTGCGCGCTCGCTTTTTTCGCTCATTGTATCAGGAACACAAACAAAAGGCGCAGAGGGCGGCCTCATCCCCTCTGTTCTTCTTTATTTTCACTTTTTATTTACTCAGCCTGCTCTGGATCTACCCAGGCAGAGATGGACGCTTTACAACCAGGCAGATTTATAGCAGAGATTCAAGACTCTCTCCTGCGTTGAAGGATCTAATGCATGAATCAATGCAGGGGGGTAATGATTTCCCATGCTCCCTGGGGAATGGTGAGGTTCAGGGAGGTGAGATATGTTAGCTTTCTTCTCCAATCCCCATGCAGGGACTTAACTACCTCTGCCAGGTTAATGTATCTTGGTGTCTGGTGGCATCCTAATTGATGTTGATGGACTGTACGCTGACAGTGTGCCTTTCATGTTTTCTCTCAGTTCAGTTACGTTGTTTCTAACAGTTCTTCTTTCTTTTCTCCCTCAAGGTCTCGTTCCTGCATAAAGCGCTACCCACCCAAGTGACTCCCTGCCCGTGTTATGGCGGCGAGGCCCGCCCTTTCGTTTCTATTGGCTGTGCTGGCGTGCACTGGGCCGGCCCAGCCCTCCCCCCCACTGCTGCTCCGCCCCCGGGAGAGAGAGAGGGACTCAGGAGGGGCTTCGGGCGGAGTCAACATCGCTGTGGTTCACTCTGGCTCCTCCCACCTCCCGGAAACGAGCGCTGGGGTGGGGGGTGTGGGCGGTGCCTCTTCAGCGGGCTCCGGCTCCGGTGCCGGGCCAAGCAGCAGCAGCAACTCGGGGACGGGTTTTCTAAGTCGGGCCTGGTCAGGACAGGTGGGTGAAAGTGTGATGACGCCGTGGGGTCCTGCGAATGTGATCTGGCTGGCTGTGAACGAGAGCAGTCCTGGGAGCCTCTTGCTACAGTTATGCGAGTTACTGGCTACCACTCCGCTACAAGGCCTTGTGTTTGAGGAAGAGAAGCCACCACCACCCAACCGGGCACCGTTAGCACCTATGCTGGAATTTGTCTCGGCCCAGACAGGAGTGCCTGTCATTGCTGTGGGAGGAGGGGCTGGTCTGGGGAGGGAGCCACAGGTAAGAGTTAACCATTCAATCTAAGAATCTTATGAATGAATCTTTTTTTTATGAATTTGAGAGAATGGAATTGGCTATGGTGTTCGCACTTAACTGCTTTGGGAAAAGATATTGTGTAAAACTGACATTTTTAGGGTCTCAGACGCGAAGTTGTCATAGTTAGGTAAACTTCTATAGTGGTGAACCGAAACTACAACAAATATAATTTTTGTGTTCCTATTTGCATCAGTATCAAAAGAAAAATCCACAATAGGCGAATTTCAAACTTCCAGGATTTTGGCTTCTGGATTGGCCTGCGCTGGGTAAACTTGGCGATTAAAATGGTATCGATATTTATCGACGGTATGCCTTAATCGATAACAATACAAAAAATTGTTCGATATAACTCTCGCTATAGTTTCACTTAAATGTAAACAGACATTGAAGTTCAGTTGCATGAACAACTCTCAAGCTTGCTCTGTCCATGGATCACAAACAGATGCGACGAAAAAGCTGCTTGTGGAGTTCAGTTGCACAATCGCCACGTGAAATCAGAACACACAAACACATGAAAATGAGTGCTGTACCTGCCGGTGACGAGGAGATTGTGAATAAAAAAGGACATGTCAGCTCGTCAGTGTGGCAGTTTCATGGTTTTCTTACGTCTTACAGTTGATGAGCAGTTATGTCGGTATTAACAGCTGCACAAACAGTGCTTTCAATCACACAGTATCTTTATTTCTGTGCTAAAAATATTCAAATTATCACAGAAGTACTGAGATAAAAGTTTATAGTTTAGATAAAACACTAATGCCTATGTTATCGATCAAAATAGAGCAAATCAGTTTCTGAAAGCTTTCTGCTGAAAACGACGCATTTATCGATTATATTGTTTCACCACCAGGTGGCGACGAGTGACTGTTAAAAAAATGTATTTGACATTGAATCTTCATTCATCAGATTCTTTCAAATACACTGATTCATCCAGTAATGAAACTGATTGATTCTTAATTTATCCAGAATTGTGCAGCTCTAAGTTTCTTTAACACTTATTTATTTAATCTTCATATAAAATGTAAGAAAGATTTGTTTACATTTTATTTTGCTTCGTTTTAAAAATTATGTTGTTTGCCTTAATTAAAAATGCATTGGTTAAATTCATAAATTTTTTTTCTACTAAAACTCTTTCAATAATTATCGATACCGATCAATATGAAACATTATATTGTGATAATTTTTTTTAGCTGTATTGCCCAGCCCTAGGTAAACTTGTTTCCGGTAACGGCGATGGCTGAGCCTAACGAACTAGTTTGGGAATATCATGAAAAGTCTTGGTGATTTATTGGTGAGACTACAAAGCTCTAATTAAGAGCTAAGTTTAAGAACTATTTCGAAATGATGCCACTTATTGGTTATATCATTCTCCATGCCTGTTTGATGTGACTTTACATTATCACACTTCATGTAAAAAGTGTAAAATGTGTATTGTTGCTATTGCACACTGTATAGTTGCTCTGCTTATAGATGAATGCAACTTTGAATATGCATTGGGGATTTTGTTTTTTATATGAATAAATGCTCGTGATGTGGTGATATGAGCAGGGGAATTACTGAATGATAACATTCTGTGACACGACACTAAATTTGAGCACAATCTGAGTGGCTGTTTAGCTATAAACAAGTACAAATGAATTCTTTGTAGATTTTAGTTTAGCAACTTGCAAAACAGGCAAAAAAGAAAAGGTAAAAAGCAATATTTGAGAAAAGAGCATACTAATGTAATAGCTGCAGACCCGTAGTGGAACTAATTTTACACAGTGGTGAAATAATTTCAGATTTTTGAAAAACTGGCCTATAGGATTACATTTTTAAAAGATGAAAATATAAAAAACATGATAGATTTACCATGTTAATCATTGCGGAACAGTCTGTGAAAAGGGTACGTGGATGTAGCCATCAGTTCTGCAGCCAGTATGTTACAGCGATCACCTGAGCCGTAAATATGACATCATGACACAACTGATTGGCTAATGACATTAAGTGAGCGTGCAGAGTCACAAGCTATTCATTAGCAACTATTCTGAGCTCTGATGTGAAAAAAGTTCATTTGGTCATGGGTAAAATTTCTATAATATATAAAAAATGTATTCCCTCAGTTATTTTTAAATTGGCATGAATGGAGAAAGATGCTTTTTGTAGACGCTTTTTTGTTACAACATGTCCCAGCAGGTACTAACTGGACTAGACTAGCCAGACAAACCCTGATCTAGTCTAATTGAAATAAACTAAAGCTCATTACCATTTTCTTTAGACCTAATTCTTTTTTTTTTTCTGGAATGCACAATAACACTTTCCCTCAGAGATGTAATGGTATTTGGTCATTTTTCAGCCATGACCTCAATTGTCCTCTCTATGTACACTGCTCTCAGCGGCCTGGAAAAGCAGTGAGCTGTCTCCCAGATATGCCTCTTCTAATTTTAGCAAAACAGTGGGTAATTATTCAAAGTATTAAGCATTAGTCAACAATTCAGGTCAGCTGGGGTTTTTTAAACAATGAATAGGCAGTAAACAGCAAAATGTTGTGTAAGAGGCCTGTGTACAATAGTAAAATATTTGACCAATGTTATGGTAATTACT
This sequence comes from Elopichthys bambusa, assembly GCA_037101425.1. Classification (NCBI taxonomy): domain Eukaryota; kingdom Metazoa; phylum Chordata; class Actinopteri; order Cypriniformes; family Xenocyprididae; genus Elopichthys; species Elopichthys bambusa. Next base: position 23,301,513 of record CM074448.1, read on the forward strand.
TTTTGAGTTACGGTGCCCATACACACTAGAATGTACGTACGTATTGGCATGGGCAATGTTTACACCTGGTATTAAGATGCGTTTTGATCATTTGGATGGTGTAGACGAGGGAGACACATTCCTGTTTACACCTGGTGTTTTAATCTATCTCTGTCCACTTTCAACCACTTCTGTCCTGATTTCTTTGAGGGGAGGGTCTATGGGTGGGTAAATGTGTTGGCTTTTCCAGGTCTTTCAATCTAATGGACGAAATAAGCTCATGCAATTTACATATAAACGCGAACGGAGATGACAGAAAAACATATGGAGAGCAACAGCTTTCATTTCCGCTCAAGACCACGCTGAACGATGAGTGCGTGTTAGAAACCAGGAATGGTGAGAGAACATTGTGCTTGGTACATTTTTGTTTTGTCTTCAAACCAAACTTGGGTCTTCAGCCAATTAAGTTTAAATTCCGTCTAGATAGCGCATTTACACATTAGGTCAGTTGGTGGAGAGAATGTGGTCTCTTGTGGTTGTTTGAACGGATTCAACCACATGAGCATCTGCACAACGAAAGCAATCCGGTCTAATGTATTTTCAACTACCTCTGGAAGTGGCCAAAACACATTTTAATACCAGGTGTAAACAGGGCCTTAGAGCAGGGGTGTCCAAATCTGCTCCTGGAGGGCCACTGTCCTGCAGAGTTTAGCTCCAGCTTGCCTTTCTAGTATGCCTAGTAAACCTTGATTAGTTGGTAATTAATTGGGGTTGAAGCTGAACTCTGCAGGACAGTGGCCCCCCCAGGAGCAGGACTGGATACCCCTGGCATAGAGGAAAAATGCAAGGGTTTGCGAAAGTGTTGCTCCATTTGACCATAAGTAGAGAAAATTGTAACTTATGCCCTCCAAAGTTGTCAGAATGTCAGATGCAAGAGAGCATTTCTGATTGACTGAAAAAGTGTGGGCCACTCCCATATGTTTATAGAGCCTAGGGCTGTCACAAAAACAGGTGGGATATTTCAGAACACATTTTAGTGATTGTCAGGATTTGATTCAATACATTCCAACGAAAACAGCTTAAAGCCCATTTAATCTAAATGTAAACTGGGCACCGTTGTATGTATTAAAATGGCATTATATTTTTATAGTAAGGTTCCATCAGCAACTGAAAATCATGTGAAGATGGTGTATGTAGTGTTTTGTACCTGCTCTGTGATTATAGTGTACAAGTGTTACTCGTACACAAACACACCCGGTACAACTATTATGTTCAGAAATGACTCAGTCAGAGGCCTTTTGAAGGTTTCTTTTGTCACTTAAGCCTCATGCTGTCAACTCATGCCCTGGATTTACAATATTTAAAATCTCTGTCTGTCTCGCACTTTTTCCCTTCATTTGAACAAACACCCGCCTAGGCTTGTTTGGAAAAATCCCTACTTAAATCATTCATTCTGCAGTAATCAGTATCTTCCACTCACATGTGACAGTGCACTAAAAATTCACTGTGTCCTACCACTTAATAAAATTTCAGCATAATTAAGATGACCAATTAAACTCAAATAAGTTTCATGCTACCTGTGTTGTTTTATTCACACTCTGGAGACATCCTTTCTGCCAGCATATTTCTTTCCTGTGAAAAATATTACATTACTTTTTCATTTGCTTGCTTAGGCTTTAATTAACTACATTTAGAAAGGCTCATGTGTTGTGGATTGGTGAGAGCGTGGGTTTGGAGTCATGGAGTTAACTCTCTCTCTCTCTCACAGAGCATGTCTCCAGAGACTTCCTTTACCACTTCACAAACCGCCAACCTGAGCATAGCACAAAGGAGTCACTTAACTGGTTTAATTAAGACAGTAATTAATTACATAATGTGGTTAAATATTCTGGTGTGAGAAGAAAGTAGATTTTGCCACTATTTTGCCACTTTACACCCTCTGCATGAGCTTTGAAATCTGATGCTGAAAATCCATTTTCAAGTGTTCAATGTAGATTGATTTCATTCGAATCAAAGCTGTGGAATCAGAAGAGACTGAAGTCTGTTAGTACTGGAATTCTTTTGAAAACACAAACACCTCAGGCACCCACTCCCCCAAAAACAATGAAAAAGAAACGTGAAATTGCATTTTTCTTAAGTTTCAAGCAGATTTTGTTAAACATAGCCTTCCAGGGTCCATTTTATTCTCTGAAAGCCTTTGAATAAAATAAAATAAAATGCACTACTTAGTCCATCTGGACCTCAATATGGCACATAATGCTGTACAGACCGTCTCAGGGGCACAAGCTAGCACATGCACAACTTCTGGGTAAACTCTAGTGCGACACATATAAAACCAGCAGGATTTGGATGCTACGCAATTATGGTGCATGCTACGCTATAAACTGTGACATTCATGCAACACTGCAATATATCCTGAAGTCTTTCGAATCTCCCTAGCAACTGCACTAAATGTGTCATTGTGGATTCTAGTAATTTCAAAGGCTGTGACCTCTGATTATAAGTGGGCAAATGTTAAAAAGATTATATTAATGGCTGTTGAAGTGTTCCTCAAGGAAGGCAGGCCATTTAGATCGCTAGACTTTTCAGTTATCAATATGTGAAATGTATGAGAAATTGGCACAAATGCGTCTAAACTTTCACTGTTTAAACAATAGAGTTCAAATAAATAAAAAAATGTTTCCTGTCTCTTTTAAATAGATCATTTTAGAGGGGAAAAAACGAAAATTGATTTTGATATTCTTACCAATATAGACTTGATCTATACGTTTCCAAAAATATGATGTTTGGTTTGGTTGCTGAGAGGATGCAGAGCAGGCTGTTCCATTTCTCAGAATGTAATCGCTAATAGAAGGTACTTCATTAGCACATATTTACATCTGTGGTCATTTAGAGCTGAAATTGATTTAGTAGTGTTTAATATACTATATATTGTTTTGCAATTTAATCTAAACCTTCCCACCTGCAATGCATATGATGCATGCAGCAAATCTAGTTTCAAGTGTTCAATGTAGATTGATTTTTAGCCAAATGAAAGCTGCAGCATCAGAAGAAACTGAAGCCTGTTAGTACTGGGATTCTTTTGAAATCAAACACCTCAGGCACTCATTCTCCTTTGGTAAAAACAATGAAAAAGCAGAATTGCATATTTCTTCAGTTTTAAGCAAATGCAGGTTTAAAAGGAGGAAAGCTGCTGCTACTACTACTACTACTACTAATAATAATAATAAATATTTATAATTTATGGCAATGTTATTGGTAGTGTTGTAGTCAAGACCACCTAAACCGAGACCAAGACCAGTGCGTGTCGAGATCAAGACCAGACCAGCGCTTCTCAAATTCATCTGAAAGATCCATATTTACTGCCTGAGAAATGTCTTATTTTTAATCAATAATTACAATTAGAATAATAAAACACTATACAGAGCTGTTACCAATCACTTGAAAACCTCCAATCAATTTAATGACGTTAACAAAGAAATCAGACAATGCAATGGCAATTTAGCAATATCCCCGCAGTTGTGGTCTTGACTAGTCTTGAAATAAAATCCTGAGTCCTTTTGGTCTGAGACCAAGACAAGACCGAGACCAAATGCGGCCGAGACCAAGACAAGAGCAAGACCTTCAAAAAATGGTCTTAAAGAATTAGTCCACTTTCAAATAAAAATGTCCTGATAATTTACTCACCCTCATGTCATCCAAGATGTCCATGTCCTTCTTTCTTAAGTTGAAAATTAAGGTTTTTAATGAAAACATTCCAGGATTATTCTCCTTATAGTGGACTTCAATTGGCCCCAAACGGTTGAAGGTCAAAATTACAGTTTCAGTGCAGCTTCAAAGGGTTTTAAACGATACCAGATGAGGAATAAGGGTCTTATCTAGCATATATAACTAGTATATAACTAATTGTTATATACTTGCACTAGCATATTGTATATGACAATTTAGTTCAAACTTTGACCTGTGGAGAGCAGTAATGCACTTAGCAGCGTCTACACTGCCGGAATTCTAATAGAGAAAAAGAAGAAAAGAGCTAGTTCAAGACGAGCGTCTATGGTTAAAACGTATATCATTTTTCATTTTTTTAGAAAATGACCGACCTTATTTCTCATCTGGTATCGTTTAAAGCCCTTTGAAGCTGCACTGAAACTGTAATTTTGACCTTCAACCATTTGGGGCCAATTGAAGTCCATTATAAGGAGAATAATCCTGGAATGTTTTCATCAAAAACCTTAATTTCTTTTCGACTGAAGAAAGAAGGACATGGACATCTTGGATCACATGGGGGTAAGTAGATTATCAGGAAATTTTTTATAAGTGGACTAATCCTTTAAGATTGGTCTCAAGTACTACAACACTAGTTATTGTTCAGGATAGTATTTATCAAGATATTAAATATGGTTATTATTATTATTATTATTATTAGCCTACATATTCTTATAAATAATTAAAAAACCTGTAAAATCACCATAAATTATAATTACCATTTAATTTTTTATATATGTTTTCATATTTTCATACGGATCTGAGGATCTGAGATGACTCTCTCCCCCTTCTTGCTCTCAGTAAAATATAATAAAAGATATATATATGCCTGCTCCAATTTTAGTGCATCAAATTTATCAAGGTATTTGATTCCAATACGAAGTTGAAGGAAATTTAGTCCTGTGGAAAATGTAACCTGACCCATTTAAGTGCTTCACTGCTGCAAGTTACAGTACTACTGTAAGCTCTTTTGGCTTTTACAAGCTGGTCTTCATTTAAATATAGAGCGGAGGTGAGCCTTTATGCTTGGTTAATGCTACTCTGCAGTCGTGACATTTTTGTGCTCATCAGGTTTGCGGCTTCTCTGTCTGGTTATTATTTGAAAAACTCAGTGTAATAGCCTGGCTTTATCCTTTGGTCACACAGTATGAACACTTGTTTTGCATGTTTGAAGCAGTTGTATTATAATGAGCATGTTGGAATGCATGCTGATTGCCTTGAATGTTCACAGAGATGTTAAAAATTCCTCTGCTTATATTTTACAGGTATGTATTATGACTTTACTAACAGTCGAAGTGTAATTATGAAACAAACAAAAAAATCTGCCAGATTGCCAAGCTAACGCCTAGGGGGAAATTATTCATACGGGAAAAGTACTGTGGAGTTAATTGAGATTTTATTTGCATAGGAAGTGTTTGTAACATGGAAAAGCTGTTCTAGATGAAGAAAAACTTAACATCAGTGAGTTCAACAAGTTGTTCGTAGTAGTCATGACTACTATTTTGATGTGATCATTATTTCAGAGGTCTATTCTCAAAAAAAATGTTGGGTTAAAAACAAGTTAATTTTAGTAGTCTTTAAACACACTGTTGTGTAAATAATAGTCAGAAAACATGCTGTGTTAATCTTATCTGACAAGTTGGGGTCCTCATTTAACCCAGCATGCTGGGTTACATGTTTAACACAGATGGTAGCTCATTTTGACTCAAATTCTGCATTGATTAGTTTGCTAATTATATAAATGTATAAAGAAATAGTTTAAAGGTGTAATATGTAGGATTTTCTGAACAAGGCCTATTCAAAACAAAGGCGTAGCTTTATGATGCCAAGTTTGAGCGTGGAATCTTGGGACATGTGGTCTTCGCCTCACAGCCGGTGGAAAAGAATTGAGATAGGACTCGGGAAGAAATCATGTTCATGGATGCGATTATTAACGTTACTATAGTATGAGGCAGAGCAGGACTGAGTGTTGTGGGAGCTGAACGAGGCCACTGGAGCGGTTGCGCAACACGCGCCGTGAGCAGGGGAACTTTTATTATGCCACAGTTGGCGACGCTGCTTCCGCTTTTCTGGTCATGAGTATGAGGGAACACAGCTCTGTTTATCATATTAGATACTTGAGTGTGTTGAAAATGTTTTAACGTTACGTTTCGCTCTGCGGCTGCTGTAAGACACTTGTTGCACACTGCAGTATGCTTGATCGATTTTTAGAATATCATATTAAATGCTGGATGGCTTGTGTTGATAAATGGCATGCAATGCATGATGGAGAAAATGCTGTATTACAGTTACTAAAAATAAAGCTGCATCTGATTATGCTATGTTAGCTACTTCACAAAATAGTGGCATGGTAAAGCATGAAAAATCAAGAAAATTAGATTTAAACAATAAGACTAAACGTGTTGAGCTATATAACAATAATTCGTTTTCTGTCTATAAATATATCAAAACAGTTGTTCCCTTGTCTATTAAAACATGTAAATATTAAAGCGTCCTTGGTGTTTTCATGGTTTCTACAAAAGAAAACTGGAAACCGAGGTTAACACGGATATGACGCAATTGATAGCGACTCCTCACACGTCCCGGAGCCTTGGTTAAAATTGTAATTTTCTCACGATTTACAAATAGTTGCAAACATTTGGGATATTGTAAGTACTTAAGTGAACAAAATATATAACACTGGCCTAGTGTTTTTTGGATATTTTACTGCAAAATTCTTACATATTGCACCTTTAACAGTGAACTTGAATAGGCCAATTTGGCTGACACAAAATTATGGAATCATGTATAGACAGGGTTGGGGAGTAACGGAATACATGTAACAGCGTTACGTAATCAGAATACAAAAATCCAGTAACTGTAATTCGTTACAGTTATGTCAAAAAATGTAGTAATCAGATTAGTTACATTTTGAAAAAAGGGGGAATACTATCAGGATTACAATTACAAATTTAATTTCAAACTAAATAAATCATTATTTTGCACTATATTAAGCGCTGTTTGATTGCACCCGCTGGTGCATGCGTAAATAACACCGTCTACAATCTCCTCAGACACAGTTTGAATCACTGCTACTAGTTAACTATGCTTCCAGCAGGGAAAACGCTTTTAATTCATGAAAGTTTTGCTGCTATTTTGTTTTCAAAGAAAAAAAATGCAAACAACATGCTTGTACAGTGCAAAACACTTTAAAAAATAATCTGTAATACATATATATATATACATACAGGTGCATCTCAATAAATTAGAATATCATGAAAAAGTTTTTTTTTCTGTAATTTATTTCAAAAAGTAAAACTTAAATATATTCTAGATTTATTAGACATAAAGTAAAATATTTCCAGACTTTTTTTTTTTCATTTTGATGATTACAGCGTGCTGCTCATCAAAATAAAAAATCAGTATCTCAGATTAATAGAATATTTAATTTCAAGTTTTAATAAATTACTATTCTCAGGGTATAAATACTGGGTTTAGGTCAGTAATGCCAACAGCAGTCATGGGGAAGTCTGCTGACTTGACAGTTGTCCAGAAGACGATCATCAAGATCCTCTACAATGAGGGTAAGCCACAGAGGATCATTGCTGAAAGAGCTGGCTGTTCGCAGAGTGCTGTGCCAAAGCATATTCATGGAAAGTTGACTGGAAGGATAAAGTGTGGTAGGAAAAGGAGTACAAGTGAAAGGAATGACTGCAGGCTTGAGAAGATTGTCAGGCAAAGTCGATTTAAGAACTTGGGAGAGCTTAAAAAGGAGTGGACTGGAGTCAGTGCATCAAGAGCCACCGCACACAGACGTCTTCAGGAAATGGGCTACAACTGTCACATTCCACGTACCAAGCCACTTCTGAACCAAAGACAACGTCAGAAGCGTCTTACCTGGGCTAAGGAGAAAAAGAACTGGACTGTTGCTCAGTGGTCCAAAGTCGTCTTTTCAGATGAAAGTAAATTTTGCATTTCATTTGGAAATCAAGGTCCCAAAGTCGGGAGGAAGAGTGGAGAAACCATGTTGCTTGAAGTCCAGTGTGAAGTTTCCACAGTCCGTGATGATTTGGGCTGCCATGTCATCTGCTGGTGTTGGTCCACTGTGTTTTCTGAAGTCTACAGTCAACGCAGCCATCTACCAGGAAATTTTAGAGCGCTTCATGCTTCCTTCTGCTGACAAGCTTTATGGAGATGCTGATTTCATTTTCCAGCAGGACTTGGCTGGTTCAATGACCATGGTGTTACTGTGCTTGATTGGCCAGCAAACTCGCCTGACCTGAACCCCATAGAGAATCTATGGGGTATTGTCAAGAGGAAGATGAGAGACACCAGACCCAACAATGCAGATGACATGAAGGCTGCTATCAAAGCAACCTAGGCTTCCATTACACCTGAGCAATGAGACCCATTCAAAAGTATGAAACGTGTAACAATTAAAGACTTGCAGAAATTGAGAAGAAATAATTAAAATATAATTTTAAAAATGCAATCTATTTACAGTAAAATTGATCTTTTTTTTATATATATATGTGACCTTGAAGTAATCCAAAAGTAATCAGATTACATTACTTTCATATTCTGGTACTTGGATTACGTTACTGAATACTTTTTTTTTTTATGAAGTAATTTGTAACTGTAACGGAATACATTTTTAATGTAACTCTCCTAAGCCTGTGTATAGATGATGCATTTTAGATAAAAATTGACTTGCTTTTTCAAAATAGTGTCAAGTAATAAAATCCATAAATAATAATACCTTTTTTATTGTAGGGCTTTAAGGAGCTGAGCCAGTACATTAGTACATCTATGAAAAGACAACCATGGAGTCAATATATTATATATTATAGACTTGCAAAGATGTGATTAAATCCTATTAATAAAATGTAATGTATGAAATCCTAAGATGATATTCATGTTCACAAAGGGATGTTAATGAGGGGGGAAAAAAACAAAAAACGCTTTACCTTGTGTAATCTTTTTCAGACATTGGAGATCACTTCCATTATGATCAACCAAGCTGTCTACACTGTACCTTTGTGCAGTGACAGCTTTGTTGATTATAATGGGGGCCATCTTGTATGGTCATATATCTTCACTCGTTCAGACACGGTGGATGTTTATGCTTGTGCAAACCTAGCAACCCTAGCAAATGAAATTAGTGCAAACTAAAGTGAAGTTAAGCAAAAATAGGTATATTCTTGAGACTTAAAGTTATATTTGGGTGTAGATAAAGCAGGCGTTTTAAAGGATAAGTTCACTTCAAAATTAAAATTTCCGGATAATTTACTCACCCCCATGACATCCAAGATGTTTATGTCTTTCTTTCTTCAGTTGAAAAGAAATTACGGTTTTTGAGGAAAACATTGCAGGATTTTTCTCCATATAGTGGACTTCAATGGCTACCAATGGGTTGTAGGGGTGTAAGAAAATATCAATACACGTCAATATCGCGATATTATGTTTGGCAATACTGTATCGATTCTCAAAAACACTGTATCACTATTTATTTATTTACATCCAAGATTCGTGGCTTTGTGTTCGGTTTAATCCCAGCTGCTAGTCGCTAGATGGCAGTGTTATCTCAGAATGAACGCGGAGAAGCCCATGGCGCGTGCACTGCATCACTGGCGTTAGCATTAGCAAACCCAGCTCACAAGACGATAGAATTATTCCAGTGTGCAGAGCTCATGTGGACTCATTTTGGCTTTAACTATAAAGAAACCACAAGGAGATCGACAAGAGCCATGTTGTTTGCAAAATAGGCCATGTTGAAATCCAGGGAATAAGGGTCTTATCTAGCAAAACCATTGGTCATTTTCTAAAAAAAATAAACATGTATATACTTTGTAACCACAGATGCTCATCTTGTGCTATCTCTGCGATGCCCCATGCATTAGGTAATCACGTTGGAAAGGTCACACGTGATGTAGGTGGTAGTACCACGGTAGGGCGAAAAACTCCATCTCATTTCTCCTCCAACTTCATCGTCCGACATCTTTGTTTGTCTTTGTTTTTTTTTAAAGGCTGTTTGACTTGGTCTTTGCACGTTCACTTTGTAAACACTTGGTACTTCCGCCTACATCACGCTTGACCTTTCCAACGTGATTACATAATGCCTGGCGCATTACAGAGCTAGTGCAAGACGAGCATTTGTATATAAAATAAAATAAAGTATATAATTTTTATATTTTTAGAAAATCGATTCACTAGATAAAACCCTTATTCCTCAGCTGGGATCATGTAGAGCCCTTGAAGCTGCATTTAAACTGCAATTTGGACCCCGTTGGTAGCCGTTAAAGTCTACTATATGGAGAAAAAACCTGGAATGTTTTCCTCAAAAACCTTTTCGACTGAAGAAAGAAAACGTCTCAGGTTACGAATGTAACCAGGGTTCCCTGAGAACAGGGAACGAGACTCTGCGTTTGCAACGCTATGGGGGGGAAACGTCACGTGACTCGGTGTTCGAAAGCCAACTATCCAATAACTCCAAATCCTATTGGCCGGCGGCAGCCTATGACGTCATACAGGCGCGACCCGGAAGTATAAAAGGGGCGCCTGGGGAAGCAGTCATTATCCATCGTCTTGAGGGACTGTTCAGCAGGCAGCCCGATGTATGGCAAGGAAACGCAGAGTCTCGTTCCCTGTTCTCAGGGAACCCTGGTTACATTCGTAACCTGAGACGTTCCCTTTCGAAAGGGAACTTCTACTCTGCGTTTGCAACGCTATGGGGAACGATATACCCACGCCGCCATGCTTGAGGAGAATGCCTGCCAAGAAAAATGGCTGAGACAAAGGCTCCAGAGCAGTAGAAACTGCTTGGCAACTCTCCCTCGGGTCACACCAGGCTGTCAGTGACAGCATTCCCTTCGGCCAACAGCCCAAGCTAAATTCCATGAAGGACCTCCTCAAAGGCCCTACAGAAGGTGCTAAAGCGTCTGGAACCCACTTTTCCATAAGAAACAGTGGTCCCTTCAAGGGAATGTGGCCAGGGAACCGAAGGGAACCCCGGCCAGCCACTAGAGGGGAACGAAGTCACCCTCAATGCCCCCAGGGAGGCCGACCTTGTCTGACCTGAGACAAACTCAGTCTGGGCCAACCCTGTCTGAATACAGAGCCTCCTAACACGCATTCTTCACAGAAGATAGTAAGTAAGAGTGACTGTAAAGGGGCAGGAACAAACTCAAACCCACGCGTAGAGACGGGCATCCTGGAGAGCAGAACTCAGCTAAGTGCTATGAACCCTCGTATTGAGGGGAGTATAATCCACTCATCCTAGGATCTACCCAGTGCTTAATTAACGCACTGAGGAGGCCGTGCGCTACAGAACCCTGATCCAGGGAAGCACAAACCAGCCTGATGCTGGATCCTTAAGAGGAGGCCTGATCTAGGCCTACCACCATGACCAGCTTAGGGAGCTAAGCACTATTACAAACATAACCCTAAAAGGGAAGTACGAAACTCACCTAACAGGTAGACCATGCGATGGGCACATACTCATGGAGGCCGAAAGAGGCCTACAGCATGATAGAGTTAAGTGAATAACAGAAGTCAAACAGAAAGTGGCCCGGCTTTCTTTCCGGGGTAGAAAGATGACTTCAATGGCAGCCTAAGAGGCTGCAGAGTGCCCACATGACAATCCACCCAACACGATCCACCGAGCAGTGTACTCAGTAAAAACACCTTTTACTCTCTAAAGCAAGAGGAGTACAGCGTACGCCAGCACGTATTAAGGAAGGCCTGGAGGGGCCTATAACCTCAACAGACACGTGGCATCAGCTCGTGGCAGTGTTTAGGCCCAAAGGACGATAAACAACCAGACAAAAGGAGGTTGGTTTATCACTTAGGCCTCTGGCCAACAGAAGTGTATAAAGATAAATCTCAAAGAGAAATACACGCAAACATACTCCAGTGTGTTAAAACTAGGCGGCCCGTAGGCCTAGCAACCTCTAATACACACGGCGTAGTCTTGTGGCCGTTTCTAGGAGCACAAAAGATCCACCCTAGGCGCTAGGTGGCCCTTAGCTCAACTAGAATAGGACTCAGGGAGGCAGATCTAGGTAAAAAACAACCTTCAGTAAGGTTTTGCTGCCAAACCAACCTGAGGGGCTAGCCACTCGAAATACTCGGTAAAAAGCACCTTGTCACCCTCACAGCGAGAGGAGTATATAACTGAACTCCACATATTACACCGTAGGCCGCAGTAGGCCTGCCTTAGTAAACACGTGGCATCAGCAAGTGGCTACCATAACCATAACCATACCACCCAGAGGCCATGTATTAACAGTGTCATGATTAACACATGAAAAACACTGCCAAACACAGAGAACAGGCCTGTTAGGGCCTATCCGTCAGTGATGGGGTGTGGCCGACGGTGGCATGGTTTCCCAGGCATCCTGCCAACCAGTCGACTAGAAAAAGGAGGCCTAAAGGGGCCTCCATTCCAGTAACAGGTGGCGATCAGCCTACTCACAGGTTAAAACACAAATTGTGCCAAACGTAAACTAAAAAGGAGGCCTGAAGGGGCCTGCCAATTCAATAACACGTGGCTACAGCTCGTGAATTAAAGTGCTGCCAAACCAACCTGAGGGACTAGCCACTCGAAATACTCGGTAAAAAGCACCTTGTCACCCTCACAGCGAGAGGAGTATATAACTGAACTCCACATATTACACCGGAGGCCGAAGTAGGCCTGCCTTAGTAAACACGTGGCATCAGCAAGTGGCTACCATAACCATACCACCCAGAGGCCATGTATTAACAGTGTCATGATTAACACATGAACAACACTGTGGCCGACGGTGGCATGGTTTCCCAGGCATCCTGCCAACAAGTCGACTAGAAAAAGGAGGCCTAAAGGGGCCTCCATTCCAGTAACAGGTGGCGATCAGCCTACTCACAGGTTAAAACACAAATTGTGCCAAACGTAAACTAAAAAGGAGGCCTGAAGGGGCCTGCCAATTCAATAACACGTGGCTACAGCTCGTGAATTAAAGTGAACCAAGCTACAGGGAACCAGCTGTAACCCAAAAAGCTATGGGAAGCTAACTGCAACCTGCGCTAGGCTACACATTCCAACAGGCAATGTACCCTAAATACACATTTTGACTAAAGGGAACCAAACAAAGCCAACATGGTCTAAGGAAGGCTAATATAAGCCTACTACCTCAGACAGACACGCGGCATGGCCTGTGGCAGCGTAAACCTGTGAAAATATGTGAGCACATTATGATCAGTTAAACAGTATAGTAGAACAACCGCTAACTAGAAGGAGGCCGAATATCATAAGGCCTACAATCCGAGTTATAAGCAGTATAACCGTTAACCAGACCACTAAAAAAGGGAGCTAATAGATACCAGTTTTCTTCAACAAAGTGGCACTAACTACCCTGAATATGCAATCCAACAGGTGATGCACCCAGTGACAAAGACCTCAGACTGGAGAGTACAAGTCACCAAATACTCAAAACAGAGGCCTACTTTCACAGCAAAGGGCCTACTGTTATGAGAGCAGGTGCCAACCTTTGGCAGCATAGGCTCACATACAGTGTAGGGCAAAAGTCTAGAACCCAAAGTAACACAAACTTTGATCTACATGCTGTTTTGAAAAGAAAAACACTTCCCACACAGATCCTCAAATCTGATCTAAGCCCCAGAGGACAGGAGCTAAAAAACTAGCAACGTCAACTCAAACTTGATAAAACAAATTATCAAGTGGCTCAGAAGAAAATTATTCCTTTTAGCATGAAAGTTCTAGAAAGTGGGGCCAAGCACACACCTGCATAACTTATCTACGCAAAGATAAGGGCCTACCACCTGAGGAACAGCATAAGGGAGTCAGAAAACAGTCTACAACCTAGCTGTAAAACTCAAATTGCACCTACACCAGCAAGGGGATAATTGGGCGTACAGCCTAACAACTCCCTCGGGAGGAAAACCAGAACTAGGAAACAAATCCTGAAAGGATAGTGAATACATATGGGGTTACTTCATATATCACATCATCTAGCTCTAGCCTGGCTGCCAAGTTATAGGCCTATTTTCTTTATTATATACAACAGGCACCATAACAAACAGCCTGATCTCCACTTCTAAATCTCATGATGAGAAAAATAAAATGAAGCTCAAAGCTGAAAAGTCAGGCGGCCGGTTAGGGCCGCCGTAGACATACAAACTGAAGCAATGAGTGCCAACTCAAACTATACTGAAAATAGCCGAGAGGCTACTCAACATAGAGAGAAAACTAAGCAGCAGCCATTCTGTGACCTGCTTAGTCAGTCTCAACATTCCAGTTTTGCCCAAAAACCCCTTCAAATTCTATATTTTCTCAATGTACATTCACTGTGACATGTTCAGAAAATATACAGGAACGACACAAAGTCAATCATTTAAGAAATGAAATCCGACTCTGTCTTACCTTCCCGTGGCTCGAAGACCAAAGACTGCTCCTTTACAAACATGGGAAGGAAAACATCCATGGTTCTAGAAGCCCAAAGAACCCTTTCACTATCAAGCCAGAAGGCGGGCCTCCAGAAAAAAAAACATCATAAGCCCGGCCGTCAGCCTGACTGTTCAAAGGTGTCACCTGATTCCCTCGCCGATGTGGATGAACTCTGGCCGAGCATGGGTTCTTCCATGCCTTCCCGATCTCAACGTGGAGATCCGGAAAAAATGGAAGGCTCACTGGAGTCACGGGCTTGTGGTTGGAAAGAAAAACGTTCGTCAAGTCTGCCGCAAACAGGTTTTTTTTTTTTTTTTTCTTCTCACACGCGCCCACACGGCAGCTGCAGTCTGCCAGCAGCGCGTTCCACAACCTCCAGTAACTCGGCATATGCTGGGACTATCAGCCAGAAGAACACTCGCTCCCGGATCCGATGATGTCAAAGATAAGACGTCATCATCATCCAGGAGCTCATCCCCGCCAGCCGCCACCGGAAGCTGAGAGACCATAATACTTCTCTCAAACTCGGCAGCGAGCTCCATCTGCGAGCCCCATGAGTGCAGCCGCCGCTCTGCCTCAGCACGAGCAGGGCCGGACCGACCAGGCGCAGATGTTGACGCCTCATCCCTCGAGGAGAGGGCCAGACGAGAACGGAGCGTTCTCATAGGAAGACGCTCACAATTCACACAGACAGCGCCCTCAAGCACCACCCGTGCGTGTTCTTCTCCCAAACAATAGACGCATAGGGTGTGCGAACCCTCCGTTAAAAACCTCGGGCATGGATCCACACACTTCCTGAAATGTTTCTCTTTGCCCTCAGACATAACAGAGACATACTCTATGAAGAGTATATTCGATAATGGCAGTTTCGACACAAACAGTCCCGAAAGACGATGAGATAATGACTGCTTCCCCAGGCGCCCCTTTTATACTTCCGGGTCGCGCCTGTATGACGTCATAGGCTGCCGCCGGCCAATAGGATTTGGAGTTATTGGATAGTTGGCTTTCGAACACCGAGTCACGTGACGTTTCCCCCCCATAGCGTTGCAAACGCAGAGTAGAAGTTCCCTTTCGAAAGGGAAACATAAACATCTTGGATGACATGGGGGTGAGTGAATTATCAGGAAATTTGAATTCTGAAGTGAACTAATCCTTTAACCCAGCAGTTTTTAGAGTGTAAAGACACAAACCCCTCATTCTCGTCGAGCACTTTACACTTACATTTATGTATGTAAATTCTCTAAAGGCATAAAAAAAAACTTAATGTTTTCAATAAGCTATTAGCTTTTCTATAAGCTTTTTTCCCCAGATCATGTTGTTTACATGCAGATATAAATAGTCTGACATGGAAATGAATGATTTGCCTCTATGTAATTTGCATCGGTGCAATTAAAATATTGACTCTTATGTGTTGTTTTAACAGCTGCAGGATACACAAAACATCTGCCCAAATAATTCTTCAAAGATCTACAGAGGTCATGCTCAGCTTGCCTCAAAAAATAAAGTCAATTATAAAGGCAGCACACTTCTCATTTAATGGCCAGTGTCACCAGCAGGCACAAAACAGGTGTCATGCTACATTCGTGATATATTTGATCATGATTATGATGCATTAGCAAGTGTCAGACTAAGCGTTGCTATTTTTCACTATCAGAAATACGGCTTTATGTCAGAGTCATAAATCTGCTCGATTGTACAGTGGAATGGTCACCTTCCGGGGTATAGAAAAAAGACAGTGAGGTGAGCTGAAGCGAGGCCGAATGGACTGTTTCGAATCCTAAAGCAGCCAAGGACACTAATGTCACCTGAAACACAGGCTTATGAATAGCAATGAATCCTTTACGTCATGCTGTGTGAGTATTAAGAATGACTGTATTGATCTGAATGAGTAAGAAGCAGAGGGTAAATGGAGGGAAGGAAAAAATATGTAATGAATGAGAAATGCTGAAACAAAGGGCTAGTAGACGACTGATCTAAAACTACGAACAGAAATTTAAGCTAGCAAGGGACGTGGAATCCGGCTATGATACCTTAGACCTTTCAGAAGAGCCTCTCTTTATGCAAAATATTATGTTGGAAAGTTTTACTATGTCCCAAATTTTCTTATTCTTTCAGGAGAGCGGCTCCGTCTACTTGCAGTTCTTGTGCTCCACTGGCCTGCAGCTGGAGGTCATTTTTGAAGTCCTGGAGGAGTTTGATTGGACAGCGTTCTCTGTGGTTACCACACGCCACCATGGCTATGAGGATTTCCTGGCTATGGTGGAAGGCATGATAGATGGCTCCTTCATCGGTTGGGAGAGAAAGAGTGTGGTGATGCTCAACCTGACCGATGACCCGGGAGGGGCTCGTACCCGCAGGCTACTGAAGGAGAATGAAGCACAGGTCAGGAGTGGGAATATAAATGCAGTGAAAACTGAAAGTCTGAAACCACTAGTACAAATACTTCCATTTTGAATCCTTTTGTAATTTAATACATTTTATTTACAAATTATATTTTCAGCATAAACATTTCAGAATGTCTTAGTATTTGGTTTGTCTCTCTTCTGCTTTAATGGCAGCAGCACTCGAGCAGCTGCTTGAACTCAACAAGTTTGTGTAAAACCTGATGATCATGTTCTCCAGCATGATCAAAGGGCATCTTGAGCTTCAATGGAAGCAAGAACATCTGACTGCCTGTACAAAGAAGTCACATGATCAATGTTACAAATTTATTTACATGTGATTCATGATATAGAAATAGTGCAAGGTAGTTAATTTTTCTTCTTCCTATTTCAATATTTTTTTGTTTTTTTTTTATCCAAAAAGAGTTGAAATGGTTAATTTTCAGATTCAAATAATTTATTTATTTATTTTAATTTTATTTTGTACATCAATATACTATTTTTTATTTTATTTTTTCCAATCTTCTAGGTTGATTTCTAGGTTCAAAGTCCAGATTTTTAATCTGGTCTGACTTTTTTTGTCCCAATTTATTTATTCATTATCATTATTCATTGTATTTATTAAGTCACTTTAAATAAATAATTTTAGAATTAAATATATATTTCTAGGGCTGAAGTCCAGATTATTAATAAATAAATTATACATCTGTTTTTTGGATGTTTTATTACTATTATTATTATTATGATAGCACACATTGAAGGGGACCTATTATGCCCCATTTTACAAGTCTCAGGTGTCCCCGGAATGTGTCTGAGAAGTTTCAGCTCAAAATACCTCACAGATCATTTATTATACCATTTTGTAAATTCCCATTTTTGAGTGCTAGCAAAAACATGCTGTTTTCGTGCATGTGTCTTTAAATGCAAATGAGCTGCTGCTCCCCGACCCCTATCCAGAATAGTGCTTCCTTCATTCACAGCTGCCAAAAGCTAACAAGACATCTGCTTGGTTTTGATTATCATTTATATCGCGCTCAGGGACATTGCAGTTCTTCTTCATCATTAAAGTATATTATCTGCATGCATTTTAAAGTTATATCAGTTTAAACTTCTAATTTCTCGTTTTCTGAGTGCACACATCTGAAGCACACGCACATAAAGCTGGCTGTCAGACGGCACGTCTCGTAAGTATTAAACTAATGTCTCTTTCACGTTTTATTGTGCTTAAACTGTCAAATCCACACAAGGTTGTCAAAAACACAGAGTTCACATAAACACAGACGGATATGTCTATGAATGTAAACAGTGGGGACAGAATTTGCATGTGTATATTATATCTGTGGCGCATTCCCTTCAAAAATAAAACGAATCTACTGGGTCTTCAGCGGCTCAGATGTCAGTAATGAAGTAAATGAAGACTGTTATGTTCACTCTTACATCCAACAACAAAATACCTCAATTGCTTACCAGACATTCTTGTCGCTAGAGCTGCTCTGGCGTCGAGACAATGGTGGACTGGTGAGTGTACAACTCAGTCAGGGCGGGGTCTATGCTAATACGGCAGTGTCCGTCAACAACATTCACCTCACTTTGTACAGAACCTGCAAACAGCTTGTTCTGAGACATTGCTTATGATTTTATGGGGATTAAAAAAAGGAGTGGGTAGATTTTTATCATTATAGGGTGATTGTGTACACACTGCCAACACTCATTTATGTTCAAACACCATGTAAAACTGAATTTTGTGTAATAGGTCCCCTTTAAATAGCCCAAATCTTGGTATTTCCAAAGGGTTCACAAACAACGTTTTGGTTTAATCTGTTCATTTTATCCAATCTTCATATAAATCAATCCCTTTTGTGCTCTGCACTACAGCTCTTTTACTCAATTGCAACTATCCAGTTCATTCTCTTACACTGTTTCTTTTCCTTTCATTGAACTAGCGTTCCCAGTCCACTAGCTCCCATTTCATTTTTTCCATTTTAATTGAAAGTGGCTTCACTGCAATTAACAATTGTATTACCAAATCAGTCTTGGTTAATTATAGAAGTATGAATATGACAATGAAAAGAGAGAAGACGTCTCTAATGCCTAGTGCAATTATTCTATAGAAATTCAAAATAAGAAACATATGGTAAAGCTTCTCATGCATTCTGTAAGTCAATTCCTCCATATTCCCAACTTGATTTCTCGATTAACCTTCTCTCTCATCGCTTGTGTATTCATTCCACTTTCTTTTTCTTCTCTCTCTTTCTCTCTCTCTCTCTCTCTCTCTCTCTCTCTCTCTCTCTCACTCTCTCACTCTCCTGCGTACTTTGGCCTTTACGTAAAGGCTCCCAAAGAGAAGGAGGTCGTGTGACCTACGAAAGGGGAGATGGCATCCGTAATGTTACTGAGCAGCGTGACATTAAATGACAGTTTCCATCTGACCCAAAGGTGGCCAACTCAATTCCCCACAGGACTGGCCACGGCAGCAGACATCCTCTATGTTCAACAACTTGACTGATTAATTCTCCACAGTGTCCAAGCACCCAGACTTTCAGCCCCTAATCAGTGACTGATACAGGAGCACATTCAAAGTGGCTGTCATGGTTCCCGCATGGAAAAGAATGAGGAAAAAATTGGGGTCAGCTTGATGCTATGCGATAGGAACTTTTCAGTTTTTTTCTCACAGTGATTAAACGTCAGTGTGGTTTTTGTAAGGGCTCAACAGACAACACTACATCAAAGTGCAGATGTTATTGGCGAGCTTTGTTATAAATGTAAAAACTCTGCCTCCAGTGATTTGCTTTAAAGCATAAGCTTACTAGCTATATTTTATTTTAATAAGCTTTAACAAAAAGACCAGCATGATGATAAATTGTAAACTGCTCCGTTGTCAAAACTGCTATAAGGCTAAATAATGTTTAACCCTCAGAGACCCAGTGTAGCAGAATTGCAGTGTTTGTATAAAGCAATGAAATAATGCATAAAGAGCTGAATTGAAATCTAAATTCAGTTCAGTGGTGAAATTTTGCAACCCTAAAGTATGAGGGGCCGTTTAGGCCATAATTATTGAAAAGCCTCTAAACATTAGTGAAACAAAAAACAGTGAAATTCATTCATATGCATAACTGAAAAGACTCTTACAAACACTAGTGAAAACATTGATCAACCTTAGTGAAATTCATTCATACGCATTAGAAAAAAAGCCTCTTACAAACACTAATGAAAACATTGATCAGCCTTTGTGAAATTCATTCATATGCATTACTGAAATGAAAAAAGATTTCAGTAGTTGATGAGAGCTAATTTCACTTGAAAAGGAAGCTGTGGCCGCACTTCCGTTTAATTTGGTGCGTATCTCACAAACTCATTTAGGCAATGGCGGATAGTTGAACGAGTTGTATAGGAAACCAAACTATGGAAAGCCATTCATATTAAAAGTGGGACCAAAACAGCGTGCTGTTACAGAGCTCGTGCCGCGCTGACATGTCATCGGTGTGGCTCAATGGACCAGGCCGTGCGACCGACTCGACATCACAGGAAAAGCGTGTTTACTGGCGCGTATAGTGCCACCAAAGGTTTGGGAAGCCAAACACAGCAAAAGTGGGACAAGACAGCGCGGTGTTACAGAGCTTGCACACAAAGTACCCTAAGGAACAATACTGTTTCATAAAAATAGTGACAACATAAAAATAGTTCCTGATTAGATGCTGGGTGCTGCTGTTGTTGAGCTAATTAGTAAAGGTACACAAACTGCATATGCTACATTATGTGTTACTATAAAAAAAAAAACATCAAAATACTTACCGGTCCAAAATAAATATTGCAACCATGGCATCATCTTTCAGACCCTTCAACTCCCGCAGTTGTCTCCAGTGTGGAAAAGCAACACTGATATTAATTCGGGGTTTTAGCTCTTTAACAATCCAGCCTTTTTCCGTTGTAGCCCTTTCTAAGACTTTTTGTCGATACTTTAACAGTGCCACTTGTCGGTTCAGAAGGAAAGATAGGTTTTTGCTGTTTGCCTGTCATTCACGCGCTGAATCTGCACAGTGTACAAGAAACGCGCTGATGTTGTATGATGCCTGTGTGAACAGGCTGCGCAGTGGTATGTAAACACACGTTGCCCGACAGGGAACACATACTATCGGGCTGTTCGGACCGGACACAATGTTTGAACGAATAATTTATGGTCCTACGCCTTCCACAGTTGATATATATTTATAAAAATACATTTAGACCACTTAACATAGTGATTTCTAACAGGATATGAGGATACTTTCAACCAGCATCACAAAACATGTTTCTGAAGAGAATCTCCTATTGCACCTTTAATTAAATCTCTTCATCACATAAAGTGATCCTGTCCTTTACAGAAAATTTGGTCTAAACCTCTCAATTCATATGGATTAGTTTTATGATCTCTTTAAAAAGTGGTGGTTGCATGGACTGTCAGTGGAGGGACAGAAATCTCTCAGATTTCATTAAAATATCTAAATTTGTGCTATGAAGGTAAACGAAAGTTTTATGTGTTTTGAACGACATGAGGGTGAGTACATAATGACAGAATTTAAATTGTTGAGTGAATTAACCATTTAATCAAAAAACAAACAACAACAAATAAAAACACCTATATAAACAGACCTTAACCCAATGTGTTGTAAAACCAGTTGGTATAATGCTTTGCTTATTACTGTGACAGTATTTCACACAAAAATGAAACTTTGCTGATATACCCTCAGGTCAGGATATGTGACTTCTTTATTAGAACACAAAAGAAGAATTGTACAAGGAAATAGTCTCGGTTACTAGTGTAACCCTCATTTCCTGATGAAGGGAACAGAGATGTTGTGTCGAAATACCGACACTAGGGGTTGTCTTTAAGAGCCCCAAACACCTCTGACGTATTCAGAAAAAGCCAGTGGAATTGGCATGTAGAATTTGCATGCCAGGCCACAACCCCGGACATATATAAGGAGTATATAAGGAGAGCCGGCTGCACACACACTTCAGCTTTGTTATGAGGAGCCGAGACGGCGTCTCAACCCCTCAGTGGCAGTTAGGTTCACCGAGTAGGAAACTGAACAGTGGAAGAATACATCATATGGGGTTACCATTAAGAAACCACTACATACAGAGCACTAGCCAGATTACAAGAGCTCCCCTGAAAAGAGGCATACCATGAGTAATGGGCCTGGTAGTGAGTTTCTAGGGTTCACCATTCAAAGGAAACTCTAATGGACCTAAAAAGTGCACGTTATCACCAGGGGAAAGGCTCTAATGCGAGTACTACATCCAACCAGTTTGTCCGAGTTTTACCTCTTTATTGACTAAGACTAAGACTAGAGACAAAACTGTTTTCATGCATCGACTATAAAATCTAGTAATGGTGTTGGGTGTAGCCCATCCCTCAGCTCTACAAATGTCTGCTAATGAAGCACCGTTCGCTAAAGTCAACATGGCTGTGATACCTCTGGTGGAGTAAGCACTCACTCCCAGTAGGCACAGTACATCCTGAGCCTGATAAGCCCAGAGAATGGCAACCACAATCCAGTGGGCCATTCTATGTTTGAAATGGCATCCCTTCTACTGACCTCCAAAGCAGACAAGGAGCTGAGTTAATCTGAAGCTCTGTGTCCGTATATGCGTAGAGCATGCACTGGATACAGCAGAGACAGGACTGGGTCTCCCTCATCAGGAGGGATTGTTTGCAAGTTCACCACTTTGTCTCTGAAGAGAGTAGTGGGAAGCTTGTGCACATATGCAGGCCGGTGTCTCGCAACAATGTGAGAGTAGGATGGCCCAAATTCCAGGCATGATTCACTAACAGAGGAGGCTTGTAGGTCCCCCACCCTCTTGATGGAGGTGAGCGCAGTCAGGTGCTAAGAGGGCGCCAAGCTTGACTGATTGCAAGGGCTCAAACGGATCTCTCTGCAGGGTCTGAAGGACCAGAGAAAGATCCAAAGAGGGGATTGAGGCGTTTAGGAGGGTCTAGCCTCTGTGCACCTCTCAGGAACCTAAGTATCGAGTCGTGCTTTCCTAAGGAGCTGCCAACCACTGCGCCATGATGAGCCGCTATTGCAGACAAATAAACTTTAAGGGTGGAGGCCAACAGGTGCCTCTCCAGGCCCTGCTGAAGAAAAGAAAGCACTGACCCGATGCCACAAGTCTGTGGGTCTTCACCTCGGGAAGCACACCATGTAGTGAAGAGGCATGGTATCTATCACTGCTGGTGATGGTCCTCTGAATTCCTCCTCATCCCATCCAGGGACCAGACATTGAGGTTCCAGAGTTCTGGGCATGGGTGTCCTTCCAAGGAGGAGCCAACAACATCTGCTTGAACCCTGAGAACCAAGTCTGGTTGAGCCAGTAGAGCGTGACCATTAGGACTTGTTTTTCTTTTTTCCCTGACTCTGCAATCAGGCTCACTGGGGGATACTCATACTTGCACAGGCCCCAGGGCAAGTTATGTGCCAGTGCATCAGTGTCGAGGGGGGCCTCAGTCAGGGAATACCACAGTGTACAGTTGGAGGATTCCTGGGAAGCGAACGGGTCTACCTTTGCTTTGTCGAATCTACTCCATATCAGCTGGACCACCTGGGGATGGAGTCTTCACTCTCCACAGAGTGTAACCTGTCGCAAGAGCGCATCAGCTGCGTGACTTCAGTCACTGCTGACTCCAGAGGAGGAGATGGCGGGCAAGTTATGGCATGCAACACTGTCGCTGTGTTGTCTGTCCGGACCAACACGTGTTTGCCCTAAATAAATGGTAGAAACCTCCTCAAAACTAGTTGCACAGCCAACAATTTGAGGCAGTTGATGTGCCAGTGCAGTCAGGGTCCTGTCCAGGGTCCCTGTGTGCCCATTGCATACAGTGCCCCAGCCAGTCTCAGAGGAGTCTGTTGTGACAACAACAAGCCTGGACACTTGTTCTAGGGGAACTCCTGCCCATAGAAATACAAAGTCTGACCAAGGGCTGAATAAACAATGACAGATCGGCGTGATGGTAACGTGATGTGCCGCTGCGCCATGCCCATCTCTGGACTCAAGCCTGAAGCCAATGCTGAAGCATATGCATTAACCCCAGCGGCGTGACTATGGCAAAGAAAGCCATATGCCCCAGGAGGGAGAATTTGCTCTTCACCCAGTTGACCTCAGGTCCCAATCTGGCTAGGTGCTTGAGGACCAGGTCCCTGTGTGCACAGTAACTCCTGCGAGTGAGCTAGGATTAACCAGTCATCAAGGTAGTTGAGAATGCTAATACCCACTTCCCTTAGAGGGGTAAGGGCAGCCTCTGCGACAATTGTAAAGATGCAAGGAGACAGGGACAGTCTGAAGGGGGAGGTACTGATATGCTCAACCTTCAAAGGCGAACCGTATAAATTGTCTGTGCCATGGAAGGATTGAGGCATGAAAGTACGCATCCTTCAGGTCTATCGCTGTGAACCAATCTTGATGTTGAACACATGAAATGATGTGTTTCTGCGTGAGCATTTTGAATGGAAGCTTGTACAGGGCCCGATTCAAAACTTGCAGATCTCAGATTGGTCTCAACCCACCTCCTTTCTTTCCCATCCTCTCGTTACTCATGCTGAACAATGTGCTGAAGCGCCTACCTTGCTCCCCGGGTCCACTGTGGCGGTGGTTGGTGACGGTCAAGGAGGCTGGGCCTCATCAATACTCAGCACACTTACCTGCTTTGAGCAGACTCGTTGCAGCAGAACGCAGGGAGCCACCCCCAATTTTCTGGCCATAAGCATTGTGTGTGTGACCCAGGGAAAGAGGAAATTGCTCTTTTAATGACCATGTAAGATTTACTTCCCCCTCTGATGAGAGTGAGGCTCGCTCTGGCCAGGGCGAACAGATCTGGAGCCTCTCCTTCCCTGGGTCGCCCATCTCAGGAATGTTTTGACACCTTGTGGGGGTTCTTAGTATCCTGACGACAGGCAGGCAGTGCCACCTTTCCTGCGACTGGACCTCTGGGGTCGCAGTTCCTGCATTACCTCTGGGTCAGGACTACCCTCATGCAGGTCTTTCAACACTTTGGCCTGGAAGACTTGCAGGATAGCCATAGTGTGACGCCAAGAACTAATCGTCCAGCCATGAGTGCTCGGGACAGGGTGAAGAGGCCACTTAAGCCCAGTGCTCATGGCTGCCTAGGAAAGCATGGCTGCCTAGGAAAGCATGGCTGCCAACTCTGCCTCAGACTGCGCTGTCACGCCCGAAGGCTGCAGCACAGACGAGTCATAGGCGTCAGAAGGCATAAAGCCCACCCTCTGATGCTATGAGTGACACTTCTTCTTCCTCTCGATCCCTGAATGAGAAATTGAGTTCGCCTGAGGGTTAGCCGCTAAACTCATCTGGAAACTCAACCGGGGGGAATGAGCATGCTGAGGAATGAGAGGCTCACCAGGACTGGTCCAGCGGCAGCTCTCTCATTGTAGCACTGACCGCCTAGGCCTAGTACCTGGAGGTAGGAGTCAGCTGAGGATACTTTCAGCCTCTTGAGAAATACGAGAGCATGGACAAATTAATCATGAAGAAAAACTTAATAATTTGCCTTATCAGCATCTATGCTAAAGCTGTTTCTGGCCCTTGCTGATTGATTTTTGCCCTGCTCTCTCTGTCTCTCTCAGTTGAAGAGAGTGAAAAAGTATCAATGCATGTGCTGGGGGTTGAGGATCTTGTGTGTGACTCTAAGAGAGAAAAGCAAAACATTATTTTCATGTCTGTAAAGGCATTAATTCAAACAGGGCTACAGATAAACCTTTTATGCTAGCATATTAAAATTTCAGAGGCCTTGAAAGAATGTCTGAAGTGATATATATATCACCGCAATTTGATTTTCACAATATCTCTGACAATATTGTTTTTTGTTGTTATTTTTTGCTCTATTTTGTCAACAAAAGTAGTTCCAAACAAAGTCACAGCATAACTGGTGTGCGTGTCCAAGCAACACACTGCGGTGTTTCGTTTTTGAATGAATTGGGTGAGTCAATGATTTAATGACCCATTCAGAAAGACAGTCACTTGTTTCATTCTTGATTGAATCAGCCGTTGGAATGACTCTGTTGAATGATCCGCCTTACTGGTGCTTTAGTTATTTTTTATGTTCAAAAGTATAATGTAATTTTTTCCAACATTTTATATTTGTATTTAGAAAATTTTATTTAAAACATTAATCTCATAACATTATTTATGCAGTTGCAATTTAAATGCATTCATGCCACCTCTAAACTTCATTAAACAGTCTGTGTATATACATTTAAATACCACTTTAGATGCAGCTGTCCTCTGCAGTGGAAAGATGTATTTTGTTTATATTGGTTTCATTTGATTGGTAACAGCCCTTCAGTGTCTTATTATTATAAGTGAATTTGTTATTTGTTAAAATTTAAAGTTCAATAGCCAGGGCCTAGTCTTGCCCCTGCTGGAAGGTCTATTGGTCTATTGATTCCACACTTCTACTTTCGCTACAGTTGTTATACTGTAAGAATTTTTTTGGAGGATTGCTGGTCACCAGTCAACAACCCTCAAGAGTAGTTTTATCTTCCTGTCAGGAGCCTGTGGCTACATGTCTACAAGTAGGATAAGCAACACATCTCCAGCAAGAAAAACAAGACCCTTACACATCAAAGTAATTTTAAGATGTCTGACATCTCCGACCTTTTTCTGAAATGTGTGTGGAAAAAGCCCTCATACACTATGTCCCGGGTTTGAGGTTCATAAAAACACCCTCGGTCATGCTAAGGATATTGAAGAACACGTGCTAGTGCATGAATAACAAGCTGACCGGATCACTCTGTTCCGATAGGACAATTTCTGAAATCATAGAAGTATCATGAGCAGCCAGAAAGAGCTTATTGAGCTTGATGATTGTAAAGTGTTCATTTTTTTCTGCTTGTGACACGACATGATATTCGTGTTCTTTGGTTTGCTTAGCATGACCAAGGATGTTTTTATAAACTCCAAACTTTCCTTTTCTTTCATGTTGTGACATATTTCAGAGTAAATCAGGATATTTAATGAGAAAAAGATCTAGATCAAGTTGTTATTCCAATTTTATTAAACATTACAAAGACTTTTTCTCTGCAATAATTTACAGCAATGATCATCGTGTACAATAAAACCAGGAATGAGCAATAAGTAAATACATTTTGATTTTATGTTGACTTTTAAAAGGAAAAAGTGTTCCCTTTGAATACTTATTCTGTTCTCGCTCTACCACTCTTTACAGGTACGACTCCTGTATTGCTCACAGGAAGAGGCAGAGCACATTTTTAAGGCTGCATGGGCATCAGGGCAGGCTACTCCCTCACATATGTGGTTTGCGGTGGGCCCGGCTCTGTCAGGACTTGGTCTTGAGGGTCTACCCAAGGCTCTGTTCGCTGTGAGGCCACAGGGATGGAGGGACGAGCCACGACGGCGAATTGCAAAGGGTGTGTCGGTACTGACGCACGGTGCTATGGCTTTGCGTAGAGAGTATGCTGGGGCTCGAGGGACGAGCTTCGCCGGGAACTGCATGATGGATGGAAATCAAACCCAGAGGGTGCCAGATAGGATCAGGTAAGCAAAGCTTGCTGCTAAGTTCACGGCTTTGTTTGGTGAACACCCATGTCTCATTCAAAAATAAGAAGAAAGAAGAACTATAGTATAAATATGAATTTGATTGGTTGAAAATCTGTGTAGTGCAGGATGAGTCCTCAATTTTTGTTTTCCTTTTTTTTTTGTAGAGAGAGACTGTAAATAGATGCACATATCCACTATAAGCAGATTCTGTCAATATTTAAGAGTACTTAGACTTACTTAGACTTAGTTCCTCCCATGCTTACAAGCACATCGGGCAACAAGTTTTCTCCATCTACATCTATCCATCGCAGTGGCTGCGACTTCATCCCACGACGTATCAATGAGTTTAAGGTCGGCTATGAAAGTGCGGTGCCAGGTGATGCAGGGGCGACCACATCCATGTTTACCACCTGGTGGGATCCTGTTCATGGCCACTTGAAGGAGGGCTGCCATGGCATGCGGAAGATATGCCCTGCCAAACGAAGCCGGCGCTCCGCACCTATGATGTCCAGCCTGCCGAATTAGGGTTGCACAATGAATCGAATTTTTAATCGCGATTACGATTACAGATGCCACAATTTCTGAATTGTTCACAGGCGTGATTACAAAAAAAATATTTTTTTATAGTTTTAATTATATTTTAAGAGCACGTTACGTTGAATCACGACTACTTCAGAGTGTAAAAGGTCTAACCCAGCACAAAAGGAACTACCAGTGACGTAAATGAATTGGTCGAACGCACATGAAACACCCGCTATTTTTAAAAAGCTGTGTACGCTGCCTATATATTTACTCCACAAACTAACTCTATAAACATGCAAAACAGTGATAGATGGCCCTCTAAACCTTACGCTAAGGAGAAAATCCTTTGACTGTGAGCGGACCAAGCAAAACATGAATATGTATTTCTGTTTAGCTAGCGACACTGGGCATCAACCACATGGAAAAAGCTAATACTTTTTCTCATATACTGTCTACTTTATTTGTATAAAAGTTCTATCCAATAACGTATTAGGCAGGACTGTTAAACAGATCGTAAACTAATGAAGCCAGAGAATGCGAGCACTGTGTGTTCATGCTCTGGCTGAGCTGTTCTCAGCACTGTCAAAATAAATGTCCTCTGTGCTATCAAAATAAAAGTTTTAAGTGCAGCTTTATGTCACTTCAGAGTTCCTACTGCAAATGCAACCAGGAAAATAGCCCCTATGTTCTTTTTTATTTATTTATTCATTTAAAAAAGAAACCTAATCAATGTACAGTTGACATTTGAGGCTTAATGCTATAGAAAAGCAATAAAAAAAATCTGGAAAAATTTGTATATAAAAATATGGCATGCAGTTGCTTCAAACAATGGTATAAAGCTAATCAAAATATCATTCAATGTAAATTGTGATTGTAATTAATAATCGCAATTACAATTTCAAAGGAATAATTGACAATTATGATTTTTGTCACAATTATGCAGCCCTATGTCGAATCCACTCCATTGCTGCACCACTTAATTTCGGATTTGGTCAGTGTAGCGTATCTTGAGGATACAGCGCAGGCGTCAATGATGAAAGGCATTTCCCTTACTCCGAATGCGAGCCGACATGCTTCAGGTTTCGCTAGGCTTACCGGCATGGACTTTGCTGGCCTTCGCCGCTTCCTAGGTCAACCGTGTCGTGGCTACTTGTAGCTGTGGATCGTCTTCCACAATTAGCGCTACATCGTTCGTAAACTCCAGTTCGGCCAAGTGGTCATGGTCAGTCCAAGGGATGCCAGCCCCAACATAATCAGTTGACTTTCCCATAATGAAGTCCATCACTGAGAAACAGCATAGGGGACAGAATACATCCTTGTCGTACACCCGTCTTGATGTCAAAAAAATTAGTTCGGCCAATTCGGTCTTAATGCAGAATGACCATCTTTAAAGAGTATTAAGAGTACACTAACATAAAAATGGCATCCAAGCTAAAATTTGAATCCACAAAACGTAAGGTCTTAAGATAATCATTAACAAGTTATTTATTTATTTTATTAACCATGATCTGCACATGATCCAGCTGCATTTGAAAGGATAAAAGAGTAAAAGTATACTGACCCAAATGCAGTCCAGACTGTTCTATTTAAAATTGTTAAAGCATTCATTTGATAAATATTTATTACTTTTTGGTTGTAATATATCTCTCCACAGACTCCTAACACAAACTGAAACTGTTTATTTCAGGCTGTGCATCATTGGTGTTAATTATGTATGAACACTACACTGACTTTGTACTGTTAGAGGAAATGGCCCTAAACCGGGTGCATCATGAGAGGCAAAAAAAAAAAACCCCTGTGTTGTCTGTTACCTGGGTCTCTTTTCACCCATAACCCAATGAGGCCACATGTGTTCAGTCACACACACAGGCCTTAACCTGCGTTTGATTTGTGTTTGACAGCCCATACTGCAGGGATTTGCTACCTGTCAGTCATACTTCTCACAAATCAGTCGGTCTCCAAAAAAAAAATCTGGACTCAAACAGCACCGTTGACTTGCCTTTATGGTGGGGGGAGCTCTCTCAGAAGTGTTTGTGTCACTCAGGCATGAACTAAGGGAATCATAAATCTTTTAAGCACCTTCAAAAGTCAATCACTTAAACATGCCATCAGGTTAGGTTAGCTGACCCTGCCATTTCATTTTCATATTGAGCGGCGTTCTCTCAAGCCCACTTTACTAGCACGATTATCAATCATCAGGTTTTGTTTGATGTGACATCTGCATATTAGGTGTAACCAAAGTTATCCATATTTTATAGTTAATTTCTCTACTCTTTGCCTGAAAAGGGATTTGCTTCTCTACCTCAAAGTATTGCAACATCTATTCCTTCAGGGGAGCCAGTGGACAGCATGTACACTTTAAGATTTGCTGCTATATTTTGCTCAAGGTTTTCCCATTGATCTCTGTTCATTAGCGCTGAGCATGGAATCACATCTATAGATCCTTTACGAGTGTTTTCATACAGGACTTTTTCTCTTTCATTTAATTGTTTTCTTCCTTATTTTAAAATCATTGCAAACTGCCTTTGAGCTTGTATTCAATCTTCATGCGAGTTGAAGCAGTAGAGTCACAGAGTACATTTTTTGTTCTCTAATTCATTTTCTAAAATGGATGGATGTGTCTCCAAAGAACATGTCTGTCATATTTCAGTTCAAAAATAAATATAAAAAAAAGGAATTATTCTTTGCCTATTGCCTATTTTTAGGACCATTAAGATTGTGACACGGCAACATTATTTTCATGACAAATAAGCATATTTTCCTTCCATATTCTCATTACAGCAATATATCAGGATATTTTACTATCAATTTTATTTGTTATTCTCCTCAAACATGATTCTCATTAGGTTCTCATTAAATGACTTTACAATTTAAATAATATACCATTATTTGTTCCATTATATGGTAATGAGCAAGATTTTTTTTTTTTTTTTGCCACATTGTGGTAATGAGAATTTGGGGGAAAATTGTCACAATGCAAAAACAAAGTTTCCCTTGAACACTATTAGCTTTAAATATATGGACAAAAAGCAGTATTCAAAATATCACCATAGTAATTAATATCACCTTTCGTAATTGATGAGTATTTTTGAGTGAAACAAATAGGCTGCATTTTCTTTAAGCAAAATTTGATTTTCAAATGAAATATATCCTGAAGATATTTCATTACAGGTGTGGTGAAATTCAAGTAGTCTCTTGTGGTTTATGATTATGATATTGATCAAGCTTACTGAGCTATGAAGCACCCATGTTTGATATTTGAGCTTGTGGTCATGTTTTAATGAAGTTAAATTGATTACTATAATGGTGGTCAGTTAGATAATATAGCCTCTATTAATATTATGATTAATCTAAAGTCCACTTTTGAGTTGACAAAATAATTCAATCACATCCAGCATGATCCACAGTCCAATCAACTGAGAAAGTTCACAGATTACAGCTACGGTTACTGAATATTATCCAGGTTGGTCTCTGACCGTCTCACGTATGGCCATTTACTTTGGGAGCAGTATATTACAGTTATTCCAGCTTAAATATGGAGGCAGATGTGCCGAGAGCTGTTCCTAAATCAGTCATTAGAGGCTGGTGCAGGAGACAAGACCGTTGGCATTACTATGAATAAGCATATTGTAACAGACCTGTTGCCCCCTACTGCTAACTTTTTGTTACTGCCTAAGCTAATGGAGTGTGATGAATGCTCACCTGCACTCCTGCCCACTGTTATTCACCCTTCATCGCCTTTCTCCTTTCAACTTTTTCACCCTCTTTTTGAGTTGTTTTCTCTCTTCTCATTCTTGTTCTGTCATTCTTTTCCCCTCTTTTTCACATCGTCTCACTCTTTCATGCCTGTGTGTTTCTCAGTCCCTGCACTCTTTCATAATAACTCTCCTCTTTCATCATGTCGACATTACTTCCTCCACTCTACTTCCATCTCTTTATCTCATACTCTTCGCTCTTCCTCTCACTCATTCTTTCCTGTCCCCCTCCTTTTCTCCTACCCTTTTGTTGGCCCCCACTGTCTCATCCCTTCATTTTTCCTCTCTGCTCTCGTCTTGCCCCTGCGGGCGGCTTTAAAGAGGCACGCATGCAGTGTCGTTTTGCATGTAAATAGGATAATTGGTTATGGTGTGCTGAGTGCAGGGGGAAATATCACAGACTGTCACCAATGGAACTGATCTCGCAGCCACCCGGCTTCACCCACACACACTCAAACTCAATCTTACTCTCACTCATTCATTAACTCAAGGTCTGCTCCATCCCTCATTCGCTCACTCTTACGCCCACTTCCTCTTATTAACTCATGCTGTCTGTGCAGGATGTCGCAGCAGTATTGACGTCTTCAGCCAACTTTGCCAACTTTCTCTCTCTCTCTCTCTCTCTCTCTCTCTCTCTCTCTCTCTCTCTCTCTCTCTCTCTCTCTGGTTGTTTTAAAACCCAGAGAGCTGCTTATCTAGACAAATTTCTGGACATCACAGGCACATAAGAACATTCTTACTTTGGTTGCATTTTTGTGCATTATTGATGTGTCAAACACAACTATTAAAAAAGGTTCAAACATTCACTGATGCTCCAGAAGACCTTTTTAATTTGAAAATCAAGAAATATTGTACTTCATTTGTCTTCTGGCAAACATTTAAGTGTCTTCTGTTGCTTCTGAAGGGCAGTACTAAATGGGGGAAAAAAAACAAAACAAAGATACCTAAACAAAATAAGAAACAATTTGGACATCTTTATCCTGTTCAAAAGTTTTCACCCCTGACTCTTAATGCATTATGTTTCCTTCTGGAGCATCAGTGAACGTTTGAACCTTTTTTAATAGTTGTGTTTGAGTCCCTCAGTTGTCCTCAGTGTGAAAAGAATCATATCTGAGAATCATACAATCACTGCTGGAAAGGGTTCAAATATGCAAAAGATGCTGGAAAACTGAAGAATTTTCAGGACCTGGAGGATTTTTCTGAAGAATATTGGGCAGTTTAACTGCTCTGGACAAACAAGGGACTCATAAACAACCATCACAAAACAAAAAAAAATGGTTATAGATCATCCAGGTAACCACACACAGTATTAAGAATCAAAGGGTTCGCAAATTTTTGAGTGGGTCGTTTTTATAAATTCAGCTATTTTTTTTGTCTTGTGGACCGTATATAAACTTTTTGTATATAAAATATCTTACTCAGGACAGTACTAAATAAATAATTAAATAAAAAATTGTACGATCCCTCTTTTTTTTGTTAAAATTATTCACATTTTCACAGATTCAAGCAGCACTGTAGGTGTTTCGAACATTCATAGACGTTCATTTTGGACGTTCACTGTTTTCCTGTATAAAAATGTAGACGGACTTGACTGACCATTGCGCTCACGTCTTGCATCTTTTGCAGCATATTTTAGAGGTTAAAAGAAAAGGTTCTCTAGACCTTGTGTTCATTCTACTGCCTTGCGTCTCATTTGTAAATGCAAAAACACGTTCTGTGTGAATGGCCCCTTAGAACATTCATGTGTAGATAGCCCTAAATAACCCTAAAGCCCAAAGTTTACTTCACTTTTTACGCGTATGTGAGGGTTAGCGTACAGTGCTATCATCATCAGAAGAGTACGTGTGTACTGTGGATTTTTGTTCCCACACATACTTGTATGCACAGGTCACACATGCGCATTTAAATTTTAAAAAAAATTTTATTTATTTATTTTTTGCAATAATTAGTTTAGCCACAAGGTCTGGGTGTCGTGCCCTGGGGGCATCGATTCACAAGGTAGTCTAAGAAATCCTGCATAAACAGAACAGACTGCTACAACGATATTGGAGGCCTATATAGATGACAGAATGTGCGAAGAGGTTAGCATGACTCTAGCATGAAAGAATACAAATATGTTTATATGCGTTGCAACTCATGGTGAGAGATTGCTCAAAACTGCATGCGTCGAACGCCTTTGTATAGTCAAGTGAAGTGTACTTTGCAAGGCTGTGTGTTCGACTGTGCACGTACGCTAGCATATGTGTAAAAAACCAAAGTATACCCTTTTTGGGCATCGGCATGTTAAATGTGCCTAGTAAGCAGTTTTAGGCATCACAGGTAAGCTTGAACATTCCTTCATAGACAACATTATTGTTCTTTTTCAATATTAACTTTTGAACCTGCCCATGATCCCAAAGAAATCCTGTCTAGGTCTCACTTGGCTTTGGAATAGCCTCTCTCTTTTATGACTTTCACTCATATTGCCAGTGTATACAGCCACATTAAAACTGCTTTGAGACACTCTCTCTTTCAAACACACACACACACACACACGGCTGCAGAGGGCAGTGCTTCTGCTCATCACCATACTAATGCCGCTTTAAGGGACACATTAAAACCCCTCAAATGTTTCTGATGTTTAAACACCCCTGTGATTTTTAAACATTCCACATTTCTCGTTATCCTGTCCTAGTGTGTGTGCGCCTCACACTTTTCCCCCCTGCTTCCTCTTCCTTGTGTCTCCAGGCTTTTTCATTTCACATTCTGTGTGACAGTACATCACTGCTACGTTTCCATTTTGTGTCAGGCTCACGCTCTCTTTTTCCTGCCTCTCTCTTTCTCGTCTTCTTTGTGATGACACAAGTGACATCTGTATTCCGCTACGTGCTGTGCTTTAGGTTGTTTGTTCACCCCACAATGTAAGGCATTAGCGGAACACATGTAATGTCAATGGCTGTGTCGCTATGACAACCTTGCAGGGGTCTAGAGCGAGGGAACGAGGAAAGTGTGAGTGCTGGCATCACAGACTCGAGGTTGTTAAGATTGTCACGCTCTCCATTGCACTCTCAAAATGAGTGCGAGATAAATTAATTACACCGGATCGGACGTTTTCTTTAATTGCCGATCCGAAGCAGATATCGTGCGTGATGGATCGAAGAAGTTTGAGTGATTTCTAAACACGATTATGATTCCCTTGTACCAGATCTGAGGGTGCATGGGAAGAAAAAAAAAAGTGCCATGAAAAATGAGCAGTGTCATTCATAATCTTCATTCTGTATTCCAAAAAGTGTTTAGTGTGCCATTTCAAGACGGAGGAATGAAGTTTGGCTAAGCAATACCGCTCACATTCCATTAAATGGGGCATTAAACCAGAAGCGGGCCTGTAGCCGTCATTGCGACCAACGCTTTGAAATGAACATAATCTCTTATATAGAGCCTGTCATAAATTATGGATTAGATATCAAATGCAATTTCTCCCAAAGACAGAAGTGGAAAGACTTATGAGACATGTCTCATAAAAACGAGCCGAGCGTCCCGTGCAATGACGGGCTAAAATAAAAAAAAATGAAAAACGAGCTGGTTGAAAGAGTCTTTTTCTCTGGCCATTACCAAGTCACCAGTAAAAAGCAAACTGCTGACAAATGCTTGATGAGAGATGCAGTTTACACATGCAGAGGGGAGAAAGATACTCTGTTGTGATGTTCGCGTTTCGCGTCCCTCTGTTCCAGAATTTCAGTGCTACTCTCGTGCTCCTAGTTGTCATGGCGACTAACAAGAGCATCTCGGCAGCATTCTAAGAGCTCCAAACACTGAATATTGAAAACAAGCCACTGGCGAGATGACTGCCATGTCCTGCCGCTGATCTGGAAGTGTGATAAAAGTGCAGTCGGAGCCGTGGCTGCAGTGCTTTAGGGCATGTCATTCATCCTCCATCCACTGAGTTCCTCTTTTTAAGATTCATCGATTCATTTCTCTGTGAAGTTTATCCTTTGTTACCCGTGTTTCTTCCATCCATCCATCCATCCAATTTTGTCTCCATAAAAATAAGTATAAATTAGGGCTTCCCTCAACTAAAGATTTTTGTAGTCGACTAGTAATCGTTTAAATGAATGACTAATCACTCGTGTATATTAATAAGCCATATAAATCATAAAAATTAGCCTTTATATAATACATGGCCTAATCAGTGCTCAAAAGCACATATAAAGCTTGCCACAGTGCACTGGCAAAAGTAATGATTATGAATGTGTCGTGAAAAAACAGCAAGGAGATGGTCTAAACATTTAAATAATTTATTGATAATGTTTTCTGCGTTTTTGGCTATAGAGATGAAATCGACGATGCTTACTTGTAATCTCCGCAGTAGTGGACAAATCTATATGCACGTTTTTTATACAGATTACATAATCTGAGGATATTTGTTTTCCACTTGAATTGGTTAAAAATCACTTGACATTTCAAGCTTTCTATAGGTATATTTCTCATGTCTTTGAGGCAGGTATACACTGAGTTTTGGTTTATTTTTTGACGCGCTCACAGAGGCAGAGATGGCAGAAAGCGCATCCTGTTTGTTTTCATTATTTTTCAAAGGCACAACGTTTTTATTGTGAGTGTACACAACCTAGACCTAGGGCTGTGAGTCTTTGGGTAAACAGTGAATCGATTCTATTCACGATTCATAGATGTTCGATTCAATTCGAGACGATTCACATTAAAATTTGATGCGATGCGATTAATTTGATTCGATTCTGTATTTTTATATGCATTCATAGGGTTATTGAAATGTTTCCCCTAATGTGTCTTAGTCAGGGCGTGAATTACACAGCGACCTTGGGGGGGTCAGAGTAAGGGCAAAAAAAAACCTTTTGTCCATTGTTAATGTTGGTTCATGTTAGTTCTTAATGATGCTACATAACTTTATTTTAATAGCCTAAAAAATGGCATTTGTAGAAATTTACATAAGCCAAAATTTTAAAAGGCTTTAAAAGTATTGTTAGTTGATGTTAACTATAGTGTAGGATAGTGTAAATGGCTACACAACCTTATTAAAGTGTTCCAGGTACATTAAACATATGGAGAGACTACCCTAGAATATCATGCACTTTCCCAACTAATCCTAAACTTTTTTCAAGGAAAAGTAAGAAAAGCCCTCTTTGTTCTCTTTATACAGAACATTTTCCTCACGATGATTCTGAAAGCAACGGTAACGCGCATCTGATTGATAGATAAACCGCGCATTCTTATTTCAGTGTTGTTAAAGTAGTTCTTTCAGCAGTTTCCTTCGTCAAGTCAAGTCACCTTTATTTATATAGTGCTTTTTACAATGTAGATTGTGTCAAAGCAGCTTTACATTGATAACTGGTACATTACGACTCAGGTTGCTATCATAAGTCACATCGTACATTCAGTTTAACGTTATTAAGTTTAATTTCATTTATCATTCATTGGAACTATTTAGACACTAACATTATGCGTTTGCTCCTTCCATGCAATAAATGCGCGCCCTTGAATAAGCAGGGTTTTACTTCAGCTGCTCAGGTAATGTCAATGGTATGACCCATTTCCATAAAACTAGAGTATTTTATCTTATAGAAAATAACGGTGACGTTCCCACGCAATGAAAGCGTTTTATTTCAACAGTAGTGACCATGCAGTGACTTTGCAGCTTTATCAATGGCTTGATCGGTTTGACTTAGCATTATTGTTGTCTCGATAGAAACTGTCATCTGCTCATGTGAATAGCAGTGGCTGTCCTGAGAAGAGCTCAAACATGGGCTGCTCAAAAACGTATCAACGTGAGCTACGAACAAGAGCACAGGCGCAATCCAGTGAAAGGCGGTAAAGAGTGCAGCGTGTATCTGTGAAGGAGAGCTGTGAGCGCGAATGATGCGCACAACGTCTTCATCAATTTGCGCATGTAGTAGTTTAATGTTTACATATTTTAAAGTACTGAATCACCATCGAATCCGATTAATCCGATTCTTAGCATTTTACATCGATTACAGACAGAAATTTACCATTCACGATTCAAAAAACATGTTTCAAGATCATCAGGATTTGTAATCGAGTAAATCGTTACACCCTTACCCAGACCCTTTACAGCAGGGGTTGGCAATTAAGTTTGGCATCGGGCCAAAACAAAATTTCGCCACTAGATGGCAGGCCAGCACATAGTCAAAGGATCATTTAAGAAATTCATTAAAAATTGCAACTAGAATTGCCTGTGAAAAACTGTTACAGTGTCTTTTAACTGGTAGTGAGCTGTTACTCTGTGTTAAATCCTTTAGTAGGACAGCCATTAAAAAGCCACATTTGTGTGGTGGTGTCCAGGTTTTACACTGGATAAATTAATAAAGCAGAGTAGTGACACGTAACCTGGCAAGTAT
Source organism: Elopichthys bambusa (assembly GCA_037101425.1). NCBI lineage: Eukaryota > Metazoa > Chordata > Actinopteri > Cypriniformes > Xenocyprididae > Elopichthys > Elopichthys bambusa. The sequence goes on from CM074448.1 coordinate 23,339,257, forward strand.
CTTCATTCACCATCTTGCAACACAGACCTCCTTGCTAAAACACACAGTGGGAGATGCGGAATGGATAATAATAACTTGAATAAGCCCATTAATGTTTGAGTCATGCTCTTAACAAACTAGCCTATGTTTTATTTCCTCTTTCCATATTGTAAATAATAAATGTGTAACATTTTAATTTGCTTGTTACACAATGGATCCTAACTTATTGTAATAATTATTTGACGTAGCCTACTTTTACACTCAGAATTATTCCTTGGCATCCTCACGTACTAAACTGCATTTTTTTTGTATTGTTTGCGTGCTGGAGGTACGCTATTACGTTGTGTGCAGAGTGATGTTAATATTGAAGCTAGCTGTTGAGAGAAAATGGCACTATCAAAGAGTCTAAAGAGGAAAGTTGTCAGCAAAAATAGGGCATAGAAAGAAGAATGGAAAGACAACAATGCATTTATCCTACCTAGTTTTGTGAAAGCAAAGCCGGTGTGTCTTATCTGCAACGAAGTTGTCGCTGTTTTCAAAGAATATAACACCGACAGTTGGTCTGGTTTCACACTCAAATTGATTCTATCGAATCCTTGTGCGTTTGCGCTCATCTTACGTCATCACAGACGTGCACGGCGCATGACAGAAAACACAACGCGGGTCAATAAACTGTGTTTTTTGTTAATGTGGTGCTATTATGTACAGCAGAGTAAACGACACTTGTGTTTACTGTATGTACGCCACATGTAGACGGTTTTCCGCTGTTTGCAAGCATCCTATTTTGAGGAGACAGCTGATTGCCATTAATTTGCCGCTCTAATTGCACTCGCAAAGCGCGAATACACTGCAGGCTCACTCCTGCTCGAATCTGAGGTAAATCATCAACACTGTCATCTCTTACATGTTTTATTTAAGTTAATACATTACAATCAGCGAAAACGCATGCGCAGGTTACTTTACTTCCTGAACAAGTGCGCACCAGAGTCTGTGTTGCTTTCATATTCATGCGAACCACGGCACAGTTCGAGTGCAACCAAACTCAGACCACCTTCTTCAGATAGGCCACGTTCATACACCAGCAGAATACGGTTGTCAGTCCTGTATTTAAGTCCTTAATACAGTTACGTTCACAAACAATCCGGTTATTTACGGGAGTGACAACCGCATTCTGAAACAGAACTCACACCGTAAATTTTCAGGACTCACAACCGCATTCTCTGAATATTTGTGCTGTGTAAACGGAACAGGACTGGACAACTAGTTGTCTTTCGTGTGTGGTTTCACTTTCAGTACTTACAGCTAAGGGGATATGAGCTGTGCATCATCTTAATGTGTTAGATCCAGTCAGTTTTCCACCATAGTCTCAGGTTCGGTACCCCGGTGCGCACCCGGGTTCGCATGACAGCTTTCACATTAGCGATTTTTCGAACCCTGCCCTGTTTCGAACTAAACTGCCAGTGTGAAAGCCCCCTATATGACCAAAAATGACGAAGTATTTTAAGTTAAATGCAAGTGAACTGACATGCAGTAAGAGTGCTACTATTCATCTTCCACACTTTGCACAAACACTTGAATGCGGCGGATATTAGCACACATTTTTCTAGGTTAACGTTAGAGAGAGCGGCCATGTAAAGTTGCTACTACTTACATGTTTCAAATTATAAGCCATATTTGAGTTCTGTGAATGATAGGTTAACGTTTGGATTTCCTGCCCAGCATACTGTAAATACCACAAGGACCCGTCATTAATGATCTGTCTGTCACGAACTGCGTGACTTTGCCACTTCCTGTGGAGGTTTTTTTCCTGCGACCAACCAATTAATAAAATTTTAGTCGACTTAGCCTCTTCCTGTCGACTAACGGTTAGTCGACTATTAGTGGGCAGCCCTAGTATAAATACATTTTTCAATAATTTTATTCCATGAATCCATTAGAGTTAGGAATTGTTGGAGGTAGAATTAGGAAGTGTTGGAATGCGAACTCTGAATATTACGCAAACCTGCAATAATTAGATATGTTAAATAACACACATATACTTTATGTATTTAATCTCACTTTATTAACCAATGTCTTTGCTGCTGAACTTCGATGATCCAATTCAACCAACCATTTGGTGTGAAAGGGTCTTTTTATATTTGTAAAACCTTTTTTAATTAAAAAACAAACAAGCCAGCCCAGCCCAGGTGCAGGAGTACACTGTATATTTATGTATATGTATGTAAACACATTTTTTTAAATGTATCTATTTATAAACTTTCATACATTCACTTTAGCCATTCATTCATCCATTTCATCCTTTTTTTTGTTCATTCATTTATTCACTTTTTCCTTATCCCTTTTTTTTAATACTATTTGACTCTGTATTAATTCATTGATTCATTTATTTAGTTAAGCAGTTGTACCTTCAGTTTTCTGCCATTCTGTAAATCAGTTTCTTTTTTATGTTCATTGAGATTCAGTGTTGTCATTTCTGTTTAATGTTCAGCAGAGAAGGTTTACTTTAGAGTCCCATAAGCATTCAGCACAAATCACACACCACCCCAAGTGGAGAGGTGACTAATGGAACTCCCATCTATCACTCTTTATCTCTCGCTGCTCTCTTTCCTTCTCTTTATCACTTTCACTCAGTCTCCTCCTTTATCACCCTTCTCTTTTTTCCTCTTCTCCTCCTGCAGGTTCTTCAGTAACATAACTCTATCTGGACGGGACTATTCCTTTAATAATGACGGTTATCTGGCAAATCCGCTCCTGGATGTTATCTCCTACACTGCAGGAAGAGGCTGGGAGGAGGTAGGGGTGGAGCCATTAGTATGCTTATGTGTTTAGATATTCATGGTTATCACTGAACTGTTTTAAATGCAGCTCCCAAGTGAGTTCACATTTTGCCTTGCCATTTAAATACAATATAATTGAAATGTGAAGAATGCATTTGAAATGAACCATGTCGCATAAAGTAGGGACTGTACATCAAAGAATAAATATAAGCACATTCACATTATTACAATACATTTTGTGCAAAGCAAATCAAGTAAGTCAAGGTCACTATGGTGCTTTTTTTCATTGGAACTGCAATTTTTAAAGCATTGAAACAGAATGTGAAATTTGTGTTTATAAACATAATTATCATTATCATTGTTTTATTACATTCTTTTATAATTTGTACGTGACAGTACTGACCAGTAATTTTCATATTCAGTACTTTCAGTACATATACTTGTACATATCATGCAGGAAAATTATCAACCTACTGTACATTGAGTTTGTAATCTCTCTCTCTTGCTCTCTCCCATATTAAAAACTTTAAATTCATGGTAAAAATAAAAATGGCTAGTCTGCCGTTCATATGCTTATTTATGGTTATGTTTTATGTTTGTATAATTCACATTGTTCCTGTTTTTCCAATAACTTATCAGTTATTTTAAATTACTCTCAAAAGGGAAATTGTTTACAGGCCAGAGCACTTGAATGCAATTGAGTGGCAATTGCTAATGATTGCACATACAGCATTTTCCTGGCAAATGTCAATAAGTCATGGGAAATAATAGATTTTTGCAGGAACATTTTTGGTATTGGTTATTCATGCACTTTTTGATGATTTGAAAAGGCTGGTTTCAGAACTGCCAAGGGAGCTGTAGAAACAGTAAATCATTCATTGTTGAGCTAGAACAAAGGTCTTTTTTTTTTACATTTAATTGCCATGTTCACTGACAGATGGTTTGCACTTGAGATTGGGAATCATGTGAACTTACAAAGGTGTCGTGCTGCAGTCGCTTTGAAAGGTTTGGGTTTACATGTCTTGTTAAAAGGTAAAAGAGCTGTCACTAGGAAGACAGGCATTTTATATGTTCTGTAGCTTAAAGTATCTAACTTAATAAAGTCGGGACTACATCCACTAACAATTTAAAGAATGCCAGATAGGAAACAGACAGAAAGGCCCTGCCAACACCAATCATATTTAACTTCATCAAAGCACCATTATAAAACATTTTGCATCTGTCTGAGGTCTCAGAAATGTGTTTATACCATTTTAATGGCGTCTTGCTATTGTTGTAGGTAGGTTGGTGGGAGAATGGAGTGCTGCGTCTGCGTTACCCACCCTGGTCCCGGTACGGCCCTTTTCTCAAACCTCTGGATGATTCCCAGCACTTGCGAGTGGTTACTTTGGAGGAGAGGCCGTTCGTCATTGTAGAGCCTGCTGATCCTGGAACAGGCTCCTGCATCAGAGACTCTGTTCCATGCCGTCTGCCACTCAACAACAGGTCAAGGTTCAGTCTGTGGATTTCTAGACTAGAAATGTTCAACCTTTGGGGTTATCACTTTAGCAAATGTGGCAGTGAATATGCAGATGTTGCAAATTACATTCACATTACCCCAGGGGCATTAATTCCCCGTCCTGTCACTAGCACTGATGGAATTTAAATAAATTAGAAATTCACGTAGAAATGGAAGAGGTTGATCAATGATTGTTCTGTGTTAGAGCACTTTACTTCATTTACCTTATTTAAATGGAGAATTTCTCCAAATTCTTCCTGGTCTAGCATATACAGCGCCTAGGTGAATCACATAAAAACTGTCAAAAGCATGCCCAGATCATATTTCACCTCAAAATTAAAAGAAAGGTAATTGAAATGAGATTTTAATTCGATTATGATTTTGTTTAACCAACAAAATTTTTTATGAAGGAAATAAAGCCTTGTTTAGGAACATTAAGATTTTTTTTACATGACATTTTCATTATAATTAAGCATATTTACCCCCAGATACTCAATACCGGAATGCAAAAAAGTCTTGTTCTCATTTTTTGCAGAAATGAGAACAAGACTTTTTTGCATTCCGGTATTGAGAAACTGTGGGGTAAATATGCTTAATTATCATGAAAAATGTCATGTTAAAAAAAACAAACAAACATATATTTACTTTACAGTCAAACCAAAAATTATTCAGACATTTTTTTTTATCTTTTTGATATATTTTTACTAGTGGGTGCAGGACACTATAGTTCAGTTATGTAAGTGAGGATAGCAAAATAAAGTAAACTGTGACATATAAATTCTTCATACAGTGGACTACCAGTAAAACTGATAAAAATGTGTAACCAAAAATTATTCAGACACTTTGACCTGACTATGTTTTGCTTAAGTGTTATCTGACATAATTAAGATTATTTTTTCTGACACAGTTTAACTCTGAGATCTTGACATATTTTATTACCATTTTCCATTTTTTTAAACTATAGTGAATAAACTGAATTAATGAATGAAATGTTCAAGGTGTCTGAAGAAATTTTGGTTTGACTAATATATATTTATATATAAACACACACATACATAACCCAGATATTTTACTAAATTACTAAAATCTCAAAAACCTAAAAACGTTTTTGCAAATTGACTTCAAATAAAACAATGAAATATTTTTTTGTATTATATTTTTGGGTGAAATATGACAGTATTTAGTATTTAGATATACAGTACTTAGATAAATAATAACCTTTTTCTATTTGATCACAACACCAGTGCTGGTTTTTAAAACAGCAGACCATTTCCTTTAAGAATCTTATGCTTTATTCTGATAGACCCCAGATTATGTGTATTTGCCTTAGGTGACAAAGCACTGAATTCTAAGTAGGGATGTTCATTTAGTTTCTTTTGCTTGGTTTCTCTACATTATTTATTTCTTTTGTCACTGTTCCCTTTCTGTTTCTTTTTCCTTTTCTATGTCTTTCTCTTCTTCTTTTCAATTACAGCATGGTTGTTGAGGGCATTCAATCCATGAAGCACTGCTGCAAAGGCTTCTGTATTGATGTTCTCAAGCGCCTGGCTAAAATAGTGGGCTTCACCTATGACCTCTATCTGGTGACCAATGGCAGGCATGGAAAGAACATAGATGGAGAGTGGAATGGAATGGTCGGGGAGGTCAGGCCCTCATTTTATCTCTCAACTGTTTGTTGATCTTGATTTTATTGTCACAAAGTCCACTGAATTCAGGTGCAGAAGGTTTTTTTTTTTCTTGAATTGTGTCACTGATGAAGCATCAGGCTTAATATGCAAGCTAATGTTCTTGAATATAAATTATAAACATAATTGAACTTTTTTAAATGTCCAAACTAAGCAACATTCAAATAATAAGTTAGTTACTATCTTGACAAATCTGTTCACTTTTTTAATTCACTTTCTCTGTTCGTAATGTTATTAGCCTCTTTCCCCACCAGGTGGTGTCCAAGCGGGCCGACATGGCAATCGGCTCCCTGACTATTAATGAGGAGAGGTCAGAGGTTGTGGAGTTCTCTGTTCCATTTGTGGAGACTGGCATCAGTGTCATGGTCTCTCGTAGCAACGGCACTGTGTCACCATCTGCTTTCCTCGGTAAGGAAGTAGGAAGGAGCATCATTATTAAATTTAGGCATTTGGCAGACATGTATTTGTTTCCTTGGGAATCAAACCCTTGATTTTGGTTTTGCCAGCATCGTGCTCTACCAGTTGAGCCACAGACTTAATATTATTTCGGTTTTAGTGTTATATTATGTTTATATATAATATGTTGAAGATTTACAATTATTCACATTGTTTTCTTAAATAAAAATGTTTTTGCTGATTGTCTTTCAACTTTTTATGCACACTGCCAAATGAGTGTTTAACGGATGTTTATAAATCTTTAAATAATCTTGTACTTTGCAAATCAACTTGGCTTCTCCCTAACAATGAACATTCTTTTAAATGTTAAGCTGGCATAAGGAGTCAAATTTTCTTTAATCTTTTGAGTTAAAACCTACTATAAAGTTGCTTCCTGGTTTAAAAAGAGCAAAAACGACTCATGTATACAGTTAAATGCATCAACAAATGACATGTCAGTGACATCTATTGGGTATGGAAGCCACGGAATAAAACATTTTAAAGATAGTTGCGACTTTTTATCTCACATTTCTGACTTTTATATCTCTCGCAATTCTGACTTCTTTTCTCTGATTTTTGTTATAAACTCACAATCCTGAGAAAAAAGTCAGAATTACAAGTGTATATTACACAATTCTGACTTTATAACTCGCAATTGCGACTATATCACAATTTTGACTTTATAACATGCTATTGCGACTTTATCACGCAATTCTTACTTTATAACTCGCAATTCTAACTTTAGAACTCACAATTTCAACTTAATATCACAGTTCTGACTTTATAATTCGCAATTGCAACTATATCACAATTTTTACTTTATAACATGCAATTGCTACTTTATATCACGCAATTCTTACTTTATAACTTGCAATTCTAACTTTAGAACTCACAATTTCAATTTTATATCACACAATTCTGACTTTATAACTAGCAATTCTGACTTTATATTATGCAATTCTGACTTTATAACATGCAATTGCTACTTTATATAACGCAATTCTAACTTTAGAACTCGCAACTGAGACTTTATATCACACAATTCTGACTTTATAACATGCAGTTGCGGCTTTATATCACGCAATTCTAACTTTAGAACTTGCAGAACTTTTAAGAATTGCAAGATGTAAACACAATTGTGAGAAAAAAAGTCAGAATTGTGAGATAAAAAGTCACAATTACCTTTTTTATTTTTTATTCCAGGGCAGAAACAAGCTTCCATAATTGGGTGATTAGAAGTTTGGGTGAGATAAAAAGGAGGAAATATGATATATACTATTATTCCTAAACAAGAAGAACAGTAATATGTGAGAAAGTTCATCAACTCTTATGTCGTTCCTGGCTATGTGTAGCACCTACTGCTCTGCAAATGCTTCTGAAGGATCCCCACAAAAATGGCTGAAAATTTAAAAATGATATATGCTATTATTCCTAAACATAGATCAGAGGTCGGCACTCAGAGGGGTAATCACAGAAGCATGCCCCTTCATTGACGTGAATGGATTGTCAGTTAAAATGTCACACTTAAATAGTATTTATAGCACCTAACTTAAAGCAGGCTGTGTGACTATGAGGAATGATTACCTCAAAAGGTATGTATGCTTGCAAGTTTTGACTTTATTTAAATTAAATACATACACCTCTTTAGCTATTGTCACATGCCAGTGATTATCCACATGTGCCAACCCCTGCTATAGAATTTTTGGCACAAAATAAAAAAAACTTTGCTAACATTATAAATGGAGTTCTAAGGAAAATATGATATGACCTCCTTAATGTGTTTGGAATGTCATCTATTCATCTGTTTGTTTGTTTTTTCCACTATTGTAGAGCCGTACAGCCCAGCTGTGTGGGTGATGATGTTCGTCATGTGCCTGTCTGTGGTGGCTGTGACCGTTTTCATATTTGAGTTCTTCAGCCCTGTTGGATATAACCGAAGCTTACAGAGCGGGAAGAGTATGTCGTTTATATATTTTAAGGTTTTGCTGTAGGCACTTTCTTGAATGCAATCAGCAATGAAGGACTTGTTTACAGATTGTTATTATCATTGTAAGCATGTTCCACAATTCACCTCAAGCTATCTTCTTCTCTCATGTGTCTTACTGTTGTCTCCCTTTACACTTCCTGTTATCAGCATCTGTGTCATAACAAGACATGTCTCATTTGGCCTTCCTGTGTTTTTCTTCTCCCAGAGGCAGGAGGTTCAAAGTTCACCATAGGGAAGTCTATTTGGCTGCTATGGGCTCTGGTTTTTAATAACTCAGTTCCGGTGGAAAACCCGAGAGGCACCACCAGTAAGATAATGGTGCTGGTCTGGGCTTTCTTTGCTGTCATCTTTCTAGCCAGCTACACTGCTAACCTGGCTGCTTTCATGATCCAAGAAGAATACATCGACACTGTGTCAGGCCTCAGTGATAAGAAGGTAGACAGTGATAGGAGTTATTTAATTAGTAACAAATCTTTCTCTTTTAGCTATTCCGTTGAATAATAATAAGTATGATTAGATATGTTTTATATTTGTGTAATCTTGTTTGCAAATAAGATATATTGAGGTGTTTTTAAATGTATAATTATTTATTATTTATAATCATCATAATTTACCTGCCACTATTGAATATTTAATTGTTTCTGCCTATTTTAAAGTTTAGATTACCATTTACCACTGATTAAATATTCAAAGAATAGCACTAATTGAATACTTAAAGGATATTAACCCCTTAACACCCCCCCCCCCCCCGCCCCCACAAAAAAATTCATAATCCAATTGAGTAACACAAAATAGGAATCATTTTAAAGCTTACAGACTTTTTTTTAATGCATCTAACCTTTCTGATGAACACAATCTGAGATACATTAATAAATATCCTGACACGTCTAAATATCTAGCTTCCGCCAGACCACCTTCCGTATTCAAGTTACGAAGAAAGTGTAAATCTGCATCTGTTACACTTTTTCCGTAATTTGAATAGGGAAAGCGTAGGACGTAGCATTTTGAACTGCAAGAGTTTTACACTTTCTTCGTACATTGAATACGGAAGGCGGTCTAGCGGTAGCTAGATATTTTACTTCATAACTTGTTAAATATGGGTGTTTTTTTTTGTTTTTTTTTACACAAACGCATCGATTCACTTCAGAAGGACTTTATTAACTGGAGCTGTGTGGAGTACACATTTATGATGGATGGATGTGGATGGATGCACTTTCTTCAGCTCATAATCATGAACCCTGTTCACTGCCATTATAGAGCTCGGATGCGTCAGGATATTTATTCATATTTCTCAGATTGTGTTCATCAGAAAGAAGAAAGTCATATACACCTAGGGTGGCTTGAGGGCAAGTAAAGCTTGGGCTAATTTTCATTTGAAAGCTTGACAATGCATGTAGCCAATTTGATTAACTCCTTAAGTAGTGCTGAGTTATTTGCTAATAAAAAAAAAAAAAGTTTTCATAACTTATGAAAAACTTTTATAGTACTATGTGCTGTAATATGTCAAAAACATCATACAGCTCAGATAGTCACGTGTTATGTCATTTGAAAGGTCTCATGGAGTAGAATACAACAAGCATTATTGTTTTGGGCTCAAAGGGTTAATAGATTATGGTAATGCCTAATATTGTGATGCATAAATTCACTTGCAGCAACTACAAGTAAATATTTTCTTTAGTTATTAATGTTTGGTTTTAACAAAGTAGGGTATAAATCAAATATTTATCAGTTATCAGCAGTGTTATTTTAGTATTATTCTTATACTATTATAGTATTTGTTTATTTATTTATTTATTTATTAAATGACTAAACTGAAATGTGTATTTTCAGTTTAGTCATTTTAGTACTTAAATGAAAATTAGAAATGTTGAGTTGGCAACTAACTGAAATAAGTATACTTTTTTTAGTTTAAGTTTGTCATTTATAATTTATATTTTATTTTACTTCAGCCTTGTTTAATTAACACATTTTTAAATAGTTTAACACTGGTTGCTAAGCCTTAAAATTAAAAATAATTATTGGTATTAATTATTGGGTAACAATTTTAATATTGGTGCATCCCCATTTACTGGACCTGATGTATACTAAACTGAGCTGTAGTGAAATTTAGTATAAGCTGAAATTGTGATTTATAACAATAACTGACATCACTGTAATATGGTCACACACTATTAATCTTTTTAAACTGGTCTCACTTGAATATGAACCAGACGTTTGTTTGTGTGGAGGAGTTGGGGCCAAATTATGCAAATAAATCATCGGCCTATGAAACAATGATTTGATTTTCATTCTTTTAAACCCCCGTTAGAGCACTCCCCATCACAGGTTTCCCATCATAGTTAGCCAAATGATTAATTAACTGAAATTCAGAGGCCTAAACTGTACTCTCATATTTCAGAAACCTAATGAAGTATCTCCCACTGTCATTTTCAGTTTCAACATCCCACAGAGCAGTATCCTCCCTTACGATTCGGCACTGTCCCAAACGGGAGTACAGAGGAAAATATACGGAGCAATTACCCCAGCATGCATCAGTACATGGTGCGGAACAATCAGAGAGGAGTGGAAGAGGCCATCGATAACCTTAAAACCGGGTGAGTGAATGACGACCATTGGTAAAGACAATATAAAAATGATACTAATGACTCTAAAATCTGATTGGGTGAGCCAGGTTCAAAAGTGTACACACATCTCAGAAGAATCTATAGGTTAATCCATATGCATAAAATGTATCTATAATAAAGCGTTTTACATGGCTAGCTTGGCAAATTAAAAATCTGCCAAACTTGAGCTTTAATCCTGGCCCTAAATCAGACCACAATGAATCAAGATGTTCTTTTAAGCAGTGGGGGAAAACAGATGTGCTCACAAGTAATTGACGGATATGGGTGACATGATGGATCACAACAGAGGCGTTAATTATTTTGTTGGCTGTCGCTTTTCGTCTCCATTTCGAAGGAGGGTGTGAAGATTGACTTTCATCCTTGGTGCTATGTCACTGGAAGGACCAAACATTCAGTAAGCATTGCTATCACCACAGGATGCTACTTATTTAACTTGATTTGTTACAGTTCTTGCAGGGCGAGCATGGATTTGATATCTCCCGCTTAGTCCAGTCAAACTTAATTTATTTTATTTACATTTTTCATTTCATTTATTTATATTTTACATTTATTCATGTAGCAGATGCTTTTATCCAAAGTGACTTACAAGTAAGGAACATCACAAGCAATTTGTTATAAGGGTGCAGTAACTAGTTACACTATTGTTCAAAAGTTTGAGGTAAGGTTGTTGTTTTTTTCTTCAGCAAAGTAATACTTTTGTTCAGCAAAAATGCATTAAATCGATCAAAATTAAAAGTAAAGACTTTTACATTGTTATAAAAGATTTCTATTTCAAATAAATGCTGTTCTTTTGAGCTTACTATTCATCAAAGTATCCTGAAAACAAGTATCACGGTTTCCACACACATTAAGCAGCACAACTGTTTTCAACACTAATAATTAGGGATGCACCGATACCAGTACTAGAAAAAAGTATCAGTTCTTTGTTCTTAAAAAATGGTATTGGTGCATCCCTACTAATAATAATAAAAAAATGTTTCTTAAATACCAAATCAGCATATTAGAATTGTCTATAATGCTTTGCCATAACAGGAGTAAATTACATTTTGAAATATAATGTTTTTCGTCCGCTAGAGGTCGCCTATTCAAAACAAAGGTGTAGCTTGATGACGCCAAGTTTGAGCGAGGAATCTTGGGACATGTGACCTTCACCTCACAGCTGGTGGAGAAGAATCGAGATAGGACTTGGGCAGAAATCATGTTCATGGATGAGATTATTAATGTTACTGTAGTATGAAGCAGAGCAGGACCAAGTGTTGTGGGAGCTGAACGAGGCCGCTGGAGTGATTGCTAATGAGAGATGAACGCAACACGCCTCGCGGGCAGTGGAACTTTTATTATGCCACAGTCGCTGCTTCCGTTTTTCTAGTCATGAGTATGAGGTAACGCAGCTCTGTTTATCATATTAGATACATCTGACTGTGTTGAAAATGATGTTATAACATTACTCTGTGCGTTCACTCGGTGGCTGCTGTGAGACACTTGTTGGACACTGCACTAAGCTAGATCGATATTAGAATATCATATTAAATACTGGATGGGCTGTGTTGATAAATGGCATGCAATTAATTTTAAAACGTATTGCATGATGGAGAAAATTCTGTATTGCTGTTAAAAAATAAAGTTGCATCTGATTATGCTATGTAAGCTACTTGACAAAATAGCGTTTTTCTCTGAAAATCAAGAAAATTAGATTTAAACATTAAGACTAAACATGTTGAACTAGCTATATAACAGTGATTAGTATTCTGTCTTTAAATGTATCAAAACAGATGTTCCTTTGTCTAATAAAACATGTAATATATTAAAGCGTCTTTGGTGTTTCCATGGTTTCTACAAAATAAAACCAGAAACCGAGGTTAACGCCGATATGGCGCCATTGACAGGTGACTCACTCACACGTCTCAGATCCTTGGTTAAAATAGCAATTTTCTCACAATTTACAAATAGTTGGAAACATTTGGGATATTGTAAATACTCAACTGAACAAAATATATAACTGGCCCAGTGGTTTATGGATATTTTACTGCAAGAATCTTACATATTGCAGCTTTAAAATAGAAAACAGTTATTTTAAATTTTAGTATTTTATAGTGAGCATAAGAAGTTTCTTTCAAAAACATTTAAAGGGGGGGGTATAATGCTATTTCATGTATTCTGACTATTTACACTATTAAAGAGTTGGATTCCTTACAGGATTCGGGATCTTTTTTTCCGAGTTTGTGCCTGAGTGATGTCAACAAGGTCGGAATTCCTTGTACGGGCACTTCTCCCGAAAGGGCGCGCACATACGTCGACCAGAGCGAGAGAGCAAGAGTACACCCATCAACGGCGCCTAAGTGTATATAATGTAAACAACACAAACATAGTGAATTCATAAATTCATTATTCATCATTCACTATATACGCTATATTTATTATAGTGATTCGAAAGTTATCCGGGGATAATGCGATGGTGTATTCTGTATTGTGTGTGTTTAAATAAATTTGTTCAGCTGACCATTGATAGCTTGCAGACAATCGCTACGCAAAAGCTGCGTGTGCTCGTCACTCTTTAGCTCCGCTCACACGACACGCCTACAGGAACTCGGCTGTTTTCGGAAATACTCGGTACAGTGTATGTATCTTTTATTAATATGATAAAACTAAAGACTTTTTGGAGATATGAAGGATGCAATACTACTCTTTAGGTACTCAAGATTAACATGAGATTGGCAGAAGCTGTGTGTGCCCCCCCCCAAACCCCCTCATGGAAGAAGAAAATTGTTGTGTTTAGAGCTGTGACAATGAGTGCTTATCAGGGTCAACTAAATGTTGGATTTTCAAAAGTATGTGAAGTTTGCAGAATAGACTTTTTAAAATAAGTCCAAGAATTTTATACGCTGGTCTGTTATTGTAGGGACAACAATGAGCATTTTAATGCCGCTAAACATGATGCTGAACAAAACAAACTGTTATTGGTTGCTTTACATGTCAATAAGATGGACTCTGAGTGGCCCTTGTCCAGTGAAAACTGCTATAAAGTTCAGACCTTCTGCCCTCAGTCTGAAGGTCTGGCTACAAGAGACTACCGTTATAGTAGCAGAATGTGTTTTATTATTGTCATATTGAGAGTGTGTAGAGGCATTGGTGGTATTATAGTTGTTCAGTCAAATGTAGAGTTTTCCTACGATGGTGTTTTAATGTGTCAAGTCAGTTGACACCACTCTGCATGATGTTAGTGTAGGAAACAAAACTTTTTAAAATGCTTTGCCAGACTTTGTTATACAAAGAACATTTGACATCATTTGATTTTAGTCTGGTAGCGTTTAATCATTAAAAAAAGCAATTCTACATTCGTGTATTATTAATTTGCTGGTCTGCATCATAAGATGCCATAGTTCCAGAATTATTAAATAGTAGTGTGGTGTTGCTAACACTACTTCACTGCCCTCGGATCTGTGTGTGTGTGTGTGTGTCTATGGCCGTCTTTAAACTCAAATTCCTGCATTATGCATACAAAGGGCATGAATATGCATCCCATCGTAAAAAAGGTTATGCTTGCAGGCTAGAATGTGAAATCATTGTGCCACCGTTACAATTTCTCATGAAGATTTCATCTGTCGCTCATAAGTACTTGGTTTGTATAATAGTTTCAGCCTGCAGAGTGATACTTTCGCTTTCAAGCTGCGCAATTCAAGGCAAGCCTGCCAGCCCATAAGTCAGCAAGCCAGGTCTCCATCTAGGTCCTAGCTGATTCTCAAAGGCATTTGTGTGCCTCAACCAGCCTACCTACTGCTTTTATACCTTCTTATTTCAGTGTTACACTGTGGGGCAGTATGCTGCGCTATCAAACACCTGTCTGTGTGTTCTATTCATTTGGTTTCACTCTTACTGAAATGTGTGACTCATTTTCCCCCAAGGGCTCTGTTTTGTTGGATGCAACACTTCTGACAAAAGCTGCCACCTTGAATGCTAATGCGGCGTTCGTTGGTCTTAGAGGACCAAGTTGAGCTTGTTAATAACCTCAAGGTGTGCTTAGCAGGAGGTTGAAGAGTAGCCAGTAATAAGCTGTCAATTTGGGTTTTTGTTGCAGAGATGTTGGCATGTTACAAGGTGGGAAAAATATGATCAAAGAAAAGAGGCATACCGGTGCCCCTGACTCTGATAAGGCACAATGCTTCCTTGACTTCTGAAAAGCAACTTTTATGTCTTTACTGTAAAAGACTCACCTGCTAAATTATTTAGCACTGTGAATATGCAGTAATAAGATTTTAGCCTTTAAGAATGTGGGTGGTGCCTGTGCATGCAAATGTCAAATTTTTTGCATGTTTTTATCATGCAGCAAGGTGAAAATGTTTAGTCTGATTGCTTAGAAAAGTTATTGCTCAAGTGACACATGATACCAAGCATCACATTACAAACAGTTATGTGAAGAAATGTGTATTTGTGTAACACCGCACAGCCACAGCTCAGAATTCATAGGATACTTGCAGCCTGCCAATCTGGTCCCAATTTCAGCTGGTATTTTTCGAAGACCGGTGTCTGCACAAATTAGTCCTCCTATTATGTACTGCTCATTTCAGCAAGGCGCGCAGCCAGACAATAATGCCGTTCTTTGGTGCTATTCTGCAAAATGCTTGTGCGCATATATTATCACATTTATGGCAAAGAAACAAGACGTGTTCCAAGAAAACTCTTGAGGTATTTGATTATCTGCCTGTATAAAAAAAGAGTATGCATGCATTAAATAGCTGTTTACCTTAGTCTTATTTATGCTTCCCTAGTACCTTATAACCCCCGGTTTCACAGACAAGGCTTAAGCTAGTCCTAGACTAAAAAACATGTTTGAGCTGTTGTAACTGAAAGCAACTTGCACTGACATATCTTAAAATATGTCAGTGTCATTGTTTTGTCTCAAGATGCACACCAGTAATGTGTTTTTCTAGTGAAAGTTTATAAAAGCTACTTAAATGCCTTAATTGAACTAATTGAACTGTCTGTGAAACCGGGCCATAATTTACTTTTCTATTTTAATTTTTTAATATGTTAATACTGTATTTGTATGAACTTAAAACATTCATTGTAATTATGTTAATTGTAAAGAGAAGTGAAGGATAGGAAGAAAAACAAGAATTAAAATCGCTTTCAGTGCATCTGACATTAGCATGTGATTGTCCATTTTAAACATCCTCCAGACACTTGATTCTAAATGGAAATCATAGTAAAAGTATAATACACAGGGTTCCATGATCATTGAAAACTGTGATACTAACAAAATCCAAAAGGTCATAAATTCCTGCAATGGATATACACTGTAATTCAAACGTATGGCTGCAGTTACTTGATCAAAAATATAGAACAAAAGTTGACATTGTGAAATATTATTACAATTTAAAATAACTGTTTTCTATTTTAATATATGTGTGTGATGTATAATCTGTGGTGGCAGAGCTGAATTTTTTAGCATTTAGTCATTACTCCAGTGTCACACGATCCTTCAGAAATCATTCTAATGCTGATTTGGTGATCAAGAAACATTTATTATGCTGCTCACTATTTTTGTGGAAACCATGGTACATTTTTGTTTTAAATATTGAATATAACATTTAAAAGAATGGCATTTATTTGAAAGTTGTTGTTTTTTTGTTTTTTACAGTGTACAATTTACAATGTTACATTCACTAATAATCAATTTAATGCATCCTTGCTGAAAAAAAAGTATTAATTTCTTTCTTTCTTAAGTCAATCAATCTTTCTTACCCCAAACTTTTGAATGGTATAGTGGAGTTTTTTTCCTTCTAGTTATTCTCTGCTCTGAGATATTACATTGGCTTATTTTGAGTAAAATCTCCATACATTATCATTATTATTATTATTATTTAAATCCTTATACATTAACTAAACTCATAGAAAGGTAATAGAAAAATCATGGAAATCCATTGGTCTTTTAAGGCAGGTGCCAGTAGCAATACAGAGCTTGAGAGAGAATAAAAAAATCCAAGCCCTAAATAGGATTTAAGCCAACGAATGCATGGTGTAAAACTGGGGTAGGTGCTTGATTGGCTTCACTAATTATCCGTTACAAACTATTTAGTTTAGGAATAGGATTTCCCTGAAGATCATCAGTGTTTTTGCCTTTACATGTAACAATCAATAAAGTGATAATTAGTCTCTTAAAGTAATTTCCCCATGTCTTGTTTCTGATTTCCTTTTTCTCTCGGCAGCAAACTAGATGCATTCATATATGATGCGGCGGTCCTGAACTACATGGCTCGTAAAGACGAGGGCTGCAAAGTAATGACCATCGGCTCTGGCAAAGTGTTCGCTACAACAGGATATGGCATTGCCTTACACAAGAACTCCCGCTGGAAGCGGCCGCTAGACCTTGCCCTGCTGCAGCTAGTTGGAGATGGTAAGAGAATTTCTAATTGAAATGAATACTGTAGATACACACAAGGTCCCTCATTTAACAAACTTCTTAGGTTAAGAAGTTAAATCTTGCTTTTGTTTGTTGTTTGTTTGTGAAGTACAATTTTCACCCCTGACGAACAAATATTCTTACAGTGACTGAGCAGGATTATTATTATAATTTTTTGGGGGAAATTAAACTTTTTTTTTTTAAGATGTTTTACACTTGTTATTGTGATTCTCTGAGGTGTCTCCCTCTCTCCATCTCTCATATGCATACATTCACATGCTTTTCTCTAGCATTACTTGTTTTTCTTTGAAGAGACTCTTTGATGAGGAACCTAGTGAGTTGCCCCATAATGATTAAAAACTAAATGTGAAAGGGAGCTGGAAGTCTCACTGAAATATGATAAATTAAATTAGAAAAAGTGTCACAGCAAATGAACACAATTATGAATAGCCAAAGGGTCACTTCATTAAACAGTGTGGTAGTCGAACGCCTCGATTTTTAATTTTGATGCTTTCCAATTTGGATTGGAATTCTCATTAGGGGTGATTTTTGCTTGTTTGAATAAATAAGTATAATGAAAAATATTATGATTTCAGTTCTTGTGACTAAATTTCCTATTACCTAAGCCATAGTTCAGGGCCATATTGTCATGAATTGAAACACATAATTAACCTGCGGGTCAATGCAGTTATAGTTTTATATGTTTCATATGAAAAGAGGATTTAGTCTTATCTCTTTCCCTCCTTCGGAGTAAAGGAATAATTCTCGTTATAAAGCCGACATCTAAATGCATGTCTTTTTTTTTTCTCCTAGTAACATGCCCTTGTCATGCCTTTATTTTTTCCACAGTGACATTTTCACTCTGATAAATGCACTAATGGCTATTGTTGGGAGGTAGGCCCATCAGTCTAGAGCTT
Organism: Elopichthys bambusa; assembly: GCA_037101425.1. NCBI lineage: Eukaryota > Metazoa > Chordata > Actinopteri > Cypriniformes > Xenocyprididae > Elopichthys > Elopichthys bambusa. Next base: position 23,357,559 of record CM074448.1, read on the forward strand.
TCATCTCCAAACTACTCCGTGCCTGTCTTATCACAAGATCCTCGAAACCAGGCCATTTCAGACCTCCATCAAAGCTGTTATTATCCTCCAGTCTCTCTTTTTCTGCCTCTCTCTTTCCTCCTCCTTGCCTTTCATGATTCTTTTCCTCTCTTTTTTCTTTTCCATTTTCACCTTTTTGTGAACACAGTGTAATAATAACTGAAGCTAAACCAAGATCTCCACTGTCTGGAGATTTGAATTAAAGACTCACTTTCCCCAACAATACTTTTAGATTCTAGTGCTCTTTTACTTTCTTTAGCCTTTTTTTTTTTTCTTCATTCTTTGCCATCTGTCCATCTGTCTTGTGCCCTGTTTGTAAGACTTCTTATCTTTCATGCTTCTTATCTCCTGTCATTGTGCACATCTTTTCATTCGTTTCAGATGAGATTGACATGCTTGAACGACTCTGGTTGTCTGGGATCTGCCATAATGATAAAATTGAGGTGATGAGTTCCAAACTGGACATAGACAACATGGCAGGAGTCTTCTATATGCTTCTGGTTGCCATGGGCCTAAGTCTGCTGGTGTTTGCGTGGGAGCATCTTGTCTATTGGAAGCTTCGCCACTGTTTGGGCCGCTCAGGAGGACTTGACTTCCTGCTAGCTTTCAGTCGGGTGAGTGCCCCAAATAATTGCAGTAATAATATAAATATTAAGGCTGTCAACTGATTTTGTTAAAATGTTAATGCAGTCAGTTAATTTTTAAGGAAAGATGACTAAATAACTTATTGTTCTTCAATTTGTGTTAATGGCACTCAGAATATATATGTATATATATATATATATATATAATTGTGCCATAATAATGACTTCCAGCTCTGCAAACTAAAATGAGTTGCCCAGGAAATGTAAAAATGAACCTACACAAAATTGTAATTGTTTGAATTTATTTTCAATTAAAAGGCAAGCTTAACCTTTATGCAATTCTTGTTCTTGCAACAAGAACAAAGACTGACACGCAGAAATCTGCCGTTAAATCCTTAGAAGGGAACTTTGCAGCACACTCCTTTAATTCCTGTCATTTCTAAAATGTGATGGCACATCCAGCATTTCCACTGCACACACAGAGGGATTTTATGAAAGCCCCTTACTTCTCTCATAGTAATGAATAACAGAGGAAGATGACAGAAGATGGATCATTTATTCATTCTCTATTATCACTTTTTCTTTGTTTACATTATGGAAAGAATGAGAAGAACCTTAAATCCCCTTTGCAAGCAAACATACTTTCTTTGAGAGAAATGTAAGGCAGTTAGATTAGATGGGACACTCAAACAGTGAGGTCAGCATAGCCACTACCTCAGAAAAACGTTAGCTGAGCTTACAGTGTGTATTCTTGCATCATCAAAGCACTGGGAGCTTTACAATTTCATTATTATGGTAATGTTTCACGTCTTTACAGAGACATTTTCCAAGCATCTAAATCTGTTTGTATGCCACCAAGGGGAATATTATGATATCCTGAACTGTTTGCTAAATAAATCTTTTGCTTGTTATCTCTTACAGGGAATGTACAGCTGCTGCAATTTTGAGGATGAAACAGCTCCTGGAGGTTCCCAAAGCACTCTTCCACAATATCATCATGTTTCCACAGTTCCCCCTCCTCCGCCGCCTCATGTGATCTCTACAGCCGTGGCCAATCCCCCTATCACTAAGGCACAACAACAGCAGCAACAACAACAAAAGCAACACCACCAGCAGCCACCGGTATACAATGCTCTTCTTCCTGGCTCCCCTCCATCAGGTGGACATTCTGGAATGGCTCTAGGGCCATCGAACAGTCCCATTCTTGGAGCACCCATGCCTTGTTCTACTTTCCTACCACGCCACGATCGCCGATTAGCTGTGGTGGATCGGTGGACACGTCCAAAGGTGGGTCCTGAGAAGCCCGGTGGTGTGAGCAGTGGGATTACAGACTTAACACAATTCCAAGGCATGCCCTCTCACTGGGGTGCAGGAATTACTGGAGGGGAGGGGGGTCTGGATGAGTACAAGAGATACTATGGGCCAATTGATCCAGAGGGCTTAGGGGTCTCTGCAGAGCCTCAAAACATAGGCACTCAAACTCCAAAATCTAAGCATCGAGGAACAAAATCCTCTGGAAATCCACGGTTACCTCCTAAAGGTCAAGCTTCTGGACATTTACCAATTAACCCTGCTTTGCCACATCTCTCTCCACCCCATCAATCTATCTGGAGGAGAAGCAGCTTCTCAAAAAGGAAGGGCTCAGGGGGGCCACTGTACGAAAACATCCTTCCACTAGGAAGAAGAGGTGGGGGCAGATATGGAATGAGGGACGGTGGTGGAAGAAGAGGACGTCGTCCTCCTCCCCTTCCTCTGCCTATACCTGTGCCCCTTTCTTCCCCAACACAAACTCCACCCTCACCTTCTCCATCTATATGCTACACATCCACTTCCACCAGCAGCTCCAGTACCTCCAGTTCATCCTCTTCTTCAGAATCAGTCTCCCGATCGAATTCTCCCTCCTCTTCATCATCGTACACATCATCACAAAGCTTCAGATACCGGACAGATGTGCAAGACGTGTATGAGGACTATGACACCGATGAGCTTACAGAGGAATCAAGCTTGCTTTTGGGGAGGAGAAAAAGTCGTTCACGTATGTCTTCTCGATCCCTGCCCAGCAGTCCTCCGCCACCGCCTATACCACCCCGCAAACCTTGTGCACAGAGGGCGCAGGTGAGAGACAGAGCAGGCAGTCAGCTTGCACAGCTTCAAGAGTGGTGGGCGTCTTGGGGAGAGAAAGAAAAAGGTAGAAGAGCAGCTGGAGATAGAGAAGTTAAGGAGGAGAAACGGCATCACAAAGAAAGGGAAAGAGAGAGAAAGAGGAGGAAGAAGGGTAGAAAGAAAAAGAAGAGAGAAGAGCGTGAAAGAGAAAGGGAGCGTAAAAGACGTAAGGTGAAAAAGAAAAAGAAAAAAGAGGAGAAATCCAGAAGAAGGGAGAGGGAAAAGCGACCTGAACAAGAGGAAGTAGATATGGACAGGAAAGATGTGTTCGAAAAAGGAATAGGACAGGAATATTATTCCTATCCTGCACTGAGACGGAGCTCTTTCCGAAAAAAAAGTGAAAGCTCTACCAGAAGTTATGAGTGGGATGTTATCAGAGATGGAGTGAAGAGAGATAGGGATGATCAAGGAGGAGATAATGAAGAACCCAGTAGGGGAAAGGAAAGGCATCACAGAAGCCCAAAATCACTTCGCCACTCCAGGCCAAGGTCCAACAACAAGCATTTTTCCACCTCAAACAAACCTTCTTCAACCGTCAAATTTTGGGGTAGTGGGAACCCAACTTCAGAGTCTCCATCGTCTTTTGTACCCCTACTTCCTATCGCCTCTAAAAGACGAAAGTCTGTAGGAGCTGAAAGAGATGAGCATGGAAGAGGTGTAGAGAGTCGGCCCTTATTGGGAAATCACTGTAGAGGTAAGCCTTGCTCGAGAGAAGGCCTGTCGTTTCAGGAATGGGAATCCGAGGAAGAAGATGAAGAGTCTGAAGTGGAAAGAAGTAGGCCAGAAGAACAGGGGAGACGGCGAGAAAGCAGAGGAATGAACTCCGAGTCTGAAAGGGACAGAGAAAAAACTGTTGAGATATACACAGATGATGAAGGTTCCTCAGGAGAGTTTGGTAAGTTTGAGAGATACTGGGAGGGTCACGAAGGAAGGGCAGTTGGAGGCATTGGAGGAGGAGGATGGTTCTTTGGCACCTACCCAGCCAGAGAAAGAGGAAACAGTATAAACAGTAGAGATGACTCCTTTTTGGGATTGGGTGGTGGAGAAAGTAGCTTGGGGTTCGGTGCAGGAGCAGGATGGGGATCAGGAGGATCAAACCAGTGGCCTCCAACTCCATTGACTCCCCCACCTCCTCGAAGATACTGGTCTGTAGATAAATTACCAGTAAAGACTGAAAAGAAATCTAAAAGCAGGTCTCAAGAGAAGAGTCGAGGCCACACATCCTGTTCCTGCCAGTCACCCCATCACTCTGCCAGCACTCACTCCAAATGGAATCGGGTGACTTCTAGGAGTCAGGAGGAACTACTCCCCCACTGCCACAGTTTCAGCAGCAGCGTAAGGCCCAAACGCCAATCATCCAAACCGGATCGGGCTCAGAGCCAGGCAAAATCTGGAAGCCAATCCAACCTCAATGCACAAAGACCACAGCGCTCAGATCGGTCCCGACAACCGCCATCCCCTCCTCAGAGTCTACCACCTTCTTTACCCTCTCCAATGGTCCCTGCACTCCCAGCACCACCCTCTTCCTCTCACCATATACATGTACCACCACCTACCTCCTCTTCCTCAGTGTCCTCCCCTTCAGTTGTCTCATCTACACCTGGTGCCCCACAGCCCTCCTCTTTGTCCTCCTCTAGTGCTAAACTCCAATACCAGAAACTGCGGTCAGTTCCCCAACCCCAAAGGTATCAATCCCCACATCTTCCCCTCAAAACCAAGAGCCTATGCTCCCGTCGAGGCTCTGCCCAATTCTCCAGTGTGGAGAGTGAGGTTTGAGCAACATAATGAAATGAGGAACATCAGCAAGTAGCCCCAGGGGCGATCAAGTCACCTGCTCACGCCACAAACTGTTAACTGTTCATAGCAGTCGAGTTGGGTTGTTTTTGCTGGCACCCTCCTCTTGCACAAAAGCTCTAATGCTCCTTAGAGACAAACCTGGATTGGGATGTCACATAATTTGTAGCCCTTTCTCTTTTCTTGTGTAAGAATGGAGTACTGCCATGCTGACAAATCTTGTCAATGTTAGCGAGGCTGTTCATATGGAATTGGCTTTTTGCTTCTCTTACTTGGGGGCTTTAAGGTGGAGTGTCGATAATGTGGGTAAATGTGATTTTTGTTGGAGTGTTTTGCTGCTCGATGGCTCAGGAACGATTTTTTCAAAGGGAGATTCTGAGGTCAAAATACAATGCCCTAACGCCCCACACCCATCTTTTTTTCTCTCTCTCTCTCTTGCTCTCAGAGCTCTGAATCATGATGTAGTTGTTGTGTGTATTTGTTCAAAATATCTCAAGGGAAGCATTCACAAAGTAGCAATCCATTTTTCTCCTCTCAGTGCATTTTCCTTGACCTCCACCTTCCGCAAAATGACATCTAGCACTCTGTGTGGTCATCAGTGTTTGTATTCCTAGAAACAGGGTAAGTTAGCCATGACTGATCACATATTGGTCTACTGAAGCTGAATGCCAAACTTAAGTGGAGCTGATGTACAGTCCTGTTCTGTTGAAACCATTTCACAAGTCCTCATGTTTCATTCTTGTCCCTTGAGCAATACATAATTAACTACGAACAGCATTCAATACATATATTTTATATTTAAAAGTTATTTTATTATATATAATATATATGTTTTGTGGTCTGGTTCAAAACAGTTATGTTAAATTATTAAAAGAATACAAGCACTGTGCTGTATTACCGTAGGGCACATGCAATGTTTCAACTACCTATAATCGGTGGCAGCCCTTCCCCTCTCGACTGAATGTACATGTTGCCATGACAACACAGTGTGCTGCAACCAAGACACTTTTAAGATCGTAGCTTTCTCGGGGGAGACCTTCTCGTCTGAGCCAGTTAGGGTAGCTTTGAACGCTGATGTTGTGAGTGCCAGGATGACAGGGCTAGCCATACTGCAGCACTGTACTCGCTAACCGAGATGTCAGTGATGAAAGACACGTCATCATTCAGAGAGCGATAAGTGAAGGAGAGCACTGTTTACAGTTTAACACTGTGTTTTTACACATTTTTTTACAAGCTACTCTGCTCTGCCATTTATTAGCTTATGACACAATATCCATACTTGCTTAGCAAGTTTGCTTAAGCTGTACAATTAGCAGCAAGGATAAACTTGTCAAATGAGAGCAAAATAGAGTTGCAATTTTATGCTTTTACTAGACATATCTGTTTAAAAAAAAGACAGATCAAGTATTCTGTTAATTGTGAGGAAAAGACTGATTAGCAAACCAGTCAGGTAGATCTTTTGTTTATTTTTGCTTTTACCATTAGCCAAAAGCTAGCATTTTTGAAGTGATTGCTATAATTGACTGTGAATATTGCTAAGGGCAATGCGTGTTGGCAGCAGGTCTGAGTCAACTATGTTTTATTTTATTTATACAGTATTCAAACTTTTATTCAACAAGTGGGTTTTTTTTTTCTTTTTTTCTCAGATTAATGGTCAATTTTGTAATTATATTGCCTTGACAAAGCCAGCATACTGTATTGAACACATTTTATTTTGGGTTTTTCAATATCCCAACACTTTTCTGAACAAATCGGATGATGTTCAGACTACAACAACCCCATCCAATAAGTGTGTGTGCCACTCAAACCAGCAACAGATAAAGGAGAAAACCATCATCTAAATCAGACTGTACTTTGCTGTTTGGTGATCAGTATCACACTGATGTGTCAGAGATGAATATATGCAGATTATAAAATGTTTTAGGTTTCTTCTCATCATGTAAGCACATGTTACATGTTAACACTTTGAGAAAACCATTGAAAAAAAAAAAGAGAATAAAAATATTTACAGGTGACTGTACTATATACCAAACATAATGCTGAAAATAATGCTGTATGAATCATTTATGTTAAGGATGGTCAAAAAAAAACAAAAAAAATCTACAGAGAGGTTTAGATATTTGAGTCTGGGAAAGTAAGTGATTTTGAAATTGAACGATTGAAAGATGAAAATTATTCAAACTCAAGGATTTTTAAACTTTCAGACACGGCTTTGTCAAGCCAGCAGCAAAGTTTGACTATTTTAAGTTTGATTTGAAATATTGTATGTTGTTATTTATATATGTATGTATGTATGTATGTATACATTTATTTAATTGCATATTTGACACAGAACCATGCACAGACCAACAGGCTAATTGTTTTTTTATGTGTGCTTGTAACTGCATCTGAGCCATATTTAGCTTATTTGTTGTATGCTGAGCTTTTTACAAGTAGTACTAATTAATTGGGATATATTTTGTTGTCAGTGGGGTAAACCGTAATGTCAAGAGACTATGGAGTACTAGAAACAATGGGTGATGATTATTTTAAATTTTTTAAACAACAGATGACATTTGTTCGGAGAAATCTGAAGGGCAGTAAAAAATCTTGTCAATTCTGACCAGAATCATAACACTCTGCCTCACTGTCACGGATTTCAGAGTAATTCTGAGTAGTTTGACATTAACATTTAGAATATTTGGCAGCTTATGTATGTATATCCTTTTGACTCCAACTTTGTTGTGTAATATGTGTCTGGATTACTTTATATATAGATGTACCTCATATATGTGTTTGTGACGTTTAGATAGCAATAGAGAAATAGCTGTTCAGCAAAGCAGTATAGCTGAAGACAAGAGTATTGTTTTCAAACATTTATGTTGGCAGACTTGACAATTAAGATGTGTTTCATGTATTAGCTGCAAAAAATAATTTTCAATTCTCTTTCCATTCCATTGTGCACATTAAATTCACTAGACCGCTTTGATAAAATATTTGAGCTGAATCAGCAAGGACCTTAAGATAATGCCTTTTTTTTTTTTTTTTTTTCAAATGACAATAAAATATCAGGCATATTGCACATGTTTTAGTAGAAACCACCGCCACCAAGAATTTTAAAAAGGCCTTTCTCTAGACATGTGTCTTGTTGTGTTGATAGTGTCTTTGACAGTAAATGTTTTGTTTGTTTGTTTGTTTATTTGTTTATTACTCTAAGGAGAAGTCTCTTTTTGAAGCAGCAGCATATAAATATATACATATAGGTATAAATTATATATTTCAACAAATAACATGCATATAAATATATAATGTTTATCTACTAAATTTATTCTCTTTGAATTGATCTTCTTTTGTCTCTTTGTCCTCTTTCGTCTCAAAATAGCTGACATCAGAGACCAGTTTCCAACTGTGTTTTTATGAATAACATGGCAGACCATCGACCACATTGAATTTATGTTGCAAATAACCAACGGTGTGTATGTGTCACTGTGGTGAAAGTTTTGGGACGAGGTGATGAAACTTTTGAGAACAACTGCAGGCTACACACTAAGATCACTATGAGCGTCCATCTTGGCATAGTATGTCTTAGCAGATAGATTTGACCTTGCTACGTCAAAAGTTTTGCAGTCTCCACGTCACACAGTTCTGGCTTTGAAAGCGGTATGTGTGTGCACTCTGTCTGTGCCAAGCTGCAGTGTGTTATGCTGAAAACTCATTCGAACACATGCGATGCTGCTCTGTAATACTTTATGATAATGTAGCTGAGCAGAGCCAGTTATGTTTTATGCCACTCTGTGCCAGGACGGTAGTGCCCCCCGGTACCACTGTGTTAGGTTCTTGTGCCATACTCCTCTCAGTAGGGGAGCCTCACAGGGGGGCCACTCGCTGGGCCGCTCGACCATGGGAGACTATACTATGCTGTGCTACGAGCAGAACAGAATAAAAGACTTTTAATACAACACTGTTTGGTCTGTTTTGTTGTTTTCAGCATGTGTTCAACAAAGAATGTTTGTGATTGACAGCAAAAGCAGTGAATAGTTGTTTAAGTCTTTGTTTTCTAGATTTCTAGGGAGAGAGGACTTGAAAAGAAGAGTGAAAAGCCTTTTGAAATCCCTGGTGAGAACACCCATGTTTTACCTTGATTAACGCAGAGAATCTTTAATAAGTTTTAATGGAGTTGGGAGAACTCCATATATACTCTGTCAAAAGTTTGGAAACATTACAGTCTCTTATGCTCACCAAGGCTACATTTATTTTTTCAAAATACAGTAAAAACTGCTCAAGATTTGCTGCTCAGCAAACATTATTATCAACGTTGAAAACCGTTGTGCTGCTTAACTTTTTTTCAGGACTCTTTGATGAATAGAAAGTTCAATGAACAGTGCTTATTTGCATTTATTAAATTAAAGCATTTATTAAAAATCAATCTTTTGTAACATTACAAATGTCTTCAGTCACTTTTGATCAATTTAATACATCCTTGATGAATAAAAGTGCTAATTTCTCTTTAAATTTACCACAAATGTTTTAATCATTGTTGCCACAAAAATGTTAAGCAGCAAAAACTGTTTTCAACATTTATAATAAATGTTTCTTGAGCGTCAAATCAGCTTATTAGAGTGATTTCTGAAGGATCATGTGACACTGAAGACTATAGTATTGATACTGAAAATCGTCTCAGGTTAAGCATGTAACCTTGAGAAGGGGAACAAGACACTGCATCTGAAAACACTTTGGGGAACGCCTCCAGCATGACCGGTGTCTGAAGCACATGATTCAAACGTGAGTACAAGAGGGCACCTGTAGTACACGTCAACAACCAGGTATGCCCGAAGCATGGTAGCTAGACTCAGTGTCTACTTTTCCTTCTCAGGGAACCATGGTTACATGTGTAACCTGAGACGTTCCCTGTCAATTGGGAACTTAAACTGCGTCCGAAGACACTCCGCAATGCTGAGGGAGTAACTGCCTAAATGGCTATGACAAATACAAAGAAGGCTTAACGGACTGAGATGCCAGAGACCAATGCCTTACTTAAGTCAAACACTGGACTGTCAGTGACACTATTCCCTAATTCCACAACCTAGGCCCATGCCCTAAGCAAGGAAGAACCCTTACCGGGGCAAGCAAGCAGTGCCTGCGCCATGGGTAGAGCTCAAGGTCTGGTAATGCTAGTCTCTGACATTACCTTTAAGGGAATACAGGTGAAGAGAAATGTGAGGTTTCTTGCCTTGTCACTATACTAGGGCGATCTGGTTCAACCAGGACGGGTCCAGTCAAAGAGAGTTTATAAAGGGATGACGCGAACAGAGTATATATTGAGAAATCCTCACAATATGCACACACTTCCTGCAGACGCTTGGCAGAGTGTTTCTTCATGATAATTACGTTCACACGTACACAAACAACCAGATTCTGAAGACAAAAGAAGTTGACTCGTACAACAGGTGCTTTTTTTGTACTCATGGTTGCGAACACATAGCCACGTCACAGGCTATCACTGGCCAATGACACTATCGCATTTGAATCACATGCTTTAGACACCGGTCATGCTGGAGGCCTTCCCTAAAGTGTCTTTAGAAGCAAGTGCAAGTTCCCATTCGAAGGAATAAATCACAGGAATAAATTACATTTTTTTTTTTTTTTTTTATTAAAATAGAAAACTTATTTTAAATTGTAGTAATATTTCACAATATTCATGTTTTTACTGTAATTTTGATTAAACAACCCTTGGTGAGCATTTCTTTAGTTTTTAAACTTTTGACAGGTACTTTATATCCACACACACAGTGTTGTTATCCTGATATGTTTCAGAGGTTTGTCCTAAAATGTCTTAAGGCAATTTTTATTACTCATATTTTTTTCTTTTAAGAAATTTGGACCCCATTAAGCCTCCTGAGAGGTTCCTACTGTGAAGGATTCAAACATCACAGTAGCCTCCTTTTACAAAATTCTACAAAATTGTAACTCGTATCTCACCTCCACCTTGGCCATATTGAATTGCATGATGTCCTCGGGTGGCATTGCTATCTATTCAGTAGCCTCAGCATAGGATTTCAGATTAATCTACCATTTATTATTCGATTCCAAATATGCTAGCATCTGCAGTGAATTCAGCATGTGTGCTCCGTGAGAGAGTGAATTCTGTTGGAAATGTTGGAAACAGGAGATAAGAAAGCTATAGGACACAAGCTGTTGTTATGCAGGAACATTAGAGATTGTATAACCCAAGAGAAATATAAGCATGTAAAATGCAGGTGACAGCAAGTTTGCAGAAAGCGTTGCCTCCTCATCTCAGCAGACACACTGAGGTGAAGGTAACTAGTATTACTCATTCCAGAGAGAAAAGCGAGAATGAGAGGTTATTGTGGGTTACCTAAGTAATAGATTGAGCATTTATCAAACATCAGACATTTTGAACAGACTGTTGCTGCAATCCCCCCTCACTTCTATCTTTCTCTCTCTTTTGTATCATAAGTCTGTGAACTCTCTTTTCCATTTTTTAATTAGTTACAAATGCAAGATTTATGTAACCACACTGTTTCCATGCCACCACTGAGGGAATATAATTAACCGACGGGCGCCATTTACTGGAGATTAATGGAGGAAATAAGAGGCGAGCTGTAAGAAAATCTTTACCTTTCAGGGCTGTAGTTTGGAGGGTATGAAGAAAGGGAGAAACAGAGTTCAATATGCGCTTACTTGTAGGATAATATATAAATGAGTAATCACTGATAGTGCTCGGTATTGGTTTTATACCAAACTTTCTTTGCATCCGTTGTCTTACTCTGAACTGCAGTGCCTCTGATAGATGGTAGCTAATTCAAACAAACACCGACTCTGAGTAATGTTTGAATCTTTCAATTATGTCTTATCACCAAACCAATTCTATTTGATGATGTGCCAGTGCAGGGCCGAGTATCTCTCCAGACTTCGAAAGATTTTTCTCTCTCGCCTCCCTTTCTGTAGTAGAATGTAGAGCAGAAAGGAGGCCAAGGAAAAAGACGATAAGAGATGAAAGAATCATACAGGAGGGTTTGAGAAACATTGGTAGAAGGACAGCCATACAGACAAAAGAGAGAAATCTGGGATTTGGGGGACTGGTTGTGAGAGCCAGATAAAACGACAAACATTAATTTGAAATTAATTTAACGGTTTGATTTGCGAAAATGCGCTGATAAACTGCTGCCTCTGGTGAAATGCACTCAGGAAAATTTCTATCTTGATAGAGCTCCTGCTATTGTGTGGAAGTTGGATTACAGCATCACAGGAAATGGATGCCTGCAGTGAGATTATCCGACTTGAATCCTGAGAGGTGGAGGGCAGGAGCTTGCTAATCACTGTGACAATTAAAAGATACTTGAGGCACCATTTGGGGTTCCTCAGATCGTCACGCTGATAAGAACCCTATGGAGAACATCTACACATCCTTTTGAAGGTATCTCTAATACCTATCCCTTACTGACAAAACTTCAAAAATGTATTTCAAGTGCCTGAGGTGTTTTTTTAGAGATCTTGCAGGAACTTCCATTTTTAAAGGGCACCTATGTTCTCCAGAGGTTTCTGCTTGCAGTGTGCCAATCCGAGAGACCCCAAAGGGTCCGCTAAGTATTTTTTTGTTATAGCAAAGTGTTGTTTCTGCTCAAAAGGTGATGATACACAGGGCAACGTTTTTGAGAAATATTGCCGAAAAATGTTGCTTGGATGCTCCCGTTGAGAATGGGCAACAGTTTTCTATCTGGATATCCAGAGAGAAATTTGTTGCCCATTGTCAATGTGAAAGTGTCCACAAAAACATCACTCGGCAAAGCTGCCGTATATCATCACCTAAAGAGTATCTTTAAAGCTTTCTCAAGAAACTAGCCTCTTCTGTGTTTTGGCCTATAAGCAAAATGATAAACTATGATGGTATAAAGTCAGATCCCTGATGAAAATGCTTTAAATATCTGAGACAATTAATAAAAATGCTTCTGTTTTATTTAAATTATTTTATTGTCATAACAATTTTGTATTAAAAAATTAACATGACCATGTTCGCCAGCAATGATCCAAAGAGAATCTTGAACCTCAACAGAAGCAAGAACATTGTAAGGAGTCTGTAACACGATCAATGTCACAAATGTACTTCTTTGGAGATTATTAAATATTGTTCATTTTAAATAATTGTATTATTATTTTTAAATCCATTCAAACTTTTTTATTATCAGGTTTCAATGTGGTCTCAGTCTTTTCCACTGTAAGTTTCATTGATGGAACATTTCCAATGTAATAATATGTAATGGCATTACGAATAAAAGGCCCACAAATCATGGTATTCTCATACCATGCCACAAGGGGACAGCATTTCCATTCTTCCTTACAGGAAATTCCCAAACGGAGACGTTCTACAGCTCATAAATCGGAATGACAACCAATTACACAGCCTTCTGCTTATTAAATCCACTACAGCCAGCCATATTTAGGTCAAGAACCTCCGTGGCAGACAACATACAAAGAAAATATGGCCCGCCTGTCTTGACGCATTAAATATACCTATAAACTCCACACTGGTGGATAAATTTATCCTGTGCTGCGCATGTGCCACAACTGACAGCAGCGGGGCGCTCTCAGGCTGAACTGGGGCAGCTTGACAGGGGGAATCACTTGATATGTGCGCGCACGTGCATATGCTGGATAATATGTTGGACAAGTAATTATGACGCGGAGGAATCTAATTTGCATCGCTAAAAAAAACTCGTAACACGTCACTGTCAATTAAATATCTCATCGTCCACAGATAATCAGGAATGAGAAAACTGCAAGTGGAAGCTAATATGGCGAGTTTTTCCTGCCTCTCATTTTATATATAGGCATATCCTTGTGTTACAAGTAAAATGTAAAACAACAAAAATGTAGACTATGTAAAATGAAACACAATATTTAGCCTACTTTCAAATTCAAGATGAAAACAGAATTTGTTTGTATTGTATTGACAACTGTGAATACATACTTTTTTTATACTTTATACAGCAAATTCAAGTAAGCATTACCATTGAGATGACTGTAAAAGTGTTGATTTGCCTGAATTCATCTTAAATCTTCAATCTAAATGAGCATAAGTAACTAACAGAAACCAAAGGATGAAAGAGCAAAACAATCCCAAAGTTTCTCACTTTTGGGAACAAGTTGTCAAAAGTTAGATATGACATATGAGGAAAATAAACTGTTACAAGCTCTAATGACATGAGAGATAAAACCAGAGTCGTGCCGGCAGTACACAAACATGCAATCCAAACATCATTAGATATAAATGGCAAGCTGTGGCCTTAAGACATTTTGTTAAATCGAGAAACGAGAAACTGTGATCTGACACCTTAAGCTGCTGCACACTCAATTCTGTCTGTTAGATAATTGAAGGGAGCCGGAGTGAATGCCAGTAGTGGGTGTATGGCAATTTAAATGTCCCTTTAGTTATGACATTTTCTAGGTAATAATATGCTCTGAACTAATGGCAAAGTCAAGGTGATAATTAAATAGGCTTGTTTTAACTGTTGGCCAATGAAACATTTGCTAGTTCATTCCTGACTCACCTTAGTATCCTAATTAGTCAAATTAATTAATAAATGGCCCTGTTTCTCCTAACAAGACTATTAGCAGCCCTGTATGAGTGTAGCTAATAAGAACAGATTGCGCCTGTATTTTGACCTAAAGGGGTTTATATAATTTGCAAGTTTCTAAGTGTGTTTGTGTGCGCTAGTCTGTGTCTGTTTGCACTCTGTAGATTTCTGACAGTAATGAGCAACTGTACGAGAAAATAAACAAAGACTTGTTCCACATAATCGTTTTTATATAATCCTTGACTGAATTTAACTTTGCCATTCTTTCTCTCTATTTCTCTGCAGTTCACAAGATTACATGCCTTTTGCATTTATCTTAAAAAAAAAAAAAAAAAAAATCATATAAGAGGGATCATACTTTTTTTTATTTAGGTCTGCAATGATGCACATATTTGATTAAAGATATTTACATATATTCCATAAGACAAATCATTCTGGGAATAATGAACCATTATGTAAATATCTTAAAATCAGAACTTTTTGTATTATTATTTAGTATGGTCTTTAGGATGGTCTTTACCATTCAAAAGTCCGGGGTCGGTATAATTTTTTCAAATGGTTTTGAAAGAAGCCTCTTCTAAGACTGCATTTATTTAATCAAAATATAAAACAGTAATTTTTTGTAATATTATTTAAAATTATAATATATTTAAAAATGTCATTTATTTCTGTGATGCAAAGCTGAATTCTTTAGTGTCACATGATCCTTTAGAAATCATTGCTAAATAAAAGTATTTATTTATTTATTAATTTATGTGTTTTTTAATTAATTTATTTAAAATCAAAAGTGTTCTCTAACCCCAAACCTTTGAACTGTAGTGTACATCCTAATATTTTTATTATTATTATTTAGTTGGTCTTTTTGCATAAAAATATCATAGTTTGCATATTTTCTTTTCTTGTCATTAAAGATGGTCTGTTTAAATACTCGTGTGACACGGATTGGGGCATTTTTGAATGATTATCTTCCTAGAGGCTGTGTATGAATATACATGTAATATGTAATTTGTAATTAAAGCTCTGAGATCTGCTCCATGTAAAATAAAAACTGCTTTTATTAGGCTTCTGGATATAGTTGGAGGTTTGGAGTTTTAACATATTTTGTTAATATGTTTAATGGGAAAAAATATTTCAGCATAGTACATGCAATTATATGTATGTAGGTTCCTTTACTATGTTTTTGACATATGTGTCAGATTAAAAGTGTTCAATTATTTGATATACTGGCTCTTAAATACTGAGCACAACTCATGATATCTTGCAACATCTCAGAACTAATTCCTCAAAAACTTGGTTCCAGTGATTTTTGTCACAGATGTGGCAGAGCTGGACAGCCCGAGGCCACACACACACACACACACTCACACTCACACTGAACATCAAGGCACAGCACAGCGCTGCCCTGAACTGGGTCACAGCCACAAAACATAACAGTCCTAAAAACATCCAGTGCGTCACACAAACACTTTTAATAATTTCCATGCACTATATGACTGCATACAGTAAACTTGTATAAAAGAGTGAAAAAATGCCCATATTCATTTTATAAGTCCACTTGTGAGTGGGTTGTCTGTCATTTTTATTTTACTGTAAACCTTTTGAAAAACTTTCCTAACTCTGAAAAGTGAGTGTAACAGTGTTTGTGTGTGTGTGTGTGTGTGTGTGTATCCTGGTAAACCCATACATTGTGGGTTTCCCCCCAAAATAGTAATACCATACATACTTCTTTTTCTTATTATTATTTTTTATTATTTTTGGTCCCCATGAGGAAAACAGCTTATAATTCATATTACATGATGTTTTTTGAAAAAAGACAGAAATGCAGAAAGTTTTATTTATTTATTTATTTTTGTTGTGAGGGTTGTGTCTATGGGGTAGGGTTAGGGGACAGAATAATCATTATGTACCTGTATATGGAAAGTCCCAATAAAACATGAACACCCAATGTGTGTGTGTGTGTGTGTGTGTGTGTGTTCTCGTATATATTTATGGTTTATGAGGACACTCCCTGTCGTCGTAAACCAAATGGCTTAAAAAACATACTAAACAATGATTTTGTTTAGTTTTTTTAAATGCAGGTGTTCTGTGATGGGTAGGTTTAGGGGTAGGGTTGGTGTAGGTGGAAAGAATATACAGTTTGTAGAATATAAAAACCATTACAGAGAGTTCCCATAAACCACATATTCAAGTGTGTGTGTGTGTGTGTGTGTGTGTATGAGAGATTGAACACTTCAGTACAAGTGTTCAACCCAGCTAAGTTTGTATTTACATATCATAAGTGCTCATTATGCCTGTAATTAACTCCCTATGGGATTTCAGGACTGCCTTTGCTCTCAGGGAAAAGAGAAAGAAGATAAATGCTAGTTTAGATTAAAAAAATACTAGGCACTATATTGTGTGTGTGTGTGTGTGTGTGTGACACTCACATGAAATATGCCTTTTCAATTAATTGATTTCATTTTCTGTGTAGCTGTATATAAAAAATTTTTATTTTATTTTATTTTATTTTTATTTTATTTTATTATTTATTTGACCAGAAATGACACATCACTTTTAAAAAGTTTTGAAAAATTATTTAAACTTCTTTTTTTTCACCCTGCATAAAATAGTTTTCTCCCTGTTGCTTTAGTTCTGTCTCCATCCATCTTTCCCTGCGAGTTATCCACATCTATATCCCTACGAGTTATCCATATATGCATAAATGAATTCCAATCATCTGTACATGTCCCTATAATCTGTGTCCTCATTTGCATAATCTTCTCTTGGGTACTTGTGCATTTCCCGCTCTCTGTTCTCTCTGGCTGGACTGTGAGCTTCTCCCTCTTGCATCCCTGCCTTCCCTTGTCCTCTTCCATCAAACTCTAACTCTCCCTCTCTCTTTCTGTTGATTTCATGTTTTAACTCGCCCCTACTTCCCGCCTCTCTCTGATGAGACCTCTTTGAAGTCACGGTTGTCACAGCAACAACATGATAGTGAGGGGATGGTTGAGGGCTATCTCTCTGTGGAACACTGGGGATTCTCTGATCGTCCCAAGTATATAAATCAAACTCTAAAATTAGCATTTTTCTTGGTGAGTAAATATGGCTATCATTCAAACACAAGTAGTGTAATCCCCCCCCCAGCCCAGCACATTTTAGAACATGTCTGTCATCACTGAATGCTGCGAAAGCTTTTGGATTGGTTTCAAATGTCACGCTGTCTGTGATATTTGAGAGTGCAATATTATAGGAGATTTGAATGTAGATTTTAGGCCATCCTTGAATGGAGATATCAGGTCAGTCAACAGCACTGTGTGTTATTTTTATCACACATGTATTGGGTTTCCCCACCAGGGGTCTAAAAATAGACAAAAACAAAAAAAGAGGAAGGTAGAGGCAGTTTAGTGGTGAGTGGGAGGGAGGAAGAGAAGAAAGAAGAAGAATGAGCGAGTGAAAGACTAGCCCGCTCCTCCTCTTGTGGCCTCTCTACTGGAGTGGATCGTTCACGAAGACCCTCAGAGGGTCTCAATCTCAAGACCACCATAAAGTGAATCCTTCATTACATACTGCCAGTGGCCAAGCCTTTTTTGGTATACGTGTGCAGACTAAAGCCTGAATTCAGTGCAAGCTCTAGAAATTGGATGAAGCCTATATAAAAGAGCAAATCACCGGAAAATGGACTGTAATAGAATATGACAGATTTATGCATTTAGCTAAAGCTGTTTTATTAAATATTATCACTATATATTTTAAAGCCTTGTCTGCTTCAATTTACACACACACACACACGCGCACACACACACACACACACACACACACTGGTTTCCATGTTTTATGGGGGCTTTCCATAGACATACAGTAATGACTTTTATACTGTACAAATTGTAAATTCTATTAACTAAACCCTAAACCTACCCATCACAGAAAACTTTCTGCATTTTTATATTTTCAAAAAACTTCATTTTGTATGATTTATAAGCTGCTTTCCTCAGGGGGACAAAAAAAGGTCCATAATTCCCATAATATAGGGAATACCAGGTACACACACACACACATGTATATGTGGTTTACGGGGACTCTCCATAGAAGTAATGGTTTTTATACTGTACATTCTATCCCTCTATACTACCCCTACCCCTACCCCTAAACCTACCCATCACAGAAAACTTTAGTAAGTTTAGTATGTTTTTTAAGCCATTTGGTTTACGACGACACAGGAAGTGTGCCTGTTCCTTCCTCCTCCTTCCAAGAACCTGAACTTCGTTATAGAGTCTAATTTGGTTTGAACAAATTCTTCAAAATTTATATTTTAGTTCAGTCATGAAACTCTAGATGGCACAGGCTGATAGGTCTCACATGCAATCTGCAATCAATCACTCTATTATCACATGGCAGGCCAATTGACTTCTGCTGATTCTGCAGTGAGACTTCTTGCTCAGCATTTAAATAACCTGGTTCAGTGTCTGCTGTAAGCTTCCTCTGAAAGACTCCACCTCCCCCAGCTCCACCTGCCTAGATCTGCTACAAGATTATGCCTATTGATGAAGCAGAAACATATATCTATAGCCGCGTTTCCACCGCAGGAATTTTCCCCAGGAACTAGAAACTTTGGGGTGGCACAATCCACAGGAATCAGGGTCTAAATGAAGTTCCGGTAAAAGTTCCCCCTCTGAAAGTACCTGCTCGCTAGGTAGTACTTTTTCAAAGTTCCGGAACTTTCGGGGGTGGGACTTTGGCGCTGAACATGCTGATTGGTTGAGTTCACGCGGCATTTTATTTCAGCCATCGTTTTTTTAAAGTCTGTTGCAGTGCGTGCAGTAAGAGTTGTTTGCTATTCGTCAATCCATCAGTCGTATTTTTTTAAACTGTTGATTCGATGAGGTTCAGGCTTTATTAAGCTTATATGCAGAGGATGAAAGTCACGCGCAGTACTACGTCACCGGACTATCTTCACGGTACTTTAGACTGCTATGGAAATGCAGCTAGCAATAGGTCTGGGGGGAAAAAGTTCCTGGGACAAATTGTTCTGGGTAATTTTGGTGGAAATGCGGCTTTACACGCTCTCAGAAGTGTGTCTGTGTATCACAATGTCAAAATTGTGGACAAATACATTTACATGTCATATTCATACACAACCAAATTAAAGCTTAGAGGTAGAAATATCTCCTTAAAGGGATAGTTCACCAAAAAAAAAAAAAAAGAATTTTCTGTTAATTGTATTCACCCTTAGGCCATCCAAAATATAGTTGTTGTTTTGTTTTTTTTCCTTTAGTAGAAATGTTAAAGAAGGCTTTTAGCTGAAACCGTGGTCCTTGGTGATTTATACAATGCAAGTCAACAGCTACCGTCACTTTAAGAGTAAAAAAAATATATATATACAGGCAAAACAAAATGAATACCCATGGCTCCTGACGATATATTGAGGTCTTATGAAGTCAAACAATTGGTCTGTGCAAGAAAATGAACATTTACAACATTTTTACCTGTAATCCACAGCCTCGGCAAACGGTCCTGAACGTGTTTGTGGCAGTCTGGAGCGCGAGCTTCCTGTCACATGACATATGCTCAGGACCTCAAACGTTGGGAAAATGTGGAGAGAAAAAAAAAGAAAAAAAAAAGTAAATCTTCCCAGTTGAAATCACGCAATCGAACGTAGACTTAATTTTTTTTATAGAGGTTGTGGCATCCAGGATAAGCACAAGTAAGTGCCACTTTGATTAACAATACAACACATGGTTGTTCCCTCGCTGTTGTAAACAAACACAGCGTCAGCTCACGTGTGAGGACCCTCTCGCACATACATCATCATGCGACAGGAAGCTCGCACTCCAGACCGCCATGAACACGCTCAGGACCATTTGCCGAGGCTGTGGATAACAGGTATTAATGTTGTAAATGATGTTCAGTTTCTTGCATAGACCGATCGTTTCGCTTCATAAGACCTCAATGTATTATCAGAAGCCATGGGTATTCATTTTGTTTTGTTTTTACTCTTAAAGTGACCGAACCCATTGACTTCCAGTATATGAATCACCAAGGACCAGGCTGTAACAGTGTTTTATAATAGGAAGGAAGAGGACGGGGTCGGCTTAGCTGCTGCTGGTGGTTTTTATGAAGTTTTCCTCAAACAAACAGAAAGTCGCGCTAACCACTCAATATCATACGGGGCGTAAACAACATAAACTTGAGCTCTCCAGAGCATAGGATTCCCCAGCGCACGTTCCATCAGTCTATCCCTCTCTCTCAGCTTCTCATTCTCCCAGTCTTTTATGCGGTCTCTCCATGCCAATTACTGTAACAAGACACAGGTGTTTGTTATTTGCACTTAACCCACTTACTCACCGCTCGTTTCCCATCTCTCTCTCCCGCTGCAGACCTCGCTGAACCACGCCCCCCTCGCCACACAAGGTTTCAGTTAAAAATCTTCTTTTTACATTTCTATTGAAGAAAAGACACCTACATCTTGGATGGCCTGAGGGTGAGTATATTAACAGCAAATTTTCATTTTTGGGTGAACTATCCCTTTAAGGTCACATTTGCAGGTTACCATTTTTTACAGTGTAGGCTGTGATCCTTGTCTGTTTGGTGCATTCTTTCTTTCTGTCTTTCTTTCTTTCATTCACTGTCAGATAGAATGAATAGCAAAGCATAAAAGATGAGAACGCTTCAGTTATCTGTTGAATTATTAACCTCAAACTCTATTATTGATCCTGATAGAATTGACTGAATGTTAAATGTCTTGCTAGGGTAGAAAAAGTAACCAAGGACAAAATGTGGGTGTGTGATTGTTGGTGTATGTTGTGTATGCATTCTGTTTTGGTATAATCGAAATGTTTCCAACTGACAGGCTTTTGTTTTTCACCTTCTGCTTTCTTGTTCAATCACACATGCACAAATGCACATGCACCACCAAATGTCAGTGGGCAGGTTGGGAGTAAAAAGCTCAAGGCTGTGCAGTGCTGCACCTTGAACCACACACGATTTTTCTTTATCACATAAATGTTTATCACATATAGACACACATACAGTAGAGACTGTAAACAACACACACACACACACACACACACACACACACTGCAGTGTTACAAACATCTGCTCATGTGCTGCAGTCTAGTGGTATCTCTAAGTTTCCCACAGCAGAATTAGCTTTATTTTACTGCAGTACAGTGGACATCTGACAGTGCGTTGTGGACCTAAACATCTGTTATTCATCATCCTTTCACACTGAGTTTCACACAGAAAGTTTGTAGTTGTTTTTCTTGAGAGTTGAGGTTAATTGTGCTGGTCCATATTGGGCATCTAAATCCTAATATTGTTTCTCATAGCTTTTAGTTAAAAAAAACAAACAAAATGAAAACCATTTAAATGCACTATAAAAAATGTTAGTAAAAGAAAATCCGATGGCTCAGTGAGGCCTGCATTGCCAGCAAGACAATTAACATTTTCAAATGCCCAGAAAGGTACTAAAGATATATTTAAAACAGTTCATGTGACTACAGTGGTTCAACCTTAATGTTATGAAGCAACGAGAATATTTTTTTTGCGCCAAAAAACAAAATAACAACTTTATTCAACAATATCTAGTGATGGACGATTTCAAAACACTGCTTCATGAAGCTTCGAAGCTTTACAAATCTGATTCAGTGGTTCGGCGCGTGTATCAAACTGCCAAAGTCACACCCCCCGGTGGTGAACCATTGAAATTTCGAAACACTTATGACGTGACGAAGCCTCGTTTACTGAAATCACATGACTTTGGCAGTTTGTACGTGCTCTGAACCACTTATTCGAAACTAAAGATTCGTAAAGCTTCGAAGCTTCATGAAGCAGTGTTTTAAAATCGCCCATCACTAGATATTGTTGAATAAAATCATTATTTTGTTTTTTTGGCACACCAAAAGCATTCTCGTAGCTTTATAACATTGAACCACCGTAGTCACATGAACTGTTTTAAATATGTCTTTAGTACCTTTTGGGCATTTGAAAGTGTTAATTGTCTTGCTGGCAATGGAGGCTTCACTGAGCCATCGGATTTTATCAAAAATATCTTAATTTGTGTTCTGAAGATGAACGAAGGTCTTATGGGTGTGGAACGACATGAGAGTAATTAATGACAGAATTTTCATTTTTGGGTGAACTAACCCTTTAATTATCTAACCATACAGTGCAGAATATTATATTTTAAAATGTCAAAATATTACTTTTAATATATCTTATATTATATATTGTAATTAATGTATTTTAATGTAAAAGTATATTGTTAAAATGATATTTATAACTAAGTGTCAATCTCCTTATATAGTAGGTATATAATAAGTAAAGAGAAAATCCCTCTCCAAACTATTATGGCCTGGTTTCACAGACAGGGCTTAGATGAAGCCAGGATTAGGCCTATGTTCAATTAGGGCATTGAAGTGGCTTTTATAAATGTGCCTTAGAAAAAAACATTACTGGTGTGAATCTTGAGACATTTAGTATATTTTAAGATATGTCACTGCAAATTGCTTTCAGTTAAAACAGCTCAAATAAAGCATTAAGCCCCAAGAAGCTATGGTTTACAGTGAATTTACAACAGCTAATTGTTATGCACAACACGGAGCAGAGTAAATTTACTGTAAACCACGACTTCACGGGGCGTAATGCTTTTATAAAACGGTTACCTCACAATACAAATACTAAATCCAAAAAAATATGTATCAATGCAACTTTCATGAAGTAAAACCATTAAAAATAGTCCCTGACCGTGAACAGCAACAGAAGTTACATTTATTACGTCATTGGATGGCGGCAAAGATTGTCCTTATGTGCGAGTCACTCAGTTGCAAAGACTTTTATATTGAAACTTGTTGTGAACACAGAACAAGACGCAAATGACAAATGCTTTGACTAGCACTGTCAGTGTCAGGAGGGCACGGGAAAACCCATTAAATGTTAAAAGGACAAGATCGCAGCGGACATTCAAACTGATTTTTATTATGAACATAGGACTGACCTGAAGGAAAATGCTAAATTTGAATGCAGGTAATACACTCGGGTCACTCAATATCTCTCTCACAATACTCTTCATAATGCAGTAAGCTTCAATGAACAAAATCAAGAGAACACACATGTTTACGTTGCTAAGAGTGTTTTCTAGCAACATACACATTCAGTGCCGCAGCGATACTTATGTAATGTGGTCAGCTGTATGTTTTCGGGAATTTTACAACGGCTTCAAGCGACCAATCAGAATCAAGGGCTGGAACTATCCGATTTATAACATGCATTTTAGTCTGGGACTAGGCTTAAGCCTTGTCTGTGAAACTGGAGGTGAGTTTGTTTAGACTTTAATTAATTTCTTATTGGCATTATCATCTACTTTGGGTTGCCCTTAATGTTGCTTTATTATTGTTTATTGTGTTATTTTAGTGTCTTGTGCATTATCCTTGTGGTGTTTTGTGTTTGTGCTTTGCCTTTGCTGTTACAGACACAGTTGCAGAGACAAATGTGGATAAACTTTAAGACAATTTAGTCTTCTTTTGTTACTATATATTTTAATGACTTACAGTTAGGAACTGAAACATGTACAGTCATCTAAATGACTTGTACATGTACAGAGTCCAAATGACACTAGTGTAAATATGCACTGTATAAAATGTTAGTAAAAGTTACATTAGTTACCTTAAAATATATATTTTTGAAAGACAATATATGTATTTTATTTTAAAAGTATGAATTGAATATAATTTATTATATTTTTAAGACCATACATATACTTAAAGTAAAAGTATACTGTAAAAGTATATTGTTATATAATAAAAACGAAATTTATTGGAATCAGTTCACTTTATGTATTAAAAAGATTGCATAAAAGTAGCCTAAGCACGTTTAAGTAACCACGTATGCATTTTAGTTTTAATGGACACAATTTTTGTTGTTTAGGGAACAAATCTGCTAATTAAATGTTAACCGTATACTGTATGACTCACATGCCTTCACCGACATATGCAGATCTAAAACTAACTGTGACCTTATTGAGCCTCATCAGCGTCAAACTGAGTGAAAGTCTCTCTTCTGTCATCCCATCCCCATTCAGCCAAATCACCGCAGTGCTGAAAGAGTGAGAGCGAGCGAGCGACGTGAGAGAGAGCGAGAAAGAGAGGAAGAGAACACGCGTGTGTGTGGTGTGTGTTAGTGTGTGAAAGAGCGAGTGAGGTAGAGAGAGAAGAAAACTGCAAAATCTGTCAAGGTTTTCCAGGCGTTTGGTTATTCCTCTCGACGCCTGTGCAGCGCTGACTTGGGTCGCGTGCTGGAGGGTGAGTGCTCGTGCTCTTCTTTCTTCATGCACGTTACCGTCGCTGTATGAGTGGCGCGTGATTAGACAGCATAGTTTCAAGTCGAGAGATCGATTCGTTCCGGTGCTTTCGAGCCAAGTATGACAGATCCAGTCAATGTATATCCAGTAGTCCTGCGGACCACGCACTATAGTGAAACGCTGATTTATTTCATTTTTTACATGTATTAATTTAACATTATTTTCTCTATTTTGCGACTAAAGTCGAAATTGTTATTTGTGAGTTTTGTATCGCTAATTTTTTTTGTCGCACTTAGCGCGAGACTCGTAGTTAGGTTATGGGCTCGTGTCGTGGACAGACTGGTATGTGTCATGGATGTTGCTCATTTCTCTAGTGCTGACTTTTGGTAACGCTACGAGAAAAGAGTACTGCGGTTGTGAAGATTTGAGAAGGGGTAGACACGATGTTTGTGTGGGGGGTCAGGATTTGAAGTCATTGTGAGGACCAAATGTCCACACAATAAGGATAGTAAAACCTGAAATCCACTACATAGTGGGGACCAGCTAACATACTATATATATATATATATATATATATATATATATATATATATATATGCTAAATAATTTCCTCATGATATGTATCTAGAAATGCTTCTGTAAGGGTTGTGCTTAGAGGCAAGGGATAGAAAATATCATTAGCAGAGTATAAATGCATATTAGGAAGTCCCCATAATGATAAGGAAATGTATAGGTGTTTGTGAGGGTCATGTTTGCCTATGTATGGTTGCAAAGTAGTAAAATATGAAATCACTTTGTGAAATTACTTTGTGGGGTTCAACTAACTGTCCTCATGAGGAAAACAGCTTAATATGCTAAATAATGTTCTAATGAAAAAGTAAAAATGCAGAAATGTTTCTGTAAGGTTTAGAGAGGATATGAAATATCATTAGCTCAATATAAAAGCAATAGAACTCCAAGGAAAGTCTCCTTTATGATTGTGTGTGTGTGTGTGTGAGAGAGAGAGAGAGAGAGAGCGTGAGTGGATGAGGACAAAGTGACGTGTAGAATGGCCGAATTATTTATATATATTTTTTGATTCTGCCTTGAGTCGGGTATGATTATTTTCTGCCTTCTTGTGGCTTTGCTGGAATGAAGATATCACTTTGAGCTTTATGAATGGTGCACTGTATCTGAAATCATGAATGTGCACATGTGAATGCATGTGCGTGTGTCATTGAGAGCTCGCACATGCGTGCAGGCCTGCATGCGCAACTGTCCTCTGAGATATTTTGGGCCAAGGTCTTTCCCCAGACCCCTTCCTTTTTTTTTCTCTCTCAATCCTTTTGCTCTAAATACTTGAATACCATCCTTTCATAAAGCACACATTTCTCTGTTTTCTCTACTCATTTCCTCCCACACTCTTCCCACTTGCCAGTTGGCCTAACCTGCTGACAGGGGAACATATTGCCATCTCTACAGAAAACTACACTCCCCCTGGGCTCTTGCTCCCCAGTCGAGTGGACACACCATCTGTGGAACCCCCAGTACACCACGAGGGCTGTCTTTCTAAACGTGGTCATGTCTGGCATATTTTGAACTCCCTCCTACATAAGACCTATATTGCCTAAATCTCCTGGAAGAAATAAAGGACGACTGGATATTGTTCTGTTGTGCTGTAAGGCTAATAGTGGCTGATGTTTTAGATTGGTTGAGTTATGTTATAGTGTTTTTAATGGTCACAGCAGTGAGGGATTTATTATGTTCTTTACTGGACTGCCAGATTTTCAGCCCAATGTAGATATTACAGCGCTGTACAGTTACACAAAAGTTTTCGATTACTTTTTTCTGGAATCCACATTCCTTTTAATTTTTATTTTATACATGCGTATGTATGTTATATATCAATATAATATTTTATACTTTGTGTTTTCATAAACATGTGACAGAAATCGCTTAACCCCCAGAAACCCTTCTTGATCAAGATTACAGAGTTTTTGGTGGAGGAACATAGGTAGGTCTGTACGTCGCCTGATTTCAGCACCACTGTGACGGACAGCTCCCAATTGCCTCACTGTTTCTTCTCCCACCCTGTAGCCTTGATTTGCTCTTTTATATTTTTCTCTTTCACTGAGTGTCTTTCTATTCGCTTCGCCCCTCATGGCTTTTAAAATGGGTTACATTGGTACCTGCACATTTACATTTCAATAGCTGTATCACATGACCAGCTGTTTCTGCAGTATGCACAATTTTGCACATATTGACCACTATGATTTATTCATGTTTTTTTTTTTCATCTCTACAGTATGACCATATGCTACTTGTACACTATTCACACACTCACACATATGTAAATTATTAAATTATTTACAAATAATTTAAATATAAATAATTTAATACATTTCATGATTAATTTAATTATTATATTATTATTTAATTATTATAATGATTTAATTTATATTTTTATTTTAAATATTTTATAAATATATCAAAATTTAAAATATTTAAAATAAAAATAAATTATAAATTAAATTATTTATTTATATATATATATATATATATATATATATATAACATATCACAGATTTTTCAGCAAAAATAAATAAAATTCAAATAAAAATGGGGGGTTTAAGACAAATGTAACTTTGCTTTCCATTTATTACTAGTAGCCTAGTATTTAGCTACAGAAATGTATTAATTAAAATAAATTATCTAAACTATTTAGGTTCACTTAAGACTTTATAACCGACTGTATATAAGAATACTTGTCGAGATGGACATTTTGAGATTTTTTTTATCCGTCCGTTATATAGCGAAATAACGCTCTATTATGTGTTTGCGCACCATCTGAAAGGTGCCTCTCTGTGCGTGCATGCTTTGAGTGTGTGCGCACAGGAAACAACGTGCAATTTCGAATTTTGCCTCTTCTTGCATTTGAATTGATTAAAAACGTGAGTGTTTTAAATTGTTCAGACTTACAGACGTGCAAATAATAAATTTCACTTTATAATGGCTAAGCGCAATTAATCCTTAAATTCATGCGCTCCGAACCGTGGGGCCTGTTTCGTACCTATCACGGATCAACAAAGATCCGTTGCACTCCTAATATATATGTATATATTATACCATAGATCAAGCAACACATTTATTTTAAGCAATCATTTTTGCTTGCTGGATGGAATTATTTTTTTTATTTTTTTTTATTTTTGACAGGCCAGTAACCAACCATCCGGAGTTCCCTAGCTGCTCTGAACGCTTGTGTAGTAATGGCCTGGCAAACACGCACAACATCCCTAAAAGGGACTTTTGCATATGCAGACTCTACTTCTTAATAAAATGTACTACTATTCCAATGCTAGTACACCAAGTGCTAATGCATTCTTCAGAGGAACTTCATTATTCACCTTATTATCTTTCCCGAAGCCATTTTTCCTCACCTTTAACTTCTTCAAAGCTCCTCTTTTCTGCTCTGTCAATGCTCTATGGATTATCTTAACCCTCACACATAAACCACTATTCACTACGAATCCTTCATTCATATCAAGCTCACCCTGGGGCTCCCGACACTAACTGAAGAAGATTTCACCAATAATAACCCATTATTGTGTTCTTCTCCCCCTGCCAAAAACCAAGCCTAAAAAAATGTTAATTTTCCGGGCTTCTAATCCAGTGGCTATATGGTGCCATTCTGTGAATTAAGGGAATTGTGGCTCTTCTAGAGACATGCCAATCAAATCCTCATTCTTGTTCCAGAGCGTGAGTGCAAAACGTGTAACAATCCAGGAGGTATTACACTGCAAAACCTTTCCGATACTGTTCACATTCTCTATTTCTTGATTATTCTTTCTGATTCTCTCTTTCTGTGTTTACCTTCAAGCTTTGATGTGTCAATCTATTCAGCAGATATAAAGCAATACGCAGCTGTGATGCTTTACTGCAGGGTATTACAACAACCGTCAGTTCTATAACCCTAAACAATGAATTTAGCTAATGAACTGCTTGTGTAATTGCCTATTTGTTGGAATACAGACCTTTTAGGGGCTAGTTGATTAATAGCTAACATTGAGCCATGGCACAGTGGGTAGTGCACAGGCTCACATAGGGTGCAGAATCCAGTTTGTGTCCCAATCCCATTCTCCCTCTCTCTCTCTTGCACTTTCCTGCTATTCTGTCTTGTTCATTATAGCCTAAAGCCATAAAAATTAAATAGCAAATGATTTATAGTGTCTTTAAGCACTCCTATAATTCTGAAGATATGTCTCACTGCATGCTTGCCCCTAATCATTTTAGTCATACACTGTTTAAAGGACACTGTTTGTCCTTCATCTGTTTGTTCTGTTGATGAGTCACACACTAGTTCAGTAGTCGATGGAGAGGAATTTTTCATCAAGCCCTTCAGGCACAGCTAATATAATAATTCTTGGCCTATAGTTATTAAAGTGCACTCTATTTGCCTTAAGTGGCAAATGGTTGATATTGAAACAAAAGCCAGTAAAACAATTCAAGAGTTTGAAATTAAGAAAGAATGACTCGTTGGCAAATGGTTATTTAACAGAGATCTAAGTTGCTGAATGGTGCAAACTGAGTAGAATTATTTTATTTATTAATAAAATAATAATTATGACCACTTAAGTGACTACATAAGTTGGTTTGATCCAACAAAAGGTAAGCATTACTACATACAAATGGCAGTTTGTGTCATTTGGATACTCCATTGCAACACCAAGCTCATGGGTTCGACACACATAGTGACAGGATAGGATTGCTTATATATAAAGTTATGTGTTATTTTATGTGTTCATTTATTTGTTTGTTTATGTGATCAGATGTATCATGTTTCGTTCAGAACATACACTAGCATTCATTCATGGTCAGTAAGAATTTTTTAAATGTTTTTAAAGTCTCATGCTCACCAAGGCTGCATTTATTTGATCAAACATACAGTAATATTTTGTAATATTGCTACAATTTAAAATAATTGCCTTCTACTTTATATATTTTAAAATGTGATTTATTCCTGTGATGGGAGAACTTTCTATATTATTTAAAGGCTTAGTTCACCCAAAAATGAAATTTCTGTCATTAATTACTCACCCTCAAGTCGTTCCACAACTGTAAGACCTTCATTCATCTTCGGAACACAAATTAAGATATTTTTGAGGAAATCCGAGAGGTTTTCGAGAGATACGGAGTCGGCGTTCTGACATTTAACCTGTAAGCGATGCACTGTCTCTACAACATAAACGGCGTAGGAGAATGACAGGGAAGAGAAGAAATTATTGAATAAAGTTATTTTTGTTTTGTTTTTGCACACAAAAAGTTATCGTCGCTTCATAACATTAAAGGATTAGTTCACTTTCAAATGAAAATTAGCCCAAGTTTAACTCACCCTCAAGCCATCCTAGGTGTATATGACTCTCTTCTTTCTGATGAAAACAATCTGAGAAATGTTAATATCCTGATTCATCCGAGCTTTATAATGGCAGTGAATGGGAGTCACTAGTATGAGCTGAAGAAAGTGCTTCCATCCACATCCATCCATCATAAATATGTGCTCCACACGGCTCCGGGGGGTTAATTAAGGCCTTTTGAAGCGAAACGATGCGTTTGTGTAAAAAAATATCCATATTTAAACAAGTTATGAAGTCAAATATCGAGCTTCTGCTAGACTGCCTTCCGTATTCAAGTTACGAAGAAAGTGTAAACTGGCGTCGTGTCAGTTACGTTTTTTCCGTAAGTTGAATAGGGAAGGCATAGGACGTAGCGTAACCTTTGTGAACTGCAAGAGTTTTACACTTTCTGCATACGTTGAATACAGAAGGCGGTCTGGCTGAAGCTCGATATTTGACTTCATAACTTATTTAAATATGAATATTTTTGTACACAAATGCATCGTTTCACTTCAGAAGGCCTTGACCCCCACGGAGCCATGTGGAGCACATATTTATGATGGATGGATGTGGATGGAAGCACTTTCTTCAGCTCATACTAGTGACCCCCATTCACTGCCATTATAAAGCTCAGATGCGTCAGGATATTTAATAATATTTTTCAGATTGTTTTCATCAGAAATAAGAGAGTCATATACACCTAAGATGGCTTGAGCGCGAGTAAAGCTTGGGCTAATTTTCATTTGAAAGTGAACTAATCCTTTAAGGTTGAACCACTGTAGTCATGTTGACTATTTTAACATGTCTTTACTACTTTTCTGGACCTTGAATGTGGTAATTATGTTGCTTTCTCGTGGGGATCAGAAAACCTCTTGGATTTTTGGAAAATATATTTTTTGGGTAAACTAACCCTTTTATGTTATTTTATTACATGTTATATTTTTATATTGCATGTTTGGTTGTTTATGTATTTATTCATGTTCTTCTGTCCCATCTTTTTAGATGAGTTCATTTAGCACCAGGGCACTGACGCTCCTGTCGTCCGTGTTTGGGGCGTGCGGACTGCTCCTGGTCGGTGTGGCTGTGTCGACGGACTACTGGCTGTTAATGGAAGAGGGCATTGTCCTGCAGCAGAACCAGACCAATGAGGTGAAGATGGCTCTGCATTCTGGACTCTGGAGGGTCTGTTTTGTGGCTGGTAGGTACCATTACTGTTAGAGCTGCATCATCTACCCAGGAGTGCATTTCCCGAAAGCGTCGTTAGCTAACTATGGTTGCAAGTTCTGTCATTACAAACACCGTTCAATGATTTGCTGTTTCCTGAAAACATAGTTCCAGCGAACATTCACAAACAGCATAGCAAACTTACGCAGTTGGAACTACAGAACTCTTGAGCTGTGGTTAGAAGCATAGTTTCTTCTTAAATGACTTGTGGACTTAAATAGATCATGCTCTTGGGCACAGTAAGCAACCTAACATTCAGTACATTCTAACCACCTTATTCCTACGCCCCATGACGCTTTGCGCGAATTATGTATGTGTAACTTCCATTAAGCTGTAAACAATCAGTAAAAGGCTCGCTCTACAAACACAATAATACATGTTTTATAAACTGGGTACAATGAGATGACATTACTCTACTCACCCTTCAACCACTGAAAAGGACATTTTAAAAGTGTAAAAGCATCAACAAGGTTCTTTCAACAGTCCATGAATAACCCCAAAAGTGTGACTCTTTCCACAGCAATAACAGATGGGTTAAATATCACTGTATTATGTGACATACGTTACCTTAATAAAAAAAATGTTCATTAACTTCAGCATTGCGTCATACTATTTCAAAGTGCTTTCCGTCATTTTGACGGATAATAAATTGCATTTACCTTTGAAAACAAACTTGGAAAGAGATGTGAGGATTTGAGGAGAAAAACAAGAGATTCTTTGTGCATTCCAGTGAATTATTAATGGGATATATTGTAAATTAAATTGGGAGAACAGACCACAGATGTGCAGTATATGTTGGACTTTTTCATACTAAGGCCAACATATACAGCGGAATGCAAAGGAGAAAAAAGAAAATCATGAGGAAAACTAAAAAGAAGTCTTGCCATAGATATTCTTGTTATAACAATTTAAAATACCAAGTGTTATATTATTCTTATGATGTCGTAAAATAAAACATGAAGGAAAATTAAGAGCTCATTTAGTCAAACTGACGAATAAGCTTTGTTTGTAGGTCAACCTTATGATTTAAAATGATTGTTTCAGTGTTTTTGAATGGAAGTTCCCCAAACCTGACGTTCCAGTAATTCAAAACGCAATAGGCTCATCAGGAATAAGGTGGATATTTGTTCTATTTAAATATATATATATATATATATATATATATATATATATATATATATACATTTAAATATATATATTGTAGCGTGTTAACAATCAGAATCATTTTTAAAGAGTGCCCATGTGCGTAAAATGCACAGGGGGAGTCCGGAAAATTACGTATGCGGGAAAACGTGATTAATCAAACATCAAATAAAGCAAAATGACATGGAGCAAAAAACAGTGAAGTAGTCATTAGGCACCATGTTCGTTACAGCAGCATCTCGGAGATCTTGAATAGATTAATTAGCAGACGTTTTTATACTCTGTGTGTTCATTGAACCTAATTAAATTAAGGAAAACTTTTCCACACAATAAAGTTAGGTTCATACAACAAGTCCACATAGTCTGTTGAACAAACTTAATAAGGTTCTTGTATCAGAAAAAAATATTTGTTGAATGAACTTAAATTAGGGAAAACATTTCCATGAAATTATATTATATTTTTCCAGCAAAAAATAATTAGTTTTAATAATTAGGACAGATTTCTTGTAGTCTTGTTATATGAACTTAAATTTATCAAGTTGTTGTGGTTACCATTGTGGTGAAGAGTGAAGCTTGTGCTTAGGTTGTGGTTAGCTGCTGTGCACATGAGAGTTCCCTGATTGTCTGATGGGGGGGCGGGACCATAGACTGTACTCAGATGGCTTAATCTGCATATGAAGAAGAGCAGCACTGTAATCAATTAATCTTACTTTAAGTTACAATAAATAGCTAATCTGTAACATACATTCATACATAACTTTTTATAGCTATAGCATGTGAATATAATGAAAAAGAAATTACCTATCACTGCATTGATGCCAGCAAAGCTATGGCTCAATGAGTAAAGCAACAGTCATGATAGTTTAGTGTCGCCACCCACAACCTACAGTAACAACAAGCTCTACTCTTCAGCACAGTGGTAACCACAAAAATTTCAACATAGAAACTCTGTCCAGCATAACTGAACATTAAACACTAACAAGCCTTTCCCTTTAATAAAAAACACATTAAACAGCACTTATTTTCAACATTTACTCTTCTGATCTATCCGTATGCAAAGCATGCTGGGAACTAGAAGTCCACTGCCCAGTTTGATTCAATGCAACAGAAATGATTAATGTAGTCCTAACACAAATGGTTTGAGTTAACTTAACATTTTACAAATTTCATTTCATTTAACGTAATTAAATTGAGTACAAATTACAATTAGATGGCAAGAGTTCGTTCACCCAAAAATGAAAAAAATTCTGTCATTTAATTACTCACCCTCATGTCGTTCCACACCCGTAAGACCTTCGTTCATCTTTAGAACACAAACTAAGATATTTTTGATGAAATCCGAGAGGTATATGACTCATCTATAGACAGCAATATAATCAACACTTTCAAGGTCCCGAAAGGTACTAAAGACATCGTAAAAACAGTCGATGTGACTGCAGTGGTTCAGCCTTAATTTTATGAAGCAATGAGAATACTTAACGACTTTATTTAACAATATTTTCTCTTCTGTGTCATTCTCATATGTTGTTTTCATCCAGCGCTTCCAGGTTCTATGTCAGAACACCGACTCATTATTGGCCGGCTCCTACGTCAGAATCACACGCATGCATCGTGCTGCTCACATGATCAGCTTTGGCCAATACTGAGCCGGCATTCGGACATAAACATGGAAGCCTTCACTGTGCTTACTGCGTCACCTGTGTAAGGATAATGACAGGGAAGAGAAGATATTGTTGAATAAAGTTGTTATTTTTGTTTTGTTTTTGTGCACAAAAAGGCTGAACCACTGCAGTCACGTCGACATTTTTAACAATGTCTTTATTACCTTTCTGGACCTTGGATTTCATCAAAAATATCTTAATTTGTGTTCTGAAGATAAACGAAGGTCTTACGGGTTTGGAACGACATGAGGGTAAGTAATTAATGTCAGAATTTTGGGTGAACTAACCCTTTAAGTAAAAAACTAAAGATTTGTGTTTATTTTATTTAAGAATCTTTTTTGAGTGCACCTGTGACAGACCTATATTGGTTCTTACTACAGAGGTGCAACCATGTTACTACGGTTTTGGGAAACAGTCGTGATTGTTGGTTAGTTTGTCCAGTGATGCATTGTACCTACTGTAGTAGTTAATCACTGAGTTACATCATTATATGGGAAACGCACCCCAGTTTGTTGCTGAGACAGATGCCTGATTAAAAACCAAATGCCAATTGATTGTGGCGTCATGCTGTGTCAAGCGTCACTTCCTCTCGCCGTCGACTCCTGCATAAGGTTTTGCTCACAGATCCAAAGGTGAATCCCTGTGCATCGGTGTATCATCGAATGGTAGTGTCATCTAAATCCCTTGGTTAAGTTGCAGTTTATTTGTGGGGCATCCTGCTGTGTTATGCAGCTGGTCTTCTGTGTCCCTGCACCGCACTGGTGTGGCATCCTGTTGCATCACCCTCCTAAATCGTGCCACACATTGTAACAGAAACTAGTGAGGCTGTGTGGGCAAACCACTGCAAGATGCCAAATCAGTAACCACATAAAATTCCTAGGCTAATAAAAGATGCAGTGAAACAAGCCTTTTTTCATTTTTTTTGTTTAAAGTGCACCTATTTTGCTATTTTAAACGTTCCTAATTTTGTTTTGGAGGTCTCCTACAAAAAAACACTTTAATTTTCTCATAATGTACATTGCAGCATCACCTCTTTTCTCACAGTGTCTGAAATGGTTTGATAAAGGAGTCTATCTCTCTAAACCCTTCCTTTCCGACTGCCTACTCTGCTCTGATTGGTCAGACGGCCCAGTCTGTTGTGATTGGTCTACCGCTTAAAGCGTGTATCGTAAATGAAACTCCCATTACCATATTTGAATCCTCAACACTTTTATACACGGTGATATGTACAGTAACAGCGCAGTAGGTTTTACCGTATCAATTCCTCATCTTTTTGTGTTGCAATTGTATATGTTGCTTTGCATCGCATGCTGGTATGTTTTCATGACACTGACAGGAAGTGCTGAGGTGGACTGAAACGATGCCACACCAGTTGGTGGCAAATGGCTGACTAAGAGAAGTGTGAGGATGATGTCACCTTTTTTCTAGCTCATTTTAGTTTGGTATTTAGTTTGCCTGTATGTGGGTGTTTGAAAAATCACAACAGGAAGACTCTTTGCCCATTAGGTGTGTTGTGTGTATAATTTGCACTCTTTTCATGTGCTCTAGAGAGCATATGATTTATGTGTTTAAAAGGATCTTTTTTATATGTGTGTGTGCCAAGAGCGAGGTCTAATGTGCCCTTCTTTCATGCACATTATGCAGAAGCGTCATGCCCATTTAGTGCCTCTTCAGATTTTTAAGTTGATTTTTAAATGCATCTTTGAAATTATATTTTAATTAAAATAATTAAAATGATTGTAGGTTAAAATACTTTGTCTGAAACTGGGGGCCACAAGGAGGTCTGTAAAAGATTTGTGAAAAAATGTATTTTAGCAAATGTCAGTGTTAATGTGTGCTCTTAAGCCTTGTACATTTTTGTCTTTTTCATTTTTGTTTATTTTAATCATTTTGCCCGTGTTAATGCCATCTGCATAAATGTTGGCTCAGGTGTGTGTTTTTATTGGAATTTTATTATTTCACCCCCATTTCCTTTTATAAATCTATTTTAAACTATAGGTACACAAAATAGTTCCTCTCAGGACCTTAAGGATAAAAATATCCCCATTAAAACACCCACTGAAGCTGCAATTTTTAATCCCAATGATGCAATCTTTGTTAATAGGCTTTCATTCTGTTGGCAAGGCTTCAAAATTAACATTTTGTGTGCACCAGCAGAGCTTTGCTGTCATCTAATGGGGAAAGTTTGGTACTGCGCCCAAACAAAATCTTACTGAAAGCTCATTTTTTAAGATATCAACATCAAATTTGGAACACAACTTATTTAGATTCATGGCTTTGATTTTCTATCAGTTTCAACATGTTTTATAAAATATATTTTTTTATGTAAAATAATGTTCATAAATCATTTTCATAAACTTAAACCTCTATAACTTTTTTCTTATTTCACTTTAAATTATTAATTTTTTTTTTTTTTTACTTCAACAATAATCTTCCAAGGGTCTTCTTTAAAATGACACTGTGCTCCCAAGCTTTACATTTTTATGACAGTTGGACATCTTGGACATTTTTGTCCTCTTTGGACACATTAAAAAATGTGTAACTTTTTTTAATTGACGCACAAGGGTTAAAATTTAATGAAATATGTTTAATGTAATTATTATTCATTTATATTCACATTTGCAATATTTCTTTATATTTTATTCTGCTTTCCAAAGACAGGTCAAATGTCATGAAATAAATTTTGCTTATTTGAACATTTTGACAGTTTTTTTTTTTTTTTTTTAACAATAAGAAAAAAGTAATATGCATATAAAGAGAAATTATGTTTCAGTGCTTTTGCTAGCAAAACATTTGTATTCTCTCACAAAAAAATATGGCGTTCCACTCGGAAACATTTGCTCTCACTCGCTAATCTATTGTGTTTCCAAAAGTACTACTGATATTTTTTTCCTCTCACCTCATTATTTCCTTCACAAGTGTTTTGCGAGCAAATGCAAAGTTAAAAATATAATTAGATATGCTGTATGCTGTAAACTTAATTAAAATAAATATTTTCCAGAAAATACTTAACAAACATTTTCAATAATGTCAGTTCTTTAATTTTGTCTTCATATCAACATTTTTCAACTCCAGTTCTTCTTACTTCTTATATGGATATAATGCATACATTTCTTATCTTGCTCAGGCCACCAAGTAAGTCTGGACAGCCACCAATGCAAAAAAAACTGCATGATGCTTCTGACTATAAGTGCAGTTTATACGTGTAATGCATGAGTTTTCTCGCCTCTCTTCTCAGTGTTTGGACCAAAATCATTGCTGTGTTTCTTTCTGTTTGTCCCTGTCTCCCCTACTGTCATTGTCAATCTTTGTCCTACTCTGTCTGTACACCCTCTCTCTGTCTGTCTTTGTGTCCCTGTCTCCCTTTGTTCCCCTGTCTCTCTCTCTCTCTCTCTCTCTCTCTCTCTCTCTCTCTGTCTCTCTTTCTATCTCAGGGCCAGAGAAGGGGAGATGTGTGGCATCTGAATACTTCACCGAGCCAGAAATAGAGATCACCACTGAGAACACAGCCAATATACTGAGTAAGAAAAATTAATGCACTTTATTGTGTATGAGTACAGATGGAAAAACAACGGTTCTTTATATAGAAATCATGGGCATGAATTTTTTTGCAAAATCTAGATTTTAGGTTAAAAGTTGTGTGTGTATATGTATATATGTGTGTGTGTGTGTGTATATGTATGTATGTGTGTGTATATATATATATATATATATATATATATATATATATATATATATTTAATATATTTGTTTGTATAGAGAGCACATACATTATATTATATTATATTATATTTTTTTATCACTCCGCTGTCAGCATTCTCACAGTAAGTGTCATGGCGCACGAGAAAACCCACCTTATTTTTAAAGATACTACTGTTTTTTTTAAGCAAGAATATAGTTGTTTAGACCTCAGATATGCAATGTAAACATAGACGCTTTTGGAGATGTAAGCTCCAGGCCGTCAGCGACCGTTTAGCGCTCATGTACCCACAGAGAACCGCTTCATCTCGGCCAGTCCTTCGGGAATTTGCCGCTGGCTCTTACGTAGATAGTATTTAAACATGAAGTATAATTAGTTTTGGGTATATCAAACGGGCAATCTTTGATCGTATTAATATGTTACTTGTTCCAGAGCTAATAGATTTGGCTTAAGGGCTATATTAACTTTCATAACTTTATATTTACGTTGAAATTAATTCCTGTACTAACTAGACTGCTGCTTTTGTACGTTTGACTGAACTGTTTGCTATATAAATAATATGCTGAATTTTTTAGTATTGAAGAAGAGTCCGACTTCAGTTAAATTACTTCAGTTACATTATAAGTTACATTAATACGCCATGAGATGCCGGCAAAGACTGTCTTTATGAGTGAGTCAGTCAGTCGCAAAGACTTTTATATTGAAATGGACTGAAGCAAGGACGTTGTTTTTACTTTAAATATCTTATGAGACGCAACTGACAAATGCATTGACTAGCGCTGTCATGGGAATGTCTTAAATGTTAAAAGGACAAAGACAAAAGATTCAAACTGATTTTGAGAATATGAATATAAGACTGACCTTAAGAATATCAGCTAGATGCAGGTAATACACTCGCTCAGGCGATCTCTCTCTCTCTCTCTCTCTCTCTCTCATAATATTCCTTCATTTATAGTTCTGAAGTGACGTTTTAGCATTAGTAATGGAGGCTTGGGCTCAAGTGTCAACTTGAGATTTGAATCCGTGGCAGAAGAAAGTTTTTGAAGACACTCCGTTGTTATTCTTATTTATTTACACATTTGTGCCATTGAACCATTGTATAAACACAATATTACACTCGTAGCTGTGTGAAATGGCTGTATATCAGCACGCTGTGATTGCCTATGGCCGAATTACAGTCGTGCGATATGGCTGTATATCAGCACGGCTGTAATTCGGTCATAGGCAATCACAGCGTGCTGATATACAGCCATTTCGCACAGCTACGAGTGTAATATTGCTCATATATTATGTTATTATATTATAGTAACGTGCAGGTTGTGTATAAACACGTGACGAAGAAGATAAACATCAATAAGTCTTTACTTGATAATCCAACAGGTAAATATAAATCCAGGCAGCAACACAACACTAAGAACATACGAGACCCGACCATGAACTAAGGAAAGACAGGAACTTAAATACACAGACGATTAACTCAAATGACAGACAGCTGTGATGATTAGGTTAATGTCTATGGTGACTGACGAGTGGTGGGAACACCGAACAAATGAGCACGTGATGAAATGAAAATCAAAACAAACAGAACATGACAGTGATGGTGACAATTATATTATATTATATTTACAGTAGGTGCTGTAACTTGTAATTTGCTTTAATTGTTTAAAGCGGTTTAATCACCTATTAGTCAATTTAAATAGTCTTTTAGTGTGACAGTGATTTTTTTTTTTTTTTTTAAATGTACAGTTAGTGTGTTTTTCAGTTTTCAGGCCATAAAAACTGCATGTATAATAATTATACAAAAATATTAATAGTCAAATAGTATTATATTATCTAGTATATTTTAGCTGCTATAAATGGTAATCTGCTTTAATGTTTAAGCATTTTAATCACCTTTTAGTCATCTTTTGATGAATTTTTAAACATACAATTTAAAGCTTTTCATCATATTATGCAATAAAATCAACATGCATAATTATACAAAAATATTATATTATTATTTAAATATATAAATATATGTACTAAGCATTTTAGTTTTTCAGTCTTTTTCAAATTCTTTTAAATAATGCTTTTTTTTTTTTTAATGCTAAATGCTTTTGAAATGCTTTTTAAACGTACAAATAAATAAATGTCACACATGTGACTCAAATGATTTTGAGGGACTAACATTTCATAATTTCAATCATTTGTTCTGTCCTTGTCTCTTTGCTCTGTTAGAAATGGTCAGGACGGCCACCCCCTTCCCAATGGTCTCTCTCCTCTTTGTCTTCACTGCCTTTGTCATAAGCAACATCGGCCACATCCGTCCTCAGCGCACCATCCTGGCCTTCATCTCTGGAATCTTTTTCATTTTATCAGGTGAGTTGTATGTACTTAATTATATGGAAATATAACATATGAAAATCTGCTAAAAAGCCTTCTTGATTCTCATCATGTTTCTCATGATGTTCTCACTTTTGCAGGCCATAGTTGTGTATCCTTTTACATACTCTAGATTAGATTTTGTTTATTGATATTCAGTTTCAGTGGTGAGCTTGGTAATTCTCCACAACTCTGTCCGAAATCAGGCTGAGAATCCCACTGAGAGGTTTGCATATTTAATGAATGGTGTTCCCGATATCCATCTATGGTAATGTGCGGTACACATTATCCATTAAATGGTCCTTTTTCTCACAAACAGTAATTAATAAGAGTGGTCTCTCTGATCCAGTCAACAGAGCTCTGCCTAACAGCTGTCGTTTGCATTCGGCTAATAGAAACAGATTGTCAAGAATGTTAGTGTGTTTAGATTTGACTAATTTGCATGCAAAGTATGTCCTAAAACAGATCTGGTGTGCATGAATGTTCTGAAAGAAATCGTTATTTAAGTATTACACTAAATACAATGTCACAAAGAATGATCTTGCAGGGCTGGAGTGATACCAAAAATAATATTTCAATATAATTGCAAATTTTCTCAAGGTGTACCAGTACATTAAGACGGTAGCAAGGAGCTGTGACTTTCACAGTGTGGCATAAAGACAGCTATATGGCAGAACTATATCAGTTGATTGTATCAGTTACCTGCTGACAGCTGTACAAATCAGCCTGCAGGAACAAATTTCCCATGAAGGTTTAGAAAGCTTGTGTTTGAACAGTTCTAGAACACTGGATCAGGACTTGTTTTTAAACGGCACTGTGGAATACTTGATTCTGATTGCCTAATGCTGCAAATACTTTTGTATAATTATCTGAGTAACTGATCAGTGTCCAAGGCTATTGATTTTCCACTTAGCTGTGCTTTTTTTTTCATGTTTCTCGTATCCACAGTCTCTTTTCAAATAATAAAATAGTTTCAACTCAAATCAACTCCATACAGAATGCAGCAGTGGTTTTCAGCTTGTTTGTCTCTACAATATTTCCTCTTGTATGTCTGCTGATGATAAACTTTTATGGTAACACTTTGATGGTCCCCTTTAGACATTTTGTTGACTATAAGTAATGTTGCACCTACATGTCAACTAACTCTCATTAGTACATTATTAGTAGACTGTCTGCTTAAAGCATTAGTTCACTTTAAAATGAAAATGACCCCTTGATTTACTCACCCTCAAGCCATCTTAGGTGTATATGACTTTGACTTTACTTCTTTCAGACAAATACAGTTATATTAATAAACACCCCAACGCTTCCAAGCTTTATAATGGCAGTGAACGGGGGTCACAAGTTTGAAGCTCAAAAAAGTGCATCCATCCGTCATAAACGTACTCCACACAGCTCCGGGGGGTTAAAGGATTAGTTCACTTTCAAATGAAAATTAGCCCAAGCTTTACTCGCCCTCAAGCCATCCTAGGTGTATATTCTTCTTTCTGATGAACATAATCGAAGAAATATTAATAAATATCCTGATGCATCCAGGCTTTATAATGGCAGTGAACGGGACCCATGAGTATGAGCTGAAGAAAAAGCTTCCATCCACATCCATCCATCATAAACGTACTCCACACAGCTCCAAGGGGTTAATAAAAGCCTTCTGAAGTGAAGCGATGTGTTTGTATTAAAAAAAATCCATATTTAAACAAGTTATGAAGTCAGATATCTAGCTTCCGCCAGACCGCCTTCCGTATTCAAATTAAGCAAAAACGGAACTGGCGCGGCGTTAGTTAGCTTTTTGAAGAATATGGAAGGCGGTCTGACGGAAGCACTTGCAAGGCGAGCGTTTGTGTTTATAAAACATATGCTTTTTTTGTTTTGTTTTTTAAGAAAATGACCGATCTTTTCACTAGATAAGACCCATATTCCTTGTCTGGTATCGTTTAAAGCCCTTTGAAGCTGCACTGAAACAAATTTTGACCTTCAACCGTTTGGAGACCATTGAAGTCCATTATAAGGAGAATAATCCTGGAATGTTTTCATCAAAAACCTTAATTTTTTTTCGACTGAAGAAAGAAAGTCATAAACATCTTGGATGACATGGGGAGAGTAAATTATCAGGATTTTTTTTTATTTGAAAGTGAACTAATCATTTAATAAAGGTCTTCTGAAGTGAAGTGATGCGTTTGTGTAAGAAAAATATCCATTATTTAACATGTAACTTGTGCGACACCATGACGTACAACGTGACATCCTACATTATACGTCACGTAAGTTACGCTTTAGGTGTAAGTAGAATCCGTATGGCCGTTTGACCGCAAGCTAGTTATTTTACTTTATAACTTGTTAAAGGATTAGTTCACTTCTGAATGAAAATGTCCTGATAATTTACTCACCCTCATGTCATCCAAGATGTTCATGTCTTTCTTTCTTCAGTCGAAAAGAAATTAAGGTTTTTGATGAAAACATTCCAGGATTATTCTCCTTATAATGGACTTCAATGGTCTCCAAACGGTTGAAGGTCAAAATTTGTTTCAGTGCAGCTTCAAAGGGCTTTAAACTATACCAGACGAGGAATAAGGGCCTTATCTAGCGAGACGATCGGTCATTTTCTAAAAAAAAATACAACTGTATATGCTTTACCTTTTATACCTTGACCTTTAACAGTGGAGTTCATTGAAGTCCATTATAAGGAGAATAATCCTGGAATGTTTTCATCAAAAACCTTAATTTCTTTTCGACTGAAGAAAGAAGGACATGGACATCTTGGATGAGATGAGGGTGAGTAAATTATCAGGGAAAATTTTATTTGAAGGTGGACTAATCCTTTAAATATGGATATTTTTCTTACACAACGCATCGTTTCACTTCAGAAGGCCTTTATTAACCCCCCGAAGCCGTGTGGAGTACGTTTATGATGGATGGATGCACTTTTTTGAGTTTAACTCGTGACCCCCGTTCACTGCCATTATAAAGCTTGGAAGCGTCAGGGTGTTTAACTCTATAATGTATTTATCTGAAAGAAGAATGTCAAATACACCTAGGATAGCTTGAGGGTGAGTAAATCATTTGGCAATTTTCATTTTAAAGTGAACGAATCCTTTAATATCTGCCAACATGTTATTGTGATGGTCCCAAAACAGACATTCTACTGACTATAAGTAACTTTTTAAGTAGATGTCAACTTATTCTACTAACCCTAACCCCTTATTCTACCAACCCTACCCCTACCCATAACAGTCTACTAATACTCTGAGAGTTAGTTGACATGTAGGTGCAACATTACTTATTTTCAGCAGAATGTCTAAAGGGGACCATCAAAATAAATTGTAAACATTAAATCTTAATAAAGTTTCCAAACTTTTTTTATTAACAGAAACTAGGAGGGTCAATAGATTAAAAGTAATTCAGAGTGAATAATTTTGATCACAGAAGTTCAGAGAATTGCATGTTCTTAATTAAAAGCTTAAATGAGGAAAAAGAAAAACAAAGACATTTGATGTCAGTTTTTTGTAGTTTTTATCATTTTAATTAATTTATTTTAATTATTAGAATATTTAATTTGTATTCCTTCAATTTATTTTTTAAATATTAAGCAGCTTTTTTTCAACATTGATGATAATAATAAATGTTAATGATGCAGAAAATTCAGCTTTGCCATCACAGGAATAAATTACATTTTGAAATATATTCAAATAGAAAACATTTTATTGGAAAATGTAATAATATTTCACAATATTACTGTTTTAACTTTTTTTTTTGATCAAATAAATGCATTAAAACAGTTAAAAATCTTACCAACCCCAAACTTTT
The DNA here is from genome assembly GCA_037101425.1 of Elopichthys bambusa. Lineage (NCBI taxonomy): Eukaryota > Metazoa > Chordata > Actinopteri > Cypriniformes > Xenocyprididae > Elopichthys > Elopichthys bambusa. The sequence continues at coordinate 23,401,249 of CM074448.1, forward strand.
GAACGGTAGTATACATTGTAGTGTACATTTCACATAATACAATAATTTCAACTCTATAACTATGAGCAGAAATTTCTATATTAACAATAAATACAACTTAGTCTCTCACTTATAGCTTAATTGCAGCACTTAATTTGCACTTCTACGCGATACCATTTACACTCCAATCAAAACAATCAACATTTGCTAATTAGAATACAGTAAATCATTGAGTGGCTGTTAAAATCTAATTTGCCTCACCGTCTTCATTAGATATCAGGAAATGAACAAAGAGGGAAAAGCAAGGAGTCAGCAGCAGTGGTAGAATCAGCAAGCTCCCCAATCGTTTGCATAGGGGGTGGGGCAGAGCCCGGTCAACATGTCCCATGTGTTGCAGCTGATGCACCTCTAATGCATGCACTACTGCAGTTTAATAATAATGGATTTTGTAATGCAGGAGAAAGTACGACTGCAGCTTACTGTAGCAGCAGCGGCAGACGCCCAGCGCTGTGCCATGTAGCGCTGCATCAGGTGCTAATATTACATTTAGCTCAGCATTTTGTACTACAGAATTATTAATAAAGCACAAGACACCACAACAGCACTGTTGCAAAGTGCTGAACACAGACAACGCTGCAAAAAAACCCCAAAAAAACACAGCCTGTGATGTTCTAGACTGTAGTTTACCATTGTATAGAAGCCAGGTATATCCAGTTTCAATAGTCTCTACGCATCTTGCTTTTGCTTGGTTTTCTGGAAATATATGCCCTAATGTGACACAGCAGTTTAACATCCAATGTCTTGCATTTCTAATGTGAAAAGGAAATATGTATGCACATTCCTTGTCGATATTAGCAGCATAGACAGCTGGCAGTGACAGACTGCGATAATGTTTGATTATGCCAGAGGCTTTTCCTTACCGCTGTCTCTCTCTTTCTCCTGCGCTCTAAAATTACCGCAGCAGAGCTTTCTCCATCATAACACAGCAACATTTGAGCACACTATAAATGTTAATGTCTCCTGTTATGACAGGTTGCGTGTGTTGGTGCACTGCTTTATCGTTCACTCTCCGCACAGAGCTTTTGAGAAGAAGAGTGTTGACTATATAGTACTGTAATAGGTAAACACTGCGGTATCAACGCTTTGTTTAGGCATATTACATGTTTATGCATATTTGCTTCTTTCATTTGTCATGTTCATTAAAAGCTCTTAGTCTCCTTTGTGTGTATATAATAGTTTCTCTCTTTACTAATGCAAAGGTGTAGCATACTTATTTTCCAAAACCCCTTCACATAATATATGATACCTCAAGTTATGTGGCTTGTTGAGGAAAGGTGTGCTATTAACCTTTAGTTGATTTACACGTTATAAAACAGCACAGAACACTCTGAAAACCATATAGCAACACCCTGGCAACCATACACAACACTAGTATCATGGCAACAACATTTTTACAAGCACTACTCCTATTGAATGAAAAATCAAAGTATTATTGAATTAGTGGTACCCTAATTCTTTCCCAAAGACTTTATTCCCTGTAAGTAACTACCTAGCAACCACACCGAATACCCTAGCAACCACATAGTTATCACCATAACACCCTAGCAACCACATATCAATACATAAACATAATTTAGCGACAGCAGTCACAAATTATGCATTTGCAAGCACCATTCACATTTTCTTTAGAAAATGTTTCCAGAAAAAAACTTAGGCCTAGGCTAGGCTGGTCTTTTAGCTGGTCTTATAGGGGTTTGGGGCACTACGCTTGGCCTAAGCTTGGAGACCGACTTAAACTAAGCTAAGCTAACTAAGACCAGGTTAAACCATCTAAAATCAGCAAACCAGAGACTGGCCAGGCTGGTCTTTTGGCTGGATCTTTTAAATGGATTTTGGACACTAAGCACAAGCTTTTCCAGGTTGGAAAACCATCTTAAGCTGGTAAAAAAAAAAAAGCTAGTTTAAACCATCTAACACCAGCATACCAAAGCCTGGTTAGGCTGGGAGACCATCTTATAGCTAAGACTAGCTTAAACCATCTAAGACCAGCAAAACAGAGACTGGTCTTTTGACTGCAGTCCAACTAAACACAAGTTTGGCGAGGCTGGGAAACCATCTTAAATCAGCTTAGATCATCTTAGAACAGTCAACCAATTTTTCAGGAGGGTTGTTTCTGATCATTTATTTATTTTAATTTTTTATTTTTTTGCATTATTTACCCCTTTTTTTCTGCCATGATTTAGTGCCTTTATCCTCTTTTACTCTCTCTCAGGTTTGAGTTTAGTGGTCGGTTTGGTGCTGTATATCTCCAGTATCAACGATGAAGTGATGAACAGGCCTCGAGAGCCAGAGCAGTTCTTTCACTACCACTACGGCTGGTCGTTTGCCTTTGCTGCCAGCTCCTTCCTGCTCAAAGAGGTCAGTCACAGAGACCAGCTACTGTTAACACTCGAGCTGACTGCGTGTGTACTCTTATCACAGAGCTCAGTTCATTAAAATGCAGCTGCGTTAACAGCTTTTTCTGCTAAACCAATAGGTCTGCCCTCATCAGTATGCATTAATTTTAGCCTAGCTTTTGCTGGGGTGAAGGCTACACATTTCCGTTATGCTGCATATATGCTAATTCAGTAAGTTCAGTGCAGCAATTTGTATATGTCAGCATCTAGTGTCTGCAGTAGTCTCAACTATAGACAGTGGGGTCCAAAGTCTGAAATCACTCATTTAAAAAAAATAATAATAATAATTTAAACATGGAAATAAAGTTTTAGGATTAAACTGAAATGCAAAACAGAAGCATTTTCACAACTCTGATATATGCATATACTAATACAGAACCATCATAAACTATAGTACAGCCTACAATCATATCGATAGCTATACTACTATAGCACAATCTCTAATACTGTTCAAAAGTTTTGGTTTGGTGATATTTTTTGAAAGAAGTCTCTTATGCTCAGCAAGACGCATTATATATATATATATATATATATATATATATATATATATATATATATATATATATATAATCAAACAGAACAACCAAACAATATCTGACGAGGACCGACAATGAACAGAAAGAAACACAGGGCTTAAATAACCAGGCAAACTAATCCCAAAAAACGAGACACAGGTGATACAACTCAATCAATCAATGAAAAACCATGGAAGCAAACTGGGAAAACAGAATTAAAACCCACCCAAAACAAAACCCACGGCGCAGTGAAGGGAGGGAGGAGCCATGGTGGAGACTTGACAGGTGGAACCAGGGAAATGACTGACCTAGATGGAGCCGATGGTGGTGAAGACCCAGGCAGGGCTGAAGTGACCAGGTGACACAGAAGGTCCTGGAGAACAAGGCGGACTAGCAGCCGAGGTGAAGCCAGGGTGCCAGAGGACTGAGGTGGAGCCAGAGGAAAGACAGAGCTCGACAGAGCCAATGGGGTGGAAGGATGAGTCGCAGATGTATTGGATCTGAGTGGACGAGGAGTCAGGGTCAAACTGACAAACAATCAGTCCGAGGTGGATATACAATGCACTGAGCAGGCAACAAAGGAGGAGACGAAGGGCTGATGAGAGGCAGTGAGGACAGGGCTGAAGGACTGGGCAGTGCAGACAGGGGGTTAATAAACGGCCTTACTGGCCAATAGAGAGGACAGACCGACTTATCAGGGACGGCCCTCTAGACCGATGCGGAACAGGCAGGCATCTCAGAAATTGCCTCCTTGGTCAATGCGGAACAGACAGAATTCTTCAGAACAGGCAGAGGAGGCGAGAGTCGGAGGCAGGGTGGGAACATCAAAGACATCAATAACACAGTGCAGGGCATCGAAACGGGTATTGTGCTCCCTTCATACTGCTCAAACAATATAAGGGGTGCTGAGTTCAGCACACTTATATCTGCATTGGTTGAAGGGACAGGGCTTCACTCTATCCCCTCATATTCCACCAGTATTCCTTCGGTGACAGACAGTGTCTCATGCACCTGGTCAGATGTGTTAGGCTCAGGCTCTGGGGCGATATAAGGCTCAGGCGTCGACTCACGGTAGGCTGCGGTGGGCTCTGCCTTTCTGTCCGCTGGGTTGGTGGTGGCAGGTGGCACAAAGTGCGCGGCATGTTGCGTTTTGATCCTCCATCAGCCTGTTAAAGGGGGACCAACAGTGAAACAGGACCCAGTCCACAAATCATAGTGTACTGGATGGACAAGGTCCAAAAATTCCTCTGTGTGTCTCTCGAGGAAACGGTCCCCCCGGGATAGGAGGAAGATACGAACGGCTGCTAGATCCATGTCTTTGTCTGTCCTCCTGTCACTTGCAGTTACAGCAATGAATGAAAAAGAGCTGGAATCTAAATGCAGCAGTTAGTGTTTAATAAAAAATTAAAAAAATCAAAGATAACAGGTAACAAGAACAGAACAACCGTGTGTATATATATGTATGTATATATATATATATATATATATATATATATATATATATATATATATATATATATATAAGTTAGTAAGGTAGTTGTTAAGTTTAGGTATTAGGTAAGATGAAGAGATGTAGAATAAGGTAATGCAGAATAAGGGATTAATATGTGCTTTATAAGTACTAATAAACAGCCAATATCCTAGTAATATGCATGTTACTTACAGTCACTGTGTGTCCTTGCTGAATAAAAAGTATTGTTTTGTTTCAAAAATCATATTTACCTCAAACTTCCATATTTCCATATTTTTATTTTATTTTATGTTTATTCCATAAAAATACATGAATACATTAGTTTTGAATGGCTGTCAATGGAAAAAGATGCTTTTTGCCCCCAGATGGTATAGTTACGGCTAAATGGGTCATGTCAAGCAGCCAAACCTTGACCCCTTGGGTGATGAGCACTTTTAATTGGTTCGTTTTCTAATTTTAAAAAAAAGGCACAAGCTCGACTCCTGACTTTTTTTTTTTTTTGCATAGGACTTTCACTGAGAAAGGTGCAGTTTCTCAGAACATCTATTTGCAGTGATAGCTGTTAGCTTGTAGGAACATTTTATCTGTGATAATCCATGAATTTAAAATGAACTGAATAACATGAACTGAATAACAAGTGATTTTGTTTTGCTAGGGTGCTGGGGTCATGTCTGTGTATCTCTTCATGAAACGTTACGCCGAGGAGGAGATGTACCGGCCCCACCCTGCGCTGTATCGCCCTCGTCTGTCTGAATGCAGTGACTACAGCGGCCAGTACCTGCACCCAGACTCCTGGCCTCCTCCTCAGCGTGGACGCAGCGGCTCCGAGGTGTCCAGCGACATCTCCATTCAACTCAACCAGACCCCGCTGCCTCCGCCTAAAAGCGGCCCTTCCAATCCGCCCTCTTCCTCGGGCCCCTCCTCCGGGGCTAGCTATCACCTCCCACCTGCTTCTTCCTCCTCTTCCTCTTCCTATCCTCACACCATCCACTCCTCCCATTCTGGTGGCCATGCCCCTCAGTCCCTCCCAATGGCCACACCCCCATCCGCTGTCCCGCCCCCTCGCTACCACGCACATATGCGTATGAGCGCCTCTCCGTGTTAGAGTTCCTCCGTATGCGATACCTAAACAGAAATATGTGCATAACATTAGCTAAGAGGATAACAGGGGCTTTTAGTACTCCAGAGACTATGGGAGAAAATGGAGAAAAGGGTGCTAAGTTGAAAAGAGGTAGACGAGGAAGCACTTCACTTACAATTCTGTGCCTGAATGACGTTTTAACAGATTCTCAGAGCGAGATTAATAAGTGAGGGAATAGCATTTATACATATAGAAAGAATGTATGGAGGAAGAAGAAAACAGGAAAAAAGTACAAAATACTGACTTGCTGAAAATAGTTGAGAACAATTGTATACATATTTAAATTTGTATGTAAAATGTTTAAATCTTATTGCACACCACAACAGCATTTTCATCCACTCATACCTCATATATCATGAGCATCATGAGGCTATTTATATCATTTCTTGTTTATACAGAAGCAAAAAGACACGAATGTGCCCCAAAGGTGGCAGATTTTGGTGTCGCAGATTTATTTCAGTGGGCAAGATGCATCATTTCTGTACATAATGTATCAAGAGCAGTAGTCCTCTAGTGTAGTCCAACATATTTACTTATGTTTTATCATGAGGGCAAAGGTGCAGGGGGTCCGATTTGTCCTTTACAATCAATTTGTAATGTTTTTAGATTTGTACATCAGGGTAGATGTTCTACAAAGCTGGCTGATGTTTCCTTACTGGGATGTTGTACGCTTGGCCCCACGGCCCTCAATATGCCTTGTGTTTTCTTGTGCTCTCATATTAAAGAAAATGTTTTCAAAAAAACAAAAAACAAACAAAAAAAAAAAAAAACAGAAAAAAGTTTAGCAGTGATATAGCACGATACAAAAAGGAAACATTTGAACATATTAAACATATTTACCTTAACCTAAAATGGAGGCTGACTCCTATATGAATGCTGGAGATTTACTCTCCTTCACTGTTCAGTCATCATCTTAAAAATGCAGCCGTTCTCTTTTATTATTATTATTATTATTATTATTATTATTATTAATATTATCACTACAACTATTAATTGAATTGTTTATTATACAAAATGAATTGTAAACATGTTATATTATTACAGAAGCTATTGTAAATCAGTCCTGTGCGTGTTGCAGCAGTATTTCAGAGATCATGTTTTAGAGTAATGAAAAATAAGAACAGAAATTATCATGAGGAAGCCTTCAATAGCACAAAGCAATATGTTATGGTTTTGTTTTCCTCCTTGAGTGAACGGTTGTTCTGCCCCTGGTATCTTGCGCCATCTACTGGTCAAGCAATAATAGTGCATTAAAACAAGCACTATCTAGTACTAGCTACAGTATATGAAATCTGTATTCGATTCATTGACTAAAATGAGGCAGATGAGTCAGCATTTCCATACCTGGTGCCTGCAGATGCTGCATCGATTGAGCAATGCAGTAAAGACAATTTGTACAGTATAATTATTATTATTCCACCCAAGCCCTTTTTTTTAAAATCCATAAACATTGACCTTTGTAGAAAAATATCCCTAAATAAATATTAACTAATAAATATGATCATAATTATCTGTTATGCCCTATTTTCGTGCACAAAAGCTTGAAATATTTTCCAGAGAGTTATATCTGATAGTTCGTTATTGTGTGTAAATATTATAAACATAAATAGTTATGAAATATGAGTAGTTATAAAGAACAGGACTGGATCCTGCTGGATAGTAAAGAAATACATAGAATAACCATTTATATTATAGCCATATTACAAGTGAAATATGCAGAAGTGAAAGTATGATATATGGACAATTAAAAGAGCAAGAGGAATGGTTTTTGATCCTAATATTTATTCAAGCATTGCTGATGGTACAAATTTAGTCTGCTTTTAAGTCTCAGACGTGTGAATATCTGTTTTTGTTTCTCGTCTTTTGCTAATAATTGCGTTATAATAATCTTTCTGTTCTCACGATTCCAGTTGACATTTGTTGTTGTTGCAGTTTACGCTGAGGGTCTGGCTTATAAATATGTATGTACCATTTTGCATGACATTTTTTCATCTTTATACCCTTTTCCTCTTTTTTTTTTTTTTTTTTTTTTAAATCATCCCTGTTGGCTGTCCTTTGTCTTGATTTGTCTCTCTCAAAGTTCCATTAAGCTAAAGCTGCCTCACTCATTTGACATGTCTTTTGCTCTTTTACCCCTCATTTTTCTCTCAGCCTTCCTGTCTTTAGTTTTCTGTTTTTCAGTTATCAGTTTTGCATGCCTTTCATTCCATAATGCCAAAGCAATTGTGCCTGATACTTAAGATGATGATGACAGTTATTATTATTATTATTATTATTATTACTATTATTATTATTAAAACTGTGGCATTTCTTCTTTGTAATCTTGAATTTGCTAAATAAAACTTAAGAAACTGAAAAATATCGCACATTAAATGACTTGTTTTTTATGCACAATGCATTTCTAATGCACTTACTGACTGTATGCTTGTACTTTAATTTGTTATTTAAAAAAGCAGGGCAAAATTTGAGAAATGAGTACTGTTGTGTTTGACCCCATGAATGCAGCTTAAATGACTGATTCTATTATAATTACAATTTCATTATATTCTTGAGAAACAAGTATTATGTGAATTAAAAAAACAATCAGGAGAAAATATGTAAAAACATGTCCAGTCACAGTTCACCCTAAAATAAATAAAAAAGTGAAAAAGACTAATTTGCTTATTGATTAAGCTTATTTAAGATCATTAAGATTCTTTCAATTGTGACAATTTTCAAATTATTTAAAAAAAAAAAAAACCGTTAAAAACAATGGGAAAAATGTTTACAGTACAGTATATTATCTAAATAATTGGGGGTTTTTGCATTATAGTAATGAGAATGAGGGGCTGCTTAATTATAGAATGTCACAATTAAAAAAAAAAAAGTTTACATAATATAATTTTTCTTTTCTTTTTCCTGATTTTAGGGTGAACTATGACCAACATGTTTCATGAGATTCACCCTGCTAGTTTTTGAGATTTTAACTTAACTAAAAATCAGTTGAATGACCGGAAGAAGTTATTGATCACATGGTGAATTTCAGCCTGGAGGTTTTTATTAAAGCAATAAGCCCCAAGAAGCCATGGTTTACAGTGAACAGCGAAGCGGAGTGCCTAAAACTCCCTTAGCTGTTATAAATTCACTGTAAACCACGCCTTCATAGGGCTTATTGCTTTTATAAAATGGTTACCACGAAATATTAAAGCCAAAAAGTATGTATCAATTCAACTTTCATGAAGTAAAATCATTAAAAGCATTCCTTCCACTGAAAAAACAGCAACAGAAGTTACATTTATTACAGCATTAGATGGTGGCAAAGATTGTCTTTACGAGTAAGTCACTCAGACTTTTATATTGAAAATGACAAATGCTTTGACTATCGCTATCAGTGTCAGTGTTATCACCAATTAAATGTTAAAAGGACAAGATCGCAGCGGACATTCAAACTTATTTTTATTATGAACAGGACTGACCTGAAGGAAAATGCTAAATTTGAATGCAGGTAATACACTCGGTCACTCAATATCTCTCTCACAGTACTCTTCATAATGCAGTAAGCTTCAATGAACATAATCAATCGAGAACAAAATTATGTTTATGTTGCTAAGAGTGGTTGCCAAGGCAGACGCAGCAACATACACACTTAGTGGCGCAGCGATACTTACGTTATGCAGTCAGCTGTATTTTTTCGGGAATTTTACAACGGCTTCGAACGCGGCTCAACCAATCAGAATCAAGGGCCGGAACTATCCATTTTATGAAAATGTGTTTTACTGGTTTTCTTTATTGTTTGACAAGTCATTTTCAAATCATTTTCATGTTTCATCGTATTGCATTTCTTAATATTCTCAGCAGTTTAAAAAAACAACATAGAGGCCAATGCTAGGTGGTTTTATTACAGAAATTTCGCCTGTGGGCATTGAAAGTATCTCTTAAGCGTTTGAATAAAACCAGAGTTAATAGATCTCTATAATCAGATGACAATGTAAGCATGTCTGTGGAGCAGGAACTGTGGGGCAAATGAGTGACTAGGTGACTTGGTTGTGGAGAAATGAGTAAACTGTGGAGAAGTGTGTGAATTGATGGGTCAGTGCATCAGCAATGAGCACTTGCTAATGTTTGGCCCATGTGTTTTAGATTCAGTATCGACTTCATGCATGAAATTCTATTGATTCCTGCTTTCTCATGTCTAATTTTGAGAGAATGGCCTTGAAAGACCTTGGGAAATTTACCTAGAGTGCTCAATGCACCATGCTTGTAAGGAAAGGCTCCCTGTTGTTTAAAGCTACAATTGCATTATTGCTGCAACAGCATCACTTGAATCAGAGGAATTGCTATCATGGCATAAATACCCTGGTGACAGAATAAACACCCACATGAATAAGGAACCACAGTCTCTAATACATGCATCTCTCAATGTGTTCAAACCACAGGGATGTTTGAAGCACTACATAACTGAGTGCTGATTATCAGCGCTTCTTCTCTACCTGAAGATGTGTGGGCGAACAGTGGCTGTGTCTCTCTCTCTCTCTCCCCTTTTTTTTTTTTTTTTTTCTCTCTCAGAGGAAAAAACACTGAGGAACATGTGAGCAAATGTACACTTGAAGCTGCATATCTTCAATGTTTGCCAAGGCATAAAAATAAATATATCACACGTACAAGATTAACAAGATTAAATAGTCACACCAACCTGCTGGAGTCCTTACAATTTTAAAAGTGTACTCAAACTGACACAAATTAAATAGACACACACACCGAACAGGCATAACATTATGACCTTCCTAATATTGTGTTGGTCTCCATTTTTTTGCCAAACAGCCCTGACCCATTGAGGCATGGGCTCCACTAGATCCCTGAAGGTGTGCTGTGGTATCTGGCATCAAGATGTTAGCAGCAGAACCTTTAAGTCCTGTAAGTTGCGAGGTGGGACCTCCATGAACTGGAAGCTCGATTGGATTGAGATCTGGGGAACTTGAAGGCCAAGTCAACACCTCAAACTCGTTGTTGTGCTCCTCAAACCATTCCTGAACCATTTTTGCTTTGTGGCAGGGTGCATTATCCTGCTGAAAGAGGCCACAGCCACCAGGGAATACCATTTCAAGGTGTACATAGTCTGCAACAATGCTTAGGTAGGTGGCACATAGTGCATCCTGGTGCCATGTGTTTCCCGGGTAAGCAATGCACATGCACCTGGCCATTCACATTATGTAAAAGAAAATGTGATTCATCAGACCAGGCCACCTTCTTCCATTGCTCTGTGGTCCAGTTCTGATGCTTACGTGCCCACTGTTGGTGCTTTCGGCGGTGGACAGGGGTCAGCATGGGCATCCTGACTGGTCTGCGGCTATGCAGTCCCGTACGCAACAAACTGTGTATTCTGACACCTTTCTATCAGAACCAGCATTAATTTGAGCTACAGTAGCTCGTCTGTTGGATCGGACCACACGGGCCAGCCTTCACTCCCCACGTGCATCAATGAGCCTTGGCCACCCATGACCCTGTCGCCGGTTCACCACTGTTCCTTCCTTGGACCACTTTTGACCACTGCAGACCGGGAACACCTCACAAGAGCTGCAGTTTTGGAGATGTTCTGACCTAGTCGTCTAGCCATCACAATTTGGCCCATGTCAAACTCGCTCAAATCCTTACGCTTGCCCATTTTTCCTGCTACTAACACTGACTTTGAGAACAACGTGTTCACTTGCTGCCTAATATATCCCACCCACTAACAGGTGCCGTGATGGAGAGATAATCAGTGTTATTCAATTCACTTGTCAGTAGTCATAATGTTATGCCTGATCGGTGTGTGTGTGTGTGTGTGTTTATATATATATATATATATATATATATATATATATAATTTCCACCTTTTTTGACCATGTGCTCTATTTCGTATCCATTTCTCCAATAAGAATCCTCTAATTTTGGTTGTTCAAGGCTAAAAGACTGCTTAAAGCAAACCAACTTTGATGATATTATTTCACTGTAAAAATATATCTAATGTCTTTTTCCTCTTTCTTATGGAAAGTCCCTTATCCAGGAGTCCTGAAATAAATATTGGCAGATTAACAGAACTTCATTCTCCTTTATGTGAGTTACAAAACTAGTCACCATGTCAACTGATATTGTAAATGTTCTCTTTTCAGTATTTTATGTGCATTTTAAGCTATATTGTGTAAAATAAATAATTTCAGCAATTTTACATATGCCTATGTTTTAATTGCTGATAAATTTGATCTTAGAGATGAATTTCATCATGGCTCTTTCATGGATCTTAGGGTAGATGCCATATTTACATTTTCTCAAATGAAAATAAGACTGGGAGGGAAAAACGCAAATAAACATGGCATCTACCCTAAGGTACATTCTGGTCAAACATATATCATGTAAAGTGCCCTCATTAGCCATATATTAAACAAGGTTCTTGGGGCAAAAATTTTGCCATTTCCACAGATTAGATTAAGAGATGAAAATGGCTTGATAAAAAAGTGTGTGTCTAGTAATGAAACAATTAAAAAATTCAGACAGAAAATATTAGGCATATGGTCAAGCAGCCACAATCAGTCCATTCTTCACCATTCTTCTGACAGAATCTATATCATTTCTTCGATTAGTTCGGCTCTGTCGTCCTGCAGACCTGTTCCTAGAGAACTGATTTGTCTCTTGATCAATATTAACCATATCCTGTCGGCTAATAATTCGTGCTTCACCATCGTTTATTGATATGAGCACAACTGTCTCCTAACGCCCCCTCATTCACCGCCTCTCCAGAACCGCCTCAAAGAATTACGACCAAAAAGCAACAGGGATACATGTCTAAACTGCAAAGGTAAGACACAAAAGCATCAAGCATTTACAATTGTATACGACTTGGTACATTTTAAGTAGATTCGTTGAGATTTATTCATAGAATATCCGAAATGAAACGTGAAATTTAACGGACGCTGTGTGGTCGGTTTAATGACGTGTGAAAGCTTCAGTCGATTGTTTAGCGATTCATTCGAATCAGTTTTTGTTTCATTTATGTTTAACGAACGTGTTTTATGCTGTTTCTATATTCAGTTGTTTGTGAAAATTGTGAAATTTGTAAATCGTTTCACGAGCGTCTCGATGGCAGATGAGCGCGCTCAATGGAGACGCGCGCGGACTGAACCCTTCTAGTAACGGTCTCGGGAGAAACATCTGTCAGTCATTTGATGGCTGAGGGAAATCAGTCATTGGTTTTATGTTGTATCATTCCCTTTAGGTCCAAAACAACAATTCATTGATCGACTGAAGGTCCGATGGCACTGCAATATCACTACATGTTGCACTAGTGCACGGCACTGATTTACAGCCAAGAGTTGTGATGTTAATTGACACTTTATACTTGACAGTTTAGGTTATTTACATTTATGCACGTATATAATATAGCTTTATAACAGTCCACATAAGAACCATTGATGCTTCTCCGTTCATTCATTCATTCATTCATTCATTCATTCATTCACTCATTAACACCAAAGACGCAAATATCTCCTGGTGCTTAGTAGTAACAATGTTTTATATATATATATATACTGCTCTACATACTTTTATATGTGACAACATCAATAATGTAAGCAATGTGAACTGGCTGCATGTGAAATTTAAATGAAATTACTGGTTTAGAGAGCTTTGTATGTATTCCTCCTGTTGTAAGAGGTATAAGCAAGGTCGAACTATTCCTGCAAGGCTTGAATCCTCTGCAGTTCTATCAGACATGACACATGGTTGCCATATTATGTGAATGTTTCAGTGCTGGGAGGCCATTAGTGCCCTAGAGAAGTCATATTTATCATTAAACCACTAGCTTGCCTTTTCTCCACAATCTTAGCTAACATGTGACCAGAGGACGACCTGCTGTTTAGTGCCTCAAAGTGTTTTATATTATTACAGTATTTTATATTAGAAATGAAATATTACTATTATGATGCTACCTTTAAATGTAATAACAATATGCATAATATTTCAGATGAGTGAAATTTTTATTAGGATCTTTGCAGAGCCCAAAAGTTTTGCGTGTGAAAACTGAATGTGCTTAATTATATTACAGTATAAATTAAAATAAATAAATATATTTTTAAATATTATATGTATATTACAGGTATAATTGTCCATAGTAATAATACTTATTATTATTATGATTGAGACTGAAAGTTTTGTGCATTTATTATATTATCAATATTTTTATATTATAAATTAAATGATTGATTTTGGCATAATGACAATAATAGTATTTGTATTAATAATTAATTCATGCTTTATTTTTCTTACTTATAAGGGTATATTATATTTTTTAAATGATTTTTAAATGTATGTAAGTGTGGATGAGAAGCTTTCATTTGTATATTTCTGGAGGATTTTTCAATTTTTACTTTTGTGTTAACTTATTTTGTTCCTGAACACTGTGTAACTTCCTTTGTGTGTGTCTGGCTGTGGTGTTCGTTACCATTTGGATTCCATCTTCTGAGAATGAGCAAGAGTGACAATACTCTGAACATAACAGAACAGAACTCTAAGTAAGTGCCTATTAGAGTCTGAGCTCGTCATGGGGGGGGACAAATCAGCTGTCCTCGCTGTGCATGTCATTACCGCATCGTCATTACAGAAAAGACTGTTGATCGAAAGCACCCACCAGGTGGATTCTGAACATCCATGACAGTCGGTTTGGCAAATCACTAGGTATGTTATGATGAATACACCCCCCCCCCCCCCCTCCACACACATACACACACACACACACACACAAACACACAAACACACACTATAGCATCACCTCACTCACCAACATCACACACACCATCCTGTTCTGTTCTCGACTTCAGAATGCGCTGTTGCCATGGTGACGGAATGGCGCACGCTCTGTCTTGCTTTCTCTCTATTCTCTTTTTCTTTATATATCCCTTGCTCTTGCCGCAGATGTATGGGCGATGTAACCATTTAGATTCACTGCTCATCAGGATGAAATACATGTAAACTGTACTGCTGTCATGATAATGATCATTTAATGGCAATAACACAATCTCGAGCTGTTGTTTTTCTCCAGCATGCACTTTAAACATGTTCTTTCTCTCTATTCTCATTGTTTGTTTCTCCTCAGGAGAAGCAGTAGGATTCCTGCCATGAAATCTCTCTAAGAGGAGAAAAGCAGCGAAACCTAGAAAATCTACACCCACCCACGGGCAGGAGACAGGGGGAGAGAGAAAGAAAGAAAGAGAGAGAGAGAGTGAACGGAGGGGTGCGTGAAAGAGGGGGGAAAGAAAGAGCGAGGGATAACAGTCGATGGATGCTGCTTGGACGTTCTGGTCGGCACAATATTCAGTGACAAGGATTGGAGAGCTGCAGGGATGGATGGGAAGGGAAGACACATTCCTCCAGGTAATCGGATCTCATTAATGGCTGCCGGTGCTGTGCAGAGACCACCGTTTCTTATGCTTGTTATCATGTTTAGTGAAATGCTCTTGAGTGAGTCTCAGTGTGTTCCACTGTATGACAGCATCATGTTCAGCTTGCTGTTGTCTTATCAAGGAACTTTTTTGCAAACATCTTTAGATGTTCCAGAAGTGTTCATAGCGCATGCATTACGCTTGGTTTCTCATGATTGAGTTCGTTGAGTTCATTGTGTTCTTTTATTACTCTCTATCTGGAATACTTGATTGGTCAGTTGTAGAACAGTAAAATATTTTTGTATAATGGCCGCTAAATTGTGTAGTTCACCGTTGTCCATGGTAACATACCACTGCTGCTTTCATGTCACTCAGATCATGAAGACGTTATATTGTACTGAAACATTTTAGCTACACTCCCGTAAAAATAGGGCAGAATGTACTGTATTAATTTGACGTAATTTTCCCGTATTTATTTTTTACAGGTGTTTTACCTGTATTTTGAATTTTGAACTTTGCGTTGTGTTTCTAGGTTTAACGGAAATGTCCGTAAAATTACTAGATAATGTCCTGGTAATGGTTTTTTAACAAATATTTTTTTTTTTTTTTTACAGTGTAGTCCATAGAAAAATGTACATTTTTCTATAGACTACACTGTAAAAAAAAAAAAAAAAAAACATACACACACACACACACATATATATATATGTGTATATATATATACTGTATATATGAGCCATCTGCTGATTTGAGTTATTAATATATATATTAGCTTGAAGTCTATGCTTTATGTTTTATTACAATGCAGAACAACATGGCATTATATATATATATATATATATATATATATATATATGTATATATATATATATATATATAGTGCCATGTTATTCTGCATTATAAGAAATCTAATTAGTATTTCATATTCACATATTTATTTATTTGGTAATATCCATTTAATAAGTAGTATAATGTACAGTCAGCCTGTCATTATTATACAAAATTGGGGTTTATTTTGTGAAAATTAATGGTTAGTAGATTTTTTTTCTTTCTATTCTTAATAGACTTAATATCTCAATGAACAATTGGGCTCTTTTTAAATTTGAACAGGAAAAAAAAGAGATTTGATTTTTTGTAGTTAAGAAATGATGGCCATGTATATTCAACCTTTTGTGTATCACTGTTACTAAAATAAGCATTGTATTAAACATCAAATATCGGTCACATGATTGTACTCATACTTAATATAGCAATGTCTGGGATCTTTTTGTGATTTCTTTTGAACAGACAGATTTTGGTTCAGCTATGTATTTTTTTGCCGTATAGACATGCAGTCAGCTGATGTATTTAGCTTTATTAATCACAAACAATCTAATCTTCTACAAGAAAGCAATGGACCGTTGCCCATAATATCTTTCATCCATATCAACATGCTTGAATTGCTCCATATAAAACATCTATCCATGCAAAGAAATCTCAATTACAACTGTCTCGTGACTATTCACAACAGCTGCCTGGCAACTATACATTCCCAATGGGACTATGAGCAGTTTGGTTATGATCTAAAAGATATAACCTTTCTAATCCCTGCATTTTATTGTAATAATTGGCTCTTATTGTTTTAATGTGCATTCTCCATTGTTGCATTGGCATTTGTTCATGATCTTAGTAACCTATATTTGGGCGTACTGATGACAATTTGTACATCTCTGGGTTCAAAATGTCCTGGTCAACTGATCTTCCAACACTTGATATGTTCAGCAGGATCACACACTCATCTCATCTACTTCTTCCTGTAACCTTGGGCTCCGATTACAATCTTTCTTTATGCTTTTATTTATACCCATCTTTTCAACTGTGTCCACTTGACTCAGATTCCTGTTCACACTCTCTTAGCCTCTTGTTTGACCACAGCTGTGTTTCTGTTTATGATTCCAGCCATGGTGTGGTGTGAGCGGGGAATTCAGGTGCTTCTCACCACTGTGGGAGCATTCGCAGCCTTCGCCTTGATGACCGTAGCCATTGGCACGGACTACTGGCTGTACGCTCGGGCCTTTATCTGCAACAGCACTGCAAACTCCTCTCAGGATGACCCACACAACAAGGACAAGAAGGATCCTGGAGCTCTCACCCACTCCGGCCTCTGGAGGATTTGCTGCCTGGAAGGTAAGTGAACGGCTGTGTTTGTGTGTGGGGGCGAAGGATTGGGTCATGTACGTATGTAAGGGGGGAAATGATGCATGAAGGAGGTTCCCACCTTTGCAGTTTGCACAAGTGATTCATGGAAGTTATATTGCAGAATAGAAAATGATTGGATTTAAGCTTGTGTTATGGATGTAAGTCTGGATGGCCTAATATTTCAGCTCTGTTTTGATTAGTGCCACTTAATATACATTATTTGCAGGAGCAGTTCAAGTGCTTAAGTGCAAAATGAATACAGTTTTTTTTTTTGATAACATTTTATTTATTATAGTGACTGAACCATGAGCTTGGGGTCATTAAAATGTTTTAATGTTTTAGGAAGAAGTCTCTTATGCTTACCAAGGCTACATTTCTTTGATAAAAATACAGTAAAACAGTAATATTGTGAAATATTAATACAATTTAAAATAACTGTTTTAATGTATTTTAATTTATTCCTTTGAGGGCAAAGCTGAATTTTCAGCATCATTGCTCCAGTCATCAGTGTCGCATGATCCTTCAGAAATCATTCTAATATGCTGATTTGCTGCTCAAAAAACATTTACTTTTATTATCAATGTTTAAAAGATTGTTGATAATAAAGGCTATTTCAAATGCCTTATTACTTTTACAAAACGGCTACCACATAATACAAATATTAAAGACTCAAATTTTCATTGAAACATTATAACATGTATACCAAGTTTTTCAAGATTGCAGTCTACACATTTGTCAACTTGCAATTAAATTTTGTCCGTCTGCTTCCACAGATATGGAGACTTTGTTAGCTTCCTAAGGATCTATTTCTTCCTGACTGGAAATGACTTTCATTGGTGTAACCTAATGCAGCCAGGTTGATTTCCTCATATTAAATAATATGAAAAAAATAAATTAATTAATTAATAAAACCTTTAAATTTTTACTTTTTTTTTTTTATAAGGAAGAAGAAACAAAACCAGGGCACTGAGTCAGTACCCTAACACAAAATGAATTCACTGTCTAGCTTTAGGGTTACTTTAACACTACCAAAGGCATTGTAGGAAGCGTTGCCTCCAGATCCTTTTAGCCATTGGGCTCTGCAATGAGGGGTATTCACATTAAGCTAGTTGTTTTAACAGTACAGAGTACCTCCTTTGCTCTAGCCAGTTCTCAAGAGACAGGTTTTAAACAAACATGGGCTGTATTTTTTTTCCATTTGCATTAGAAACCTAGAAGAGTACATGTCAATGGCTATGATTATGTGATGAGTCATTGCAGGTCAAAGGTGCCTGCAGAGCTCTCATTGCATTTGCAGCATAGTCAAACCAGACAAAAACAAAGTCATTTTGACATTATATTGCTCACTCTGGTTTATATAGTGCAAACTGATCTGATTTTTGAGGGAAATGTGTATGTTTATTAATAGAGTTTCTTACATATTAGCATTGTCCACTATACTATATGGATAGGACAGTCAAGGAGAGACAGTGACTGTGGAAAGGACCATGTGCCGGGACTCGAACCGGGGTCACCTGAAACGTTACTGTGCTATGTGTTGGAGCGCTGCCCAAAAGGCTATGGCTCCAACTTCCATTATGTATGTTTTAATATTTTATTAAAATACCACTATTATAATTTATTGCAATAATAGTTCTGTTACAAAACTCTCTACTGAATATAAGTTCAGTAAATGAGTCAGACATTGATTCAATAATAAAACTAAAGCATTCAGTGAAAGATTCAAACAGGTAACAGGTAATGAGTTTATTCTTTTTAAACAACTCATTAAAAGAACCGGTTCATAAGAGTTATTCGTTCATGAATTGAACTACACTGACTGCACTGTAATCATGCATTTAAACATGTTCATTATATTTTATTATTATTTTATTTTCTGGAATTTGAAAAGTTTGTAATTGTTGATTCTGTCTGTGTTCCTGCTGAAAAGGGGTACAGGAAAAACAGCTTCATATTAACATTGAAGGGATAGTTCACCCAAAAATGAAAATTATCCCATGATTTACTCACCCT
Source organism: Elopichthys bambusa (assembly GCA_037101425.1). NCBI lineage: Eukaryota > Metazoa > Chordata > Actinopteri > Cypriniformes > Xenocyprididae > Elopichthys > Elopichthys bambusa. Next base: position 23,420,391 of record CM074448.1, read on the forward strand.
CAAGATATCCTAGGTGTATATGACTATCTTCTTTCAGACGAACACAATCCGAGATATATTTAAAAATATCCTTGCTCTTATAATGGTATTAAAGAGGGGGGGCAGATTTAGAAGCCCCAAAAAATTCATCCATCCATAAAAAATAATCCATATGGCTCCAGGGGGTTGCGTTTTTGTGAGAAAAATATCAATATTTAAAACTTAATACATTAAAATAACTAGCTTGCTACCATACACATACTGCGCAAGTCAACTTGCGCCAAATGAGTAACCCCCTCACGCGACGTATGACGCAGGATGTAGAAGTATCGTAAGCTTTTCACGGTTCAAACAAATAGGGCTGTGCAACAAACTCAAGCTCTTCTTCTCTTATGGAAATCCTCTGACATTTCTCTTTAAAAATGATTGCTTTAGACTTCTAATTCATGACCAGTGTATTGTTTTGCTCTGTCATCATTACATCATACGTCGTGTCAGAGGTTAGTCTTCTGCCGCAAATCGATGTGTATGGGAGTCTGGCGGAAGTGTCACGTTCAGTACTGTTTAGTTTCAGTCAGATTCAGTTTGTTTCTATCTGTCATATGTTCCTTTGTTCGGTTTCCCGCCACTCATCTGTCTCCCTGGTTACCATCGTTATTAGTTCATATGTGTCACTGTGTCAGCTGTGTCATTATCCTCATTATGTCCACTACTCAAGTTGTACCTTCACCTTCAGTCTCTGTCCGATCTACGTTGCGTTATGTTGTGTTCACCCTGCCTGTCTGCCTGTTGTATTATTGTGATTAAACTTATTTTGGATTGATTCATCTGTCTTCATCTTGCTGCCTGATATTTTTTAAATATATCTCTGATTGTGTTCATCTGAAAGAAGGTCATATACACCTAATGGCTTGAGGGTGAGTAAAACATGGGGTAATTTTCATTTTTGGATGAACTAACCCAAGTTAATAAAACTTAGATATAGACAATAAAAGTTCTGCAAGAAAGCATCTAAAAAATAAATAAAACAAAATGAAGATCTGCTGCAAGGATGACTACTTTACACTGTGTCTACATGCCGTGATGCGACGTGACAAAAGCAAAGAGAACCCATTATAATCAGTGATGCTGTCTACACGAGATGCAGTGCGATGCAACACGATCAATTCCTGAATGTAAACTGATGCCCTGTTCTATTTCTGACGTACTCCGAGCGCAACTTCTGACACAAAGGACAGGTGGATTTTATATATATATATATATATAAACAGAGAGAGAGAAGAGTAATTACACAACATTTTAAGATGAAGATGTGCTCTTTGGTTTTCAACTGCAATAACTAATGTACTCACTAAAAGAATCAGACACTGTTCATTTTTATATAACACATTCCCCGCTATGAATTATGATACCACTTGGTTCGTTGGTCTGTTTGGGTCGGATTGCTTTCTCACCTCAACCAAACCGCCCCACAGTTCGTTTTCAATTGGGCTGAGACCACCTCCTTCAGGCGATCTCGGAGCGATTGTTTTGGTGTAGATCCGAGCGCAATTGCCGTGTTCATATATGCGAACACCAGGTTCAGAAACAAACGCTCCAAACGAGCCAGGTGTGAAAACGCCCTACGTTAACGATAGTAATCCTGGCATGAAATAAAGACAGCAAGCACTGGAAGACACTGGACATATGCAGTGCATCAACATGTTGTCTAAAGTGAATGGTTTATATCACACAAGAGAGAGCACTGCATGACGCCTTTGACCTGGGGTGACTCACAGCCATTGACATCTACTCTGAATCCATTTAGAACAAAACACCTCACCGACTCCATTCAGACCTTTTTTCTTTTTTTCTTTTGGCCTTTTGTCAATTTTTATTTAAAGTGACATTGAGAAATAAGACTGTAAATTTTTAGAGAAAAGGAGGAGCCTGGATTGTGGAGTGTTGCAGGGTGAACTGAAGCAAGTCGCCAAAGCAAGTGCTGAATCACAGATGCCAAGTGCTACTTTATTTAGTTCGCTCAGAAACCAGAAAATATGGTAACACTTTTGAAGGATCTCTCTCTCATTCTATTTAGGATTGAAGAGAGGAGTGTGTTCCCAGATTAATCATTTCCCAGAGGATGCTGATTATGACCAGGATGCTGCAGAGTACCTTTTACGTGAGTCTGGAGTGTTTATTTGTGCATGTGTTTTGCCTATAAGATGATATTTGCATTCTGAATATAGGGGTATGGGGAAAACAATGAATTTGAAACATACATTTTTGCCATTTTTTTGCCAATCTTTTGTTTTCTTTTTTCTCTTCTCAGGTGTAGTCAGGGCCTCCAGTATATTTCCTATCCTCAGTGCCATATTATTGCTGCTAGGTGGAGTTTGTGTGGCATCTAGTCGGTTTTACAAGACAAAAAGACACATCATTTTGGGAGCAGGCATTTTGTTTGTAGTGGCAGGTAACATTTCTCATTATGATACTTATGGTGCTTTTCCACTGCGTGGTACAACACGGCTCGGCTCGGTACAGCACGGCACGGCTCGGGCCTGGCTCGGCTCACTTTACTTTCGATTTGCTTTTCCATTGCAGTTAGTACCGCTTCAAAGTGGGTGGGATTCTAGCCTCTACTGCCGTGGATCCACTCCTCGTCTACCAACAAGTCTGCACCTCGTCTACTCACCACGATACAGCAATTTCTTTTTTTAAGTTGCATGTGACAGTCGTTTAAAGCAAGTCGTTTCGTGAACAAATGATACTGCAGCGCCTAGCGGGTTTGGTGTCTCGTGTTTCAAATCCAATGATGCTGGTAGTGACGATTCTCTCTGACCAATCAGTGATCTGCAGTGTTTACACGTCACATTCAGTATCACTAAACCTCAACCGAGTGGTACTATTTGAGTGAGCCGTATCGAGCCGTACCATGCAGTGGAAAAGTGCCATTATAGCACCATAATTTAGTAATTTGTGATGAGGTGAATTCACAAAACTTAAGTCTAACTAGTACTTTTATTTTTAAAATATTAAAATATTTTTAAAAATTCTAAAATATTTTAAAAAACAAATACATTTTATTATTTAAAAATATTTTAAGAATTAAATGGCAATATTCAAATCATTGTTATTCTTTTAATTTCTATGTAAATCGGGTTTATTATAGCACATTTATAAAGTTAGCGCCATTAGCCAGGTGTAATTTACATTTGGCTGTTATGGTTAGAGTTAGATTTATTAAAAATAATTGATTTCAAATGAACTACAGCATCAGTGGGCTCGATTCATTCTCAGTGAATTACCTCCAGATTCTTTGAGTCCTTGCTTTGTATTAAAAATAAATCTGTTGACCTAAACTAAAAAACACTTTGTCTTGAATCGATCCAGGCTTGAGCAACATTATAGGTGTCATTGTATACATCTCTGCGGCGCTCAGCGACATCTCTCCCAAAAAGGATGAGGACAAAAAGTGGCACTACTCCTACGGCTGGTCCTTCTACTTTGGCGGCCTGTCGTTCATCCTGGCGGAAGTTGTGGGCGTGCTGGCTGTCAACATTTACATTGAGCGCAACAAAGAACTGCGCTGCCGCTCACGCACTGACCTCTTCCGTAGCACGACATCTGCAGTGTTACGCTTGCCGGGATACCGCTTCCGCCGGCGCTCTTCCCGCTCCAGCTCGCGCTCCACAGCGGAGCCAACCCGCTCCCGTGAACAGTCCCCCACCTCCGCCATCGCTCCCAAGAACTTTGGCCCGCCCCTGGCCGCTGGCCCGCCACCGTTTTCAGTAGCCACGCTTCCCAATCCGCATACGCACTCCGGAGGAGGAGGAGGAGGAGGAGGAATGGGAGATATATCGATGTACACGCTGGGCAGGGAAGGTAAGCCACCCATGTACGGCACAGTCGACCGTGCCACACTCTACCAGCTGCACAATTACTTTCCAACAAAGGAGGGAGGCGGAGGAGCGCTCATGACGGGAACACTGCCTTCTCTTTCCAAGTCAAACCTGGCTGCGTCGGCCAACGCCACCCTCAATACCTCATCTTCCTCCGGCCCCCAGCAGCCGCCGCTATCCGCCGGCTCCTCTGCCACCATGGAGAGGGATCGAGGGCTGGGGACCTTGGATCGACTAGGAAAAGGAGACAGTTCAAACACTAACACTCTCAACAGGAGAACAACACCTGTGTAACGAAAAGCTCGAGGGGGAGGGAAGAGAGTGACGGGGAAAACAAGCGATTACACAAACTGCAAGTAAAGTGGGAAGGGGGAGAACGGGAGAGACAAAAAGAGCAAGAAAGGGCTGAGAAACGAAATAAGGTCCGCTCACAAGACAACAAAGAAGTGAACAAGAAGGCAATACATCCTCTTTTTTCTCTCCATTTACGTTTTTGAACATGGTGACTTGAGTAACAGAATTCCATCCGCACTTCTTATTGATTCATGTTGAAATAATCGATGTGTGTGATGGTGATCTTTCGGTTCTTCGAGCTCTTTCAATTCCAGTGCTTTATCATCAGGTTATTCCTGTAACTTATTTAGCATTCCAATATAGTTGTTGTTTTTTTTTTATTATGGTAATTGTTATTGCTGAGTTAACTTATACATTATACATTTTTATTTTTTGCACAAGTATCTATTTTAATTTATTTCCTTTCGAATGATGAACTTAAACTGTGATTTTTTTTTCTTGCACATGTTGACACAATATTTCACGATGTCATTCCGTGTCAAGCATGTGTTAATTCTGCCAGAGTGACAACTATTACTATTATGAAATTTTTTTAGTTTTTACAAAGATTGATAATATTTAGATCTGTGGAATTTTTCATTGTAACCGTAAGTGTACAAGTAGTTAAGTCTTCATATAAATATATTTGATTTATTTATCATATTAACAGTCTTAATATTGTTACGATGGGATAACAAATGTAATAAACTGCTTTTGAGACTAGAAGTCAAAAAGAGAAATAGAAAGAGACAGAATACAGAAGTGAAAGGCATTCATTCCAGGGGAGCAATACATATACCTAAAAAACCTCACCAGAAAAGACAAAAAAATCTATTAAATATATAGTATATTATGAATATAAATATATATATATATATATATATATAAAATTGTGTGTGCGTGTGTGTGGAAAAACTTTTTTGGTAAAATAAAATATGATATATTCTATGAATGTCTAAAACTGAGATCTGTGTGCATACTGTTAGCAGTTTTGACTGCAGCGTATTATTTTCATGTTTATTTGTAACTTTGTATGCATGATTCATATCTAATATATGATATATTCATAATGCTCTGCCTTTTGGCTTTGTGTGAATTGCCTGTATGTGCTCATGCGAATGGATTTGGGATGACAGAGAAGGGTCAAAGGAAAGGTCATCATCAAGACCCAGGGGACTAGACAGGGATTTGATAAGCCACACTTTACACATATTTTGACAGAACAAACATTCGTTCTCTAATTAAGTCATTATTTTCCAATCTACAACTTTGGGAGGAGTACAAAACTCCAAGGAGATGGCTGTACACCGATGGAGTGCCTTTATGATCACCTAGTAATCATCGCTGCTGACATCCCTTAAAGGGAAACTACATAGGCAGCTGTCTTTTAAAAGAGAACTCGTAAGTGTGAAAAGTTTTTATAGACAGCAACTCATTGTAAAGCACACATTCAATAGCAATAGCATTTAGCTAAGCTAACGAAGCAATACTAATAGCATATAAGCATAAAAATACACATATAAATTAGATCAGTTCTTTTTTAACTATTTTTGATGAAATACATTTTTAATCAGCATTTCCCTGAATTTTTCATCAGCATTCTGGGATCACCTTCTCTGGAGAGGCTTCCTTTGAATTTTGCCAAATGAAGTATTTTAAAGACACCCTGTGGTGAAAATCGAGTTTTTAATGTTGTTTATATGTCTGTGTGGCATTTTTAATATGCTTTAAGACAAACCATGTGCAAATTCATAAGTCAACACCATTTCTGAGTATATTCTCTTTAAAACTGCAGTGAAAAAAACCTACGATTTGAAATCGCTGGTGTCTGTGATGTCACAAACTACCTTTTAACCAATCAGGTCAACGTGCCGGCAGGCTTTAGCATATCGTTAACAGCGAACTAGCAGGGGAATCTCAAGAGAAGCCAGGTTATCCTGGTATATTTTTCTGTTGATATGAAAAAACATGTCGATTTAGCAATATGGAGGGTGTATGATGTTACGATGCTATGATGAACTATATGCCTTTCTCCACTAACGTTCTGAGTTGTTAAAGCGTTTGTAAGGATACTGATTGTTAGAAGGCAGGTGTCTGACTGACTAATCATATTAATTATCGTTATGTGTCCGACGTTGTAGAGAGCGATACCATTATGCAGTGTTGACCAAGTGGATCTCTGAGCTGGCATGAGCGAGTGGAGGCGGGGCTAATTTGCGTATTTATTGATCCATGTATATTAAATGAGGCAAGGGTGTAGAGTTACATTCAAGCTATTTTAAGGCATGAAGTTTTTCTTTTTTCACAGGAAAAAAAACTTTTAAATATGTAATTTTGGTGATCAAAGATGAGTTTTAAGGGATAAAATTATTCACTACAGGGGGATTTTAATAGTCCTTAAAATGCTGTCTATGTAGTCAATGCCCTCACAAGCCTTCAGGAGACACATGTATTTCTCACACACGCGCAAACACAAATAGAGTAATTAGAAAGAAAGTAACGCATTATTGCCTGCGCCTTGCTCGGGGGAAGGACATGACTGAAAGAAACAATACTCTAGAGTGTCACGTTCACTTTTATAAAAAATGCTGACTGAGGGGCCTAATTTATGTGTGCGTTTATCCATCCACTCTTACACAGATATTTAGGCATCCTGTACATACCTTTCAGAGAAGTGCCAGGCAATAAAATGTCACCTGTGCGCCTGTCGTCAATCTAGGTTACAGTTTGAATCAGCATCAACAACGCTCCTGTCCAACCCACAAACAGCAGCAATAAAATACACATCTTCAGTGAAACAACATGTTCAGAATCAAACTTTAACAACATATCACACAAATAACACAATAATAATTATAAAAATAATTATAAAACTAGAATTTTATGTAGAAAAACAGCTTTGGTGTGAAGAAGTTAATCAATTTCATGCATCCACACAAACAGGCATCAGTATAAAGGTTCGACCAAAAGGATGAAGAAGAGCCAATAAAATAAAAGTTTTGTTTTGTTTGTTTGTTTGGCTTTTAGTTCATATGAATGTGTGTAGAATGAATGTACTACATTCGCCATCCTGTCATTATCACATGACCTACCAGCATCAGTTGTGCCACTACACCGCCATTCACAAATCCTCTCATGTGGCCTCACGGGATAGTAAAGTATCCATTGTATACACACTTCAGAATACCGCCGGAAGTAGTAGGTCATCCGTGAACTTTTTTCCTACTTTTTTATGAGTACTGTGAATTCGGATATACTTTTTTTTTCACATACTGTTTTTTTCCCCATACTATATAGTAGTATGCAGACATGATGTGCTGCAGTGATGACATATTTTGGTAGGCAAACCCGGAAACTGGCATGACCCTGGTGCCCTCGACAAAAACCCAAGATTGGATTTTCATTGGATTTTGGATTATTGTAGAAAGTATGCTTTGTGACTAACAAAAGTTTATGATTCTTACATGTTATGTTCATCATAATAATCTTCACAAATAAACACAACTTGAATTTTGAAGTCTCAATACAATCGCCAGAAGTAAAAAGCTATATGTAGGCTATGAATGAACTACACCACATTCGCATGACTTTAACGTCACCATTAAACTCCTTTAGTGTCTTTTAGTCTTTATTTAAAAAATATTTTCACTGAAAGTTTGAGTTAGTTTGCAATATCGTGATTATGAATACAACAAGGCTGTGAAAGTGGACTTGTGAGTAGATGAGTTGTCCTGTTTGGCACGATGACGTTTAATGTCCCCCACAACCACTCATAGTCTCATTTAGCCACTTGTTACCAATTAACAGCCTTTTTCAGGACAAATAAAAGCTTTAAAAAAAATCACAAGGGGATATTACTGATGCATTTTGTCATAGCATAAAGCATGAAAATATCTTGAACTTGTGTTCACCACAGACCTTATTTCAGATATTTAACCAAAAAGCCATTAAAAAAAAAACAAAAAACACTGACTTTGACACTGATTTTGGCCTACAAAAATACACCATCCCTGCAGAACTCTATTCACAACTCTCCCATGGCCACATGGGATAGTACAGTGCCCATTGTATGCGCACTTCAGAATCTTGGAAGAAGTAGTAGGTAGTAGCCTGTGTTTTAGCTTTTGAGGTCATGTATACTCCTAAAAGTTGACAAAATGAACTTGTAGCAGATTTAAAGCTTAAAGTCTTTAGTTTCTAGAAAACCAGGCCAAAAGTATTAATATCCAATAAAATATTATCTGAATAAAAATGTCCTTTCTCCTTATACTACCTGCTTCTGACTAGCTTTAGCAAGTAGCATGATTCACAAGTGTGACATAAACTAGAGGCTACTAGCTATTTTAAGAAATATGTCATCACAAGAAAACAGCACTCGTCAAACATTTTCATGGGGCCTTTAGGATCAGGTGTCGTGTCCCATGCATTGGAATACTGTTAGTTAACATTAGCTGGCTGAAAGTGTATGTCAACTGTAAGTGCAGAGTTTTCAGAGGTCAAACCAACAAGAGCAGAGTTTAAAGATAGGCAGACATAAACAAGTTGTAACTCATCAGAAGATTCAGTTGCTATTTATCTAGGTCACACTGAAGGTAAAGATACCTGATATGTAACCAAAGCTAAACTTAAGTAGAACACACATCATACTGGTGTCTGTCATAGTTTAGGTGTAAATAAAATCAGCTATACTGATGGTCACTATTTGTATGATAGGTTTGGGTGGCTCAGTACGGGAGGGGATCTGCACTTCTAATCCATGTTTGTGTTGCTTACGTCCTCTGGTGTGCGATTGGCCACGCTCTAAATTTAGAGGAAGCGGGAGGGAGGAAATGAGATGAGTGGGATGAACAGGGAGATGGAAATCTGGAAGGAGGTCAAAAAGAAAATGACATGTGTTTCTATGTGACAGTGAAGAAAAGAAACAATGCATGAAGGCAAGGTGGTGGATGTTTTATTCTTTATATCAAATTTGCATTCATCCAAGCCAGAAACAAGGTTGTGTTTACTCAATGATTGGCACACTCAGTAATTCATATTAAGAAAGCATGCCAAACATCCGAAACGGATGGATGGAAATAGGCAATAGAATCTTGGCTTCAGCATGATGTCATTTCACATATCTGAAAGTCCATGAGTAGATGCACATGCATATAAAAGGTTTAGGATAATAATCAGTGCATACAAAGATCATACAAAGAAAAATATGAAACTAAAAAACTACATTAGAGCATAAATAAAGTAGTGACTGACCAACATATATATATATATGATGTACTGTAATAATATTATATTCATCCATTCTTCTGTAACAGTTATGCTTAGTTTTGGTTTAGTTTTCTATCAGTCTGTTTAATCACCTGTTTGCCTTTGTTCCTTTGTTCTCCTTTTCCCGCCATAATCAGTTACCATGGATATTCATTTGATCATCACAGCTGTTCATTATATAGTTCATCACCAATGTGTACTGAAGTTCCTCACCTTCTCTAATTGATGGTCCGGTATTGTTTGCGCATGGCACACTGTTTCAAGTTGTTGGCTTATGGTTAATAAAGACTGTCATTATTTATGCCTTCTTCTTCATCCTTGGACTTAAACCATTACAGAATACCAGAATCTAAATAGGATTATGGCTCAGTTTATTGCCCTTGCCCGTGATGGGCTTCCATTATTTGAATTTTCACTTTGCTTTTGCCAGATCGCTGAACAAATTGACTTCGATAATAACACTTTAAAGTCTCTTTTCTGGGTTGGGGCAAATTTCCACTACCCTTATGACTTACCTGATCTGAAGGAGGAAACATGGAGAGAAGCAGTTCTCCGCTGTCTGCAGTGGGCCTACCTAAACAGATAACATCTGGTACAGCCACTGCAGATCCAGATCCTACGACGCAGCCAAGCCCAGAGCCCAGCCAACCACCCTCCATGGATTACAAGCCAGAGCCCACTGCAGACAGGGAGCTTATACTCGCTATGGACCCTGAGCCAGAGCCAATGCCCGCTAAGGAGCCTGAGCCCCAAAGTAAGTCTGAAAAGGTGTGTGAGCTGGCAACATCCTGACAGAGGAGACATTGGTGGAGCTGGACACTGACAAATGCTTGATAGACTGGAAAATGGAGGTAATGCTTCCCACCCTGCCCTGTACCTTCTGAGCCTTCATTATTGCCGCTGGTTCTGCACAGCATAATGCCTGTTTCATCGCCTTGTATTGAGATGGAGTTATCGTCACTGATCCTGCCTAGCCTCCCTCTCCCACCTCAACTGCATTATTCAGCAGGTCCGTCAGCCCCGCCTCCACTCGTTCCTTTCAGCCCATCAACTTCTCCCCTAACACCATGCCGTTGTGTGGTTACGACTCAGGTCTTCCGGTCACCAGCTTCGGCCAAGCAAACAAGCAGATCCAAAGGCTCCACCCCCAGCCGCTGATTCCATCGCTCGTCCCTCCCTCGGCTCAACCAGAGGCCGTCGTCTGTGCTGCTCTGCCGTGCTCCCTTGTCCCTCCTGCTCCACCTTGGTCAGCCGTCACCCTGCCTCCACCACAGACTTTCAAGCCATATGCTGCGCTCGGTCTCTGCACCTCTTCGGCTCCAGTGGGCTCCGCCTTCCCTCTGGCTCTGCCTTGGTTCTCAGTCGCACCGGCTCTGCCTCAGTCCTCAGGTATGCTGGCTCTGCCAAAGACATTTGTTGCTATGGCTCCGCCTCAGCCCCCTAGGCCATCAGTCGGATATCCCCATCTGCTCTCCATCTGTGCCGTGAGCTCCACTTCCTATAGCTTCCTCTACTTCTATTGCAACCACCAAAGCAGACCAAAAGTTGAGAGGATCTACGCCACTTGCCTGAGCTGTGGACATAGATCCACAAAGCACGAACCAGACATAAAAGGTAAAGACAACAACCTTGGTTGAAAGACCAGAATCTATGAGCTGGTACCCCTCAGGGGCCAGACTCAAAGTTTCCAGATCTCCAGCGGGGATGGTAGATTGTCTCCTGAAATTGAGACAGAAGACCTTTCTGAACTGATTAATGTAAGATACTACAGAGGTGTTGTCTGTGCAGATCAACATGTGGTAGTCCCTTAGCAGTGAGAGGAAATGCTTCAACACTAGAAACACTGCCCTCTCAAGGCAATTTATGTGTCTGGAAAGGTGTGGGTCCCCCCAAAGGCAACTGGCTGGGTGGCCATTGAGAAACGCACCCCGGCCCATGAGGGAGGCGTTCATCATGAGATTCTTGCAACAGCAACATGCTCTGAGTGCTAGGCATCTGTTGAGGAGCCAGGGCTTCTTCCAGCGGTGAAGGGCATGTAGACCATTTTGCGTAACCCTTACGACCCTAGAATGATAATTCAGAGGATGAATTGCTTTTAAGCAGGACACTATGAACAGAAACTGTCCCGTGCGCAGTAGGCCTAATGGAATGACAATGGCCACTGCCGTCATGAGACCTAACAGTCTCTGAAGACTGAAAGCTCCTGACCTAGTCTTATGTCTCTCACAGCAGTTAGGATCGACTCTACATGTGCAGGAGAGAGATGTGCCTGCATCGTGGTCGAGACCGACACCACTCCCAGAAAACTGGTTCTCTGAACAGGAGAAAGCACATTCTTCTTGAGGTTTAACCTTAACCCCAGACGCTTCATAAGAGCAAACACAAGGTCTTGTTGTCATGCCGCTAACTCTTCTGATTGAGCTTGTATCAGGCAATCGTCTGTATAATTTAGTACACAAATGCCCTGGATTCACAGAGGAACCAGAGCAGCATCCATGCACTTGCTCTAGAAGAATCTCTATGTGAAAGCAAGCATAATTTAGATTTATCGTTACAAACCAATCCTCGATTGGATTTGTGACACTATGATTTTGAGGGTCAGCATCTTGAACCTGTATATCTGAAGTTTACAGTTCAGGCCCCTTAGATCTAAAACTGGATGCAGCCCCCCATCCTATTTTGGCCACTTTGGCCAGGAGAGACTGCAGAAAACCTTTTCTGTTTCCTGATGTACCACAGTAGTTACTACGCCATTGAACTGGGGTTAGACAGAAGGCAAACTGAATCCTGTAGCCTTTTCTTACATTCAGGACCCACTGAGAGACATTTGGCAGTAGCTGCCACACTGCCAAAAAGTCTGACAGAGGGATCATTTTTTTGCTGCTCTGAGCCCTGAATCAGCAAACTGGCAGGGATTGACAGAGTCTGCAAGAAGAATCGCACGTGAGCGAAGATAGGGCAGATAACCTGTAGGGCGCTTCTCCCCTTGAATCATAGTTAGTGCAGGGTAAGCAGAGACGACCCTTGAGGGCCCTGAGTAAGGTCAGGCACACAATGCTTCAGTGTGAGATCTGATCTCCTTTTGGGCTGCTGAGTATGTTTTCCGGCTCCCCTTTCTTTATGAGGGGGGCGAGGGCCACCACACTGGTCTTCTGCTCCCCTCTCCTCCAGCTAGTCCCTGGCCAGGAATGGCTGGTGGATGCCACTGGCTCTTGCATATGGCGAGGAACTAGTTCCTTAAATGCCATCAATTGTTGCTTGACCTCCTTGTATCTGTTGACAATGTTATTAATTGTGTCACCATACAGGCCAGAAGGTAAAATCGGGGCATCCAGGAGAAATGCTTTATTCCTTTCCTCAATCCCTGTGAGGTTAAGTCACAGGTGCCGCTCCTTTATGACTATAGCAGCCATTGAATGACCAATGGCACAGGCCATGTGCTTGGTCACAAGATCTGTAGCCCGGAGGAGCTCTTTTACTGCCTCAGGGGCTAATTGCCATAATCCAACTCTTTGAGCAGGTCAGCCTGGTGTGCAGGGACTCATCTGCCTGACTTGCTGCTGCATGTACCTAACACACAAGACTGGATGTTACCCTACAGGGCTTTGAGGGTAAGGCGGTTTTCCTCCATGATGGTGCGCATGAGTGGGACAGACAGACCACACACATCTCTTCCATTTTCAGTATCGTCCTGTACCCACGCTCACACATCCCAATTACTGTAGAGTAGGTAGAAGTGGCCTGGGTATGCACTAGAGCGGAGTACAGATTCTTCCAAACCACTGAGTATGGAGGTCAGGGAAAAATAGGAGATGACGACAGGAAGGTTGTTCTCTACCAGAAGTGAGGAAGTTGTCATTCAGCTTCAAACGACTGACTGCTTTGTTCATTAGGTTAGTCGAGACTTAACTTGAGTAACTTGAGTAACTTAACATGGGTAACAACCTAGAGCATCTCCTCAAACGTTTCAGATTGAGGGAGCTGCTCTGCCGAAGCACCCGCCTGCCTGTCTGCATCCTCGAGAACTGACCTTGCATGCTCCTTACCCATACAGAGCAGACAGATTTTGTGTGAGTCGTCCCCCGTAATAGTGTGGGCATCTCCTAAACGTTAGATATTATATTTTTCTAATTCCTAGTCTAAAGACAAACCACACAAACAGTTTTTTACAGCAAACAAAACAACACACACTCAGCAAACATGCAGCTTCTGAAGACAAAGAAGCTGATAATGTACATTTCAGACATCTATTTATAGTTTCAGTGACATACTACACTTCGACCAATCAGATTACCATGTGTAGACACATGCTTAAGACACCGGCTCACGTGGAAGCGTTCCCATAGGGTCAATGCCATGATGTAGCATCAAAGTTCCTTTTTGAAAGGGAACAGCATAGTCTATGTATAATCTTCATCAAATGAATCAGTGAACCAAAACCAGGACCGATAATAATAATAACAGAACTTATACCAAGAATATTTATTAATTAGAAACAATTTGCCCAGTTTTGCAAGAGGGGAAAAAACACTGAAAGGCAAAGCTGCAAAAACACTTTAAACCAGTCTGTAGCCTACAAATAATTCAAATAAATATTCTTTTGTTTTATAAAAAGGTCACATTAATGAATTAAATGAAACTTTGATTTTTAAACAAATGCATTCCTAGTTCGGATTGTTGCATAATCCAGCCCAACTCAGTAGGAAAGCTATTTCTGTCATGCACCAGAGGCAGCCAACAATGAAAGTTTCTCATTATTATGATCTGCTTTCCTCTAACACTTTCAATAACTGATTCTAGATCAGCATCAGTGTCAGCGCTCACAATGAGAAGCAGCAGGAGCAACAGCAGTAGACGTTGGGGCTTTTAATTAATGCTTTAGATTTGAATTAATCTCTTGCTGTCATCAAGCGACCACCTCCAGATGAAAAGGGCTGGTCAAAACCGGAGATGATTCAACTGGGCTTTTCATTGGCACTGTCAGCTGCCAGACTAAACCACATAAAACAGAAAATAAGATTTTCAATATGGCTAGAAGCATCATCGTGTAACTGAAATTCCTCCTGAAAGACTAAACTGCCCTCTGTCTGTGACTTTGACAACATATTTCTACAGTTTAAGCTGGTACGTATCTTTTTCTAATTTCACTTTCTCAGTATGTATGCTTCTGCAAATCAGCCAGAACATTTAAAGTTCTTGTAAATAATCATCACTTTATTTATGATTTATTGACAGTGCTGCGCAACACTGTGCACAGTTTTGTCCACTACTTAAAAAAAGAGAGAAAAAAAGAGAAAGTGAGCCATCATGCTGTTTTTCAAATATGCAATGTAAGATTCCATGTGGTTGCTTCACATCTTCATGTTGCTTCAAGGCACTGCTGTTAATAAATAATCAGTGTCGACCAGCAGCAGAATAAATTAATTGATGTATCTCAAGCAGCTTTGTTCACTTATGTCCTTCATCATAGGTACAAAAAATAACAGGGAGACATGAATTGCTGATTTCCACATTATGAAGGAGAAAAGGTAAGTGTTTGGGGGATGTACTTTGCCAAAACTAGGTCAAAGCTTGCAAATCTCTGCATCAACTTGAATATAAAAGCATAAATTAGCTTAATTTCTGTTACCTACAATTGTAAAGTTACGGTCCATTTTACTTCTGGAAACCCAATCGTGCCAATTAAGACATTTACACCACAGTTATATTTTAGCAAAATTCCAAAACTATTCCAAAATTATAGTCCTAGATTTTATACATTTTCTAAACAACCGCTCCAGTATATAAAGTTAACCAAAATATACAGCATCAATTGTTATGCTATATTATATTTGTCATATAGAACATATATCATAAAATTAAAAAAAAAAAATTAAACAAATAAAAGGAATAGTTAAAAAAGAAAAGAAATATTGCACACAAGTTTTACACAAAAGATTATTGAGCTGTTCTGTTATATGAACTAATATATATTAGTTTTTTAGGCTCAATATTCACTGAACCATTCCATCCTAATGGTACATATAATCTGCCAAAATGTCTAGGCCACCTCCTGTTACATTTCCAGCAGTATACTCTTCAGTGCCAACTCATCTATAAATCACATTGCCAACCACCATGTGTGTGTGTGTATGTGTAAGTTCATGAATCCTTTGTTTCCCAAATTCACCAGAATGTATTAGACTACTGTTGTTATTTGTTCCACATTATCAACAGGATTCAGTGCAAACTGAATGAGTCAGTCTCCACACCACTAGATGTCACTGTTCTTCTTAGGTAAGCACTTTTCCCATGGACTGTATGGAAGAGCAAGGATCAAGAACAAGACCCCAGCAACAACAACCAGAGCCCCTGCGCAGCCCACACACGTCACTGACCATGACATTTCATGGTGTAGAGGTATGGATTGGTCACTTGCTAAGTATGAAAGTACTGATTGGTGGAAAACAATGAGGCAGATGAAGATTAAGACACCTGTTGAGAGAGAGAGGAAAGAAGAAAATCAGATGTGTACAAATTTATGTTTCTTGGCTTTTATCAGCATTCTGGAATTGCCTTGCTCTTTCTGAATGAACATGCAGCGTTTGTGTTAGCATACATTGTTGGCTAGTTGTGCTATTCTTCTCAGTGTTAATTTAACTAAATCTGTCTGTTATATTAGTGTAATCTTGGCCAAACAGTTTCTTTTAAAAAGAAGTTTTCTTTCAAGACCACAATGCTCTTTTTGAATCTGTTTGGACAATGACATAGTGTATGACTATAGTGTATGTCATTTAGCATAAATATCTGATATGGAAACACAGTTAAGTGAACCAACTGAACCATTTGTTATAGAATCGATGGTGAAATATGTATCATGAAGAAATTATTTTTTTCAACTAAAAACAGAACAATTTTATGTGTTTTGGTCGTTCAGCGGATTGGAAATGGGCAAACTTTTGAAAATTGGTTTAAAAGTGCACGTTTTAAAGATATAATTATTGTCTCCATGTAAACTACAAAAATGTGAATTTGTGAAAATGGTGACATCATGTGCATGCATATTATGTGTTCAGTTTATAGGCGTGTAGTTTTTCTTTTACAAAGTGACCTTGCCAACTACTGGCCAGCATGCTGCCAGCATACATAATACAGCGTTTTTAGTCACTTTCGCAGATCTGTGTGAACGGGGATCATTTTGACAATATATACACGAAAAAAACACAAAAGGTGTACCTTCATACAGTGTATTTTTGTAGCTCAATTGGTTAAGTATGGTATCATCAATGCCAAGGTCACTGGTTTGATTCCCAGGAAATACACAATACACTGGCAAAATGTACACCTTGAATGCCCCGAAAGTTATTTTGGATAAAAGCATCAGGTAAAATGCATGTGCACTATGTAGTTTTAAGTTTAAAGATGTTAGCCAATAGCATAATAATGTTACCTGACAGAATGAAGCAAACTGCAGCTGGCTTCAAGAAGAACTGAACACTTTTGCTCACTGCCATGATAATGCAGATAGATCCCATCAACATCAAGAAAAGACTAATGATAGCAAACATGGCCGATGCTACTGTCAGATCTGAAAAGGGAAGAGGGTTAATCAGCAAATGGCAATGATATGATGGCATAATGCACACATCTGCTGAGCTGAATTAACAGACAGAGAATGTTTTGATTTAAAGGTGCAGTCTATAAGGTTTTTAGGTGGTTTGGCTGCCATCCCTGTTGAAAAAAAAACAGCATATGCTGGTTAGGTATGTTTTGAAGCTGGTTTGAGCTGGTTTATGCTGGTCCTTAGCTGGGGGGTATTCCAGAAAGCAAGGTTAACTTACCGCCCCATATACCCTGAACTCTCGGTTGATTAATCCAAACCTTGCTTACTCGAGGTATGCTGGTTCCAAAAACGCATTCGGGAGTAAGTTCAGCCAACCCAGAGTATGTCCCCGGTTAACACACAAGACATTCTCAACCGAGTGACTAATCGATGATTCACCATGGAAACAGACGCTAAGAAAAAGCGTGCCAGTCTACTTCCTTCTTCTTTTGTTTAATGGCGATTTATATAACCTACTTAGTGCACGTCGCTACCTATTGAGTGGTTGTGCAGTCATTTTTTTCAAACTTTTTATTTAAAAAGTAATCTTTATTCACTGACAATAAGAATTATATTGTTTGTTTAATACTAATTATTTAATCATTTAATAAGATATCACATATGTATTTTATTATAGAAATTATAGCATAGAAAACATCCTGTTACAAAAAAGGATAAAAAGCAGATCCATGTGTGAGATGACAATACAATAAATACATGTAACAGAATTGAATAAACATTTAAATGTTACAGCTTTATAACAGTGCTTTATTTTATATATATATATATATATATATATAGTATAATATAATATTCTATATATTGTATATAACTGTAACTATATAACTAATTTAGTTACATTAATATAACTATATTAATTATATAACACACATCTGAATACCTCTTTAGCAGACTAACCCTGAAACATAACCTGTTCCGGAGCAGGTTATGTTCAGAGAATAAGCTGCTATGGCTACTTACATACCCTGAAAGTTACCTCCGTTTTTGGAACTGAAAGTTGAGGTTATCCGCTTACTTACTCTTAAACGTACCCAGGTATGTCACATAACCTGCTTTCTGGAATACCCCCCTGGTTTGAGCTGGTTTAAGCTGGTCAAGTTCTGGTCCTAAGCTGGTCCTAGACCAGCACGTGACCAGCTTAAACCACCTCATGACCAGCTAAGGACCAGCATAAACCAGTTCAAACCAGCTTCCATGCTTCAAAACATACCTAACCAGCATATGCTGTTTTTTTCAACAGGGATTAGCTCTTGAACTGAGGTTTTTCATGTGGCTGTTCATTTCAAGACACTCATGTACTTAATCTCATGTACATAATTTTAATGAAATCTCTTAAAAATAATATTCATTAACCTTTTAATTGGCACAATGTTACCTTTAAATATGATACAGATGTTCTTAGAAAATTTGGTAACAGTTTACAATAAGGTTCTATTAGTTAACATTAGTTAATGCATTAACCAACATTAGCTAACAATGAGCAATACATTTGTTACAGTATTTATTCATCTTTTTTATTCAAAATAACATTTTTCATTGTTAGTTCATGTCAGCTCAGGTCCACTAAGTAATATTAACAGATACAGCTTTTGAAATAAATTATGGATTAGTAAATGTTGAAATTAACGCTAAGATCAATAAATGCTTTACATTGTTAGTTCATTTCATTGTTAGTTTATGTTAACTAATGTAGTTAACTATTGTTAACAAATTAAACCTTATTTTAAAGTGTTACTGAAAAGTGGTACAAATTACCTCAAGAATCTGTTTCTGTTGGCAATGCAATGTAATGTTTCATTCCTTCATTTTATTTGATTTTATTCATATTATGCTATTTTTCGTTACTCATACAACACTTAAGTATCATATTTTGGTTAAGAATGTATATATGGGGGTCAGCACTCAGTGACGACACAAAGAAAGACGCATTAGTGCTACGGGATCTAAAGACAGAGAGGGGGATGTGCGATGACTCACTCTTTTCTGGCGTTTTCTGAAATAGGACAATGTTTTCTCCAGTGGTGTAGAACTTAAAGAAGGTGCAATTGGATTCTATAATGGGATCCAGAAAGGTGATGTTATTCTAGCCGATTATTCATAATGCTTCCACTCCAGTTGAGACATTTTTTTCACAAAAGCTCTTACCTCCTTGTAAGTGCAAATGCCCACAGCTCTCCTGCTTTGTGTCCATATCTGACACCCAGAATGTCTTGGTACAGCATTTCCATAAGCCATAATGTGCTACCAGACAAGTCTGATTGTTGTAGAAGCTTTTGGATGGTGCAAGTTCTACCCAGAACTCTGTACCCACACCGAGCACAGTGAGCAGGATGCCGGTTACAGCCAAGAATAACGTCAGCTTGATTTTGCCCTCTTGGCTTTCGCTAATTCCATCTGCAGAAATGGGGTGTGTTCTATGTCGGCGCTTGCGTCCGCCGCCCCGTGATCCCAAAAACCCATCCAGCGCACAGGAAGGTTGGTGTACCCCAGAAGATGCATTCCCTGTCCTTACCTCTTCATCCTGCACGATGAATGTGGACCACATGATTGATTTGCAGCTTTAGAGATCCAAATAAGTGATTAAGAGACAGTGGCTTATTTTGAAAGGACATTTAAGTCTTCTTAGATGATTGAGAACAAAATAATCAGATGAGAGGACAAACAAAGACAGTTAGTGCTGGAGAGGTCTGAGTTAGATTGATCCAGCAAGATCAATCTAGTCTAGTGTGTTTCTAATGTAGAGGTGAGGAAGGCTTCATCAGAAGAATATGCAGCTGAGGATGTTAATAATGGAGGCGTTAAGGCCAGATAGACAGCTGAAGGATGCTGGGAGTTGCAGGCATTGCCCATTCACACAATTGAGCCCTAATACAGCTTGAAGATGTGAATGATGAGGAGGAGGTGATGAAGTCAGTGGTTGGTCAGACTGGTTACTGTAAAAATTAAGAATATGATGAAACAGAAAGTCAAACTTAAGCACAGTTTTATGAATTGGAAGAACATGTTTAACATGATGACTTGACTTGGGTAATCACAAACTACCCCATGATATGCTACACTGTTTATCATAAGGCATTTTTGTCAATACAATGGAAGTCAGTGGTAACCAAAACTGTTTGGTAACCAACATTCTTCAAAATGTCTTATTTTGTGTTCAGCAGAACACAGAATTGCACACATTTTTTGAGCCGGACGTGTATAAACTTCAATTATCTAGTTCATATATATTATATTTCTATATTATATATATTTCTAAATGAAAACCCATCTACTATTCCATTTTGTCTTTAGTGATTTATTGATTGTATCATGACTGCATGTAATGATAACACACTACCATTCAAAAGTTTGGGGCCATTTAAAAAAAATCCATTGTTTTATTCAGCAATGACATATTAAATTGATCAAAAGTGTCAGAAATAACTTTTAAATTATTACATAAAATATATATTTCTATTAAATGCTTTCTTACTTTCGATTTATTAAAGAATTCCTAAAAAACAACAACAACAAAAAAACATGTATCACGGTTTCCACAAAAATATTAAGCAGCACAAGTCTTTTCAACATTGATAATAATAATAATAAATGTTTTTTGAGCCCCAAATCAGCATATTAGAATGATTTCTGAAGGATCATGTGACACTGAAGAGAGCTTTGCCATAACAGAAATAAATTATATTTTAAAATGTATGACAATAGAAAACAGATATTTTAAATTATAATAATATTTCATAATAATATTTTTTAAAACTCTTTTTACTGTGTTTTGATCAAATACATGCAGCCTTGGTGAGCAAAAGACTTTTTTTTTTTCCCCAAAACTTTTTTTTAAAAATCATACCAATTCCAAACTTTTGAACAGAGGTGTGTATATGGGACAATGGCGTGATGGGTCATTTTTTTTTGTCCATAGGCCTTAATAATAATAATAAAAAAACAAAGATATGACATCATTCAGACACCTGCAAAGGACCACATGGTCATGAAGCAAAGTAACTAACTTTCTTTAAACTATTTGAAAAATTAATGTTTTCACTTGCTCATGTCCTGAAACATCAGGTCATTCAGTTCAACTGCTATAAAACATGGAAAATGTTGTAATATTTTAAAAACGTGTACTAAATATAAAAGGTTTGATTGTCCTTTTGCTTGCTAGCTAGCAAGATTATCTAGCTAGCTAGATATCAGCATGTTAGCATTGTTTGAAAATATCATCATTTGGTAAAACCGATATTTTGGTTAAACTGAATGACTTTTTTGTTGACAAATTTTGTCCATCTTGTAAAAAAATGTTTTAATTGATTATAAAAACCACATAATCTCATTGTTAACACTATGGATGCACCAATACCGATACCAATACCAAGCTCATGTACTTATACCCCCGATACCAAAGTCCGATACCTCACGTGACATAACTGACAGAATTTTCCGTGCACACAGACACCGGCGGCAGCAGCAGAAACAATGTCAGTCTCAGAGGTGTTGAGATACTTCAAAATTAATGATTACAACTCACACATTGCGAACTGCATGCTTTCAATCACAATTCATTATCGATTAGTGAAGGCAGGATAGGCGCGCTGAATGACACAGACCAGAAGCTCTCTCTCTTGCACGCGCTCTCTCTCTCTTTCTTGCGCGTGATCCCAGTTCTCTCAGACAGCACGCGATCAGTTCTTCTCACGCCTGAATGGTCAAATGCACACATAGTTGTCACAATGTCCATTATGTTGGAATATCTCACGTAAATACAGTCGGTTATGGCTTAAGTGGATGTAAACATTTGGGTGAAAACAGCATATGTGTCAGTATCCATGAATTCGGTCTTAAAGGGACCGTAGCCTATATTTGTCATTAATGTTAATAAAACAACAAAACATGTTAAATAAATGTATACACGGTAAATAAACCTACTGTATCTGGAAAAACAAGTTTATTTAATTTGTATCTCTATAGTATTTGTTGTATTGTCTGTAATTTGTAAATTTCTTTTTATATAACAACAATTATATATATCGGTAATTATGCCCTTTGAAGGTTATTGGACACTGTGAAATTTTTGTTCTTTAAGTTTGTGACAAGCACATAAAAAGTATTACTTTTTTTTATTAGAGTAATAATAAAGAAGCTGTCCTACATTCATTAGTCTCGCTGTGTTGTGCTTGGAAAACTGCAACATCAAAAAAAAAAAAAAAAAAGAGAGAGAGAGAAATTAATAAATGTATAGGCATCGGCGAGTACTAAAGAAAAAAGTATCGGTACTCGTACTCGGTCCTTAAAAAATGGTATCGGTGTATCCCTAGTTAACACTGAATAGAACATCAAATTTAATTATATATCCATTATGCTTTTTTACACTTTTAAAAACCTTATTTGTCAATGACCCATATACTTAGCTTCTTTTAGCCAATGTAGGTATTTATCAACATGATTGTTAAATGATTTGTTGTTGTTGTTGTTTTTGTTCTGCTAAGTGTCACAACAAACCCCCATGATTTTGATTTGGTCTTACTATAGAACCCTTCAGCACCACCCACCACCAATAAATAAATAAGTAAATTGTTGACCTTTATATTTTTTTCATTAATCAGCAAAAAAATTTACTTGTTTTATTTTTAATAGTAACAAAGTAAACCTTACAATTTATTTGAATGCTTTTTATACCATTTATGCTGCAATAAAGCTAATTTCTCTGTATATAGAATGCAACATATAATCTATCTAAAAATGTTTAATGCAGTTCTTAATTGACGTCACCAAATTAGCTTGCAGAAAAAAACTGACCAAAATCTTTCAGATGTGAACCACAGCATATTTGAAAAAAATACAGGACATAATACTGCCAAAAGGTAGTATATAGTATAGAGAGAAAAAAACATTAAACATGACTTGATGGTCAAGCATATGTTAGTAATAAGCTCCAGACTGACAAGAATTAAAGTTCTTTTGCAAAAAAACAAATATTATGCCTTTTAATTCTTACTTAACAGTGTTGACAAAGCAAGTACTTCTACAGTGAATCACAACAGCACAAACAAGCAGCTGACCTGTTGAGTGTCGAATACGTGAAGGCCGGTTTGCAGAGGGGTTTTCTCTGAGACGGACAGAAAGTACGCAAGAGGGGTTTAAAGAGGGAGGACATCGACATGGTACACCGCTAGTTGGGGGTGGGGGGTTGTTTGCGTCTGAAAAAGATCACGCCCATGTCCGGGCATAATGATATCAATGATTTTTTTTTTTTTTTTTTAGGGTCATTGGCATTGGGTCTGTGTCTGTCTGTCAATTGTTTCTTCATGGCTGCCCTGCTGACTGTGTCTGAGAGATTTCAGTGTGCGTCTCCATGCTAGCATGATAGTTTTATCTTCTTGCGTTGCTATGTGTGCGAGTACATGTGTGAGCATTTCTTGATTCTATTTTAGAAAGCCACCTGTTAATGATATTAAAAAGCATGGCACTGAGCCCACTCAAGAGTTGAGGTTACAGCATGCATGTCTATGGGTGTTTGTGAGGGTAATTCTGGGAAAATGAGGCCTGGAATCCTGAAGCAGTGACAGTATTTCAAGCACTGAAGTTTACTTTAAGTATTGGTTTAGACTGCTTGCACAGCACAAAGAAGTAAATCTTCCACAGTGCCTATATAACTATTATTATTAAATTATTCAGAAAATTTAATTATAAAATTGTACCTGTAGATCTGCTCAAATAATGCAGGTGAAACAAATTATTTTATTTTATAACTTATTTGTTAAGGAATTATTTGTATTTTTAAAAATTGTATGTTAATTTAATTTAAATATTTTTATTCTATATTTTATTCTTTTGCTAAAGCTGTTTTTTATTATTATTATTTAGTCTTTATTTTAGGAATTATTGTGAGGAATTAATTATATCATTAAATTTGGGTGTTATAAAATTGGAGTCAGACCTTCAAGTTTGCTAAAACAATGACTATATACAGTAACTATCTGGCTAACAGGTAGCTTCAATCAATAGCTCATAAGTAATTTTATTTGATGAAAGATTATGAAGAAGCTAATAAACTATTTACAGTAAGACCAAGAACACATTTAAAATGTAAAGTGTCAGCTTCACCAAATGGAAATGAAGAACAGGGCAACAGATTTGCTTACCAGGAATGCAAACAGAAACATCCCTGATATCACAATGAAAGATTTCACTGACAACTAGTTAAGTAGGGTGGTTAAGGTATCTATTTACAGATGCTATTTAAATGTGAGTTATGTGTATTAGCCAAATTTAAAGATTTTGTGTTCTTTTAGTGGAAATAAGATGTTGCTGTGTCTAGAACTTTTCCGATGGCTTGTTTCTTAGGTTGACATCTGTAAAAGAACATTTGCATGACTCCTTAATGATTCATTTCATGAATTCTGGCAACAGTTATTTCATAGGGTTATGTCATTTTAATCATAGGCAACAACACCTACACACTGCAGTTAATTCAGTCGTCACGCTTATAATGCACACTTATTCCTGTTGTGTACACAATAAGAGTTCACAAAAAAGTTTACAAAAAAAAAAAAAAAAAGCTAGATGATAAAATTTCCCTCCAATATTATTTGGCTCAAAAATAGCTCATACCAAACATGTTAAACTGTGTTTTTCGTTTACAGCTGATGCAGAGAAGCCAAAAAGACATGCTATTATTTATCACTATATCAGTATAAAGAGTCAAATTTTTCTCTATTTGTATACTGGCTCATTTTGAAAAGTTTTTGCCCAGTTTGAATTTGAGGCCCTGTCCACGTGAACACAGGTATTTTCAAAACCGCAGCTTTTTCTTTGTGGTTTGGCTGTTTGTCCACACGTAAACACAGTATCCGGTCACTGAAACCAAACATTTTTTAAAACTCCTGCCAGGGTGAAGATTCTTAGAAACTCTGGTTACAGTGTTGTTGTGTAGACAGTGAAGATTTTGGCTTGAGACGTCAGAACCGGTGTTGTGCTGGATGCGATGTCGTGGATGCGATTATTTTTATTTTTTTAATTTATTTTTTAAACAAAGGAGGAAAAACTCTATAAAATTACCTGTCTACGTGTGGACTAGGCCTGAATGAGATGAAATATGCAACAGCATTAAAGTAGCCCAAATCTGCAGGAAAACCGTAAACTTGGCAACATTGGCACACTTTTTATTGCCTTTCCCCACATATTTTAGTAATCATCATAAATTAGATATCATTTGAACGCTTAAACACTCAAAATTCATCCTGTGAAAACCGTTAACATGCCGGCAGGGTTGCCAGGTTTTCACAACAAAACCCACCCAATTGCTACTCAAAACTAGCCCAATCACATTTCAGGTGGTGTCCCACGTTCCGGGGGGTAAAATCCGCGTTTTTGGCGGGGCTCCCCTGGTAAAATTCGCATTCCAGGAGCTAAATATCATGTTATTTGGGGTTGATTCAACCTGCGGACATGAAGAACAACTCGCGGCAACAGTGTTAATGTAACCCAATTCCATGGGAAAACGGCGGACTTTAAGGACGTATTTTAAAACCTTTAGCGGGTTCAATTTGTGGTATCTTCAAATGTGGAAAACAACTTGGTTAGACAAATAGCTTTGATTTCTAGCAATTTTAAAGTCCAAATGATTTTCCAAAATACATATTTTGTATAAAATAAAAAATGTTTGGTTTAGTATGTTTGCTTTACAGTAAACAACTTTTTTTACACTTTCATTTTCTTTTTGTGATGTCATTTTCTGCTGAGTGTCTTCTTTAAAAAAGAGACCAACCTTAGGTCTGTGTTGCAAAGCATTCTTGAATTACGACCATTTAAGTTTAGATCTAAGTTCAAAAAGCGGGGTGCATCATTACATCTTTTTTCAATGCAATGATAGTAAATGCTGACTAAGGCTAACATCATCTTTTTGAAGAAACATGGTCAGACAGGTTTGTGTTGATGTGAAGGTGAGTAAATGATGACAGGTGAACTATTCTTTTAAATATGTGCTGTTGATTGCAACTTCAACATGCTGGCAGTCCAATCTTTATTCAGTCCTTTCAATGTATCTATGATGTACTGACATGGGTAATGCTCATTTGTATTATGTAGCCTTATCAGACCGACAAGAAAGGAGAGCCAGCGAGAAAGAGACAGACAGTGTGCTGCAGTCTTATGTGCTCAGCATGGCGATGGCTCTGGTTTGTGCACTCACTAACCTTTACAAAACCCGCTGCTTTACTAACACTGACCTGTAGGTGGCGCCAGCAGGCAGAGGTGTCTCAACACATCTCCAGAAATCCAATCAGCCTATTAAACAAGGTATAATATAACATCTGCCTATTTTTATATTAGCTGTCAGTGACAGGGAATTAATCCTCTATAACAGGGGTCTCAAACTCAAATTACTTATGTGCCTCTGTAGTCAGATGGTGAAGTGCTTTTAAAAGCTTAAATTTTTATATATATATTTGGACCATTAACTTCGTCTTATAGTGAGCACCAGAGGTTTGCTTTATTTTGGCATTAGTGCAGTTTCAAAAATTATTTCGTAATTGCGCAAATTTAATACAATTCCACTTTCAATTCCATTGTAAAAGCAAAAAGAACTGGATACTTTTTCACTCAGTTCATAAATGATCAGCCATTGTAAATAGTGGGCAAGAAAGGTTAATAGCCCATCTTGCCCATAATGCCTCACTGCCTCCGCGTGTGCCATCCAATAGTGTGCGTGTGAGTATTAGGCTTTGTCCTGACGCATAGGAGAGAAAGAGATAAAGAGATTACTGCCTATCTTCATACAATGAAAAAAACTGTTGTCTGATTTGCTACTTAGTCATTCTCATTCATGTCATTCCTGTCCATACTCTTCTCCTGAACAATCCTACAGTACAGAGTCACTGTAGCTCTTACCAAACAAAGAAGAGTGGTCTACGGAGTAATCAGTGCTTGAGCTGTTAATTAAGGATCAATTACATCTGTAAGTGGATGATTACGCAACACCAGCAACGGAAGCCATTCACCTGATCCTGAACCTACAATAGGCAGCAGTTCGATCAGAAATTTCCAACATAATTGGATAAATGCTGGATATAATAAGCCAGTTTATTATATTCTTCTTCATAATTTGATCATAATCTGATTAATTAATGCTGCCAATCAGTGGTGTAGTCAGGGTTTTACAGTAAGCATGTATTCATTGTATATATGCTTACTTTTTCTCCAGGGCTGTATTATGCGTATTATGACTTCCAAGGATCAATATTTGCAAATACCCACTTATTCTGTTGCTTCAGTAGTCCATAATCTATGGTTGTGTTAGCTTCCCCTTTAACTGTAGCATATTTTCGCTCCATCCGAAATCGCATACTGTCTGACAGGGACTGTAAAACCAAACAGTGAAATTAATTAAATGAAATGAGTTTATTTCACTCAAATAATAATGAAGGTTCATTGTACTTAATAGAATGTCATGTATTAAGCTGAACTTAATATGATTGAGTTGAGTTGCAGCAGATTTCTAATTCCCAGCATGCTTTGCATCAGACTGTATAAATAAATGCTGAAATTAAGGGTTATTTTGTGTGTTTTTGCACAAGATTAACATATGGAGACATAAGTTAGTGTTTAATGTTGTGTTATGTTGGGATTTACAGGGGGTTCTGTTATGTTAGTTTTGTAGGGTTACCATTATGGTGAAGAGTAGAGCCTGTGGTTAGGTTGAGGTTGGGCTGCACAACTTTTGTTGTTTGATTATATGCATAAGCAATAAGGTACAAAAGGCTGTGCTGTATCTTGAATAAGTCACGGCTGAAGGGCATGATGTGAAACCCCTTCAACCGTGACTTATTCACGATAAAGCACTAGTCTGAGTACCTTTATGTCTTTATGGACCTCGCTTTGTGCACTGGTGTGCAGTTATGTTGGAACAGGAAGGGGCTATCCCCAAACTGTTCCCACAAAGTTGGGAGCTTGAAATTGTCCAAAATGTCTTGGTATGCTGAAGCATTAAGAGTTCCTTTCACTGGAACTAAGGGGCCAAGCCCAACCCCTGGAAAACAACCCCACACCATAATCCCCCCTCCACCAAACTTTACACTTGGCACAATGCAGTCAGGCAAGAGCCGTTCTCCTGGCAACCGCCAAACCCAGACTCGTCCATCAGATTACCAGACAGAGAAGCGTGATTCGCTGTAGAGTCCAGTGATGGCATGCTTTACATCACTGCATCCAACGCTTTGCATTGCACTGCACTTGGTGATGTAAGGCTTGGATGCAGCTGCTCGGCCATGGAAAACCATTCCATGAAGCTCTCTACACACTGTTCTTGAGCTAATCTGAAGGTCACACAGTGTTTGGAGGTCTGTAGCTATTGACTCTGCAGAAAGTTGGTGATTTCTGCGCACTGTGCGCCTCAGTATGCGCTGACCCCACTCTGTGATTTTACGTGGCCTACCACTTCGTGGCTGAGTTGCTGTTCTTCCCAATTGCTTCCACTTTGTTATGATACCACTAACAGTTGACCGTGGAATATTTAGTAGTCAGGAAATTTCACGAATGGACTTTTTGCACAGGTGGCAACCTATCACGGTACCACACTTGAATTCACTGAGCTCCTGAGAGTGACCCATTCTTTCACAAATGTTTGTAGAAGCAGTCTGCATGCCTAGGTGCTTGATTTTATATACCTGTGGCCATGGAAGTGATTGGAACACCTGAATTCAATTATTTGGAGGGGTGTCCCAATACTTTTGGCAATATAGTGTATATGAGTTTACAGAACTCATACTTATTGGTTTTAAAACTTAAATGGTTTACGGCAATCGGTTTCCTCAAATGGTTTGAGTTACCATAACTTAGCGGGTTTTACATTGTTCATTTGAATTTGAACTAGGGCTGGGTGATACAGCTAAAAAAAAATGATCATGATATAATGTTTCATATTGATCGATATCGATAATTATTGAAAAAATGTTAGTAGAAAAAAATGTTTGAATTTAACCAATGCATTTTTAATTAAGGCAAACAAGAGAGTGAGTGTGAGTGTGTGTGTGTGTGTGTAGCTTATAAAGGGTCACTGATGGGAAACAGGTGTGAGAGCATGATTGGTACCTAGGTGAGGGATTGTGGGAAATGTAGTCCAGAGTGAAGTATAACTGTGTGTGCAATGAAATGGTGAACCGGCGACCTCTGGTGGGGAGTAGCAGGAACCAGCAGGCGCCAGATACATAACACTTATATTTTATATGAAGATTAAATAAATAAGTGTTAAAGAAACTTAAAGCTGCACAATTCTGGATAAATTGAGATTTTTTTTGTTTTGTTTTGTTTCAAACTGAGATCACAATTCTGAATGTCAACTAAACGAAATAACGTAATTTACTAGAGGTTCTAACAAAATATTAATTGCTGCAGTCTTTTTTAAAATTTTAAATATATTTTAAATTATTTTTTTTATTTTATTTATTTATTTTTAAATCTGTTTGGATGTATGATTCAATGACACGCCCATAAATACTCTTGTTTCGTTACTGGATAATCGTGTATTTGAAAGAATCTGTTAAATGAAGATTCAAGTCAAATACATTTTTTAACAGTCACTTTTCGCCACGTGGTGGTGAAATAATGTAATCGATTAATGCGTCATTTTCAATGTGTTCAGGTTTCTTTCAAAAGCTGATTTGCTCTATTTTGATCGATAACAGACATTAGTGTTTTTATCTGAACTATAAACTTTTATCCTAGTGCTTCTGTGATAATTTGAATATTTGTAACACAGAAGTAAAAATACGGTGTGGTTGAAAACAGTTTGTGCAGCTGTTGATACCGACATGACAACTGCTCTCTTTGAAGTACTTTGAAGTAGATCAACTGTAAGACGTAAGGAAACCATGAAACGGCCACACTGACGAGCTGATATGTGCTTTTTTATTCACAAACTCCTCGTCACTGGCGGGTACAGCACTCATTGTCATGTGTTTGTGTACTGATCTCGCGTGGCGATTGAGCAACTGAACTCCACAGCAACTTGTTTGCGTGTCACTCGTAGCGCGTCTGTTTGTGACCCAGGGACGGCGCGAGCTTGAGAGTTGGTCATGCAACCTAACTTCATGTTTGTTTACATTTTAATGCATTTAAGTTAAACTATATAGAGAGTTATATCGAAAAAATGTCCTATCGTTATCGAATAAGACGTATCGTCGATAAATATCGATACCGTTTTATCGCCCAGGCCTAATTTGAACTTACTTGGCGACCTTTAAAAGGTACGTTCAATATAGTATGAGTATGGGTAGTATGAATACTACATCCGCCACGTTGAAACTGTCATGTGACCTACCAGCATCAGTTGCATCGCTACACTTCCGTTCTTAAATCCTCTCCTATGGCCTCATGGGATAGTAAAATGCGAACTTAAACTTAAAATAAGTTTTGTGATACTCACAATATATATATATATATATATATATATATATTGTAATTGGTGCATTATCACTTCTCTCATTCTACCGTTCCCCGCCCCTGACAACTTACCATACTTAAAGTCGGCATGAAACGGAAGCTGCGCTAGTCTTTTCTTCCCTGTTGTGATGTATATCCAGGTGAAACGGCTTCTCGAACAAGAATGTATGGTGGGACTTGATTTTGTCATCCGAATTCATTTGATTGTTGGATCGTTGTGGTGTGCTATGGACCCTTTTCACGGACTGTGATGATGCATTTCCACAGTTAACAACATCTCAAATCTACTAAAGTTTTTCATATTTTCATTTAAAAAAAAATTTTGTATACATTTATAATGCTATACTTTATGCTATATTACCTTGGAAGTTAATTACAAAAAACGAATTAACGCTGCTGCGAGGGTGTTTCTAATACAACAGCTAAGGGACTGATGGCAAATTTCACATCATTCTCCTTTCTGACTGCTGTAATCAATCGCTCTATATTTTTTTCCCTCTTTTGGAAAGTCATGGAAATGCTATAATGGATTTTTTGGAGCAAATGCAAAAACAGTTAAAGCTGCAAGCAGCGATAAAAGGGTTCACCACCACCTGGTGGCCTTAGGAAAACTGTGAACATTCATTTAAGTGGAGAAATAGAGGAGAAATATGGCAAAGTCATTTTGATGCACCACACTTCCTGCTGCCAGCAGGCTTTGACTATAACTGAATATTGCCATGTTGATGTCTTTAGGCCAGGACTATTATCAAACATGTGAAGTTTGGAGCAGATTGGACATTGTATGCCTGAGTTACAACAACTTCCTGTTCGTGGCGTAAATCGGATACATTAGCACTTAGCCAATTGTTGCATGATTTAACGTGTTTCTAACATGTTTGGTAAGACATGGCATATTTAAATGTTTCAGGGAGTGAATTACAGTGCAAAGCATGCCATTTCCTGTTGCCAACAGGTGGCATTATGACTAACTAAATATTTGCATTTAGATGTCTTCAGGCCAGGACTCTTATCACACATGTGAAGTTTGGGGCAGATCGGACATTGTATGCCTGAGTTACAAAAGCTTCCTGTTTCGTGGCAAAACATCAGACTTTGTCAGGCCACCATGGACACGCCGTTCAACGAAAACTTAAGATTTTTGCAATTAGGGCTGTATGATTAATCACAATTTAATCGCAATTAAACCACAGCCGATTTGGCAAAGGCTGTGATTATTTTATGCGCAGCTTGTCAGAGCTGTATGGCTCTGTGATCAGTAGTAAATGCTTCTCCATCTGAAAGCCAGAGGGTGCTCTTGCACAGAAACTCCAAATATGCCCTGCCACAGGAGTCAGCGTCAGGCATCACATCCAGTTCTTGCTGTCATCGCCATTTTATTTCCCAGGGTGCATTTGCCAGACTGCATTCTCTTCACAGTCTAATAGCAGGTGCTTTATTTTAACTCCAGAGTGCCTGTGAGGAGGATGTTGGCAGACCATTCTCACAAGACACATGGGATTCTGTCCTCTGGCAAGTTGACTCTTCATCAGTGTGTGCAAGGTACTCGCTCATCCAATTTAAAGTAGTACACCAGGACCCATATGTCCTAAGTTAAGATGGAAAGTACTCAGGAACAAGCTTTACATGCAGTAGGTGTAAATGTGCAGATGCCTTACTTGGAAAGGCCCCAATCTGGAGCATTATTGGCGATCTGAAGGCTATTTGAGACAGTCTCAGCAGTGTTTGAGGCAGATTAGATCCTGTGGTGACATTGTTTAAGGGCTACCCACAGGAGTTGTGGCATGTTTTTTTGCATTATTTGTCCATTTTGCTTAAATTAACTAATTGATTACTAAAATTTTGATATATTTATATGTTTATATACAATATACGGTTGCTGGTCATATAATTAGAATATCATCAAAAAATTTCACTAATTCCATTCAAAAAGTGAAACTTGTATATTATATTCATTCATTACACACAGAGTGATATATTTCAAATGTTAATTTTTTTTAATTTTGATGATTATAACTGACAACTAAGGAAAATCCCAAATTCAGTATCTCAGAAAATTAGAATATTACTTAAGACCAATACAAAGAAAGGATTTTTAGAAATCTTGGCCAACTGAAAAGTATGAACATAAAAAGTATGAGTACAGCACTCAATACTTAGTTGGGGCTCCTTTTGCCTGAATTGCGGCGTGGCATGGAGTCGATCAGTCTGTGGCACTGCTCAGGTGTTATAAGAGCCCAGGTTGCTCTGATAGTGGCCTTCAGCTCTTCTGCATTGTTGGGTCTGGCATATCGCATCTTCCTCTTCACAATACCCCATAGATTTTCTATGGAGTTAAGGTCAGGCGAGTTTGCTGGCCAATTAAGAACAGGGATACCATGGTCCTTAAACCAGGTACTGGTAGCTTTGGTACTTTGGTGCCAAGTCCTGTTGGAAAATAAAATCTGCATCTCCATAAAGTTGGTCAGCAGCAGGAAGCATGAAGTGCTCTTAAACTTTCCTGGTATACAGCTGCGTTGACCTTGGACCTCAGAAAACACAGTGGACCAACACCAGCAGATGACATGGCACCCCAAACCTCACTGACTGTGGAAACTTTACACTGGACCTCAAGCAATGTGGATTGTGTGCCTCTTCTCTCTTCCTCCAGACTCTGGGACCCTGATTTCCAAAGGAAATGCAAAATTTACTTTCATCAGAGAACATAACTTTGGACCACTCAGCAGCAGTCCAGTCCTTTTTGTCTTTAGCCCAGGCGAGACGCTTCTGACGCTGTCTGTTGTTCAAGAGTTCAAGGAATGCGACAGCTGAAACCCATGTCTTGCATACGTCTGTGCGTAGTGGTTCTTGAAGCACTGACTCCAGCTGCAGTCCACTCTTTGTGAATCTCCCCCACGTTTTTGAATGGGTTTTGTTTCACAATCCTCTCCAGGGTGCGGTTATCCCTATTGCTTGTACACTTTTTTCTACCACATCTTTTCCTTCCCTTCGCCTCTCTGTTAATGTGCTTGGACACAGAGCTCTGTGAACAGCCAGCCTCTTTTGCAATGACCTTTTGTGTCTTGCCCTCCTTGTGCAAGGTGTCAATGGTCGTCTTTTGGACAACTGTCAAGTCAGCAGTCTTCCCCATGATTGTGTAGCCTACAGAACTAGACTGAGAGACCATTTAAAGGCCTTTGCAGGTGTTTTGAGTTAATTAGCTGATTAGAGTGTGGCACGAGGTGTCTTCAATATTGAACCTTTTCACAATATTCTAATTTTCTGAGATTTTGGGATTTTCCTTAGTTGTCAGTTATAATCATCAAATTAAAAGAAATAAACATTTGAAATATATCAGTCTGTGTGTAATGAATAAATATAATAGACAAGTTTCACTTTTTGAATGGAATTAGTGAAATAAATCAACTTGTTGATGATATTCTAATTATATGACCAGCACTTGTATATGTATATGTATACATTATATATATATATATATATATATATATATATATATATATATATATATATATATATATATCTATGAGAGAGAGAGAGAGAGAGAGAGATAAATGGTGGTAATGGGTTGGGTATGACAATGTTGATATATTTGGTATTGGCTGAATAGATCTGCTACTTGCTACTGCCAATACATACACAACACACTGCTGTGAGCAAGTCATGCTGCTGCTGTACAATATAGCGCACATGAATTACCTATAACAGATCTATACAGGTGGAGCTGGGGAAGGTGGAGGGTTTCTGAAACCACACTGTACTGCTACAGCAAATGCTAACCAAGTATTTGAAGGTTGAGCAGTGAGCTCACTGGCTACTGATAACAGCAGGAACCAATCAGATGTGCCCTATAGAGAATGATGTGATTGCAAGCAGGTTGAGTTAAGGACCTATTAGCCTGTAGAGTTTCATGACAGAACTTTGTATTTCTATTACTTATCTCTGTTTTTGCTGTTCAATACCTCTCTGAATACCTTTCTTTCTTTCATTTTTTAGGCCCGCTGGCATTGGATGTGTGTATGCGTGACTAGATTTAGGACTGATGCCCATTATATCATGGATGGTTAGTTGCCAGTGTACCTTTTCACATTGAAGTATCAATGTTACAAATGACTTATGATTTAAAGAAACAAAAAGTTTCCTTAATTTTCTAAAAGAAACTAAGAGTGTCCCCTATTTCCTTCTGCTGAAGTTGGCAACTCTATGGGTGTGCAAGCAAGTTTGTTCACAGGTCACCTGAGAAGAATCTATTACCAGGATGTTATAATGAGGCTGTGTAGGGTCAGCACTGACTTGATAGTCTAAGTTTAGCACCTTAGCCAACACAATTAGTGTGAAGCAAGGTGGAGATTTGGATTGTGAAACATACTTAAGTACAATTATGGGACAGTATGAGATCAGTCAGTGATCTGGATTCTCCCTACATATTTATTACTGCATTTTGGAACCACAGCTAAGATTTAATCTTAATGCCAAAGATGAGATATTATATATAATGATTACAAAAATGTATACAAAGACATCTAATCTAAAGTATTACCAGTAATTCTTATATTGTTCAATTTTCTCTTGAACATCCGGATCACTCACAGCTACCAAACACCTTTTTGCATTTGTACATTTGTAAATGTAAAAAAGCTTAAACAAAAATGAGAAATCTTTCCCTGGCAATTAACTGAAATAAAATAAGTTGTAGTTGAGCTACTAAAATTACTAAAAAAAAAAAAAAAAATGTACACATGAGATGTTATATAAAGCTTAGATATTGCAAAAATAAAATTGTTTAATGCACTGTAGCAGTGTTATTATTGTTAAAAAACTTAAACTATATACAAATATTTTTGTTAATTGAAATAAATCTAAAATACTAAAGTACTAAAATTACTAAAACTAAAACTGAAATAAAAAATAAATCTAAATAGAAAAAAATTAAATGACAAAAGCATGTGAAAACTGAATATATATACAATGTAATATATATATAATTTATATATATATAAATTATAATTGTTGTTTAATATAATTTAATTGTTTAATTTCAGTTCTGTTTACCTTGCATTTAATTACCGGTCATGTGTCACACAACGACCTCGTGGATCAGTGTTTAAGAATAGGTGAGTACTTGCCTGGTGGTGTTTGTTGCTATTTAGTGTATTAAGAGAAAATACAATCAAAA
Organism: Elopichthys bambusa; assembly: GCA_037101425.1. NCBI lineage: Eukaryota > Metazoa > Chordata > Actinopteri > Cypriniformes > Xenocyprididae > Elopichthys > Elopichthys bambusa. Next base: position 23,456,056 of record CM074448.1, read on the forward strand.
GAGCCATTAAACTTGGGGAACTCTGGCCCCTTTGTACCTTATAATTTGAATTCATCACTGTTGGATAACTGGTGACCATCTCAACTCACCATCCTCTCAGAAGTATCTCTACACAAAGGTTCTTTTCATCTTTAAACACTTTAAGTATATAAGTATCTAGTATCTAGTTTATGTATATAATCTATTACATGGGTAACCAGTCATTATTCTGATTCTTATGAGGAGCTCTATTTCCAGCAAGTATCTGTGATTCTATAGTTACAATTACAGCAATATTTTTTATCCATATCTCAATGTTAAGATAAACATCACAGTGAGGCTTAGGCAGTTTGGGGTATTAATCTCAAAACAGTGTGAAAAACACCATAATCTTTGTTTAACACAACACAAATCAAAGCTGCGAAATGAAAAGCGGACTGATAGAAAATGGGAGGGAGGGATGGGGGATTGGAGAGAGTTAAAATTATCTTCCCTAAAGCAAATCCCTCTCAATCTGATCAGTGTGTTTGGAATGGACTAACTTGCCTCAACTCTGTGACTGACTGCAGGTGAGGGACCTTTTTTTTCTCTCCAAGAAAATAGGCAACTATTTGATGGAGGTGATTTAAATTTACTTCAGTAGGTATGGTTCAGATTCTTCATCAATCAATGTCGTTTAGAGACTGTGATATAACCGTGGCATTTAAATGAAGAATTAATGTTAGTTATTGCACTGCAGATACTTTACTAAGCAAATGTAATGATTAAAGCTTTTGTTCAGCATGAATAGGGATATGGTTTTAGGAAAACCTGTGAGAGAAAATCTGTTTTTGCTCTTGCAAACCTAATCTATTTCTTCCTTTATGTTTGTTTTTCTGTTATGTTTTGGTTTTAGATGATGTTAGATACTTAGATGTTGATTATATTGGCTAAAAATATGTGCAAATGTCTTATAAAAGAATGGGTAACACTTTTTTACAGTGTCATTGTTACACATGTTACATGTACTGTAGTAATAACTAGAAATTATGCATAATTACATGCAATTAACCCTAAACCAAACCCTCACCCTAACCCTAAATACATACAGTTAATCATAATTACTCAGTACTTAAATGTATAATTAAACTGTAATACTGACACCTTAAAATAAAGTGTAACCAAAGAATGCATGTATATTTGGTATGTTATCACTGAGTTTTTATAATTGTATTATTGTCAAATGAAAATACAAATAATTTAATTAATTGTCTGATGACCTTAATTGAAAAGGAAAAAAAAAAATTGAAAAGGGGTTAGTCTTTTCTCACTCTATATACACACTACTACAGAACTGTTTTCATTTGCTTTATGTAAATATGTAAGTTTAATATAAAACCATTGTGGTTACTAGACATGTTAGACTTAATATGTGGTTAACAAAGGTCACAGTTCCTCATTAAGTACTTTGACCTGATATATTAGGCAAACAAATCTCAATATATCTGTACTAAGGACACCTGTTCATGCTAATGTCACAAACTCTGAGCAATGTCCTATATGGATGATTATTTTAGGTTTTGGTTACAATTTACACTACAGTGTTAATGTTACTGTGAAATTAGACAAGAGAGTACAGAGTAATGCTAACGAACAACATAATATGGGTTACACGATATATACTGTATGTGTACTGAACAGCCAGGCAGTTTTGTGGAATAGTATAGTTGATTTGACCTGAGTTTAAGATAATATTTACCTAGTCTCAACTGCCTGGTCTTTGTCGAAGCTAACCTGAAAGCAAATATTTTAATCATCACAGTCTTGCAGATCTCAACTAGTCTTATTGGTCTCTCAAATGATTCAAATGTTTTTAAACAAAAATGACATCCATTTTATCATTTGGTTTTATTTTTAAGATTGACAATGGCTTTCTATGGCTGGATGTCATTTTTGTTTCCTGCTTTAGTAACTTTAAGTACTTTAAAGGCACAATATGTACGATTTCAGGATTAAAATATCCAAAAACCACTAGAACAGTGTTATATATTTTGTTGACTTGTGTATTTACATTATCCCAGATGTTTCCAAGAATGTTTAAATCCAGAGAAATAATCCATTTTAACCAGGACACGGGCCGTGTCCGTGCATCGCCTATCAATGACATCATAGCTGCGTTACCTGGATTTCCGGTTTCATTTTGTAAAAACCATGGAAACACCAAAGATGCTTTAATATATTATGTTTTATTAGACAAGGGAACAACTGTTTGGATACATTTATAGACAGAAAACGAATCATTGTTATATATCAACAAGTTTAGTCTTATTATTTGAATCTCGTTTTCTTGCTTATATTAATATAATATTCTAATATCGATCTGCAGTGTGCAACAAGTGTCTCATAGCAGCCACTGAGTGAACGCACAGAGTAATGTTATAATGTAATTTTCAGCACACTCAGATGTATCTAATATGATAAAACAGCACTGCGTTACCCCACATACGCTTGACCGGAAGAAGCGGAAGTGGCGACTGCGATGTAATAAAAGTTCCACTGCTCTCGAGGCGTGTGTCGCGCTCGTCTCTCATTAGCAATCACTCCAGCGGCCTCGTTCAGCTCCAACAGCACTTGCTCCTGCTCTGCTTCATACTACAGTAACGTTAATAATCTCATCCATGAACATAATTTCTGCCCGAGGTGAAGACGACATCTCCCAAGATTCCGTGCTCAATCTCAATCGCCTTTGTTTTGAATAGGCGACCTCTAGCGGTGGAAAACTACATATTGTGCCTTTAATTGCAGAAACAGTTTCCAGAGCAAAGTAAAGTTAAATCTTTACTCTTCCTTGTTCACCATTCTTTGGAATTTGGACTTATGTGTTGGTGCACTTTTAACCATTAGTCTGCTGTCAACTGTACACAGTGTATCCATGACATCTGTTTGTGACATGATACAGACAGATTTAAGGAGCTTAGCATCAGTCTACTTCCTTTCATCTAATTACACTCTTAATTAGCCAACAGACTATGAATGATTCAGCAGATTAATTTAAGTATCTGTACAATTAGGTTGAGATACAGCAGGACAGGTGTTAAATGATTTCTGGGACAAAGTTCATGAATCCCCTTGGTGATGGCAGGTTGAGGTTCTTTCAGCAGTTTTCTTCCTTAAAATACATGTAATAATTCTGATGAGTGAACAAAACAATTCACAAATCCACTTGTGCATTGTTAGTGGTAGACTGTTTTTTAGTAAGAAGTAAGAATTGATTTAAAAATGTTTGATGCCTTGCAAAATAGGGCCAGACAAGATGGTTCAACATTGCCTAATTGATTAGTTGGGGTTAGTCAGGTAATTTCATTGGAAATGTTTGAAGGGGGTAAATTAAAATATGCAATTTCAAAGAGTTGTAGCTGACAGCTGTACTTTAGTGTGCTAAATATGTCATAGTAACTCTCAGCACAACACAATCTGTAACTGTTAATCGTCAATGATACCATTATCATGTCACACATGCAAAAATTTCACTGAAAACTACTGATTAAATCTTATTTGCATTTTTCCTGTTTATTTGTTTAATATGTCTGTCAAAATGCTGCATGTTCATGTGCACTTGCATTTAATCTTCACTGTTTTTTTTTTTTTAAGTTGGTGGATGTTTAGATGGGCATTTATGTCTGTTGCAAGTTTTTATCATTAACTTTGTGTTAAGAACATTGTGTTTATGTTTTAACTTGGTGTTAAGAAGCTGTGAAAAATTCTGTGTGAAAAGCCTCTGAGAAACACGCCTGGTGGAGGTCTGGTGGACCCTAATTATACAGCTGACTAGTCTGTAAAGTCTCTTCACGTTTGCTTCAAGTCCAACTAAGCTGACAGGCAAAGTGTCCTTTGCAGTCACCTTGATCTTTCACATTCTCACTCATTCTGTCTCAGTCACACAAGGATGCCATGAGCTGTGTCTAGTGATATGTCTGGGGTGGCGTGCTGTACAGCGTGAGAAACACATTTGGGCAAGCCTCTTAGTAGACTGCAGGGCACATGTAGGTAGAGTGCTTCTGAATTGGCTCATAAGCGCTAGACTACAACCCAGCAATACTGCAGGTAGAGACTACTGTAAGCACGCCAAACCAATCCACCATGGCCTTTAATCCTTCCTAGATCCTATTAGATAGTTAACCTTGGGGACGCAAGAGGGAGAGCCCCTTTCCTGTGACGTGATAGATCCTTCTTCCTGATCTAAACTACTTAGATCTTTAAAAAAGTTGCCCCTCTACTCATACATTTAAAAATGTAAAGTTTTGTATTAAAAATGAATTACTGATACAAGAATTCCATATCCCAGCCAGTGTTGTGCAAAGTTCACAATTAAATAATTGTCTCCCTTTCAACTGATGAGTGGGAATTTTAATTGAATTGGTCACACCCCACAGGAAGATGAATTGCAATGACAGGAAGACTAACCTGTCTATCTATCTACCTACCTATCTATCTATCTATCTATCTATCTAGATAAACAGGCAGACAGATAGATCTTTAGTAAATCTCTTAAACAATGTTTGAGAAGTTAACAGTGAGCTGTGTCTCATATTTGTTCTGTTTGCTAATGCGTGAACTTCATATTGCCTCTGCTAGCATTTCACTGATGTGTTGCTTCTAGCATTAGTTTGCCATTCTCTCTTTGAATCCTTCATTAACTCCCCCTGGCTGCAGGCTTTCTAAATTGCTTGGCTGCTCTCATGATTTTGAAAGCCATCGTTCATCATTTGCATCAAGTTCAAGTAACAGTAATCTGATTACAATAGCCGAGGGGGTTTTCAGCTGTTAGTGTCATTCACCTCAGGGGCACGTCTGGCTCAACAAGACCATGTTGTTGACTGATCGACTTAGAATTAGAACTGTGATATATGTGATCCCACTGCTGCCCTTTAAAAAAAAAAAAAAAAAAAAAAAATGCTTGTTTGTTTTATTAGAATTCTTGTAAATTCTAATTGTAAATAACCCCAGAAGTGTTTTTTCTAAGGTCACAGCTTCATTCTGACTGAAATCTGTCTTCTAATCTGCAGGGATGCACTATGGCCTAACAGAATCCGGAAATTAAAGGATTACTCCTAACTGCCAAACACTGGAGATCTGGTGTGCCAAAGATTTCGTCAGCCTAGGGTGAAAGAGCAGTAAACAAGTCTTACTTCTGCTCTGCTTTGTTGTCTTGTACATTTGTAAACTGGAATGTCTGCTTTTGGTGGATTTATAACCGTTCACAGTGGAAATAACCTCTTGCACTCACAAAAAGTATATACATATTACAAACAATGCATTTTCTGGACATTTTTTGTGGATTTCTAAATCCACTGATTGTTTTCCCATGACCTATTTTCGTGGTGCGCATCCCACTGCTGTGAAGAAGAAATCGATGATGACGAAAAAACCAAATTATGCCATCATGTCGCTGCCTTTCTCAGAACACATAAGCTGCCGAGGGATTTTTCAAGGACTGTATCCGCCCTCTCGCTCCCTTTTTATTCACCTTCTCCTATTTTTATTGCCCTCAGTTGCAGTTAGTAGCGTGCCAGGTTTGGAATATGACTGGGGCACGCAACCCAAACTTGTTTGCATCCCTATCCCTGCAGATGCAGAAGCTGGTTGTTTTACACCAGGTGGAGCTTCACATGGGACTTTACATGGGACTTCGCATGGGGCTTCACATGGGCCAAACACTAATGGACACGGGAATGGTCCTGGGAATGGACATCATGGCCCAGTTAGCGGTCTGCCAAGTAGTCACAGCAGTAGTAGTAGCCGACATGGCATATCCGATGAGGCCAAAGCCACCATCCTTCATCTGAGGGAGAGCCTTGTGCGACAAAAGGAGACCATCTTGGATCAGCGAGAGACCATTCGGGAACTGACAGCAAAACTGACCCTCTGCGAAGGCTTTGGGAGAGGGCATCATGATGACAACCATCATGGCCCTTCACATCACAACTCCCCGCATTCCTCACACCACTATGAGAGCCACCATGCTGACCCACACTTCCCTTTAAATGGGCATCGCAGTGACCATCACAGAGGCAAATCTCCATATCTGGGCAAACATGGAGGCTTCTCCCCAGAACAGACTGGAAAGACCCTGCAGGCCCTGAAGGAGAGGCTGGAAAATCTTCAGGTGGGAGGATTTACAGTCTTAAACTGAAAGTTAAAGCTTTATTCAAAATATTAGATCGATAAGATTTTAAAAATGTTTTTGAAATAAGTTTCACCAAGGCTGCATTTATTTGATCAAAAATATAGCAAAAACAGTAATATTGTGAAGTATTATTACAATTTAAAAATTTTTGTTTTAATACATTTAAAAATGTCATTGATTCCTGTGCTGGCAAAGCTGAATTTTCAGCATCATTACTCTAGTCTTCAGTGTCACATGATCCTTCAGAAATCATTTTAATATGCTGATTTGGTGATTATAAAACATCTCTTATTATTTTCAACGTTGAAAACAGTTGTGTTGCTTAAATTTTTGTGGAAACTGATTATTTTTTTAAGGATTCTTTGTTAAATAAGGGATAATGTACATCCAGCTGGTTGTTATCAAAGAATAAACCTCGACAAGGTGATCAGGACTTTTATCACCCTGAAGGGGTTTATTTTGCGATAACAAGCAGCTGGATGCATGTTATCCCATTTATTACAAGGCTACTTTCGACATAAGTAAATAATTGGACACAAAATATAGATTTTTGCTTAAATATTTCATTAGCTCCCTAATTGCAAAGCTTCTGTGATGAAGAAGCTGTTTCTAGCAAGCACCTTTTAGCCAAGACAACTGAACAAGTTCAAATTAAGTTCAAAGATTTAAGGAATAAAGTACAGTCATACCACTTATTACATGACTTTTCACCACAGAAATTATTATGGGGACAATAAAATCTTACCTGTTTATTATCTTATAATCCATTACAGTGTGCAAAACAATCAACCTAGAAAATGAACACAGCAACAATATTACAGTACTATTAATACTGAAGTCTTCTGATTTCATTTTCAATACAATCAATAAATATAACAGAGACAGAAAATGGCAGCAGCTGCATTTGTATGAAACAAACAAGAGCAAGTCTGTGGTGTCAGATGAGAGCCACAAAAGACTCGCAGGCTTCAGATACCCAGATGATAAGGGTTGTTCTAGGACACACAAGTATTCAAGACAAGTACTCAAGAATAAGACAAGTACTCAAGACAAGTGCTCAGGAATAACACAAGTACTAAGTATTCTAGTACCATATAAGTATTCCAGAGAACCATGTAATAAATAGATTTAGTCTCACATCACAGCATTTACAATATTTCAAATCTTTTGTAACATTACAAATGTCTTTACTGTCACTTTTGATCAATTTAATGCATCATTTCTAAATAAAAGTTTTAATTTCTTAGAAAAAAAAAATAAAAATAGTAATAATAACATTACTGACCCTAAACTTTTTAATGGTAGTGTGCATATGTATTTTTCTATCCTGGCAAAGTCATGGAAATGATTACTTTTTAAAATTACCCGATACTTCCACGTTTTCCAACTGCTTGGATTTTGTTTTCAGGGGTTATCCTGCATGCAACAGGCTGATCTGTATTCAGAACTTCTCAGGATGACATAAGCTTATTTATAGTTCTGTAATGTACACTTTGGTGGCTTCATGTGCCAACAACAGATCACTGAATACAGTCTTCCGTTTAGGCAGTCCAGTCGGGATTTACTTATTTAATTAGCCAGATCCCTACCCTTGAGATAACACATAGGATAAAATTGTAGAAAAGCAAACTATCTACAGTAACGTATATCACAAGAAACATGGTGGCAATACACTTAGAACTGTAAACAAGCCACCATTTGAAACTTTTATTGAATATAGTATACAGTTAAACTAATGAAATGCAATTAAACTCTCCCTGTTTAATTGTTACTGACATAGGGTGTGAAGTTGTAGAAATTTCATCCAAGTTTTAATTTAACTCTTCAAAACTCTGATGCATTCTTTCTATTTCCCAAAGTGACTTGGATATCACTCCAAACTTTATTTGAATTGTTGTTGTCTTGGAGAGGAAATGCACACACAGCATGCTGGTGATGGCACTGCAATGTGCTAGTTACTGCCATCACCAATTAGCCACATCTGCCTTGATGAGCCATTAAGCGCAGAGTGCTGTGGCGCTGAGTAAAGCTGGATTTGCTACGACTTATCATAGGAAAGAGGCTGACAGTAAAGAAAAGGCTTGCTTGTTATGTCATAACATTCGTCTGTATACTAATACACTACTGTTCAAAAGTTTGGGGTTGGTAAGATGTTTTAGTATTTTAAAAAAGAGTAATATTGTGAAATATTATTACAGTTTAAAACAACTGTTTTCCATTGTAATATATTTCCAAATATAATATATTTCTGTGATGGCAAAGCTGAATTTTCGGCATCATTACTCTAGTCTTCAGTGTCAGATGATATTATATTATATTATATTATATTATATTACAATATATTAATTATATTATAGCTTAAATTAAGTATATATTCACATGAGAGTGTGAGTCAGTGTTGTGCATTGTCCTATTTTCAAGAAACTGTACATTACCACATGATACTGGTTATTATTATCATTGAATTGTAAACACTGTATTTACAATCTAGCCAAAACTGTATTACTGTTGTTTATTGTCTTCAATTTTTGTTCTTATAGGCAAGAAATTCTTCCAGTTCCTATTCAAGTTCATTGAGAGACCTCCTACAGCGCAAAATCAACACACTAGAAGAACAGCTCCATCATCACTATGACAGTCACTATGGCCACCATGAAAATCATCATGGATATGGTCATCATGAGGATCACCATGATCATGATGACCACCATGATCATGACGACCACCATAATAGCCACCATAATAACCACCATGATGACCATCATGATAACCACGACAACCACGACAACCACCAGGCAAACCATCACGATGACCATCACTCCAGCCACCATCGTAAAAACCATTATAGTTATCACTACGACCGTCACACCGACCACCATGATGATCACCATGACGATCACCATGGCAATCACCAAGACAATCATCAAAATGGCCATGATGATCATCATGACAGCCACCACAACAACAACCACCATGATGATCATCATGATGATGGCCATCATGGCAATGGTCACCATGATGATGGCCATCATGGCAATGGTCACCATGATGATGGCCATCATGGCAATGGTCACCATGATGATGGACACCATGGAAATGATGATCATGTCCACCATCCACAAACTTCTTTCAAGCCAACTGGGCCAAGAGTGCCTGTCCGTGGAGCCCTCAACAAGTTAGACGCAGTACTGAGTAACCTTCACCTCAAGACTCCGGAACCAGGTGATATGTCCTAAAAAAGTAGTACAAAATAGAACTGAATTTACTCCTGTTTTATTAAATTTCCACAACTCTAGACCAGAAGTGTATATGCAGAATCTTAGATTTTTCAAAACTTAATTTTGAATTTTGAGATTTTTCAAAACTGTTCAAACTTAAGGTCTATTCTTTGATGTTTTGTAATGGTTTTTGTAATTTTGTCCTAACCAAATTTATATTGAAAAATATTTGAGGGGAATATATGCGTATGTATATATGTATGTTTAAATACACTACCGGTCAAAAGTTTTGAATAACTTATGATCACCAAGGCTGCATTTATTTGATCAAAAATACAGTTAAAACAGTAATATTGTGAAATATTATTATAATTTAAAATAACTGTATAAAAGAACTGAACTTGATGTATTTTAAATGTAATTTATTCCTTTGATGGCAAAGCCGAATTTTCAGCCTCATTACTCCAGTCTTCAGTGTTACATGATCCTTCAGAAATAATTTTTATTTGGTGCTCAATTATTATCAAATATTATTGATGCTCATTCCCTCCTTCAGGAAATGAGGGTTACATCAGTAACCAAGATGTTCCCATTTAGTCAGTCACGTTCGACATTACGTCGATACTGATGTATTCGGGTCCCTGTGGAAAATGCCACAGCCAATGAATTGTGTTACGAGTGTCTAAGACACAGAAGCTGTAGTGTGCCCTTTTGGCAACTGCCCTCACACAGTAAAGCCCAAGGAAAATTAGTCCTCCATACCAACGGAATGGAAGGAACAGTGCTTACCCTGGAGATGGTTGCAGCTGCTGTTCTTATCGTGATATTTCATGGGGAAGGGACGCTACGGAGGCCACACCCTGCTGAAGGGAGAAAACGTGTGGTGGATACACATATGGACTACCTGATGTCGGTTTACCAACAGGGAAACAGTATCGTGGAAAATACACATACAGTATCTCACAGAAGTAAGTACACCCCTCACATTTTTGTAAATATTTTATTATATCTTTTCATGTGACAACACTGAAGAAATGACACTTTGCTACAATGTAAAGTAGTGAGTGTACAGCTTGTATAACAGTGTAAATTTGCTGTCCCCTCAAAATAACTCAATACACAGCCATTAATGTCTAAACTGCTGGCCACAAAAGTGAGTACACCCCTAAGTGAAAATGTCCAAATTGGGCCCAATTAGCCATTTTCTCTCCCCGGTGTCATGTGACTCGTTAGTGTTACAAGGTCTCAGGTGTGAATGGGGAGCAGGTGTGTTAAATTTGGTGTTATCGCTCTCACTCTCTCATACTGGTCACTGGAAGTTCAACATGGCACCTTATGACAAAGAACTCTCTGAGGATCTGAAAAAAAGAATTGTTGCTCTACATAAAGATGGCGTTGGCTATAAGAAGATTGCCAAGACCCTGAAACTGAGCTGCAGCACGGTGGCCAAGACCATACAGCGGTTTAACAGGACCGGTTCCACTCAGAACAGGCCTCGCCATGGTTGACCAAAGAAGTTGAGTGCATATGATCAGCGTCATATCCAGAGGTTGTATTTGGGAAATAGACGTATGAGTGCTGCCAGCACTGCTGCAGAGGTTGAAGGGGTGGGGGGTCAGCCTGTCAGTGCTCAGACCATATGCCGCACACTGCATCAAATTGGTCAGCATGGCTGTCATCCCAGAAGGAAGCCTCTTCCAAAGATGATGCACAAGAAAGCCCGCAAACAGATTGCTGAAGACAAGCAGACTAATTACATGGATTACTGGAACCATGTCCTGTGGTCTGATGAGACCAAGATAAACTTACTCGGTTCAGATGATATCAAGCGTGTGTGGTGGCAACCAGGTGAGGAGTACAAAGACAAATGTGTCTTGCCTACAGTTGAGCATGGTGGTGGGAGTGTCATGGTCTGGGGCTGCATGAGTGCTGCCGGCACTGGGGAGCTACAGTTCATTAAGAGAACCATGAATGAGCAGAGCATGTTCCCCTCCCTTCAGAGACTGGGCCACAGGGTAGTATTTCAACATGATAACAACGACAAACACATCTCCAAGACGACCACTGCCTTGCTAAAGAAGCTGAGGGTAAAGGTGATGGACTGGCCAAGCATGTCTCCAGACCTAAACCCTATTGAGCATCTGTGGGGCATCCTCAAACGGAAGGTGGAGGAGCGCAAGGTCTCTAACATCCACCAGCTCTGTGATGTCGTCATGGAGGAGTGGAAGAGGACTCTAGTGGCAACCTGTGAAGCTCCGGTGAACTCCATGCCCAAGAAGGTTAAGGCAGTGCTGGAAAAGAATGGTGGCCATACAAAATATTGACACTTTGGGCTCAATTTGGACATTTTCACTTAGGGATGTACTCACTTTTGTGGCCAGCAGTTTAAACATTAAACATGTGTTGAGTTATTTTGAGGGGACAGCAAATTTACACGGTTATACAAGCTGTACACTCACTACTTTACATTGTAGCAAAGTGTCATTTCTTTAGTGTTGTCACATGAAAAGATATAATAAAATATTTACAAAAATGTGAGGGGTCGCACAATGAAATGATCGCTCATGATTGCTCAACTTAGCCACTCATGTGCCTCTTCATGAATCTCCAAGAGTCTAAGTCCTGGTCCAACATCCACTACCCTTCGGGAAGGCACCATGTGCCTCTAACTATTAGCCAAAACAGGCAAGAGAGTGGATCGCAATCAGCAATTTTCTACCACCTCCATTGTTTCAAACCCTCATTTACCCCTTCTCTCTCTCTCTTTTAATTTCCCGGACTCTTTCTCTTTCTTCGGGAAAGCTTGCTCAATCCTATACCAGAGACTCAAGAAAAGTCCCTTTCCACTGGTCTTTTATATTAAAGGCAAATGGTCCAACAACTTCAATACCATCACTAAGAGGGGGGAGTGGTGTGTGTGAGGAGACCTAATGCAGGACCTCAAGGCTTTGGGTCATCAGACCTGCAAGTCAAAATGATCTCTCTAAGGTTGTGCTTAGACCTTTTTTGGGCACACCACCTTAATCCTGACTTCTCACCAGAAAACCTGCCACCACATAGGCCTTGCCCAGCCGTGAGGTGGTCTGACATGGCTTGGATGGCAAGACCAGAACCTTCAGTGAAGATGCCACATTAGGGGAGAGGTAGCTCACAAGCACCGCTTCTACCTGGGGGATCTTCACATATCCATGGTCATATAGCCCATATACATTCAAATAACTCGATAGTGAACCGGTGACTATGCGAGCCGAATATGGATTCTCCCACGACCTCGACAACTCATTTTGAAGATTGGGAAGAAATGGAAGGCTCACAAGTGGAGAGCGTTGATGACCCAGAAGTAATAGTTTATCTAGTCTGCCCTGAATGACCTCCTGCTTTTCCACCAACCAGCCTAGACTGACCCTGCGTTCCATTCGGAAGGGCTCATCCCTATGCCCTTATCCCAAAGGGTTTACCCTCCGGAGTGAGAGCTTCGAAGGGATGAAGGGTGTAGGGGTAAAAAAAAAACTCTTTTTTTTTGGAATGCACTTCTGCGTCATCTTAACGAGACAATCAAGGAGGAGTAGATTGTGCACGTTAGTTTATTTATTTTTGGTTTATCACACTATATTGTATATTGTGTCTATGTATTTGAAACATTTGAATGGATGGATAAAGGGAGCTGTAAAGTATTTTTGTTGAAGTACAATGTCGCTTTGACCATAATGTACCAAATCTAACTTGTATAAATATTACAGTAGTATAGAAAAATACTATACATACATTTATAGGTAAAATTGAACTCCGAGCCTCCTGTATCCATTCTTTGACGACAAACAACTTCCCTGTGCAAAGGATCATGGTGGCCCGAAGTGTCCATTAGTTGTACCCTTCGAAATCCTTCATTCTGAAGGGCCCTTTGAAGTGGCCAGTTTTGAGCACTTCGGTTTGGAACGACCCTTCAATATGGCAGCCATGATTGTTTTCACTCTGAAGTGCCCTTCGGAGGGCGATATATCCCGTTTGGAAAGCACCGAAAGTCTAGCCATGGCACAGGTCATAACTTCCAGCAACTCCTCATATGCAGGGCCATGAGAGGAGGCAGTAGATATAATGGCCACCCTTAACTCCCTCAACATCTAACTCCTCAGAGAAGAGGCTTCCTGATCTAGACTGAGAGCCTTGAAGCTAAGACTCACATAAATAAGACTCACAACACACAGAGCACTTCTTGAAGTCAAAGAAGCTGATGACGTCTAATGCAGTCAATCTTTTATAGTGATGCTAACGCGCTGAGTGACATCACATGACTATTTTAAGTTTGAGCTCTGAACAGGTTACATGCAAAAACTGCAAAGAATTTAGTTAAATAGTCTTCTTCCAGGAGATCAATTGTCTTTTTAAGATTTCAGTTGAGCTTTTATTTATGCTGCAGAGAAATGAGATCCCATTTCATAATTTCTTATTTTCACCAACAGGACCAAATAAGAAGCCCAAGAATCCTGACGCTTTTCAGATTGGCTTCCCAATGCGCACCAACTACATGTATGGGCGAATCAAACGCACCCTTCTGAGCGAGATCTTTGCCCTCACAGTCTGTCTTTGGTTGAAAGGAGGCTCAGGTCCTGGGATCGGAACCCCTTTCTCCTACTCTGTCCCGGGCCAAGCCAATGAACTTGTCCTGATTGAGTGGGGCAACAATCCTATGGAGCTGCTGGTGAATGACAAGGTAAAGAAATCACCTTTTTTGTGTAACGAAAGATTAATGTCCTGGATTCATAAAACAGGCAATCTTACAAAAAAAACAACAACAACAACAACAACTTAGAAGTGTATTTAAACTGATACAGTAAAATCAAATATGTCATAACATTGGACATAATAACTGTGATAAAATGCTAGACCTCACAGTTAGGAAAAGGGGTCCTCAGACTTGCTGATGACCTTGTCCTGTCCTTGCAACAGTCTGCAAAGCTCTCCTTCCTCTTGGCTTCCCAGGCGTTTGCATCATCCTGCCTAATTAGTTAATGGCTTATCTGTGGTTGACGTGTGAATATATTCTGCTGTTTTTTTTTAAAAACCGAAGCAAGACAGACCACTTCAGTCAATGACTGTTTAAATGCTGTCAACTAAACTGTTTACAACTAATGCTGGCATGCTGCTGAAGCCTACAGCTAATAAGCACTAATGATGAGGTTTGTCAGTGCGTACTGCGTAGACTACTATTCTACAAGGTTACTTTAAGGTATACAAGCAAACTATAAACATTTAATCAGAAGTTAAAGATTGTGAATGATGATTTAGAGGTAATTATGCAATTCTTCTTCATTCATGTCTATTTTTGCCTCTCTTTTTTTGTTCTTAAATATCCTGTTACTCTTTTATGGAGAAACTGTTTGAAATAAATCAGTCTGTGATTGAGCTGCCAGAATGATCCAGACGGAATATAATTCAGTCTAATTCGGACCATTATGCTGACCAATTCGTTGAAAACAATCGACTCGAAAAGAGTTATTCATATGTGAACAAACAACTGACAGGCAATATGGGACATACAGTACCTTGCAAATGTTTGGGGTCAGTAAGATTTTTTTTTTTTTTTTTTTTAAAGAAATTAATACTTTTATTCAGGATGCATTCAATTAATAAAAAAAGACAGTAAATACATTTATAATTTTACAAAAGATTTCTATTTAAAATAAACGCTGTTCTTTTAAAAAAAAATTATTAATCAAAGAATCCTGAAACAAAATGTGTTTCCACAAATATCAGCAATTTTTAACATTGATAATAATAAGAAATGTTTCTTGAGCACTAAATCAACACATTAGAATGATTTCTGAAGGATCATGTGACATTGAAGACTGGAGCAATGATGCTGAAAATTTAGCTTTAACATCGCAGGAATAAATGGCATTTTAAAATATATTATAATAGACAACAGTAATTTTAAATTGAAATAATATTTCACATATTATTGTTTTTACTGATCAAATAAATGCAGCCTTGGTAAACATAAAAAAACTTCTTTTGAAAACATCTTCTGACCCCAAACTTTTAGACCGTAGTGTATATGCTGAAATATTGCAAGGGAAAATGTTTATCAGGACTTAGACTCTTGGTGATCTCCATCATCAGACAAGGGTACATCAGTAAAATGATGTAGGGCACAACAGTTGTTAATTAAAAAAAAGATGAATATGCAAAAATGTGTAAGACAGAATTCCCTATGATTACAAAACAATTTCTGTGTTGTTTAAAGATGTACACACTTTTGCCCTCTTGCAGGCAGTCACTCTTCCTCTTTCTCTGACGGACAGTAAATGGCACCACCTCTGTGTAACATGGTCCACACGTGATGGCATGTGGGAGGCTTATCAGGATGGTGTGAAAAGGGGCTCTGGAGAGAGTCTGTCTCCCTGGCATCCAATTAAACCAGGAGGAATCTTCATCCTTGGACAGGAACAGGTACATCTCACAGAATCAACCTAAGTGAATCAAAACACACTTGCGCTAACTCCCTACTCTTTTGTACACAGGACACTCTGGGCGGCCGCTTCGATGCCACACAGTCTTTTGTGGGCGAGATGTCGGATCTGCAGCTGTGGTCACGTATGCTCACCTCTACTGAGATTTACAACCAAGCTTCCTGCTCCAGCCACCTCACCGGCGATGTCATCTCCTGGAGTGAGTCCATGGTGGAACTCCACGGAGGGGTCACAAAGTATCCCTTCGACCCTTGTCATTAAGGATCTAATCACCTCTGCTTAACCTGCAGCTGGAAAGGTGGACAGTTATGAATCTGCAGCGGCTCATTTAACTAAGCACTTTATTAGTTTAAGTGTCTAAGAATTAAATAATGCATATCAGGATGTCAACAGACTGGTTGAACTACATTCCTTGTTTTTGGTTCGCTTCCAGACACTATTGAAAGTACTTCAGTATAAACATGCAAAAACACTTCCCAACAACAATTAATTACAGTTGGTTTGTACTGTTAAGATAAGGCAAGGCAATGTGGACTATTTTTATATCTGTAAAATGTCAAGTGAAATTCACATTTGCAAACTTTTTTCGTTTTTCTTTGGTTGGTTAGACCCTGGTTGGTTGGTTCTATTTCGCTCTAGGTAGCATGGGGGCAGCAGTAAGTTTTAAAGGCCTACATTTCAATTATGCTGCATTTTTATAAGCCAGGACTTCAGTGTAGCTTATAACCTGAGGTGCTCTTTTAGTCTTGCAAATCAAGAATAAATTATGTTAAAAATAAACAAATTGCATAATGTTTTTTTATGTATGTAAATTTGTATTATAGAAAGCCGGAAAATGTGCAAGTTATATTGGATGTCAAAGGATGGCATTTTTATATGTATACTGTACAAAGATGACAAGTGTTATTTGTGGGCAGGTGGGCTGCTGGTATGGGTTTATATACAATAAGCGCATGCCAGAAAACTAGCGGCTGAAAGAAAACAGTGAGGTGTCCATGGCAACATAGCTTAAAGGGGGATTAAAGGGCTGAAGAGCACTCTCATTTAGACTCTCCCTCTCTCTTTCTTTCTCTATCTCTCTTTTTCTCTCGATCTCTCTCTTGCTATTTGATTTCATAATATATAATGCACTTTTTGTGTTTAAACACATGCATATCTGTATCTGAAAAAATCTGCATAAAAAGTACATCACGGTGAATGTAAATAAGTTGGTTGCACATTGCAGTTGTTATTCTGTGAAGTGTTTTTTTAATAGATATATGCATGTGCTGTAATAATTTGTGAAAATCCAAATGGGAGACATTGAACAGATCTGTGTTTGATTATTGAATAATGAACTTAAGTAAAATATGGTTTTAAGCATTTAGATTACAGCAACACTTATATACATTGTTTTGTGTTATATGGGGCTGTGAAGAAAATTCTTTTAACATGCAGTTTTTCTATGTTTACTAAGTTTTTCGTAATTATTGCAATTTAATATCATTTAAAAATATAGTGTTCTATGAGGCGATAAAATGACAAGTGATAAAAGAACCTCATTCATCTAAATGTAGAGAGTTTTTGTCATAACCAATCACCAAAATTGCTTGGTTTGTAGGTTTCCTGCCTGTGAAATTTCATTGTTCCAAAAACCGAATCGCGCCTCATTAGGACACGTGTTAGTCTGGGACCCCGAGCCCCTCTCAGAATTCATACCTCCAGCTGTTTATTAAAATGCTTGAAATCCTGAGGCACTTATTAGATTATGCATTTTTACTATTTAAAAACCCATTTATTGTTTTAAACTTTTTAACTAGATGGCCAAATGTACACCCAGAGATAGCCTGAATTTTTATGTATTTTTTCCTCTTCATATTAAAGGACACTTTACAGATTCACCAGTTAGATAATTATCCAACCTGACTGGTCAGATTTATGTATGCATGCATTTGTATGCATTTGCTTGTTTGTGTGTTCAAAATGGACAGCATAAATCAACTGTTAAAACCGCTTAACCTCGCCTTTGGTGTTTATCTGTATCCAAATGCACTACTTAGTTTTTTCTTTGTTTTATTTTCTCTTTCATATTTCTAATATAATTGATGTATATAGCAGTTATATGTATATATCATATTTTTACTCATTATTAACAATATGTTTGGGCATGTCTTTAATGCCTGTAAGCCAAAAATGTACAAGCTTAACTTGAGACAAGCATGTATTCAATTATTTGTAAATAAAGTAATTGTTTTGAACTAATCAAAGTGTTTTCTATTATTATTTTTGGTGTCTTTGATGTGGATTTTCAAATACATGGTTTCTGGGCTTGCTGATTTAAAACAAATTATACCAAGGACACATACCGTAAAATATGGTTTCATTATTATTATTAAAAAAAATCTTTATTTTCCCCCTTTAGCTTTATAATAATGTTTCTATATATTTTTTATTCATTATTAATGTATTCATTCATATTCAGCAGTAGCCCAATCACTGCACGCACAAGAATGATAATGGAGGTTGACAGCATAATCGCCGCTCATCACTAAAGTGCCCAATCAAATTGAATATTCAAATTACGCAATGTCGTTTGAGGCAGAGCCATGGCTTTGGTTTGAGGCAGCCTAAAAAGGGAGGAGTGAAATTAAACACCTTATTCTGCATTTATAACCAAAAGCAGTCATTATTAGAGGTAACCATTTAGGCCAATCAGTTTTTAGTATCACATTAATGCGTTATCAAACCTGTAGTTCAGACAACAGGTAGGTCTAAAGAAAAATGTTTAAATGTAGCCAAAATATCGATGAAATCCAAATTAATGAAGCATCTGAAAAACAAATGAGACTGAACGAAAGGGCCATATATAAATCTGCCATAATGATTGCGTGAAGGATAGAGTACTTCTGCACAGGTGAATGAGCAGGTGATCTCCGTTCATATCTGAATGTTTACAATAATAACGTTGATTCCACTGATTCCATTTTAAAATATCAGAGAGATATCATGTGTACGTGAGCACATGAGAAATATAAAAAATCTAACATGCTGCAAGCCCTTTTTTTAAAGGTTTGATCATTTTTATTAAATAATAATAATCTAGGGCTTGACATTAACACCTGCTAAACGCAGCTGGATTTCAGCAGTGGCGTGTAACACAGTCACTACAACTGGCCACTTTGGCAGGTTTAATTCTATAACATATACAAGTATACACCGATCAGGCATAACATTATAACCACTGACAGGTGAAGTTAATAACACTGATTATCTCTTCATCACGGCAACTGTTAGTGATATATTAGGCAGCAAGTGAACATTTTGTCCTCAAATTTGATGTGTTAGAAGCAGGAAAATGGGCAAGTGGAGATGACAGTATTATTACTCAACAGGTGAGTAAGTTATTTTATTGAGAAGATACATTTCCAAAGTAGTTTTCTAACAGAGTTCATTTTAAAGCATTATCTATTGTCATCCGCACAGTCACGCAGAGTGGAAGCGCAACCAAAACAATGTTCTTCCACAAAATGCATGCAGTTTTGTTTTCTAACCACTAGAGGGTTACATAGAGTACCTTTCATTTTTCAAAATGAGCCAAACAGTCAGAATGTTCAGTTTCATCTAATCTTTCAATAAATGTATGGTTACTGTTATTTTAGCATTGTGTTTTAATAAAATGTGATTGACAGATACACTTTTTTTTTGTTTTTGTTTTACAATGAATTATTAAAGGCGAACCTTGCTGAGTATACAATTATTATTATTTGTATTATTATTATTATTATTATTATATAAATTATTTTTTATCAGAAAAAAAATAGTACTTTATCACATATGTCGTCACATCTTTTGCTTTGATGATTCAGCCATGAGAAACTCGTCTGGTCTTTATGACAAAGAATGTTCTTCACAGCCAAAAATTGAAGCTATAATCCATAGCGTCTGCAAATTTTGGGACCAGACACCCAAGATAACCAGTAGCATTGTGTCTGGCACCCAGGGGACATCAACTCGCCAGCTGGTGCCTGCAAAAATGGCCCAAAGAGGGTCTGTTTCTGTGTCTTATAGAGACTGAAACACAACATTATATTGTAGCCCCCTTTTCCTCTAAAATTGTCTGTATAAATGTTGAAGTAAAATAATGTACTATGTCATGATCATATTTTATAATATTCTTGCGCATCTCTTTTGTGACAGTGGTCTCACAACCTCAAGAGCAACAGCAAACAACAGCAAAGCATGCATTTATCGCTTGGTTTGTCACTTTTAGGGAATATTAATATTTCTCCACAGAATCAATAAATCCATAAAGGAATATGAGCAATTACTCTACTGCAATGCTGGGAGCCACAGCAGAGTTTCATCTTGTTTAAAAGTAATGGGCAGAAGATGGCAAATGAAAGAAGAAAAAAAAGCCTTTGCATAAGAAATGGCCTTTGTCTGCCTGACCTTTGCTTTTCTAGTTTGCATTTGGTTCAAAGGTCTCAGTCTTAGGGTTTAGAAAAAGCATGAATGACTCAAACTAGCTGCACACAAGAAAGCCTTTGACCTTTTAAGTCAACATGATTGCAAATGTATTGATGATTGTGCTTCCATATTCTAATGTCATATGTGTGCTGTTAAAGGAGACAGCTGTTTTCAGTATATGACTGTGTGTGTATAATATATAAAATCAAATTTTTGATCAAATAAGTCAAATATGTTTTTGGATATTCTATTATTTTTTTTATTTTATTTTTTCGCTAACCGTTATTTCCCAGAGGCAAGTGTTTATGTGGTTAGAGGCATTAGACCACAGATGTGGCAAAGAGCCTAATGTTTGCATTATGAATTTTTAATGATTGCCAGTAAATGTGCCAATGGAAATTATTTCTCAAATCTACACACTTCTGTAAGAATTATATAACAGATGCTCTATTATGATAGAGAGTTATTTAATTACAAGCTCTAACCATGCAGTTCCAGATTGTGTCCTGAGGATGGCAGAAAAGTATCTTTATTGAAATCCCATCCTACGATGTGCCCCTGAACACGTCTTGTAACACAAAACCTCACACTGAAGTTTTTTCTTCACAGTATATGCCCATTTTGCTTATACACGAATTTTTTTTTTTTTTTTTTACATTTAATATATCGTACATCAATATAATGTTGTATTTTGTAATCAAATGTTTTTATTTTATTTATTTTATTTTATTTTTTAAAATCTGGTTTCATTAAATGCACATCTAAAAATGTGACAATATTTCTTACCCCAACACTTAATATCAACAAACCTAAACATAAAACAACCATGTATTAAAACCAACTTAACCTTAAACAATACTGGACAATGAACTAAGGAAACTCAGCGTTTATATTCCAGAAGAACATAATCAAGTGTAACAGAACAGATGTGTGTAATTAGAGACTATGGAAACCAATTAGAAACTCGGGTAAATGGGAACAGAGTGAAAACGAAACTAAGAGCCGTTTACACGACGGCCGTTTTCACCTAAAAACTTTTTATGCGTTTTGGCCGTTCATTTACAGGACAGCGGCGTTTTGGTGGCCTGAGAACGCAAACTTTTGAAACCAGGTTTCAAAGTGGATGTTTTTGAAAAGATACCCTTATCATCGCTCAAAAACGCGAATCTGTGAAAACGGCTACGGCAAGCACGTGCGTATTACGTGCTTAGTCTATCCACCTTTTTTTTTTTTTCAACTCGGAAATAAGATGTTTTTTTGTGAATGTGCCAGACTTCCGATTTATTAGCTGCTATGGGGAAATAACAGAAGAATATCAAAGTGCAGTGAACTGTAAAAATAAGGCATAGGCGAATGCTCTGTAAAATAATGCATATGTGCGCAGAAGCATAGTCTTTGTTTACAAAGTGACATCGCCAACTACTTGCCTGGCATGCGTAGTACAGCGTTTTTGGTCTGATCCGTGTGAACAGGGATAGTTTTGATAACGTTGTCGTCTGTACAAAGAAAAAAATTTTCGTTTTTAGTACATCGCTGTTGTGTAAACGTACCCTAAAGCAGAACATATACGTTACAGTTTGTAGGACAATAATATATTTTATAAATATTGGGTCAGGCCTGGTCACACATAGTTCAGTTACGTTGATTTTTTTTTCTTCACCTTTTATACTTTTGCTAGTTCCTCTTTTCAACATAGCTAGGCTACATATCTCTTAAAAGCCATTACATTATATAAGCAAATGTTTCAAATACATAAGTTTATTTTGAATAGTTAGCAGGTCTGTTAACTGTTTTTTTCTCCTGGGTAAACAGTGGAAATGTTCAAAAACTAACCAATACTTTAACATACAGTATGTGCCCACATATTAAACTAATTAACTTAAAAAAAGAAAATGTATCCTCCCCAAAAAAGTATGGCAACTAGCCATAATCTCCCCTTATATATCGCTTTTTTCTTTCTTTTTTTTTTAAAGTTATGTCAAATGGATTTAGGTCTATACATTTTTTGACAGTGCACATAAATTCAATTTCTATAATGATGCAACCTTTCAGTTTTAAAAATCATCTAGAGAAGTCTTGTGACTCCTCCTGCAGTAGAATTTGGGTTGTATTACTGCAGAATTTGATACTGCTATGACTCACGTGCCTTTTTGAAGCCTGAATAAGCAGTGGATGTGCCCACTGCTGCTTTCTACGGATATTCATAGATAAAAAAAAAAGAAGAACATTGAAGAAAAGGTATGCCTAATTATTATATGCTACTACTTTTTTTTACTCTATATAAATTCATTTCAGACAGTCGAAGCCGCGTGCCTGCATCCTTTGGAGTTTGTGGTACCCGGCGCTGCATCCATTTGGTAGCACCCATCAGCTGATGCTCTATCAAGGTCACCCGCGCAGAGCATCATGGGCGGTGCGTATCGGATGCGCTTGGTCCCACCCCACGAGCACAATTCGCATCCTAACCTAAACCTCGCCGAATAAGGTATTCCCGCATCACGAGGCTATGACGGAACAGCTGTCACAAGGCGTGATGCGGAATACGCGTAGTGGATAAATAAAGGGGCGTGCACGAAGTTTTACGTGCTCAACCGACGGTATTTCGTCAAAGAGGAACGTGCGGTTTGTCGTGTATTTGCTACGTGTGACGAATAAAAGAATACATCATTGACAGTGCGGAATTTCACTAGACTTCAGTGCCAGTGGGTCAACGCGGTACGTGCGCGCAAACGGGTGGCCACGACTCACGAGAAACACGGTAACTGCATCCTCAATTGATGATATACATTTTAATAGTATATTTAAACAGCATGTCAATTATCATAGTAGCATGATGCTGATTATTGTAGCCACGTATTCTATGGTCTTATTTGGTTAAATATAAAGTAACTGACAGCTTATCCCTTAAAAAGAAAAGAGTATGTCAACATTTGTAGTGAATGCTAAAACATTACAATGCACAGCGTGATCAATATTATAGTAGATTTATGAGACTTGTGGGGCTGTAATTTTGTGTTGATAAAATAATTTTGTCCAAAAATTGATTGTTTTGTCAAACACAATGGATTTGTTTTGTTAAAATTACGAAAATAATTATTTTACACCTACATAATGTTTAATGATTCAAACAAAAAAACATAGCTGCGTTGAAGAACATGACCAAACCCACATATCCAAAAGTGGATTCAGCAATATGCGGGAGCACCTGTTGTAGCTACAACAGTGTAACCAGAATTGTGTGTGTGTGTGTGTGTGTTTTTCTTTTCTTTTTTTTCGTTTTTGCACGGTTTAAGGAGGGGGGGGGGGGGGGGGGGGGGGGGGTCATCATTGGGGGTCATCATCACAAAAGGTTTCGGGGGATGGGTCAGGATATTCTCTTCTTTTTACATATAGCCTGCTACGCATTTTTACATAAATATTCCATCTAAACAGAAATTCATTTTTTTTTTTTTTTTACAAATGTTTACAAGTTTGCTTAAAGATGTAACTATGGTAGTTGTTGTTCAATTCATGATAGAACTTTGGCAAAACGTAACTGTTATTTTATATTTCAATGTCCCATAGGCTTGTATGTCTCTAAAACGTTTGTGTTTTGTTTAAAACGTGTAGGATACTCACCTAACTATGCTAGCAGCGCTAAAAGATGTTGCGCGCGATTATGTGCAACACATTGTCTAAAAAGTCGTTGTATGATTCTCAAACTGCTTGAAGGACGCTAATTTACAACTGATTTACTATTTTTGCGTTTTTTAAAGGCAAAATAGTCACGAACACCATTACATCTCGGGTATAAGAAGGTTGTGTGCCAAATCTCACGTTCACGCGGAATCCATCAATCTTGGACGTTTCCACTCTGGCACGATGGAGGGGGAGAAGGTTAGTCTTGCGATTTTAAAATGATCTGTTCCCAAAAAGACTACGTGTATTCAAACATGACATTTAGGTATTTTACTTGTATATAAGAGTTACCAGCACAGCATAATGTAAGTCATATACTGTAGCATCATTTTATTTCTACTTGCAATGACTGTGATGAATGTAGGCCTACCATAGATGCTTTTCATGGCTTTGATAAACTACTTTAGCTATAAGCTCATATGTACATTTGTTTCAGCACTGAATGTATGTCAAAAGTGAATCAATATGATCAATCAACAGTGTCATGCATAATCCCAGTATGTTGCCAGTGTTGTGAAAGGAATGTCAATGCAGCTGTTACTCTCAGGATGTTGCTATGACAATGAGGGAGGGGCAGAGATGCTGAGGACAGGATATCAAGGATATTAAGACCTATTGGGATGTAAATGTTTGGGAGAGACAGAGAGAGAGAGAGAGAGTGGGTGATGAAGTTGTTTAATATTGGATTTTTATTTAGATCCTCTTAATGCTCACAACATAAGCAGATTAAATCATTCTGGAATAAGAGTTTGTGAGTAGATTAGATGTTTTTTTATTCATAGCTGTCTACAGATGTTCCTGTCCAGGTTGTCAGGTTGTAACATTACTTTTTTTCTCTCTTTAATAAATTTCCAAATTAAGCATTTGACTCAGAATGCATTTGTCAGATGACATTTGTTTTGAAATTTATTTCACTGAGTCATTGTGACTTGAGAGTATTTCGGGTGTGGAAGAGAGAGAGAGAGAGCGATTAAAAGGAATTGATAATTTATTGATAATAGATTTCCTATCATTATTTCTTTCAGACATTTATGTCTTGCTGCATTATTTAGATAATGTCAAATGTTGTGCAAGAAATTCCCTGCAACAAAGCATCGACCTGCAGTCTTATGGATACAGCACTATCCTTGCACCACTATTGCATTTTTACAGTATGGAAAAACATTATAAACTCGTTTTGATGTAGTCCAATATCTGTAGGTTTAAGGTCACCTGTGTCGAATGTCTGACCATCTCGGCATCACACAGCCCTTCATAATTCACAGTGTCAGCACTGCTTTGTCCTATTGCCCTAGAAACCTGGGATCTGTATTTGCAGTGTTGTCTTACAGCTGAAGGCAGGGTTGTTTTAGGACATGGCTGATTTGTGGTGATCAAGATGAGCTCTTTAATAATATGTTGTTGGCTGCTGACTTGTTTATATTCCATTATTTACTACATCAGTCGAAGCAGAGTGCAGTGTGTCTCTTTTCTTTTTAGAGAAATCAGTCAGTCAGATGTTAATGTAAGAATCTGGGGGAGTAGCCAGCAAACTAAGACTTTTAAGAAACTCACAGCCCAAGAAAAACAAGATTAAAATTATGCCTTTAAATGTTGTTAAAATGTTTTATAAATATAGACACATTTTTGTCTTTTGTGTAAGATGTTTGTGTTTGGTGTTTAATTTTTTTAATCAAAATTTAATAGGAATACTTTTTTGATAAAATTTTTTTATCAAACTACAATAATGAACAACTAACTGACCTTGAAACCCTTTCTCTCTTGCTTTACAGAAGCAGGTAACATGCTACCTCCTGTTTTCTTTGTCAACGGCTGTAATTGGTTCCCTGCAGTTTGGTTACAACACAGGAGTCATCAATGCACCAGAACAGGTTAGTGTGTGTGGGTGTGTGTGTATAGTACCTATCAAATGTTCAAACACACCTATACAATAATTCAAAGGTTTGGGGTCAGTAAGATTTTTCTTTCTTTCTTTTTTTAAAGAAATTAATACTAATATTCAGCAAGGATGCTTTAAATTGTGTAAAAAAAGTGACTGTAAATACATTTATAATGTTATAAAAGAGCTTATATATATGCTGTTTCTATTTATCAAAGAATCCTGGAAAGATGTATTATGGTTTTCAGAAAAATATTAAGCAGCACAACTGTTTTTAATATTGATAATAATGATAAGTGTTTCTTGAGCACCAAATTAGCATACGGTATTATGATTTCTGAAGGATTATGTGACACCGAAGACGCTGAAGTAATGATGCTGAAAAATTCAGCTTTACCATCACAGGAATAAATTACATTTTAAAGTATCTTCAAATAGAAATAAAAAAATTTTAAATTGTAATAATATTTCACATTATTGCCATTTTTTACTATACTTTTGATCAAATAAATGAAGCCTGGGTGAGCAAAAGAGACTTCTTTCAAATACATAAAAAATCTTACAGACACCTAAATTTTGAACAGTATTGCACGTATTCTTTATTCATGTTATTTTCTTTGGAGTACTATATTTTAAAATGTATACAATGAGAATTATGCAGTGATCATCTTAAATCGGAACCTTTTAACCTCCTAGAAATTGCGGGCGTTCTTCAACGCTACATGGATGGAGCGTTACGGGGAGCCCATCAAACCGGGTGTGTGCACCATTGTGTGGAGTTTTGCTGTGGCCATCTTTAGCGTGGGTGGAATGATGGGATCATTTAGTGTTGGTGTCATAGCCAACAAATTTGGAAGGTGAGTGGAAATTCATCTATAATGTTTGATATGTCAAATGTTGACCATTTTAATTTGGGGAGAACCTGATATATCTTTTGTGGAAGTCGTGTGCTCTGTTTTAAAGGGGGGGTATCACACACAGTTTCTGTCAATCTCATGTTAATCTTGAGTACCTATAGAGTAGTAGTGCATCCTTCATATTTCCAAAAAGTCTTTAGGTTTATCATATTTATAAAAGATACATACACTGTACCAAGTCTTTCCGAAAACAGCCGGGCGCCTGGAGGCGTGCCGTGTGAGCGGAGCTAAAGAGTGACGAGCACGCGCAGCTTTTGCGCAGCGATCGTCTGCAAGCTATCAATGGTCAGCTGAACAAATTTATTTAAACACACACAATACAGAATACACCATCGCATTATCCCTGGATAACTTTTGAATCACTATAATGAATATAGCATATAGTGAATGATGAATATTGAATTTATGAATTCACTACGTTCATGTTGTTTACATAATATGCACTTAGTTGCCTATTTCCAACAAAACAGACATTTGATGCAGTGACTCGTGACCGGGTTCATTACTGCTGTGACCACTCCATCTTTCATTTTCAAATTATCTGTAAATCCAGCGTAGAACTGGGCCTTGTTTATGAAACAATAAGCGCCGATCTTGAGGGCTCGAGCAGCCATGGAAAAACACGAGATATTCTCCATTCATTTTAACCAATAAAAAAGTGATTGCAACTATCAGTTTCTATTGTTATTTTAATAACAAATATCGAGAGCGCATCAATGTAATGCGTGAGCATGAAACTCTCAGCTCCACTTAACGCTGGGTTCTTTGGGAAGTGCCCTCGCTCTCTTGCTCTGGTCGACGTGTGCGAGCGCACTCTTCTGGGAGAAGTGCCCATACGAGGAATTTCGACCTTTATGACGTCACACAGCCCCATACTTGAAAAAAAGACAGCAAAGTGTATGAGGATTTGGAAGAGTTTTTGGCACAGAAATACTCTGTCATATATCCAACTTGTGTTTTGAAACTTTGGCCATGTTTAGCATGAGAATCCAACTCTTTAACAGTGTAAATAAGTCAAAATACATGAAATAGCATAATCCCCCCCCCCTTTAAATCTAAAGAAAGAAATCTAAACCTTGTGAATTTTTCTGTGTCATTACTCATAAAGGTTTACAGTCATCAGTAAAGATACATTGAGGTCAGAGTCATGGCTTAGTGCTTAATGCATTTTTTCTAGTACACTATACCATGATGCTAATGCTAGCATCTTGGCTTGTGATATTTCCCAGTCAACATTATCTCCATCATTTCTGTTCTCTGTTTAATTTATGTATTAATACATGTAGCAAAATGTACCAAAGATGTACAGAGAAGTTTAGCTTAGCCATTTTTCAGTTGTGTTGTTAAGCTGGGAAACCTGAGCCAGCTAAATACATCAGAGTATGACATAATTTCTCAGAATAGTCCTTTAACTAGACAGTAAACACTTTAAAAATAATAAAATTAGTTCAAAGTAATGAGGGCACTCAGAGTAGAAGAATTGACCTCTGTCTTCCTGTCTGCTTATACGCTGTCCACGTTGTCAGAACAACCACATTCAAAGCAAGCATTCATGTGTGCTCAGTGGCCATTGTTCTTTTTCTGCCTTCTTTCTGTGGCCTCCTCTGTCACCCTCCCTGGTTTTTCCTCTTGTTTAGTTTTGTCAGTCATAACTGGGATGAAAAATATGCATTGTGTTACAGTTTTTTTTTTACAATTGCTAACAAGCGTTTATGAATACTTAAAATATTTTTTCTAAACTCTTAACACAGCCACACAGATACATCACACAAGTGGACATAATTTTCTGCCCAAAACCATATTTTGTTAAATAAACACAAACTCTACATTTCAAAATGCTTAAAACCTTTTTCAAAATATACTAACTCTATCAAAACACAGCATACTTGATTCAAAATCGAGTTGTTCTGTCAAAACACTAGCACTAGTTTTCTATCCAACATAAACATCTAGTCAATCAAACCAAAGCGTAATGACTGTCAAAATACTAATAGTTGATGGCATTACAAAAACTGCATTACTTGTCACGTTCAGTTCTACCTGTAGAAAATATGAAATCCATCGTTTTTAAAATTTAGTTTGCTTACATGTAAGACATTCTACATTTTTGGTTGAGTGTTGAATGCATGCATTCTTGGCAACATACTATCTAAAAGTAAATGAGTTATT
Organism: Elopichthys bambusa; assembly: GCA_037101425.1. Classification (NCBI taxonomy): domain Eukaryota; kingdom Metazoa; phylum Chordata; class Actinopteri; order Cypriniformes; family Xenocyprididae; genus Elopichthys; species Elopichthys bambusa. Next base: position 23,484,978 of record CM074448.1, read on the forward strand.
ACTTTATAGAATGTACAGTAGAAAAAAAAAGAAGAAGAAAGTAACAGAATTGCTCAGAGCAGCCACTGGTCAAATGAGGCCCCTATGCAGTTGCCCCCTTGGTTGAAATCTCTTTCTGGGGTTGGGAGTGTGGTGTTGATGGTGCTCCCGTAGAGGGTGGGAGGGTGTCCCCTTGGTAGCTAGTGCCCTATGCATATATGGAACAGTGGTTGTGGAATCATTGTAGTAAAATCGTTGTAGTATGAAGCTTTTACTGAAATGAAAACATGAAATTGCTGACATTCCACACCCATAAGACCAAGATGAGGTCTCATCCAGGTCTTTAGAAGTTGTTTTAAATTGGTCTCACATTCAGGTGATTTTAATCTATTAAAATTCTCTGACTAGACTTTCTTGACCAACCAGAGCACTTTATATTCTGCATAGTAATGGTATCATTTTGCTTTGAAAGAATTCTGTGGGCATTGTGACCATTCACATTCTGCACATCAGCAATATCTAAAACCAACTGACATGATTAAGCCATTTCAACAATATCCTTCTTGGTTGCAGAGGACAGCTCCTTCCATCTGACCATTTTCACTAAAACCCACAAAATAACATCTAATAATATAGTCTATAGTCTAATAATATACAAGTCTTAACACTGTGTTCCTCTCTTTCTTGCTGTCATTTTTCTCATTTCCTCTGTTTGCTGCTGAATTAGTGTTTCTAATTTAATTGAACCTTATCCCTGTTTGCCTGTTTTTCTTTCTACAGGCGTAAGTCGATGTTCCTCGTGAATATCTTGGCTCTGATTGGTGGGAGTCTCATGGGACTGTGTACTCTCTGCTACTCCTATGAGATGGTCATTGCCGGTCGGCTGATTATTGGGCTGTTCTGTGGCCTCTTTACTGGTCTCACTCCAATGTATGTTGGGGAAGTGTCACCCACTCCCCTCCGTGGAGCCTTTGGGACCCTGCACCAGCTTGGTGTTGTGGTGGGCATCTTAATCGCACAGGTAAAGCATTCTATGTCACAGCAATTTAATTTGTTACTAAATTACATATAAGTAAGAGACTTTTTAAAAAAAAAGGTTTTTTTGTTTTTTGTCTTGACTTGACAGTTTATAAAAAAGTGTAAATCATTTCAAGAGTAATGTGGCCTCATTATATGTTTGTGTCACAACAAAGCCTTGGGGAAATATCCCCTCTAATTAGTAATGCACTTGCGTTTTTTGAAGCTTCTAGTTGTGTCCTTTTCACCTAGATCTTCGGTCTGGAGAGTCTTCTGGGTTCACAAAAGCTTTGGCCTTTACTTCTGTCTCTAACCGTTCTACCAGCCATCCTGCAGTGTATACTGCTGCCGTTCTGTCCAGAGAGCCCTCGCTACCTGCTCATTAACCTCAATGAGGAAGAAAAGGCCCGCAAAGGTATGAGAGAGATCACAAATGTGCTTTATCTCCACTGGACTACAGCCATACTTCATCGAAAAATTTAGGTGAATAGAACAGTCCAACTTTTGTGCGATTTTACTGCAGGGCTTCCGACATGTTGCAAACTTTTTTTCCTGCCGGTGCGGCTAAATTTTATTAGAGGTTGCGCTGGTGCCACCACCACGTTGGCCAACTCATAGGAGCTGCCATTTCCATTGCATATGAGAAACATCAAGCGAAGGTGGAACGAAACCGCATCACTCACTACTCATTTGAACTGAGGACCATTTATTAGCTCGTACCAATAATAGACAGCGAGCTCATAACAGGTTTACTCGCGGGCCGATCTTGATCACGTGACACCGTTACTACACAGCACTGGGAGATTCAATGAGAAAGCTTTTGAATTCACTGTAGTATTAATAACATCTCTGCGAGAGATAGTGAGAAGCATTCAAATTTGGCACAGAATTCTCTGGTAGAAACCACAGATATCAGATCAAACAGTGCTGACGTGGAAACCACGAGAAACTTTGTACCGTGAATGGTTACAGAAGGATTTTCAGTCCAAAAATCACTAACTTAACCATGAATTTAATGTATTAATGCTAACTGTAACCTTGGTATTGTGGCAGAAATAGTTTTTACATTATTCATTTCAGGGTTCGTACAACCTTTTGAGCGTGAAATTCTTCACACAACTTTATCTATTTTAAGTTATTTTTAATGTGATGACCAACAGCATTATTTGTTCATCCTTCAAAGACTGTCCCTATTTGTAAAACTAAAAATTTACAAGATATAGGAAAACTAACTTTTACATTTTATTTAAAAATAAAAAAGACATGAAATTACCACTATAACCAGTTGATGGCTGCAGAGGACCACTGTGAAGGCTAATCTTCTTTAACAACTTTCTTTAGCCCCCTGAGGTTAGCGGAGGAGTCTCTCCCAATACACATTTCCATAAAGCATGCACAGAAATACAGTTGTAACAACAAAAAACGTCTCAGGTTACGTATGTAACAATGGTTCCCTGAGAACAGGGAATAAGACACTGCGTTTGAAATGCATATGGGGAACGTCATCACGTGAACTAGTGTCTGAAAGCAACTATCAAATCTCACCAATCCCGCAACGCGGAAGTATAAAGGAGTGCCTGAAGAAGCAGTCAGTACCTACTCGTCTGAAGGGACTGTTCAGCAGGCAGCCCGATGCATGGCAGGAAATGCACTGTCTCGTTCCCTGCTCTCAGGGAACCATGGTTACATACGTAACCTGAGACGTTTCCTTTCGAAAGGGAACTCTACACTGCGTTTGAAACGCATATGGGGAACGATATACCCACGCCGCCATGCTTGAAGGGAGTGCATGCCAACACATGGCTAGACAAACGTCAGAACTAGCAGCTTCAACTGAAGTGCTACTCTTCCTATGGGTCAAACATAGGCTGTCAGTGACAGCACTCCCTATGGCCAACAGCCCAAGCTATAAGCCTCAAAGAGGCTTTCCAGAGAAGGCCTTCCACAGAAGGCCTACCAAGGCCGCTCAAAGGCTTCTGGGACCAAACTTCTTTTCCGCAGAAAAGAGGGTACCTCTAAAGGAATGTAGCCAGGGGGCCCGAAGGAACCCTAGCCAGTCACTTGTCAGCAACCTAGTCTTGGCCAACAATCTGTCTGATCACAGAGTCTCAAATAACATTCTTCAGAGAAGATATCCATTAAGAGTGACTGCAAAAAGGCAGTAACTAACTCAGACCAGAGCGTAGAGACGGGCATCCTGAAGAGCAGGACTCAGCGTCTTTTACCCTTACCAATGAGGGGAGTAACACTCTGCTCAATCCTAGGATCCACTCAGTGCTTGATTATTTGCACTGAGGAGGCTGTGCACTCTAAAAGGAATCCAACACAGGGGAGTACATTTACTAGCCTAGGGGCTGATCCTCAATAGGGAAGCCTCAGAGAGGCCTTCAACCACTGACCAGCTTAGGGAGCTAAGTACTATGCAGGACAACCCTCAACGAGGGGAGTACAGGGCTCAAACCAGCAGATAAGACTGTAGAGTGCCCACATAACAGTCAGCCTTAACACAATCCGACAAGCAGTGTACTCAGTAAAAACACTTTTTACTCTTTAAGCAAGAGGAGTACAAACATACGCCATCACGCTCTGCAGGAGGTCCAAAGAAGGGCCTACGACTTCCAGAAAGACACGTAGCGTCAGCTCGTGGCAGTGTTCTAAGCTCTAGGGTGCTAAAAATGATAACCAAACTCTCAGGTGAGGTTAATTAATTTAACTCAACCTGAGCCACCATTCCACCAGACAATGTACTCAGTAAAAACACCTTTTACTCTTTAAGCAAGAGTACAAACCTACACCAACATGTTCTTGAAGGAGGCCTAAATGGGGCCTGCGACTCAGAAAGACATGTGGCGTCAGCTAGTGGCAATCTCCAAGCTCTAAGGGAGCCATAATTAGAACCAAACTCTCCAGTGAGGTTAACTATTTAGCTCAACCTGAGCTTGATTCTATTCAACACATTCCAACAGGCAATGTACTCAGTAAAACACTTAAACTCTTTAAGCAGGAGTACTATGCCAAAATGCTCCGAAAGAGGCCTAAACAGGGCCTACTACTCCAGAAAGACACGAGCATCAGCCAGTGGCAGTGTAAAATAAACCAAACATACCATCAAGCAATGTACTCAGTAAAATAACTTTTACTCTGTAAGCAAGAGGAGTACAAACCTACACCATCATGCTCTTGAAGGAGGCCCAAACGGGGCGACTCAGATACTGACACTAGCTGACCCCACGTGTCTTTCTAAGCTCTAAGGGAGCCAACTTAGAACCAAACTTATGTAGTGAGGTTAACTACTTAGCTCAACCTGAGCTTGATTCTATTTAACACATTCCAACAAGCAATGTACTCAGTGAAGCACTAAAAACTCTCTTAGCAAGAGGAGTACAATTACGCAGATATGCTCTGAAAGAGGCCCAAACAGGACTTACCACTCCAGAAAAACACGTGCGCAAGCCAGTGGCAATGTCAAACAAACCAAACATACCACCATGCAATGTACTCAGTAAAATAACTTTTACTCTTTAAGCAAGAGGAGTACAAACCTACGCCATCATGCTCTTGAAGGAGGCCCAAATGGGGTCTGAGACTCAGAAAGACACGTGGCGTCAGCTACTGGCGTTTTCAAGCTCTAAGGGAGCCATAATTAGAACCAAACTATCAGTGAGTTTAACTATTTAGCTCAACTAGAGCCTGATTCTATCCAACACATTCCAACAGGCAGTGTACCCAAAAAACTCTTAAAGCAAGAGGAGTACAACTACGCCAACGTGCTCTGAAAGAAGGCCCAAACAGGGCCTACTACTCCAGAAAGACACGGGCGTCAGCCAGTGGCAGTGCCTAAGCTCTAAGGGAGCGTAATCTGAAACCACACTATCAAGTGAGGTTCCCTAGCTTAACTCAACCTGAACTTAAAATCTACACATTTCAACAGGCAATGTACTCAGTAAAGATAATTCCAACCTTTACAGTAAGGGGAGCACAAAGAAACGTGCTGCCATGCTCTGAAGGAGGCCAAAAAAACGGCCTACTACCTCAAATAATCACAGGCATAAACCTGTGGCAGTGCCAGTATACTAAGTGAGCAAAATACTCTAACTAAACATCTACCAACAAATCTTGTAATACAACAAGCTATTGTGCTTTGAAGGAGGCGCAAACAAAGCCAACTACTTCAAACAACACAATCATCAATTGTTTTAAAACTCTAAAGGGAGTCATATAAGAACCAAACTAAATAGTGAGGTTCACAGACAAAACTCATCCTGAGTTATGCATTCCAACAGGCCATATACTCAGAAAAACAGTTTTTACCCTAAATAGCAAGGGGAGTACAACCTAGTCACCATGCTCTGAAGGAGGCTAACACAAAGCCTACTACTACAGAAAACAGGTGCTAACCTGTGGCAGCAATAGAGTTAAGGGCTCACATTGTGCAGGGCAAAATAGAACTAGAGCAATAACAACCCTGAGAAACAGGGGAATGTTTCACTTTTCATTCGTACCACCCTGAAATGTGAATTTCAAGGTTGAGCACTTTTCACCAAAGACAGAAACATCTGCACTGAACCCTAGGGAACAGGAATCTTAATGCTTGAATCTTAATTCAAGGGGTTCAGGGGAAAAGACTAAACAAAGTATAGAATGAAAAGCTCTAGAAAAGTGGGGCCACAGCAACACTAGTATCTTTTATTCACACAGTGATAAGGGCCTACCACCTGAGACAACCGCACCAGGGAGACTAGCAATAGTCTGCTACCTTAGCTGCTTTCTATCCTGCACCTACTGCCTGACAACTCTGATAAGAGGAGGCCAGAACTAGGAAACTACACTCTCCTGACAGGGGTAGTGATAAAAGGGGTGAAAACTTCAGTATATCACATAAACCGTTCTAGCCTAGGCCAGCTGTAGCTGTGGGCCTATAAGGCCACACATAAGCATAGATCTGCCTGGGGCTAAAACTCAACCTCTAAAATTCTCAATAGAGAGGAGGAAACTCTGAAATAAACTCTAAAAACAAGAGCTCAGAGGAGCGAAACTCAACCCAAGACAAACAATGCCAGGCGACCCGAAGGGTCATAGATCTACTGAAGTAAAGAGTGCCAATCTCTAATATCAACTTTAGCTATGACCAGAGGAGAAAGCTACTCTACCATATGGTGGCTGAAAAAGGTGGCCAAAAAGCCAACACAAAGATAACCAACATAATGGGAACTTCAGGGCCCTAAATTCCCTTTCTATTTCTTTTATGCACCAGGAAAAGCTATACAGGAAAAGCTATACAGCAAAACGAATATAGGTTCTTCCATGCCTCATGTAGATCAGGAAGGAATGGAAGGCTCACGAAGGCTGTTAGATTATGGTCTGAAAGGAATCGAGCCGTCTACGTGTGATCCCTTTCCTATCGCACACTCACGCACATCTCTCTCTAACTCTCCCGCAAGCCCCATCTGTGAACCCCATGATTTCAGTCGCCGCCCTGCCTCAGCATGGGTGGGACCAGAACCACCGGCACAGATGTCAACTGCTCTTCCCTCAAGAAGAGGGCCAAACGAGAGCGGAGCGTCCTAAAAAACAGATGCTCACAGTCTGCACAGACAGCGCCCTCAAGCGAAGAATTCTTCGCATTCTAAGAATGTGAAATTCCAGTGTGAAAAGCGATACCATTGTATGCGATTGAAGAAACTGTTGCTCTCCACCCTCTAACCTGTCTCTGCCAAACAATTCTAATTGACTATTAAGACCTACACTTTCGCGCCATAGTGACACGTCAAGGAGGAGGAGCAATTAAAATTACATGAACAAGTTAGTCCAAGTATTAAACAGTAAACATAAAATGTCCTTATATATTTAAATCATAATGTTTTGAAATACAGAATAAATAAACCAAACTTAATCTCTTTCATATTTCTGCTAGTGCACAAGAATCTAAATATGGCCACTACAACCACTTATTGGCTTATTAGCTTATTTTTTTCATACATTTGCTTTTAAATTTATATTTAGAAGCACTACCAAATCAGGTGCCGGTGCCACCATCTGTAGAATGTAGTGGCACTGGTGCTACTGCTGTCAAATGTTTGTCTAGAGTCCTGTACTGTCAATGAACATTGAGAATATCTCAGCAAAAAAAGGTGTTTCTGGGTGGAAGTGACTGATAGAGCCTAAACTAATTTTTTATTTGGTGAACGACGTTTATTTCTGTGGGAGTAATATTGTGCCAAATGCACTTAACCTTATGTTTCCACTTAACTCTAATTATGCCTTTGCTGATGACAAAATGAGCTAAAACATCTGTTAAAAACAGAAGCCCTTTATTAAATAACATATACAGTTAATTGCTGATGGGAACAGGATGAAAAAAAAACCCTCAGTTACAGTCACATTTACTACATGATTCATTTTACACCAGATGATTGTGCACATAAATGACTTACAGATGCCAGCTACTGTAGCATAGCTAGAGTAAAATTTGGTTATGCATGTGATGCAGAAATAACACACTAATGTTGCACAAACGTTGCACAAATGTGTTTAACTTCTAAGAAGCAGACTATTAAATTCAGTAGATACTGACATTACTCATACTGTCCTTTTCATAAACTTTTAAAAGTCATTAAAGGATTAGTCCACTTTCAAATAAAAAATTCCTAATAATTTACTCACCCTATGTCATCCAGGATGTCCATGTCCTTCTTTCTTTAGTTGAAAAGAAATAAAGGTTTTACCTATATACCTATTCAACTTATGGAAAAAACGGAACTGGCGCCGTTTTCATTCCGTTAGTTGAATAGGGAAGGTGTAGGACATACAGCGTAACCTTTTTGAAGAATACGGAAGGCGGTCTGGCAGAAGCACTTGCGAGGCAATCATTTGTGAAAATGACCGATCGTTTTGCTAGATAAGACCCTTATTCCTTGTCTGGTATCGTTTAAAGCCCTTTGACGCTGCACTGAAACTATAATATTGACCTTTCGCCGTTTGGGGCCAATTGAAGTCCATTATAAGGAGAATGATCCTAGAATGTTTACATCAAAAACCTTAATTTCTTTTTGACTGAAGAAAGAAGGACATGGACATCTTGGATGTCATGAGGGTGAGTTAATTATCAGGAATTTTTTATTTGAAAGTGGACTAATCCTTTAATATCATTTGCTGTGAATCTAATGTTCTCAACTCATATCCTAACGGACTCACTATACTAGCCTGTAGTGTTTTCTGAAAGTAAAAAATTAAGATGGAGAAACAATCCCTACTTTGGTATTGTGGTTTACTGTTCCTCATAGAGGAATCAAAAGCTTGGGCTAAGGCAATATTGTCCTGATCTTGACAAGAGACTAACAGCAGGTTTTGGCATCTTCTTTGACATTGATGATGTAATGGTGCCTTTTTCTCATAGAATACACAAAAATATACACATACAATTAACTTTAAAAAGTAAATAAGTTAGAATTAATGTTTGTTTTTTCCTTGTTTTTTGATATTTTTTCACATTCTTAGACCATATTATGTATCATAAGTTTTATGTGTAGTTCCCATTATATTAAAATTGCTAATAAGAAACGTTTCTTGAGCATCAAATCATCAAATTATAATGTTTTCTAAAAGATCATGTGGCACTGAAAACTGGAGTAATTGCTGCTGAAAATTGCAGCTTTACCTTCACAGAAATAAATTACATATATTTAAAATATATTAAATACAAATTTCTATCGTAAGTCACCAAATCTCCATTATTTTGTCCCCAGCACTGGTGCGTCTCCGTGGTTATGAGGATGTTGGGAAGGATATGCAGGAGATGAAGGAGGAGAGTGCGAAGATGGCCATGGAGAAGAAGGTGACCATCCCAGAACTCTTCCGCATTGCCGCTTACCGCCAGCCTCTGCTCATTGCAGTCATGCTGCAGCTGTCCCAGCAGCTCTCTGGCATCAATGCTGTGAGTTATATGCAATTGCATACTACCTACTACCTACTATTTTGAGTGTAAAACAGTGTACAGTATGTGTTACAGTATACACAGGCTGGAGACAGACGATGTTATAGTAGGTGGTTTATTTTGAACACAAGCAGAGCAATCAGTGAATGGAGTAATGGAGGTAATGGAGTCCTTTATGATCAACAGGATGGTAATGGAATGATGAGAGAAGTCGGGAGAGGAATGAGGAAGTCGAACAACACTCACACACGAACAGGAGAACACAGGAGGAAGATCGGAGACACTGGAAGCGGGTAAGTAACACAGGAGTCCTTCAGGTAAGTCAGAGGTAAGTTCCTTGACGTGAACGAGACCGGACAGTGAAGGTGAAAGTGTGAGTGTCTTTTATGTTAGAGCTGATGAGTGAGCTGATATGGTGCAGGTGTGCGTGATTAGTACTCTGGAGATGGAGTGCGTTGTGATTGGTGGTTGTTGGAGCCTGGCGTGTCTGTGACAGTACCCCCCCCCTCCACAGCCCGCTCCTGAGGGCCGAGGACCCTGACGCCGTGGTGGTCTTCCTCTTCCACGAGGGGCAGGTCTGTTGGGATGAGTAGCGTGGAAAGTGTCCAGCAGGCTAGGGTCGAGGATGTCGTAACGTGGAACCCAGGAGCGTTCCTCGGGTCCATAACCCTCCCAGTCCACAAGGTATTCGAGCTGACCGCCACAACGTCGGTAGTCCAAGATCTCTCGCACCTTGTAAGCAGCTCCGTCATCAAGTAGAAGTGGAAGGGGGGGCTCGGCTGAGGTCACACCAGGCTCTGTGGAGAGAGGAACAGAAGGGTGGTGAGGTTTTAGGAGTGAAACATGAAAAGTAGGATGGATACAATACTCAGGTGGGAGTTGGAGTTTGTAGGTGACCGGGTTGATCTGCTCCAGGATGGTGAATGGGCCAGTGAACCTGGGACTCAGCTTACGGCATGGAAGACGCAGTCTGATGTCCCTGGTGGAAAGCCAGACCTTCTGTCCAGGTTGGTAGGCAGGGGCTTCGGATCGACGAAGGTCTGCGGTCATTCTGCGTCTCCTGAGAGCGTGTTGAAGTTGGTGAAGTCCCAGACCCTCTCGCTCTCTCGGAACCAGTAATCCACAGATGGTACGTCCGACGGTTCTCCTGACCAAGGGAATAGTGGGGGTTGGTATCCGAGTACGCACTGGAAAGGAGTAAGTCCGGTGGATGGTTGGCGAAGGGAGTTCTGTGCGTGCTCGGCCCAACCCAGGTACTGGCTCCAAGAGTCCTGGTGGCCATGGCAGAAGGTACGTAGGAAGCGACCGATTTCTTGGATCTTCCTTTCCGTCTGACCGTTAGATTGGGGATGGTAACCGGATGTCAGACTTACGGTCACACCTAGGAGGGAGAAGAATGCCTTCCACACTCTAGAGATGAACTGAGGTCCTCTGTCTGAAACGATGTCCTCTGGGATTCCGAAGTAACGGAAGACGTGATTGAACATTAGCTCTGCCGTCTCCATAGCAGTTGGGAGTCCTTTCAAAGGAATGAGACGACAAGATTTCGAAAATCTGTCTACTACCACCAGGATACAGGTTGAATTATTTGATGCTGGGAGATCTGTGATGAAATCCACCCCTAGGTGTGACCATGGTCGGTTGGGAACGGGCAGAGGAAGGAGTTTGCCGGATGGTAGATGGCGTGAGCTCTTCGAAATGGTGCATTCCCTGCATCCCTGCACGTACCTTCTCACATCAGAAGCCATATTAGGCCACCAGAAGTGATCTTTCAACAGCGAGAGGGTTTCATTGATGTCTGGCTCCCTCCAACCAATGCCTCCACTCCTCGAGGGCCAACTTGACTGCAAGAAGTTCTCGGTTTCCGATGTCATAGTTCACCTCCGCCGGGTTGAGCTTGCGGGAGAAGAAGGCACATGGATGGAGGCGGCTTGGGTTCCCCTGCTGCTGTGACAGGACTGCTCCTACTCCGATAGTGGATGCATCCACCTCTACGATGAAAGGTTTGTTGGGATCTGGATGGACCAGAAGAGGAGCAGAGATGAAGGCATCTTTGAGGAAATTAAAAGCTTCAGTGGCAGCTGGGGTCCAGGACAGAGACTTGGGCTTGCTACGGAGTAGATTGGTAAGTGGACTGGTGATGCTAAGCTATAACCTTGGATGAAACGCCTGTAGAAGTTGGCGAAGCCGAGGAAACGTTGGAGTTCCTTTAGAGTCTTGGGAATTGGCCAGTTCTTGACTGCTTCCACCTTCCCCTCATCCATCCGGATGCCACTGCTGTCGATGTTGTATCCCAGGAATTGCACTGAGGGTTGATGGAATGTACATTTTTCGGCTTTGAGGAATAGTTGGTACTCCCTCAGGCGTTTCAGGACCTCCGCAACGTGACGGCGATGTTCGGCCATACTCCGGGAGTAAATTAGGATGTTGTCGATATAGACTAGAACAAACTTATGGAGGAACTCCTGGAGCACCTCATGTATGAAGTCCTGCAATATACGGAGGGGGCGTTGCCCAGGCCATACGGCATAACTAAATATTCGTAGTGTCCTGTGGGCGTAACGAAAGCTGTCTTCCACTCATCCCCCTCACGTATCCGGATGAGGTTGTACGCGCTGCGGAGGTCCAGCTTGATGAAGACAGTGGCACCACGGAGATGTTCTAGGGCTGCAGGGACAAGAGGAAGGGGGTACCTGAACTTGACAGATATGGCGTTTAATGCCCGATAATCTATGCAAGGCTGCAAGCCTCCGTCCTTTTTCGCCACGAAGAAGAAGCTGGAAGCAGCAGGGGAAGTCGATGGACGCATGTAGCCTTGTTCAAGAGCCTCCTTGATGTACTCCTCCATGGCCTTCTCCTCCGGGATGGACAAGGGGTAGATCTTTCACCTGGGCACTGACACACCTGGAAGCAGATCGATGGCACAGTCCCATGGTTGATGTGGAGGCAGCTTAGAAGCTCTCTTAGGGCAGAAGACGTCTCTGAAGGGGGTGTAACAAGGAGGAATGTTAATTGTGCGTTTCTCAAGTGGACTTTCTATGGACGTGGTACACACAGGAAGATGACAGGAACTGGGAGAGCGAGGAACAGGCAGAGCAGAGAAACATGCAGGGAAGCAAGTGTCGCCCCACTTCAGGACTTCGCCAGTCTTCCAGGAAATGATGGGGTTATGCTGTACCATCCACAGACGCCCTAGAATTACGTCAGCGGTGGACCCCTCCAGAACCAGCAACTGGATGTTCTCCGTATGTAGAATTCCAATCTGAAGTTGTATAGGTCCAACAATACGGCTGACCAGCCTTCGGCTGATGGGTTTACCGGTCACTGAGTGGATCTGGTAGGTTGACGGCGTTGTCTTGGATCTGAGGTTAAGTTGGCGGCAGAGGGCACCGGAGATGAAATTGCCAGCTGACCCGGAGTCAAGGAGTGCGGAAACTGGAATAGAGACACCGGCAGCAGTAAGTTTCACTATGGTAGTGAGTGGTCTCATGGAGTTCAAGGTGGAAATGATGGCACTCACCATAGAGCGAGGAGGATGAGTTGGGCAGGCGGAAATTACATGTCCTGGAGAACCGCAATATAAACACAAATTTTGGGTCAGCCTTCTCTGCCGCTCTGCAGGGGTTAGACGGGTGGATTCTACTTGCATGGGTTCGTTGGCTGGTTCTGGAGGGCGGACGGTTTCTGGTCGGCAGAGGTAGGTGTTGCGTTGGGGCTGTCCCTGGTGTTCTTCGAGACAGGACTGCATACGAGTGGCGAAGCGGATGGAGAGTTGGATGAACCGTTCAAGGCCGATGGTGTACTCGTATGCAGCGAGATGCAACCGCACTCGAGGATCCAATCCCTGACGATATGTAGTGATGAGAGCTTGTTCGTTCCAACCACTCTTCGCCGCGAGAGTCCTGAATGGGCCCATTGGAATCGGCCCATTGAAGCGCCTTGCCTTGTAACTGAGAAATTAGGAATGCTACTTTGGATTGTTCAGTGGAAAATAAGTGCGGTTGCATCTCCAGGAACAGTGAGCACTGTAGGAGAAAACCGTTGCAATCCTCCGCCGAACCAGAAAAGGGCGCCAGTCTGGCCATGGGACTGGCGTAAACAGGTGGTGAGGGAGAGGTGGCGGTGTTTCCGGAAGTGATGGCTGGTGGAGGTGAGGATGGATTCATGGGGAAAGTGCAACGCAAAGCATCAACCAGGTCTTGAAATGGATCGGATTGGCTCATACTTGTGTTCAGTGCAGGTATGCGTGATTAGTACTCTGGAGATGGAGTGCGTTGTGATTGGTGGTTGTTGGAGCCTGGCGTGTCTGTGACAGTATGCTTATATTGTTCATAAATATTTGAGTAAATAGTTGAATGTTCCACTACACTTGCAAACAAAACACTCTGCAATATCCCAAAATGGAATGTGCTGGAACTGACATATTTTGAGTGTGACAAGTGATATTAGATATCTCTAATGTCAACCTTGATTTTTAACCAATTGTGTTTAATATGCACGTGTTTTCCTGTCACTTTTTGTTCTTTAGTTAACCATTTTGCCTTTTCTTCCTGTTTCTCCAAGGTATTTTATTACTCAACTGGTATTTTTGAGTCAGCCGGAGTGACTCAGCCAATTTACGCCACCATCGGAGCTGGAGTAGTTAACACTGTCTTTACTGTAGTGTCTGTAAGTATTTAATCATTGAACTTTAGGAGAAATCTATGTGTACTGTAACTGTGATGTGTTTGAGAGAATACTTCCATTTTATCCTTTTCTACAAGCTCTTCTTGGTGGAGCGAGCAGGACGGAGAACTTTGCACCTTATTGGTTTGGGTGGAATGGCCATCAGTGCCTTGGCCATGACCATCGCTCTCTTATTGGTGGGTCTTTCTGTCTGTTTTTATTTTGCTAAAAATTTAAAACAGGCCCTGTTAATATCTGGACATCATGGGAATGTTAATGTCATACCTATGTTTTCTTACCTTTATCCCTGAGCAGAAGGACATTGAGTCTCTTCGCTACCTCAGCATTGCTGCAGTCTTTGGCTTTGTGGCCATGTTTGAGATGGGCCCTGGACCCATTCCCTGGTTCATAGTGGCTGAACTGTTCTCCCAGGGGCCACGTCCTGCCGCCATGGCCGTTGCAGGATGCTCTAACTGGACAGCTAACTTCCTTGTGGGAATCAGCTTCCCTAAATTGGAGGTGAGTTTAATTTAAATTGAGTTTTAAAATCAGTTGCCGTTCCTTTTTAAATCCCTCATCTGTGAACTTAAATTTGAAACCTTAATCCAACCTATTAAAATCAAGTTTTGAAATAATTTTCCTAGCATAATACATTTTTTATCTCATGGCTACTGAGTTATTAAATGTGTACACAATATCAGAATGAACTTTTTTCTTATTGCTTTTGTATTGCAGGAGCTGTGCGGGCCATATGTCTTCATTATATTCATGATCTTCCTCATCTTCTTCTTCATCTTTACATACTTCAAAGTTCCAGAGACCAAAGGGCGAACTTTCGATGAGATCGCTCGTGGTTTTGGTGGGTCTCCGCCTCCAGCTGCCACCTCTGTGGAGGAGGCAGGCAGAGTCGCACTTCCCGCCTCTCCGGTCAAAGAAAAAGTCCCGTTGGTGGAAGCTTCCAAATCTTCCTCCGAACAGGGGCCCAGTGAGCAAACTGCGGTGAATGCCGCAAAGGTGGAAGAGAAACCTAGCTCAGTTACCCAGCCACTGGTAGATTCTAGTAAAGAGGAGAAATCTAATTCCACCATCTAAAAAACCGTGTAACTATATAGCTTTACATGATTAAAGCCATGACATATATCACTAAAGATAGAAAAAATAATACTAGAGATTATTTACTAAAAAAAAGATTTAGGGTAAACAGATAAAGAAGGGAACCACAATGGAAAGTCACAGATCACCTAGCTATATTTTGAAAGGCTATGAGAGCTCATAGTACATGAGCTTTATTTTATTGTGTAGTTTGACACTTGATGGTCTGGTGCAATATTGATTCGTTTTAAGGGTTTTATCCTTTTATTGCTCATTCATTTCTGTTTGTGAGTTTTTTTTAGTGCGGTTTTAATGTGAATGATCAAATAGGGCACAGTTTCCTATATCAAATCAAACAGAAAAAGGGAATTTTTACATAATTCACTCACCATTTTTAACTGTCAAACCTCAGTTTTGTTTTTCCCATGGAATAATAGTCAGCGATCATCATAATCTCAAGATTTTTGCACTGACGATGTTCATTTTGTAACATATTTAATGTATATATAGATATATACGTTTTCATTACTTCAGATCACTACTACCGTTTATCCAAAACACTTAAACATCTAATTAGAAGATTATTTAAAAATATATATATATTTATAGAAAGTGCTTAGCTAATAAAGCTTATGCCAAGAATAAAATCGCTAGTTTACTGCCAAAAATAATACATTTAAAGAAACAAACTCTTCAGATAAATGTCACTCATTCATCTAAAATCACTGTAAAGGTTGCATTATAGAGGAAGAAAATGCACCGACCAGTGTTCAATTAATTGTACTGTATATACTGAATAACCAGACATGTCCACATTTCAGATATCCACGATAAAGATTTTTAATCATGCTGTTGAATTTCCCGTGTTTTAGTGTACCAGCGTTACATATGTGCTGCACTGGCTCACTTTGAGGTTTGACAGAGTAGAGTAGTCTCACTTCATTTAAACAAATGTCTTTATAATGACTGTAGTTCTGCACTTTCCAACACTTTGTTTGAGTCCCTTTCAAAGAGAACACATACAGTATTTATTTATTTATACATTTATTTTTTACTTATATTAGAGAATCTTTATCAATAATTTCTATCATGCAAGTCAAATTGATAGACGCTTTATGCTGCCATCGCTTAGTTGTTGCTATTTTTGTCTAGATATTCAATGTGAAGGCATTTATTAATAAGCATTTTTTTTGGCCAGGATAATATGAAGAACTACTTTTTCCCATTTCCGTGTCTTGTGATCATGTACGTGTTGCACTGAGAGAAACTCTAAAAAAAAGTCCAAGAAAGACTACATTCCTCTAGTAGTGCACTGTGGTTGTATTCCAACGGTCCAGAGCAGCTTTACATTGAGCTAGCCCTCTTCTAACACTAATTAATACAACCATCTTATTAACTGCTAATGCCTTTCACATACTGTACCTTTACTGTGCATAATGTACACAACACATAGTCCTTGCTTACTGTACAGGGTTAGAAGAGCATCACACTGTAAATACCTAAGTTAATGTTTCTGTGTTGAATGGTATAATTGATGTAATTGCAGGTCAAAAGAGAGTGTCTGCTAAACAGAAATGTGTTTATGTTTTGACTATTTGTATATGTTATGGTGGCTTTTCCTGGATGTGTATCAAAATCTTGAGTGGTACTGTGTACAGCTGTTGTATTATTTTGTGAATAAATAGTCTAAATTATTTCACGTTCGCCTGTTTCCTAAATGCGGTTAACAGGATACATCAGATAACATTTGTGATATTTTGGAGTATAGTAATTTTTTCCATTGTCATCACATAAGATACAAGATAACTAAAGCCAAAAGTTAACTTTTGTTTTACTTAGTGTGCATAATGCACATAATCAGCATTTACATTTCTTTCTTTCAAATCAGGTTAGCAAGGAAACTTTTTTTAATCACTGGACGGATCGTCACAGGTTTCGCTCCATATTACTAAACTGACCAATCAGTTTGGATATTCAAATGAGGCAACGTCATTTGCATCGTTCCGTGTAATTAACCAATCATAATCAAAGGTGACATTTGAAGCCAATCAGATCATTCTAATGCGTCATCAAGCCTGCTTCTGGTTAACGTCAGGTAAGAGAAACTTTCATATTTAGACAAAATAAAATCCAAATTATTAAAGGATTATTACAGCATATAACCTCTGCAGTCTCCCTCACGGACCAGCACCGCAGGCTTCAAGATGTTCAAGTAAGTAAAAAGCCAAATATTTGACAGTATTTTTAAACAGGTGACCTTTTATTTATTTATTTATTTTTTTACAAGTGCACAAATGATGACAACTTAAAAAAGAACATTAATAAATAGTGTATTTTAAATACATAACATCATTACAATGCAATAAACTCTCCAGTTACCAATAAATATACCGATAATACAAATGTAAGTCTTATTTGAATTAGATGAGTACCGATAGACATAATGGCACGATATAAAGTCAATCCCAAATAAATATGATAAATTAAATCACAATATCAGTATAATTACTAAACACAATTGTTTTGTGGGTGCGTGGACCAAGTATTTTGCTAACACATTTTACATTTTCTCTATGTAGCTGCATATTTATGCATAGGCTATATGTGTGTGACACAATCATCCGCTGTTGTGCATATTCTACATTACATCCCTTCTCATTTGCGTTACAATTAAGCTTTTAGCCTTTATCCAATGTGACGTCCTAAATAATAACACAGGATTAATGAGATGATGGTCCTCTTTAAATTTTACAGTGGTGTCACTGTTGGGGAAAAAAAGGAACATTAGAGGAAAGCATAGTTGAACGACTCTCCATAGCCCGCTTCACGCATGTATTTCTCCATGTCCAGCGGCTCAGACACTCGCAGCACTGCCTGATCATTGGCGCTTCTCTCTCCTGATTGGAGCTTTCTGATAAGCTCAGCCAATAAGACTCGCTTCTTTGGTTTCCACCGGCAGCAGGACTCGATGATAGAATATCTAGAGAACAAATGCACTTTGTTCATATTACAGTGGCCAACAAAATAAAACAGATTCATTGTTGACTTATAAGTTTACAGTTTAGACAGTTTCTGACCACATTTTTGTCCTTTAATGGAGAAAATATTGCTCAGAGATTGCTTTTTTTACATAGTAAGTCCCTCTTGGGAGACTTCACCCAAAAATGAAATTTCTGTCATCATTTATTCACACATGTTGTTCAAAACATGCATACATTTCTTTTTTCTGCTGAACACAAAGTAAGGTATTTTGAAGAATGTCGGTAACCAAATAGTTGATAGGCCCCATTGACTTCCACAGTATTTTTTCCCCCATATTATGGAAGTCAATGAGGTATGGAAGCTTGTTTCTTCCACTGAATACTTTTTTTTTTTTTTTAATAATTAATTTCAACCTTTTATCTTACAATTCAATTTTTTTTTGAAGTTATGAGTTTACATCTCTTAATTCAGATTGTTTTTCTCAGTATTGCATGATATAAACTCGCAATCGCAAGTTATAACATCAGAATTGCGAGATATAAATTGGCAGTTGCGAGTTATAAAATCGGAATTGCGAGTAGGCTAAAGTCAGAATTGTGAGATTCTTGCAAATCTGAGAAAAACTCAGTCTTTTTCCACCTCAGAATTGGACTTTATAACTCGCAATTGTGAAAAGAAAAGTTCAGAATTACCAGACAAAAGTCAGAATTACGATATATAAACTCGCAATTTTGAGGAAAAAAGTCCGAATTGCGAGTTTATATCCTGCAATTGTGACTTTAGGCTATAATTTGCAATTGTTAGTTTATATCTCGCAATTTTCATTAAAAGAGCCAGAATTGCAAGATGTTAACTTGCAATTGAGAGAGAAAAAAAATCAGAATTTTGATATAATAAGTCAATTATCTTTTAAATAGTTTTATTCTTGGCAGAAATAAGCTTCCATAATGAGGCCCATCAACTGTTTGGTTACATATTCTTCAACATATCTTCTTTTGTGTTCAGCGGAAGAAAGAAATTCATACAGGTTTGGAACAACTTGAGGGTAAGTAAATGAAGACAGAATTTCACTTTTGGGTGAACTATCCCTTTAATAGAGATCTCAGTTATGTTTCATTTATTTGTTTCTTTTAGATGTTTTGTCCTGAAATGTCTTAGAAGAAATGTGTGTGTGTGTGTGTGTATATATATATACAGTATCTCACAGAAGTGAGTACACCCCTCACATTTTTGTAAATATTTTATTATATCTTTTCATGTGACAACACTGAAGAAATTACACTTTGCTAAAATGTAAAGTAGTGAGTGTACAGCTTGTATAACAGTGTAAATTTGCGGTCCCCTCAAAATAACTCAACACATAGCCATTAATGTCTAAACTGCTGGCCACAAAAGTGAGTATTTCTGAAACTCTAGAAATCTGATAAACTTGTTTTGTTTTGTTTTTGTTTGTTTGGTGTGTGTGTGTAAGTAAAGTGACGTACAGTGTATTGGAGCAGTTGGGGGGTCTTGTTATTGTGTTCTCTCTCTGTAAATGCTGCAGAAGTTCACTGGCCATGATGCTGGGAAAGGGGAGCTCTCCTGAGATTAGAAACAAAGAGGTAAAAAGCTTTTGAAACTTAACCAATTTAGTTTTTTTTTTGTTTTTTTTTCATAGAAGTGGAGCCCAAATACAACCATGCAGCTGTAGCTTTATCTTTTAATTAGAATGATTTTTAAAATATTGGATGACAGACACACTCACCTAATGTCACCATCTCATAGAGCAAAATGCCAAAGGACCATCTATGAAGGATTAATTAGAAATGAATACAATGTAAAGATCAAAGGTCAAAAAACACTGACTGAAAGTAAACTCACATGTCGCTACTTTGCTGGAGAGGTTGCCGTCCCAACACCTCTGGTGCTTGCCACTTTCTTTCTATATCTTCCACATCTCTTATAGAACCTGCACTCATTTGCCTGTGATATGCTGGGCCCAAACCCCACAGCTTTACCGACAGGTCCTGACCAACCAGGACACTTCGAGCCTTAACATTGCCATGGATGCAGTTCTTACTATGCAGATACTCCTGGAACATCAAGACCGGTTGTGTCAGAACATGAACATGTGATCTTGGGTATGGCAATATATATTTATTGTACATTGTAAAATCAAAATGCTTCGGTTAAGTGCTCATGACTGGCCATGATTAATGCATGCCAGATTCAAACAAAGTAAAAGGCTTGTTATGATTGATGAAGTTGTCAATATGTGCTGAAACAATGCCTGGGTGGCTCATAAAAACTCTCCATTCATATATACTTGTATACATTGACAGGCTTTCATGATGGAACTGACTTGTCAATATGATTGTATATATCTTGCAAGCTAATTTGTTATCTAACCAAAGCAGATCCAATCTGAGCGCCCATGGTAAAGATTCGTTTTTCAGTCATGTCACACGGTGGTGCCTGACCTGTGTGGTCCTGTGAAAGAGATTTACAGTCAGTCAAAACAAAGCTGAGGTTTGAACTTGTAGTTTGACTTTTAATCAATCCATTCAAAAATGAGATCATTAGTAATGACACAACCTCTATTTCATTCATTTGCAGGTGGCCTCTAGTTGTTCAAATAACTGATCAATTCATTCAGAGAGTTTAATGTCAATATTTTACAGTAATTGCAAGACGTGTCATGTTTATCTATCAAAATGGCAGTTGTGTGGCTTTTAGTTCAGGTCTGTTAGCTTTGAGGTCATTTATACACTAGTTTTGGGGTTGGTGTAATATTTTTTTAAAAGTATTTTTGAAAGAAGTTTCTTCTGCTCACTAAGGCTGCATTTATTTGATTTTATATATATATGTGTGTGTGTGTGTGTGTGTGTGTATAAACCATTAAATAATTTAAAATATTATAAACACAAAAGCATTTTTTTAAAAAAAGAAAAAAAAAAAAGAAATATGAAATTAAATTAAAACGTTCTTTTCTAGGAAAAACAGAACTCATCTTGCATTTTTATTAAATAAATTTACTCTGGGATAAGAATATCCCTCCCCCATTAACACTTGTTTTTAATTTTATTTATTTTTTTTGTTATCAAAGTGGTATTATAGTTCATGTCTGTGATCTGAATTAAAAACAGTGATAATGCCCTTTCACACCCAAATTCCTGTTTCAAATGGAAATATGTCAACACAGGAAAGAAACCTAAACTTGTTAAGCCAGTTCATGGCATATTTAGCAATCTGAAAACTAGTTTTATCTTTTTCTCATGCAAGACTAAAAATTAAGCATTACTCTGTACCTGTCTGCACCTCCACAGGAAGCTCAGCAGGTCTCCGTGTTCAAGCTGTTCTACCACTATCAAGGGTGTATGCACAGTCTCCATCCCCAGTAGTTTGGGCAGCGATGGATGCGGTCCCAACTCTGAAAGGAATTGGGAAAACCCCAGAAAAGACTGGCGCTCTCTGGCATTGGCTGATTCTGTATGGGGAAAATTTGGAGTAGAAAGTAAGATTCTTCAGTTTATGTTTTGCAATAGTCTGTCTGTCTGTCTGTCTGTCTGTTTGTCTGTCTGTCTGTCTGTCTTGTCTATCTGTCTATTTATCTTGTCTGTCTATCCATCCATTCATCCAAGCATCTTTGCGAGAATCAAACCAGCAAAATTCTGGTTGTCTGTCTGTCTGTCTGTCTATCTTGTCTATCTATCTATCTATCTGTCTGTCTGTCTGTCTGTCTATCTTGTCTATCTATCTATCTGTCTGTCTGTCTTGTCTATCTGTCTATTTATCTTGTCTGTCTATCCATCCATTCATTCAAGCATCTTTGCGAGAATCAAACCAGCAAAATTCTGGTTGTCAGCCCTGAACTTTAAGAAAGGTGAGACAGAATTCTACCACTGATTCGTAATAAAATACACTGAAAATTGTTTTAACCTCCGGTAACTGTGTGCTTCATGTGGAAATTTTAAAATGAATTAGTTTTATACAAGATCATCTGACTACATTAGTCATAAGAAGCATTAGTCTTAGAAGCATCTCAATCAGCTCCCTAGCTCAGTCTGAAATCAGTATATCGTGTACACAAATGCAGGCACTGGTTAGGACAGTAAGGACCCTGGCTCACTACACATTGGGACACTGATGATGACATGACAACAAGGACAATGAGGAAATTGTACAACGTCACTATTTACAATTTACAGCAGAACAGAATTTTTTAAAAACCAAATCTTTCTTTTATGCTATTTAAAGTACATTATGATAAATACTTGTTACATATTCCTGCAACATTTCATTCGTAAATGAAATATAAATGTTAGCTAGATTATGTTCAATGTTAAGTTTATGCTGAAATAAAATTAAATAATGTTTGAGGTTTTTTTCCCCCCGAAACATCTAGACGTGTCATTATGTGTGGTGATTTGGCTCACATAATTTATGTTTTGCGCTTCAAAACTTCCGTCAAGGGAAAATATTGAGCATCGATGCTCCATGGTTTTCATGGTGCATTTCATTTTACAATTGAGACTGTCCTTAAAATGGCTGACAGCTTGATCAGTGGCCTGACTACTGAACTAGGGAGCTGATTGAGACACACCCTAAGTTAGAAAAATTTAAAGGTCAGATCAGACAGAAATAGCTGGACATTTTCTGTTTATACAATGTATGTGCGGTTGGAAATGATTTTACTTACAACTTAATACCTACAATGTTAAAAATCAAATGGTTATTAAATCTTCTAAAGGGTGTTTTCAATAAAATATAACAGGACAGGGATTGTGTTTTTATTGTCCATCAGATTATGTAATAAAAATGACAAAAGTACATAATAAAATGACTAAAACATAAACTAAAATGAAAATGAAAACTGAAAACAAAATAAAAGCTAATTCAAAATATGAATACATACTATAATAGTTTATAAATTATATTAAAATAACACTGATCCAACCTTACCTTTAAGCACTCGTAAAATGACTGGCTGGCTGTCCATGACAGCTCTGTGCAATGTGAAGTTGTCCTGTTTCACTGAGAAGGTGAGGGGGAGTGGAGAGACCATCTGGAAGGTGCCCAGATGCCTCACAGTGGTGTGCTGAGGTACTACGGGCCTGGAATTCTGCATGTCATGGTGAGGTTGGGCTGTCATGGGAATAACCTCATGTTCCATTGGGTTCAGCTCTGCCGGAGCTGTTGTTGCAAAGTAATTCAAAAGATTAAGACATGGAAAACTTGTTAAAAGAATTTGGTGTATATTAAGACTTGTGTAAAAGACTTTTATACAAACACTTTAATTAATTAATGAGCGAGATAATCTATTAATAAACATTGCAATCATTCTTAAAGGGAAAGCCCTGTAAATAAAGATAGTGATCAATCATCGAAGGCTTATAAATAAACATTGTGATCATGCATGAAACAGAAGACCTTTAAATAAACACAACAGAGCGACTTGAGTATTTGGTGTGTAACAAAGTCAGATGCCGTAGCTACCATCAATGCCTTGCAGGTGCCGTCTGTTGCTGTTACGGTGCCTGTTTGTGTTATGATGGTGTTGTGTGTCATCTTTTTCATTTTTGTGGTGTCCATAAAGATGTGATGGCTTATGGGAGCATTTGAGCACAAACAAAACGATCAGCGTGGTAAGAAAAGCCACAAGAAACAGCACTGGAATGACGATCAGTTCTACTTCATAAAAAAGCACTCCTGCAAGGTTAATAGAAACACAATGGGATTAGAAAGCTTTTGTGTGTGTGTGTGTGTGTGTGTGTGTGTGTTATATTCTGGCATGTTTTGGTCACAGATAGAGTTGAGAATGTGACATGTAATTAGACACCTGATCACTCTCTTAAGCTTGATTGCTCTAGTCTCCTCCTATTTCCTCTACACCAAAAACATCATAGTGCTCATTGTTTGTAGCTGCACTAGTGTAAATGATGAGTTTGTAAAACTCCAGTCTAAAGGTACACTATATTGCCAAAAGTTTTGGGACGCCTGCCTTTACATGCACATGAACTTTAATGACATCCCATTCTTAATCCGTAGGGTTTAATATGGAATTGGCCAACCATTTGCAGCTATAACAGCTTCAACTCTGCTGGGAAGGCCTTTAAGAGTTTAAGGTTTAAGAGTGTGTTTATGGGAATTTTTGACCATTCTTCTAGAAGCGCATTTGTGTGGTCAGGCAGTGATGTTGGCGAGAAGGCCTGGCTCGCAGTCTCCGCTCTAATTCATCCCAAAGGTGTTCTGTCGGGTTGAGGTCAGGACTCAGGCCAGTCAAGTTTCTTTACACCAAACTCGCTCATCCATGTCTTTATGGACCTTGCTTTGTGCACTGGTGCACAGTCATGTTGGACCAGGAAGGGGTCATCCCCAAACTGTTCCCACAAAGTTGGGAGCATGAAATTGTCCAAAATGTCTTGGTATGCTGAAGCATTAAGAGTTCCTTTCACTGGAACTAAGGGGCCAAGCCCAACCCCTGAAAAACAACCCCACACCCCACCAAACTTTACACTTGGCACAATGCAGTCAGGCAAGTACCGTTCTCCTGGCAACCACCAAACCCAGACTACTCCATCGGATTGCCTGACAGAGAAGCGTGATTTGTAACTCTAGAGTCCAGTGGTGGCGTGCTTTACACCACTGTATCCGACGCTTTGCATTGCACTGCACTTGGTGATGTAAGGCTTGGATGCAGCTGCTCGGCCATGGAGCCCACCCATTCCATGAAGCTCTCTACGCACTGTTCTTGAACTAATCTGAAGTTTGGAGGTCTGTAGCTATTGACTCTGCAGAAAGTTCGCAACTTCTGCGTACTGTGCGCCTCAGTATGCGCTGACCCCGCTCTGTGATTTTTACATGGCCTACCACTTCGTGGCTGAGTTGCTGTTCTTCCCAATTGCTTCCACTTTGTTATGATACCACTAACAGTTGACCGTGGAATATTTAGTACTGAGGAAATTTTCATGAATGGACTTATTGCACAGGTAGCAACCTATCACGGTACCACGCTTGAATTCACTAAGCTCCTGAGAGTTCACAAATGTTTGTAGAAGCAGTCTGCATGCCTAGGTGCTTGATTTTATACACCTGTGGACATGGAAGTGATTGGAACACCTGAATTCAGTGATTTGAAGGGGTGTCCCAATACTTTTGGCAATATAGTGTACGTTTACACGACAATGATGTACTACAAACAGAAAAATTTCTCCTACAGGTGACAACGGCTAAATCCCAAATGGCACACTTCTATGCACTTTCGGTCCTGTGGACTTACAATGGCTGCCGCGTGCGCATGTCTGATAAGTCCACGAGACCGTAGGGTGTCCCATTTATCATTTTAGGTTTCAGAAGGATGTTTGCGAGCGCCCCCTTTGCGGCTGCTATGTGTCCTCGATGCGCACTTCAGCTGAGCCTCATGTCATGCATCATGTCACTGTTTTCACAAATTCATGTTTTTGTCTTTTACATGAAGACAACGTGCACTTTGAAACGCATTTTCAGGCCCCCAAAACGTGCACTCATACATATCCCGTAAAGACACGTGACATCAGGATGTGACGTGTAAAGTCTCTGCAGCGTCTTAAGTTTGCTTATGATCTGCTATTTCTCTCTCTAGAAACCACACTTATTTTTTTGTAATTCGATCATAAACTATTGCAATTGTTGACAAACAATTTCAGCTTCAGCATCATCACTACTACACACCCCTTACGACATTGGTCCTGCCTTTTTTCCCCCAGTCAATCCCGGGAAGTGTTTGTGTTCACACAGAAGGCACTTCTTATGGCAATTTTCTGGGATCAACGCTCTGTGTGAAAGGGGCTATAGTGTCTGGCTGTGAGGGCAATTTTACCTCTTTGTCTGTCTTTTCCTATCTGTGGTAGAAAGAGCTCCTGTCCAGTGTTGCCAACTTGGCGATTAACAACCTTTCAGACCCTGTTACCTTTTTTTCAATGACTAGTGACTTTTTGGACTGCTGGTTAACATACAGTGGGTACGGAAAGTATTCAGACCCCCTTAAATTTTTCACTCTTTGTTATATTGCAGCCATTTGCTAAAATCATTTAAGTAAATTTTTTTTCCTCATTAATGTACACACAGCACCCCATATTGACAGAAAAACACAGAATTGTTGACATTTTTGCAGATTTATTAAAAAAGAAAAACTGAAATATCACATGGTCCTAAGTATTCAGACCCTTTGCTCAGTATTTAGTAGAAGCACCCTTTTGATCTAATACAGCCATGAGTCTTTTTGGGAAAGATGCAACAAGTTTTTCACACCTGGATTTGGGGATCCTCTGCCATTCCTCCTTGCAGATCCTCTCCAGTTCTGTCAGGTTGGATGGTAAACGTTGATGGACAGCCATTTTTAGGTCTCTCCAGAGATGCTCGATTGGGTTTAAGTCAGGGCTCTGGCTGGGCCATTCAAGAACAGTCACAGAGTTGTTGTGAAGCCACTACTTCGTTATTTTAGCTGTGTGCTTAGGGTCATTGTCTTGTTGGAAGGTAAACCTTCGGCCCAGTCTGAGGTCCTGAGCACTCTGGAGAAGGTTTTCGTCCATTATACTTGGCCGCATTCATCTTTCCCTTGATTGCAACCAGTCGTCCTGTCCCTGCAGCTGAAAAACACCCCCACAGCATGATGCTGCCACCACCATGCTTCACTGTTGGGACTGTATTGGACAGGTGATGAGCAGTGCCTGGTTTTCTCCACACATACCGCTTAGAAATAAGGCCAAAAAATCTTGTTCTCATCAGACCAGAGAATCTTATTTCTCACCATCTTGGAGTCCTTCAGGTGTTTTTTAGCAAACTCCATGCAGGCTTTCGTGTGTCTTGCACTGAGGAGAGGCTTCCGTCGGGCCACTCTGCCATAAAGCCCCGACTGGTGGAGGGCTGCAGTGATGGTTGACTTTCTACAACTTTCTCCCATCTCCCGACTGCATCTCTGGAGCTCAGCCACAGTGATCTTTGGGTTCTTCTTTACCTCTCTCACCAAGGCTCTTCTCCCCCGATAGCTCAGTTTGGCCGGACGACCAGCTCTAGGAAGGGTTCTGGTCGTCCCAAACGTCTTCCATTTAAGGATTATGAAGGCCACTGTGCTCTTAGGAACCTTAAGTGCAGCAGAAATTTTTTTTGTAACCTTGGCTAGATCTGTGCCTTGCCACAATTCTGTCTCTGAGCTCTTCAGGCAGTTCCTTTGACCTCATGATTCTCATTTGCTCTGACATGCACTGTGAGCTGTAAGGTCTTATATAGACAGGTGTGTGGCTTTCCTAATCAAGTCCAATCAGTATAATCAAACACAGCTGGACTCAAATGAAGGTATAGAACCATCTCAAGGATGATCAGAAGAAATGGACAGCACCTGAGTTACATATATGAGTGTCACAGCAAAGGGTCTGAATACTTAGGACCATGTGATACTTCAGTTTTTCTTTTTTAATAAATCTGCAAAAATGTCAACAATTCTGTGTTTTTCTGTCAGTATGGGGTGCTGTGTGTACATTAATGAGGGGAAAAAAATTAACTTAAATGATTTTAGCAAATGGCTGCAATATAACAAAGAGTGAAAAATTTAAGGGGGTCTGAATACTTTCCGTACCCACTGTATAGTCATGCACTATAGCATACTCATTCCGTTGTCTGACATTGTTATATATTGTATTGAAATACAGTATATGCCGGCAGTTGGCACATGACGTCATCTACTGACATTTAAGGCCCCGTCCTGATATACTTCAAGCAAAATCAAAGAACAAACTGGTGTGATGTCATTTAGAAGACAATCAGGCCATTCCGGGATCATGTCTGTTTCAGGAGTTCGATACAACTTGCCGAAGTGAACTTTTTTTTTTTTTTTTGGTGGTGGTGGTGGTGGTGATGGTTTTTGTTATTGGTTCATTTTCTGTTATGTAAAGGCAGCCTAAAATGTGTATCTGTTTTACGAGTTTGCACTTACAGATAATCAGATATAGTATAAAATATGTATATTTGGGGAGGGCTTCAACAAGCCTGAACCTAGAGTACTCCCAAAGTTGAACCTAGCACATCACTTACCACAAAGAGTGCCTGGTGTACATGGATCTGTTGTGTTAGTTGAATTAGACATACTGTAAAAAGAAAAAAATATTATCACCATTAATTAAATATGCCAAAGCACCAACTTCAAAACACTATATGTAAACTGATATCCAGCAATTCTAGAGCAATGCTATTCACCTGAATCAGCTTATGGGTTTTATGAGTGTAAGGATAACATCTCTGCCATAATCATGCAGTGCATGTGTGCAGTTTGGCAGCTCTCTTTGAAACATAAAACTGTAAATGTTCGACATTGATTACCCATGTGGTTTGCTGCATGTTTTGCAGAAAATGTTATTGCTAGTATGTATATATTGTGAGTAAATAATTTGTATGTTTTCACAATGCTTTTAAATATCAGTCATAAAGCTAAATTAATTTGGGCGTATCTGACATATTTATTCAGCAATGAAATATGTAAGCAGTTATGGAGTCCCATCCTATTTGATAATCAGCTAAATATTTGTTATAATTAAATCATGACAATGATGAAGCTTTTGCCTCTATATAACACTGCCATGAAAAGAAAATATGATCAACACTGATAGTCACGACAATACAATTTGTGACCAATGATTTAAAAATAACTTTGAATGTATCAAGATAAAACCATGCAGAACATCAATCTATGTACTGTACCTGTACAGTATAAAAAAACATTGTGACAACATCATGCCTTAAACATTCCTACTATTTATCATCCTTTTTCAGCACATTCTTTTGGTGACATCTAGACTTTGTGTACGAGACTACCAGACTGTCACTCAACCGGTTCTTCCGCATTATTGTCTTTACATCATAGACGCACCACAAATTTGAGCCAATGTGAGCTCAGTATAATGTAAATATCAGCTTGTGGATTTCAAATCTTGGTTTGACTGCAGTAGAATTAAGCCGGTGAAAATGTAGATAAGCTTAATTTAAAGTTTGTGTGTATGTGTATGTATGTGTGTGTATGTTTATATATATATATATATATATAAAATACAGTTTTTTTTAACCATTTTGACGTGGTTGAATTTAAAAAACATGTACATGTGTGTGTGTGTGTGTATAATATATATATATATATATATATATATTATATTATATATAATGCAGCATATTGTAAAATAATATATGCATTTGAATATATATTATAAATACAGCAATGAACTTACATGTCATCTTCTTTGAGTGTGAAGAATAATGAAACTATTTCTCATTTTCCAAACTTGGAAATTACCTTCTTGTCAGAGGCTGTTTTTGCTGTATTTTATTCCCAAAGTATCATCTTCTCTGTCCCATCTCTTCGTATTCTACAAGTGCTATTTATCTTACTGTCAGTCATCTGCTTAAATTCTTGCTGCCACACCCTCCTCCTACAGCTGTTTCTTTAAGCTCCGCCTTCACCTGAGTTTCTGCCATGTATCACTGTACCAAATAGACAGGTTATGAGATGAGACTGGCTCAGCTGTCATTTCTTGCATGTTATATGTTTGCGTAGAAAGTTTAATTAAACATTTGCCTCAAATTGTACCTGTATGTGAATTAACTTTAATGACCATCTTTACATTAGCCTATATCATAATGAAATAGAATGGCGAGTGAAACTGCACTCTTAGAAAAAAAAGGCTGAGTGAGGTTAATTTTTTTTTATTTTAATTTTTTCTAGTGATAAAGTTTACGAGTTGCTTAATTCATGAAATGTAATTACATTTAAAAATTAATTTAAACTAAATTGATGACAACTAAATCCATGAATTGGTTCCATGATGGGAACTCCTAAAAGGTTTTATATACGAAGCACCAGACAGAATCCTTTAAAAGGTTGGGGGGGTGAGATCAATGGGGGGTGAGATCTGCTTGGTTACAAACATTCTTCCAAATAACAGAATATGTGAAAATGCATGTTTTGTTCTGGTCAAAAAAAAAAAAAAAGTTTGTTTGTTTGTTTGTTTCCTTGAAAAATATGCATTTTTTTTTTTTACCTGAGTGTTAAATATGGTATATTGTAAAATGTTTTTAAAACTATTGTGGACAGTATGATTTGTAATCAAGAAATGTTTACATACACTTACTAGTAAATTTCACAATTAATTACAAAGAAACGACAAGTAACGCCATTTAATTAATTGTTTATTTTGAAGTAGAAAGACTGAAATACAAAGTTCTGGCATGAAACTCTAATGGTCAGGCTAATAGGTCCTTTAACTCAACCTGCTTGTATCACATCATTATCTATAGGACACAGATGATTGGTTCCTGCTGTATTAGTAGCCAATGAGCTTGCGTGCTCAATCTTCAAATTCATGACTAGCATTTGCCTATCAGTGCAACCCTCCATCTTCACCAGCTCCACCTGTATAGATCTGCTACGGGTAATTCATGTACGCTATATTGTACAGCAGCAGCATGTCTTACTTGCTCACAGCAGCGTGTCGTGTATGTATTGGCAGTAGCAAGTCCCGTACTTGCTCTGCAGCAGCAGCAGCAGCGTTAAAAGCAGCAGCAGCATAGCAGATCTATTCTGCCAAGACCAAACATATCAACATTGTCATACCCATTACCATGCCAAACACTCAGAGATTTGTCATGACAGAAATCGTATTTTCTTGTAAAACATACACTGTAAACCTGAATAAGTTGGCAAAACTTTTTTTGTGGCAGTCAGTTACATCAAAATTTTTAAGTTAAGAAATTCAGTTTAAGTAAACAGAACTGGCAGATTTTTATTTTGTACTCATACATTTTAATTATTTAACCTGAAATATTTAAGTACACTAATTCATACATTTAACTTAAAATAATCATGTAATCTCAACGTAAACATTTTATTAATGTAAACTTAGCTAGCTATAACAAGCTAATTCAAAAAATGCTAACTTGTTAATTTGCTAACATGTTAGCAATAGCATGTTAAAGCACTTTCTGAATGAGTACAGCAATAAAAAAACATTTAATATACCTACTTTCAAAGCAAGCCACATTCACCACTTGTCACCATAATGGTAACTTCTCCAAAACCCCGTATTAACAGAAACTCTTCTTAAAAAAAACAAACAAAAAAAAAAAACATTATATAACACTTCATTTTAGCATTTACTCTCCCTTTCGAGTGCCATGGGCAAAGCATGCTGGGAAATTGAAAACCAAGCCCAGTTTCAGTTAAATTTAAGTTTGTCTAAATTAAAAGAAATGAGTTCATAAAACTCAAAACAATGAAACAGTTCAGTTTACATAAAATATGTAAGTTCTGTGAACTCAAAAGCAAAAGAAAGTGCTAAATACTCATAAAAGTTGCCTAAACTAATTTGTTTAATTTAAGTTTGTCCTACTCAAAGCAGTTAAGTATTTCTGAACGTTAGGGTTTACAGCAGTGGTCTCAAACTCAATTCCTGGAGGACCACAGCTCTGCACAGTTTAGCTCCAACCAGCTCCAACTCACACCTGTTTGAAAGTTTCTAGTAATCCTGAAGACCTTGATTAGCTGGATCAGGTGTGTTTGATTAGGGTTGGAGCAAAACTGTGCAGAGCTGTGGCCCTCCAGGAATTGAGTTTGAGACCACTGGTTTACAGTGTACTCCAATAATTTTTGTTTTATTTACAACTTCGAAAAAGTTTTTTTAACAGCATACATACTACTACACATAATCAAGAACACAATTTGTAGTTGGTGGCATAATTATCTAAAAACATAACAATTAGACGCTAACAGTTCTATAAATGTTACATTTGTCTTATCCAGATTATTTAAAGCTAAAACTGTCTCCTTGTGACTGTATTGCTCAACATTCTGTTGAACATCACTGATTAAAATGGTCAATCGGAGATGGCATTGACTGATTTGGTCCTCCCTGTCCTCCCCTCATATTACATGGGGGGGCGGGGAGTTCCCTCGACTGCTCAAACCCTTACTGTGCCCCTTTCCAAATGAACAGGTGATCATAGTCTTAGTTTGTTGCCTGGGGCGACAGGATCGGCCACTATTAAACAAACCGGCCTCACTAATGAAGGGGTGGATGGGTTTAGTTTGGCATTTACACTCCCTTTGTAACTCACAACCTCTCACACACATACACAAATGCATGTATGTGCCCCAAGCACATGGACGTCCTCATAAACCCATGTATGCACACGGAGCTTAGTTAGGCAACTGGATTGCTGTGTTGCACCACATGAGAAGGTGTGTGAGAGAGAGATGGCTGTGCATGTGTAAAGCCAGGAAAGAGAGATCGAACGAGAGAACTTGCCTGTACCCTCTCTCCCTCAGTCCGTGCCACCCCAGGGTGGGAATGCTAAGACAGACAGGCGGTTTATTTTTGGGTCAGTGACAGTGTGTCAATGGCCGCAGATGCGTCGCAAAGGAAGGCTCTGAGATACCAGCAGACCGTGGTCAGTCACCGTCTCTGTCTCTCTCTCTCTATCTCCCTCACCCTTTCTTCTTTCTAGTTACTCTTTAGACAGTTGTGATTTGCTGTTCTTCTGTCATTTTAAATCTTATGATGTCAAAGATGTTGCACAATCTCTGCATGACTTGTATATCTATCTGTACTGACTGAGTGACTATGCTGCTGCAGAACTCGCGGGAAAGTGCAGCTGTTTACTCAATCTCTCATTTAGGTCTGTACTACCTCTTTTTGTTCTTTGAATAAGTTTGCAGTGCAACTTTTTCTTTAAGACAAAAACCCAGTCCATAGTGTGACTCTAAATAGGAGGTTAAATAAAAATGAGCGATTCTTCAATTATGGAAATTTTCTGTTGCCTAGAATGACTCTACAAATTTGTTTTTTCATAATCATTCTAGTTATAAAGTGTAGGTCGTAATAATTTAGCAAGTATATTTAAAGTCTCTTTTAATCACTTTTTCTTAATTTCTGTTTTGAGCATGACTTTTAAATTCTCTGCATGAAAGTATTCAAATCAGGGAAAGTCTATTTTGCACTTTTACTAACAGGTTAAAAAAAAAAAAAAAAAAAAGGTTAACCAAAACCATAGTCCGAGATTTATTCCAGAACGTGTGATAATTGTTTTAACATGATAAATAGAAGAAATATAAATAGATTTATTTTCCAAGATATAAACACAAAAAACTAATTAAAGAATCACCCAAATGTACATCGTCACCCAAATTGCATAAACTACAAGTGTGAGGCGGTGTAATTATTTAATGTTTTTGAGGAAGTCTCTTATGCTCAGTAAGGCTTCATTTATTTGATACTGTGAAAACAGTAAAATTGTGAAATTTAAAATAACTGTTTTCAATTTTAATATATTTTAAAATATAATTTATTCCTGTGATGGCAAAGCTGAATTTTCAGCATCATTACTCCAGTCTTCAGTGTCACATGATCCTTCAGAAATCTTCATGCTGATGAATTATTCCTTTGGTCTTGGAATAAATCTGCTACGCTTCTGCTGCTGTTTATTGCTGCTGCTGCTGCTGCTGTTGCAGACCCAAGTACGCAACTTGCTACTGCCAATAAATACACAACATGCTGCTGTGAGCAAGTAAGACATGCTGCTGCTATACAAAATAGCATACATGAATTACCAATAACAGATCTATACGGGTGGAGCTGGGTAGACGCGGATCTAGAAAAATGTTATAGGGTACCAAGGGGGTGGTATAAGGACTGTGAGGGGTGGTAAGCATTCAATCATCTATATTTAATCATCTATACTATTTCAACTATACTATAATTAAAAATAAAATATAGTCGCAAGCAGCAATCATCGGGGTCCAAGCACCAATGGCCGCTGTGGACGATTAGCAATCCAACTGAAATTAATCTTATGATGTGGTTTTTACAGAAAAGTCCAACTTGAATTTTTATTAAAAGTTAGGGTTTGATGAAACACACAGGTGTCAAAAAGGCCAACGGACTTAACTGAAACTGAAAGAGAACACCTACTGTTAGTGTTAGATTAAATAAGTCATATATACCGCTCTTAAAATGTTTACTGTCATAAGGCATGTGATCATAATATGTGTGGTGTAAGTGTGGACTCGTATTCAACATTTAAATTTAGATGAATCACATGTCATAGGATGTCAGGTCAATTTCAAATTAATGTGAAGATATAATTTGCGGCTCCAATCTTTATCTGAAGCATTTATCTTAAGGCCCTTTCTCTTTTTTTTTTCTATAATATATGTAGCTTGCAGTTTAAAGTAAGTGTTTGTTTTATTATTCATACATCAGTGGTAAATAAGTGTTTTATAGAGATTTTATAATGTATATTATCTTGAAAAAGACAAATACAATTTTCTCTAATCATTTAATCATGTCTGACAACTTGAAAATATGTTTTATTAGGGTCTATAAAAGTTAAATAAACATTTAATGATCTCTAAGCATTTCACAGATATGTACACTATTTTTTTTTTTTTTTTATAGAACTATGCTGTCAGTACACCATATTATACAAATTAACTAGATCAATGCATTTATTTCCATTCAAAGTGATAGAAAAACATTAGGCTTAAAATATTCCTTATCCTGTGGCTTGTCTTAGAGTTGAAATGGCTGATAGTTTAGAAATTCCAGTTAGCTTCATAAATGTATTAGCAGTCCAATTCACCTTTGGTGCTTGGGCCCCTAATAACAAAATATCAATATCCAGGGCACCAAGACACTGTGTATTAAACACATCAACACATTCTAAATGTCTCTGAGCTTGCTAGAGTAGGTCTGTCATTAAGAGATAGAAAAGAGGCAGGCTACTTGGATTATATATAAATCACAAGTTTTAGTGCATAAAGTTTAAAGGGTTAGTTCACCCCAAAATGAAAATTCTGTCATTAATTACTCACTCTCATGTCATTTCACACCCGTAAGACTTTGGAACACAAATGAAGATCTTTTTGATGACAATGCTGTCAGATTTCCTTCCATTAACTGTCTTTGTAACTACCACTTCGATGCTTCAAAATCCATATGAACCTTGTTGTGATGAAAAGATTTAATTTAGGGTTTTACTCGCATGTAAACATTGATCAGCGAACATAAGCAGAAGCTCAACCTAACTTGAATAACGGACAAGAACAAAATCTTATAGGTGTGGAATGACATGAGGGTGAGTAATTAATGACCGAATTTTTATTTTGGGGTGAACTAACCCTTTAAGAGCAACAAAACGTTCGAATTTGAAAGAACGGCCAAAATATCAAAGCACTGAGACTTAAGACTTCTTAACAGATGTGGGAATGTCTATGTGGGCATTATGGAAGGTCACCCAGAACACCCTAGCAACCACCTAGCAACACTTGAGCAATAACCCTGAACACCCAACTATCTGTTTCTCTATCTATCCTGACCTTCAAACTATTTTAAATTAAAAAAAAAAAAAAAAAAAAGACCTTGTCAAGCCATCATAAAGTTTGTCTAATAAAAATGTCCATCTGGTTAAATATTCGATTCTTACCTAACTCTGCTATTAGTTTTCGTGATTGGTATGATCTTATTGATTCCATTTACAATCCATGCACCACAAATAGTTATGGTACACACCGCAGGTCAAAATAAACAATGAGAAGCATTGTGGAAAATAATACTATATATAAATAAAAAAGAAGCAGTTAATTTGTTTTTAAATTCGGCTACACTGGTATTTGATTGAAAAGAACCTGTTCATAAGAGTCATGTTTTAGTGAAGTCGACTACACAGTGTGAGCAGCCGTGCAGCAGATGTGTTTTCTTGCTATTTTTTTAATCTTTATGTCATCGCATTAAAGCGCAGCTGCTAAAATGCGATGCAGAAAACACTGCTTACATTTATATTTTATACTGGGATAAATCTGGGGTGGCAATGCTTTTTTCTTAGGGTGGCATTTGCCACCCCATGCCACCCCGTTAGATCCGCCCCTGGAGCTGGGGACGGTGGAGGGTTTTTGAAGTGCGCTGCACTGCTATGAGCAGCGAGCTCATTGGCTACTGATACAGCAGGAACTAATCAGCTGTGCCCTATTGAGTATGACATGATTGCAAGCAGATTTAGTTAAAGGGGTAGTTTTCACCCAAAAATGAAAATTATCCCATAATTTACTCACCCTCAAGCCATCCTAGGTGTATGGCTTTCTTCTTTCAGCAAACACAATCAAAGTTATATTAACCCTTATGCACTGTTCATTTTGAATGTACACTCAGGATGTTGGGGTCTCCAGAGGCCATTACTGGAAGCTAGTGATTATAGTTTATAAAGTTATAAATATGGATATTTTTCTTACAAAAACGCATTGTTTCGCTTCAGAAGGCCTTTAGTAACCTCCTGGAGCCGTATTGATTACTTTTATGATTGATGGATGCGCTTTTTTGGGCTTCAAAATCTCGGGTATCATTTACTCCCATTATAAACTTTGGAAGAGCCAGGATATTTTTTAATATAACTCTGATTGTGTTTGGCTGAAAGAAGAAAGTCATATACACCTAGGATGGCTAGAAGGTGATTAAATTATGGGATACCACTTTAACCTATCAGCCTGTGCCATCTAGAGTTTCATGAGAGAACTTTGTATTTGTGCTGCCATGATACTTTTTTCAAGACTGTTTGATTAATAGGAAATTCAACAATATTTATTTGAAATAGAAATCTTTTGTATAAATGTTAATTATACAATTATACAATTTATTTGCTGAATAAATATGTTAATTACTGACCCCAAACTTTTGAATGGTAGTGTAAGGGGAAACCCAATCATAAATTATAAATGTATCCCTTCAACCCAGCCTGTCATAAGAGAGCATCAGTGTGGTTAGACTGTATTATAAACAAGGTAGTATTGGTTTCTTATGCATGCAGCTGAGGTCATCTTTTATGGGTCATGTCACTGTGATTTATTGAGCAGTATGTAACATTGATTGAATGAGAAAACATGTGTAAATGTTCTATCAATAAGCATATTTTGGGTTGTGGGTCACCTAGAGAGATTTGCAGCAACAAACAACTCGAAGTTATTCATTTTTGTTTGATCTCTTGATTTCTGAGAGTTCAGCTTTATGTAAATGAGCAGAGAATCTATGCAGCGACAACTCGTGGGATTGTAGACTTTGATCACATGATATAATTGGATACTACGGTAGAAATGGCTGCTGTAATAACCAACATCACAGAAACTTCTCAAGCTGTTTATTCACAGACAGTGCAAACAGGGCTTTGGCTGTATTTTGTTATGTGCTTTTTATTTTTATTTCTGTTTTGGTTTCAGTACTTCACCTTTAAAGTTATGTATTTATGTATTTGTACATTTCATATAAAATTTTTTCATCTCATATTTATATTTTATTTAATTTCAATTACTGGAAATCATTTTTAATAGTTTTAGTTTTAGTTAAAAATAACAACACTTCTCGTTTCACACATGGTCATTTTATTTTATTTTATTATTTTATTTTGCATTGTATTGTTGAAGTGTACGTTTAGCAAAGTTACTGAATTAAAGAGCCTCAACAGAATGGCCCGGCATATTGGGATATGTTGACAAGTGTGGTCATCACAGCATGGGAAGAACGTCTATTTTAGAAGACCTTCAACAGAATTACATATGACTTTACATAATATCATGTGACGACACACCATGACAATTGCCTTGATAGCCTTCCCATACAGCCATCAGCATGACCTAAAGCACAGCAGAATGCCACCAAACATCCCTTCCAACATGTTTTAGCTTGAGCACATTAGCACTTTCTGATAGGAATTACTTGTTTGTAGATGTGTTCTCAGAATTTTTTATTAAATTGATAAAATCATGTATTAACATGAATGTGTGAGCTGCACACATTGCCTCAGCACTACATTTGCTGTTAGTGTTTCAGCACTATTTAGCATGACAGTGTTGTCTGATAATAGGTTTCCAACATTTCCTTGGGAGTCCTTGATGAACAAATTGGAAGAAGGAAAGATCCACATAGAGGTGTTTGGGGAAGTGTGGCTGTGATCATTGGGTCACACCAAAGCTATTATTAACCCGCCGGCTAGTATTACAGGCCCTGGATAGAAAGGGGGTAGTTCCAATCTATGGCGGACAGGGGGTCAGAGGGGGGGTGTAGAGGCCTGTAGGTGTAGAAGCAGACTGGGAAGGAGGGGGTGAAATATGGAGAAAGCAAGGGATTACATGTACTGTGGGAACGGGTGAAAGTAACTGGATAGATGCGTGGAATGAGAGTGAAAGAGATGTGTTATGAGGAAGAGAGATATATGATAAACCTATCATCTACATGCCCATTCCAAAGCTGAAAGTGAGTGCTTTAATTTAATAGAACTGCAAATAGTAACAAATACAAACATATGTTTGATATTCTCTGAAAAATAATAAACCACAAAGGAATGGTTTTAAGCCAGTAGCTCATAGCTATTTCTAAAGTCACAAATGAGATCTCTTTAATGTCTCAGTTGTCTCTCCTAGATAGCAGTAAGGTTAAATGGAGATTTAAATGGAGACCGATTTTGAACTGCATGAAACGAGTTGTCGGGAATTCCAGTCTTACGTTCTGCATGAACCTACGTATGTTTGTAACAAATTTGCATAACGCCAGCCTGTGGTCTTCATTGGCTGCCTGTGAACAACATCTACTCTGACCCTCCCTCAAATTCTATAGTTGTAGCTGAGGCCTGGAAGCATTTGGTTTCTGTGTTTTTGAACATGTTGAGAATGCTGTTTTCTGTACTGTGAAAGCAAATCCACTTTACAAGCACATCCAAAGCATGAGGACTCGGGCTCAAATTGATTTGGTAAAACCGACGCTATTGTTACTGTTTATATCCCTGTGTATAAAAGTGCTGAGGAAGCCTCTAGAGCTGTAATTCAGATATGGTAATAGGTGTTTCATTTCCGACACACGCTGTCAGCGGTAAAAAGACATTGATATCAGAGGTGCTGCAGTGTTGGCCAGAAAGTGTCCCATTTTCAGTTTCTTTGGTCTGATCAAGCATAGATGACAAGTTCTGCATGTTTATCACCTTCTTATTCAACCTTCCTCTCATGTTTTTTATAAATATATTTGACCAAGTTATTCTCAAGTTAGATAACTGAAATCTAACTTTTATTGTTTAATCTTTACATTTCTAAAATGAGATTCATTCATCAGCCGTATAAGATTTAGCATGTGGAAAATCTATATTTGCTGCTGTCTGTTGGTTCTGTTGCATTAAAATTACTGTGTATGAGACATTGCATAAGCATAAATAAATAAACTGAACTAAAACAGCCACAGACATTTCTTAACTTGCTCATTAACGTTTCTGTCAGATCCACATTTACTTCTTTATAGGGATGCACCAATACCATTTTTTGAGGGCCAAGTACGAGTACTGCTACTTTTTTCTAGTACTTGCCGATACCGATTCCTCTCTCTCTCTCTCTCTCTCTTTTTTGATGATGTTGCAGATTTCCAAGCACAACACAGTGAGACT
This sequence comes from Elopichthys bambusa, assembly GCA_037101425.1. NCBI lineage: Eukaryota > Metazoa > Chordata > Actinopteri > Cypriniformes > Xenocyprididae > Elopichthys > Elopichthys bambusa. The sequence continues at coordinate 23,524,111 of CM074448.1, forward strand.
ACAGAATGTAGGACAGCTTCTTTATTATCACTCTAACGAAAAAAGTAATAATTTTTAATAAATATAATTGTTGTTATATAAAAAGAAATTTACAAATTTCAAACAATACAACAAATAATATAGAGATACAAATTAAATAAACTTGTTTTTCAGGTACAGTAGGTTTATTTACCATGTATACATTTATTTAACATTTAATTTTGTTGTTTTATTAACATTAATGACAAATATAGGCTACGGTCCCTTTAAGACCGAATTCATGGATACTGACAAACATCCTGTTTTCACCCAAATGTTTACGTCCACTTAAGCCATAACTGACTGTATTTACGTGAGATACTCCACACAATGGACATTTTGACAACTATGTGTGCATTTGACCATTCAGGCGTGAGAAGAACTGATCGCGCACTGTCTGAGAGAACTGGGATCACGCGCAAGAAAGAGAGAGAGTGCGTGCAAGAGAGAGAGCTTCTGGTCTGTGTCATTCAGCGCGATTCCATCTATCCCGCCTTCACTAATCGATAATGAATTGTGATTGAAAGCATGCAGTTCGCAATGTGTGTGTTGTCATCATTAATTTTGAAGTATGTCCACACCTCTGAGACTGACATTGTTTCTGCTGCTGCCATCTGTGTCTCTGTGCACGGAAAATTTTGTCAGTTACGTCACGTGAGGTATCGGCTTTTGGTATCGGGGGTATTTTTACGAGTACAAGTACAAGTACATGAACTTGGTATCGGGCCTGATACCGTGCTTCCCTACTTCTTTACATCTTCACTTCCTTACTGCAAATAACGTTTATTAGGCCATAAGTCGGCATTACAAATTGGCATTACATTACAAGTTGGCCCTTGTGTGTAAAAGTTGTTTCATACTAGGTTAAAAGCTTTTAAATATATTATTCATAACAGCATCATGCTCGCATGCACGCAGGTTCAGCCTACATTATATCCCAATCCAATTTTCTGTCCTTATAATTAGGATTTTAGTTAAATAGCCTATAGAATAACTGATGAGATTTACAAATTAAAATAGTCATATATCTGTCTCATTTAATAGATTTAAGCGAGAGTTGTTGTTTTTTTTCAGGGCAAATTACTGTGTGTGTGTGTGTGTGCGCTCGCAGCTCAGGTATATCCTATGTTATGGGGATAAAATGTTCCCACAAAGATAATAATACTAAATAATTATTTGTTACATTTATATAGCGCTTTTCTGGGTACTCAAAGCACTTTAAATGGAAGGGGGAATCTCCTCAACCATCACCAATGTGCAGCATCCACCTGGGTGATGCGACGGCAGCCATATTGTGGCAGAACGCCCACCACACACCAGCTTATTGGTGGAGAGGAGACAGAGTGATGAAGCCAATCAGTATATGGGGATGATTAGGAGGTCATGATGGACAGAGGCCAATGGGCAAATTTGTCCAGGATGTCGAGGTTACACCCCATACTCTTTTCAAAGGACATCCTGGGATTTTTTAACGACCACAGAGAGTCAGGGCCTCGATTTAACATCTCATTCGAAGGACGGCAGTATCTGAAATCCTTTATGACAATCCTTTGTGACATTTTTGTGGTCCCCATGAGTAAAACATCCTATAAATCATACAAAGTGTTTTTTTGAAAATGTAAAAAAATTTAAGTTTTCTGTGATGGGTAGGGTTAGGGTATAGAATATACAGTTTGTACAGTATAAAAACATCACTTCTATGAAATGTCTCTGTGTGTGTGTGTGTGTGTGTGTGTGTGTGTGTGTGTGTGTGTGTGTGTGTGTGTGCGTGCATGTGCGTGGTGGGAATGAAGATACGAGAAATGTGTTTTCCAGATGTGTGGATCTTATCTGGATGGTTATAAATTTAAATGTAGAATACTGTTCTTCCGCCAGTGGACTTACTCGTAGCATGTCAAGAAGATTTTCCTCTATTTTTGGACTCTCTCTCCTCTGTCACCTTTCGGGTGCATCATGTTGTTTTGAAGATAGGGGTGACATCTTACTATTTTTTTTTTTTTTTTTCCCTAAAGAAAAAAATGAATATGTGACCACACTGGTGAGAAATATTAAAAGGGATATTAAAAGCATGTACAAATAATTCTCAAATGTACTTTGGACAAATTTGAAAGGTTATAGTGTTTGTCTTGCATATCTGCACTGAAGAGGTTGTGTGTTGTAAAAGGAAATAATCTGACCTGGTTTTATTTATATTAATATTACTATTAAATTTTGGGTGAATTATACCTTTAACTATATTAACCCTGCTGAAAGCTTATAGGTGCAAACCTTGTGTAACCTCTGTCTCAGGGTTAACTGTAGGGGTTTGGATCTGACTGAAAATATAAATCGTCTAAGTTCTTTCAAGGAGCTTTGGGGTATTTTTCTATTTAAGCCAAACTCTCAGTATTAAATGATCAACTGAAATATCATGAAAAGAGAAACAATAAAATAAAATAATGCGACACACAAGAATTTAAGTTAGCCAGAAATGTATTTTGTGAGGCAATCAATTTAAATGCTTTTTGTTCTGGCACTTAAAAAAACAAAGTGATGAACATCGGATGACACTCAATCTCCAACAGTTAATTGAGCTTGATAACAGATAACAACAATGCAACACTAACCAAAAAATTGATTTCGGAAATCCAAGTTGGGGAAAAAAGTGTAAAAAAAAAAGTCTCAGTCCCGTGTAATGTGTGTAAAAAAAATATCTCTAAGTCCTACCACTTTACCAGGAATACCATTCAGTTAATTAAATACAGAAGAAAGAAGAGCTGAGGAGTTGATAGAGTGCGACGAGATGACGAAGAGCTGAAGAGTTGATAGAGTACGACGAGATGATGAAAATAATTTGTTCCGGAGGAATCCACTCAGATGATTTAGGTCCAAATGTATCACCAAACAACAGTCCAAGGAAAAAAACAGTCTGCACATATGTACATTTCAAATAAAACGTAAACCATTCCTTATAAGAGAGATCACATGTATTCTTAACTCATATTTTTCTTTTCCTCCCCATATAAAATAAAGTTTATGAAACAACCTGCTTTGAACCACTTTTTCAACACCGTTACATTTTATACATTTGCAATTTCACTCGACATGTGAAAAAACTTCTTCCACAGCGTTTCAAATTCAACTTCCCAGCTGACATATGAAACAAATCAGCTATTCAAAGACAATTTGTAATATAAATGCTTATTTTAATCAGCAAGTCAGAATTACTCACACGCTATGTGCTTGTCCGTGCTCCATGCACATTCACTCTGTGCACTATTGCTCTGCACTCTCTCCCTGCATGAACTACCCCGCCTCTTAAAGGGGCAGTACCAGGTTTAAAAAAGTGTAACTAAGAAGTAGAACAGTAGAAATATCAAGGGTTACACTCTTTCTCCCCTTCTAAATCGCATGAGTCCTGCATGTGTATTAACAGAAAGGCTGGCAGAGAATGCCTCTTAGGGAATCAAAAAATGACATGAGGGAAAGTAATATGGGCTTTCCTAATTCCTCATATTCTAGTGTCTTTGGTGGGCGTCTCTCCTGACCTGAACGTCTGAGGGGTAAACTGTGGGACAATTCTTGGGATTCTAATTCTGCATCTGGTACCATCTCCTCTGGGATTTCAATGGCTATATGACCTGGGGCATTTTCAATCTCAGCAGACTCTGAAACCAGAGTGACCGGTATGCCCCCAGTAACAACCTTGGATTCTTCTCGTGTGGGTTCAACCACAGGCTGGACAGACTCTGATCTGGGAATAGTTGAAATATGTGGAGAGAACGCAAATTTGGTAAAGTGGTCGGTCATGACCAGTATATTTCTGGTGTCATGATTTTCACTCTCGAGAGACAAATAATCCATGCATACTAAATCAAGGGGACAAGTTGTCTGTATGGATTCCATGGGAGCTGCTTTTTGAGGGCTCGCTTTCCTCCCAAAACATCTCTCACAGGTATAACATCTGTTCTCAATATCCCTTGCCATCTTCAGCCAGAAGAACCTAGCACGAGCTAGGTCAAGTGCACGCTCATAGCCAAGATGGCCCACCTTATCATGAACACCATTCAGTGCTCTCTCTCTGCACTCTTGAGGCAGAACAAGCTGCTGCAACACAGTCCAATGGGTTGTCCACTTCCGGTATAACACCCCATCGCGTAACTCAAGCCGTTTCCATTCCCTCAGTAGCAGTTTGATCTCGAGGGGTTCAAGCTTGATGTATCGGAAGTTGGGTTTCTGACCTTGCTTCATGAAATAAATTAAATGAATGCAGAGAGCAATTCAGTGGAGATCACCTCAGTTTCCTTGCATAGTCGTCGTTTTAAGTCTCCAATAGCCCTCTCTTCTTTAAGGAACGCATCATCCTCCTCTGGTGGATTCTGTGGTCTCCTGTACAATCCATCAGCATCCTTATTGACAGACCCAGCTCTGTATTTTATATTGAATCTGTAAGTAGACTGCAAGCCAGCGATGTCCTGCTGCATCGAGCTTTGCCGTGGTTAGCACGTATGTCAGTGGGTTATTGTCTGTTAGAACAGTAAATTCAGTACCATAAAGATAATCACTGAATTTCTCACAGACAGCCCATTTCAAGGCCAAATATTTATATGGGGTAGGATAGTTCCTCTCACTTTTTGAGAGACCCCTACTGGCATGCTATCATGCAGAACTTGCCCTCCTGCTCTTGGTAGAGAGCCGCGCCAAGCCCCTCCCTACAGGCATCTGTATGTAAGACATAGGGAAGTTCTGTGTTTGCGAAAGCAAGGATTGGGGCAGATGTCAATTTCTCAATCAGGGTCTTAAATGCATTTTCACACTCGACTGTCCACTCGTCATCAATGGGAGCATTGATATTCACAGGAGTGCTTGATTTCTCTCACTCGTAAACCTTCCCCCTTCTCCTTGGAGGACAATATCCCACAGTAAGATGGTTCAGCGGCTTTGCTATTTTAGAATACCCCTTGACGAAGTGCAGATAATACCCAGCAAAACCTAGAAAACATTTTAGCTCTCGCCTGGTTGAAAGACGAGGCCAATCTTTTAGAGCCGAGATCTTTTCTGGATCGGTGTGAACTCCATCGGCATCCACAACATGTCCCAGATACTTTACAGAGGATTTTAAAAAGTGGCATTTTTCAGGAGACAACTTCAATCCACACTCTTTCAGACATCTCAACACCTTCATCAGCTTGGTTTCATGTTCCTCAAGTGTTTTAGAAAAGACGATAAGATCATCCAGAAACACGAGTACTTCATTCAAATACAAGTCCCCTACACACCTTTCCATAAGCCTCTGAAAAGTGCTAGGTGCATTTGTGACACCTTGAGGCATACGATTGAATTCCAAGAAGCCCAGAGGACAAACAAAAGCTGTTTTGTGTTTATACAAATTACTAAAAATACGGTGTTTGGCATTCCCTTAATCCTCACTTGACCAGGGATACATGTTTTCTGTTTGGCAGGGATAATGATGTGGCCTTTTCCCAGTGCTCTTACTTGGAATGATTTCCTCCCACTCTCATAATTCTGAGCAACATGCTGAAATAGCAAAGCATAATCACTACTGCCCCCTTTTCTCTCTATGACCTGCTGATACAAGCAGTCAAGAACGTTTGTGCCAATCAACAATGGGACCTTACTGTTGAAGTGACAATCTGAAAACACAAGCACGAGGGATGAGAGCTCTTCCTCTGCACCTGTACAAGGAAAGGTTATGGCAACTTGGATGTAACCAAGGTATGGAACATGCTGTCCACCAGCACCTTCAACCTCAAACTCACACAGAGTGCCTTCAGCAAGAACAGAAGCAACACAATGTTGGCCAATAAGACCTTGGGGCAAGAATTCACCTTTAACCCTGTTGTTTGTTTGGGTTTCTATAGTATAGCTGACTGTATTGTGAACCATCATTGTGGGACGAATATGAGTGCTAGCAGCTCCCGATTGTCCCGCAGCAGGAGCTGTTAAAGGTTTAAAGAAAACTGTGATGGCCCATGCAGTTTCATGTACTTCTCTCGTCTCTCCCTCAGCTGTGAATTATTTTTCCGGACAAGCTCGGGGCTGGGTTCCTTACTGCAGCGAACTGCAATGTGTCCATCTTCCCCGCACTTGAAGCAGAACCAGGGCTTTGGCATGGTCGTAGAGTCAGATGTCACATTGGAGCTGGCCATAAGGCAGTCACCAGTACCTGCACTCTCTTTAGAGTTCTTCCCAGCTTTTATCTCATACCCTTTCACTTCATCTTTCTTTGACAAGTATGCAACTTGTTTTTTCAATGCAGCTATCTCTCCTTTAAGTTTCTGGGTTTCATCCTGTTGGCATTTATTTGTCGGCTCAGGCAAAGGTTCTGCATTAACAGGTATGCCATACACCGAGTGAGCATGTACAGCTGCTTTCGTGCTGCCAAGATGGTTTTTCATTCGATCCATCTTTGATGCCCTTTGGTCTTCCTCTGTCCTCACAGAGAGCAGGAGTTTAGGAAAGGCCGGTGGAGTGTCTTTTCAATGTTCAAGCTGAAGTCCTATTATCATAGTCTGGTCCCAGCACCCTCAACAGAACTGGCGGAGCAGATGCTTACGGGAATCTGCAACACTGGCCCCCCCTCTGGATATTGCTCGGGCAAGGAGAGTATGCAGTCTTTGCAGGTATACTGAAGGCTTTTCTCCTGCATTTTGATTTAAGTTAAAAAAAAGTGGCAACGAGCTCCTCTCCATCTTCTTCTACACCAACGGCAGATTCAATCTGATTAAGGTAAGAGCTAGGTGAAGAATTGATACCTAAGGGCTTGACAATGTCAGCTGCTGGGCTAAGCAGGCTCTCTAAGATCATCCTCACCTTCTGAGAATCTGGCGAAGAGGGGTCAGAAAGTAGAAGATCAACTTGAGTACGCCACATCTCATAGTCTACTTCCCCATTCGGCTTGGGGGTCCTGCCAGAGAATGTGCGGATACGGCTCTGCCTCAAAGGTGAGTGAGCAGACTCATTACGGAATGACAAGCTCCACAACAACCCTTGAATCTGAGGGGGATTAAGCATACTTTCATCAACATGCACTGCACTTGGTAGAACATGCAAAGGGGAAAACCTTTGGAATCATATTTTGAGCTTGACTTAACTTAGCAGGGTTAGTTCTTTTCTGAGTCTTGAAGACTTGGACTGAGAACAGTAGTATGTGGATCTGCCTCAACAGCTTGCGAATCATTCGAATGAAGCTGAATGCTCTGAAGTTCATTCTGAAGATCAAGTAGGAATTCTGCTCTACCACTTCCAAGGATAGCGTTCAGTTCATCTTAATGCCAGTTCCCCGCCTAATCTCTGCTGATATAGATCACGGCCTGTTCGTACATGCCATGTCATTGCAGGGTCTTTAGGGCTTGGCAGGTCACCTAAAAAATCAGGGCTGATTCTCAAAATAGATTTCTCAGACAAATACTGAATGAGGACTCTACCTGCTGGCTGTTCTGGCTCATCAGGAACTCTAACTATTTTCTCAATTTCGCCATGTGCTTAAAAAATTCTTGCAATATCTTCATTGTCACAAGTGTCTTCTACCTCTGTAACATACAAACAGTTCTGACTATGTACATCAAAACGGTCACAAAGATCCATAGTTAGTCTTGGGACGTATAATCGAGCTCAAAATAAATTTGCGTCTTCAAACTCTCACATGAACAATTTAACTACATTTTCTTTGACATGAATACATCCTGACTGGTTTTGCTCAAATAATAACACAATATGACAACAAAATACGAGCAGAATACACTTCTTCCACAGCGTTTCAAATTCAACCTCCCAGCTGACATATGAAACAAATCAGCTATTCAGAGACAATTCACAATATAAATGCTCATTTTAAGTCAGAATTACTCACATGCTATGCGTTTGTCCGTGGTTCGTGCACATGCACTCTGTGCGCTATTGCTGTGTACTCTCTCCCTGCATGAACTACCCTTAAAGGGGCAGTACCAGGTTTAAAAAAGTGTGACTAAGATGTAAAACAGGGTAGAAATATCAAGGGTTACACTTGCATGGTGCAGTCTGTGAGATGTCAATATAGTGCCACTTTAGACTGATTCAGTGGGATTATCCGTGTAAGTTGCTTCAGATATATCTGTATGCTATTTATCTACTGATCTCTTGGGTAACAAAACCTGTTATTTCTTCTGTGATCAGCTATATGGAGAGTACAGAGAGCACCCTGGTGGGTCCCAGCGGAGAGAAGCCACTCGCCTTCTGATGGAGAGACAGCGAAAAAAGCATGGATATCACCACCATGGACATCACTACCATGGACATCACCACCATGGGCACCACCATCACAGCCACCATGGGCGGAGTCAGAGCCGAAGTCGCCGTCACAGCCACCATCACCTGGAGATAGGGAGCATTCATGACAGACAGGAGGAGGAGCAGGGCCACACCTCATCGTTCAAGAAACGACGCTCCTACTCCAAGTGCAGAGGTCAATAATAATGAGCCTTGCAAATGCATATATGAAACATGTTTGAGATTTGGAATCTGATATGAACTGTAATGTTTTCCCAGACTGTGTGGCACGAGTACAGAAGTTCCTCATCTCTAAATTGGGAGAAGACTGGATCTTTCTGGTGTTGTTGGGTATTACCATGGCATTAGTTAGCTGGAGCATGGATTATGCTAGTGCCAAGAGTCTACAAGGTACTACACTACCCAGAATTCCCCACCTACCACCTCCTTCTCATTTGCCTTATTCTTCTGTTGATGAATTATGCTTATATGTTGTAGCTATTTAAAATCAAATTTAATTTCCCTTATTTCTGTCTTCTATTTCAAGGGTTTTAAAATGGAGTTCTAGCACTTGCAAAAAATATTATAATATGTTTAGCGAAATATATTTGAATATACTTAGCAAATAATTTTAATGTAATATTTTACACATTAATATTTCACAGTGTAAAATGTTTTTTTTTTTTTATTTTTTTTTTTTTTTAGTTATATAAATAATTTCTTAATTATATACACATATTTCCGAAATGGTAATTTAATATTTAGAATTAAAATGTCTTTTTTTCATATATATATATATATATATATATATATATATATTTTCTATTTTTATGTATATATGTTTTTTTTATATATTATTTATATTTTATTAAGGGGGTCCCTTGAAAGGAAATATTGTCTGAAGGTCAATGTTGAAACATTTGAAAACCCCTGTTCTATTTTTGCAAATGTTATATCCCATATACATTTGCGACTTTCCATGTTTTCTCAATTCTCATTTCTAAAAATTCTCCACATGGCTTGCTTTTGTCTTCTTCTTTCTCTACCTCACGTGCACCATCACTTCTGCCCTTCTCTGTGTTTCTCAGCCTATAAGTGGTTTTATGGGGAGTTGAGGGGAAACATCCCACTGCAGTACCTGGTCTGGGTTTTCTATCCCATGGTGCTCATCTTGTTTGCCTCCCTCTTCTGCCACCTAGTCGCTCCTCAGGCCATTGGTGTGTAGTCTCACTGTTCCCCTTTTTTTAACATTTATATTTTGTTTATTATTTTTCATACACATTCTGCTTTTTCTTTAAATTTTTTTCTTTATATCCTATTTATAGATCTTTTAGCTTTAACCAGGGTTTAAAATTAAGTTTTTGCCTCATCTGTTAAAACTAAAACAAATAGTTTTGTTTCTATAACAGAGGAATAATTTAGTTGTTTTCCACCTTTTTGTGGCAAATGGAACTTCTCACAATGCCTGTGTTCGAAAATCATACTTAGTTCTTTACTGACATTAGGTGCTTGGTGAGTTAATTTTGGATTTTACCTCTTTATATAATCTCCATTAAGGTAAGTTTTCCATTAAGGTGTCTACATACACTGTGCCCGTGTCTTGGAAGCAGCTTTACTGTATTCTGTGCCCCTCAAACATACCAGCCACATATTTTCCTTTTCTTCAACCACTGTAACTGCTTCACACTGTTTACTACTCAACAATGCCACCTGCTGGTTAATCCAATCCAATCACTTTAACAACACCATCCAGATCATTTATCTTATGCAGGTTACAGGGAGTGATTTTCTCTAATCTTGTAAAACTGAAACTTGTAAATGTAGGGCATTGCTAGCTGTGACCAGACAATACATCATTATTCCTGCCCTAGGACTTACAATTATGTATTGTCTGTTTAAAATTACTTAAAAATGTTGATTGGATGGTTGTGGTTTGCTATTGGTCGATGTTATGTGAGTGACAGATTGTCTTGCCCTCATGCCAAAAAAAAAGTCATCAGATGTTGCAAAAAGGGGGAGTTCATCAGGGCACGTGGAAAAAAATAAAATAATGACGTGCACAGATAAATCTTTTATAATAAATGCTGTAATATTCCATAAGAAATAGAATTGTCAATTTTGATTTCATGTTGACTTTAAATTAATGAATCAAAAATATATTTTTTAATCAATTAATCGGTTTCTTTTTGGTTAATTTTTTTCTACATTTCATTGGTACATTTCTCCAGTTACTACAAAGCTTTCCAGAATTTCAAAATTAGATTATACATTCTTACTAACATAGCCATAACCATAAACCAAACAGAAAGAGTCCCTTTTTAAAGAAGTACAGTATAAGTTGGAACATATTTCTGGTTTGGTGTCGATGAAAGAGGTTGGAAAACAAAGCTGCAGATTACATCATGATCAGTTTGATGTCTTTTCTATATACAGTAATGTGTGCGATTCATATTTAAATTTGTTTACAGACCTTTCACATTGTTTTTTTTTATTTTTTTTTATAATTCATTTGATTATTTTGTTGTTTTTCATTCCTCTTCTAACTCTTATTTTTTCCCACAGGCTCTGGTATTCCAGAGCTGAAAACCATACTCAGAGGTGTTGTGCTGAAGGAGTATTTGACACTCAAGGCATTTATTGCGAAGGTGGTGGGACTCACTGCTGGCCTGGGCAGTGGTATGCCAGTTGGCAAAGAGGTGAGACTCGTTTGATTTTGCCGTCTTGTGTGACATACACAGGGGCACAATTTGCCATTTCATATTTGCAAAATGTACAGTGATTTGGTGGATGTGAGTGCCAGTTGAGTCAACTCGATTGGCCTCATCCCCATCTGATGCTAACCTTTAAACTGTGCTATTTTTATATTTTAGGGTCCCTTTGTTCACATAGCCAGTATCTGTGCAGCTGTGCTCAGCAAGTTTATGTCTTTTTTCTCTGGAGTCTATCAGGTAAGCAGAAGTGCATGGAGATCCTGCAATGCATATTTGGCATCTCCGTTCATAAAATGCTGAATGCTCGTTTATCTTCAGGGGACAGGACAGGGTTTTATTACACATTATTTTTGAGGACAGTGCTGATTTATCATCCAGGGCATTTATATTACCAAGAATAATTTCTACCTTCCCCCACCTGTACCCTCAACTGTGTCTGCTATCTTTTTTTTTTTTTTGTATGCTTCTGTGTCAGTAGAGCCCATATTGTTATACAGACATCCTCACGGTGGGCTGTGCTGTAGGGGTTGGATGCTGTTTTGGAACCCCTCTTGGAGGTAAAGTGCATGGTGCAATAAGGCATTTTCTAGCCTTTTCTTAATCTTAATCAGTATTTTAATCATGACAACTCTCTGAATAGTTTTAGTATGTAATTAAATATATATGGCAATGTTTTTGGTCTTGACGAGCAAGATCTGCTAAACTACTGCTGCTGTTGATTATTGCTGCTGTCAAGCAAGTATGGACTTGAAACTGCTAATAGATACACAGACATGTTGCTGCTGCATAAATAGACATACATTAATCCTGTATCAGATCTAGGCAGGTGGAGCTGGGGGAGGTGGAGGGTTTCAGAAGAAATTCTGATAGCACGCTTCAGGACTAGCTTACAGCAAAAATTTGGACCAGACTATTAACTGCCATGCGTTAATGATTTGATTGCTTGCAAATGTAAAGGACCTATCAGCCTGCGCCCTCTAGAGTTTCATGTCTGAACTAAATATTTATTTGTTTGCCAGTAAAATGTCTAAACATCACCGTAAAACTTTGTTTTAGGAATAAATCTAACAAAGAATGAACTATTGGAGTTAAAAAGTCTCAGGTTACGACTGTAACCTTGGTTCCCTGAGAAGGGAATGAGACACTGCGTTGTATGATGGCACTTTCATTGAGCAGTCTTTTGGACATAAACCTCAAGGGCCCTAACAGGGCAGAGTTAACTGTAGCTTCTCCTGTTCCGGCGACACATGAGGAGGAGAATGGAAGGCCTGAAGGACTACGGACCTGGCCACATTAGTGGGTACTTTAGGTACATAACCCGGCCTCGGATGAAGAATAGCTTTCACCCTACCTGGAGCAAATTTCAGACAGGAGGAGGCAACTGACAGAGCCTATAAATCTCCTACTGTCTTAAGCAACGTGATTGCCAGCAAGAACACCATCTTTAGAGCGATGCATTTTCACAGATGCAGAGTCCAGGGTCTCGAAGGGTGCCAGGGACAACCCTTCTAGTACCACAGCTAGATCCCATGCTGGGACTCTAACCTGAGCCGCAGGCCTCATCCTCAGAGTAACATAAAGGAAACGAGTTACAAGGTGGTGCTTCCCCAGGGTCCCACCATTTAACGGCGCATGGAAGGCAGCTATGGCCACCACTTACACCTTAATTGTGGATGGGGAAAGACCGGAAGAAAACCGGTCTTAAAGGAACTCCAGCACTGAGGCAGTTAACTGGGTCCAACAGACACTCTCTGCACCATAAGGTTGAAGACTCTCCACTTTAAGGTATAAAGTTCCTCGTAGAGGAAGCTCTAGAATTGAGAATAGTCTTAACAACCTCAGCAGAGAGACCTGCATTTCGCAGCTGATCCCCCTAAGGGGCCAGACCCAAAGTCTCCAAATCTCTGCATAAGAAGGTCTCTCATGACCGGAATCTCCCATGGGCAACACTCTCCTTTTGTTGTTGCTGGTATGAGAAGCTCGACGTAGATGGTTGGGCTGACCCCTGGGACCTGTGGTGAGAAGGGATGAACCTCTGTAATGCTGCCATTGTATCTCTGCCTCCTGAAATCTCTCAATGACTCTCCTCATCACAGAGGAGACCAGGAGGTCTCTTCTACCCTGGGCATCATCCCATAGTCGTTCTCTTTAAACCCCACGATTGAAGAGTAGTTATAAACCGTAGGATTTAATAGATGAGCAGAAAATGGCCATTTCCAGGATTTCAACACCTCGGTGTCAAAGCTGGAGCTAGCAGTTGAGAGCTGAGAAAGGGCCGAAGCCATCTCAGACTCCTCCACTAGCTCCATCTGTTACCCCCATGAGTGAAGCCACAGGACTGCCTCAGCAGCCGTGGGACCTGAACCACAGGCAGCGCAAGCTTGGCCGCTCTCATCAAACACGGCCAGGCGGGAGCTCGAGAGCTGACTGTGCATGCTCCACTCTCAAGCAAAAAAACGTGTGTGTATCCCTGCCCGTGATATAACAAGGCCAGGGTGGAACACACTTTCTAAATTACTGCTCACTCGCCATTTCTTAAACTTTTTCTTCTGGCCTCCTGGACAAACAAACACCAAATAGGCATGACACACACAGAGCGTTTGCTGAAGATCAGAAAGCAGACACTGCTGTGTTGCCGGCTACATTTGTAGCTTCCATATTACGCCGTCACACATCATTAGGTGACGCAGCACCAATCAGGATTGGACTAGTCTTCAAGAAAGTAATACTTTTATTCAGCAAGGATGCATTAAATCAATCAAAAGTGATAGTAAAGACTTTTACATTGGTACAAAATATTTCTATTTCAAATAAATTTTGTTCTTTTGAACTTTCTATTTATCAAAGAAAAAAAAAAAATATAAATAAGAAATATTACTTGAGCACCAAAATTTAGCTTTGCCATCACAGGAATAAATTACTTTTTAAAATGTATTAGAAATAAAAAAGTTATTTTAATTTTTTATAATATTTCACAATTTTACTGTTTTTACTGTATTTTTTAATCAAATAATTGGATCCTTGGGCTGCATAATAGACTTTCAAAAGTTCATATTTTATCATCATATTTGTGGTCCTTGGCAAAGTTTGAAAATCCCTGCTGTAGATGACAGTAAACCCTTCTAAATTTTTATTTTGTTTATCCAGGTGTTTTGTTCAGCATTGAAGTTACATCAACCTATTTTGCCGTGAGAAACTACTGGAGGGGCTACTTTGCTGCCACATTCAGTGCTTTTATTTTCAGAGTACTGTCTGTGTTCAATAAGGATGCAGGTGGGATACTAAATAATATTCCTGAATGAAGGTCTTCGCAGCCTTGAGATCAGATGAGATGACATTTCTCTTCTATTGATATTGTTTCAGTAACCATCACTGCTCTCTTCCGCACCAACTTCCGCATGGATTTTCCTTTCGACCTGCAAGAGCTTCCAGCGTTCGCCATTATTGGGTGAGAGCGCGGGGGCGAAAGCGTGCCGTTCGTGGTGAGGGCACAATCCTGAAGCTGTGTGTGCGTGTGTGTGTGTGTGTGTGTGTGTGTGTGTGTGTGCCATTTGGTAACCCTTGACACACTCGCAGACCTGAGCACACAGCACTTTAACTTTTGTATTATTGTCAGCTGACCAAAGTGACCAGATGTTGGTATTATATTTGATTTGTTGAAACATCATCTTTTGCTAAAAGTTTTTGATTGAGTTATTCTATTATACTCTATTATATTCCATAATAATTGTGTTCACATTGATCAGAAACAATTCAGCAATGTATCATCCTTTCAATGTATCTGTCTATTCAATAATCTTGTCTTATTATAAAACTGAAAAGGCCATAATGATTTTTTTTTTTTTGTATTTAGATCGCTATAATAATGTGTACGTTTTTGTCTTTGTTACTTTTTTACCCGCAGGATTTCTTGTGGGTTTCTAGGAGCTTTCTTTGTTTACCTGAACCGTCAAGTTGTCCTGTTCATGAGAAGACCTAACATTTTCACACGATTCCTTACAAAACAGTAAGAGAAAAAAGCACCAAATGACAACAGACAATATTACCTTTAGTATTTTCATCTTTAGCATTATTAATGAGTGTTAATTTGCTGTAATCAAAATCTTTAAAATGAGTCTACAAACAAAATACTTGCAATATGTGTCATATTTTCTCTCTCAGCCGGCTGATTTTCCCTGCTGTTGTGACATTAGTGGTTACGACACTGACATTCCCTCCAGGCTTTGGGCAGTTCATGGCTGGAGAGGTCAGATTAGAAACATTTGTTAACAATTAACAGTACAATTTTGTTCGTTCTGATAACTAAAAAATTAGGATCATCCTCTAATGCAGTGGTTCTCAACCAGGGGGCCAGGCCCACTAGAGGGCCTCAGCAAACTTCCAAAGAGACCTTGAGATTATTTAAACTGAATAAAAATAAGGCAAACAAGCGTGAAAATAAGCTAAAACATCTAAAAATCAAGATATTTCAAATTTTAATTCACCCCCTCAACAACTGTTTGTTTGTCTTTGTAGAACATCTAATTTACTTGGTTCCCTGAGAGGGGAACAAGACGCTGTGTCATGGTGTTGATGCTATGGGAATGTTTCTGCGTGAGCTGGTAACAGAGCCTGCCCACAAGGCTGTGTAAAGGCACAGATACTTGTTGAGTTCAGACTGGAATTGGGTCAAACCTGAAGGACTCGGGATCCTGGGGTTGAATCCAAAAAACTTGATGAATGTGTGTGGAAAGGACCATCCTGCAGCAGCACAAACATCATATAAGGGTGCACCCCTTGCAAGAGCTTTGAAAGATGCTACACTCCTAGTGGAGTGGCTCCTGACTCTTTGAGGTGAAGCCATTTCATGTGCTTCGTAGGACAGGATAATAGCATCTGAAATCCAATGCGACATAAGCTGCTTGGTGACCGCATTACCTCTTTTGCGACCAACAAAGCATACCAGAAGCTGAGAGGATCCCACTGGCCTGAGCGGTGAATATAGATCGTCAGAGGATGGACCAGACATAGCATGTGGAGGCTTTCTTGCTCTAGTGTCTCATGAGGTGGAGGAAAGAAAGCCTGCCAAGTGACCAGCTGAGGAGCTGCAGAAGGTACTTTTGGAATGTAGTCCCATCTCTTACATCAAGTCTAAGCAGGAGGAGGCTACTGAAAAGGCCTGGAGGTCTCCTACTTTCTTGTGTAATGTTAATGCTAATAAAAGAGCCACTTTGAGAGTCAGCATTTTTTTTTCTGAGACAAAATCCAAGGACTAAAAAATGGGGCTTCCGTTAAGGCTCCTGGGACCTAGCATTGGGAACTCACAAACGGCAGATAGGCCTCAACTGTCTGGTGCTGCGCAAGAACCGAGACACCAAGTGTTGCCTCCCAACCGAGACTCTATCCAAAAACACGTGGCTAACAGAAACAGCAGCCACATATACCTTTAAGGTAGCTGGAGCCAGCCCTGCTGAGATGATGTTCTTGAAGGAACTCCAGCGCAGAAGCATTCCCATAGCATCAACGTCGAGTTCCACTCGAAAGGGAATCAGGATTCCCATGGCCATTTTTATAATGAGTATACATTATGCCAAGCTCTAAAATATTTTAAAGCAGGTATCATTTTTAAGTAAAATCCTTATCCTTAATCCTTATCTAGTGAATCTGGAACAATTGGAAAAATCATGGAAATTCATTGATTAAAAAGAGTGAGAACCCTTAAGTACATTCAGCTCTTAAAACTTCTGGAATCTTGAAATTTGATGCACAGTTACTAGGAGTGTCCACCAATTAAAATAGGTTTAAAAAAACTTTGCCATTACAGTAGCTATTGTTGTGAAGAATGGTGGGCCTTGGAGTCACAAAGGTTGAGAACCACTGCACTAATGTTTATGGTCTTTCATTCAGACATTTTTCATTCAGAAAATTTTGAAATAATGTCATAGTTTGGTTGGATTTTTGAAATATGTTATTTGATTTGGTTTTAAATGTGAATTTGATGGTATTATTCCACAGCTGATGCCCAGGGAGTGCATTAACTCTCTGTTTGATAACTTCACCTGGACTAAAATATGGGGTTCCCCTCTCCCACCTGGTCTCGGTCGCTCTGCTGTGTGGTTTCACCCTGACGTCAGCATCTTTGTCATTCTTATTCTCTTCTTTATCATGAAGGTTGGTCTTTTTAAATTTCTCTTGTTCACATTGTCCTCCATCAGTTCTCTGCTTTTTTCTCTTTTTTTTCACTTTATAAAAATATAATTTATCTAGCATAAAGCGCCACAGCCACTCACCAAGCTTTAAGTAAAGTAATTTTCACTTTAAAACACTAGAAAAAAGTACCATGCACTGACATTGGCGTTAGTTATCATGTCAGTAGCCAGTAGATGGCTTCAATGAAACCTGCTTTTATTCAGGACAGTCATTATCTCCCTCCATCTGTCAGGTTTGAAGCTGCTGAAGCAATCATTTTTCTCTTGAGTTGTGTTCGTACAGGTTGTGCTTGTGCTGACAGAGATTTTAGAATTAAGGCATTCGTGTGAAAACATTATTATTCATCTCACAGTTCTGGATGTCTGCAGTTTCCACCACAATGCCCATCCCGTCTGGAGCTTTCATGCCTGTCTTTGTATTGGGTAGGTCAATGGTATTATTCATTTATTGGTGACTGCCATTTATGATACATTCTGATTTATTTAAGGATCACTTTAACATACAGTAGGGTCTAAAAAAGAACATATTTTACATTAGAAAAATACGAAATACAATAATTTTTCATCTGAATACAATCATCTGAGATACTAGTAGTGGGTCACACTGTAAATATGTAGATGAACATTACACTTATAGAAGTTAGCTTACCACATTTTGATTTGCTTTATTTTATTTTATATTATCAATAATACACTAGGCTCATATATTCTCCGATGTTCCTCTTACAGGTGCCGCATTTGGTCGTTTAGTGGGTGAGATCATGGCAACTCTCTTTCCTCACGGTATCCTGTTTGATGGAATACTATACCGCATCATCCCTGGAGGGTACGCTGTCATTGGTCAGTCATCCTTTCCTCGTCTTCTGATCCACCACAATTACCTAATGTTTGCTCATACTGTGTTGATGATGTCAGTCCTGTTCCTGTCCCTCCTTCTCTTAGCCTCTGATCTTCCACTGCATGTGTCCATACTCTCTCCATTCATTATGTCACTCCTGTCATGACCCTGTCTTATAGCACTCCATCTTTCTGTCCTGTTACTCTATTGGTCTATTCTTTTCTCTTACCATGAAGGTGCGGCTGCGCTGACGGGAGCCGTCACTCACACCGTTTCCACAGCAGTGATCTGCTTTGAGCTGACCGGTCAGATCTCTCACATCCTTCCCATGATGGTCGCCGTCATACTGGCCAACATGGTAGCGCAAGGTCTGCAACCATCACTGTACGACTCCATAATCCAGGTCAAGAAGCTGCCCTATCTCCCCGAACTGGGCTTTGGCCACATAAGGTGTGCAGACATTGCAAACACCACTGTTGTGGCTCCACGCATGTGACAAACCAGCTTGGCTCACACTGTAGCCAGGTTCCCTCATCCTCTCGTGCTGACAGCACCTCAAAGTCCTTGTGATTCATTAGCAGCGGGAGCTATTAGTAAATACACTTGTCAACAAGGGGTGGCAACATGAAGCCTTGGCACCCTTCCAGCTAACACTGAGCCACTGTACACTCATTAGATTTGGGCTATTCATACCTCTTTATCTAGGACGCGCTGTGTCTTAATCTACCTTTTTGTGGTCTAGGGCAGTTGTTCTGCTTCAGGACCCAGAGTTTACATTGGACTTCAATTAGTGTCCCAACACAGTGCAAAAACTGTTTATAGTACAAAGAAAAGCTAACAAAAATGTCCTTAAAATCAAACGCTGAAGACTATTAACATAATTATATGAAGTGCATAGGCAATGTGCTCATTTATTAATATGATATGAATGGCATGAAATTATTTTAATCTTTTCTGGGTGTATATTAGAGATGCACCGATACTAAATTTCTCTGCCGATACGATAGTCGATTATTTAGAATGATATCGGCCGATGCCAAAAGTTTGATTTTTTTTAAGGAGAACAAATCCCTCCCAAATAATGCTGCAAACTACACAGGGAACCCTTTCTTAGAGGTTACAATTAACAACAGAGGTATTATATTCAGCTGCTATTTATTTTCAGATATAATAATTACACTCAAATAAAAACTGAAATGTTTGTATAAAACTCAGTTGCACATAAGGTAGTTTTCATAAGCACTTCTCTTCATGGAAAATTTATTCAAAAATATAATTAACAGTAAATAAGCTCCTCTCTAGTGTTTTTTATAGCTAAGGAACAGTGAACACTGGAAAACATTCCTAAGGGAAATGTGACATTATGTGATATATTGTTCACAAGCTGTTATATTGACGTCTTTCCATGGTTGAAACACAGATTAAGTGATTACATGAGAAATTATACATTCCGGTAAGTTGTACTGTATCTTCCAACATACCTTTTGATGTTCATGCATGTTTTTCAAGATATACCTTGTATTAACGTGGAAGAACAGCTTGAACTGAGGTGGTAAAATGATCTGTCACGTCATATTTAAGATATTATAAAAATACATATTTATTGTTTGAATCTCATGATAAAATTAACAGAATTTAAAAACTGGGACTTTGTTTCTTATCAGAAGTAACAAAGCTCTTTGTGATTATTGGATGGGAGGTGCTACAAATAATGTTTG
This sequence comes from Elopichthys bambusa, assembly GCA_037101425.1. NCBI lineage: Eukaryota > Metazoa > Chordata > Actinopteri > Cypriniformes > Xenocyprididae > Elopichthys > Elopichthys bambusa. Next base: position 23,543,831 of record CM074448.1, read on the forward strand.
ATGTAGCAAAAACGCAAACCTGACCAGGGTTGCCAGGTTTTCACAACAAAACCCGCCCAACTGCTACTCAAAACTAGCCCAATCACATTTCGGGGGTCCCCCGTAAAAATCACATTCCACGTTTTTTGGCAGGGTTTCCCTGGTAAAATTAGCATTCCAGGGGCTAAATATCATGTTAATATCACTTCAACCTGCGGAAATGAAAAACAACCCGCAACAATGGTGTTAAAGTAGTCAAATTCTGCGGGAAAACCACAGACTTGGCAACACTGGACCTTGCAACCCTGACTTTAACTACGGGTGATTCATAGGGTCAAATAGAACCTACTTAAATACTAAGTCATTATTTTTTTTAATGTTAATGCGTTATTGTTGCGTTTACTAAACTCAACAAATGAGAGATTTTCTTCTCACATACAGTATGAGTTGTAGTCTGGACACATTTTTCCGCACCCTTTTGATTAACAGGATATAATCGGCCCTGATCATTGGCTATTTTTAAACTGTCCATTGGCTGCTGTTGGCCGATACCTCAGTAGCTCCTCACTGCAGAACACGAGATCCAGGATACAGATCAAAGGGGTTGGAGATGAGTAGGTTTAGTGATATGTAAAGTGGGAGGAGTTGGATCTAGATTCAGGGGGTAGAGATGGGTAGGTTTATAGATCAGGGAATGAAGACGGGTAGGTTTGGGGATCAGGGGGTGCAGATGGGTAGGTTTAGGAATATGTAAAGTGGGAGGAGTTGGATCTGGATCTTGTGTTCTGCAGTGAGGACCATCTCCACACACACACACACACACACACAATATCGACTAATACCAAACTAAATCTTTAATATTGGCCAGTATGGTATAGATACATTTTGCAATCCTTAGAATACTGACAATTATGTATATGCATAAACAAACAGAAATTTGATATACCACTATATTATGGAACAAACTCTGGGCTTAATATTGTATTAGTAATATTTTGATAGAAACGTATTGCATCTATTTATTTTGCTATCCTAATTTTTTTTGTATTTTTTTTTTATCCTTTTGTATGGCTAATTACATTTTATTTTTTGGATTAAGTATTTGGGTTAAGCATAGTTTGTCTTGTAGTCAGGACAGACCTGTGATCCAACAGAGGACTGCTGGTCTAGAGTAATTAAACTTGTTAAACATGTCACCCTGTGGTCTTACCATTCTGTTTTCCTGCAGCCAGTATAATATCTTTGTGGAGGACATCATGGTGAGGAAAGTGAAGTTTTTATGTTCCCACTCTACGTACAGAGAAGTACTGCATTTGTTGGACTCAACTTCTCTAAAAACCTTCCCGCTGGTTGACTCAAAAGGTAATGTCATGGAGGCTGTCTAGACAATTTCCTGCGTCTAACTGAACCTCTCATTATGACATTTTTCTAGCTGCATGCAGTATACCTAGGTGAGCTATGTATTTTTATTTAGTTCCACTCAAAGAGCTGAAGCTCTGTTCAGACACTTAGGAAGCTATCAACCTCATGTTGTTAGCTTAGCAACATGAAGTTTCTGCCTTGTAGAATTTCAAATCAGTCACATCTTGTATAAAGCCTATCTCAACAGTATAGGTTTTGGAACAGAGCCCTAGTGTCTGCAATCATTTTAATGCTCATATGTAACTGGATTCTGAACTCACTTCACCTTCAACAGAATCTATGATTCTATTGGGCAGCATTGAGAGGTCTGAGCTTCTCGCCCTCTGTGATTGGTGGCTGTCAGCAGAGAGGCGGATCCTAATGCAAGGACAAAGCTTGCAAGGTCAGGTGCCTTCTGCTAAAATCAGCTGGGAATCCTTTGCCTTTGTTGATGAGGAAGAAGAGGAGAATGAAGATGATAAGGTATCTGCAAAGAGAGGATCCTACCTACCTACCCATCCATCCATCCATCCATCATTCATAATAAAAATATAATAAGAAGAATTAAGAATCCTTAAATGTTGCTTTTTTTATGCCTTTTCAAAATGACAGTTTGTACTTACTGTTTTGTGTGAATGTTTAGACGATACCAGTTCAAGAGGAAAGAAACGGCCCTGTGCCTCCACCCAAACCTTCTGAACCATCCACCAATCACACGTCTCCCGGTGAGAATCTCTCCAGTGTACATAACCAACTCATCTTCTTTAAGACTTAAATAAACCTCAGACAAGCACTTCTATTGAACAAGCATCTTGAGGCAATATAAGTGATACTCATCCTCTAATCCATCTTCCATCTATTTCGGTTTTTCCTTCCTTCTCCTCCTCTTCTTGCCTAGATAAGGGTCCTTCCCAGTCTTTCGGGAGAATTTTACGTAACTTCTTTTCATCCTCTTCAGAAAGACACACAGAAGGTCAGCCACAGGTACATTGTTTGTGTTTATAGGTCCCTTATGAAAACCTGTGCGTGTGTGTTCCATCAAGTGAATTTGAGTGCACTAAATGAATTATTGTCAGCATGTATGAAATTTTAATGAAAGGTCGATAAAATGAGAAGAGCAAATATATTGCCAGTGGTCTGCATTAATATTCATCAGTGTTTTTCAAGGACATGTGCGGTTAAAGGGAAGTGAACGGTCTTCCATTGAATGTGCCAATATGCAAATGATTATTCTAAAATATGAATGAGCTTGAATACTTGTAACAAATGCACCATGTCATGTATTATTGAATTATCTTGCCATTTTTTCACCCTAGGAGCCTTATCCTCCACCTTTAACCGACACAATGACACCAGAACAGGTATTACCAATACAACAGTACAATAAAAAAACCAACTTACAATTAGATATTTAAGCATGAATAGCAAGTCTATTAATTTAGGACCTGCATAATGTTGGATGTTTATAAATGATTATGTCTACAGATGAGTTGCTAAAATAAAACAAGGCATAGTGGAGTTAAAAACTGGTTCTGACTGGTTCACATAGATCAAAGCCTGGGAGGAAACAGAGATGGATAAACCTCTGGATATCGATCAGATCAGAATAGATCCCTCCCCGTTCCAGCTGGTGGAGAGAACGTCACTACATAAGGTGAGAGACATACCAAATCAAGTTCATTTTAATTATATAGTGCTTTATACAATAGAGATTGTGTCAAAGCAGCTTCACAGCAATAACAGGAAAATAACAGTGTTAATGTTGCAAAATTCATCAGTTATGAAACTAAATCAATTTCAACTATAAAGCAGCCATACAGAAGAAAATAGTTTCATTATTCATCTCAAATCAGTTCAGTGTTGATTCAGATCAGTTCAATAACTATGTCAATGTTCATCAATTGACCCTTCGCGGGGAGTTCTATTGACAGGCAATCTAACCAATCATAACGTTGAATCCATCATTATGTCCGACAAAGTAGTCATGGGAGTTAGTAGATTAATATCGGTGGACTTGAACTTGAAAAAATGCTGTGTACTGACGTCTTTCCGCGGTTGAAACAACATTCCTTCTGATGTTAATTCATGTTTATTTGATGCTATAAATTAACTAGTAGGAAGAGATGATCAGTTCATGAGCTACTTGAACTGAGGCGCTACAGCGATCTGTTACAACACATTAAAGAGCCACAAAATGGTATTTATTGTTTAAATTTCTTTAAACAATTACAAAATTTGAAATGTGAGACTTTGTTTCATATCAGAAGTAACCTGCTTGTCTGTCAATGCGTTGTCAGTGTCCTCTTTGCGCCTCGATGTATTTTTCACTGCGTGAGAACGTGATGTGTGGCGTGAGAGTGGCATGGCATGTCGAACATAGCAACAGTAACTAAAGACAGCGGGTCTTTGCGAACGGTTAATTACGAAACAATTTAGCTATAAGCAGCTCTACAGAAGACAATAGTGACGAATGCATTATATATCTGAACCATATTGGTTTTATGGCCGATATTAGATTTTTAAGATCTAATTCTCAAAGTTAAGCTTTAAAAACACTAATAATTTAATAACATTGTTAAATGTAATCTAGCAAATCTCAAAATTATGTATATAATGTATAGGCTATAACGTTGTCAAAACAATCCCATTCAAAATGGATCACGAAAATGACTAAAACGTTGTGTTATGCATGCCAGGCCAGTAGTTGGCGATGCCACTTTGTAACGAAACACTGCACCTATAGACTGAACACATAACACACATGCGCATGACGTTACTGTTTTCACAAATTCGCGTTTTTGTTGTTTACATGGAGACGATAATGGTATCGAAAACTTGCATTTTCAGGCTGAATGCTGTTGTTGTGTAAATGAATGACCGAAACATAAAAAGTGTCATGTACACAGCCCCTGAAATTTTACAACAACGCATTCACATGTTCACAGTTTTCTGATGACACATCTTTCATATATATATATATGTATACACGCATAAAATTGTCCAGACTATTGAGATGAAAGGTCAATAAAAAACTTCACCCTTTCTTCACCAGACTCATACCCTGTTCTCTTTACTGGGCCTCAGTCATGCCTATGTAACCAATACTGGAAAACTGGTGGGAGTTGTGGCACTGAAAGAGGTAGTAGTTTATCCATCTGTTGTCATTGCTAGTTATTTTTCTTTTTTCTAGACTGTTTAACCCTTATTTATTCTTCTTAATCAGCTCCAAAAAGCCATCGAGGGCTCAACACGCAGTGGCGTGCGCTTACGCCCCCCTCTGGCCAGTTTTCGTGACACCATTCGCAAAGCTGCGAAGCCTCCTCAGGCCTCTTCCCCTCCATCCTCGCCCGGCTCCACCACAGCTCCTTCCTCGCCTCTGTCCGCACCCGTGGTCCCTCAGGTCCATTCCCCCAGCCCGGCGGCCCCAGAGAAGGAAGGGAAGGAGGAGATGGAGGTGTGGATTGAGGGCGTGAAACGGGAGGTGATTGTGGGGAACAGCAGTAGCACAACGACAGTAAGCAGCAGCAGGAGCAGGAGCAGTAGCAGCAGTAGTGGTACAGGAAGTAGTCACAGTGAGGCAGGAAGTGCTGATAACAGCCCAAGCCTGCCACCCTCCTCCTCTCCTCCCCCCATCCCTCTCTCCACCCTGCAGCCCGTCCCCGAAAACAAAGACGGTGAAGAAAACGAGGATGAGGAGCCCCTTTAGGACAAGTAAAGTTTCTTTTTTCTTTTATTTGAGGTGTGATCAGCGTACTTTTGTTCACTTTTATTTTTATATAACAATTTCATGTTTTTTATTAATTGCTCATTTAAAAGGTTTTAAAACGTCTTTTCTTTGCTTTGTTTTCCTCCTCTCTTTCATTTCCTCTTCTCCTTTCTCTTCTTTATTCTCTTTTTGTAAATCATAGAAGAAAAATAATAAGAGAAAAAGAGTTCTCCTCTTATTTTTCTTCTTCTTTCTCCTAAAAAATTCTACACATTTTCTTCTCCTCTTTTTCTGCTTTTTCCACTTGATCTTTCTGTTCTTCTGCTGGAAATTTCTGTACTTTTTATGCCTTTTTCTTCCTCTTTTTTTCTACTTGCACCTCCCCTGTTTATTTCTATTTCCTCTAAACATTTCTGTAAATAAATGTTTTCTCTTCCACTTGCTCTTCCTCTTTTTTCCCCTAAAAAAGTTCTGTAAATAAAATTAAACTCCCCTAAATCTTTTTCTTAAAAAATGGTGAGCAACAAGAATTGCTTAGATTTCCAAATACCTGCAGTACTCCAACTCTCTGCCACAAGGAAAAGTGCATACGTCTGCTTAGACCCTGATGTGGCGCTAAACACTTTTACAAATATGAACGTTGGTGTGATTTAGCCTATGCACACTCTAAGTTCAAATCTATAAATGAGACCCCAAGACATTTTCAAATGCACCCTTTATTAAAGGGTGTGAACCCTTTTTATGTTGTCAAATGTGCAAAAATTGACAAATTTAAGGCATTTCCAACAAGGAACATTTTCACTGCATTATACTTTTGTAGTTGTTAAACATATCTGAAACAAAATGTGGCCAGCAGGTGGCACATAGTGAACCTTTTCAAAATCTGAACCTTCTTTTCACCTGAAACATATTCTCCTCATGTCCTTTTATAGTTCTAAATTTTTAAGTGATTAAAATTCAGGGTGTGCACACTATCCTCTCTTAATGAAACTCTTTGTGTCCTGCTGTCATCTGTCAATATTTTCTCTCAAAACTCTCTCTCAGGTGTCTCTCATGTCTTTAAACCAAGGACTGTTTATGAACAATCTATGTCGGTTCGTGTGATATACTTTTTTTGTTTAATGTTTCATTTAATTTAATGTGATTTTGTGTCTGTTCAGTCAGTGAGCAATTACTTTATTTGCTTCCATTTTTGTTTTTGTCATATTTATTAATTTATTTATTCATTCATCTCTTTCCCTCTTGGCGTGATGAGATATCGACAGAAAATGTATGATAAAGTTATTTTGAAAGGTTAATGATGTTGTTTTTGTCTCACTGTTTTTCAAATTTTAAGTTTACGTTAGGAGGAAGGACATTTATATATCTAAAACCATTCACTCTTTGTGTCTTCCAGGAATTAATAACAATTCAATAAACTGACAAATTTGAAATAAAAAACTTTTATGGTACATGCTTTTTTAGATTACTGTCAGCGATGTGGAATAATAAATGCTCCCCCATCCCTCCAATGTTGGGAAGATGGATGATTCCTTCAAAAATGGCTTCATCACACACACCTGGCTTCTATATCCTTGTATCCTTGTAAAAAGAGCCATTTAGCACTCTTTAGTGGGCTGCATTTTTCTTTTGGACTTTGTGGTTTTAATTTTGTTTTTTGCACCTGCACCATGGCTATGGCACATTACATTCCATGAAAGCAGTTTACTCTACAATTTATTGACGGTTACATTAACACCCGTTTGTCTAATTTTCTATTTTGTTAATAAACCTAGAGTTAATTTTGACAAACTTGTGTGTCCCTTTCTTTGTTGCGGCCTTTTGAGCCATGGGCCGTAGCAAAATGGGGGCTCGTCCGGGACAAACAAGACATAGTCACATAGTCACAGTGAGAGAGTATCCTAATATATTTCTATACTATTTCTCTTTACTGATTTTTTATTAATCTCTAAAGCCGTTAACAAATTAGACAGTGCTTCACAATAAGGATTTTATTTACAGCACATTAAAATGCACATGATTTGAATGAGGTTACATGATGACACCGAATGGAGTTGAAGAAACTGCAAGATCGCTACCTACCTAGCATTATTTTTTATTCCCCAATAATCAAAAACTGCATTTCTTTGCCATTTTGCACTGTGACAGAATTATGACCTTATGACATCATTGCTGTCAGCTATTAACGTTGCCATCCTTTGGACATTTCACAAAGAGCTCTTACATCAAAGATGCTAAGAGTGTATTTTCCAAAGAATGTAATTTTGTTCGTTGAACACGAGATTATTCACTTCAATCTTTCTCATTTTACTAAAATTCGAAATTTCGATCCAAATACATCCTGTAGATCTGTGAAAATGACTCAGCAGATACTAGTCGACTAGATACTAGTTCGAAATATCACAAAGAATGACAACTCGCAGGCCTCATTAGTATAGAAAAATAAATGTTGCCTCAGCATTGCATAACGGCATTAATCAAAACTCTCAAAATCATCAAAGAATAAAAATCATTGCGAAACCAAACGGCTTCTAAGTCTAAATTATCGTTAATGTTGCCACATCGAAAACACTTTTTTTTCTCTCTTTTGGAACGTATATAAGTATCGACAAAGATTTGAAATGTGCACACTAGTAGTCGAGGGCACTTTTCTGCAGCGGGTATTTAAATAACAGCTTACATATGAAATAATTAGTGGAAAGCCTGCAAGCACAAACCAGAAAAGCACCTTCTTTTCATTTCTTTCCACAGTCATACGGTCTGTCTTGACAAAAACATACTGTGACCAAACATGTCAATTAGCCCATTACCACAAGATTTTACTGAGGTAATGAGTTTATCTCTTTGCATTATGTCAGCTACAGAATTTGAAAGCGACAAATTAACATGGAAAATACGCATGAAGCAAATGTCTCCTACATATTAGTTCATCAAAAATGGAAATGGATGGATCCATGAGTGGTCTTCAGGATTCCCGATTTGGTTTCCTGTAGTCTCAGACTCAACAGATTAAAAGTATCCAAAGTTTTCTCCTCTTTTTGCATGAGAAGATTGATGGAACTTCCCAGAATGATGATGATGACTCTTCAGTTTTCCTTTTGTTGTTCAGTGCAAATCAATATTGAGCAGCTCAGCCAGGCAGATAAACAGATAAACACAGACATTGATGAAAAAAATATTAAGTAGAACAGAAAAAAACTTTAGGACAGAACCGGGCTGTCACTAAAGAAGATGGGCAATACATTCGTTTATGTCCATAGTAGTGCATAAGTCTTAGTAACAATACAGTTAGGATGTTGAAAAGGGCAGCACTGTTTCCATTTGGGCAGTATTGTGCTTGGTTATATTAAGAGCAAAAATATGTTTTCCAGGGTGTGTAAATGTGTGCACATCAGTGTGTGTGTATGTGTGTGTGTGTGTGTTGGAGGTACATGGGGACACTTCACGCAAACAGCAAATTCGTAACGTTTTTTTTTTTTTTTTTTTTTCAGAATATACCTTTAAAGACATACATTCATACATTCGTACTAACATACATACAGTACATACATGTTATATATACATACAAATACATATTGTTTCATTGGCTTTTAGTTTTATTACAAAAATCAATATATATATTATTACTATGTTGATACTGTTAATTCAGTCAATTAAATACTCAAAAAACGCATGCACTTTCTTTTGGTTGTATTGATTTCTCAGTATTGCACTCTTCGTTTTCATACGCAAGGGGCCTTGGACTTGCACTTGTACTCCCGCATAAAACAGCAGCAGCACATTTAATGTATCATCCTGGCTTTGACGCTCTCCAACGTTTGGTCTTTATATGCGCCCGACGCTCCAAGAGAGCATTCCTAGCGTTTAATAACGAATAAATCTGTTCCTGATGTTACAGTCTGTACGAGTACACATCTGGGGTAAAAGGGCATATACAATAGCTTTATTGGTTGATTATTTTTACAGACAGTTTCGTTTTTTATGTTCCTCACTCCGTCGTTTCAGCTGGCCCTCAATTGAACCGTCAGTTGGTTGCCACAACAACCACGGCCCCATCCTCCACCTCTTCTTCCTTCTCCTCCAACGATTGGACGACGCAGGATGTAACCTCGTAGGTCATGTGCTCAGCCATTGGCTCTGCTGGTGCTAGTCCTGGGCTCATGACCCCAGGTGGGGTGGAGTCCTCTCTCTGAGGCAGAGGAGTCAGGACGGGAGTTACGGATGTCGGCTCAGGTTCAAGGGTAAGTGTTATGTCATCCTCCTTGAGAAAGGAAGAAAAAATGTTCTTACGATGTTAACATAAAGTGGTAAAGGATGAAGAAATTAAATATCCTACCTTGCCTTCTTCTTCCTCTTGCTGCTCCGGGATGCATTCAGTCTCCATGACTGATTCCTCGCCGTACATTTCCGCCATTCCCATTTCAGCCGTGGACATGCCCATGTGTCCCATCAACTCCACCTGATGGGGCTCCACCTGAGCCGACGCCCACAAGTCAGCTAGTCTTGGGTGTGTGGGCGGGCCCAAACTGTGAATAGTGCTGTTGGGCGTGGCTTGTAAGGATTGGGAGGTGCTGTGCAGTCGATGTTCCAATGACTTCAAGAGAAAGCATGAGAAAAAGAATTGGGAGTGTTTTCAGGTAGGAGGTAATGATGATTGGAAAAAAAAAAAAACTTTGATAATCGGGCAAAAGAGCATACAGAATTTTATGAGGGAGTGAAATTATTCTAATATGCCGATTTTGTGATTAAGAAACATTTTTTTTATTATTATCAATGTTGAAAACAGTTATGCTGCTTAATATTTCAGGATTTTTAATGAATAGGATCAGCATTTATTTGAAATAGAATATTTTTGTAATAATGTAAATGTTTTACTGTCACTTTTAAATGTCAATTTAATGCATCCTTGCTGAATAAATAATTTCTTAAAGGGGACCTATAATGCCCCTTTCACAAGATGTAAAATATAAGTCTCTGGTGTCCCCAGAATGTGTCTGTGAAGTTTCAGCTCAAAATACCCCACAGATTTATCATAGCTTGTCAAATTTGCCCCTATTTGGGTGTGAGCAAAAACACACCGTTTTTGTGTGTGTCCCTTTAAATGCAAATGAGCTGCAACTCCCAGACCACTTTCCAAAAGAGGGCGGAGCTTTAACAGCTCGTGCTTCGGTTGCTCAACAACAACAAAGCTGGAGAATCTCACTCAGCCAAAATGACAATTGTCAGTAGCGGTGTTTAGCCTTACATTGTTCAAACCAACTTATAGAATGCAGGGGCGGGGTTTATGTAAATTTTAGGGTTAGTGATGTCACCAACCCAGGAAGAAGCTTGTTGTAGTCCCTACCAGCCGTTTGAACTTTGAGCGTTGTAACTTTGCAGATGTTGTTTATGCTCAAACAGCAAAATTACACACTAACTAAAGTTAAAAAACTGAAATCTTAATCAACCACCTCTTTAATAAAAATCTTACATTTTAAATGTGTATTGTTTTCTTACTATAAAAACTCCAGATTCAAATACAAAATGAGTCATATTACATTTTATTTAACATAAAATCGCAACATAAAGCAGGACGTGACACTTGCACACTTGCCATCACCCTTTTCAGTCATGGTCAGTGCTGTTCTCAATACAGCGAGACCACCTACAGCACCACCCTGTAGACCAGGGGTTTTCAGTCCTGGTCCTGGAGACCCACCGCTCTGCACAATTTGTTTGTCTCTCTAATCTTACACACTCAGTACACAGAGCTCTTTCCTAATGAGCTGATGATCTGAATCAAGTGTGTTTAGTAAGTGAGGCATACAAAATGAGCAGAACAGTGGGTCCCTAAGACCAGCCGTAGACCTCACCCGGCTACAAGAGGTCAAGTAGTAGAACTAAACACAACTCTGTAGTGTTTCTCTGAGCGTGTTAACATGGCAGCGTGTCAAACCGTATGTTTTCTGACCTGTTGGTACTGCAGGAGCTGCTGCTGCTGGTACTGCTGATACTGTTGGAACTGCTGTAGGTGGTTCTGCTGCTGCAACGTCAACTGCTGCTGTGTCAGATAGTGGGTGGAGCCGTCATAACCCTCACCCGAAGCCCCGCCCGCCATGATGTAAGAGCCGGCAGCGGGAGAAGCCACGCCTGAGGGCTCGTTGCTGATTGGCTCCCATGCATCAGAGGAGGAGAGACAGTAAAGGCCTTGGGAGACGTAAGTGTGAGGCCACATTTCTGCAGAGGAATGATGCAACGGCTGGTCTGAAGGACAGATGTGAAAATGAAGGAGAGACAGACGAAACATCATAAGGTGAAGTGGGCGATTCAAATGCAGATGGAATCATAGTGGTTTCTGAGAAAATTTGAATTATTATAAAGTACCCCCTGAGATATAGATATATATAAATATATAGATGTAGATATATATATATATATAATAATAATAATAATATACAGACAGTGTTGGGGAAAAGTTACTTTTAAAAGTAATGTCTGACAATACTGCGTTACTAACTGTACAATAAAATAAAAATAATCTCTGATAATTAAAAATATATATTTTACACTACAAGTTACCAATATTTATATCTATAATACTTCACTTTAAAACATTCAGTCTATCTGGATTTTAACATTTTAAACCCAAAATGCACATGTGCACAGCTGCACCAATGCAGCTCACAGCGCATATAAAGAGTTCATGAGAAGCAGCATTTACTGTGAACTAAGCCACACTGACATGCCACGCCATTTAATTAAATCACAGACTTTATTTTGATAACCACATGAGCTATATCGCAATTTCTATTTTATTTTGATTAATTGTCCAGCCCCATTTATTTATTTTTAATATTTGATTTACTTAATTATTAACTTTTCTTCAACTCACAAACTCCCTGCAGTTCCCACACGAACCCCCAGGAGTTTGTGAACTCCCATTTGGAAAAACCTTTTCTAATCATACCATACCATACAATAGTACGCTACACTAAATCCTCATTATTTTTGACATAATCAAAGACATCCTTTTTGTTTGGTATTACGCTGCAACCTGGCTTCTTATAGCCCTGATAGCTGAACCTCAGGTGCTGCTCTGCGATTCTCACCCATTGCCTTTGGGCCTGCAGCCGTCACTGTGGCATCTCTGACACATTTCCACACTCTAAATAACAGCTCTAGACCTGTCAATCGGACTGCAAGGCACATCATTCAAGGCTAGGTAAACAATATAAATCAAATCCACAGATCCAAGCGCTAACATCAGTGAAACAAAGAAGTTTGGTTATGAGACTCCTGTAAAAAGAAGCAAACCGTTCTTATTGCAAGAGTGGTTGAATATTCACAAGGTTTTGAGCTGCCAGTGTAATAATCGTGCAAGCATGAGCTTAAGTGTGTACTTGTAATATCATATCATGGCTTAAAGGGGTCATATAATGGCATTTTTGTACAACTTAATATGAATGAAAAGTTTGTAATATACTTAATTAAAAAATTCTCATTAGTATTGTAAGAAAACACTAATTTTACCTGGTCAAAAACAGCTCTGTTTACAGCAAGCCATTTCAGTGCATGTGTCTTTAAATGATAATGAGCTGTGCTTACCCCACCCCTCTGTTCTGTGGGGCGTTTTGACACAACACACGTGGAGTAATAACGTAGTAATAACTGTTACAACACAATTTTTTTTTTTTTTTTTTTTTTGACATTACTGCTTAATCAGTAACAGACACCGTTATAAACCATCTACAAAAGTAAGCTTAGTGTAGTGTTACCATGTTAACTTTACCACCTGCGTACACAGTTTGTAATAACACAATAACCATAACGCATTGTTCATTATAAACGTGGGATTATGAATTATATTGAGAACATCGCACATAGAAAGCATACCGTAATGTACCCTGAGTGTAAACTTTAGCCGCATTCATCGTGAAGCGTGCAAGCGTGCAAAGATTAATATAAAGGTTAATAAAACGTTACACTAACTTCTTCTGGAGGTGCAGCAGGAACACGAATAGTTAGTGCCGATCCTTTTTTCAGGAGCAGCTTCTTAGCAAAACCTGCTTTATACTGACCCTCGTTTATAAAGCAGTCTGGTGAGAAATGATTCGCGCAAACATGAAAGCATTGACGTTGATCGGGGGGAATATTCCCTTCGAAAACAAAACTCAGCCACTGCGTCTTCAGCGGTTCGGATTTAGGTACATCAAAATGACTGCTGTGTTCGTTATTACACCCAAGATCAGAACACCACAATCGATTAGAGACAGGGGAAAACATATAAGGAGATTTTAAAAAAACCCAGTAGATGGATTATTATCATTATAGGATGGTTGTGTACTGGCACTGCCAACACACATTTCAGTACAATCAACTTATAAAAGTGCATGTACCATTATATGACCCCTTTAACAAAAGATTGTTCTATTCATCTGAAATCAAACAAAGAGAGCAAAATGACAAAACATAGATGTAACATAATAGAGAAAATGGTGCCTTACTAAAACAATGCATTCTGTTATGGCACAAGGGGTAATTCTGAATGAAAGTTGTTTGTGACCTTCACCTCTGCTAGTGATGCTCTCCTGGTTAACCTCACTGAGGTGAGCCACGCTGCCCTGGTTGGAGTCCACACAGAAGCTCTCTCCATCCATAGAGGTCCAGGCTAAGAGTGTGGCCTCAGAGATGGCAAACTGCTGCATAATGCCTGTAGGATTATGATTTAATAAAAATAAACATTTTAAATATTTACATATTCATAGTGGTTTTGTTGCTGTCATGTTTATATCTTATTTAGTTTCATCATGTCATATTTAGTTCTCATGCTGTCTCAGTTTTCTAGTTCATTTTTGGTTTCTATGGTTACTAAGTAGTTCTCATCTGTTCCTTGTTTCCGTTAATTATCTTCTCTGTTTATACAGTATAAGCCCTTAGTTTGCTCTGTTCTGGGTTTGTTGTTAACATTTATGGCTCTGTGATATTATCTTCTGTGTTCTTGATTGTTCAATTAGCATTACTTCTTCAGATTTAATATTCATGGCCACTGTGACAAAACAACAAACCCTCACAATGAGTAATAAGTATTAAAAAAAAAAAGAATGGATATTCCAGCTGTCTGTCTGCTCCTGCTGGAGCAAGGGGATCACTCCCTCAAGGACCATGCGAGGGACTTTTTAGATCTGGTGTGCCTCACATTACCCTGACAGCTCGCTCAGCTTTTTCTAAAATGCCGTTCTTAATGAGCTGTCGAAGACTTATCTGCCTGTGGAAGGTCTTCGGGGGAGCTAGTGAATTGTGGATGCCCACTTATCAACTGCCTCGCAGAGGAGGACATTGCCAGCCCTGAATTCACCACGGACCCACGGACCCAGAGCCCAGCCTTCAGCCATGTCGCAATGGACCAGCAGCCAGAGACCACCACAGACTCTGAGCCCCTAGCCCACCACGAATCAACAGCCAGAGCGTTTTTTGAAGGACAATTTTATCCTGGAGCACGAGCCCATCACGGAGTTTGTGTAATATCACATTTATATCTCATTTATATTCATTATCATGTCCCATTTAGTTACTTTATCACGTGTTGTCTCTGTTTTACTTAGTTCATTGTTGGTCATTGTTGGTTCATTGTTGGTCTCTGATTACTGATTAGTTCATTGTTGGTCATTGTTTTCCATTAATGATCCTCTCTGTGTATATAAGCCCTTATTTTGCTCTGTCCTCAGTCTTTCGTTAATGTTTATGGTTCTGTGATATTATTTTCTGTGTTCTCTTTTGTGTTTTTTAAAGTTCAACTTGATCGTTCATTCAGCGTTACTCGTCGGATTTAATATACATAGCACCATGACAATATCACAGTTTCCACAAAAATATTAATATTATTTTTGAGCACCAAATCAGCATATTAGAATGATTTCTGAAGGATCACGTGACACTGACAAGTCGTGACAACTGGAGTAAGCTAGTGGCTGCTGAAAATTCAGCTTGTTAAAATATATAAAAATAAAAAAGCTATTTTAAATTGTAATAATATTTCACAATATTACTGTTTTCACTGTAATTAATCAATTAATCAATCAATTAAACAGCCTTGGTGAGCAGAAGAGACTTCTTGTAAAGATATTTTAAATCTTAAAAGTTACAAAATTAGAAGAAAACAAATATTAATAGATTTTCTGAAACTTCTTTTTAGTAAAATATACAATATTACAATTTAATATAAAATGCTGCACATATTTTAGTCCCTATGAAATTTTATTTATATCAAATACATTTTTAAAGATATCTGATGTGATTTTAATGAGCAATATGCATTTTCCAGTCATCTTAACATCTTCAGTCAAACAACTCACCTGCTGCCATTCGTGCCTCTTTTTCTCCGTCACTCAAGTCACTATAGGCATCATTTTCAAGCCGTCTCTCTCTCTCGCGGTTCAGGTTGGAGCGGCCCGCTCCCCCTTCCGGCCCTGCTGATGGTACACCCCAGCTCTGCCACTCAATCATATGGGCCACTCGACCCTGAGCCATGGCAGTGGGTTTGGTCACTTTGTCCTTCATTGATCTAGTAACCCCTAAAGAGAGAGAAACACAAATCAGCACCTGTACAGACTTACATAGAGCTGCAGAGAGGGGCAAAATGAAGGCGGCCAGGCAGTGCATTATGGGATATGTGTCTTTTGTTTAATTACCTATAAGGCATACGTTACTAGTTAACTAGTGCAAGGCACTGTGGATGATAACAACTGAATGAGTGATTATGAATGAGCCACAGCCTGCTGATTTGATCGATCGCCTTACGAGACATGAGAGAGATGTGATTGGTTTACCATCTTTAGAAAAACATTATTCACAAAATTAATGAATTACATGAGATTCATAAGCTTTTATGCATGTATGAATAATTAGAGACAAAAGAGAAATGTCTAAACATTTCCTTTAAACAAAATGGCTCATTAGCATGCAAATTTCTCATCTAAGCGAGACGCATTAGTTTAAAACAAGGCTCTGAATGCAAAAGAGAGCTCAAAAACAAGGTAGTCTGATGGTAACCTCGTTGACGGTTGTGTGATTTTTCTTGAGGCTGCTGACAATGATAAAAACCCCATCTGATAAAGTGACTGCCTCTCTTTAAATACTTTGATAAATCACCTCCATTTTTTTCCTGGGGAAAAACAATCTAATGGTATCACTTGAGCACTTCACCCCATTTTCAAGCATTTAAGAAAAACAAGAGAAATACAAAAGATACAGGACATGAAACCGAGAGATATTCAGATACCTACGTTTCCAGAAACCTGTTGTGACAATGAGCAGTTTCCATAAAAAATGACACCACAACACACAACTGACCAACAATTTACTTCACAAAAGAGCACTACACCTCACAAAACCACAATACACGCTACAATACACAGCTGACATCACACCAAAAGACTACGTTTCCCAGCAGCAAGCTTGTGGAGATGGATAGTGCACTTACGTCAGGGTTTTTTTTTTTTTTTTTGTGAACTCTTGTTGGATCTGACATTTGGATTTCATCAATGGCTAAAGAGGCCATTGACATGCACTTATTAATGGAAGAGGCAGGTGGTGAAACTGGAAAGGGAGGGGGACCCACAGGGGCAGCCATGTTGGCTCCAATCACCATCTCCTCCTCTGGAGCCAACATGGGGTCGGTTACCAGCTACCGGGACAGACACACACCTGACACACCTGTCAGAGAGGACTTAGCCAGAGCTCCAATCCCATAAGCGTTGGAGTTCCGCTTCAGACGGGGCAAAATGGAGGTGGTGTCCTCCATGGACAGCTGGTGAAAGAAAGAAAGAAAGAAGCATTAGAGAGGCAGCAAAAGTTAAGGAAGTGGGAGTAAATATCGATTAAATTAATAAGCAACGAAAATAACTGTAACACATGGCCTCATTTGGCTTATTACCTTCATTATACATGGGCAATGGCAATGATAAAGGACACTAAGACCAAGCCTCAATAAATAATTCAATTTATTAATCAAAATTAATAATGAACAATCCTCCTGCCAAGTAATATTCATTAGCTTAACTGTAGACTGTTTACAGTTGCTGGCAGTAGTTTAAACTAAAAGGGTTCGTTTACCAAAAAAGGATAATTTTGTCATCATTTGCTCACCTTCATGTCGTATATTGGTCACTCTTTTTAATACAATGAAATTTGTTGAGAACTGGAGCTATGAAACTTCAAAATGACAAGAAATGAACCATGCTTGCTCCAAACAACAGTTTTCTGAAACTTCTGAAGCTATTCAATAACTTTGCATGGAAACAGAATAAAATTTAAAATTGGCATAAAACAGAAGATGCAATCCAGTTTTCTTCCCTATTGTGACATATATCAGAGTACAACGGCTTCTTGAACAAGCAAAAATGTAAGCCGGGACTTGACTTTGTCTTTTAATTGGATGGTGGTTGTTTGCTATTGGTCGATCTCATGTGATTGACAGGTTGTCCCACCCTCGCACCAGTAAATATGTCATCACAGAAGATAGAGGTGTCGCTGAAAGAGGGAGAGGAAGTTATTTTCATTGTCGATTTTGATCTCATGGTGACTACCACACCATGACTTTAGCATACTCACTGAGAATCTTTACCTTCAACCTATTTCTCCTTTTCACATTCATGAGTCTTTTCAATTAATAATTTTATTCAGTTCACAATGATTTGGTCACAAAGGTTAACAGCGTATATATTTGTCTGTCATACAAAACTATCAGATGGCTTCAGAAAATGTGAAATTTAGTGCACACACAGTGTGAGTCACAGTGAGTCATACACAGCACGTTTAAGATACTTTTATGGTGGTTTTGTGTCCGTTTTTGTAGGCTTAAAAGCTGCAGTCTGCAGTCACTGTAATTGCTTGGGGGGAAAACAACCAGTACATGATGCAAAATTGTTCTTTTTGTGTTCCAATAAATATTACTCTTACACATAGAAACTCTTTCACCTATATATTATCACATAGAGATTGTGTCTGTATTTAGTAAATTAGTAAATACAAAAAACTCCCAAACCTTTTTATTTAAATTTTTTTTATTAATGTTCAACAAATAAAAAACAAATATAATACTGATGAACAAATGATAAAGCTTGGGTTGCTGAATATCAGATCCCTTTCTTCAAAAGTACTTATTGTAAATTATATTATCACAGACAATAATCTAGATGTGCTATGTTTGACAGAAACCTGGTTAAAACCAGAGTCTAGCCCTTAGGGTTACTATTATCAACACGAACTGCGTCGGAAAGGCAATTTATAGTAATATATTTAGAATTACTCAAAAGTCTTTCAGTTATAATTCCTACAAAGTAATGGTGCTTTATGTAACATTATGTAATGTAAGTGAGAAATCCCATTTGAAATTCGTGCTGGCTACTGTATACAGGCCACCAGGGCACCATACAGACTTTATCAAAGAATCTGCGGATAAAGTCCTAATTGTTGGTGATTTTAATGTCCATATAGATAATGAAAAAGACGCATTGGGATTGGCATTTACAGACATTCTAAACTGCCTCCCTGCCACAAATATGGTAGAACTATCACTATCACTTCTACCACTAAAGATTGCTTTATAAATAATCTTCCTGATCAGTTTCATCGCCTTAGCATACCAGACAGCTGAGAAGAACTTAATGTTGCAACAGAAACTATTGACTCTCTCTTTTCAAGCACATTAGACGCAGTAGCTCCTTTGCACTTCAAAAAGATTAAGGAAATTAGCCCAACGCCGTGGTACAATGAGCATGCTCGGGCCCTTAAGAGAGCAGCCAGAAAAATGGAGCACAGCTGGAAGAAAACAAAACTAGAGGTTTTTCACATTTTGTGGAGAGAGAAAATGATTGAGTACAGAAAGGTCTTAATAACTGCTAGATCTGCTAAAGACAACCCTAGGTATTTATTTAATACAGTGGCTAAATTAACAAGAAATAAAGCTTCGACTTCTGATGTTTCCAAACAGCACAGCAGTAATGACTTTATGAACTTCTTTACTTGCAAGATTGACAATATTAGAGAGAAAATTATAACCATCTACTACAGTATCACATCAGACAGTGCTTTGTAGTATCCCTGAGGAAAAAATCAATTCATTCGCTGCTATATGTGAGGAAGAATTGTGTAAACTTGTTAAATCATCAAAATCAACATGTATGTTAGACCCTATATTGACTAAGCTATTGAAAGAGATTCTTCCAGAGGTCATATATCCTCTTCTTAAAATCGTTAATTCATCTTCATCACTAGGATACGTTCCAAAAACTTTTAAGCTGGCTATTATTAAACCTTTTATTAAAAAAACACAACTTGATCCTACAGAATTAGTCAATTACAGGCCGATCTCAAATCTACCTTTTCTGTCAAAAATAGTTAGCCGGATCCGGGCCGTATCCAGGTGAGATCGAGGACGTGCGCCTAGACATGACGACAACGCAGCCCTGAAGTGTCAGCAGGGATTGTGTCAACTAGATCATCCTCTGTGAAGGCCTCATCGACACGACAGCCAGTGGCACAGATCAAAGCTGAGCATGATGAATACGATCCTCAACTAGATGGAATTGGAATAAATACTTTGAATGTTGCAATCCCAATTGGAATTATGAAAGCTGCCTAACCCCCGACTGAGCCTGGTTTCTCCCAAAGTTTTTTTCTCCATTTTAACTCCTGTTTGCCACCTGATGTCACCTGTTGGAGTTTGGGTTCCTTGCCGCCGTCGCCTTTGGCTTGCTTAGTTGGGGACACTTGACATTTGATATTCCACAATGTTTTGATCTGCCTGTATGCAAAATTATTACAGTTAATGACACTTTGCTACAATGTCAAGTAGTGAGTGTACAGCTTGTATAACAGTGTAAATAAACTACATTAGGCATACCCCACTTGTGATTTTAAACTTTTAAGTGTTTTGAGAAAAACTGTTCCTAACAAGTGGTTAAGTGGGACTACAGAGGTTGCCGGGGACATAAACGGTAAACTCATCTACTCACTAGTCTGCTTTTACAGCCTTGAAAGATTTGTTGAAAACTTAGTGGTGGTGATGTTGAAGTCATGCGACTGTAGTGGGTTTTCATGAAATATATACAGTATCTCATAGAAGTGAGTACACCCCTCACATTTTTGTAAATATTTTATTATATCTTTTCATGTGACAACACTGAAGAAATGACACTTTGCTACAATGTCGGTGTAAATTTGCTGTCCCCTCAAAATAACTTAACACACAGCCATTAATGTCTAATCTGCTGGCCACAAAAGGGAGTACACCCCTATGTGAAAATGTCCAAATTGGGCCCAAAGTGTCAATATTTTGTGTGGCCACCATTACTTTCCAGCACTGCCTTAACCCTCTTGGGCATGGAGTTCACCAGAGCTTCACAGGTTGCCACTGGAGTCCTCTTCCACTCCTTCATGACGACATCACGGAGCTGGTGGATGTTAGAGACCTTGTGCTCCTCCAATAGGGTTTAGGTCTGGAGATATGCTTGGCCAGTCCATCACCTTTACCCTCAGCTTCTTTAGCAAGGCAGTGGTCGTCTTGGAGGTGTGTTTGGGGTCGTTATCATGCCCTGCGGCCCAATCTCCGAAGGGAGGGGATCATGCTCTGCTTCAGTATGTCACAGTACATGTTGGCATTCATGGTTCCTTCAATGAACTGTAGCTCCCCAGTGCCAGCAGCACTCATGTAGCCCTAGACCATGACACTCCCACCACCATGCTTGACTGTAGGCAAGACATACTTGTCTTTGTACTCTTCACCTGGTTGCCGCCATGCACGCTTGACACCATCTGAACCAAATAAGTTTATCTTGGTCTCATCAGACCACAGGACATGGTTCCAGTAATCCACGTCCTTAGTCTGCTTGTCTTCAGCAAACTGTTTGTGGGCTTTCTTGTGCATCATCTTTAGAAGAGGCTTCCTTCTGGGATGACAGCCATGCAGACCAATTTGATGCAGTGTGCGGCGTATGGTCTGAGCACTGACAGGCTGACCCCCCACCCCTTCCACCTCTGCAGCAGTGCTGGCAGCACTCATATGTCTATTTCTCAAACACAACCTCTGGATATGATGCTGAGCACGTGCACTCAACTTCTTTGGTCGACTATGGCGAGTCCTGTTCTGAGTGGAACCTGTCCTGTTAAACCACTGTGTGGTCTTGGCCACCGTGCTGCAGCTCAGTTTCAGGGTCTTGGCAATCTTCTTATAGTCTACGCCATCTTTATGTAGAGCAACAATTCTTTTTTTCAGATCCTCAGACAGTTCTTTGACATGAGGTGCCATATCGAAGTTTCAGTGACCAGTATGAGAGAGTGAGAGCGATAACACCAAATTTAACACACCTGCTCCCCATTCACATCTGAGACCTTGTAACACTAACGAGTCACATGACACAGAGGAGAGAAAATGGCTAATTGGGCCCAATTTAGACATTTTCACTTAGGGGTGTACTCACTTTTGTGGCCAGTGATTTAGACATTAATGACTGTGTGTTGAGTTATTTTGAAGGAACAGCAAATTTACTCTGTTATACAAGCTGTACACTCACTACTAGCAAAGTGTCATTTCTTCAGTGTTGTCACATGAAAAGATAAAATAAAATATTAACAAAAATGTGAGGGGTGTACTCACCTATGTGAGATACTGTATATATAAATATTCATGAAAAACTGTGACCAAATTGTAAACAAAACAACATCATTGCAGCACTTTACTCAGCTAATGTGCAGTCACATTATCTATTTTAAAACAGCTGCAAACGTGGCTTATCCAGAACTTTGTTAGAATTATTCATGAACACATTTCTAGTGTCAAAAATAGTGTAAAAGTATAGCAAGTAAAGTTTGATTTGATACACTTTCATTTTAAAAATGAGAGCAGATGTCACTAAATCTGTGTGAACCACATTGTGTTATCTCTCACATCCAGTGCCACCTACAATTCACAAAAACAGGCCAAATCTCAGATAACATGACGTGGCTTATCGAAGACAGCTGGTGGACAGCTCAAACCCCCAGAGAAACCTGCCAGTGACGAAACACTGTGTCATGGCAGACATTTAAGGTCAGTTTGTGATTTATATTAATACAAACCTTTTAGTACTTTTCAGACAACCATCATACTGTTATGACATTTATCTTCACAACATCAGCATCATACCTGTCATAACCAGCTGTCAGTGTTTTTTGTTAAAAACATTTGCTGTATACACCCACCCAGTTAAAAGGGAACATTCTCAGAACTGTATTATTTCATTAACGTTAATAGAGTGTTCGTTCAAAGTTATTTGGTCTTTAATATGGTTTAGCACAAAACGTTGATTTATACATTGTCCATGGAATGTTTTACTTGTTTTAAAAATGTTCGTCTAACATTTTTAAAATGTTTTTACTTGTTTCAGAATATTTAGAGAACATTCAAAAGAAACATTCCCTTAATGTTTGCAAAATGATAAAATGCAATGTTCCCTTAACGTTCATACAACATTTTTTAAACATTTATTTTAGAGAACATTCAGAACATTCATGTTTTTACAACATATTTTTGCTAGCAGGGCAGAGAGTAATATGATATAGAATGTTATATTGATTTTAAAAAATTACAAAATACAACCCGAATTCCGAAAATGTTGTGATGTTCTTTAAATTTAAATAAAATGAAAACTAAAAGACTTTCAAATCACATGAGCCAATAGTTCATTCATAATAGAACACAGATAACAACAAATGTTTAAACGGAGAAATTTTACACTTTTATCCACTAAATGAGCTGATTTCAAATTTGATGCCTGCTACAGGTCTCAAAAAAGTTGGCACGGGGGCAACAAGTGGCTGAAAAAGCAAGAAATTTTTAAAGGATTCAGCTGAGAGAACATTTAGCAACTAATTCAGTTAATTGATATCAGGTCTGTAACATGATTAGCTATAAAAGGGATGTCTTAGAGAGGCAGAGTCTCTCAGAAGTAAAGATGGGCAGAGCTGTGAAAGAGTGTGTAAAAAGATTGTGGAATACTTTAAAAACAATGTTCCTTAACGTCAAATTGCAAAGGCTTTGCAAATCTCATCATCTACAGTGCATAACATCACCAAAAGATTCAGAGAAACTGGAGAAATCTCTGTGTGTAAGGGACAAGGCCAAAGACCTTTATTGGATGCCCGTGCCCTTCTTTGGGCCCTCAGACGACACTCCATCACTCATCGGCATGATTGTGTCAATGACATTACTAAATGGGCCCATGAATACTTCCAGAAATCACTGTCGGTAAACACAATCTGCTGTGCCATCTGCAGATGCCAACTAAAGTTCTATCATGTAAAAAGGAAGCCATATGGGAACATGGTCCAGAAGCGCTGTCGTGTCCTGTGGGCCAAGGCTCATTTAAAATGGACTGTTTCAAAGTGGAAAAGTGTTCTATGGTCAGACGAGTCCAAATTTGACATTCTTGTTGGAAATCACGGACGCCGTGTCCTCCGGGCTAAAGAGGAGGGAGACCTTCCAGCATGTTATCAGCGTTCAGTTCAAAAGCCAGCATCTCTGATAGTATGGGGGTGCATAAGTGCATACAGTATGGCCTTGTGGCCTTGTGTATTTCAGCAGGACAATGCCAAACCACATACTGCAGCTATTACAACAGCATGGCTTCGTCGTAGAAGAGTCCGGGTGTTGAATTGGCCTGCCTGCAGTCCAGATCTTTCACCTATAGAGAAAAATACGTCAAAGACGACCACAAACTCTTCAGCAGCTGGAAACCTATATCAGGCAAGAATCGGACCAAAACTCCAGAAACTCATAACCTCGATGCCTAGACGTCTTCACAGTGTTTTGAAAAGAAGTGGAGATGCTACACCATGGTAAATGGTCCCAACTATTTTGAGACCTGTAGCAGGCATCAAATTTGAAATGAGCTCATTTTGTGCATAAAATTGTAACATTTCTCTGTTTAAACATTTGTTATGTTATCTATGTTCTATTGTGAATAAAATATTGGCTCATGTGATTTGAAAGCCTTTTAGTTTTCATTTTATTCAAATTTAAAAACGCCCCAAGATTTCCGGAATTCGGGGTGTAGAAAGACATAAAAATGAGTGAAAGTAATAGTATTAAACGCAAAAAGGTCAATATCAGACTTACATTGATTCCTTCCCAGGAAAACTCGGCACGTCCTTGCTAGAAGAAAACAATTGAAGAATAGATGGGAAAGATACAGTGAAAGAGAAGAAAAGGCATGATTTCAGTTAGCAGCAAACAGCAGAAGGCTGAACATCAAGCCAAGTACAGAACACTAGATCTGGAAGAACAACAGATAAACAGAAAACAGGAGAATGAGGCGAGACTGTTCATCTGTTATGAACTGTTGTGCAGACAAAGATATATCTTTGTATGAACCCTTGTCGTGATATACAGCTAACATGGTGTAAAATATTCATGAATGAAGTACCACCTAGTGTATCCATGTTGATATCTGCCTTAGAAGTCTCTACAATAGATGAGGACAACAGCAAGAGGAGATGGAGGCGACTTTGATGAGTAGCACTGGAGTAAGTAATCCTAGCCAACCCAAACATACAGCGAGCGATCGATTGCATTTACACGGCACCCAGCGCAGACAAACACTGGTGCCATTACGAACAGCAGTAGCCGCTCATTGTTCATTAAGAGAGAGATCGATATGAAAGGTCAAATGGAGGTCAGTGTCAGAAAGGCGTTGGCGTGGGGCAAATGTCTGCCCCTTGGAAACTCTGAACAGACTACCGGCACAGGTCGGGGGTCGATCGATTCATTTCCCACCATCTTAGTCTTTATGACCCTGTCTGTTACATAAACTGTGAAGCTGGCTCCTAAAAATACATTTTTGAGGCTGGCTTGCAATTATGGCAGCCACCTACAATTTTTCTGTGGGGGGCAAATACAGCTAGATGCAAATTAACAACAATTAATTAGTTTTCTTCTCAACTGCAGTGATAAAGTAATTAATGTTTTGCCTAACATTTTAAGAGGGACGCCTTTTAAAGGCGTTTGATTTCAAAACAGCATTTAGGTCACAATCATTAACCATTTTTTTACTAAAAAGAATTTGTCTATTTGGACGTCACAGAAATCACATGGAAATAAACCCACAGAAATAAACACAACTATGTAATGTTCTAAAAGAAATAAACTGGGGCTGTCAATGTTAACGCGTTAACGCATGCGTTTAATTCAAAATCCTTAATGTGTTAAAATAATTTAATGCAAATAATGCAGATAAATTACTGAAGCAAATTATGTCATTAGCATAATTTACGTCACAGAATTAGATGATCTTAGACATCCAGGCTGATTACATCAGAGATGGCAGAGAGAGACTCGTGTTGCGTTTTCAATGAATTATTCGTTTCAGTGTGTTGTGCTTTAAAACACAAGTTCTGTCATATTCTGTGATTTTTTTTTTTTTTTTTTTCTGAAGAGTGCGAACCCTCGTGCATCGAACTGTGTGAAATACAGACTGAACTGAACATCAAAACATCCCACCACTATTTGGCCAGATGATAGGCAAACTACGTTTCTCAACTGGATAAAGCAAACCAGCGTCTTGCTAGTAAAGTTTGGTGGACAATGGTGGTGACGTACAGAAGTTGTACGTGTGACTGAGTGTGTTGTATTGATGCACAAACAAACCGTGTATGTGCACTCTTGTTGCACTGATCGCACATTGCATTTATGCACAGACACATTTCAGTACATTCATATTGTTTCCACACACATTCAGGATAATGTTTTGATTTGTCACATGTGTTGCTCAATGGATCCGTGTACTGTAGTTGGTATATGCAGTCAGGTTAAGGCGGTTGGTGGTTTAGTTTTTGTTTGTTTGTTTGTTTGTTTTTGGCATCTCCATGTGGTCCTGTTCAGTATCGCAATCTGACTTGTAAACGTAAAATGTAAACAAGCACTGTACACATACTATACACTGTAAATCCTGAAAAGTTTTTTTCTATAATGGTATTTTTTTTCATGAGTGTGCATACATTTCTAGACTTCTGATATCATTTGGTTATTTGGTGTCCTTTTGGAGTCTCCAAGTGTCCTTTTTTTGGAAAGACACCTAAATTTACCTTGAAAAGCTTGCAGAAAATACAGTTTTGTGAGAATCACCCTTCAATCTGATGATTTACTTTTCTGGATGTAGCAAATGATGACAAAATGAATGTGATATTTCACCCAGAAAGTTGTCAAAAAGGTCTAAATCCTTAATGAATGTGCATTAGGCAGTTAAACAAGAAATAGTTACAGTATCAGATGAGGGTCAATTCAAGGAGAATTGTAAATAATAAACCATTATCCCATATATTCCTATTAGATTAGATTTCTCAGAGGACACCAAGTTAGTTACATTAGCTTGGTAATTTGCTGCTTATTTTTTCAACTGAGGTTGCGTGAGGATAAACACACACTTGTTTGATTCAAACGGGTTTCAGGGATCAGGGAAAATCAGGGAAATCCAAACTAATTCCATCAAGGGCCTTCCAATTCACCCTATAATGATTTATTTTGGTGATGTTTTAGCTAAGTTTAGGTTCGACTGAGCTAGCACTAAGCTAGCTAAAGTAGCCTTTCTACTTAGCACCTAACACCTGATTCTTCAGAGTTTTCCATTGCTAGGCAACATTTTATGACAATTTGTTTTTATTATTATTCTTATCTTGGCAACTGGCAAGTTGCTTTTGAATTAAGAATTAGGCCTAATAATGATTTATTATGGTATGGTTTAAGCTAAGTTTGTGGACAATTAGAGCTAGCATTAAGTTATGTAGCCTTGCTACTTGGCAACCTGCACCTCATTCTTGAGAGTTTTTCATTGCTAGGCAACATTTTATCACATTCTTTTCTTTTATTATTATTATTCTTATTTTGGCAACTGGCAATCACCTTTTTGAGTGCAGCTCTCTAACACGAATACATACATGCACAGCACAGACACTGTTTCAATTCGCTCCAGCTACAGTGAGCTGACACCACCTCTTGGCTCAGCTTCTTAACTCTGCACTCTTAACTCATGCCATTTGGTTTGGACAATACCAGAATCCAAAACGGTAGATTTTGAGCCAAATTCATCTGTGGATGAGTAGAGCAACGAGCCAGGAGCTGCCCTTGGGAAGGACGTGAACACGGATGGCAAATAGGGAAGACGGATGAAACTGTGTCTTCTCAGGGGACAAACCCGTTATACGGCAATACTGTACGATAATGGCCAGGCTCTGGGGTCCGGCTCCCGTGGCCTTGGTGAGAAATCTAATATAGAGGCTTTTCAAATACACATTATACCATCACGCTTTCTCTGACTTTCGGCAGTAGGGGGTGGCAAGACATGCGTTTGACACACAGGGGGTCTTTGCCTTAGCTAAAGACTTCATTAAAGTGCCATGAGGCACAAATGTCAGCACTTGGTAGGTATAATAGCTTCCATAGCTTTGACAGAAAGGACGTCATTTAGATCCTTAAAGCTTAACCTCACAACATGGGACAGAGGTTTGGTGCAAAGCAAAACTTAAATATGCAAAGCGCTGTAGTTTTACTTACCTGCTCCCCATCTTTCCGAACGGGAACTGCATCCGCCGCTGCAGGAAAAGAGAGAGACAGAGAGAGAGAGATAAGGGAATAGGCATGTTGCTTATGCAACCTTTACCGAATAAGCTAAGTCAAACTGACAGCTTCTCGCTACATTTTCTGCTGACATTCACACAAAGACCTAAAATTAGATTAATTATCCATCCAAAACCGCCAGCACTCTGTGGGGAAGGAGATTTGTTGCATCACACTTTTATATCGCATCGTTTCTATAAAATGATAAAAACATTTAGTGATTGCGCTGCATGATGCAATTATGCAAATTATTAGGATTTTTTTTTTTCAAGAATAGGCTTCCAAGAGATGCTGAATTAAAGATTAACCCTTAAACAAGCTTTTATTTTTTTTTTGTATTCTAGCTCCCTCTAAATGTGCACTTCAGCATCATTTCGATTATGAAATATGTTGACGGTGTGTGTGTTTACAATGACTCATTCAAAATGACAAACTAGAAATGACACGTAACCCAGTTTGCACTAACATTTTGAGTGATGTGCCTGAAAACAATAACCCTGTAACATTAGACACTGCATAAACACATAATATTGCAGCATAATGACAGGGTTTTTAAAACAAAGCAATAAATGGAGCCGAACAATTCAGTGAAGTTTCAAAGTGCACAAGGCCAACCAGCAATCAAACAATCCTCCATATCAAACACTGACTGTAGGCCTATTTAAAAGGTGTTTTTTGTGTTTCAGCTGGTTTTGAGAATGGCACACTTGCTGCTTGTGCTCTCATCTTTAGTGAGAGTAAGGATATGTTTGCAAAGAGTGATAAATGGCTGTACAAGAGAAGTTGTGTGGAAGCCCTTACAGCATATGGAGATGGTTTGGTTGTGTATGCTAATTGCTAACTGCACTGACATGCTCCCTCATTTACAATAATCCAGATTCATCAATTCATTGTAGAACGAGGGTAAAACCTGGTGCATGCTGTGCAATATTGTTGCTTGTCAGATTGTATGATATGAGCAGAATAAGAGTTTGTGTAAAGCTTTATTCACGTTTTACGATTATGCTATCTGGGATAAATTTGGGCTGTTGTTGTGATACATTTGTCTTGTTTTAAATGGTAAAATCAACAGCCTATGACAGATTAGTATGATGTTGTGACAGATCTTATCGAAAAAGTTCTATAGCTTTGTGAGAAATTTGACTTTGAAAATGTGATTGCTCCTACAAGCTGTCAAAACCGTAAAAATCATACAGTTTGCACCTAACCTAAAACTAATTTTGAAAATTCATCATAAAAGCTCTTCTCGGATAGTAATTGTTTCTCATGTGGATTTGTGTAAAAACAAATTAGCATGGCTCCTCAGTGATAAAACTCATTTACAGTGGAGAAACGGTTTTGCAATCCTACGATCCCGGAAATGCATGTCTCGCTTGGTCACATGTTCAACACAAGTACTTAAATATTCTATTTTAAAAAAGGAAATTTGACACAGTATATGGTTTAAATGGTCTTGAATTTTATCTCTGCAAATGATGGATGTCGTTTTCAAATGTGGAAATTATCCTGACACATCTGAGCTTTATAATGGCAGTGATAGGGATCAGTGAGTATGAGCTGAAGAAAGCGCTTCCATCCACATCCATCCATCATAAATATGTGCTCCACATGGCTCCGGGGTGTTAATAAAGGCCTTCTTAATCGAAGTGATGCGTTTGTGTAAAAAAAATATCCATATTTAACAAGTTATGAAGTAAAATATCTAGCTTCCGCAGGAGCTGGCTTTCGTATTCAGCGTACACAGAAAGTGTAAAACTCTTGCGGTTCACAAAGCTTACGCTACGTCTTACGCTTTCCCTATTCAGCTTATGGAAAAAGTGTAACTGACGTGACGCCAGTTTACACTTTCTTTGTAACTGTAATATGGAAGGCGGTCTGGCGGAAGCTGCATATTTTACTTCATAACTTGTTTAAATATGGATATTTTTTTACACAAACGCATCGCTTCGCTTCAGAAGGCCTTTATTAACCCCCCAGAGCCGTGTGGAGTACATTTATGATGGATGGATGCACTTTTTTGAGCTTCAAACAGGTGGTTTCTGTGCACTGCCATTATAAAGCTTGGGAGCAGCATGGTGATTATTAATATAACTCTGATTGTATTCGTCTGATAAAAGAAAGCCATATACACCTAGGATGGCTTGAGGGTGAGTAAATCATGGGTCATTTTCATTTTAAAGTGAAACAATAGAGACAGAGCGACACGCACCATAATCTGAACACCACGCCCACCGAGGGGGAAAACAATCCAACCATCTCCATTGACTTTGTATTGCGTGAGGCTGCCTCCTTGTCATTTCTGACTTATAACAAAAAACAGAACAATGTCTAAAAGCTGCTATGTGACAAGGTGTATAGAAAACAAGCTAAAAAAAAAAAAACCAGAACCAAAAACCCAGAAGTTTTAGAAGAACGAGCGTTTAAGGACTAAAAAGTGGATACAGCGTGACATGTCATATTACTATGAGAACTACGCCCACTGGAGGGTAATGTAATCAGTGACAGGAAATATATAAAACTGACATTTGGATATTTGACTTAACAGTGACAAAATGTTTACTGCACATGTAGGCTTACTGAGGCATACTGAGTGTCAGGATCCCAAAATTGACCCATTCTTCCTGCTGATGCTTCACGTCTTATTGCCTATATCCACTTTTGTCTCCTTAAAGGCTGGCTTTTACAGTTCGGTAGTTTATAAAAACTTAGTTATGGGTTTTTTAGCTGTACACCTTGTCACACAGCAGCTTTAAGGCATTGTTCTGTTTTGTGTTATAAGTCAGAAATGACAAGGAGGCAGCCTCACGCAATACGAAGTCAATGGAGATGATTGGATTGTTTACCCCTTTCCAACAGTTCTGAAATAAAAGTCTATTAAAAGATCCAAGACTGATAAATTTTTTTCATATGACAAAAATCTTTTACAGTTCCAAAAAGTGTCAAACAGCAAAACTGTGGCCAAAATCGTGTGGTGAATCTTGCAGAAATTCAGTGTTAGAACCTTCACTGTGCACATATACACAATTATTACTGAATGAGACCCTGTCTATCTGCAGTACACATGCTTTCTCACTCCCCCATCTCTCTCTATTCAATTTAGTTCTATTTAATTCAGCTCAATATCAGTGAAATTAAGTTGAGCATTGGCTTGATTCATTGAACTCATTTACAACAGTCCTAAACCGTTGACACAATAGAATAACAATATTGTGATGGGGTTGATCACATTAAAACAGAATGTACAAGTCCTTGTTCTATCTGCATCTAATTTTTTTTCACTCCAGACTGATTCAGATCTCAGAATGCATTAATTGCATCCTGTGCATGTGTGTGTGAGTGTGTGTCTTTTAATTGCTGGGCTCTCTCTCTCTGTAAGTACAGCAGAGCCTTTGGGCCTCAGGGCCATTTCCTCAATCAACCTAACCCACTCTGGAGAGACGAATAGAGCCATATAAAGCAGCGCAGCTCTGGAGGAGACCAATGAACCAGAGTGAAGAGTAAACAGAGAAAGACAGATAAAGTGAGTTAAGGTAAAACAGATCTACTCATAATCAATTAAAAAGGAGACAATTAGAACCAACATGCCAAAAGAACAGCAACAATGATGAGAGCAATGATAGACAGACAGATAGACAGATGGATATATACATAGATAGATAGAATTACTGACAGACAGTCAGATAGACAGATAGATAGATAGAATTATTGACAGACAGACAGACAGACAGACAGATGGATATATACATAGATGGATGGATGGATGGATGGATGGATGGATGGAAGGATGGATGGACATCCCAGCTGTCAGGACCCATAACTTTCTAAATGTCTATTCCACCATGATGTTGTTACGGACAAAACACTTCCATTCATGCAGGAAAACACATTGAGAAAATCTCAAGAGACATGAAGGATAAGCCATCACATCCAAGGTCGCTAAGCGCCACATGGCCGCTGCACTGTTTACTCTGCCCATCTACATTTATGTCTGCATCTGACACTGGGCATTATGAGGGCTAGAGCTTCAGGGGAAAGGAAAGAGAGAGCGAGAGAGACGGAGAAAGAAGCAGTCAGACGAGATAAACAAATATGCATGTGACGAGAATAAATGCTAACGTCAATGCACACTGAATGATGGGGAACAGGAAAAAAGATTCCTAGACACCCAGCATAAGCCTGACGGTATCACGGAGAGAAGCAGCAGAAGATCTGCATTGCCAAGAACCAGATGGAGGAACAACTGGACCATGGAACAATCTGGCTTGACAGATCTCACAGCCTAGGAAACGTCTTTGAGATTTTATTCTACAGCAAAAGGTAGAGGTAGAAGAGAGGAAGAAAAAGGGACAAATAAAGGAATGCAGGCTGGAACTCTGACACACGGTGACGTTCACAGTGACTCTGATTAGGAGCGAAGTCCAAGAGGCTGACTCACCTCCAGTACTGAGCCAAAAACACATGGAGAGGGGGGAGGGAAAGGAAAGACAGAGACAAAGAGGATGAGAGAAAGACCAAGACACTGAATGAAGGAAGGTGCGCTATGCAATGTGATACAACAAAGAAAAACGGAGGACAAAAGGGGGTTGGCGTAAAGAGATTAAAATGACACCAAGTTAAAAGGCACAAAGAGAGACTCAGAAAGAGAACAGAGTCACAGAAAGAGTGCACAAACTTACAGACAATCACATTACTGAACATCAGGGTGAAGACGGGAGGATAGTGAGACACAAAATGGGTATTTACACTTTACGATTGGCGTTGTGTCTATCAGAATGGATATAAAACAAATCTACTGTTCACAGGCTATTTGGATGTTCTCTTCAGCTCAAACGGAAATACATTTTTAAGTTCTTATTAAAGTTTACATATGTGGCCTGAACAACAAGACGCATTTACACTTGGCTAAAAGGTGTCTTGTATGCATTTCAAACCACTTCATGGTCTGAGTGAGTGACGTCTCAAATGTTTGGAAGGTCATTTAAATCTTTTCATGATCATATAGCAGTCAAAGCAATAGAAATGAAGTGACCAAGTGTAAATACCTCTAAAGTGCAAAAGACATCACTTTATAATCAGTCACAACGAAATGAATTCAGCAATTACTATTTAGATGAGTCAGCTTTAGTTATCAAAGTAGGACAAAGTCTGGTTTGAGAATACAATTATATGAAAAATCTTATTTTCTGTGCTATGCAAAGCTGCACAATGAATTTGAGCAAATAAATATCCAAAATAACCCTAGTGAAAAAAAAGTATGCTAAGTATACTTGCAGCCAGACTAATTATAAGTATATTTCAAGTGTGTTAATGATTAGTTAACTTAGTGTGCTATTTTGAAACAACTAATTTTGTACTAAGTATATTTTAGTTGTAATTAAGTTGTATAAAAGCACAACTTCAAGTATATTTAGTGTACCTTTGTGTGCTAAATTGGAACAACTTCAAGTATACTTAGTACACTTTAAGTATATGCCCGTGTAGGGACTAATTACATCCCTACATTGATATAAGTATATTTTATTTGTGTTATAAATATACTTTGTGTTATAAGTACACTTTATTTGTGATTTAAGTACATTACACATTAATTATGAGTGTCTTCTGAACACACAAACAATATACTATGAATATATTATTTTACAGGTAATAGTATACTGTATGCTCAGTACCTTTGGCTTATTCCAAATACTAAAAATTACACACTTTGTAGTCAATAACAATACACTTTGTTATTACTTATGCTTTGTATAATATTGTCAACATTTGAAGTGGATCAAAACCTTTCATCAAAGTTGTCCTAAAACCTTCTTCTTAGGACAACTTTGATGAACTTTTTTGATCCACTTCAAATGTTGACTACTGTACTTTGAATTACATAATCTCACACAATACAGTATTATAATCATGCTACCATTTAAATACCATTTAATGAATTACTTAGGTGACATTTTCCCAAAGTTTCAAGGCCATTAAAATAAATAAAATGTAACAACATCACTAATAAGGAGACATATTTCATTAACGAAATCCAATTTTTATTTAAACTTAACATGGTTTCAGCAAAACTTACCATGTTTTTCATTAAAGAAAAAAAATATATTTGACCAATGGTGACACTCTATACACAAATACAAATTACACATTATATTCCATTTTCTGATGAGCTGCTCATTATTGCGTCTGATGGCCGCTTCCACAGAGGCAGTTGACTGCAGAAACTCGTGAAGAACAGCATCTGTTAACAGAATATACAAAAGATATAAGGTCAGACAGCATGTTCAACTTTTTATTCACGTTTACAATAGTCTGTCTAAATCCTACATTGAATCAATAATATTTTGAACAGTAAATGAGGATTAGCAGTAGGGAACTGTACCAGTATGGCACGTCGATATTGTTTTCGGTACATAGTCAAACATACAACACTTTATGAATTAATATCGTACAGAATACGGGCCGATTTGACCAATCATATGAATATATACATACATGTACCATAAACCACCACACACAAACTCAAAAAGGAGATATCAAGCCGAAATCTAGCTCTCCGTTTGTTAAAGCAAAAAAAAAAAAGTTTGTTAACTGGTAGACTACAACTTACCTCCAAATAGCAGCACTTTTCTCCGGTTCTTTCAGGATCGCGTAGGCCATTAAATTCCTAGACGGTTGTCGTCGCCATCAAGGTCAGGCTGCGATGTCACTTGATTGAACCAAAGAATATACACTGACAAGAAGCGAAACTCAATAGAACGTTCCATTGCAACACCGGCGCCCAGCAGCAGTCCTGCGTTTCTGCCATTTTGGGGTGAAAGCTCGGCAGTCCACTAGTTTCTATGGCAATAACAGCTGCTTTGTTAAAAAAGAAAAACATTAATCTCAAATCCAACCTGAATGATGACAACACAAAATAAAATACTATCGCTTTAATACCATTTAATACCATGAATTAATACCAACATATGAAATTAAATAATAAATGATAGGTTGTTTAGAGCACACTGACCCAAGTAATAATAATTAAATACTTATTATATGTATATCTTTGAATTGTATATATATGGGTCAATGACATGACGGGTCATTTTAAGGTGTCAAAAGGTCATTCAGTTTAACCGACCAAAGGTATATATTATAAATTTGTATATATTTTTTATTCTGGCATGATTTTAAAACATAACATTATAAACATAGTGCAAAATGGTATTAAAAGTATGTGTAGAAGTCTTTTTTATGAGAAAGATATATATAGGCTTTTATATGTTATATGCTCTAAATATCTTACAGTCTAACTGATAGTCAATGAGAGCTGCAGTTCAGTTCAGTACCACATTTTGTGCGATTTATCTGTACATTCTGATGCCAGTTGGGCTATATTTCCAACTTAAGCAACATCTTTCAGTTACAAATAAAGTTATGAAGTTATAAAAGAGAGAGAAAGAATATTTTATTTCATTTCATTACAGTATTGACTGAGGCTGAACATTTCTTCACTTGAGACTCACCTCTAAATGATTGGTTTATGAAGTGACCTTCAACCTAATATTAATGGAAATCTGTAAAAGAAACAAGTGCTTCTACTGTCTCAAATTTAGTTTGAAGGAACAGACAGCTGAAACTGGATGTCAGTGGCTTAAAATAAGGAAAGTCAAGCGGCACCGTTAGCATAAAACCTAAAAGTGAGCTGAGGATCAGTTCCCTTTATGGACATCACTGGATTAGAAGGGATGGTGAATGTGATTTCACCAAGTGCAACATGTTCCTGAATCAACATCTTTGCTGATCCTGGAACAACATTCCAATCAACCAATCATATTTGAGGGACACGTTTAGGCTTACAACCAGGGTTAGGTGCTTCTACAGCAGTCATTTACCTGTGATTTTAGGGCTAAGTTATGGGTAGGGTTAGTTTTATGGGTTGGGATAAAACTAAATTTTCGAACAGGAATGTTGTTCCAGGATCAACAAAATATGTCTTACTTGGCAAAATCACAGTGACCATGAAGCGATGGTAACACTTTAGAATACTGTTTTAGTGTTTCGTCATTAATGAATAACTACAAAGTAAATGCTATTAACTAACAAGAAGCTCTGATTAACTAATTAGTAAGTATAAGCACTCAGTTGTATGAGGTAGTTCACTATTAGCTAATCAATAAGTACTATTTTTTCATACCTCCCAGCAGGCTACTAAGAACTACTATATACAGTTTCATAATTAATGTGAATAATGCATAATGTATAATTAACTCTAAAATGAAGATCATGGTAGCCCACTAGTAATGACTGAAGTTACTGTATGCTTTTGAGGTTTTTTAAAGGAATTGCTTCTGATGGATTTGGAAACACGAGTCATTACTAATGGGTTACCACGATCTTCACTTTAGAATATTGTTCCTGAAAATTACTAATTTCTTTAGAAGGAAGTAGCAATACTCAAATCATTACTAGTGAGTTACCATGATGTTCACTTTAGAATACTGTTCCAAATGACCACTAATTCTTTTAGAAGGATATTGAGTTATTACAATCCAAAAACTTCAAAAGCTTACAGTACAATGACTTCAGTTATTACTAGGACATTATCATGCTTTTCACTTTAGAATACTGTTCCAAATATTTAGTAATTACTTATTACTCATTTGTTCCTGTGTATTAATGACGGAACAGTATTCTAAAGTGTTACCGAAGTGTTAAGGAGGTACAAATTCACCAAAAGACATTTGAGAACTTAGTGTCTGCCACTTCCTGTGCCTCTTTCTCTGCCTCCCCCCTTCCCTTCTTCATACTTATTCTTTGACATCTTTCTCTCTCTCTATGATTCCCCCTAAACCTTTCAATCATACTGAGCCAGTCACCTTGGACCGTGTCTGTCACCACACAAGCTGGATCATGCAATCACATGCAAAAGGCACACACATGCAGGAGCATGAGATTGAGTGTGTGAGAGAGAGAGACAGAAAGGAGAGAGACCATCTGTATGTCAGCTTGTCTGTCCCTCTTTCAGAGCTTGAAATTAAATCAATACAAAGAGGCATCCCTGAGTAACGCAATAGCTCAGAACAGAACAAACACGTACAGAGAGTGACCCAGTGCAAACATCGGCATTAGTGCCAAGAGCTGAGCCATCTACCTGATGCCCTCCCAAAACACACCCACACAACATTTCTCACCCACAGTCCTGTGACAAACAAATACATGCCGCATTTTACTGATCTATATGTGCATTTATTCATTTAGCAGATGCTTTTATCCAAAGCGACTTCAAAAAACAAAAGCATAAAAGAGTCAACAATATAAGACATGTCACAAATTTCAATAGTAAACCAGAACACTATATAGCTAGAGTAGACAGGAACAGAAAAAAGAGAGAAAAGAGACACAGAAGTGTGTGATTGCATTTTCAAGCTAGCCAACACACACTTCTCTCAACTTATTACCTAGTTTAGCAATCACACCATTATCTACACAGCACAGCTGATTGGTTGAGACTGTCCTCCTTCAAAAAACGACCTAATCAAGCACATTTTTATGACATATATTTACGTTTTAAAGTCTCTAGCCCTCTAGCTGGCGCCCTCTAGCTGGCGTAAAAATAATGACAGTGTCATGTTACGTCTGTCGCCATGAAATGATGTATGACCATTGTTACCAATCAAAATGCGTGTTCATTTAAATGCAATGTGTGGACATTTTACACTGCCCCTTACCCGCTATTTGTCCTATTTCCATTTAGCAAAAATCATTTTTTTTATTAACGACTACATCTGTCCCAACCCTAAACCTCCCCTTAGTGATTTAATAGTGCATATACACTTTATAAGCACATGCGTTCCCTGGGATCGAACCCACGATCGCATGATCACATGATTGCATATTGTTACATATTGCAATGCTCTGCCAATTGAGCTACGCAAAACCTGAAATATGACACAGGTAAAAGGGAACAATGCATTAAAATGAAAGTGTCTGTTGTCGATAGGGGGGCAACTTTAGTAAACGCTCCTATAGGTCGTATTTCAGGGAAGTGACAAACGACCTATATGGGCGTATTGGTTGGAGGACATGTTGGATTGATTGCTGTTGCATCAGCGGCCAATAAGCTTGCTGCTCAAACATTCAAATATTTGGCATTGTTTGCTGTTAGCAGTCTGCAGCGCACTTTCAGAACCCTCCACCTTCCCCAGCTCCACCTGTATAGATCTGCTACGGGGTTAAATCATGTATGTTACATGTGCAGCAGCAGCAGCATCAGGTCTTACTTGCTCACAGCAATGTCTGTGAATGTATTGGCAGTAGCAAGTCTCGGTACTTGCTCTGCAGCAGCAGCAGCGTAGCAGATCTATTCCGCCAAGACCAAATACATTAACATTGTCATATCCATTACCATGCCAATCTCAGTTATCATACCGATATCCTGAGAGTTGTCAAGACAGAATTGCCTTTTCACCCCTGAGAGACTTACTTGGGATGGAACTATAAGGTCAGATCATTCATCATTCAGCTTCAACAACAATACTGTTACACTGCTCTGGAATACTTGAGTTTGATTGGTCATTCGCAATATTACATGGCCAAAAATTG
This sequence comes from Elopichthys bambusa, assembly GCA_037101425.1. Classification (NCBI taxonomy): domain Eukaryota; kingdom Metazoa; phylum Chordata; class Actinopteri; order Cypriniformes; family Xenocyprididae; genus Elopichthys; species Elopichthys bambusa. The sequence goes on from CM074448.1 coordinate 23,582,125, forward strand.
TTGTACAGTAACAGGAACTATTTCCGATTGCTAAATGTATATTTGATGGTACACACACACACACATATACAGTGTATATATATATATATATATATATATATATATATACACACACACACACACACACATAGATAATTAATAGAACGTAATATATTTCATATAAAGATGTATGTATTATGGAATATAAAGAAAAATAGGCAATATATAAAAGGGCAATTTATAAATATATAAAACAATCATAGTAAAAGAGTTTTTTAGGCATAAGGTAATGCTTAATGCTGACCCTCACTGATGAAGTACAGAAGAGTATAATTATAACATATTCCCAGTGAATATGTTAGACAGCCTATCTAACATAACTTTAATGAGAAAACTTGTGAAGTGCCATTTTATGCTTGTTTACCAAAAGCAGCAAGAGGGCAATTCTAGTTTAATACTTTGATTAGTAAATTGCAATTGCCCTTTACAATCTGTCACCAGATTCGGGTATTTCAGTAGTGCCCTTTAAAGGCTGTGTTTGATTCATTACACAATATTGTGAGAGGAACAATACCTGTGTAAGTGCTTCATGACTCCAATTAAAAAATCCAAGCCTGATATATATATAAAAAGTTTGTAAGTATAATACATTAGCACTGAATCGCTAGAGGATTTGTGAGATGATCAATGTAGACTAAGAATGTTCCTATTTCTGGCAGTAGCAACAATTTGCTTTGTGAGCTCATGAAGTCAGGAATAACAAAAAAATCAATAACAAGGCCTCAGTTGAGCCATTAAAAGCATCAGTGCAACATGTCGACAGCACATAAATTTCCTCAGCTTACATGAAAAGTGTTTGCTTCACTCAAAATAAGGGGGTGAATAACCACAGGCCCATATCAGGCACTTGACCCATATTATTTAGCATGCATCTTGTCCTCTCTTCTCTCCTTTTCGGTCACTGTAAAGTAGACACTATTTATAGCCAAACACACTAAATATGCCATCCACGCTCCTCTCCAGAGCACATATCAGATAGCCAGCTAAATTCAGTGCCACAACTTGAATATGCAAGAAACAATAAGCATTTCTATAAGAGGTGATTAAATTTAGTTCTCTCAGGAGGATATAAGGCTTCCCTAATTACCCAATATGTCCCACTCTGACACTTTCTGCTTTCTTTTTATGTGAAAGAAACCTAGACTCTGTGTTCCTGTGACATCACAGCTCAATGACAATCAAAGGTCAAATACAGCAGCATTTATTTATTTATCACTCCATCAACTGCCTGTGTTTGTTCTGATACTGCACCCTCATCTTAATAGGCATACAACATAGTAAAACACGTTTAAGAGGAACAATTCTGTGTCCTCTCTCTGGGGTAGTTTGCCTGCCTGCCATCTCACGGTTATAAATCGCACCAAAACACCCGCAATTTGTCACTGACGGCTGCGTTAACGCATACCCGTTTGGCAGGAACAGGTGCCCACTGGTGTCGTTGACTTTGCAGAATTTGACCTACATGTGAAGCGCATCCAGCTCCGCGTCACACCTGAGTGCTTTTTGCGCGTGAACGTGTGGACCCTGCACCTCTGATCCTGAAAAACACCCTCTTCAGTTAACCTCTTCGGGAAATGCACGCATGCTCAAACGTACGCGCTCAAACCTGTGAACTGCTGCTATTCTCACACAAACAGCTCCTGACGTGACCTTAGCACGGTGTCAGATGTGGCGAGTCTTTGAGACCGTACGCTCTGGATATGCATCCATACGCTCCAAAAAATCCACTTCAGATCTTTAAAACTGCCGGGTGAACAGCACCAACCGCATGCAGGCGGACACATACGGATATCAATTTCCAGACGCACTAACAGCTCACAAAAGCAGACACCTCAATCCCGGCTTCCCATGAGCAGCGTGCCGAATCCCAGTCAAACCTGGAGGACAAATGGCCTTTAACCAAAAGGTTTCCATAGAAACACACACGTTTTCCCTGAAAGGGGGGATGCATGCGAGTGGAGCGTCGCCTATCGCTCCTCTACCCCTGGCTGGTCTCCTTTCAACCTGTAAAAGAAAGGCAATCAAAACGGAGAGGGTCTTACTGATGGTGCGGGAGCCGATACAGCCCATGGTGTCTCAGCGAGGGCCGGTTTGTGAACGAGGAACGAGAGCCACCCTCTCAGCAGACATTCTCTCCCTCTCTCTCACTCCTCTTCTTCTTCTCCACGTCTCTGACTCTCCCCTCCTGTCTCTGTAAGGCTGTATGCAAGAGCGAGTGTGTGTGTGCGCCTCCAACACGCTCTCGCCGTCATCCACCCTCCCTCCCTCCTCCTTGCCTCACTGCAACCCCCTCAATACTCTCTGGTGAGCCGAGATATCAGAGTTAGTCAGTCACTAAGTCAGTGTGTCTGTGAAACAGGAGAGATCTGTGCGAAATCTCTCCCCGGCTACTTATGTTCCCATAAATCCCTTTGTAATCAATACAATTGGTTGTAGTATCAAACAGTGACATTGAGAAATGTCATTGACAACAAAAGGAAAAAGTGATGATCAGAAGTTACATGCAATTCCCTGGAGTTCCTGGACTGAAAGGATCAATATCTTGGCTAATCGTGCAGGGCATCTCTTTTCTTTGGTTCTCTCGATTATTGTTTGACAATGCGGAGCATCTGTATCCCCACCCAACTCTGCCACCCCTCCCTTGCTCCATTTTTTCCTGTTGCGCTTGCACTCTCCAAAGCACGCACAAACATCTATTTATCCCTCAGAGTCCCTCTTTCTCACCCCTCACGCTCAAATTGAAGAGTTTCGTACATCTATATAAAACCAGTTCATCATGATCGCTTGTCATGTCCAGTGTGTCCGTGGAGATCCGTAACCTTGAATATACCCACACACATGCACACACGCTGTCCAGACTGTACATGCGCACTCTCCCTGCTTCAAGCAAGCAAGGTTCCTTCCTTTTCCTTTTTTTCTTTTTTCTAAAACAAATTCTGTCACTGCATTTAGCTAGCACTGCCGGAAGCAGAACCTTTGAAGAGGAATGGAAAGGGCTAACCCAGGAGGTGTGCTTTGAATCATATTAAGGAGCACAAGGCTGTGCAGCTTGAATTAGTATTCAGGAGGAGAGAGAGAGAGAGGGCAAGAGTGATGAGGAGAGGAAAGAAGGGATGACAGGGATGGGAGGAGGAAAAGAACGGATGAAGTATGTGTGCGTGTGGTAATATTACAGGGAGCTGTCCAGACGGATGTCGAGGCTGACTGCTTTTCCATTGCTTCGAAAATGTGTTTTAAAATGTAGTACAATTCTCTAAGCATTGCATTTTTTGCTTGGTGTTGTTGTATTTTAAATCAAATCTACAGTGTATTCTTTTCTGAAATAAACTTTTAATTGAGGGCATTTTGTTTATCCTCATAAACTTACACTTTAAAACACATACACAATTTTTTTCTTTATAGGGAGAGTGTCGCCCCCCCATACTGCACGATTTTTGTCACGTGACCATATATTTATTTACATTTAGTTATTTGGAAACTTACAAATGACAAATATGTCATAAATAATGTAACCAAATATAATGTAAATCAAATGTAATGTAACTGAAGAATAATGTAAATCAATACATTTTGTTTGAAAGAAAATACTTTTATCCAGCAAGAATGCATTGAATTGATCTAAAGACATTTACATTGTTACATACATTTCTGTTTCATATGAATACTGTTGTTACTTTCTGTTCATAAAAGAATCCGGAAAAGCAGCACAACTGTTTTCAACATTGATAATTACAGTAAATGTTTCTTGAGCATCAAATTTGGAAGGATCATGTGAGACTGATGGAGTAAAGGCCTGGGAATACTTCATGTTTTGAGTTCCACTCACATGCCTGAGCCTTTCTATGGGCCTGTCCAAATACCCACACTTGCAGTCTTTGCACTTGACCACTTACATGAGGTATTTCCTATATTTGGCCCAAGTGTTCAAGTAGGTGTGAAGACTGCAAGTGTGTGTAAAACATTTGATTACCCAATGGGACACACTTATAGTGTTGGAAAAATGCAAGTATTTACAGAGCTTTATTTAGATTTTCTTCAATACTTTGCATTTTAAAATAAACTTCTAAATGTCTGTTCAATAGTCCCTATGTAACAGAAGACACAGTTTAAAAATTGTGGTGCTTCTAATTAAGTTATAAAAAGCTGCTGCAAATGTTGTACACAATTCACATAGTCTACTAATTTTTGCACCAATAAAATGTACAACCCTTAATGTTTTACTTCTAAATTATATGTAATATCTAATTAATTTAACTTACAGTGGAATGTTTTCTTTGATATCTTGTGATTTTGGGGGAAGTGAGTTCCCAAACATAATGCATGAAGGGATAGGCTTAGCCTCGAATACCGATAGTGTGGGTTTTGTGTGTGTTCAGGGTACTGCGCTTTGGCATTTTAAGACACAGTACAGTCTTGCGCACTTACTTCCTGTTGCGTACATGCGCTCTCAAGTGGCTGAGAAAGCAAGTGTGGGGCTGCATCCGAAAAATGAAAAATGCTGCCTTCGGAGGATGCATTCCAAGGTAGGAAGGCGTCAAGGTACGTCCAAATCCAAAGTTAGCTTTACTTTCTGTCTCCTGAGATGCCTTGATCTGATTGATTTTTGAAGGCAGCATATACAGGTGCATCTCAATAAAAGTTGTTTATTGTTAATTTATTTCAGTAATTCATCTCAAATTGTGGAACTTGTGTATTAAATAAATTCAATGTACACAGACTGAAGTACTTTAAGTCTTTGGTTCTTTTAATTGTGATAATTCACTATCTCAATAAATTAGAATACTTCATAAGATCAATAATAAAAAAAAAAAGGATATTTTAAACAGAAATGTCAGGCTTCTGAAAAGTATGTTAATTTCTATGCACTCAATACTTGGTTGGGCCTCCTTTTGCATGAATTACTGCATCAATGCGGCGTGGCATGGAGGCAATCAGCCTGTGGCACTGCTCAGGTGTAATGGAAGCCCAGGTTGCTTTGATAGCAGCCTTCAGCTCATCAGGCGAGTTTGCTGGCCAATCAAGCACAGTAACTCCATGGTCATTGAACCAGCTTTTGGTACCTTTGGCAGTGTGGGCAAGTGCCAAATCCTGCTGGAAAATGAAATCAGCATCTCCATAAAGCTTGTCAGCAGAAGGAAGCATGAAGTGCTCTAAAATTTCCTGGTAGATGGCTGCATTGACTGTGAACTTCAGAAAACACAGTGGACCAACACCAGCAGATGACATGGCAGCCCAAATCATCACTGACTGTGGAAACTTCACACTGGACTTCAAGCAACATGGTCTCTGTATCTCTCCACTCTTCCTCCAGACTCTGGGACCTTGATTTCCAAATGAAATGAAAAATTTACTTTCACCTGAAAAGAGGACTTTGGACCACTGAGCAACAGTCCAGTTCTTTTTCTCCTTAGCCCAGGTAAGACGCTTCTGACGTTGTCTTTGGTTCAGAAGTGGCTTGGTACGTGGAATGTGACAGTTGTAGCCCATTTCCTGAAGACGTCTGTGTGCGGTGGCTCTTGATGCACTGACTCCAGCTTCAGTCCACTCCTTTTGAAGCTCTCCTAAGTTCTTAAATCGGCTTCCCCTGACAATCTTGTCAAGCCTGCGGTCATTCCTTTCAGTTGTACACCTTTTCCTACCACACTTTATCCTTTCAGTCAACTTTCCATGAATATGCTTTGGCACAGCACTCTGCGAACAGCCAGCTCTTTCAGCAATGACCCTCTGTGGCTTACCCTCATTGCAGAGGGTCTTGATGATCGTCTTCTGGACAACTGTCAAGACTTCCCATTGACTGCTGTTGAGATTACTGACCTAAACCCAGTATTTATACCCTGAGAATGGTAATTCTGTAATAAAATATAATAAAAATATTCTAATAATTTGAAATACTGATTTTTTTTATTTTGATGAGCAGCAAGCTGTAATCAAAATGAAAACAAAAAAGTCTGGAAATATTTTACTTTATGTCTAATAAATCTAGAATATATTTAAGTTTTACTTTTTGAATTAAATTACAGAAAAAAAAATTACTTTTTCATGATATTCTAATTTACTGAGATGCACCTGTGTGTTCTTCGCTGCCTCTGATATCTCAGAATCCTGTGCTTTCCATTCTGTGACAGTGGAGCTAAAAAAATAAAGATGGCACCTGAAAGTTGCGGTTTGTAGTCAGTTTGTGTGTAAATGTATGTTTTTTTTTTTTTACCATTGTTTTCCCACTTTTGATGTCATTTCTAGAGAGAAGTTACTACTGTAGTAATTAAATATTTGTTTAATTCTCACCAGAGCTCACGCTATTTTGCTGTAGATCATTAAACTGTTACACTGCCTCAGAAGTCTGTTCGAAATCACTTACATGAGGTGCCTTCTTGCACAAACGCTGCCTGATAGGTCATTGCCTGATAGGGCAGCAAGGCAACATGTCAGCTGAAAAGTTTTTGGATGCAGCCTGGGTATTTGGACAGGCCCAAAGTAAATTCCTTTGGCCATGAACGAGGAAAAGTGTTTGGCAAATGCCAATGAAATCTATTTTTCAAGCGCTCAAGTCACTTGCACATATGCTGTTGTATGCTCACCGTTTGCGTGGACTGTTACGGGTGTATGGTGTTGAAGAGATGAAGCGTATACGGATATCCACAAAGGGTATTTAATAACAACGAAGGAGAAACGCATTACACACTTAGGTTAACATAAAGAACTGATAAAGGAGTGCATGTAGTGAGTCCAACTTAAAGGGAGTGCTGACGGGTCAGGAGCTGTGGGCGGCCATGGCGGATCCTGAGACCCACCCACATGTGTACCACCCACTTGTTCCCCACTCACGGGTACATGACCCCCCCAAAAAAAAATTTTTTTTCAGGAGATTTAGGGGAGGCCGGAGGGGCTCGTGGAATTCAGTGGGTTCGTGGGCTGCTGGAGTGGATTCGTGGGAAGCTGGAGCGGGCTCGTGGGAAGCTGGAGCGGGCTCGTGGGAAGCTGGAGCGGGCTCGTGGGAAGCTGGAGCGGGCTCGTGGGAGGCTGGAGCGGGCTCGGCAAGGGCTGGAGCAAGCTCGGCGAGGGCTGGCTCTGTCCAAAAATCTATCAGCCACTCATCTTCATTACCTGCTGGAGAATGGGGTTGCTCAGCGGAAGAATACACTGGAGATTTGAGCTGCTCGGTGGCAGAATTCACCGGAGACTCTGGCTGCTTGGAGACAGAACTCGCCGGAGACTGGGACTGCTCGGAGGCAGGTTTCGTGGGAGACTGGGACTGCTCGGAGACAGAAAACGCTGGAGACTGGGACTGCTCGGAGGCAGGTTTCGTGGGAGACTGGGGCTGTTCAGAGACAGAAAATGCTGGAGACTGGGGTTGCTTGGCATCCTTCTTCTTCGGCCGTCTGGGCCTAGCGGTGGACTTTTCTTTGGCTGTCTTGGGGTTTGGGTCAGGCAGGACCACCCGGGAAAACCCACTGGAGGGGTAGGTGGAGAAAACTGGCGGTTGGCGAACTGTATTCCAGCCCCGCCAGAAAACAAGCGTTTAACGGGACATCTAGCCAGTTCACCAAGCAAGCAAGCTCAGAAAACTCCTCCACATACCTCTCCAGCAGGCGACCGTCCTGCCGAAATCCCCACAGGTGATCCACTGCTGAAGAGTATTCCTCGCTGGGAGGCAGACGCTGGCATTTCTTTGCGGGCACGGGGACAAGGAAAATACCCATTTTCCTAGTGGAAATCCAGCGGCTTGGTCAGTTCTTCTGTTATGGGTGTATGGTGTTGAAGAGATGAAGAGTATACGGATATCCACAATAAAGGGTATTTAATAACAACGAGGGAGAAACACACATTACACACTTAGATTAACATAAAGAACTGACAAAGCAGCGCAGGGAGTAAGTCCAACTTAAAGGGAGTGCTGACGAAGACAACAGGTGCAAGGAATCCAGGGAATGGCGGGAAGGCTGATGAGGGAAGTGCCAACAGGTGATGAACATGGAGGATTCTGAGAAACGAAGTCCAGTATGCAATTACGGATGGCCAAAGTATACTTATCAACTCTACAATTATTTAGCGACAAACCTTGTTAGCAAGTTATTTTAATATAGGTCAACTTACTCAACACAATCGCTAGACAGTCAAAACACCATTGATAGCACATCAACATACTAGCTGCTTCATAAATTCAGACACCCAAAGTGTCGACATGTCGCACTATATAAATGACTCTACACGAATCAATGCCTCAACTTTCCCTAACTCAAAAAAGGAGGCGTATACCTGACACTGAGGGAGATAAATAGAGAGGAAGAGGGAGGGAGAAAGCTCATCCTGACATCACAAAACCAACACTGGGACACCATATCATCATTTATTTATGCGCCCAACAGCTTGCCTGAAGTTACAGGATCGAGGCTCTCTCAAAGGGTGAGTCATCCTTTTCTCACTCTCTCTTTCTCATTCTCCCTCTCTTTCTCCACCCTATCTCTCATTTTCAAAACAGCGACTGACATCAAATTCACTTTGAGGCTGGGACTTCCTATGCCTCTCTTGCATATTTTTATATGTGTGGGTGTAACAAATCATCTTATTATATATAATTGTATATGCACCATCTATAAATTTAAGGTTGCATGCTGTCATTTAACTTAAATTGCTGTTGCATGTTTTTAGGCTACAATATATGCTTGCCACACACTGTCATGTTAATTGCATAACTATAAATAGCACTGAACATGTACTGACCTTGCAATGTGCTATAGAAGGCATGATGATGGGGCAAAATGCTCTTAACAATTCCCATAGCAAACTGCAGGACAGCCGCTGCAAATCCGATTTCTTCCCTCTACATTTGCACAGTGTGAGTGCATCAGTCCTGCGCTGTACAGACAAACCGCTAATTCAGACAGAGAGCCAGGCTCCGGCCCAGCTCTACTGCCCTTGGCCACGATCAATAACTCCATGTTAGACCAAAGTAATTCAGCTGGGTTTTATTCACTCTAAACATTTCTTTGCCCCATGGAGAATGTGAATCACCCAGAGCTCGCAGCCCTGTCACTTTGTCCCTGTGCAAGGGCTCTTTAGTTTACTTGATCTACAAATGGGTTTGCTTCAAAAGGTCAGTTCGTATAAAGTGTTAATCTTCTGAAGCCTTATAACCTCCTGGGAAATGGCCATGCATGTACGGCCACCTGCATGTGCCCTAAAACACCTGTTTGGCTGAATCACAGAAAGTTAAATGTAACTTTGTGTGATTCTTTAGTAGGTACACCTTGCTGATACCAGGTTGGACCCCTTTTTGCCTTCAGAACTGCCTTAATTGTTCATGGCATAGATTCAACAAGGTGCTGGAAACATTCCTCATAAATTTTGGTCCATATTGACATGAAAGCATGACACAGATGTTGCAGATTTGTCAGTTGCATATCCATGATGTGAATCTCCCATTCTACCACATCCCAAAGGTGCTCTCTTGGGTTGAGGTTTGGTGACTGTGGAGGCCATTTGAGTTTAGTAAACTCATTGTCATGTTCAAGAAACTAATTTGAGATGATTTAAGCTTTGTGACATGGCTGCTGGAATCCTGCTGGAAGTAACCATTGGAAAATGGATACACTGTGGTCATAAAGGGATGGACATGGTCAGCAACAATACTCCGGTAGGATGTGGCATTTAAACAATGCTTAATTGGTACTAAGAAAATATCTCCAACACCATTACACCACCAGCACCAGCCTGAACCGTTGATACGAGGCAGGATGAATCTATGCTCTCATGTTGTTTATGCCAAATTCTGACCCTACTGAATGTCACAACAGGAATCGAGACTCATCAGACCAGACATTTTTTCAGTCTTCTATTGTCCAATTTTGGAGAGCCTGTGCGAGTTGTAGCCTCAGTTTCCTGTTCTTAGCTGACAGGAGTGGCACCTGGTATGTCTTCTGCTACTGTAGCCCATCTGTTTCAAGGTTTGACATGTTGTCATTCAGAGATGCTCTTCTGCAGACCTCAGTTGTAACGAGTGGTTATTCCATTCTGTTGCCTTTCTATCTGCTCAAATCAGTCTGGTCATTCTCCTTTAACCTCTTGCATCAACAAGACATTTTCACTGAATATTTTCTCTTTTTTGGACCATTCTCTGTAAACCCTAGAGACGGTTGTGTGTGAAAATCCCAGTAGATTAGCAGTTTCTGAAATACTCAGACTAGCCCGTCTGGCACCAACAACCATGCCATGTTCAAATCCACTTAAATCATCTTTCTTCCCTATTCTGATGCTCAGTTTGAACTTCAGCAGATCGTCTTGCCCATGTCTATATTCCTAAATGCATTGAGTTGCTGTCATGTGATTGGCTGATTAGATATTTGTGTTAATGTGCAATTGAACAGATGTACCTAATAAAGTGGCTGATTAAGAGTATAATATAATATAATACACTGCTCATAAAAAATTAAAGGAACACTTTAAAAACACATGAGATCTCAATGGGGGAAAATATCATGCTGGATATCTATACTGATATGGACTGGGTAATTTGTTAGGAACGAAAGGATGCCACATCATTTGATGGAAATGAAAATTATCAACCTACAGAGGACTGAATTCAAAGACACCCCGAAAGTCATAGTGAAAAAATGATGCAGCAGGCTAGTCCATTTTGCTGAAATTTCATTGCAGCAACTCAAAATGGTAGTTTGTATAGTCCCCATGTGCTTGTATGCATACCTGACAACGTCGGGGCATTCTCCTAATGTGAAAAGCACAGGGCGCCAGTGGCAGACCTGCCCATTCTGGTGTTCAATGGCAAATGCCGATCGAGCTCCACGGGGCCAGGCAGGGCCCACTAGAGGACGTCGGCCACCCTCATAAAGTCTGTTTCTGATTGTTTGGTCAGAGACATTCACATCAGTGGCCTGCTGAAGGTCATTTTGTAGGGCTCTGGCAGTGCTCATCCTGTTCCTCCTTGCACAGAGGAGCAGATACCGGTCCTGCTGATGGGTTAAGGACCTTCTACGGTCCTGTCCTGCTCTCCTAGAGTAACTGCCTGTCTCCTGGAATCTCTGCCATGCTCTTGAGACTGTGCTGGGGGACACATCAAACCTTCTGGCAATGGCACGTATTGATGTGCCATCCTAGAGGAGTTGGACTGTCTGTGCAACCAGGTATCGCCTCATGCTACCAGTAGTGACACTGACCCTAGCCAAATGCAAAACTAGTGAAAAACAGTCAGAAAAAATGTCAGTGGCCTTCACCTGTAAATCCATTCCTGTTTTGGGGGTCGTCTCATTGTTGCCCATCTAGTGCACCTGTTGTGAATTTCATTAACACCAAAGAAGCTGAAATTGATTAACAACCCCCTCTGCTACTTAACTGACCAGATCAATATCCCAGGGGTTTAACTGACTTGATGCTATTCTCTGATTAAAAAGTGTTCCTTTAATTTTTTTGAGCAGTGTATAATATAATATAATGAACAATGTGAGCAAAATGGCTGATTTAAAGTATTATTTTAAAACATCTGGCCTGCTAATGTAATTTCTACTTGAGGTGTTTTGAATACTTATACATATAAGTTCAGCTCAGTGATTAGCTTGTTGCTTTGGATCTTCATTTACTCAAGAGAGAAAAAAAACATTCACAATATAAAGTATTTCTCATAACCAATGTTTCGCGTCCCCTGATAGTCTCAAGCAGTAATAACAGTGGAAATCAAGTCACTCAAATAATTTGATGGCATGCTACCCTAAATGAGCACCATGGGCATTGCGATTACTCTGTCTAGGAAAGAGTGCTTGTCTTCTCCCTTCTTAATTTGCTCAAGGGATCATAAATGCTTATTAGCATTGCCACAGTAATTTCTCCTTAAGGGAGACCACTGACAACACTCGCTAAACAGAGAGTCTTCCCTTAATACTTCATATGATACGTGGGCGTTAGCAAGGCAAAATTATACAGAAACTTTGTGAGCTGCTTTATCTGAACTGACATTTATTCTGTGCCTGCTTAGGTTTTTAAAAATGGAATGTGCTTTGAGAGAAAAAAGCAGAAACAAATCAGCATGCAAATAACGGCATCTTAAATTGTACTTTGCAAGTAATAATCTCGCTAGATCTTAATTACGCTCATCTACTGCTATTTTAGAAAACATGATTCGGCAGCACAGCTGATTCACAGTGGCATGCTTACCAGACAAAGTCCTGCAAATATATTTGAATACAAGGCCAAGCAATTTTAAAATAAAGAGGAAACTTGACATGCATTTCGATTGGGAAAGCAGGAGAAATGATGTTCTTTTGGCAGTCCTGTGGGGTGACATATTGTGCCAGCTCTTGCTTAAATGAGATTGAGTATCCTCTCCATACTACACAACACAATTTCAAATCTTAACTGCTGTACTGTAGTCTGGCTGTCATCTTCATTTCTGTTATGTGTTTATTGGGATAATGACTAGGAGAGTCTGGCTATATAACGATACTCCCTGGAGCTCAATCTCCATGTTCTCCTGCTAAACAGTTTGAAGACTATTGACTATTGCCCTCTTCTGGTGAAAACTACAGACTACATGCCAGGAAAAGCTATTATAATACCAATAGAGAATAGATGATTATGGTAAGGTCATGAACAACATTAAAACAATCTGATTTTGACAAATCTGAAGAGAAAAATTGATTTAGGCCCTATGATGAGAGGGAACCATTAAGGTCCTGTGTGACATAAAAATGTTATCCTAAACCCAGTAAATACATCTTTTGACACTTTTGATATACATTATAGTCCTAAAGGGCTGTGTTCAGATTGGAATATTAGCATACTGCTTACTGCATACTGTGTGCATTTAAAAAAAAAAAAAAAAAAAGTACCCTAGTGTGTGAAACTATAAAGCAGTATGCCACATGTTGTCACATGACCACAGTTGGGAAATATGTGGAAATATGTTCCCCTTAACAACAATGTGCAATTACCTTTAAATTGTAACATTTTTAGATAAGACAATTTAGCTTGTGCAGGATTATGATGCATCGGCCAATGTACTATTAGTACAATAGAAAAAATGCTAATTTAGTTTACAGGTATAGAAATATAATAATTTAATTGCCCATATTTTAATTGAACACTATTCATTTAAACTCAATGATTTCACTCAACTTGTCTATAGGTTTCAATGAATAGCAAATTAATGTACATCTAACTCATGGAATTGTTGAATAATAATAACTCCAAGAATTACAATAAATATTTTAATAAGCAATAATAAGTAGCAACATGCCACTCGGTGCCTTCCGTGCCAATTTAGTCAGGGCATCTTACCTCAAGAGTCTAATTTTATCTTTTCACTTCAAAATAAAAACTTTTTTTTTTTTTTTTTAACAAACTTTAATGTATCCACAAATTCCTCATTAACAAAAAGACACAAAAACCTTTGATATTCAATATAATATAATGTATACCCTTGAAAAAGTAAGGGATTACTTAGATTTTTTCTGTAATTTAATTACAGTTACTTTTGATGTAATTGCATTAAACACTGTGCAGACTACAGAAACAATAATAAATTATATAAAACAATAGTGGATTTAATATCAGAATTTAACATCTGATGTTAAAATGTATGTTTTTAATGTAACCTTATAACTTTAAATAGGGAGAAGAATAATTTAAAAAATAATTGCAATTTTATTTAATAATTGCAATGCAATTTTATATTTATTTGAAAATATTAAAAGAACAATTTCATGTCTATCCTTGTATTGGTCGAGGTTAATATGTGATTTAGAAAGTAATTAGTACAGTAATCAAATTACACAGTTGAAAATGTAATTAGTAGCTAGAAATTAATTACAATCCAGTTTCCAGAAAAGTTGGGACATTTTGTAAAAGGCAATAAAAATAAAAATGATTTGTTTATTCTCTTGAACCTTTATTTAACTGACAAAAGTAAGAAAGGATTTCCAATGTTTTCACTGGCCAACTTAATAGTATTTTGTAAATATAAACAAATTTTGATTCTTGATGGCTGCAACACACTCCAAAAAATTTGGAAGGCAAAATAAAAGATTATATCCAAGTTAAACAGTTTTGAAATAGTCCACAATTAGCAAGTGAATTGGTATGGTGAGGGTATCGTGATTGGATATAAACAGAAGATCCACCTAAGGCTAGGTCTTTGCAAGCAAAGATGGGTTATGGCTCAACACTTTATGCCACATTTCATTAGAGAATTGTCAAACAATTCGAAAATCACATTTCTCAGATTGCAAAAAATTTAGGTCTTTCACCATTTTCCATACATAATATTGTGAAAAGATCCAGGGAATCCAGAGAAATCTCAGGCTGTCTAGGGTAAGGCAGGAAACCACTGTTGACTGTGCTTGACCTTCAAGCCCCCTAATGCATGGCACTGCATTAGAAACCATCATGCTACTGTGTATATATAGCCACATGGGCTTGGGAGTACTTTGTAAAACCGTCGGCACTTAACACAGTATGCCAATGAAGAAATGCAACTTGAATCTATGTTATGCAAGGAGAAAGCTTTACATCAATTCTATGCAGAGATGCTGGGCCTGAGCTCATCTCAGATGGTCAAAAGACAGAAATGTGTGCTGTGGTCAGATGAGTCCACGTTTCAGCTTGTTTTTGGGGAAAATGGACATCAAGTTCTCAGTCCTAGAGACGAAAGGGATCATCCAGACTTGCATCAGCCACAGGTGCAAGCAAACATCTGTCATGGTATGGGGGTGCATCAGTGCAAACGGCATGGGTGACTTGCATATGTATGACGTGCCATTGACATGGAGGAGAATACTGGGATTGTACAGAGACATACTGCCATCAAGATGGCATCTTTCCTGGGAAGCAAGACAATGCCATGCCTCATTCTGCATGAACTAAAACAGAGTGGTTTCGTAGACATTCTACAGAGTGGATGTGCTTGACTGGCCTGCAGTCCAGATCTGTCTCCTATTGAAACTGTATGGCCCATCATAAAAAGGAGACTCAAACAACGACGACCACAGACTGTTGATATCACCCTACTCTTTTGCTGTGCTCAAGTGTATCTCATACTCTCAAAAATTTTCAAAATGATTAAGTTAGTTCTGGTATCTTTTAGATTTTGCTATTTACCATATCTCTGAACATCCAAAGAGGATTTTTATCATTCTGTTTCATCATACTTTCAAGTAGATGAAAAGGGTCAACAGACACCCCCTACTCATGACCCCTCCCCCTCGTAGCCCCCCTTCCGGTGATACCGGAAGAACCTTTATTTGTGTTTGTCAAGATGGCGGCTGGAATGTATCTAGAGCACTATTTGGACAGTAAGACTATTGTCTTTGTTTCGATATTCATCCCCATAAATAAACATCTTCCGAGTTCACAGTGTTCAGCATGTCTGCACGTTTCACCTACATACACAATTTACATTAAAACGATCGCGCAACTATATAAAACCGCTAATAAGACATTAGTACGGTTATTGGGCTCTGAAGCTAACGGGCTAACGGTATATGTAAACAGTGTTATGATGTGAATGATGGTTTTGTTGATAAGTTTGGTTGGTGCGGTGTCCGATAAATGTGGCAATATAATGTTGCTACTATTTAAACAATTAAATAATGTAAATAAATATAAGGGAACAATAAAGCTCGGTGTCAAGCATTGAATGCAGTGTTTCAGCACAATCGAGTTCGCTTGCGCTCATACAGATGGAAATCGTTTACTGTAGTGCTGGTACTGTAATGCGCAGAGCCTTATGGATCAGTTTATGAGCTTGATATTAGTGTAGAAGATTTATATGTCATTTGATCTGTTTTAGGCATAGAGAATCTGCCTTTTGAACTGCAAAGGAACTTCCAGCTGATGCGAGATCTGGACCAGAGGACAGAGGGTGAGTCTACACTGTAGACCTGCCTCTAAATCAGTACAGTAATATAGAATAATATCTTTATATCGATATTACATTTATATTTCATGACTGATTGTGTGGAATAGTACATCTCTCTGAAGTGGTTATTTTGCAGTGTCCGTTACACATTTTACATGTACTTACTACAGTAATAACAGTAAATGACATAATTGCATAACAGTAAATTGCAAAATTACAAGCAACTAGCCCTAAACCAAACCTAATCATATAGTAAGGGCATGTTGTTTATTAATTTTACTCAGTACTAATTTGTATAATTACATTGTAACATGGGTATCTTAAACTAAAGTATAACCTTTACATTTCTTCTTTCTGTAGATCTGAAAGGGCAGATTGATTCTCTGGCTCGTGAATACACAGCTAATGCTCGGACGTTGTCCTCCGAACAGAAGCTCTCGCTGTTAAGACAAATCCAGCAGTCTTATGGGAAGTGCAAGGAGTTTGGAGATGACAAGGTCCAGCTTGCAATGCAAACCTATGAGATGGTTAGTGTGAATTTGCATTTACTCCTTGCAAGTGAACTATTATTAACTACTGCAAATTCTGTACACTATCTTTTGAAAGATTTTTTTTTTTAATTAATTAATACTTTTATTCAGCAAGGATGCATTAAAGTGATCAAAAGTGGCTGGAAAGACATTTATAATTTGACAAAAAGTGGCTAGAAAGACATTTATAATTTGATTTATTTGTTTCAAATAAATGTTGTTCTTTTAAACTTTCCATTGATCAAAAAAATCCTGGAAAAAGTATCACAGTTTCCACAAAAATATTAAGCAGCACAAAAACATTTTAATAATAGTAAGAAATCTGCCTTGAGCAGCAAATCAGCATATTAGAATGATTTCTGAAGGATCATGTGACACTGAAGACTGGAGTAATGATGCTGAAAATTCAGTTTATGCATCACAGGAATAAATTACATTTTAAAATATGTTAAAATAGAAAACAGTTTTTTTAAATTGTGATAATATTTCACAATATTACTGATTTTACTGTTTTTTTTTCCTATCAAATAATAGCAAAATCGAATCGACCCAAACTGTTAAATGATAGTGAATATTGAATACAATATCTCACAAAAGTGAGTACACCCTCACATTTCAGCAACCATTTTAGTATATCTTCTCAAGCGACAATATTATAGAAATGAAACTTGGATATATTTTAGAGTAGTCAATGTGCTGCTTGTATAGCAGTATAGATTTACTGTCCTCTAAAAATAACTCAACATACAGCAATTATTGTCAAAATAGCTGGCAACAAAAGTGAGTACACACCATAACTGATGTACGTCGTTTAACCACGCAAAGCCACATGTCCTATTCATATGACATGTTCATGTTTTTGTCTGCTTGACAGGACCATACAAATGTGTATATCTTGTATTAGAGCAGTTAAAATTTGGTGCTTTGAGTACAATTCTCTCATACTGACCACTGGATGTTCAACATGGCACCTCATGGCAAAGAACTCTCTGAGGATTTGAGAATTAGAATTGTTGCTCTCCACAAAGATGGCCTAGGCTATAAGAAGATCGATAACACCATGAAACTGAGTTACAGCACAGTGGACAGGGTCATAGAGAGAGGTTTTCCAAGACGGGTTCCACTCAGAACAGGCCAAAGAAGTTGAATCAAAGAAGTTGAGACCTTGTGCTGTGCGTCAGGTGCAGAAGCTGGCTTCAAAAAACAGATGCATGAGTGCTGCCATCATTGCTTTAGAGGTTGCAGAAGCGGGAGGTCAGCTTGTCAGTGCTCAGACCATACACAACAAGTTGGTTTGCATGGCCGTCGTCCCAGAAGGAAGCCTCTTCTGGAGCTGGCTCACAAGAAAGCCCGCAAACAGTTTGCTGAAGACAACCTGTCCGAGAGCATGAATTACTGGAACCATGTCCTGTGGTCTGATGAGACTAAGATAAACTTGTTTGACTCAGATGGTGTCCAGAATGTGTGGCGACACACTGGTGAGAAGTACCAAGAGAATTGTGTCTTGCCTACAGTCAAGCATGGTGGTGGTAGCATCATGGTCTGGGGCTGCATGAGTGCTGCTGGTACTGGGGAGCTCTGCTTCATTGAGGGGAACATGGATTCCAACATGTACTTTGACATTCTGAAACAGAACATGATGCCTTCCCTTCAGAAACTGGGCCGAACGGCATGATAATGACCCCAAACACACCGCAAAGATGACAACTTCCTTTGCTGAGGAAGCTGGAGGTGATGTCTCCTGTCTCCTGACCTGAACCCTATTGAGCACCTGTGGGACATCCTCAAGCGGAAGGTGGAGAAGCGCCATGTGTCTAACATCCAGCAGCTCCGTGATGTCATTATGGAGGAGTGGAAGAGGATCCCAGCAACAACCTGTGCAGCTCTGGTGAACTCCATGCCCTGGAGGAGTAAGGCAGTGCTAAATGGTGCTCACACAAAATATTGACACTTTAGACACAGTTTTGTTCACTTGTTCACTTAGGGCGTACTCACTTTTGTTGCCAGTTATTTAGACAATAATTGCTGTATGTTGAGTTATTTTTAGAGGACAGTAAACCTATACTGCTATACAAGCTGCACATTGACTACTCTGAAGTATATCCAATTTTCATTTCTATAGTATTGTCCCTTGAGAATATATAATAAAATGGTTGCTGAAATGTGAGGGGTGTACTAACTTTTTGTGAGATACTATATATTGTAAAATGTTCTTATAATGTACATTTAGTTGCTTTATATTTCCATATGATGTTTCACACTTCATTTATTCTATGCTTTTAGGTGGATAAGCATATCCGAAGGTTGGATACAGACCTGGCTCGCTTTGAGGCCGACCTCAAGGAGAAACAGATAGAAAGCACCGATTACGACTCTACCTCCAGCAAGGGCAACAAGAGTGAGTGTTGTGCTTTGGATAGGTACTTATGTCTGTTATTGCTGTTCTGGCACTTGCACATCTCCTGTGTGAATCTCTGTACATCAACAGTGTTTCTGATGGTTGTTTATTGTTTGAAGGTGATCATCGAGGACCCAAGAAGAAGGAGGTGACTCGCACTAGGTCAAAGGTGAAGAACTCTGATGATGACTGCAGCTCCAAGAGCGGACAGAAGAAGGTCAAACTCACGCAAAGGTGAGAATCACACACATTCTGTATGATAATTCTGTTTGTATAATTAAAGTGTAATTTTTGTGCTGCTTATGACACCAAACAGAATTGCAGAAACAATGCTTTTCAAACTGGTTTGACTTTGTAATGAAACATTTCTGCTTTGTACACTTAGTACATAAATACTACTATTCAAAGGTTTTGTTTTGTTTTTTGAAAGAAGTTAAAGGGTTAATTCACCCAAAAATAAATATTTTCTGTCATTACTTACTCACCCTCATGTCGTTCCACACCCGTAAGACCTTCGTTCATCTTCGGAACACAAATTAAAATATTTTTGAAAACATCTGATGTCTCAGTAAGGCCTGCATTGAAAGCAAGTTAATTTACACTTTCAAACACCCAGAAAGCTACTAAAGACGTATTTAAAACAGTTCATGTGACTACAGTGGTTCAACCTTAATGTTATGAAGCGACGAAAAAAAAAAACTTTATTCAACAATATCTAGTGATGGGCGATTTCAAAACACTGCTTCATGAAGCTTAGAAGCTTTACGAATCGTTGTATCATTTCTTTGTAGTGTGTATCAAACTGCCAAAGTCACGTGAACTATTGAAATTTCAAAACACTCGTTTACTGAATCACGTGACTTTGCTGCTCTGAACCACTGATTCAAAACAAAAGATTTGTAAAGCTTCAAAGCTTTTATTCAGCAAGGACAGTTAAATTGATCAAAAGTGACAGTGAAGACTATTTCTATTCCAAATAAATGCTCTTCTTTAGAACTTTCGATTTGTCACAGAATCCTGAAAAAAATTGATCACTGTTTCCATAAAAATATTAAGCAGCACAATCAATGTTTTGAACGTTGATAATAAGAAATGTTTCTTGAGCAGCAACTCAGCATATTAGAATGATTTCTGAAGGATCATGTGACACTGAAGACTGGGGTAATGATGCTGAAAATTCAGCTTTGCCGTCACAGAAATAAATTACCAGTTACAGTTAAAACAATTATTTGAAATTGTAATAATATTTCAAATTATTTACTGCATTTTTTGGGTTTCAAATAAATGCAGAAGCAAAGAGACTTCTTTCAAAAACATTTTTAAAAAATTGTTAAATCTTACAGACCCCAAACTTTTGAATGATAGTGTATGTGCCACAGACAGGACAAGTTTTTTGTTGTTGTTGTTGTTTTCATCTTTTAATAGAGATTTGCTTAGACTGCAAGTCATAGATGTTGTGATGTTGAATAGATTTCAAAGGAGAGGGGAACTGGATCCTGTACATAAATATTTAAGAAGTTGTTCTGAAATACATTTTTAATGTTTAGAAATACCAAAGGGCTAGTGGTTTGCCCTACAGTCTGTCAAAATGCACCAAAAAAAAAAAAAAAACATTCCAAAATAAAATTGTATTAAGACTCAGAAGTAGAAAAAATGGAATTCCGTTTTACTATTTCCTTTTACCTTCCAGCTCTGAGTTTTCAACCCCGGCTGTGAACTTTGGGAACGTGCACCCCTCAGATGTGTTGGACATGCCAGTAGACCCCAACGAGCCCACCTATTGCCTCTGCCATCAGGTTTCGTACGGGGAGATGATTGGCTGTGACAATACAGACGTGAGTCTCCTTCCTCATTTAATGCACTGAGACAGAGGCCAACACACTCACAGCCTCTCATATCTTATTGCTTACATATAGATATTTATTTATTTTATTATTTGATTATATTTATTTCACTATTAAAAGTAAAAATGGAGGTTAAATATCTAGTCATGTACCAGGGCTCCAGACTGCGCCTAAAACGGTCACATTTGCAACCAAAAATATTAATTTATGAGTTATATTTTTGATGAGTACACCACTGGTGACAATATAAATTTACATGTTATGATATGAAAAATATGCATGTAATGCCCTTTTTACTTGTGTGTTCTATGATGAGTAGCCTATCAAATCTTTTGTTGTGCTGACATAATAAATGAGACTGTTTCAGTGTGTGGGGGGGGGGGTGGGGGGGGGGGGCCGCTAGATACGCACAGGGAAAGTGAGGATCAGCTTTCTACATCAGAAAAACATGTAAAAACAAAAAAGCAGTGGCTATTTGCACTAAGTAGATGCTATTTACACTAAGTGCAAATAGCATATTTTCTTAGCAATAGATGCTCTTTACACAGTGCAAATAGTTGTAGATGCTATTTACACTAAGTGAAAATAGTGATATATTCTATTTACACTATATAAAAGAAGCAGTTCTTTGCAATAAGTGCAAATAGTTGTTAGATGCTATTTATAGGCTACTTATAAATAGCAGCAGATTATTTGCACCTCAGTATTGTTGGAATACTAACATACAGGGTGGAATAATAACATAAGAGTGTAAATGACTGTTTATTAAAATTATTGAATGGATGCTGCCTTATTGGGACAATAAAGCCCCCCCTACACCTACCCCTAACCCTACCAGATAAATACTTTATTATTAGACACTTGTTAGGCACTTTATTTCCACTTTTCAAATATTTTCTTCATTTTTATTGGGCATAAATGCCTTTCCGATCTGATATGTGATGCGAAAAGGGAGAAGAGTGAGTTTGGCAAAAGAGGGTTTGAACTCGGGTCAAACGCGTCAAAAGCTACTCCCCCGCACCATACTCCCTACTACCTACACTGCAGGCTTTTTTAAACAGTCCCCCTAACACTGCCGAAGAGGTGACAGAGCACCTGCTAATAAAAAAGCAGGCTCCGGTTGTTCCAGCATGAGAGATAGAAAACAACAGAGACACAGAGGATCATCTTTCCCTGTCAATGAATGAACACCCAAGTAAAAATGCAGAAAGGCAGTGTCTATTTCATGCACACATCATGGATAAACTACAACAGGTAAACATGTTAACTATGTGGACGCTAACAATATCATTAACAATTCTCGCTTTTAATCAATACTGAAATCGATTCTTATTCTCAAGATCTTTTAGTCTATTCTGTTTTCTGTTGCTGCTTGAACTTTCCATTATTTGTAGTTCACCTCCCATCCAATAATCACAATAAGCTTTGTGCTTTGTTACTTTTAATATGTTTGTTACTTTTAATAAACAATGTCTCCACTTTTATATTCTGACTCTTTAATGTGCCGTGACAGCTGTAGCGCCTCAGTTCAAGGGGCACGTGAACTGATCATCTCTTCCTCTTTACTACTAGTTATAGCATGAAATAAACATGAATGAACATCAGAAGGTATGCTGAACGATGCAGTACAACTTTTTGAAATGTATCATGTCTCATGTAATCGCTCAATCAGTGTTTCAAACATGGAAAGACCTCAATAAAGCCTCTTGAGAACAACATGTCACATAATTTACCTCACAATAGCCATTCAATGTCCATAAACTCGTTAGTCAGCTAGAAAAAAAATAACTATAGAGAGGGGCATTTTGTTCAATTTATGCACTTTATTACATATTAAATTTTTACTTAATCTGTTGACTTCATAATGATAAAGAATGGAAGGAGCTAAATAAAATTCAACATTGCCTATTTGAATGTGAAGAGCCTCCTCTCAGATATTACTAATGAAGAAAAATAGACTGGGTGTGTGCGAGACATGCATTGAGGAGGAGGCCAAACTACACTCAATGGCCATGTGATGCTGACATAATTATTGTCCCTGAAATTGGCTCAGATTCTGTGTAAAGAACAATTACTTGTGACTGTATATAGTTGTTCAGTTCCCAAAAGCTGTTCAGTTCCCATTTTTAAGTGAACCTATGGGCACTTTTGGCACCTTTTTTTCTTATAGAAGCCCATGGCTCCGTAATAGATTGTTTTTGTCTGGAGCCCTGTAAACTTCATTCCTTGATTGCTACATTATATTAAAGCCGATTCCTATACATTTATATTCAGAGTTAATATTCTCATGTTAAATATGTGTGTTTCTCTTTCTTTAGTGTTCTATCGAGTGGTTCCACTTTGCCTGTGTGGGTCTGACCACCAAGCCCAGGGGGAAATGGTTAGTAGTAATGGGATTTTGCCTTTGAAACTGATGCAATTCAGTGCTGCCAGACATCAGTGTAAAAATAGACATTTTAGTCTGAAGTAACTCATTAAATAAACCCATACTGAATTACGTTTCTAGTGAATTAATTTACTTGTATATTTCAACATTTGCCTCTTTTTCCTTCTACATCAGGTACTGCCCAAGATGTTCACAGGAGCGGAAGAAAAAATGAACATACAAATTCACAGAGAGGGAGGTAGAGGCAGACGCAAGGGTTGAAAGTGTTTTTAAGGCCCTCCATAGACACTAATATAGATCCACTCTCTGCTTAATCTGGTGCTTGTCGTCCTCTTTTCCATCTTCACATCCCTCTCTCAGCCAGACAGTAAGAAGAGATGAAGGGGGAAGATGAAGGAGGTTTAGTTTTTAATTTATGTGTCCAGTAATGAAGATGACTTTTGTTATGGAGTGTTTTTGGTTCTGCATTATTTTATATTCTTATATTTTGGGTTTGTTTATTTGGATTGTCTTTTCTAAAGCTCATTTTAAACACATGAACTCAACAGTCAAAACAGTCAGGGAGCATATCAACACTCGATCTCACAGTTCTTTTTTACGGTTTTAATTCCAGACTGGATAATTGCTAAATGTGAGTATCCTTCTCAGATGGTTTCTAATATAGGATAATTTCCTACTAGTCTCAGTTTTTGCACAACTGGTCCTAGTACAGGCTTGAAACCGATCCTTAACTTATTTTCTCATTTCAATATGCATAAAAGGGCAAGAGTTATATCAACATACCTCACCAGATCTGAGATGTTTATATGACAAACCAGCAATTACAAAAAAAATAGCTGCTCACTGGGATCATTTAACTTGATTTTTACTTACACTCAGTACAGAGCCTTTCCACAACTGTGTCTTTGTCTTACATTCACAAATCCTGCACTTGAAGACCACCTCTTCACTTCAGGTCCATTCCACAACTGTAGATCTCAATGCAGGCTTTTTTATGGTGCTTATTGTTACACACTACTTAGATCGTATTGACTCGGTCGTATTCCAGACTGTTGAAAAGCATTAACACAGCATGTAACGTTCAGTTGAATCGCTCTGACACCTGGTCATTATTTAAATGCATTTTCTTTTGTAACCTATGAATTAACTCTAGTATTGCTGTGAGTTAAGCAGCAGGGTTCTTTGCGACTGGATTTTGGTGCTTATGAATATATTAAAGATGATTGGTTTGGTTAAATGCGTGAAATACACAGTAGAGCTTACAATGGTTCCTAGTCATTGTGTTGACGTCGTTAAAGCAGTATGATACTTTTTGCGAGATGTCAGAATCAAATGTATTGATATCAACTTGTATTTAAGATTCGGTTGTTTTAATAAAGCAATCACAGGTGTGTCAGACAATGCAAACAGTTCATAACCTGGTGCTACACAGTGTGCTTTTGGTGCCGGTTCTAATTGATTATATTGTCTGGTGTACAATGAAGGGTTTGTGTCATGTGTTTTTTGCCTTTGTGATGTTGCTTTGTGATTTGATTGTTCCTGATATTCTAGAGTACTGTACTAATGTCAGATATTGGGTCTGGTGTCTTCCATGCTAAATGAACAATGCCTGATTCTGAAAGTGTCATTGTGTCTTTTGGTCATTATTTCAAAAAGAATTCGTAGGTGGCTAATTCGTACAAATTCATACGATTTGCCTAAACCCCAGTAATGGGTAGGTTTAGGGGCGGGGTTAGGGGTAGGTCATTCGTACGAATTTGGCAACTCATAAAATACATATATACGTTTAGCAAAAAACATACTAATTTATTAAAAAAAAAACATCTTATGAATTCGTACAAATTAGCCGCCTCGTAAAATACATACGAATTGCCGTGAGATCGGGTTGGTTTTGACATGTACACACAAAATTACTATTACGTTCATGGGTCAATTTGACCCGCATGTTTTAATGTACTAAGGCAACTATACAGACCCAAAATAATAAAATTTTTTGGTTATTTTTTTATTTATTTATTTATTTTTTACTACCCTTTAAAGCTAAAAAAGGAGCTTTCTCCCACTTATTTCAATACAAAAAAATATTTTGTCAGCCATATATGCTAAAAAATTAAGTACCATTTCTTTTTTCAATCTATCTGAAATACTGTCTAACCTACATTGTTTTTCTTGAAATTTTGTGACTTTTTCTCATTTAGGGTCATGAACATGCATGCAAAGTTTCAGCACGCTGATGTGTTGTGAATAGGGTGACCACCATCAACCAAACCAAATGTGGGACAATTACTAAGTTTGTGTGGGACATATTACCAACACTAAAACATAACCTGAAACTGTTATATAATGTCTATCTAACTTAATAAAAATATTTGTATTCTGCCTTTCAGCTGATAAAAATACTTTGTTCTTTAGTCCCTTCCAGAAAACACCATTACATCACAATGTAACATGTCTTTATTTTACATGTCATTTAAATTCAATATCACTGAGCCCAAAGGCAGCATTGACTTGGACATGTTGTTCCCTTTTCTTGTGTGATTCGCATGTGCTGTGATGCCTAACGTCATATTCTTCTCCATGTGAAACAGAAAAGCTGCTTTTACATAGACTGCAAAACACTCTTTCGGTATCCCCTTCTATTGGCCTCACCCAGGTATATGTCCTAGCCCAGTCTTTACTAAAAGAACATTTTCTCTTTTTTGTTGCAATTATGCCGCCTTGTAAAAAGCCGTCACAACCTACTAGTGACCGTGTTTACTTCTTTCTTTTCAACCCTTTGATAGGATTTAAAAAACGGCTATTTGTCTAAGGCGGGATGTTACTTCTGACGAAGCGCTGTTAAATATAGGTGAAAAACTACGCTGCAAAAAGAATAATTAAAATGCTTTCTTAAAAAGGCAAAATAACGCATGCACATTTTCTTAATATGATCATTAAAAACCAACAGACTGATGAAAATGCAGTACATTTTCTCAATGTGACGTGAGGGACAAGGGGTGAAAATGCGGTGCGGTACAATGCAAAGCGGGTTGGGTGGTCACCCTAGTTGTGAAATGTGCATACAGAAATTTTATATTTTATATAATTTGTACATTCTTACGGTTCATGAATAGACAGCTATTCAAAAGCAACTACAGACCCAAAATACAAAACACTTCTTTGTCAGAACTCTTCATCTCTAGTCCTGAAGTGCGAGTGTCTTGCTGAGTTTAACAACTTTTTATTTTCAACGTTTGTGAAAATAAAGTTGTTTTACCTGTTAACTGTCTGAGCATAGACTTGAAAATGACTTTTCCAACTTAAATTGTTAAAAATCTTGAATACTTAAGAGACTTAAAGGGATAGTTCACCCAAAAATGAAAATTCTGTCATCATTTATTTATCCTCAAATTGTTCCACACCTGTACAAATTTCTTTGATCTGCTGAACACAAAGGAAGATATTTGGAAGAATGTTTGTAACCAAGTAGATCTCTCCCCCCATTGACTACCATAGTAGGAAAGAAAAATAAAATAACATGTTCAACTCTAAAACTTCAAGAAAATCAAAGTTAAATATCTGAACAAGTTCTGTGTCAAATTTTAGGTTGATATCTCAAAAAAAGAACTTTCAGTCAGATTTTTTGTGCACAGTACCAAACATGAAAACTAGAGTCTGAAAGCTTTCAAATGATACATAGTTTGTCAAGATTTCTTTAGGTTTAGACTAAGATATTACTGTTATAAATGTATAATGGCAAGTGTCTCACAGGTGTGGGGGAGGGACAGTCTTAAAAAAATGGTTAAAATTTTTTTTATAAATCATAAATTCAGATATTTATGCTTTGTAATGTGTAAAAAAAAGTATTGATATTAAAAGTTAAACATTAAAAGTTTTTTTTTTAAGAAGTCTCAAGAAAATACAGTAATATTGTGAAATGTTATTACTATTTAAAATAACTTTCTTTTATATACATTTTAAAATTTTATTTATTCATCTGATGGCAAAGCTGAATTTTCAGCATCATTACTCCAGACTTCAGTGATACATGATCCTTCAGAAATCATTCTAATATGATGATTCAGTGCTCAAGTAACATTTCTTATTATTATCAATGTTGAAAACAGTTGTGCTGCTTAACAGTTTTGTGGAAACCGAGATACGTTTCTTTCAGGATTCTTTGATGAACAGAAAGTTTAATAAAAGAACAGCATTTATGTCAAATATAAATCTTTTGCAACATTATAAATGTTTCAGTGTAATTTTGATTTATTTAATGCATCCTCGCTGAATAAAAGTATTAATATCTTTCAAAGAAAAAAAATTGAACGGTAGTGTAGTATATGGTGGCAAAGCCTCTGAAATATCTATAAAGTCATTGCACAGTAAAGGAAAGTCCACGATAGTGTGATACTGCATTGCAGTTCTCATACAAACCACTAGAAGCGCCCTCTCACTTGTAAGAGATCCACATTGTGCATAATGCTGCAGTGATGCTACCCTTACTGCTTATGGTCCTCCTGGTGCTGCTAAAGTGCCTCCATAGAATTAAGTCCTTTATTGTAAATCGTTTTGATAACACATATTGAAAGTAAAACAAATATATTATTAAATTTGGAAATACACTGCACGATAGCATAAACAGCTTACGCACTTTTAATAGAGGTGTGGCTGCCTGCAGAGAGCGTCATTAGTTGTTGTTTCCGCCTAGTGACACTCAGCGGAAATTGCATTGTTTTTATTAACTGCAAACTTTCTACACATTACTTTACCTAGAACTAAATAAATGGATTCAATTAAATAATTTCAGTATGTACACAGTTAAAATTATGTACTTTCAAAAAGTAAAAACGTTAAGTGGCTGCATATGCATATTGGACACATTGATCTTCTGTAAGGAGTGTGCTTGGCAGAAAGAAGGAAAAAAAACTGCATTTCTTATTTATTGAGCTGTGAGGATGAGCAAGATGCCAGACAGAACATCATTCTAACCTCCTGGGGATTGCCAAGGCTTTGGGCAAAGTCATCCCACAGCTCAGTGAGTATATGGACACATAACAAATGCTGTGTGAATGGAATCAGTATCATTTATCGAAGAACTTTCTTCAGTGCAATATTTATGACTATGTGCACTCCAGCTAACAGACAGATAGATCTATTTTACCGGTCAAAAGTTTGAAATAATTAAGTTTTTTTTTTTTATGTTTTTTTTTTTATGTTCACCTAAGCATTTATTTCATCAAAAATACAGTAAAAGTTTGGGGTGTGGAAAGAAAGAAAGAAAGAAAGAAACTTATAAAAATAACAGTGAAGACATTTATAGTGTTACATAAGATCAGCAAATCATCATATTAGAATGATTTCCGAAGGATCATGTGACACTGAAGACTGGAGTAATGATGCTGAAAATTCAGTTTTGCCATCACAGGAATAAATTAGATTTAAAAAAAATATTCAAATAGAAAAGAGTTGTTTTAAATGGGTATTTCCATCAAATAAATGCAGCTTTGGTGAGCATTCTTTCAAAAACATTATAAAATCCAAATTCTTTGACCAGTACTGTATAGGGTTATCACATCCACTGAGTCATTCTGGAGTGGCTAGAACTCATTTATGATTCTTTTCATGTTTGAATACTTACTCTGGTCAACCAACAGACATTATTATCTTACAGTCACATTTAGCAAGTGCTATTCACTCTCCATTATAGTGATTATACATGTTTAACTTCTAATTGTTTGCATAATGACTTTTGATAACTATGACTCTTGATTTTCTTGATATTTGACGTGATGACAAGATTGTCATGGAGCTGCCAGTGGGCCTGTAAACCTTCATCTCCCCTCTTGTCATCCCAGATCACTTCACACAGCATGTCATTATGTATAGGGCTAGCTGTGATGTTGATGAGTCACTGTATCTGAACTACTTATTTTCTATCATAGAACCCACTTAAGAAAATCTCTTTTTTTTTTTTTTTTTTTTTATTTTGTCCTAAGAGCAAAAAGTCAATTATTTGTCATAATACTGCTCTTTCATTTACTGACCTACCTCTCTCTACACTAAGATGAGTGTGAGGAGGTTAAGAAGGTAAGGATAACCAGCTGTCGCTTTGCGAAGACAGTGGCATATTGGCCATCTGGAGCACTGAGAGGATTTCCACTAGGCTGATCCACCTGTAAACTGCGCCCCCAATATAGATTACAGTATCTCACAAAAGTGAGTACACCCCTCACATTTCAGCAACCATTTTATTATATATTCTCAAGGGACAATACTATAGAAATGAAAATTGGATATATTTTAGAGTAGTCAATGTGCCGCTTGTATAGCAGTATAGATTTACTGTCCTCTAAAAATAACTCAACATACAGCCATATTGTCTAAATAACTGGCAACAAAAGTGAGTACGCCCTAAGTGAACATGTCAAAACTGTGTCTAAAGTGTCAATATTTTGTGTGAGCACCATTTAGCACTGCCTTAATGCTCCAGGGCATGGAGTTCACCAGAGCTGCACATGTTGTTGCTGAGATCCTCTTCCACTCCTCCATAATGACATCACGGAGCTGCTGGATGTTAGACACATGGCGCTTCTCCACCTTCCGCTTGAGGATGTCCCACAGGTGCTCAATAGGGTTCAGGTCAGGAGACATACTTGGCCACTCCATCACCTTCAGCTTCCTCAGGCAGTTGTCATCTTTGTGGTGTGTTTGGGGTCATTATCATGCCGTTCGGCCCAGTTTCTGAAGGGAAGGCATCATGTTCTGTTTCAGAATGTCAAAGTACATGTTGGAATCCATGTTCCCCTCAATGAAGCAGAGCTCCCCAGTACCAGCAGCACTCATGCAGCCCCAGACCATGATGCTACCACCACCATGCTTCACTGTAGGCAAGACACAGTTTTCTTGGTACTCCTCACCAGGGCGTAAGTTTATCTTAGTCTCATCAGACCACAGGACATGGTTCCAGTAATTCATGCTCTTGGACAGGTTGTCTTCAGCAAACTGTTTGCGGGCTTTCTTGTGAGCCAGCTTCAGAGGAGGCTTCCTTCTGGGACGACGGCCATGCAAACCAACTTGTTGTGTATGGTCTGAGCACTGACAAGCTGACCTCCCACTTCTGCAACCTCTAAAGCAATGATGGCAGCACTCATGCATCTGTTTTTTGAAGCCAGCTTCTGCACAAGGTCTCAACTTCTTTGATTCAACTTCTTTGGCCTGTTCCGAGTGGAACCCATCTTGGAAAACCTCTCTCTATGACCCTGTCCACTGTGCTGTAACTCAGTTTCATGGTGTTATCGATCTTCTTATAGCCTTTAGTCTTATAGGCCATCTTTGTGGAGAGCAACAATCTAAATCTCAAATCCTCAGAAAGTTCTTTGCCATGAGGTGCCATGTTGAACATCCAGTGGTCAGTATGAGAGAATTGTACTCAAAGCACCAAATTTTAACTGCTCTAATACAAGATATACACATTTGTATGGTCCTGTCAAGCAGACAAAAACATGAACATGATGAATAGGACATGTGGCTTTGCATGGTTAAAAGATGTAGAGCTGTTATTACTTAGGGTGTACTCACTTTTGTTGCCAGCTATTTTGACAATAATTGCTGTATGTTGAGTTATTTTCAGAGGACAGTAAATCTATACTGCTATACAAGCAGCACATTGACTACTCTAAAATATATCCAAGTTTCATTTCTATAGTATTGTCCCTTAAGAAGATATACTAAAATGGATGCTGAAATGTGAGGGGTGTACTCACTTTTGTGAGATACTGTATATATTACATGTGTTTACATATGCATTTGACTGAGTTGCCCAAATGAAAATTTGATTGTTTCCCCAATGGTTAATTTTCACAGGGACTGTATGGACAAACACCAACATTTTTTTTACCAGTCTGCCCTGCATTGTTAACCTGTTAAAAATAAAACTCTGTTTACTAATTATTGTGACGTCATGTTCAAGATGGATATGATAATGAGGGTGAGATTGCGGTGCCACACAATGAAGTCCTCTGTTTATGCTTTTCTGAGTCTTGCTTTGTTCTTCTATTCAACTGTAAAAGACTTTGTAAACAGTGTTGAATAAAGCTTTACTGTCTACTTACTAATAGGCTAAATAATGTGAAACATATGCTTTAGATGTATTCTATTGTAAAATTATATTTGGAAAAAAATTTTTCACTGCATAGAAACCCAAGACCATAATACTGTACATCACAAACATAGATTTATATAGATTAAACATATTTTATAGCTTTACCCTGGTCCCAGACTCAGAGTTTCAGTTTTATACTATGAAAATCTTTTATAATAGTACCCTTTTCTCTCAAAAGTTAGTGTGCTTAGTTTCCAAGGAGACAAAAGTGTCAGTGAAGTGTACTATAATTACAACTATAATTTTCACAAACTATGGAAACAGTAAGAACATATTATGCTATGTATAATGTAATTATAAAATTACAGCTAAACATTCCATACATGTTTAATTCGACCAACATATAGGCCTATATAGAAAATAACACTGTGGCGGAAACATTCAAATAAAAAGTGTGTTTCAAAACAGCTGAATTTATGAATTTTCTACTTTTCTAAAGGTCCACATTGCCAAAAGTGTATATAGTTGAAGAAACCCGTACGTGTGTGCATAAATACATAATAGGCACGCTCTCCGTCACGATTTGTATCACACTGTTGTTGCCAATCACAGTCAGTGACTTTAAGGGTACACCTACGCTTACCGTAAATCCCAGAAACCTACAAACGCACATTCAAAATGGTGAGCTTAAATATTTCACAATAAAATATAACGTAACAATCCCTGGGTTTAAATGTCTTTTTTTACCTCATCAATTAAACTATACACGTTGAAGTCTACAAAACTGGACAAACTGTCGCGATGCGCGCGAGTGAGGCGCTTATACTAACTAATCACGGTAAGAAGGAGCCGCAGTTGCTCCCTTCATGTTTATCTCTGCTCTGAAGCCTGGCTGTTCCGTTATGAAGACGCGTTTAATCCTCACTAAGAAAACAAACTACGTCTGTTAAGGTACTGGTATAACAAATAGCATGCAAATACGCGTAACGCGTCCTTGTGTTACATTAATAGACTGTCATATAATTTAAAGGCTTCAGTTTGATCGGGTGTTAAACGGATTCATTCATTTGGTCCCACTGAATCGGACAAGTGTTTCTTCAGTTTATTAACTTCGGAGGATCATCTTTGAAGGCACACAGTTAAATCAGTGTTCATGCCGGACTTTGAGCATTTTAGATTTTCTCATACTAGAATGAATCCTGTATTGGGGGAGAACGTGTATTCGTTCCAGCAGAACCAGGTGACGGGCTTCGCGGACTCCGCATCATCGGGCCACTGGACCGATCCAGCGGGCCTTTTCTTGAGCGAACACACGGGTGGCTTCGGGCAAGATGGGTTTGACCTGGGCGCTTTACCACCTCCGGGAACACCGTATCTACACCTGGGTAACTATCTTCACCGGGTGTCTCCACCTCCTCCTGCTGCCACGGCCCTGCGTAACGACCTGGGATCCAACATCAGCGTCCTCAAAACTCTGAATTTGCGTTTCCGCTGCTTTTTAGCCAAAGTGCATGAACTGGAACGTCGGAATAAAGTATTAGAAAAGCAACTGCAACAGGCTTTGGATGACAATGCGGAGTGTGTGGAAAATAAAAAGCCTTTAACGCGAGATGTTGGGGTTCAAACCGACTTCGTTGGATTGTTTCCTGTTAGGCCAGACCTGATACCCATTCAAAACGCGAACGACACCGCATATCTGTCCGGAACTTTGTTGTCACCGACTCTCAACAACACCATCCTCCCTCTGGAGTCCAATAACAGGACAACCGTAGAAAACCTGAACCCAATCAATCTGACGGACTCTAATTCCAATCTCACCCCAAATTTCCCTATCAGCCCGATTGATCCTGCTCCAAAAACCATTAACAATATTAACGGGAAGTATGTTAGTACCGGGATTGGTTGTACCAGCAATCCTCCTCCCAGATTTCATCCTAGCTCTGTCTGGTCTTACAATCAGAGGTACAGCACCGGGCGTGAGTCGCGGGTCTCGGGTCCAGGTGTAGGGGTGTCGTCATGGGTGCCTCCAGACGGGGTGGGTGTCCAGATCGACACCATCACCCCAGAGATTCGGGCCCTATATAATGTGCTGGCCAAGGTAAAGAGGGAGAGAGACGAATACAAAAGGAGGTTAGTATGTGTGGAATGTCATGTTCCTGTAAATGGTTGTATAAAGCCTCAAAATGCAACTTTTACGCACAACTTTACGCACGCTATGCAACTTCTGTAGTAGCCTTTCCATGTCAGTTTCATCTAGTCACACACACACATACATATATATATATATATATATTAATTATATAATATATAATTAAAGAATCTTTTTGGATGATTATCCAAAAGTAAAGAATTCCCCTAATTTAAATAAAATTTTTGTCGTTTTGTAAACTAAAGGTTTTTCTTTTTCTTTCTTTCTTTCTTTCTTTCTCTTTTAGATTCCTTTTTCCTAATTTTTAGGACTGTTGCAATGTACCATTTCTGTATTTTGGGCTTGTGAACATTTTCAAAACATTTAAAAATTATTTTATTTTTTATATTGTAATCTGAGAGTACCTTAGTTTGTTAGATGTCATTAAAACACATGTTTAGAGGAATGTAATTCACAATCAATTCATTCAAGTGACTGCTAGCTAACATTGTATTAGGGCTTAAAGAGATAGTTCACCCAAAAATGAACATTTTGTCATCATTTACTCCCCCTTAAGTTGATCTGCTCGGTTACAAACATTCTTCCAAATATCTTCCTTTGTGTTCAGAAGAACAAAGAAATTTATAAAGGGTTGGAACAAGTTGAGGGTGAGAAAATGACAGAATTTTCATTTTGGGGGGAACTATCCCTTTAAGATTCGTTTTTGTTTTGTTGCTTTTTTTTTTTTTTTTTTTACTGAAAAACCTCATTACCATCATATGTCATGGCCATAACACAATATATTAATATCCACCACACATTATATAAAGCCTAGTGATATAGACCTGTGAATTCCGACATTAACATTTATGTTTCTAGCAGAATCTTTAACAAAACAACATCCACTATATAGCGCACATCCTCAGGTGAGATTACAGGTTAATTATAGTGTATCACTGAATATTCTTGTAATAGCTCTAACAGGGTTTTGTCTATTCAAGCCTGTGGCCCTCATAAAAATCTGGTATAGTAGATGTGCTCAGTGCAAATACATTTGTATGATGAATGTGTTTGCACTGAATAATTGCATTTGTTCTTTAGTAAGATAAAACTATTAGGGCTGGTTCACACTGACTCGATGTTTACATTTTCCCTTTTTTTTATGGAGTATTGAAGTAGCCTTTAAATAGTATTTCATAAACAGAATTCACTTACTGTATATTACTCTTCTTACTGTATCACAGAAAAAGTACTGTGCACAACTGTGTTAAAATGAACATTATGGGGGCATATTATTTCTAAACATATATCATCCTTGTGTCAGATACTTTGATATTATGAAAAATATGTATGTGAATTTTTTGTGGCTTTTTCAGTGTCATTTTTGCCCTAGACCCCCATTAATTAATTAAAAATCACTTTAGAATATAGTGAAAATGCTGTAGAATTATCCTTTGAGAAGGTTTTAATTGCATTCAATAGTTATTTCATTTTTAATGCTTATTTATTATTAATTTGTTATTTCATTTTTAAGGCTTATTTATTATTAATTTGTTTTATTTGACCACAATTTGACCACTACCTGATCCTCTGTCATTGTTATGTAGAACTTTTTTTCTTTTTGTCTTTTTATTTATAAAATTTATAAAAATGTTATATATACATTGGATAATTTGAATAGCTATTCATTTAATTAATTTAAATGATAAAATATGAATAATGCTAATTAGTATTAAATTATAATTTTGGGGGGGTTTCAGAACAATACATGACTAATGAGTAAATCCCCTGAATAACCCTTCCTCCTGACAAGTCTCTCTCTCCATCTCTCTCATTCTAACTTCAGCCGCCTCCCCTCTGCGCCTCAGCATCTGCAATGCAGTACTAAACTGAGTGCTGCTACTGCCAGGATGCCAATAGAGAATAATTTAACGATCTCTCTCTCTTACCTTCCTGTTCAGCCTCCCTAGACTACCACCAGCTGCCAAAGCTACTGAGTATCAGCCAAAATAGCTCAGTGAGGTTTATTGTATGTTTTTCTGGTATACTTTCTCAGTGTTTTTTTTTGTTGTGTATGTGATGCAGTGGCACCTGCTTTCTGTAACTGCTGATTCAGCTTTTAGTATATGCATTGGTGTGTTAAGAAGAAGGTTATGTGGATGTTATCTCAGTGTTACACTAACATAAATCACCTGCTGTAACACCTGCAGTGATACTGCAGTAATGGACTAAAATGGAAGGAGCTTGTGTGTGACCCGTCCTGCACTTCCTGTCTCAGGCAGTAGTGTGTATCCCTTATGTGTACAGTCTGGTGACACATTACGTAATGGCACAAAAAAAGGAGGGACATACAACATGAATACAGTACTATCAACCCAAACTGTAGGGTCATGTTATATGAGAGATCCCTGGAGATTCACTCACTCTTTGCTGGTGGTTGCACTTTTATGATGCGTGGATGTGTAGAATTTCATGTTTACTTTCGTAGAGTTGTTTTTTACACAATCAATTGTTTTATATTTACAGCTTTTTATATGCTAAGTATAACTTAGCCACCATTATAGGTTGTTTTACAGTCTGTTTTTTAATATTTTGAATGATCAAAGCCGAGGTATACAACCCATTAAATAGACATCAAATTAAATCGGGCATTTAACCCAATTGAAGGCATAGTTCACCCAAAAATGAAAATGATCCCATGATTTACTCACCCTCAAGCCATCCTAGGTGTATATGTCTATCTTCTTCCAGACAAACACAATCAAAGATATATTTAAAAATATCCTGGCTTTTCCAAGCTTTATAAT
The DNA here is from genome assembly GCA_037101425.1 of Elopichthys bambusa. Classification (NCBI taxonomy): domain Eukaryota; kingdom Metazoa; phylum Chordata; class Actinopteri; order Cypriniformes; family Xenocyprididae; genus Elopichthys; species Elopichthys bambusa. The sequence continues at coordinate 23,618,202 of CM074448.1, forward strand.
GGTAGTGAATGGGGGGCGAGATTTTGAAGCCCAAAAAAAAGCATCCATCCATCATAAAAGTAATCCATACAGCTCCAGGGGCTTAATAAAGGCCTTCCGAAGCAAAGCGATGGGTTTTTGTAAGAAAAATATCCATATTTAAAACTTTATAAATTAAAATAACTAGCTTCCCGGCAGACTACCATACGCATATGGCGCAAGTCGATTTGCGCCACAAGAGTAACCCCTGAGGCAGAATGTGAGTATCGTAAGCTTAGACGCCTCTCACGGTTCAAACAAATAGGGAATAGGGTTGTGCAACAAACTCAAGCTCCTCTTCTATTTTATCGAAATCCTCTGACATTTCTCCTTAATTTCTCGTTTTAGACTTCTAATTCGTGACCGGTGTTTTGTTTTGCTCTATACACTGCGCTTCCGCGTTCATTAGTGTGTCATGTGTCGGGTCAGAGGTTACTCTTCTGCCGCAGGCCGCCTGCTGGAAGCTAGATATTATAATTAATAAAGTTTTAAATATGGATATTTTTCTTACAAAAGCCCATCGCATCACTTTACATGGCCTGTATTAACCCCCTGGAGCTTTATGGATTATTTTTATGATGGATGAATGCATTTTTTGTTCTTCAAAATCTCGCCCCCCCATTCACTACCATACACTTTTAATAAAATTGAACACAATTTATGTATTTATTATAGTTAATTGGTTGTGAGAGACCTGATTTTATATAATTGGTTGTGATTGTGTTTAATGATTGGCCAATTCTCTCGTCTTATTAATTATTCTAGATGGGAAGAGGAATACACAATGCGGATGGATCTAGAGGAAAAAGTTGCAGAGCTTGAAGATGTAAAACCAAATCAATTTAATATTTAAATGAATTAAACTAAGAATCAAATCTTACTGTGTACATTTACTGCATCTGATGGCACTGTTGCAGGACCTGCAGGAGAGCGAGGTGTGCCAGGATGAACTTGCTCTGAGGGTTAAGCAGCTTAAAGCGGAGCTGGTTCTGTTCAAAGGCCTCATGAGCAATGTGAGTTAAGCACAATATTCATGTGACCTGACCTCAAAAATACCTCAGTAAGTAATTTAGTCAATATTGAAATAGACCGTAGAAGCACAAATAATGCTGAGTCCAGTCAAATGGTGTCCCACAAATGTCTTAGCAGAGTAATTGATCCTCTTTACTTGTCCACTCCATTTCAATTAGTCTCATCCTCACTTTATATTCTCTTTCATTTTCTCTTCTCCTTTAGAATCACTCAGATTTGGACAGTAAGATCCAGGAAAAGGCCATGAAAGTGGACATGGATATCTGTCGCAGGATTGACATCACGGCTCGTCTGTGTGATGTAGCACAACAGAGAAACTGCGAAGACATGATTCAGATCTTCCAGGTTTCTTTCATCATCACTATTTGCAGTTACAGTTACATGAAGTAGAATAATACATACTGTATCAAATAAATTGCTTGTTGTTAGTTCATTTTAGTTAATACATAACTAATGTGACCTTATTGTAAAATGCTTCTGTTTCAAATAAATGCTGCTCTTTTAAACTTTCTATTCTTCAAAGAATCCTTAAAATAATGTATTTCAGTTTCTACAAAAATATTAAGCTGCACAACTTTTTTTTTTTAAGATCGATTATAATAAGAAAATTTTCTTGAGCACCAAATCAGCATATTTGTGTGCAGATCATGTGACACTGAAGATTTTTATTCATATTACTGTTTTCCAGCAAGTAGCCACGCCTCCGTCAACTTTGAATCGCCGTCCTCGAAAACCAGCACCACAGACAATCAGAGGGAATGAGAGTGATGAACCAGTCAGCATCTCTGAAAGTGAGGAAAGCGGGAATAAGGAGGTGGAGATGTGTTGCTCATCAGCCAATCAGATCAATGAGGAGATGCAGAGGATGCTCAACCAATTGTAAGTGGCACCACTGAACGTCTGAAATTTCAGAGAATGTTGTTATTTTGACCACACACACTTTTAATACAGACTGTTTCAAATCATTTGAGAGAATGACTGTTTGTTTTTATGCCCCAGACGTGAATGTGAGTTTGAGGATGACTGTGACAGTCTTGCGTGGGAAGAGACGGAGGAAACTCTGTTACTATGGGAAGATTTTCCAGGATACACCTTCAGTGTTGAGAACCAAGGAGAGGTACATCTGTCTTTAATTCTTTAATAAAGAGATGGACTTTAAATTGCTGCCTTAAATTTAAGTACAATCAACTTGACTGTATAAGTTATTTAAATTTAAATTATATTAAACTGACTTTTTAAAAAAATCAGTTGAAACTTGTATAACTTAAAAAATTGAAAGTTACTTAACTTATTTTGATGAGTTATAGTAAGGTAAAAACTAGGGCTGTCAAAATGAATGCATTAACGCATGCAATAATTTTTTCATTTTTTCCCATCATCCTTTAGCTAGTGTTACATTACATGATCACGCTGTCATTCATTCAAATACTTTTAAACCATTCAAGCACAACAAGACACGAAAGAGAACTGTGTGGCTGTAAATCTCCTGTCTGTGTGATACAGAAAGCCACTTCAGACAGCGCTTGAAAAGACAAAATCTCCCAAAATTATGCCAAAATGCCTGTTTTGTCAAGTATGCTCGTAAGCATAGTCTTAACTTAATGTAAAGAGAGTGAGAAAACTGGATGCGTGTCAAATCCGCATCATATGTGCGGCAGGTCTTAAAGTTACAGCAGCCTAATAAACCTGTTTATGTAAAGATTGTTTTAAGTTCACATAAATTAAAAGTTGTTACATATTTTTTAAAGCCTAATAAATGTGAAAATTGGTATCTTTCAGTTATACTATGAAGTTATACTTTGAATGGCTGTAATTAATGGCTAAAATTGAGGAGAAAAAAATCAGACATCAGTAGCAGTATTGGTATCTGTGATACTGGCCTTCGTTCATAAAAAAAAGATGCCAAATTATACTGTCTTTATATTGTTTCTACATTAATTTGGAGATTAATATATTTTTATATTGAAATAATTTCACATTTAAACACTTTAATGTTTGGTGCGATTAATTACAGAAAAGTGTGTGATTAGTTACTTTTTTTTAATTGATTGATCACACTAGTAAAAACATGTTGTCATGATTTTTTAACATTATATGAAATAAATCCAGTTCATCCTGGAAAAAACAAGCAAAATGCATTTAAACAGCTGAACATGCAGACTCATTTAAATATCCAAATATAAAATTGTTTGCATTCGCATAATATTTATTTAAACCAAGTCATCAAATCTCAAGTTGTGATTTATACATTGTAAAATGTATTTAGCTTTATTTTTGTACTGTTGATTTGTTTTTTCATCCAAATGTCCCGAGCAGGACCCCAAAAAATACATGTCATACAAGCATAATATGAAAACACTCATGCTTTAATACAGTTTAGTGGTTTCTGTTGGCTCATCAGTTTTGCTATAAACAGCAAACGAATGAGAAAAAAACACTGAGTCGCCATTTTTACTGAATTGATACATTTCATCTAGATGTCTTTCTGTCTCTCTTTCTGCAAAAATATTTCTATCATTTTGAAAAAAGCTACAAAAATAACAGTTTTTTTCTTTTGCTAAATCACACTGCCTCATACAGCAAGACGAGTCCATAGAGAAGGTGATAAAGGACACAGAGTCCCTTTTCAAGTCCCGTGAGAGAGAATATCAAGACACCATTGACCAAATTGAGGTAAGAGCCTGTGCTTGTGCCTAAAAATCTAACTCTGTCTTTCTATTACTTTAAGTTTGTTGTGTGTTTGTCTGTACCCGTAGTTGGAACTGGCAACTGCTAAGTCGGATATGAACAGGCATTTGCATGAGTATATGGAGATGTGCAGCATGAAAAGAGGGCTGGATGTTCAAATGGAGACCTGCAGACGATTAATCACTCAGACTGGAGACAGGTACACACACACACAAATAAGGACTTTGAAAGAAGTCTAATCATGATAGTCATGTTATAGAGGTGCTCATAAATAACTACTTCAAAAGGAGACATCAAAATGTTTGTAGGGTTCAATTAATGGGCAATTTATAAATATTGCTGATTTTTTTTTTTCTAATAAAGAAGTTAAAAAGTGCATTTGAGCACATTTTATATAGCCTGTTAAATGTCAGTGTCTTTAGCAGGACACTTGGCACGTTTTGTATTGCCTTTTTATCCTATCACATATTTTAGTAATTATCATAAGTTAGATATCATTCAAAAGCTTAAACACTCAAAATTCATCCTGTGAACACCAGTTTGAAATTGGACATTGCATTAATGGAAATGCTACTTTAAAACCTTTTAGCAGGTTAAATTTTTGTGATATCAAATTTGATTTTGGAACATAACTTGGTTATACATATGGCTTTGATTTTCTAGCATTTTTAGAGTCCAAATTATTTAGTAAAACAAATTGTGTATAAAAAATTTTTGCTTTTTTGTATAATCTGCTGAGTGTCTTCTTTAAAACCAGTTAACAGGTTAATTACTACCTTTTCGATCACTATCGACTTAACCTCTGTCAGTTTTATTAATTGAAATAATATATATATATATAACATAATGAATGAGAAACAAAACAAATAAAAAAACAATAAAATATTTAAGGCACAAAGCATTTTTAAAGTTTTAAAGTCCCCCTGCAATCAATACTTTTATCCCATAAAACTTAAAAATTATCTTTGATAATAAAAATGACATATTTAAAAAAAATGACCCTCCACTCAATCACACCGGCTCGGACTACCTGATCCACTTGGTCAACTGTAGTTAATGCTACATGGTGCCAAGTAAAATTTTAGTTTAATTCAGCCATATATTTTTGAACCAGAAACTGATTCAGAAGAAGAGCGAATCATACAGGGTCATCTACAAGTCGATGTATCAGAATGGTAATGCGGTTTATGTATCACTCTCTAAAACGTCGGACACATAGCCTTTGATTGATATGATTAGCCTTTGACTTGGCTATATTATCAAACAGCTAATAATGTGTTTTGCTAATGTTACACAAACCACATTCCCATTCTCAGAGTCAGACAGCTGCCTGATAAAAATCAGCATTCTTAGAAACACTTTGAACATCATAGAAAGTGTAGAACAGTGTAGAAAAGCCCTACCTTCCAGCAGATGACCGTAAGCTTAGACGCATCTCGCAATTTAAACAAATAGGGCTGGGCAACAAACTCAAGCTCCTCTTCTCTTATATCGAAATCCTCTGACATTTCTTTTTGAAAAATAACATTTTAGACTTCTAATTTGTGACTGGTGTTTTATTTTGCTCTGTCCTCTGCGCTTCCATGTTTGTCAGTATGTCGGGTCAGAGGTCACTCTTCCGGCGCAAATCAATACGTACGGCCATCTGCCGGAAGCTAGTTATTTTAATTTATAAAGTTTTAATTATGGATATTTTTCTTACAAAAACTCAATGCTTCGCTTCAAAAGGCCTTTATTAACCCCCTGGAGCTGTATGGATTATTTTTATGATGGATGGATGCATCTTTTTGGGCTTCAAAATGTGGCTCTCCATTCACTACCATTGTAAAGTTTGGAAGAGCCAGGATATTTTTAAATATATCTCTGATTGTGTTCATCTGAAAAAAGATACACCTAGGATGGCTTGAGGGTGAGTAAATCATGGGATAATTTTCATTTTTGGGTGAACTAACCCTTTAAAGCATATTAAAAGCACCAAATAGACATATAAACAACAGTCAAAACTTGATTTTTACCACAGGGGGTATTTAAAGCTTTTATTTTGCTTTATATTGAGAAAGTGGTTATTAGTGATCCTAAAACATATGTAAAAATTTGAATTTAAACATTGTGTGATGGTGACAATGGCAGCGTTCGTTTTAAAAGATGATGTGAAAGAGGACATAAGTGTTATTTTTGACCCCTTCACCATTTGTTGCTTACTGTGGCAGGTGAAGCCATACACCCACTGTTGTCACTTATTACATCTCCCTTCCTTCACAGAAAAAACCCTCTTCTCGTTTCGGCTAATGTAGAGGAGGGAGAGAATGCGGAGAAGGAGAGGAAAAAAGCAACTGCGGCAAATTCTGACAGTGCTGAACCGTATTGTGACATGCAGTCAAACTCTTCTGTCCCGGACCACACATGGAAGAAGGCTTGATAGCTTTTATGCCCCTCCAGCACCACAGTAATAGCTGCAATTATAAACATATGGCAGTGAATGTTTCATAATAGAGACTGTGATGCTGCAGCAAGACTCGCAGTAAACGGGTTATAGTTACCTTCTGAAAGCCAAGTAACCTTGTGTGGTTTCACTAGTGCCCTCTATTGGAATATAATGTTAATTATCCAAAAAAAAAAAAAAAAAATGCATCTATTGTGCAATTTCAGTATGTAGCACCATACAAATTTATGTCCAAAAACATGAGGGCTGATGTTATATCACTCTTTATAGATTACATCATTTTATTAACAGTTTATTTGTATGCAGATAAAAACCTGGATTATTCCTGTTATGTAGTACCTTTTGTAATTTGTCATTGACTGCCTTTGTTACTTCCACTTTGACATTTAAAAAAACTTCATAAAGAGATCAGAAAACTAATCCATATGAATCGAGCTGTTTAGTCCAAATTTTCTGAAGAGAATCGATCGCTTGTTATGATGAAAAGATTTAATTTAGGCTTTTACTCGCATGTAAACATTGATCAGCGAACATAAGCAGAAGCTCAACCAAGCCTGCGACACACGCAGATCAAACTTCTTCTGGAAGCTCAAACATGCTGCGCATAAATTCAATATTTTCGTCATAAGCAATTGATTCTCTTCAGAAAATTTGGACTATATGGATTGGTTTTCCGATCTCTTTATTAAGTTTTTGAAGCATCAAAGTGGAAGTTACAAAGGCAGTCAATGGAAGGAAATCTGACAGTATTCTGTCATCAAAAATATCTTCATTTGTGTTCCAAAGATGAACAAAAGTCTTATGGGTGTGAAATGACATGAGGGTGAGTAATTAAGGACCGGACTTTCATTCTTGGGTGAACTAACCCTTTAAGGAAGTTCTTTAAGAAATATGCTCTGCTTATACTTAAGCACTATTATTTACATAGTGGCAAGAAAATTAACAAGAAAGAGCTGAAGTGAAGAACTTACATCATTTTGTTAAAGCTGCAGTCCAGAACTTTTTTTGGTTAAAAAATATCCAAAATCAATTTTTGAGCAAGTACATAACCAGCCAGTGTTCAAAACTATCTCCTTATCTTAGCCCGATTCACAACGGTAAGCTTGTAAATGTTTTATAATAAGAGCGACCTTGTGGATTTCCACGGGAAATTCGAGCATGCAGCAGTTTGTCTTTGCGTCATTACGTCACGTCTGTAAACGGAAAGGAAGAAGTTCCAGCAAGTAGCTATATCATGTGAGGATGCTGCTTTTCTCACAGCAGCTGAAATAGCTAAACTTATAATTTTGATGGCGGATTGTAATCCAGAAAGGTCCAAATGACAATCATCAGTGACAACTGGAGATTCACCCGTAGTCAAAAGCAAAAGACTTAGGACTGTGGAGTGGCTACAGAAATTGAAATCTACAGGTAACGCTAATACACAGTCACGCAATGTTGATGTTGTTAACATTAACAATTTGAGAACAAACTATAACAATAATAACAATTTGCACGTGTTTGACGTGATTCGAGCTAATAAGCGTTCGTTGAACTTAATCATCATTGGCAGCACGATTTATTGTAGGCCTAATGCTTTTTTCCTTAGTTGGTCAGAACAAAAGTGGCAGAAATGTTACTTACTTGTTCAGCTGATATTTTCCAGTGAAAATTCTTATATTGGTCATACTTTTAGGACGTAGAATCTGTGATTCTGGAGTACAGTATCCATACCGGTGTAGTGATTGACAGCAAACATTAGATTCATCCGCTGAGGAGTCGTGCCGATGCACAACGCACGTAACAATAACAATTCCGCATATGACTGCAATTGCAGGTTTTAAACAGAGATGGCGACAAAGAGGAAAAATGCCGGACTGCAGCTTTTAATTTATTTTTTATTTTTTAAACAATATTTTGATTTATTATACCAATTCCAACAAGATGAATGTTTTAAATGAAGACAAAACAACTAATACCACAAAAAAATCCATTGGTTATATTTTTGCTTTTGTTTTCCTGTTAAAAACGATGTCATTGAGGAACTGGCTTTTGTTAGATAAACGAAAAAATACCAAAAATAAAAAGCACATGTTTTGTTTGATACATTTTGAATAGAGAGAAAAAGAAAAAAAACATGAAGAAACACCTGAAATGTTTCTTAATAAATTATCATTGTAGAAGTTTTATTTAAAATTCACTCAAAACTGTATATGAATTTTACTAAATTAACTATTACTAATACTGCTTAGTAGGAATGACTCACCCCAGCATTAACCACAAGGCACTTTTGACAAAAAAAAAATTGTCTAAAATATTTTTTTCAATCAGTCACAACAATAAGGTTTTTTAACCTTAAATACTGAAATAATAAGAGTGAGTTATTAATTTCTGAACAAGCACTTAGCAGTTTCTGCATCAGCTACCAATAATGCCAGCAATATGATAAGTGATATAGGTCTACCTTTTGCGGCTCTGAGTAGAGATCATTTTGGGAGCAGAATTTAGCACTGAACACTTTGGCGTGAAGTGCACAATGAAGTGTGTGGGTGTCTCTTTCATTTACTTTTTTAATCTGTTTTTTGCTGTGGGTGAAGGTCAGATGACTAATCACTGGCTACACTATTTGATTGCATTTCTAGGTGAAATCTTTAGCATTGAATCATTACGCATTGTAACATGCCCTTGATTGCTTAGCCTCAGTAAATGTCTTTAGCCATTTGGTTGCATTAGCGTTAGTCAAATAGAGATGCTCAAGTGAATCTCATTAGAGTGCCAGGGTTACAAAAACAGATTACAAAAGTCATTCATAAAGTGCATCTGGTTAAAAAAAGACGAAATGGCAAGTGAATTCAGTGTAAATAATCGGTTGAAACAAATTGGTTAGTTAGGTCAAAGAAGTCAATATGCAGTGAGTCATTATGCACTTATGCTTAAGTGATGACTGAACATGTTAACTGCTGCTGAGGGCGATGCATTCCACATTATTCCTCTCTCCACGCTGAACTTCTCCTAAGCTATTTATCTATTTATGTATTTATTTGTTTGGTTGTTTAATTATTTATTTGAATAAAGAGGGTTCTCTATCAATCACAATTTTAGCCGAACAATTCACTTCTGAGTTAGGAACAGAGGGGTTCAGTAGTTTCAGTTAAGTTTCATTTTAAAAAGAATAAACCCGGATTCACCTTAAAAACATTATGTAATTTCAACAAATCACTGACAATGATAACACCTCCATAAATAGGCTAATTATGAGTCAGTATGCAGATTCTCTTCATGTTTGCTTTACCTTGAGTTTTGTTTCTATATTTCTCAAATGATTAATCTCAACTAACATATTTTGTATATAAAGGTGCTTGAGAGATTTTTTGAAAGCCTGATTTTTAGATGTGGACTGAAGGGTTTGGAAAGTCTATTGTATTTATACTTGAAGACGCTTGCTGAGGGCGTTTACTGGCACATATCTGCTTCACAACCTTCATAATAAGGATAATAATGTCTGTCTGCTTAAAACTCTTAATTCTCAATAGCAGCAACAGATAATATATATGTTCTTGTAGATGTAAACCATGGAAGCAATAGAGCTTCATCTTGTAATAATTCAGTCATAGCTTGCAGTAAAGTACCATGCCATCTCATGCAGCAGTGTACCTTCTGTTAACATGAATGTAAGTGAGTCCATACTGCAGTGTACAGAACAAAGTGATATTACGCCTTTTATTACAGTCTAAGAACATGGGCTCACATGGTCCAGACTCTCAGTTTGTAATATGATGTTAGATTAAGTGGTTAATATAAAAAGGAGTAAATGTAATTGAAAAGATTATGATTATCAGTGTGAAAAAATATGAATAGGATGTGGAAGAGGGATTTTATTACCCAAAGAACAGGAAAAAAACAAAAATGTGTTGGTTCTGTGACGGCAACATTAGAAAAGAGCTTCTATGTGCAGATGGTTTAGGAATGTTTTTGTGCAATAGACTATTATTCATTAAATATGAAATTGTTCTTATTCTAGATATCTGATATCTAGAACAAAGAAACTTGTATAGATGGTCTCAAACAAGAAAATGAAAAACTGTGTACAGATAGCAAGGTGGATAAGCTGAAAATAAATTATTTTATTGAAAATGTTGCTTATTCATTGGTCTTGATTGCATGAAGTCCCCCCCCCCCCCCCCCCCCCCCCCCAATCTTACTTAATAAATAAATATTGAATAAACCTTTGTATAAGGGGAAGAATATTTTTCAGTAAATTTGTAGTTTGCATTAAATTTTAAGCCATGACAGCAGTGCCTGGTCTCACCACAGGATCATTTAAGTGAACTGCTACACAGTTTATTTAAAATGGTGACCAGAACATTTAACATTTTGAATGGTGTATATATATATATATATATATATACAGTATTTCACAAAAGTGAGTACACCACTCACATTTCAGCAACCATTTTTATTATATGTTCTCAAGCAACAATACTATAGAAATGAAAATTGGATATACTTTAGAGTAGTCAATGTGCAGCTTGTATAGCAGTATAGATTTACGGTCCTCTAAAAATAAGTAAACATACAGCCATTATTGTCTAAATAACTGGCAACAAAAGTGAGTACGCCCTAAGTGAACATGTCAAAACTGTGTCTAAAGTGTCAATATTTTGTGTGAGCACCATTGTTATTTAGCAGTGTTTGTCTTCAGTTTGCGGGCTTTCTTGTGAGCCAGCTCCAGAAGAGGCTTCCTTCTGGGACGACGGTCATGCAAACCGACTTGTTGCATTGTGCGGCGTATGGTCTGAGCACTGACAAGCTGACCTTCTGCTTCTGCAACCTCTAAAGCAATGATAGCAGCACTCATGCATCTGTTTTTGAACCTGACACACAGCACAAGGTCTCAACTTCTTTGATTCAACTTCTTTGGCCTGTTCCGAGTGGAACCCGTCTTGGAAAACCTCTCTCTATGACCCTGTCCACTGTGCTGTAACTCAGTTTCATGGTGTTATCGATCTTCTTATAGCCTAGGCCATCTTTGTGGAGAGCAACAATTCTAATTCTCAAATCCTCAGAGAGTTCTTTGCCATGAGGTGCCATGTTGAACATCCAGTGGTCAGTATGGGAGAATTGTACTCAAAGCACCAAATTTTAACTGCTCTAATACAAGATATACACATTTGTATGGTCCTGTCAAGCAGACAAAAACATGAACATGATGAATAGGACATGTGGCTTTGCATGGTTAAACAACATACAACTGTTATCACTTAGGGTGTACTCACTTTTGTTGCCAGCTATTTTGACAATAATTGCTGTATGTTGAGTTATTTTCAGAGGACAGTAAATCTATACTGCTATACAAGCAGCACATTGACTACTCTAAAATATATCCAAGTTTCATTTCTATAGTATTGTCCCTTGAATATATATATATATATATATATATATATATATATATATATATATATATATATATATATTCTCAAATGATTAATCTCAACTAACATATTTGTATATAAAGGTGCTTGAGAGATTTTTTGAAAGCCTGATTTTTAGATGTGGACTGAAGGGTTTGGAAAGTCTGTGGTATTTATACTTGAAGACTCTTGCTGAGGCATTTATTTACCCTTGCATTTTTGGGTAAACTAACCCTTTAAGAATCTACGGTTGGATCATTATTGCAGTAATTATTATGTTTCTATGTTATATGTTTGTCAACAGTTCTTCTAACCCTAATTGATGGAGTGTGTAAAGATGTAACATGAGGCCATATTCCAGGATGACAATGTCAAGATTCATCAGGCTCCAAACTGTGAAAGAATGGTTGGGAGGGAGCATGAAGAACCATTTCACACAAGAATTGGAACCTCTGAGTCCAGACCTTAAATTCATTGAAAGTCTTTGAGGATGTGCTGGAGCAGACTTTACAGAGTGCCCACCTCTTGCATTGTCAATACAAGATCTTGACCAAAAACTGATGCATATCTTGATGGAAATAAATGTTGTGATGTTATTTCCATCAAGAGGTGCATCAGTTTTTGGTCAAGATCTTGTATTGACAATGCAAATGTCAAGCACATCCCAAAGACTGTTTATATAGTTTCACAGAATCCCGAATCCAAAAGTTAGACCTTCACCTAAACTTTAAACCAGGGGTCTCCAACAGTGTTGCCAATTGCTTTCAATTGAAACTAGCTAAAATTGGTTGCTAAATGTCGCAATAGTTGACATCATAAATTTATCAATATAAATATAGATCAGTGGGTGAGTCACGATATGGTGTGTCCAAGCTAGATTTGTCACTAGGCTTTTGAAAAAAAAGTCTCAAAAGGGGCAGGGAAGTCACTAAATCTACTGACAAAATCACTAAATTGGCAGCACTGGTCTCCAAACTACGGCCAGATTGTCCTACTGGGCATGAGCATGTCAATATTGTCATTTTTATCATGTTGAACAACAATACTGTACTTGCATTATTGTAAGGGTAGATTTATGGTTGGGATAGGTGTAGATGTTAATAAAACACAATCTGATAAGTAGCAAATTTAATTTATTGTTATTTTATGGTTTGATTTTGCATCACTTCTGGCCGAAGCTGTATCCCTTCTAGCCACAACCGTCTTAGAGGGCCACTGTCCTGCAGAGTTTAGCTCCATCCCCAATTAAACACACCTGAACCAGCTAATCAAAGTCTAATTAGGCAGAGGCTAGAAACTTCCAGGCAGGTGTGTTGAGGCAAGTTGGAGCTAAACTCTGCAGGACAGTAGCCCTCCAGGGCAGAGTTTGGAGACCCCTGCTCTAAACTCTCATATGAGAAATGTTTTATTTGATGACAGAATGATTCATCCACTATACCGGGAAAAAAACAGCATTTCCTTGATTGTCCTAGAATCTGTTTCCAGCTCATTATATTTGCTGATTGTCTGAGTCACAGTTTCGCCATTAGTGGTTAGCTCTTTGGCCATAGTTTGGGCACAGGGCAGAATATTTCTCTCATTGATTGGTGCTGTGAGCTCAGCAGTCATTATGGTGATGCTGTTTCCACAGCGACCGAACTGTCAGAAGCACTTTGCTGAGCTTTGTTATTGGCTGCACTGCTTCCGTTTGCTGCTTATGCAGCCAAAAACGACACTAATACTAACCTATATGTCTACCTGAAGAGGATTTAGCAAAGGGATTATTTAGGTATATTGCATTTCAAATGGAGATTTTTGAGGTATATCATCTCTTCACAGCTCAGAAGGATTTTGACACTTTGTAAATAAATCAAGCATTGCACAAGTTGTCAGTGAACTGTGATCAGATATGCAGATGCAATCAGAAAGCTCCAGTGCATCAGTTCTAAGATGATGGCAGTCTATTTTAAGGCATACACCCTTTTTCCTATGCCTCTCCTCCCTTTCTTACAGTTAAAATCCCAGACCTGTGAGGGGGGTTGGAAGTGTAGCTACACTGTGCTCAACCACCGCAGTGCTGTCCCGTTAACGTTACCACGAGGGGCGGGAGGGGTGGTGTGTGTGAGAGTGAGAGAGTGATCGTGATCTCTCTCTCTCTCTCTCTCTCTCTCTCTCTCTCTCTCTCTCTCTCTCTCTTTGTCTCTCTCTCTCTCTCTCGCTCTCTCTCGCATCCCTTCCCCTCCCCTTCTCTCTCACTCAGGCATACATAGCCTACACTTTCATGCGGACACGGGAGGACTATTATTATTTCGTCCAGGTCGTTTTAATCTGTTCTAGAGAAGCGTTTATCATGCTAATGTCTCTGGGTTTACTGCTATTTCCAACAGCATAACAAAAGTTGAAGCCTGTCATTTTAATTAAGTCGTCACTTGACTGCGTATGTTTTTTCTATACGTGTTCTCAGGAAGATATATAGTCGCATCAGCGTGAAAACTGAAGGAAGCTCTTCATAAAGAAGATTGGATTTGTGTTTCGAGGCTTAAGTCGCCTGAGGCTCTTTCGGTAATGCAGCACTTTTTGTGATGACGCGGTCTATACATCGCTTCATGATTCCATCCTCATGGGAATATTATATACAGCATTGATATAGAGTTTATTACGAGGAATACATAGGGTTTTTCTCCCTTGTTTATGTTTTTATCGTCAATATAGGAAGTTTGGCTTTTGACTACTAATCCTCTCTCTGTCTCTCTCTCTCTGTCTCTATCTGCATCCTTGGTGACGACGATTTTAAGCACCTGCCAACAAAATGTGAGTGCACTGTATTTTTAAATAAATATTTGAGTTTTTGTTTTTAAATCACTTTTTATGCTTTAGATGTAGGCTACGAGTTGTGGTATGCTATTAAAACGCAATTTACTGTGTATCACATTTTAAAAAAAATACCGCAAAATCTCTCATGTTTTAGAGCTGATACATCATAAATTGCGTAGATAGACTTTAGTGCTCTGCTCCATCTGTCGGAAATTAGGAGAAACTGCATCGAGAATCCTATTGAATTAGGGTTGTACAGTAAGCACATAAAACTTATCTGCATTAAACAGTGCGATTTAGGCGATGCAGTCAGTTGAAGTTCGTCTCGCGCAACCCAAATTGACTTTTAGCGCCCGTATAAGACAGTTAGGCCCATCTCCTTCACTTACATAATCTTCAATTTTAAACAAAACACTAAAGTTATTTATTATTGTGGTATGTATATTTATAGACATACATTCCATACTGATCCTACCAAAGTGCTGTTTCTATATTTAGCCTCCTACCTCCAGATGCTAACGCGACGTCTGTACGCAAGTGTTTATTTGGCGTAGGCTACTCTGACTAGCTTTAATGAAACGTTCGACATTTTTTCTTCTTTTTTTTCCAAATAAAACAAAACTTCAAATTAAATTCTTAAAATTAATGACATACATTGTTGTCTAAAACTAACGCAATGTAATATTTGTTTAAAGGGCCTGAACATTTTACAAGTCTCTGAATGAGCCCTTTGCAGAGCCAGTGGTGCAGAGAAAGGCCCAAATCATATGCCTTCTTAACCCCTGTCTCCTCTTCCTTCAGGTCTGCCCCAGATGCCGCTGCAAGCCCTGGAGCCCCAGGGGCCCCAGAGGGTGAGGGGGGCGCACCCGCCGCACCTCCCAACCTCACCAGCAACCGTCGTCTCCAACAGACACAGGCCCAAGTGGATGAGGTAAACTCTACCAATATGATCTCAAGTAAGAAAATGAAAAACAAGTTGGATGAGGTAAATCTTCAAAAAAGTGTAACATGTAGAAAAGCAGGAATGGTTATTATAAATAAAACAGAAGAAGAGATATTATGCACAGTTGGCATAAATGTTGGACTTTGAGTACAGGCCTATGGTTAAAGGTAACAATTAATACAATTAATATTGGACGTGACTATGTATTAGCAAAACTGTTGATTATAGCAGTGAGGGAGTCAGGGAGTAAAAGCTGTCAAAGCGAGATAGACTTTTAGAAGGTCTTTCTTGGAACCATAAAAATTTCATGAAATCAGATTTTGAGGTACTAGCCAGGCTCTCATACAATATTCATCCTATATTGCTTTCAACGTTTAGTGTCTATGAAGACATTTAAAATTTCCATTCAAAGTGGCTTTTAGTTTCACATTGAATCTCACTGATGCCATGCAATGACGTTGTGTCGCTGACGTCTATGTCTGTCTTCTGTAAATGTGTTCAGGTGGTTGACATCATGCGTGTGAATGTGGACAAGGTTCTGGAAAGAGATCAGAAGCTCTCAGAACTGGATGACAGAGCAGACGCACTCCAGGCCGGAGCATCACAGTTTGAGAGCAGCGCTGCTAAACTGAAAAACAAGTACTGGTGGAAGAATGCTAAGGTGCGCTCTGGGAAATTTAACTGCTGGGGTCTGTTTATTTACATCTGGAGTTCTTGACCTCAAGTCCCATTTTAATTAAAGGGATAGTTCACACAAAAGTGAAAAATTCTGTCATCATTTACTCACCCCCAAGTTGTTCCAAACCTGTATTAATTTCTTTCTTCTGCTGAACACAATAAAAGATATTTTGAACAATATGGGTACCAAACAGTTAATGGTCCCCATTGACTTCCAAAAAAAAAAAAATACTGTGGAAGTCAATGGGGACTATCAAATCTTTGGTTACTGACATTCTTCAAAATATCTTTAATTGTGTTCAGCAGAAGAAAGAAATTCATACAGGTTTGGAACAACTTGAGGGTGAGAAAATGACAGAATTTTCATTTTTGGGTGAACTATCCCTTTAAATCAATTTAAAATATACATTCACTGTTAGGATTAAATCACTGAATACAGATTTGACCTCATTCATGAAACATAAGCACAATGTATTTGTGAACTGTTATATAAATTGTCACATTCACATCAATGCAGAAAACAAGAATGGTTTACTAAAGAACAGGGTTATTGTAGTTAACTTCAACTAAAACTGAAACCATAAAAAAACTTTTTTTGTTGTTGCATGAAATAAAATAAACGTCAACTGAAATAAAATATTAAAAACTTAAACTTATTTTATGTAATATCTAGTTGCCTAGTCAACATTTCTTATTTCCATTTAGTTGGTGTACTAAAATAACTAAATCTAAAATAAAAACTATAGATTTTTTAATTATAAAAATGACAAAAACACACAACAAATTTGCTAAAACATTAACTTAAATTAAAATGAAAACAAACAAAAACAAAAAATAAAAAAAATCTAAATATTAAAAAAAAATAATAGTACTTAAATGATACTAAAATAACACTACAAAGTATTTACACAAAAAATCATTAAAAATCAAGATTAAAAAATGTATTAACCTATGATTTTATAGTTTCGTATCAATAACTATTAATAAAAACTAATAAAATTAATAGTGCCTCCTTTGGTGTTTCTATATTGCCAGATGGCTCATGGGGCAACGCTGACTCAACACTAAAGCAGGAGCATTCTCATTTAGATATAACCTGAATGCAGCCCGGCCCATAAATCACAGCGCTAGCCAGCATTTGAGATATATTAAGCAAGTTGCAGTTGTGACGCATGCTTGTGTACTGCAGTAGCAGAATGAGTCCAGCTATTCCTGAGACGATCAGGCAGTGACCATCTTGTTAAATTTTTCATCATCTATTAATAGAAAGAGCTTTTTTGGAGCGTGACTTGGATATAAATGTTTAAATATTTTTAGATTATAAATGGAGAATTCATATTATAATTTAATGTACTAATTTCCCTTGCCTTGTTTTAAATGGAGATCTTGTACAAGCCTGCATTGGTCAGTCTGGTCCTCTGACAGCCTCACTTTACATATTACATTTTTATCTCTCCATCCAGCTATCTGTCAATCCATCCGCTCGGCATAGATTTATAAGCTCCCCCTCATTCTCCACCCCTCCAGATAGCATAAATTTATTGCTCCCTTCCACCAACCCCCCACCGCCCGCCCCAGATGGCCGAACAGCTGCCCGTCCAATCGCATCTCTGAGCGGGGTGGGGGAGGGGGCATCTAGTCCCAATCTGGATTACAGCATTTCTGGATTAAAACCCAGATGTGATGATGTAACCCACTCTAATAATTCCTAGTCTCTCTCTTTCGCCTTCTCCTCTTTCATTCCCTTTTCCGTATCCACAGATCCTCCTCTTTTTATTGAAACGTCACACTTTTAATCTCACTCATCATGTCCCGCCTTTCCAACCCAGATTGTTGTATTATTCTCTCTCCTTTGTGCATTTGTTTACTCTTACCGAAGCCTTTCTTTTTGTAACTTTCCTCTGTATTTTTAGTGGAGCACATCCTTGTGAGAGAGAAATGTTGATTCTTAAAGGAGATCCACATTCATACGGGTCGATTTTTATATCTTTTTGTTTTATTTATATATTTTAAATAGCATTTTAAATAGTCCTGCGGTGTAATAACTGAAAATGAAAAATATAAAAATTCCATGTAGTCTCTCAGTTAATATGAGGTCAGAAAAGCTGCATGAAAATCGTTTAAAAATAATAGAAAAAAAAAAAAACAGTTTAAACAGTTTTACATGAAGTATAGCATGTCATACCCTTTCCCAAAGTATTTTTTTCTCCGTAAGAAATAGAAAAATTTAACTAGGAAAAGAGAAAATAGAAAGACGCTTTAAACATGTTTTAGTATTACATCCTTTTTTCAAAGACAAAATTAAGGGATCATTCAAAAAATTCAATTCATAAACGGAAACCTATTCTTCACATAAGGTGTCAGAGAAGAGTAATATGTAAACTGCTGGATAAATAAAATATTTATAATCTAAATATAAATATATTTATAATTCAAATTAATATGCTAATGAATGTCTTAAAACAAATTAAATATTTTGAAGTAACTAAATGTATATTGCAATTAATTTTTATATTATTTCTTCATTGTTTATTTTAGTGCTGTAAAATTGATTAATCGTGATTAATAGCTTCTAAATAAATATATAAAATATATTTTAAATATATAATGTAACACCCTAAACCAAACCTTAATCCTCCACCTAACCCTATAGTAAGTACATGTAGTAATTAATATTATACTAATGTATAATTACACTGTTACAAGGACACCTTAAAATAAAGGGTTACACTTTATTGCAGTGTAATTATATATTTAAGTACTGAGTAATAACAATGAACTACATGTACTTATACATGTACATGTAGGGTTAGGTTTAGGATTAGTGGTTGGTTAGGGTTAGTCGCATGTAATTATGCATAATGTATAGTTATTACTACAGTAACTACATGTAATATGTGTAACAAGGACACTAAAATAAAGTTACCAAATAAAGTGTAACCACCTAATGTCTTTACATAAAGATATATACAATTGTATTGTATTTATTCATGAAATGCAATCTTATTACTCAGAATTGATTCATTAGCTTTTCATATTTAGAGTTTAACTGTATTTCCCCCCTTTTTTTCTTTTTTCGTTCACAGATGATGATCATGATGGGAATTATTGGGGTCATCTTGGTGGGCATCCTTTTCAGTGAGTAGAAACCATAATGCAATTTCACAAACACCAGTGTTGGTTGATTTACATGTAAATCAAACCGTAAAAATAGAATTTTGGTCTTTATTTACTTTTATTCCCAGCATAGGATGTTTTGCCATCTTGCATTTTGATCTGGGATTAAGAATTAGAAAAATTCTACAAATCTTGTGTTGCAGCTGCTTCAAGCAAATACTGATCAAAAATAGCTGATCTTATGAAGGGGCTTCATTTATAAAATGTTGCGTAGAAACCATCCTACATTTGACATAAGATAATTTCTCAAAAGTGCGTATGTGTGATTCAGAGAACGAGCATATAACGTGCGTACGCCTCTCTTCCAAATGTGAAATCCATAAATCGCAAATGATCTTCGAATGAAATAGTTCACAGCTGAATGCTTTCAGGTCTCCACCTTGTAAACGCAACCCCTAATTAATTTCATTTGCATATAAAAGAGCAGCAGTCAACGTCCAAATCCTTCACTTCAGATTGGCGAGCGGCAAGAATTGCTTAGATTTCCAAAAACCTGCCTTACACCAAATCTGCCACAAGGAAAAGTGCGTACGTCTGCTTAGACCCTTGATGTAGCATTAAGCACTTTTCACGACAAAGAATGTTTTTATAAATCCGATTGTTGGCGTGGATTTTATCATACACACGTTTTATAAATGAGGCCCAAGATCTAGATTTATACATCAAATTTAAAAGCCTAATTTATTCCTGAATCAGCCTGGACTAACCAATTTCAATTATGTTTTTCTCTTTTCTTATCTTTTTCGACAGTGTACTTCTACTATTGAGCCTCTCGTGGGACACACAAGGACAGGAGACCCTGGCTTTGTGTGAACTCCACCCCTCCTTTTCTCCCCACCAATGCCTTTCATTGAATCCACCGTGTGTGTGTGTGTGTGTGTGTGTGCAGTCATTGACGCAGTGCCTCTCCCTCCCTTTGTCTGTCACTGCATTTCTTTGTACCTCTCTTGAGTGCTTCGCAACAGTGCCCGAGCTTACTCAAAAACTCCTTCGGTTAGGACGATCTACGTACGGTTTTCGATTGGAGAATGTGTTGGTCCTTTTCAGGGCAAAAACAATGGGTGATGCAATAATATAGATTTCTAGCGTTGTCCAAATGAACCCATGAATAACTAAAGAGGGAGAATGAAACGCAAAGATCAGTTTGACTTTAGGATCAAGTCATGCATTTATGCACAGAAACAAAAGTGTACTAGTTTACCCAAAAACAACTGTTGTGGTCCTGTCATTATGGTTTTAACAAAGTGCAACTGCAATGAGAAATTGCAGGAAGTAATTTTTTTTTTTTTTAGCCTAACAGCAACTTGTTTTCATTTCCTAACATACCTAATGGACTTTTAAAAACCTGAATGATTTTGAATAGAGCAGTTACCATGTGTATTAGTCTTAAAGTGACTATTGATCCAGTATATTTCCTTCCATATCATAATGTTAAATGTTTCTTAGATGGTGCAATTTTATAATTAATTTAAAGTATGAGGCAAGACGTTTTACTTTGCACTTAGTCTGCAGTCGACTTAAGGAAAATATCTGATCATAAATCGACACTTTTGCTCTTAGATGCTTTGTTCATGTTAGCCAGAAAATCAGTGGAGTCTGGACAAACAAATAGGGATGGGGGGGGGAAATGTAACATAAATGGTATTATAGATATATGGAGATTTAAGCTGATTTTAGCTGTGACCACAGTCATGTGACAAAATAAATGTGACAAAATAATGTGACAAATTTGGTTTAAAGATTTTTTCTATGTTCTATGATTTTTTTTTTTTTATTATTATTATTTTTTAATATTTCTATATTTTAGATTATTGTGACAAATGTGTGGTCACAAATGCAATTCCACATCTTATATATAAAATATGTGACCCTTAAAAGAAAAAAATGGGTAAAATGAATGGCAAACTTGTCCTGACTTTACTGGAATCATGATGTTTTAGGTTGAATGAACAACTATTGATATGCAAACTGAAAGATAACTGATAATGTGACTAATTTTGTAAATATTTGGGATTCAGCGTGGGAGCGGATACGTAATCAGCACTGGAGACGACAATGTTCAGGGATGTACCTCTGCATGTGTTTGTGTGAAATATACATGGGCACTTTAACCACCTTCGTAATAATGATTGTAAGTTTGAGAGGACATTTTTTGGGTATTAAGGACATATTGTCCAGCACCTAAATCTTAGAATATTTGCTCTTATTGATGTGTACCATCTATGTGAATAACATCCC
Source organism: Elopichthys bambusa (assembly GCA_037101425.1). Taxonomy (NCBI): domain Eukaryota; kingdom Metazoa; phylum Chordata; class Actinopteri; order Cypriniformes; family Xenocyprididae; genus Elopichthys; species Elopichthys bambusa. The sequence continues at coordinate 23,639,602 of CM074448.1, forward strand.
CTACATTAAGCATTAACCCAAATTGCAAACCCAATGCAGGGCAGTGAATGTCATTCCCTTAAAAAAAAAAAAAAAAAAAAAAAAAAACGCACTCCTGAATACATTGTGTTTTATGCAAACAATTCATTTGTAAATATGCTTCAGAGATGCATAAAATAACAGATCCTGTCCCTGATCATTTGGAGCCAAGCTGCTAACTCGTTCATTTTAAAGCATGTCTGCTTGCCCACCATGTGCTGATTCTAATAAAGTGCTGATGCTGTTACTTGCTCTTCTCCCGCTGGAGTTTTTATTTGGGTCCGGGTTGGGAAAGTTCTGAAATGAGCGTCGGAACTGCTCACACGCAAAACAAATGGATGTTGCAACAAGGCTTGGTGACTATGGTATGATTTAATTGGTTATTAATCAGCAACAATGCTCATCCAAATCACAAGGTGAAATGATTCATACAAAGCGGCGATACAGAAATGTCTTGTACTACAGCACAGATGAGTAACCTAATTAGAAAGTGTGTACATGAAATGCACAATGTCTATTGAACCATCATGTCTCAACAGTAACAGTTTTATTAACATGAAAGAACATTTCTAGATGCAAGATTTCAGCTAAAACAATCAGCATCTACTGGTACATACAGATTAAAACTAAATCATACATGAAAATTAATCAAGACAAGATCTACAGTTTATAACAAGAGAAGTCTATACGGTTTTACACAAACTAAGCAAATCGGGGGGGACTGGTTAAATGAGGAAAAAGTTCAAGAATTGTATATAAAAAGCCATACATGATATGAAAATAAAATCAGGACCCATAAGCCTATTGTCAAAGCAGAATATGAATGTATTCACATTTTGAAAAACAAAGGCATGTTTTAAAAAAGAAGCAATCACAATATTTTAGCAAAAATGAGGGGGTGCAGTAAACTAAGCACTCAACATCTATAAATGACCAAACTATCAAGCAACTCAGAAGATAAAAAGCATAAAATAAGACTGTTTCACTATAAAACACTGAAGTCGGCGGGGTTGATTTTACAGAGTTGAAGTATGAACAAACGGACCATGATAAAAGAAATAAAACTACAGCAAAGACGCACTTAACCATCATCCTCGAATAAAACCATCTGGGCGATTTGAATTTAAAAATTAGCCTTGATTTTTTTTTTTTTTTTTTTTTTTTTAAGAGCCTGTGCACATGGGACTACTGTACAGGTATGAAGATACTATCTGAAACAGTCTGGTTTGGTAGTTGCTTTGAAATTATTGGCACAAGCCACTGGTAACAAATAAGGTGTGCAATGGAACCGTTAATTGTGCAACATCATCGTTTTGGATCCCGTGATGTTAACAGGCTACATACTTGTCCTTCGATTTTGCATGCTTAAAATTATGCAGACATTTTCTTTCTTTTTTACATGCAAAACAAAAAAAATACAAATAAAATAATAAAATAAATCAATTGTGCTCAGATTGTGAGCAAACATTTAGGTTAATAATGAGCTTAAAATAAGAGAGAAAAACAATACAGTCTGGCATGGCAGGCAACACCAAAAGCACACTTATCAGATAAAAAAAAAAAAAAAAAATTAATTGACATAGCCTATTAAAACCCTTCGAAAAATATACCCACCAATTTTCAATGAAGCCCCCTATCTTTTTATTTCTTTTTTTTGAATTTGCCCACCATTTCGTTCTCACTTGTGTTGTTCACTTTTGAACAATCGATGGCGTCTGCAACATCGTCTTCCTCTTCGTCTTCTGGGTCTGCGTCGTTCTCGCTCGCCCTGGTCTCTTCCTCATCGTTTTGATTTTGCGACGAGTCGTCAGAGGTGCGGGACTGTTTGGGAGAGGGCGCGTCGGTATCCTCTTCTTCTTCCTCGCACCCCGACGCCGAGGGGAGTTTTTCGAGCACGACAGCCAGTGTGACTTTGCTTGGACGACCTCTCTTACGACGCGGAGCGCCATCGGCGTTCGACCCTCCTACAGCTCCACCTTCTGAGGTATGAGCCTTGATTTTGCCTGAACCTGGTGGTCGGCCTCTCTTGCGGGGAGAATCTCCGACTTTCTTTTCGACAAGCTTGACTTTCTTGCCAGTACCTGGAGGTCGGCCCCTCTTTCGAGGAGTTCCATCTGCGTTTCGTCGAATGACCTTTAGTTTGGTGGCAGAGCCTGACCCTGGTGGTCGGCCTCTCTTTCGAGGAGATCCGTCAGCCCGCGGAATCTTCTTCACCTTGTTGCCCGATCCTGGAGGGCGGCCTCTCCTTTTTGGGGTCCCATCTGAGGACTTGGCAATCGAAACCTTGGTAGAACCTGCGGGCCGACCCCTTTTTCTCTTCATCGAGCCTGCCGGCCTCCCTCTCTTCCGTGGAGAGCCATTAGCGACATCAAGGCTGATTTCACCACTACCTTGTTTATGGCCTCCAGCGTCGCCAGATTTGCGAGGTCTTCCTCTTCCCCTTTTTACCGCAGGGCCTTCGGCGATTGGATGAATGCGGGGTCTTCCGAGAGGCTTTGACAGTTTCCGTTTGCGTTGTAAACTCAACCTGTGAAGTCTCTCTGATTCTTCCTCAGGCGTGAGGGGGATCTTTCTCGGCCTACCGGGCATTTTTATCTTCTTTGGTCGACCACGTTTCTTCACCTTGGTCTTTATGACTATGTCAGGAGAAAAGAAGTCCACCTTTTTCGATGGCCTGGCATTATGTGTCGGCGCTTTCTCAGCAGTGAACTTCTTATTGAGTGATCCTCGTGGTCTGCCTCTTCCACGTTTGGGTGGATGGGTGCTGCCGTTGGGCAGAGGGCTCTCAGATCCTTCTTTATTCTCAACCTCCATCACGTTGCTGTTTCTCGCTCCCAACTTCAGGCGTATCAGTGCCACGCTTGTCTATTTGGTGCGAAGACTCTGAAAACAACACAACAAGAGAGGGAAAAAAAGGTTTACATAAAGATACAAAACATTATTTGAATTAAGTACTTTAATAGACAACTTTCAGTAACCTCACATCGTTTTCCTGCCAAATCCAGAATTTACTATTTTCATAAAAAAAATATTTTTATGCAAATGTATGATAACAGAGGAAAATTGTTTGCATACCCTGTATTTTCATGGGGGAAAAAACAAGTTATTCTTTTTTTTTTTTTTTTGGGGGGGAGAATAAATGGAGTTCGGTTTCATACCGAACCTTAATTGTTTTTTTTTTTGTTTTTTTTACTTTATTTTAGAAGGGAAATAAGTTAGACCTAGACAAATGAAAATTATACCAGAGGGGGGAAAAAAGCACACTTGAAACCACAAATAACTTAAAATTAAACATTATTAGACTTTACAGTCCAGATAAAAATAAATAAATAAATAAAACTATATTTATTTACAATATATTATTTTATATAAGACTATTTGGACAAGGCTGTAGTGTTTGATGATAAAAATAAGCAGAAGCTTGTACAGCATTACTAATTTTTTATTATTATTCATAACATATCTGTTAAAACTATTTGGGTATTTATATTATAGTTAAAAAAAATCTATTTATAGTAAAAAAAAAAACACGGAAGTAAATTAAGTTTCTCAACTGCATTAAATGGTGTTCTGTAGCTAAAACTCAAAGAACAAAATGTCTATATCAATATTAAATATGTGCAAATATTTAAATATAAAAATGCACTCACTGAAAACCATTTTTTAAGAATGGAAGGGGTATAAGGTGCATTGGTGTTTTTAAAATAAAATTTTGGGAGCAGTTTATTTTAAAACGAATCGATTGTATCGCTGTTTGAAGACACTGGACAATAGAAAAACCCATCTCAGTATTTACAACAGAGGATCATCAGCTACAGAAGTTCGAACACGTTGCTAGCTGACTTCATGCATGCTTAACGGATGCAAATGGACATCTTTATCAGCATGAAAAAAATGCATCGTTTTATACCGCGAGATCTTACATATTACAAAAAAAAATTGACGATAATATTCTACTTATGTTTAAAATTTTATGGAGCAACAACGAAAAAAAAGAGAGAATAATTTCAAAATACACACGATTTCATGCAGTATTGCACGCATAAAAGAGCGGATGCTGTAGACTGGCTGCCATCATGTACAGTGAAGCCCGCGAGCTTTTGTAGTTCCAGGTAAAATGTGAGGCACTGGCGATTTTTGTTAGCTGCCTGCTAACCCGACTAAGACAACTTTTCAATGGAAAAAGAGACGGCTTTCATTCGTTCGATATTAAAAAGCGGCAAATATTCGAAACACAACGCACCTTACTCGTAAAGGGATTTCACAACAGCAGAGATGATCTTTTTCATGCATTCGACAATATTTTCGATGCAAACAGCATCGGACAGTGGGCGGGCGACTGTGATTATTTGAAAGGCAATGCCACTTCTTCCTCGGCTCTCGCTCGGTGCCGACGGTTTACGGCACAGCGCCGCCTACTGTATTGGAGTGTGCACGCGCGAGGAATGAATGTATGAGTCAAATTAAATAAACAAGTTGTGTGTGTTAATGTAATGTGACAGATCCAAACCATGTTAGCTATATTACTGTATCGCTAAAGAACACAAGAGTACAATAACTTCAGTTATGAGCTGCTGAGAAGTAACATGCAAAAGTGTAAAAATGAATAGTATGAATATGTAAAGGTTCTATTAGCGTTTTTTTTTTTAAAGACCTATCTTTAATTTTTGAAAAGACATTTGTTAAATAAAATGCACCTATTGTATGATAAATACAGCTAGGATGGCTAGAGATTTCACATCTGCCTCTGTGTGCACGTGCGCACACGCACACGCACACGCACACACACAAAAAGGATTGCCCGCCCTTTTTAGCCAATCAGAAACGCGTTTTTCTTTTCAATCATTTGCCGCGTTTCGCTTTGCTAACATCCGGTTTGCTGGTATATCTTGGGGGCGGGATTTCAGGGAGAGCGTTCTGGTTGAAAGAGAAAACAAAACATCCTAAACATTACAAGGGGTAAAATAATCATAGAAATAATATGCCTATTATACATTGCTTAATCACTATCTTTTATGGTAAAACTGTGCACATATATAGAGATTTACCACAATAAGAAAATCTGCTTTTACTGAAACTGAATCAGAAAAAGCTTTATTGCCAAGTGTGCTCACACACACACACACTAGATTTCTTGGTAATGAAGCTTCCAATGCACACATAGGCCTATAAATACAACAACAAGACACATAATAATAAAATTAAAGAATAAAAATGTGAAAATAGACATATTTAACAAAATTATAGGCCTAAAGTAAGTATATTTGACCTACACATGTACATGTAGGCTACTAAATATTTTGATTGAATTATAAGAAAAGTGTAATTAAATATTCTACTTGGCTTGGTAGTTGTGTTTCCTATTTTATGTTTTTTTTGAGGTAGCACTCCAGCATACTATTGTATCTGCTCAGGTTTATAACACGTCAGCTTTATAGAAGAAATTCCCTTTCGAAGTTCATTTTAAGTAGTCAAGTTCAAGTATATTTTCCAGCAACTTTATGCAGTAATTATACTGATACCAGTAGTATACTATGTGTAACCTATTTAAATACATCTTAAAAGTTGGCCGACATTTTAATTTATAAAAGTACACTCTTTGTGTGTAAACTTTGAGTACAGAACTAGATTACATATAATTTTTTCTTTAGTGTTTCAACTAAATATAGCCTAATGCAACGAAAACGTTAACCTAAAGGTAGACTGTGAATTTAGTTATATACTTCTAACCCATTATTGTTTATGAAATGACACTTTAAAGAATACTTTCAGTAAAATATATACTTTAATAATAGTTTTAATACTGCAAGTATACCTGTAGGTGTTCTTTAAGTGAACTTAACATCATACGTGTAGTTTACTATATATATATATATATATATATACAGTACCTTGTAAAAGTCTTAGGCACTTTAGATAAAAAATTATTTATATACTTTTCTGTAGTGTGTCAGTAGGAAATATCAGTTCACATTTCCAAACATTCATTTTGCCATTTATTGTAATAATCCAGTGAGATTTTTGAATACACAAGGAGTCTGACAACAGCCGGTGCTCCACACAGAGATCTGATCTCACCATCATCGAATCTGTCTGTGATTGCATGAAGAAACAAATGAAACTGAGACAAACTAAATCCAGAAGAACTGTGGCCATGTCTCCAACACGCTTGAAGAAACCTTCCTGCAAAGATACAATACTGTGAAGAGTTTTAGGCACTTGTGTAAAAATGCTGTAAAAGTAAGGATGTTTTCAAAAAATACTGTCATAAATAGATCTTATTTATCAATTAACTTCTATTAACTAAATCAAATCAAGATTTGGTGTGACCACCCTTTGCGTTTAAAACAGCTTTTGTCCAGGTAGACTTGTGCATTGTTTTTCAGGTAGCTTTGCAGGGGTGCGTTTCCCGAACAACGATGTAACTCGCCGCTGAACTACCATAGTACGATGCATCGTTGAACAAATCAACTACTTAGTCACGACTGTTTCCCGAAACCGTATTTTCGCAAACTTGTCGTTCAACCACGTTGGTGAATGACGTCACGCAGGTGGTGGAGTAATAACTTCTTTAAATGAATCCGTTTGAAATCAAATTAATGCTAGAATTTCTGCTATGAATTACGGACATGGCATTAGAGGACTAATTCTCATTTTCCTCAATTATTTTGCTTTATTTCCAGATTAAATCAAACGCTTGTTCTTACGTACTAGAGCATGTACGCACATGCGCACTCTTTAAAAACGGTGCTTTAACTCTCTTGACAAACTAAAATATATAAATGACATTTTTATGTATTCGAAATAAAAATATACATTGTACTTAATGTCAGCTTGCTTATTTTGCTCAAGATAACGATTTATTAAGTCCACATGTCATAAAAACAGGAAACTATGCTTCTAACCACACAAGTCTGCGATGCAGTTTGCGAATGTTCGTTTGAACTATGGTTTCGGGAAACACCAAATCGTTGAACTATGTTAGTAACGACGGAACTTGCGATGTTAGTTGGCTAACGATGCTTTTGGGAAACGCACCCCAGCTCGGTTGCTTTGTTGTCAGACTCCTTGTGTATTCAAAAATGGATTATTACAATTATGGCAAAATGAAAGTTTGGAAATGTGAACTGATATTTCCTACTGATACACTACAGCAAACGATATAAAATACTGGCTTAAAACCTGTTTTTTTTTTTTTTTTTTTTTTCTGACGTGCCTTTTGCACAGTACTATTAGTTCCATGAAGTATTGAAATAGTACACAAGTATACTACTTACCACAAAAAGTACACTTTTCAAGTTTACGTGATAAAAACTTGAATTATACTTCTTTCTTTTTTTCTTTTTTTTTAAAGAAAGACCAATATAAGAATAAATGAATGGAATATTAATAAAGAATACATTTACCTCTGTATTAATGATGATGTCAGTGTTTTTATAATGTCACAGCCTTGAATGTGATACCAGAAAGATCAAATCAATATTTTTAAAGGAAGCAAATATTGCAGAGTATCAGGGTTGAACAGAGGTTGAGGCAGAGGTTGAGAGTGAGAGGCAAATGAAATGCATAAAGCTTTCTGGAAAAAAAAATGACAGCAATTAAAGAATAACATTTAATGTAATAAAAGACATTTACATATAAATTTGATTGTATTTGTTAAATTGTACAGCACTTCATTACCTATTAAAATGTATGGAGATGAATGGGGGAATACAAATTGGCTGACATTCTATCAAATAATGTGACTAAATTTGTATCCTGTCATGACAGCAAGTCAAATTAAACTGTTTCCCGAGAATGACTATCCTCCATTAAGCACATCGCAGTGTAGAAAAGCACTAGAACATTATTTTCGAGATGTATAAAGTGAAAATAGTCTCTGATGGGTGCTGAAGTTCCCCATTATCAAACGCTGGGAAACCTCCTTCAGGCCCTGGGAAAGAAGAACAAGCTTTGTGAAATTGATGTCCTCATCTCACTTTTAATGTTTTCTTCTGCATTTTATGTTCCCTTTTTCCAAACACCACGTGAAATTGTTTATTTTCTCTGCCTATATATATATAAAAACAAGACATTTGGTAAGGAACCAAGTGCTTTCCACAAAATATAGGCAAATATTCAAACCAGTTCATGCTTGATAACGGTGAGGGGCTTTCAAAATGAAACTATGCTGCAGAAAAAAGGCTATTTGGCACCCGGCATGTGTTTGTCTGAAGCAGAACATTGAAGAGACCACCTGCTGATTTCAATGCTCAATCTCATCAGTTTGTTTGCATTGTTGTTAAACAGATTTCTGGTGTGGCTGTTAAATGAATCCACTGCATACCAGATGGTGAAAGTTGATGTTCCATATCTGATGTCTCAAAGCACCAGCAGAAAGGAGTGGGATTGCTTCTCTTTGACTCAGATCCAGGGGACTGTTTGTAAAGAGCCTGTGCTTTGCGTATAACTTAATCATAAATGTTTGGTTTCATGGTTTGAGGCACTAAGTAGAACAAAGACAGGAACATATGGTTTGGAGAAAATGTGATGCAGATTATATAATAATGTCCTTAAGTTATCCACAGGTTTGCTTTGATTTTCAGGCCACTGCACAACGTCTCAGACTTTATGGTTTATTTTCAGGTTACGTAAAAATGCTGAAGCAATGTATAAATGAATATATCTGATAAATGATTAAATATAAAGGTACAATAAGATTACGAAGGACGCATGAGAAAACTGAAGAAAACATCACGATTTGAAATATGCTCCAAGTACTAACATGATGCCAACACTCAACACCAATCATATAATGAATCATACACCCTACATAGTATCAAACTACTGTATATCTGATTGGAAAATAAACAATGTATATCCATTCTCTTTATGTTCACTCTGTCTCGCGCTGTAAAATACAATTATCTTCACTGCAGAAAAACACCATGTCTCGTATGAGCTGCTCCGGGGCAACATCCATCACCAAAGCGTTTGGCAATAATGAGCACAAGATGGCAGGCTAGCCCGTAAAATGGTTTCATGGAACAGATCCACATCAAAGCCTCGGGAGAAATGTATAGGGGTCGTGAACCTAGGCTGGCGTCGGATTGGTCGCTCCGAGTGGTCAGGGCACAAAGTCAGCCAATAGGTACCGTCCCCGACAGCTGCGTCAAAGTGGTCTGAAGCTGATATCACTGCTGTCTGGAAATCTGTGGTGCCGTTTCAGGTAACGTGGAGTAGAAGAGTTTAAAGTCACAGTCAAACAGTCACTCATGCTAATGGTGCGCCTGTGGTAACGTCAGTCACGACACACGACGTGTTCAGAGGAAAAATGAACTAGAGAGGAATCTGAAGGTCAGTCTTAATAGGCAAAATATATGAATTTGTTCACACTTTAGATTAGGGTCCAATTCTCACTATTAACTAACTATTAACTATGACTTTTGCCTCAAACTCCAAATTACTGCTTATTAATAGTTAATAATGTAGTTGTTACATTTAGGGCGGTATTAAGGGATGTTGAATATGATCATGCAGAATAAGGCATTAATATGTGCTTTATCAGTACTAATATCCTAGTAATATGTATGCTAATAAGCAACTTGTTAATAGTGAGAATTGGACCCTAAACTAAAGTGTTTCTATGAATTTAATTAGAAGCTACCTAGGATAATGTGTCAGTCAAATCATAATATTCATGGCAAGATCAGACTCAAGATGTTGCGTGTGTCATGCGTTTACATCGAGTTTGCACTGATGTCATCATATACAGCTGTGTTCCCAAGGACCTCACCTGTGACCTTTGAAGACATCACAGGTTAAGGGTCTCAGGGACACAGACGTACACTGGTTCAAAGTATTCAGATGAACTCAAAAGTGAGCCTGAAATTTGAATGTAGCATTACTTAATTGATTAAATAAATCTCAGCAAAGTTTTTCCACAATTTGCATGTAATAGACTAAGGTTTTATTGTACAGAAATAATTTTATTGTTCAGAAATAATTAAGACGACAGATTTGAGACAGCCTTTTATTAGTTTACCACACCGTATGCTATACTGGGGGGAAAAAAAATAAATATATATATATATATATAGATCATATATATACATTTGGGGTCTGTAAGCATACGTTTTTTGCCTTAATGCCTTAAATTGATCAAAAGTGACAGTAAAGATATTTATAAAAGACTTTTTATAAAAGACAAATTTTTTATCACACAAAAATATGAAGCAGCACAACTGTTTTCAACATTTATAATAATAAGAAATGATTCTTGAGTGTCAAATCAGCATATTAGATTGATTTCTGAAGGATCATGTGACACAGATTCTAAAAATTCAGCTTTACCAACACAGAAATAAATTACATTTTAAAATATAGTAAAATAGAAAACAGTTATTTAAAATTGTAATAATATTCACAATATTACTGTATTTTTGATCAAATAAATGCAGCCTTGGTGAATATAAGAGACAAACATGATTAAATCTTACCGACCCCAAACTTTTGAATGGTATTATATAATAACTGATTTTGGATGAGGACACTTCTTTACCATCCTACGTACCTTTGTCAGATTTGCCAAAAGAAAAATTAAACGCATCAATGATGGTTTCTTCTCCAAATCGAGTGATGTCTCTGGATGTCCGGAGGCTGCGACCTGTGGCAAAAAGAAACAAGTTTGAACACATTTAACTCATTTTAACCCTCAGGAATTGACAGCAACCGCCTAATGAACACTAAAATTAAGGCTTAGCATCTCTGCTTCAGCACCATAAATGAGTGCGCAGTTTTTTCTGTCCGGCCCCCTGGTGGCAGACACCGAACACGACGCTTGAACCGGATGAACCCAAAGACAGATATGCACTGCCAGCAAACTGTCTCTGCCCTCTCTCTCTGGCTGCCCTCCTTTTCTGTGAAGCCACAAACACAGAGGCATCGGTGTGTACATGAGCGACACACACATAAGTTGATATATCTATAAACGTGTGATGCATATCATAAACCGCCTGGCCTTTGTGCGCTAGATCGTACGACAAAGGTGGCGCGTTGCGGTTCGAAGATGTATAGAAAGCATGCGGTACCAGAAAACAGCAAACGCTGCTCTCTCTTCCTCCGTCTCTCTCAGCCTCGTAGTGCCCCAGTTTTAAAGCTCTTTCGAAAGAAGAGTGGAGGGGGAAACAGCAGACAGAAAGGCAGATTTGGAAAGGCATGCAGGGAAAAAACAACAGTTTGCAGGGTTATAAGGTAACAACAAACGCTTAAAAAGCCGAACATAGAAGTTGAAATCTTCTGCAGTCTTTTGTTCACTATTCCTGCTCGTCCCAACCTAATTTATTGCTAAACACGCGCTCACGGACATGCACGGTACGCCTCGTATGTTATACACTTAAAGAGTTGTCACGAAATCCGCTATAGGGTCTCCCGAGCGCGATCCGACGTTCGCTTCCTTAGAGCCGTACGATAAACTAGTTTCCTCCATCCCTGTTTGACTTCTATCTCCCCACGGTCCCCCGTGCTCTCCTCTCTTCTTCTCCCTCCTAGTGTGGCGTTGATGCTGTGACACTCGTGGCAATCATGAGATAGGTGCGCTGTGAGCAGCCCACCATTATCTGATGCCGTCCCCTCTTCTCTTTCCCTTCTCTCTGTTTCTCCCTCCCTTCCTCTCATTACTCCTTCCTCCCGCCCGACAGAAACCATGTCTAATCCCCCCAGCATCATAAATCAGTGTCACCTAAACACTAACGCACCCAACCAGCGTGTGCCGTGGACGTTCAGACCTAGTGCTGCTCCCTGTCGTCACTGTCCCTGCCTCCGCGTCTCGCTCCGCTTCCTCTAACCAACACCCCCCCCACACACCCACCCTTTCTTCTCCTCCACTCCTGCGTTTTGTCCATAGAATATCAGCCGTTCTCTCTCTCTTTCTCCCCCCCACAGCAATGTCTGGCACTCGAACGCAAGAACAGTCATAACACCTTGTGATTGATCTCAAAGCTTGGAAGGGTGTCTTTGTGTGTGAAATGGAACAGATGAGACAATATGGGATAGATGGGGAGATTGTGAGTTAAAGATCATTTCAGAGATGGAGGGAAAGAGAGAGATTCCTTTCCCAGACAACAAAAGCTCTGAGGTGATTACCCTGCAGTAATGAAAAGTGTCACCAGCCATCGTGCTGCATTAAACTAAACTCCTTCCTTTGACAGAAAGATCTGATCTAATGACAGGTTGGAATAACTCAATTAAGCCTGTTTGAGGAAACTCTGTGCATACATGTGAGGTTATACCGTTTTCAGTTCAGACTCTATGTAATAGGATACATGTATATGAGCTAGTAGGTTACATAATAATCTAAAGACATATACTTAGTGTTTAATAATATACACTGGGGGCCGAAAATCTGAGACCACACTGGACATATGGGGATTTAAATCTGAAAATAAGTAGGAAATTTATTTTTATTTTAAAATAAGGATGATAAAATAAAAATGAAGACAAGTTATGACCTAAAATGACTGTGTACTATTTCTAGGTCATTAAGGAAACGTTGATCATGTGACTCTTTTTTTTTTTTTTTTTTTACAAATATTTGTCTTTTTATCATGTATAATATTAATGATAAAAGGAAACAATAAAAGTCTCAAATTAAAAGGGAGTAAAAATGAAAAAAAGAACAATATTTAAAGCAATAATAATAAAAACAACAATAAAAGTGTCAAATTAAAAGGAAGTGAAAATGAGGGGAGAAATGAATAATAATAATAATAACTTGACACTTACTTAACACTTATTGTGTTCTTATTTGTTTTGTTGTTTTTGCAATCACTTTTTATATTCTTACATTAGAAGCACTTTCAGCTATGCATGTAAATTAAATGAATTGTTCTGTGTAAAATATATTATTATTATTAATAATATACGAGATAGATTTTCTGTATATGAATAGATTATAAGTCTATAATACCTTGAGAAAGCTATATGTTGATTCTGATTCATCTCAGGGGCAAATGCTCAGCTGGCGTAGGATTCCCGGAAGTATGTGAGGCTGCCATCTTTGTTTTTTATGGACACCAAGTTCCAGCAACACTTGGCAGAAAATCTACAACAATATGAAAATGAAATACTTGTGATTTATATGTTACTTGGTAAATTTTTACTTGGACGATTTTGGCATAATACACAGTTACTTGTGAATAGCCAGGTTCAATCCACCTATTTTCATGTGCATTTTGGGATATCGCATAAAAAAAGATGTTGGATGGAAACACCAAGATACTAAATTCTAAAAATGCGCATAAAAAACGTATGAGCTAAATTGAGGCGGATATATTTTTTATCCGATAAGAACACATGCCCATAAACTACAATGGATACATATTTACCGAATAAATTGCTCAATGTGCAACAACAACAACAAAAAATAAGGTGACTTTGCCTCCACAGAGGATGTGATTGGATAACTGGACTAACCAGCTGTCTAATATCATGGCACAGCATCTCAGATGTTGGCTTCAGTGTTGCCATGTCCACGGTTTTCCCACGGAATTGGGCTACTTTTACACTGTTGCAGCGGGTTGTTTCTTATGTCCGCGTGTTGAAGCAACCCCAAATAATATGATATTTAGACCCTGGAATGCAATTTTTACCAGGGGAACCCCGCCAAATATGCAGATTTACCCCCCAGAATGCGATTTTTACTGTGGGACCCCCCACGAAACGCAGTTGGGCTAGTATTGGGCTAGTTTTGGGCTAGTTTTGAGTAGCAATTGGCTGGGTTTTGTTGTGAAAACCTGGCAACTATGGTTGGCTTGGTCATTCTGAAATACCTGAGTCAATGTCTGTCATCAGAATGATTTGGTATAATGACTTCCCAGGAGAATCTCACATGATTGCGTTCACAAACATCAGGCATCCGAACACAAGACATGGCAGCATTTATTGCGTTTCGTTTGTTTCATGAGCAACTTCCCAACGAGTGACGATTTTGTTCTCTTGAACACATGGGATGGAAACGCTGCTTTATTTGCAAAAGTTTATGCGATATTCCAATAAAAATGTGCAACTTCGGATGAAAACATAGCTAATGGCGTCAATAGAGAAAGATGCTTTTTGTATCCAGATGGTGTAGTTACAACATCTACCAGCAGGGGTTAACTAGGTGGCACTAAGCAGTCAATTCATCACCACTCTGGTTTCACCATAAATACACAGCGAGTATATAATCTCCAGGATCTGAATACCAACATCCTTTGCACGATACATATTCATGATTCACATTGTGAATTCACCAAACACACGCTGATGATGGAGCTGAATAAACAAACAAACAAAGAAGTTATACAACCAATCATGGCAGTATATTGAAAAGGGAAACAAACAATTAGACAGATTAATCAAACGATAACGAGCCAAAACACCAGAGACTGACAAAGTGTTTGGGGAAAATCAAGTGAGCAAGAATCAGGTGACGTGATTATGACAGAAATCTCTATGTGCTTTTATACTGAAAAAATAGATGGGGATCAAGTTGAGGCTTTCAAAATTTCAATGCAGTAGCTTGCATTATGATGCGAGATATGTAGAAAAAAACGTCCCTTGAGACACCTGTTCTAGCATGCAATCAAATTAATGCATAAAGATCTATGGTGCATTTGTTTACGCCACTCAAATCATTCTCATTATATGGTCAAACATTACAAACATTTTCCATTAAATCATAGTTTCTTACATGGGAGGGCTTTTATTTGTGCAGGTTTTTTCCGTTTCTTTGTTCTCGTGTCAGTCTCGATCCAGTCTCTCCTGAGTATGATTCCTATGTTTCTCGTAATGTGGAGCTGAACGTCTTGGTGTATGTTTATGTGTCTGGAAAAGAACAACGACAGGCACAGATTGCTGATATGTGCTCTTTTTATCTCTTAGAGGAGAAGGGCAACGCAATGCGGATCCTGGCAGACTGTGTGAGCGGCCAGTCAGCGGGACAGACAGAGGAGGAGACTGTAATCATTCATAAGAGTGCTGGAGAGATGATTGAGGGGCTAATTGCGAACACACACTGACCACACAACTTAAATGCATTAATGCATGCTCTTGAGAAGAAAAGAACAGCTGTTAGCACCTGAAAACACACTAAAATGAGCTAATTTGAAGATTATGGGTAATGGAAATGAATAATGAAGTGCTGCCTGGTTTTATCCAAATTACTCTCAGTATTGAGGAAAAATGAGGAGAATGAGAGCCACGGCAGTGCTATTTCTCCATGTATTGAACCATAAATACCCGTGCGAATTGAGTCATTTATTTCAATGACAGATTATTTATTCCTCTTCTAGTTTAGTTAGCTATTGTGTGCTTATCTTATCAACAACTTTTTTATTGCTTGATCTCATAATGGAAGGGTACGTTTACACGACAACGATGTACTAAAAACGGAAATGTTTTTTCTTTGTACAGATGACAGTTATCAAAACTATCTGTTCACACAAATCCGCGCAAACGACTAAAAACACTGTATTGCGCATGCCAGACAAGTAGTTGGCGATGTCACTTTGTAAAGAAAGGCTACGTGCCTGCGCACATATGCATTCTTTTACAGACCACTCGCATGCCAATTCACCTTATTTTTACAGTTTACTGCACTTTGATATTCTTCTCATTATTTCCCTATAGCTGCTAATAAATTGGAAGTCTCGCACATTCACAGAAAACATGCCGTTGTAGTGAAAATTGGGTTTTTGAGGGAGGACTCGATTTGTCATGACACCGTCACCATTTTCACTAGTGATGGGAAGTTCAGTTCTTTTCCACGAACTGGTTCTTTCGTACAGTTCGTTTCAATAAACCGGTTGAAAAAAACTTTTACGCTCCGACATAATGACGTAATTCGTGATGACGTAATGACGTTGTCTATCGTGGGCCGGGATGAAAAAACACTTTCACATTCAAATATATAAAGTCAGTAATCATAACATCAGTCAACTAAAACATCATTATAATCTGAAACATTTCTTACAATTTGGTTTTGCATAAGCATCTAAACACATACAGGCAGTGATGTGCAAACGACGTTTTACAGTTATAAAGTGAATAAATTAGTCTTCATCAGAGCAGAAACCATGATCCACTTACTATGCATAATCCACTAAGATTTATTTGTAATTAAATAAACTTACGTTTCGCCAGATTGGCCCTTCATAGCATCAGTTGGTTCGGTTCAGACGCCGGTGCTGTGACAGTCATTCAAGCATGCGCAGTATCATCAGCTCATCGGTTCTCAAATCGGACATGTCCGAAAGAAGCAGTTATCGGTTGTGTACTGGTGATCCGAAAACCATTGCAACCGATTCTACTCGAAAACGATATTGAGATTTGAGAACCGCGAGAGCGATTCAAAAGGAGTCGCTTGTTTGCTCTTGCTGTAGTTTGATTACGCTGTTTTTTTAATCTTTATATCACCTTGTTTAAAAATTAAATAAGATGTCCATGGATTATTTATGAAACAAATAAATGTTTAGTTTGATAGTTTTACAAACAAATATTGTGAAAGCACAACTGCACAACTTTTACTGTAATGCTTTTTAAATAGCATTAATATAGAAAAAGAAATTTGTAGAACTATTTCTGAACATTACATAGTTTGACCTGTGTACAAAATATTTATGTTCATGTTGCATGTAATTTCTTGTATGTACAGTATATATTTTGTATGCTATTCATCTGTTATGGTGTATTTGGAAAAGCACAATAAACGTATTGTATTTTGAATTAAGTTATAAACATATTTCCAGTATGTTTTATATTATCACACTTTCCGATGTTTAACAAAACTTGACTAACGTGCTTTTCGTTCTCTTGAAATGTTACACGCATGCGCAGTATCATCAGCTCATCGGTTCTCAAATCGGACATAATTTGTGTATTAGTGTTTACTTACTGGAGATTAAACTGTTTCGAACGATTCAGTCCAATTTGATGAACTGATTCGACCGGTTCTTTTTCATTCTTAGCTTTTAAGTAAAAAGAAGTTGGAAATACCTTTGCAGTGATATACTGTTAGCAAACATCCAGACGGCATCAATGCTGCTAAGAGCGACGTTTAGATGTAAATATGTGCCACGGGCTTTCCTCTCCTTAACAAAATAAACACGCAACAAAAATGACAGTGAAAGCATCTGATCATACAGGTATGGATGTTTGCACAAACTATGCAATTCACCGGTATCATGTTGACAAATGAGGTATTTAAAAATATTATGTTATGATAGTTTGATTATAGAGTATATAAAGTATAGCTAAGCCTATTTGAGACTACAGACTATATAGATCTGGTTATGTGAGACTATAGTTTGAATCAATCTGTTTTCTTTGCACGACACTGACATTAAATAGTTTGTTCGGCATTATCCTAAACATAAGTATTCGTTTCATGTGTCACAGAACAGAAAAGAGGCTTCCGGGATCGTGTATGTCACATCCTTTTGATTTTCCCGGCAAAAACGACCCGAGACAGTGATGTAAAGTGAGTAAATATAATTAGTTACTGTACTTAAGTATCTTTTTGGCTACTTTGTAGTTGTATTAAGTATCAAAGATATTAGCAACTTTTACTCGCCTACATTTTTGAACAAGTAAATGTACTTTTTACTCCACTACACAATTACACATTACATTTTGCATGGCATCTAACTTTTTCTGCAGCAGTTTGTTTCTGCTATAAGGAAGTGATATTGCCATCTACAGGGCATTGAAGGTATTAAGTCTTGTGCGTTTTGCCTTTACTCACAATGCGAGGGCATTAGCAGGTAGTTTGCTGAATCGCAGAGGTTTGATTTAGGAGATGAGGTCATGACTGCAGCTGGTTTAACTGAAACCAGCACATCCAGTGCACGAAGACTTTGACTATTTCATTTTACTTAACGTTATTTAATTTATCCGCTATATTGAAGAGACCTTTTCAAGGATATTGATTTACTTATAGCCTTTTTGAGCATGCGAGCTTAACTGAGACTTAAGAGTTTGTAGACATTCAAGAGGCTGTTATGTTGACCTTGATTTTTGCAATATTGAGGTGTTCAGTTTTATTATGGTTTAGAAAATAAACATGACTTCTCATCTTACAAATCAACTGTTTCTTATATTCACTGGCATGTCTCTCAGGTGTTGAGGACAAGTGCATCTTTGAAACTGGAATTTAAAAGGCTTTCTCAATTCAATTCTTAATGTTGAACATTTATGCACCTGGTTTTATCCAGAGTGACTTAAATTGCATTCAAGGTATATTTTATCAGTTCATGCATTCCCTGGGAATCAAACCCAATAGTGTTGCTTGCAGCGCCATCCTCTATACTGTTTGAGCTACAGGTTGAACAATCCTAAGTACACAAAACATGTATAATTTTCATGTCAATTTGTTTTCTCCACCTTTTTGTTTTTAATGAGGAATTTACTAGACTTCATAGATTTGTTGGAGCCCTCTTGTGGATGAGGGCATTTGGGCGCTCACCCAAACTGTCCATATGGTAGATAGGGGTGACTAACAGCCTGTTAATGAGCACAACAAACACTGAAACTACAAAAACAACAACAATGAAAGTGCTGCTGTGCTGATTCACGCCATATGTTTTGTTTTGTTTTCAACCTTGCAGCTCAATTTTAAGGTAAAAACAATTGAAATGCTTGTCTATATGCAGCTGATGGTCATTCATACTCACCTCGACGTAATGGTGACACCGCAGGGAAAGCTAGAAGGTTGTACAGTTAACTCCAGGCTGATTATGATGCAAAACCATACAACCAACTACCTCAGCCTGCAGCGCACTGACTCGTGGTTCGATTTCTACATACTCTCAGTCAGGTGTCAATATATTTCATGTGTAATGTCTTCCTCTACTGGACAACTTATGTAAAGCAACACATCATCTACTTTTGAAAAATGGTATTACTGATATGCACAAGTACTTCCCAAAGATTTTGATGTTAGCATTAAAAAAAAAGAAATTCTCATTCAGAAAACCGACACAACATATATATATATATTTCTAATTTATGTATATTGTTGTGTCTGTTTTCTGAATGAGAAAATGTATTAAAATGTAAATAAAGAAATGAGCAAATAAAAATATTTAAGAAAAGGTTAAGCCTCTAAACCTTTTTCGGCTGTCTGATTGGCTTAAAGGATTAGTTCACCCAAAAATTTAAATTCTGTCATTATTTACTCACCATCATGATCCAAACGCACCATCCAAACCCATAAGACTTTCATCTTTGAAACACAAATTAAGATATTTTTTAATGAAACCTGTCCCTCCATTTAAAGTCCACACAACCAAAACTTAGATGGTTCGAAAAGTTCATAAAGACATAGTACAAAATAAACCATATTTCGTGTAGTCCAAGTCTTCTGAAGAAGCACGACTGCTTATCAAATTTGATAAATGGAAGATCAAATATGCTTTGTTGATGTGCAAAAACCAACCAGGTTTATTTTTGTTTGTCAAGCAAGTATGAATGAGCTTGTGTTAACCATATTTGACCTATGTTCCCTGATCAATGTCAATCAAACCTGTCCATCATAAAAAATTGATTGTATCTCTTTAAAAGACTTGGAGTAATCTTTTCAATTTCCTTTACAATCTCTGTATGGCCTTTTGGAATGGATTTTGAAAAGATCATGAAAAATACCGGTTTCATTAAAAAAATCTTGTGTTTTGAAGATGAATGAAAGTCTTACGTGTTTGGAATGACATGAGGGTCAGTAATTGATTGCAGAATTTTCAACTACCCCCTTTAAGAAGTGCACTATGGGGAATGTACTTGCTTTTCTTATGCCCAAATCTTTATTCTTTTCATAGCGGCCACAGCCTTGATGTTTGGAAAACCTACATTTCAATAGCATTGTCATGAATTGGTGTTTTTGTGAAATCTGTTGAGGGACAGGATTGATTTCTTGACTATTATTTGCTATTTTTTTAATAATAATGTTGTTTTTACAATTCAATTTCTTACATTCATTCCATGTGTGAGATGAATCCTCGAATGAAGCTGAATGCAAGAGCAAATCAAACTATGGAGATGAAAGAGCAGGAACAGGTATTTGAAATACAATTTAAGAGACTGACAAGTTTTTCATTTAATAAAATATGAAATAGTATGGATCAAGCCATCATGAATAGGGCTGTTGTTCAAAGGTCTTACTTATTGCATTACCGAAAACAACTGAAAAGAAAGTCAGATTTGGGGTATTTGAAGTACTTGAAAATTGTACATGCTTAGCGAGGTGACTTCAATCAATTTCATATGCAGTTCAAACAAGAAAAAGGCCCTTCATCTGTTTCGTTTTGAACTTCTGTGTGTCTGAAATCCTGAAAAATGAATCCAGCCTGTGGATTAGTCTATTTTTGCTTGTCTCTAGAATGAAGATTCTCTCATTTGTTACCTCAAAATTTAGTTTATCTGCAAACAATAACCAGATACTTGGCATCAGCCTTGAATTAAAAGTTACAGTTGACACAAAAAATGAAAAAAAAAGAAAAAAAAAAAGTAATTATTTACTCACCCACATATGGTTCCAAACACTCATGGATGATATTCATTCTGTGCAAAACAAAAGGAGAAATATTCTAAGTTTTACATACAATTATTTTAAGCGATAATTAAAGAAATTACAAAAAGCACGATTTGTGCACTATATTCCAGTTGACAATAGTGTATTTTATGTCACTTTAATGAAAATACATAGTAATGAAAAGTACAAAACATACTTTTGTGTCTTTTCAATAAAAAGGTTAATTTACAAAACAAGATTGAATGATTTGTTTGTGCATCAAACTGATGTGGTTCTTGAGTTCAAATCACTCAATGATCTGTTCGCAACAGCTAACCAGAGGGAAAATTGATCAGATTATTGCAATTTTTGTGTGAACCATTCCTTTAACACGAAACAGTTAACATTCACACTGTTTCCAGACAACTGCAGACACATATGTTGGACAGCTCTGTTCCTCTGACAATGACAGAGATCTCCAGGGTGAGACGTGAATGCGGTCCAAACATTAACTGAGCGGTCTATTCAGCTCCTTTCTCATTCTCTGTCCTTTTCACAGTCAAACGCACTCATTTTACTGATGCAAACTAAACTACAAACCTAACAGTTGACAACTTGGCCTATGGATTTGTGCCTTCTGCTTTTAATGTTGCTGTTGTTTAGATCACCTTTGTGGCTTAATATCCTCTAGGACTTTTGTCCTTCTCTTTCTGGCTTGGCTCCACCCTATCTTCCTCCCTCTTTCTTTTTCTTTCTCTCACTGCCACATTCACAGTCCAATCACGTGCGAATGCGGCACGGTGGTGCCAGTGCCAGCTTTTTGCCAACCTGAATGTGTGTGTGTGTGTGTGTGTGTGAGCCAGCACGAATCACTGGGACATAAGGTCAAACACTTGTTATGATCTTAATTATCAGACCACACAGCGATGAAGCTGGCACAAATCTTTGGAAGTTTGGAAGTGTTTTCATTTTGAGTTTTAAATTTCAAAAAGTTGATACTAAAAAGATCAGATTTAGTTTGAATTTTTGATAAAAAGTGGAATTGAAAAGGATTATTTTTGATTTTGTATAAATAAACACAATGTGAAAAAGATTCAAAGTTTATCACATGCATTTAAGTTCAATTTAGGGCCAGTTAACAGAAGTCTTTCTCATTCCCTCCATCTATCTCTCTTTTACTCACTCTATTTTATCTATTTCTTTTCATTTTCTTATTTCAATCACTTCCATTTACTCTCCACCTCATCCAAACCCCTCTCTCTCCCCATAAGCTGGAGTGTCTGTCTGCCGATACCTTATTCAAAAAGCCAGGGAATGGCAGGTTGCTATGGGAACTCGCTGCTTGGCAACTTGCTGGTTTGGCGACGTGCCCATCGGTTGCCAGGGCAGTGCTGTCAGTGGCAGCAAAGTGCCGTGCCAGCTGTGTGCGTCTGGATGTGTATCTATAATGTGTTCATTTTGTTTGTCTATATCTGTAAATTATATGTACTGAGTGTTCACTATGCATTTAACGACGCCTTTGCTGTGATTAAAAATAATGCAGAAAAAAATATTCACAACTAGTGAGAACGCCAGGTCAAAAGTGGTAGCGCTCTATGTCTTTGTCCATAAAAACACAGAGCAGTATGCGGTAAATCTCAAAAACATGTCCACAGTTCATATTTAACGAATAACAATCAACAGAAAAAATAGGAAATGTTATTTTTCATATAGAATATTATTAGAAGCATATTATTGTGATCATCTGTAGATTTTCTTGCACAACAACATTACTTTCATAAAAATGTATGTAAAAAAAAAAAAAAACTCATCATGTAGATTTTTTTTTTTTACTTCAATTGTAAAGAATTTATACATCATGGTAGTATTTGTGGTACAGCCTTTAATTTATGCAATACAAATATTTGTATTGCAGCATAGTATAAAAAGCATCACTATCGAGAATATGAAGAATTTTTTTTTTAAAAAGGCAGACGTCCAAAGAATTTGGGAGAAGGGTGGCTTAATTTAATGAAAATGTGATCAAAAATTAGGTTTTGTTTTCTTTATGCAAAATATAATTTGTTTCCTCTCTGATTTTAAGGTGAAATATGTCTATGTTTTCGCAGGATTTATCTCTCAAACATTTAAATCATTAGTTCTAAACATGAAAGAAACCTGAAATGTTTGAAATTCCCTTCAGTCACAATGTATGACAGAGATCAAGATATAAAAGCAAAGAAAGATGGTAATTTTCAGTATTACCGTGCATGCTGAAATTCTTTCTGTCATTCCAGTCTTGGAGAATGAATAACAATGATGATATTCCAAACTGCAAGTCCACAGCATTCCTGCCATCAGAAAAGACATTAAATATTGATAAATATCTGTATGAAAAGATTTACATGACAGGGGCTTGGCTTTTTTTTTTTTTTTTTTTTACACAAAACATTTGTCATCCATCCATCCATCTGTATCAAGTCCGTAACCATGACTTGAACATTGGGGGGGGGACCCATTTTTTGTATAAATCATATGTTACCGTCGGTTGTTCAACATTTCTGTCGTGAAACAGTTGCCATGTATAAAATATTTTGCTATTTACGTCTTACCTCGCTCACTTTCAATTGTATTCAATTGAATTCACACGCTGCTTCTGTGAACAGTAAACCCCGCCTACTTTAATTTGATTAGCCATCTCAATCATTTTGACATTGACAGCGTTGTAGACTGCTGAGGCAGCCCAGACTAAAATGTAACTGTTAAACCTTACAACATACAGAGCAGTGCAAGAATTTCAGGACAGTTTGGCCATTTCTGATTATTTGGGGGGGACTTGTCCCACTAAGTGTATATGGTGGCAATGGTTCCTTATAGTTACTACTGCTATCTATGTTCATCAACAGTGAATGTTCAATGCAGCAGGATATTATCAGTGTACACTGTCAGGTAACATTTCCATCGTATATAAGTGCTCCTCAACTAATGTAGAGAGGCATAATTGGCAAGCAGAAATGTGAACGGAGGTCCACGTGTTGATATAAAAGACTTTAGGTTAAGAGCCGCACTTATAGTGAATTAATAAAAAAATGTCTATATGCCACACAAACACTATCCATTCTTACACTGAACAATACAAGCAAATTAATTCAGACTAGGAATGGTAGAAAGAATGCAGATGACATTACCAATAAAAAATCTTGGCTAAAACACCACAAAAATAAGAAAAATACCAAATGAATATCTGTAATTCAATTCTATTTATTTGCAAAGCACATTTCACAATGCACACAGAATGCATTCAAAACAGCTTTACAAAGAATAGCCCCACAGTGAGCAAGCTAAAGGTCACAGTGACAAGGAAAAATTCTTTAAGGTGTTCAAGATGTATGTAGAAAAAAAGGCAATGTACAGAAGAGGAATTTTTGAGCATTTTCATACCTTGAAAATATACTAAACTCTACAAAGCACGATTGAAAAGAATCAATGTGATGAGTGATGTGATGTGTTGAAAGGTTATGACTAGTTTTTACATACATATTTTTATGAAATTCATGTGAAAGAATAAAGCTATTGCATTATACCTATTATAACTGCATCTATAAACCTGAATATTCTATGAAATTAATTTGAACAGATTCATGTTGAACAGCAATTTCCCCTTTCAGTTCTTTGAGCCTCAAATTATTGCATCATGGTACTTTTATTTACATCATGGTACTTAATACCATATTGATGTATTATGCTATTAAGATGGTAATCCAAAGTACTTTAACATTTCCATTGCATTTGAAGTATGAAAATTACAAGAATCCATTTTAAGGTTAAATGTGACACTGGACAAAATCAGTCATAAGCCGCACGGGTATTTTTGTAGCAATAGCCAACAATGCATTGTATGGGTCAAAATTATCTTTAAGCCAAAAATCATTAGGATATTAAGTAAAGATCATGTCCCATGAAGATATTTTGTAAATATATAAAAAATATATTTTTGTGAGTGGATATTCATTGAAAAGGACTTCATTTGGACAACTTTTTGTGATTTTCTCAATTTTTTCTTCTTTTTTTTTTTGCACCCTCAGATTCTGGATTTTCTTTGTTGTAAATAAAACAATTATCGGAGTATGTTTTACAAGAAAATACTATTTCAGTCTTTTTTTTTAAACTTTTGTGTTTAATTAAATCTGTTACTGCCATTTCTTTGTAATTAATTGTGGAATTTACTAGCATCTATCAACCTGAATATTCATTAATTTATTAAACATTAAAAAACGAACAAAAAAAGAAAAATCTAAAGTAACATTTTACTTCAGGTTTCTTATATTTTACTTCTACATCCCTGACACATGCACATAAGTACTCTCAAAACCCCATTCTATTTCTATAGTACTCACAAATGACACAAAAAAAACTTCCTTTCAATAACACTGAGCATTTTTCTTATAAAAGAGGCTCTTCAGAGGTTTTCAAGGGACTGCAGCTTTAATTGTGTCACCAGTCAGGTCCTCCTCAAATCTTTCCTTCAAGACAGTGATCAATATCTCCAGTCTACATCATTACACAGTCTGATGGAGGGACCTGCTGCAAGTGTGTTTTTAAACCCTTTCTAAATAGTGCTGATTTTTGAGTGAAAAAGTATGTTTAAGGATGATTGTAAATAAATCTTTCATGATTGTTTTTGTATTTGAGCGTAAGTGCCGCACTAAAGAAGTGAGTGGTTTATGGCGTGAGTCTGTTTGAGTGTGTGTTGGCAGGCAGTGGTCTGAGCAGTCTGTGTGTCCTTGTGTTTGCACAATGCGGCAGAGGGTGGAGAACTAAATCAATAAGAAACAAATGAATTCAGATCAATATTGAGTCGAGTGATGGATAAAGGGATGAAGGAGAGAAAGACTGACAGAGGGAGAGAGAAAACAAGAGAGAGAGGAAAACATACAAAGAGCATCTTAGACTTACTAATGCACTTGAACCTTCAGAGTAGAATTTTTTGGTGCTATAAGTTTTATTAATTTAAAAAGTTTGCTTTATTTATGGGCTGAAAGATTTCATATAAATGGCTACCTAAATTTGTAATTTTGGTAATACTAATGCTCCAAATGTTGGTAAAGGAGATGCCAAGATCTGTGCTTGTTATTTTCTTTGGTCTCACCCTTAAAAGAATTCTCCATGGTAACCATATTTTCCATAAAATTCCCTAGTAACTACAGTCATCATTAGTACTATAAAGCATATTCATAAAAAAAACTGGTATTCATATTCAAATACTGTGGCATTTAGGGTGTGTTCACACTTGTAGATCGGTTCTCTTGGTTCTTTTGGTCTGGACCAAAAAAAGAAAAGAAAATGTAGTCCAATATTGTAGTCCAATAGTCCAAAAATGTAGTGCCAAAAATGTAGTCCTAACCCAAACCAACCCATAAGTTATCCCTAAAATCAGAGGGAATTTATAGGTGAATAACACTTATCTAGAAGCACCTAACCTTGAGTGTAAGCCTAAATTTGACATCAACTGTAAACTTGTCCCTCAAATCTGATTGGTTAATTGGAATGTTGTTCCAGGACCAACAAAGATGTTGATCCAGCATGTTACATTTGGTGAACTCACATTCACCATGTGGGTCCATATGATGGTATTTTTACCAACTGAAAACTCAAGAAGAGTTTATAAAATGTGTAAAGGAAGTAAAAAAAAAAAAAGTCAAAACAGCACCAGGATTTTCTCCATTACACACAAATGAAGATCTGCTGCAAGAAGACGGCGGTTCTGACGCCTGTACTGAACTGCAATGGGCAACGCAACTCCTATGACGAGTAAAAAAAGGTATGCTTAAGCATTCTGTCCTATTTAGGGTTGCATCTTGTGACATCGCCTCATCTTTTTGGTTCGTTTCGATGTCTTTGGTCCGTGTTGTGTTCATATTTTAGTCGACCCACACCAGAGTTCGTTTGGAAGTGGACCAAGACCCACCTTTTGAGGGGTCTCGGTCCACTTATTTGGTGCACACCAATGTTCAGATGGCACTTATTTAAAGTTCTCGGCTAACGTATGCACTTTTATTGATACAGTTAATGATACAGTTCCCACACGTGCACTGCAATAATTTAGAAATGTACAAAACAATTTGCTGATGGACATACATTAATGCTGATGGTTTGGAATTACAGTTGCAACATCTCATAGTATACGACAAATTGAGTAGCATATCACTGAGAAACGTCCTGCTCAAGTCGTCCTTGCGTTGGCGGTAAAATTGACACCATCATTACTGTCTTTACAGTGTATAAAATCACTGAGAATTTAGGAAGCCTCCAGAGCTTAAGTTTAGTTATGGTAATAGGCGTTTTGTTTCCGACACGCACTGTAAATGGTAGACTAATCACAACAGACTGGGCCGTCAGGCCAATCGGAGCAAAGTAGGCTCACAGAAAGGAGAGGTTTAGAGAGACTGAATCTTCGGATGAGTGGTTTGAGAATCATTGAAAAATGTGGTGATGTGCAATGTATATTATGAGAAAATGAAAGTGTTTTTTGTCTTTTGATGCATGTAAACCTGCTGTAGGAGACCTCCAAAACAAAACTAGGATAAAAGGGTGACTTTAAATGACCCAACTAACAGAGCAATTGCACCAGAGTTCATATGTTTGATGACAGTGGTGGCCAAGTCACTATTATTTTAGTGACTTTAGTATTTTTCTTAGTTTTATCAAAGTTAGAAACAGATGCGCTGCTTAATACTTTTGTGAAAACCTTGATATGTTTTTTTTTCCAGGACTCTACAATGAATAGAAAGTTCAAAGAACAGCATCTGTTTAAAAAAGAAATCCTTTGTAAAAATGTTAAAACTCTACTGTAATTTTTGATCAGTTTTGTCCTGGCTGAATAAAGGTATTAACTTTTGAACAGTAGTGTATTTAAGAAAACATAAAACCTCAAATTATCTATAATTTAATAAATGCTGTAATCCTTTTAAAACCACGGAGCCCGAATACATACATACATGCCTCCCTCACTTCCTCTTTTACACCCATCACTTAGCAAAACCACCTCATCTGTTTGAAATCACCACAGACTCTTAAAGATGATTCCAGCCTTGCTCATGTCACAACACAGTCAGCCATAAAACACATATCTATAGGTCTCAATTTAACTTTACGTGAGTCACTTTCCGATGCAATTTCATTGAGGAACACTGTTCACAGCCACAGCAAAGTGCTATATATTTTCCCATGAACTTGGATGGAGGGAATGAATGGATCGCTATAAAAGCCTGGTCACATATCATAATTTATTTTGCTTGCTGCTTTAAGTGATACAGCGAGATGTATGTGTGTGTGTGTGTGTGTTTAAGAGGACATTAAAGGAGGGAGGCAGAAACGGATGAAGGGATGGAAATCTATAGTAATTGAACTATTCTGCAATCAACATTCAGTTAAACGAGTGACTCATGCAGCAGAGGGTAAAAGAGAGAGAGAACAATGAAGACAGAGACAAGGCACATATATAGTGGCAGCAGATTCAGTAGAAGCCTGTATTTTTAAATGTTTTAGAGCCTTGAACCAGAGCCTTGAAGCTTATTTATTATAGTATATGCTATAATAATTATACTTACATCAATTTCTTAGTCTGTGTGTCTTATTTCTATGGAGTTTTCAAGGTTTTGTGTATTAAAGAGATAATCCACACCTACTATCCTTTTAAAGGGTTAGTTCACCCCAAAATGAAAATTCTGTCATTAATTACTCACCTTCATGTCGTTCCAAACTCGTAAGATTTTCGTTCATCTTCGGGAACACAAATGAAGATTTTTTTTTTTTTGATGAAATCTGACAGCATCCTGTCCCTCCATTGACTGCCTTTGCAACTTGATCTTTGACCCTTCAAAAAGTTCATAAAGAGATCGTCAAAATAATCTATATGAATCGAGCGGTCTAGTCCAAATTTTATGATGAACATATTCAGGGCCAGATATTCTAAACGGGGCAAATTAGCGTGAGAGTGCAATTCCACAAATGCGCCGTTGGGATTGGCAAGTTTTGCGCGTGATCTATTGCTGACGCGCAAAGTAAAGGACACAGGCGCAGTCAAATCATTTACATAATGACCAACGAAATCTAATTAGCGTTGAGTCACAAATAAGCAGAGCTGACGCTCAGGTGCAGCTTGGCTAATGATATGTTCAGATAACGTCTTCCTCTGGCTTACTAAAGAAGCAAATACAAGTGGAAAATATTACCATGCTACCATGCGCTCTCTGGTCACTGCGGTGTCTCCTAGCAGCAACAATTGCAGCCATGTCGCAAAATGGGTTAATACATGCTTTCTTTGAAGCGTTAAATAATGGCACAAATACCAGTAAATTGATGAGCGCAGACATTAGTAAATCGTGTTGCATAAATCATTTAAATACTCTCCTCCCATAAATTTTTGCATCTGAAAGAGAAACTCCTACATAAAAACAACTCAGTCCACGCCTTTTCACCGCTAATTTTGCACTGCGCTTCTTTAGTAAATCCCGACAGTAGTTTTTTAACGCCAAAAGAGGGTTTGCGCTGGTGCAAGCTGTTAGTAAATCTGGCCCTTAGGCTTTTACTCACATGTAAACACTGATCAGTGAACATAAGTAGAAGCTCAGCCTAACCTGAACAACACACAAGAACAAACCTCTTCCGGAAGCTCAAACGTACTGCATAACCAGTGAGGTTCATTCTCATGTGTTACGCAGCATGTTTGAGCTTCCAGAAGAGATTTGTTCTTGTTCATCAAAAAGATTAATTTGTGTTCCGAAGATGAACGGAAGTCTTACAGGTTTAGAATTAAATGGGGGTGAGTAATTAAAGGATTAGTTCACTTTCAAATAAAATTTTCCTGATAATTTACTCACCCGCATGTCATCCAAGATGTTCATGTCTTTCTTTCTTCAATCTAAAAGAAATTAAGGTTTTTGATGAAAACATTCCAGGATTATTCTCCTTATAGTGGACTTCAATGGCCTCCAAATGGTTGAAGGTCAAAATTACAGTTTCAGTGCAGCTTCAAAGGGCTTTAAACGATACAAGACGAGGAATAAGGGTCTTATCTAGCGAACTTTTTCTATTATAGTGGGCAAGCCAGTTTACAGCTATAATGCAGTGTACACTTGACTTTGACAACTGACCCATGTTATCAAGGTGATAATGGAGTGCATAACAACTCATGACTATATAATCAACATGTTTACATTATACAATTTCCACTTCATCTATCACAAAATCTCTCATAACACAGCCACTAATACTATAGTTATCCACAGAATAAATAAAATTAATAGATATTCATATTCATAGGTATTCATTAAAAATACCATGGCCATGCACTTTTAAACTTTACTTACTTTCTTATGTAACTGGCATTTCTTCCAGTAGAATAAGAACTGTGATCTGAAAGGAAAATAGGGAGAGAAAATAAAGTGAGATATAAAGATCTGACTCATCTATCAATTCAATGTCTAATAAATCTACATTCAAGCCATTCAGCCACAAATCTCAAAACAATTTAATTTACAAACGAAATTGTGAAACTGATCAGTAGCATTACAATCCATTAATCTGAATCAAATACATTAGGAATAACTAACCTATTCACACAAACATTTTTGACACATCCCCACAGCATTCAGAATAATGGTCAAGATGGATGGATGGATGGATGGATGGAATGACAGAAACATACACACAGATAGAAGACCTCTGAAATGTCTTTGTGAGCTCCTCATAGAACTAAAAATATTAAATGGACCCTGACATCTTTAAATATGTTATTTGGCTTAAAAGCTGAGTGTCTTGTCTCTAATGCTTGAATTGAATTTCTATGAGTGTCCCAAAGCTCTCTTGAGGGTTTGTTTATCCACTCAGATCGATACAACTTCAAAGACGTTTGGACAGAATGAGTGTGAAAAGTGTGTTGTGTGAAGATGGGTTGTTAAAGGGATAGTTCAGCCAAAAATGAAAATTCTGTCATCACTTACTTACCCTCATGTCATTCCAAATCTGTATGATTTTCTTTCTTCTGCAAAACACAAGAACATATTTAGAAAAAATGTCTCAGTGTCATTGTTTTGAAACCCAATGGTTTTTATATATATTTTGTGTTTCACAGATAAAGAAAATCACACAGGTTTGGAATGACATTCGTGTGAGTAAACGATGACAAAATTTGGATTTTTGCCTAAACAATCTCTTTAACAAATTACAAATGCGTATTACACTAACAAAAAGTGTTAATGAAATGACCACGACTGTACGCCAGATCCCCTTTGCACTGTTACACGAAACTGGCCAATCAAATTGCAAGAGACAGATGTGCGGCCCAATTACGGCAGCCCTTTGAGAATGAGAGCTGCAAATCAGACACAACCAACACAGTACCAGGCACTCTAATGCACCGATAACAGACACTGTCTCTGTTTCTCTCATGACACACATACACACACGTTTGCATGTAGATGAACATACTAAAGTATCTGCAATAAGATGCATGCATACAGAGAACACACACACACACACACACACACTTCAACTCTTTCACACACATACAGTCTCTCTTCTTGTCTCGCTATCGCTCACACCCAACCCCCCAGCACCTCAGGGTTTGAAATTCATGTGCGAAATAAATAGAGAGAGAGACAGACAGAGAGAGAACACATGGGGTAATGCAGGAGGCTGGTGAGGAAAAGAGAGAGGAAAAGGGGGGAGGGGAGAATAGAGCAGGAAGACAGTGACATGTGAGGACAATAGAGGAAAAAAGAAAGTCAAAAACGAAAAAGAAAGCGCAGTATCTAATGAAAGAGAGGGTCTCATCAACAGTACGACTTTGGCGGGGAATTCTCTGCATCAACCTGGAAACATTCCAACACACACACATAACATGTGGACACATTCCAGCAAGCCGCAGCTATTAACCCTTACACCACAACTGTACTTCCATAATTACTGCTTCTACAAAGAAACATATGTTCAGACAGACCACTGCTACCCCCCACCAGATATGTGCAGTACATTATGCACACTATCAGGCCCAGTCACCAGATCCTTCCTACACAGTGAAATGTCATTGCCTCTAACAGTGGTATTCTCAATGTCATGACAACTCACATGCAGACAATACCAAATAGCTTTAAAACTCAGACAATAATATCCCAAAGCTGTTCACACAAACACATCGCCCCAGCATTCAGAATAGGGGTCAAGGTTTTTCAGTGACAAATTAATAAACTTTGGGGCCAAATGAGTTGCATTCTTTTATCTGGTAGCTATTGTCTCTGAAAGAATACATAATTTCACCATTGCATTATGTTAAATTGAGTTATTTACATTTATTTTAATCATAATCAGTATAAATACATATAAGCCACTCTAACATTAAGATAATTTTTTTTTTTTTAATTCTCTAGCAAATGTTTATTGAAGAAATTACAGAAATTCCTCTTAATGGAAACAGTAGCAACAGAAAACATACTATAAATTAGTTAAGATGCATTTAGGTTTTTTATATTTTCATATTTTACATATATAGCCTACATACATTTATAGGCTATAGACCTTATGCATCAGAGAAACAAGCGTGCCACCATCTTTAAAATATTGCCGTTTTTGCGGTAGCTCTGTACATTTCTATGGCATCGCTGTCAAAGAATATTTAGCTGGTGAAGTGGATTTACTTGTTGTAGGGTTAATGAAAGTTATCGTGAGCATTGTAATGTTTAAAGCAGATGTGTTAACAAATGTCAGTAGACCAGGAAGGTTTTAAAACGAGCAATTTATTCATAAATACGTAAGATCGCTGTGGAGTTACAAACTGGAAGACAAAAGACCACGAGCGCAGCGCTGAAAAGGGGCGGGGCTACAAAAGGTCTATAATAGTGGTTCTCAAACTTTTTAGAGTGGAGTATCCCCTGAAGCATTTAACATCTTTCTGTGTACCCCCTCTCTTCCACTTAGACTGCAGTCACACCTTTTCCATTAAGGGACAATAGTTGCCCCCCTAAATTGATTTTCCAGTGGGTTTTTTTTTACCTTTATAAGTACCTTTTTTAAAATAAATAATGATTTAAATAACAAAAGGTTCAACAGAGAAATATGCATTGATGGTAAAAACGAAGTGATACTTTTAAATATTAAACTAAAATCACCAGTAGGTGGCGGTAAGTCACTGTCTTAGTGAGTGGGTCATTGAGTTTATTCACTCATTCAGTAACTAAGCAAGTGGTAGTATGCATTTATGAATGAGTCATTGAATCATTTACACTTTTGATTTGTTCAGAACCGAAGATTTATTCACGAAACAATGCTGCGTGTTGCAGTTCTTCTGTGGCTTTCGCTGGAACTATTATTTTGTTGCAAAATTGAGCAAACAACACTGACAATAATCCATTTAAAATGTTTATCACTTAATATTACCCTTTTTTGTTGTTAAATTGTTATATAAAATCAACGTCACATTTTGCAATCGTGAGGATATTTGGAGAAAAACAAGTTTTCTTGTTTGTTTAATATATTATCAACATTAAAACAAGAACTCAGGGTTTTTTGTATGGAAGAGAGTTTTTTTTATTCTTAAATCAATATTTGTGCACAGCCTGTGTTTACAGGCTATTTGTTCTTCATGCTAGTAAGTGCTAAATCCCCACTTTTACAAAGGTACATTGTCAAGAATGGCAATAATGTAGCGCGATTTGCTAAGACAGCATCTACACGCAACACTTTGCAGGCTGCTTGTTTGGGGCAGTTTTGACCGCAAAACATTGGATGTCTCGGTTGACATGCTCGGTTTTAAGGTTATTTAAGGTGGGGTAGAATTTAATGAATGGTAGTGATGTGACATTTGAACCGAGGCTTCGGAGCTTGTGTCGAGCATAAATGTGTGTGCCAGATGAAGCCTCGGCTGCGTTAAGCCCCGACAAAACGTTGCAAAACGTTTTTAAAACGGAAACAGTGGTGCGTTGAACACCCTGTTCTGATGACGTGAGAGTTGCAACTATGGCAGCTGAGAAGGCCATTCTTTGTGTTCTTTTTGAAGAATTTTCGGAGCTTGATGAAATCGGTATAAATACGTGTTTAATACTGCAAAATACGCTCAATATTACAATCACTGCCCTTGCCGTCCAGAATAAAAGAGAACATCCCAGGCGAGTGAAAGGATTTGTGGAAACTGTGGTTCCTAATTATTGTGGTCCAACATTTGCCTTGCATTTCAGGATAAAAAGACACACCCACCAAACAAGACAAAACGTATCTCAAACCTGTTGCACACCGTTTCCCGGAAACCGGAAAACGTAGCAAAACGTTGCGCACCGGTTTGAGCTTGAACGTGCCCCTCGATTCTAGGCTTGTGTTGGTAGCGTAGAAATCACGTGACCAATGACAAATGATCGCCTCACTTTCTGTCCAATCACGTTCGCGATTAATTTTGAGTGTCGGAATGTTCGAACCCCCAGATCTTACTTTATGAGTAGGTTTTTATTCAGACTTATTCAATTACATTTTTTGAATACACAGTCATACAAGTAATATGAATGAAGAATACAAATTATTTCAGGAAAAATAAAATATTTGCCATGTGCAATTCATATAGGATATGTGTACATTATTCTTCTATTACATCATATTGATATTCATACTGGCATTAAATGCCACAGTTTAATGAGTAAATGAATTTATCAAAGAGAGAAATTCAACACACGCACTGTTAGGCTTTTATTTGAGCACGTAACATTAAACTATTCAGGTTCGGTTGAGCTTCTGCTTATTTTTGCTGATGAATGTTTACATGTGAGTAAAAGCCTAAATTAAATATATTGATCATAACAAGCGATCAATTCTCTTCAGAAATTATGGACTAAACCATCTGATTCATTTGAATTAGTTTCACGATTTCTTTATGAACGTTTTGAAGCATCTCATTGCTTAACCGTTCCATTCCGTGTCGATCCAGGCCAGCTGGTACGGTTACAGTTTCATTCTCCACTGTGGGGTTGATAACGGCTGGTCTTTTGAATGTAATATAAAAGCCTCAGTCATTGCCTTGGTAATGCAACAGTTTACTTATTATATGAGATGTAAATAACAACTGCGTTATGGAGGATAATTAGATATATTTTTTTATTTTATTATTAATTAGTGTTTACGTCGCTCAAATAGAACGCTTAGCCAGCTACAGAGAAACTGGTAGCCAGGCAACAGACAAGTGACCAATCCTGTGTGGTGACGTCACTTCACGGATTCTACCAGCACGATTCAGCACGGTTAGAGAACCGTGCCGAGAATTCTGGGCCGAGCACGGTTTGTAATCATGATGTGCCGTACCAGGCTCCAGTGGAAACACAACTGGAACCGTTCCTTACCACCGTTCGGCCCGACGGTGGAAAAGCGGCTAAAGTGTCAGTTGCAAAAGCAGTCAATGAAGGGCAAAGGCAGTCAATGAATCTGACAGCATTCTGTCATCAAAAAGACCTTCATTTGTGTTCCGAAAATGAATGAACGTCTTACTGGTTTGAAACAACATGAGGGTGAGTAATTAATGACAGAATTTTCATTTTGGGGTGAACTAACCCTTTAAAGGCAGGGCCGCATTAAGGCTATAAGGGGCCCCTGGGCTTTACCTCTTGAGGGGGCCCTTCATCCACCAGAAATATTACCTACATTCACTCAATCTTCTTAATCACAAAACGCAAGTTATAAGCCTTTTATTTTGCATGAATAAATGCCATTGCCAAAACATCCGAACCTATAGGTCTGTCATAAAATATAAATATCACTGCATGAACTATATATTGGCACATAGTCCGAACTATTTGCACAAGCTACTTACAGTATTTAGAACTACTGCCTACATCAGATCCATCTTCTTATCAAATCAGCATTTTGTTTTGCAGAAATAAATGCAATAAATCTTTAATACAACATTTCACTCGGTTTTATAATTTCATATGAAAATATACAAAAATGTTTTTTTATAATGCTGAAAATATAATCAGATCATGGGGGTTAACTTACAAAGGTTTGCTTAAGCTTTTTTAGGACAAAAAAAAAATTCGTTATGATGTTTTTATTGGACTTCGGACAGAACGTTACAGATGATTGCAGGGTTCAGTGAGTGAAGGGTTGCATAGGTCAAGAAACGCAGCGCCGCACCACGTCTTTAAAATTCGAACGTTGTTTTCTATGGGACAGTTCACACAGAACTCGTTTTTGCTTTGAAAAACGCGAGATGCGGGCAGTTTCTGTGGCTTGACTAAGTTATAGCCTATGCTTCATACATATTAGTACAATAGATCATGCTTTTGTCTTTCCGTTTTTTTAAACACCGAACCTCAAACTCATCAACGCCATTTCTTTTTTTGTTCATTCTTGAAGCGAACTTTTGCCTGTTTGGTTAAATTTAACGGTTTTGGGCTGCCATTTTGAACTGAAAGCGACACGTCCAGTGTGCGATACCTGTGAGTTGCTTGCTGCTAGACGCACTTCACGCGCAGGACTTGAAACACCCGCACATGTATTCAAAGAAAAGCGATGTTAAAGGGACAGTCAACACATTATAAAATGCGGTTATATTCTTCCCTCAGCCCGGGGCCCAGGTAAGCCCGTGCATTAATGTGGCCCAGGCCACTAATACTGGAGAGTGAAGCAGCAAAAAGCTAATATGTTAATCTGGCGGAGGGTATTTAATAAAATAATTGCTGATTCCAGCTCCAAACTTTAACTGCAATAATATTTTAGCCTATAAACTACTTTAAAAGTATCAAATTGTGTTTTTCTCTGGTTGTAAAACAGATTGTAAAACAGATCTATAGTGTCAATTTAACTACAAAAAGTGTTGGCCATCATTACATAGGCATTACATGCATAAGACCAACATTTGTGTTATTGTGTTAGACAATTTGCAAAGTTGATCCCTCATTAATGCAGATTTAGTGCTCTAGTTTTAAGTGGCAGTAGGATTACACAACAAAAATACATTTCTATGTGCCTTCCCTTTGGGAAAGATGCATATTCAGTGTTTTTCAAAAACGCCCCCCGATCAAATTAGCAGGAACAATGAACCTGATACTTTGAACTGGTAAACAGCCTCTTTAATTTTCAGCCCATGTTTTCCAAATGCATTGTTTTATGCTACTGACTGGAAATTGTATCATTCAGCTAATTGAGACATCTGGCTGAATCACACGCCACTGTGAATTTGTACTGAGTGTGTGTGCATCTGAATGAAGAGCTATGTGCGGTCTTCCCGCACAGCTCTGAGATGCAGGGGAGGATGATATGAACATGACTGAAAGATGAATTATGAGATCCTTGCAAGAATTAAAACAAGAGCCAACGCTCTCAGAACATCTACATTTCTCCTCAAACTTAAAATGCAGTTTTACAACCTCTGTCTAATTATGAATCACATTCACATTGGCACTGAACCACATGACCATCTGTTGATAGTAACCAACACAAAATTGACATTCATTTTTCTCTTAATATAGTCTATCTCATGTAAATTTAAAGAACAGTAACAATTATTGGATTCTTTGTCCAATGGATAAGACTTAAGCTTTATACACGTTAAAATAACATTCATGCACCTGTGTTCTCCTTGGGTTCCTTTCAAGCTTGGACAAGCACAGCAGACCCTAACTAACACAATTCCCCATAGGGTTTTGTTTTAATCTTTCTTGAGGAATTCATCTGCCTGCACGCTGGTGGACTGCTACTGAGCTCAAAATGTATCCTGTGGCTACACGAGAATTGAGACGTCAAAGTATATACCAATTTCTGACACTGACACCAGGCTCTTCTACTGGCTCTGCTCCCTTTTTGGAACTTAAACAGCATATTTTCCTAAAGGATCTATTCCTAAGAAATTTCATGGAACAAACAACTGATCGATCTAAGATTCTGGGAAATATGTAAGATTTAAGTACATGACAGATTCTCTTCTTCAGTATTTTGTTCACTCAGAGTTCCAGAAAAGCTAGCGTTAAAGTTTTGTCCCTGGAAGCGCAATTATCATAAATATTGCTCACCATCCTGTCAAGAATGTTAAAGGGTTAGTTCATTAAGTACTCACTCTCATGTCATTCCACATTCGTAAGACCTTTCGTTCATCTTCAGAACACAAATTAAGATATTTTTGATGAAATTTAAGAGGTTCTTTTTTTTATCTCCCATAGAAAGCAACAAAATTAAGTAGTAAAGACATTGTTAAAATAGTAAAAAGTATTCTCATCGCTTTATAACCTTAAGGTTGAACCACTGTAGTCACGCTGAATATTTTAATAATCTTTAAGGTCTTTACTACTACTCTGGACCTTGAATGTGGTAATTTTGTTGCTTTCAATGGGAGATTAAAAAAAAAACCTCTCAGATTTCATCAAAAATATCTTAATTTGTGTTCCAAAGATGAACGACGGTCTTACGAATTGGAACGACACGAGGGTGAGTAATTAATAAAATAATTTTCATTTTTGGGTGAACTAACCCTTTACGTTTTTAAGAGATAAAACCAGACAATACATAAACTCTCAACTCAGATTTTCTGAATAAGTGAGAACAATATGTCTATCTAATTTTATTTCTCAGCACTCCAAATTTTTGCAAAGGTTTTACATAATTCTACCAAGCATTGCTTTTACTTTCACAAACAGACTACCTGGCTAACAATGCTAATTGGTGCTAATACTCAGTTCTCAAAACTATGTAATGACTGGAACCTCAGGGAGTATTGCAACAAGTTTCTGATGTCTTTCATGCAAGATCTAACCTATTCACTATTCAATTGCTGCCATACATACATACATACATACATACGTGCCTCATTGCATTTATTGAAACCTTATCATGGTATAGTGGTAAAGTCAAGATGGCTAGAGACACAGTAGATGATGATGTATATCTGAAATATGCTGAACATTTGTTATTGAAATATTCACAGTTCATTCTTTCTAAGAACTGGAGCATTTCCCGTGCAGTGGTAATTATGCTAATTGGTGCTAATACACAATTCACAAAACAATGTAATGAGTGGAACATCACACATTACTAATACTATGACCATTACAACAAGTTTCTGAAAACTTTCAAAAGCAAGATCTGACATTAAATATCCAATTGCTGCAGTATATACTTAACCATACTAGCATACATACCTGGGTATTAGATGTAACTAGATATGGATCTAGATAATGATCATTATTCTTAAAAATGCATCACACATTTTGTAAATGTGCCTCAGTGCAATTGCTCCAATGCTTTGTTTAAACCATATTGTGGTATTGTGGTGAAATCAAGACCGCTAGATGAATAGATGATGTATATATGAAATACGCTGAACATTTGTTACCAAAATGTTCACAGTTCATTCGAAGAAGCAAAGCTTTTCCCATGCAATGGTATAGTCTAGAGGTCAAGAGTAAGTGAAAGTTACTTCACTTTCACGTGTTTAATCCATCTCTCTTAACGGAAAAATCCAGCACAGTCCAGTGACTGGGGATATCCTGAGGTCTATGCAATCCATTACAGTATGGTATGTGGTTGAATTTCATCTATTATGAATGAGAAATACATGAGATGGAGAGAATGGAGGGAGGGAGTAAAAGAAGGAGTGGGAGAGAAAGACAGACATTGAAATGTTGAAATGTTCTAGCCTGATCTGGACATGGAAAATAATCCAGATATGAAAAGTTGTGACTAGACAAGAGAAGGAATGGTATATTGAATATTGTGGATGTAAATTTAAATAAAACCTATCTACTAAAGGAAGGGTATGCAATTTTGGAGAGGCTAGCAATAGCAAGCAAGCAAGCTTTGAAAGCATGAGATCCCACCCTTCCTTCAGAGCGCTCTCTAAAGCCACGCCTCCTTGAAAACACGTAAAGACACCAGTGTTTATTTTTTCGCCAATTGTGCAGGGCAAAATTGGATGGGGCGGACAAAATTTAGGCAGTTTTGGGTTTGGTTTGGCGGTTTTCAAACATTTACAGTCAAACCAACCAAACCAAACAGGAAAATGCCGAACTCTTTGGGCAAGCATTTCCATCACCAGTTTTGACATTATCGTTATGTCACGTTAAGAGTGACGCAAAAGACAGTTTGAAATCTGATTTGAGCATCCAGAGCGTTCAGACTGAGATGCATCTGTAAAAAGTCTGATTGGAATCACATGTCAAACAACCTCTATATGTGGTTTGAATCAGATTTTAAAAAATATAATTTCATGTGCTTTTTTTTTTTTTTTTGCTCGCTCTCCAGTCTTTCAGAAACCCATCTGGATGAAGTCTGCATATGCAAAAAATGCTGGCAGTCTGAATATGGCTTTAATGAGTCAATTTAGAATCCAACCAATGCATTTTGAAAATAAGTTTTAAATAGTTAAATATTTAATGATTATTAATCTATTTAAAATGCTAAATATCAAACTCATTGTGACAATATTTTTAAATATACAATATTTAAAATATCAGTTACTTTTTTGTATTATCCTTAACAGGAGTGTGCTGACTTTCCAGCCCCTACGCAACTCTCACTGAAATTGAAGTAGCCTCTATTTCTCTCATTTCTTGGCTAAGATACTTTAATGAAAGTATTTTAAAAAGTTCTGTAAAAGTTACTGAATTGAAAGGTTATTCACTGACCCAAGATTAATTAAATCATTCTGAATTGTCCTTTGAATTGAAATGAATGAGACATAAATGTCCTTGAACAAGCATTAAAGTTTCTATAGACAGTTGATATGCAATACCCATGGGGCTCTGACATGAACAAACATGGATAAGATTGATGAAGTTTCTGACCTTGATATTAGGGACAAGGCTGATGCTAATTTACACACTGTTCTGTTACAGAGAACCATGGGAAACATTCCACGATGACAACTTTGTAAGAGTGATGAGCCTGAAACAAGGCCACATGGTCTGCTAAACTGAGTGATTGGAAAAACAAAATTTTAATTTAAAAAAGCAGAAGAATAATGCTAACCATTATAATGGCAAAATATTTTTGCGGTGTCAAAAAATAAGCTTATTTCATATACTAGAGTGATTTTAAAAATCTGAGACCACACTGAAAATCTGCGGTTCAAAATCTAATTTAAACAAAGTTTTAGGATTTTGAAAAATAATAAACAAAGAAACATGTTAAAAGTAAAATTAATAAACAATATTTTACATTCTGCACTATTTCTATGTAATCTATTCAAATAATCTAACATAAGTGACACTGACCATGTGAACTCTTTTGAACAAAAGATCAGATTTCCTTGCTTCCACTGAACAATAAAATTCACAACTGAATTTGGTTATTTGGTTATTTGAATTACAAGAATTTTTTTAAAAGTACAATTTAAAGCATGCTGTTATTTTACCAACGAAGGGACTTTTTTATGGAGAAAAACGCATGTTGAATTGCTCCTGTTGAGCTGAATCAAAAGAAGGTACAGTGCATTGTAGTTACAATGACTGTGATTATATACACTTCTTAAATTATACACCAAAGGACTTCTTCAGCTCCAATCCATAAGTTTCAAATATCCTCCTGATCACAAGTTGAGCTCCAATAACAGAGTTACCACGGAAGCCTGGGTTATGTAACGTTACATAACAGACAGGCGGTATGAGTAATATTTCATAACACTAGAGACCCTGACACCATGGCATCATCTCTCTTTTGCTCTTTTCTCTCACTTCATCTCTCTTCTGATGTTAAAATCAATGGCGTTATTTTCCGGAAAGTCCCCTTGACGGCCATCGATGGCTCAGTATCAAACGGAGCATGTCGTCACGGAGCGGCCGTGTTTTTTCCCCCTCTGCTTCTGACTGTCTAGCACTAGACTGGACACTTTCCTCATCCAAATTTTGATATCAAAGAGTCATCAAATTTATCCCCCACCCTCGACTCCGCTCGCCCTGATTTCTCTCTCTCCTCAGTCCCCTTGAGTGCTAACAGGGTCAGGCTAGGGCCACGGCACAGATGCACGCCATCCACCAACAGGCCATGGCAAGCAACCAATCACAGACAGCAGACTGCAAAACACTTTTAGGATGCTTTTTGAAGATAATGGATTTTATATTGCTGCAGATTAATGAATATCAACAACAAGCTCTTTGTTAGATCAGACGTTATAAATATGAAAGCTACAAATTATAGATACATAACAGGAACACAGAGCAAAAATATTCCAACCACATCCTCTTTATATATTTTTTTTTCATCCATGTTACTCCAATAATATAAAAGCAAAATATAAACTTGTTAAAATGGGAAACAATCACAAAGAATGAACTAATATTAAGTTGTTATTGCTTGTTAAAGGATTAGCTCACTTTAAAATAAAAATGAACCCAAGCTTTACTCACCCTCAAGCCATCCTAGCTGTATATGACTTTCTTCTTTCTGATGAACACAATCGAAGTTATATTAATAAATATCCTGATGCATCCAAGCCTTACAATGGCAGTGAACGGAAAACAATGAAGCTCAAGAAAGTGCATCCATCCATCATAAACGTACTCCACACGGCTCCAGGGGGTTAATAAAGGCCTTCTGAAGTGAAGCATTTGTGTAAGAAAAATATCCATATTTTACAAGTTATAAAGTAAAATAGCTAGCTTTCGCGAGACCGCCTTCCGTTTTCAACTTAGGAAGAAAGTGTAACTGATGTGCTTTTTTCGTAAGTTGAATACGGAAGACGTAGGATGTAGCGTAAGCTTTTTGAAATGCAAGAGGCGTTACACTTTCTTCCTAAGTTGAATACGGAAGGTGGTCTGGCATAAGTTAGATTTTTTTTTTTACCTTGTTAAATATTTTTCTTACACAAACACATTGCTTTGTTTCAGAAGGACTTTATTAACCCCCCAGAGCAGCGTGGAGTACGTTTATGATGGATGGATGCACTTTCTTGAGCTTCATACTCCTTGTAAACTGCCATTATAAAGAATAATTTTATAAATAAAATAATATAGACACATCAGGATATTTATTAATATAACTCCAATTGTGTTCATCAGAAAGTCATATACACCTAGGGTGGCTTAAGGGCGAGTAAAGCTTGGGGTAAATTTCATTTGAAAGTGATCTAATCCTTTAAGCCACTCTAAAATGTCCTTGGGGTTCAAAAGTCAAACCAATACAAACAACAACATAAGTGCAAAGAATTAACATGAACTAACGTGAATAACCATAAATCAGACCTTTTATACAAATGAAATTCATATGGTCAGTATCACTAAATTGTTTTTTGATAAAAAAATGTTCAATGTGTTGTCAGTCTTTTGAAACCCACTTTTTGTATATGCATTTAAAATGCATTAATAAACAGTTTTTGTTATATAATATAAAAAATACTATGGCACTTAAGTAAATTAAGTAAATTAAGTACCAATGATGCTAGTTAAGAAATACACAGTTCCTTTGGACATAGTCTGTCCATAAACCCTAAATTGCACACACAGCACACAGAATGCAGAATACTCGTAACACAATAAAGATACATACAATACATAAAAACAACTATGGCCCGGTTTCACAGACAGGGCTTAGATTAAACCAGGATTAGCCCTTAGTTCAATTAGGCCATTTAAGTAGCTTTTATAAACGTACCTTAGAAAAAAACATTACTGATGTGCATCTTGAGACAAAACAATGGCACTGACATATTTTAAGATATATCAGTGCAATTTGCTTTCAGTTAAAACAGCTCAAACATGCATTTTAGTCTAGGACTATCTTGAGCCTTTTCTGTGAAACCGGGGGTATATGTATTAAAATGATAGTTCACCCAAAAATTATTTACTCACCCTCATGTTGTTCCAAAACTGGAACATAAAAGAAGATATTTTGAGAAATGTCTGTGTTATTGACCATACAATGGAAGTCACTGGTCACCAAAACAGATTTTCTTAAATCTCTTCTTTCATGTTCCATAGAAAAAATTAAGTCATATAGGTTTGACATAATATGTAGGCGAGTAAATCAACCCTCTACAATGCAATTAAATCAGTCGCATATGCGACCAAATTTAGAGCCAAAACAAATGGTGCTGCATCATCATTAAAGTTAATCACTTCCACGTGTTTTTAAGCCTTGCCAATTTAAACATTCAAGAGCGAGAACACGCAAAAGATAACTTGTGCATGCTCTGAAAGTCACGTCTGACAGCACGTGAATACTGAATTGAGCTCTTTCACATCTTGTGCTTGAACCGACAATTTCACACAAAATGCCCGTCTTGGCAAGTATCCTAGCAAACTTATCCTAGTCGGTTATGTCTTAAGTGAATGTAAACAGTTAAGAAAGTAAACAACTGTGTAACAGAATACTGGATCCGTGCATTAGTCTTAAAGTGACAGCAGCCTAATATTCCTGCTGCAGTCTATATTGTAATGTTAAAGGCCCACTGAAGTGTCTTGGAACGTGCAGCATTATTCAATGTGTTGACGTAATTTCAACTGAAACAGTAAGACAGGGCGGGATATAACAGCTCTGCCCCTTTTTAAAATAGCCAATAGCATTTCGTTTATGTCACAGCGCAGCAAGAGCCGTTGAGATCGATCAAGCTTTAGTTTCCTTCTAATCTCTGACCATTTCTCCTCCTAATCTCTTCTATATCGCTTTAAAATACAGAATTCTGTGCAGAATTCAAATGGGTCCGATACGTTTTGTGGTCTGTGGCGACTTGCGCATATGATCCGCTCTGTGCTCTCGTGTCTTTGGACCGGAGCAGACTGTGTGCACACTGCAGCGGTTCACGTGACACTAACGCGAAAACGGATTTCATTCGTGTCAATGGAAGGCATATTTACACTGTCTGAATCGTTCCCTATCCTCCATATAATGCACTATGTCAACATAGAGAAACTAGTAAATGTGTGAACAAGTGACAGATTTCAGCCGCAGCTTCAGCGTGTTTATAGTGTAGGAGGGGCGGGGCTTCAGATTCTAGAGAGCATTTGATTGGACAGGAGATCTGACGAGAAGCTGAAGTGCGATGTGATATCATGAAAATCCGTGATCCCTTTTAGCGGAAGTAAAAGACTTAAGTTTTGAATGCATATATCTCCTAAATGCGAATTTTGTCAATGTTTTGGAACACACCAGCTTATTCATAACCTAAAGGCTACCATATTCATACTTAAAGCTAAAAAACTTGCATTTTGATTTCAGAGGGACTTTAATCAAACAACAGATTCGCTGCAAAAAACGAACTACTGTTAGATCTACCTGAAAAACCCTGTTTATTTAATTGTCATCTTTTCTATTGTGTTTATTTGTGCAATTACTTGTAGTTTAATTATTATGACCTTATTTTATTACATACTGTTTACTTGAATAGTGTTTAAAATATATTATATTTATGTTGTTTTTTTATTATTATTTGCATTGTTCTTTGATTCCATGTAAAAAGTCTGGCGAGTAAAATAAAAAATGTACTAGCCAATGGCGA
The DNA here is from genome assembly GCA_037101425.1 of Elopichthys bambusa. Lineage (NCBI taxonomy): Eukaryota > Metazoa > Chordata > Actinopteri > Cypriniformes > Xenocyprididae > Elopichthys > Elopichthys bambusa. The sequence goes on from CM074448.1 coordinate 23,684,577, forward strand.
CTCGAGCTTTAGCGTCTGTAGAGGGCTGTAATTGATGACAGAATTGCCATTTTTGGATGAACAATCCCTTTAATATGTATAGTTTCCAATACAAAATGCAGAGCAAAAATGTAAAGTTGCTTTAGGAGCCCAACCTTACAAAAACCACAAACACACACTTATTCTCATTACAAAATGCTTACAGACACACACCCACACAAACAAATGTAACACCTACCAGATCCAGGTGCATTAAGGAGCAAATGCAGAAAGCAGAGTATGATTTAAACCAGACACTCCCTCTGTGCAAAAATGTGGAGAGATACCACAATAACCCACAAAAATCTCATCCAGAATGAAAGGAGGGAGAAAATATTCCAAGAGGAAACAGGGACGAACATCACACAGCCGGATCCAGAGCATTTGGGTTTTGTGCGTTTCAACAACGTCTCTTATTTAATGCCTCGATGCACCGAGCATACCCCTGGATGAGATGTGCACTTTACCACATGTGTCCACAAGCTCGGTCGCTCTTCGTTAGCAGTTCCAACTATATATTGCCCAAGCATTTGCAAAAAAAAATGGTTTAGATTTTTACTTTTCCGATCTCAAAAACTGAGCGTGCCTTTTTGCCTAGTGCTAATTGTACAAGTCAACTATGGCACACATACAGGCCTGAGATCTGTGGCCATTGTCTCTGATTCCCCTGAGCTAGCGGTCGACCGGATGGATGGACAGTTGTGGGGGTTCCCGGATGAAAGGATGATGGGCAGAGGAAGTTAGGGGCATACTGGGAACGGCGAGCAAGACAGTAACAGGGAAAGAGAACGACCCCCACAATTCCAAGCACAGTTTACCCTCCTGCATGTTCAAGCATGCATGGTGACATACACACGCACTCACGACACACACATATACATGCAGAATCACTTACAGAAAAAAAATATCATGCAAACGAACAGAATATTTGCAGCACAAGCATTAGACAACAAAAAGTAAAGGAATGAAGAAACGATAATAGTCCGTTCTCAACACAAATCTCACACATGCTTTGATTCTTTGCTCCGCCGATGCCTGAACGCTGCACATCCCCAATATCAAATACGAAACAAGACAATCCAGAGAGAACTACGTGTATTCAACAAGATGATATTGCAGGAAGCAAAAATAGAGAGAAAATAACGCATTTTGAACAAGATTTCAAAAAGTGAACAAGAAATAGTAGGAGAGAATAAACATAGAGATAAAGTTGAAAGATACGGATGGACAGAACGGGATAGTGAGTGATGAAAAAGAGAGAACTAGAGGGTTAAAACAGAAAGACAAGAGTACCAGTCTGGTCGTTCCTCCTCCTTTTCCCGCGGTTTCGTTGATCCCAGGTTTGGCTCTTTTTCTCGTTGCTCCAGGTCCTTCCTCCTCTCCGCTATCCCAGCAGCAGTCACTTCTCTCCTCTTAGCGTTTCCTCCCAAACCACGTTTTTCCTACTACCCATCCCATCAGCCCATTTCCTACTGTTCATTCAGCACTCTGAATTGCTTTCACACTATGAATGCGAGATTTTTGTGGGATAGGGCTGGAAAATTATTCAACAAAAAACATAAATAAAAAAAAATTAATGTAAGTGAAGTGCAAATGAGAGCGGACGGTGACCAGGCACCGAGACAAGTAGGAAAAGGAGCTGTTGAAGGGGCCTGGTTTTTTAGGGAGGCACGCAGAGGGGTGGGGGGGACCATTAGAAAGGCTGCGCGTGTTTCTCCGTCCAGGAGGGAGGAACACGGATGAAGCTGCCAGGCTGCGAGGATGAGAAGAGAAGCACTGCAGTCGCCGGAGAGAGGAAGAGAGAGAAAGAGAGAGAAATCATAAGGGCGCATGTGTACGCGAGCGACCGCATGAGGAGGTGGGAGGGGAGAGAATGACAGAGAGGGAACGATAGATAGAAAAGAGAGGCTAAGGGGTTCACGGGAGGGAGGGAAGAAGGAGGAGTGAGCCATAGCCGAGAGTTCAGAGGAGGGGGCCGGAATACATTTTCTTGTCCTCCGCTCTCGTCTCCCGGCATTCGATTTTCTTTCATTGGTTCTTTTGTGTGTGCTTTTTTTTCGTTCTCACCTTCTTGATTCCAGGGCAGATATCTGTGCATGGAAAAGAAGAGGATATTCCAGTCTGTGCTTTCTGCTCTCCGTCTCACTGTCTTCCAGGTCATTTTCTCCACATGCACTTGAACTCCAAATCCTGTCTGCCGGCCCCTCCCCCCGACCTCTGTGACTCGCACTCCTTCACTCCTTCTGATGGAGGCTTGAAATAGTGCTCGCAGGCTGTAAGTGAGAGTGAGAGGGAGGGGAGGACGAGGGGGACAGAAAGGGAGAGAGACGTGGGGGGAAGGGGAGAAGGTTTACACGAACAGAGTCTGTGCCGAGATTGTGTGCGTGTGTTAGGCGAAGAGAAAACGTGAATAAGAAACCCTGTGCACATACATGTGTTCAGTGACTTTCTCAGAAATTACAGTCAACTGCACAAAACATTAATTCTTGGAGCCAGTTTTAAACAGGGGCATCTATTGTCTTTGAGGGGCCACCAGTGGCAGTCCTGGCTCGATACCCTAAGGCGAGACACGATATGAGCAAATGAAAACACTTTTTAACAACTTAGTAACTCTTTACATATGTGCAAGACTTGTATTTTCTAAATAAACTGCAACTGAATTTGATCATCTTGCTTAAAACTATTTAAGTGTTGGTATTACGTTGGTGTGAAATTGTGATTTACCAATAGGCAGTAGGGGTGTAACAGTACATGTATTAATCTCGAACCATACGGTACGGATGTCACGGTTCAGTTCATGCAGTTAGACAAAGAATACAGTCAGTCATAGTCAATCCACACTCCAATCCAGAAGGGGGCGTGCGGTAATACAACACTGTTTGCTAACCGCCACAACAGGAAAATGAGCAGAAGAAGAACAACGCATTCACGAATGACTTGCACGCTTGAAAACAATGTCAACTAGATAGTGTGCATGCGTCGAATGCGTCTTTCTGCACTGACAAAGGACAATATACTTTGAAATGGAGCAGAACGTGGAACATTAAGTATAGGAGTATTGGGCTTAAGCTTTGAATGTTTAAATATAGTTTAAGTGGAGCAAATTGTAACACTCCTAATGCAAAAGTTTTCATTATTTTATACTTTTATAACACAAGATGCTTTTCAGTTTTGTAGCTGATTGTGACCAAATACCTTTTGTTTTTTATCTGTCCTACAAAAAATATGACCTATGCAAGAGTTCATTCTGTTTATTGCTTAGTGCTTAAAACTGTACTGTACCAACTAGGGGACTAAATGTCGCAAGGTGGAACAAACTGTGATTTGCACTACTGTCTATTCAAAATAAATTAAAAGAAACCTAGCATCATGGATTTGTTTCTTTGTCCGGTAACACTTTAGTTTAGGGTCCAATTCTCACTATGAAGTAGTTGCTTATTAGCATGCTTATTACTAAGATATTGGCTGTCTATTAGTACTTATAAAACCAATATTAATGCCATATTCTGCATGACCATATTCTACATCCCATAATCATACCCAATACCTAAACTTAACAACTACCTTACTTACTATTAGTAAGCATTAATTAGGAGTTTATTGAGACAAATGTCATAGTTAATAGTTAGTTAATAGTGACAATTGGACCCTAAAATAAAGCGTGACTATTTTCCTACTGTACCGAAATCGTACCAAACCGTGACCCCAAAAGCGAGGTATGTACCGAACCGTGACTTCTGTGTACTGTTACACCCCTACTAGGTAGGCTACACACACAAAAATGTCCATCTATGAGATATCAAATAGATATTCAAATAGACAGACTATTTGGGGTATTAAAATACATATAAAACACATTTTCACTCAATTATCTATACTACTACTATGGGCCAGAAAGTATAACTATACATTTACAAAGTTAAATAATAATAAATAATATTATATATATTGAACTTGCAAAGGATCTTATATACCTGTAGAATATAAACCTCAATGTATTTTGAAAAGGTAAACCATTTACAGAAGTATCGTATTTGATCCAGTCCACAAACTGGAATGAGCATCAATGAGATATCAAATACAGATTAAATAATAATAATAATAATAGGCATTTCAGCAGTTCATTAGCAGTCCGTTCAGAAGTATTAAATAATGGGTACCTTAAATTTTAAACATCACTGCAGTAACTCCAACTCCACCACCTTAGTTTCAAACAAAGCCAAAACAGATTTGAATCGTTACTTGTCTCTACACACATAGGCCTTTCGTTACTGAATTGGTGTGTTTTAAACGAAACGAATAAACTCATGAAACAGTGAATCACTCATAAATTGGCTGTTGTCAGTCCTGTATTTGAGTCCTTGACACAGTTACTTTCACACAGTATTTGCGGGAATGACAACCGCATTCTTTAACCGAACTTATATTCAGGACTCAACCGTATTTTCAGAAAACACGAGCTGTGTCAACGGAACCGAACTGGACGACTATTTGTCCGCCACTATCACATTATACAGTGTGAGAGAACCGCTCCGCGCTGCACAAACGCGTGTTTACTGTGTGTTGCAGGTTTTTATGTGTGGTTTCAGTCAGTGCTCGAAACGAGTCTTTTCTTGCGTACCGGCACTTCTCTCTTGTCTTGTTAAAAAGTGATTAGCATTAGTCAAGACAAGAGACTGCAGTAATCACAGATTAGATGATTTTTAGAACAACAACGAGATTTATTTTATACAACAGTTAAAAAACACGAAGATAATCATGGGAAACTTACATTTAGACACAATATTGCCAGGCCCTTTTTCTTACGTTGCTCCGCCAACAAAGTTTTAGATGAAGGGGAAGCCTTGCGCGTGTCCGAGCAACACACAGTCGGCGGTGTTTCATTACAGAATAAATCAGTTCCTGAACGAAGTAAATGTTTCAATGACACTTTTGTCAATAAAGTTTTCATTTCTGAATGAATTGATGTTTTGATAAATCGGTTGACTAAATGATTCAGTGATTCACTCGTCAAAACAGTTTTGTTCCCGTATGAATCTGTTTTTGAAAGAATCTGTTGAATGAATGATTCAATGTTTCGCTCATAAAGACAGTAACTTATCGTCTCCAACAGTTAAAGAAAGAGTCTGCACCACTAATGCACAGATTGATCCAAAATGCATCACGATGGCGTACTGGATTAAATCCAAAACATAGTGATTCGATGCGTGTCTTTTTCCCCAAACCAGGTTAAGGTTAGGGTGTAACCAGGGTAGGTTTAGGCATTAGTATTTGTTGTGGCGTTATGTAGGCAATCAGCACTGTCACTGACATCAGTAATAAAATCTTTAGAATAATGCTGCAGGGCAGAGTTTGCCCTGAACTGGTTTGGGGGACAAAAGTCCAGATGTGGAAACAGACAAGCGAGGTGATACAAACAGTCCCAATGTTTATTAAAATAATGTATAGGAAAATACTTATTTGACTAGCTAATTAGCTCAGTAACCATTATAATATCAAGACAATTGTGTTTTTAACACTGTAAATAAATACAATTTTCTTAAGGTTTCATTTATAAAGGCCACAGTGAGCCCTAATTAAAGTCTAGAGCAACCTAATATTTAAAGGGCCGATAAGCCAGGAAAAATGTTACTGAGATAACCCTGCTGCAACACCACTGCCCTTTAACAAGACACTTAACCTCAAGCTGCTCCAGGGGAAATGTCCCTGCAATTAGCGTACTCTAATTCACCATAGATGAAAAACGACTGCTAAATCTCACATAACAGATTCAGTTATGTCCTGTTGTGTTTAACGTGTAATCCTACTAATTACTGGTGCTTGCTAAGGCTAATATTGTTTTCTCATACTTAACTCTATTTAACTCCTTATTTAACTATATAAAACTTACTGACTTTATTCACTTTATTCTTTTTGTCAACTTTTTTTTTTTAGGCCTTAAATTTAAATATTATATTGTGATTTTTTTTTTTCTTTCTTTTTTTCTGAATCAGGCAAGTAAACAACCACATCTAGCAATGCAATAACTATTAGTAAGCACTTAGTAACACCCTGGTAACCACCAACACACTATGGTTATCCCAAGGTTAGTCAGCCAGAGCTGTAGTTTTCACCACAGCTGCTTTATAGCTGAATTGAACATTATTTTTTATTTATTACTGAAAAGCTGCTTTGACAACAATCAGTTTTGTAAGAAGCTCTATATAGAGTAAATGATTACAGAATTTTCATTGGCTTAGTCCTTGTAAACCAACAACATTCTAGTTACTACTTCATTAAGTATTAAACACCACACCATACTATAGGGGAGAAAATTTCATTAACAGTAACATTATGGGTTCCACTCAAGTACTGTATTCAAACTCTTGGTTCCTCCACCAGCAGCCAGGTGCATGTGTGCATCAATCTAGTGCTGATAAAGCTTCATTTTTTCTATTTCAAAATGCTTGTACATCTATCTTTTGTTGCATTAATGCTCCTTTTCTCGCCACTTCTACTTCCCCTTGGTCTCCAAACAAATCAGTCACCGTGACAGTACTGCAAACAGAGGTGAGCTGATGCAATAGAAAGACCCTGCTCCAGATTGACTGCTTCTGCTGCTTGGGAGCTTCAAGTGTCTGTAATTTTACTCAGAAATCTAGCCACACAAAAATGAAGCCAACATCAAAATAAAACAGTATTACTAATAGCATCTTCTAATTACAGCAGATAAGGTCGGACGGAATGACTTTTTATTTGTGTCTATCATGGCGGAAAAAGAATGTGGTTCTGGTTCATGTCCATGTAGTGCAGGTTGTGGAAGCAGATTTTCAGCGTCCTCTGCTGGTTGATGGTGGCTCATGAAATAAGATGAAGGTGAAATGAACTAACTTTTCAAAACCCCCTTTATATAATTTGTCTAGGAACAACCAAAAAAGATTAAATGCACACTCAAAAGTACAACCAAGGGCACTCAAGTGTTGATGCATGTTGCTTTTTTCCTTTTTTGCTGACTTGGCAGATCCACAAACCGATATTAGCCACACTTTCTCAGACTCACTGCTGCCATCTTATGCCAGCATCTTTGCATGGTGCTTCAGTGGACTAGAACTTTATTCTGATTACATTTAATGAATAAATAAAAAAAAGTCATATAATCAAATGAAACAGATCATATGTAGTTAATTATTTTTATTTGTAAATATATAATCTGGTTAGCAATACAGACAGTATATAATCTGAAATATAGCATAAACAGCAGTATCTAAACCAGTCAAAATCTTGTCGACACATCTGAGAACCAGCATCAGATCCTCACAATGAAAGAGAGGCTCTCAGGTCAGAGCTCATCAGGGTTGATTTCAGCAAAATGACAGAAAGCACCAGAAATCTCCTGTGGAAGTATGAATTTGCATTTGATTTGTTTGATGATTTAACAATTTCTCTTTATTATAGCATAGATTGAAGTTAAATGTTCACAGGTGTTGTAAAATTCTCAATGTCGGGACATTTAAAAACAAAGAAAAAAATCACAACTGTAGTGTCATAATGTGTTGTTTGGAAATGTCTAAAGTAGGACTAAGCATTCAAGATTTTCATTAAGGTTGTTTGAAAACAAAAAAATGTACGCTTTACCTTGCTGATTGTTCAAGTCCATCATTATTAATATTTCTGTTGATCTCGATGAGAACTCTGTCCCAGATGTCAAAGCATGTTGCTTTAATTTTGCTGTTGCGAACATCAAGAGTGAAAGTTGTTGTGATCAGTTTTATATTAGAACAAATGGCTACACTTTATATCGATTGTCCACTTTAGACATTCTACCAACTATAAGAAACTTTGCTACTACATGTCAACTAACTCTCAGAATATTAGTAGACTGTTAGTAGACCATTAAGTGGACCATCGAAATAATGTTATCAAACAAATTCTTCATAAATTGTTTTGGCATCTCAGAGGAACCAAGTAAACAGTTAAGCATATACATACAAACAAACATCAAGGCTCTACGCATCTTATTGTAAATGTCACAGTGGGTCCTCATATTCCACATCTGATGTAATTTTACGTTTTTCTTGTTTATGGAGACATGCAAAATTTTATTACTAAAAATATTCCACAATTCATTAAGCACACCCCTGGAAGACGACAGAAGAGGAAAGTATTGCATTTATGATCAATGATAATGATGAATCATCATATATTCGTAAGATTAGTTTATCTGTACATTATTATCTTATTATACAGGTGCGGTATGCTCAAATATTTTTGTATATGGGCATCTATAACATATTTATAGTGGTCAGATTGATCTAACAGCTCAAACGCATGTGTTCTTATTTCAAATTGTACAAGATGTCCTCACCTACTAATTCATTGAGTGCGTCATCAGTGTCGATAAAAAAAATCATTGACTTCGGATATCCCAAGGTCACTTTCAGACAATCTTTCATAAATTGGAAGAGGGTATACTGTCACCATCTTCATAATGGCCCTGTGAAATAAGAGAACAGACTGAATGGACATACATTTATGCATCTATATTCAAAGGATGTTCAAACAGACTATTAAACTGTTATCCAACACATTCATAACCACACAATAAGCGTAACAGCATTATGAATGATTAATGGATTTTAGTCAATGCATATTTACTTAAATCATGCCTTGGGGTCTGTGGTCTTTGTTAGTTATTAATTCACAGTAATTTTTTGTGTGCATTGAATGAAAAGTACTGTCATACTAACCAATTGGATTGATTGAATCTGTCATCTCCAAAAATCCCGTTACCCCATCGATCATATTCAAGTGCAGCATTGTCAAAAAGATCACCAAAACGCTCATCTGCACATCTAGATAAAGAAGAGGAGTTAGTCATAGTTATTACAACTATTATTACATAGTTATTATAACTTTTGTGACAGCAGTTACAAAAACAGTGCCATTGCTCTGATACAGTTCTTGGTTCAACTGTGATGATATTTACACACAGAAAAGCTCATAACCCAAACTCAATTTCCTGAAATCTTGAGACTTTTCATGTGTGTTTTTTTTAGCAGGCACCAAACAGCTGTAAAATGGTATTACAACTGAACTGAAATGACAAAGATTATACATGTAATGTTTTCTTATGTCCAGGCTTGAAGTCCTGTCTCTAGGTTAGTAATCATGTGATATTTTTCAGTGTCTTTCAACACTCTTAACTGCTTCCATTTCCTGCAACACAAACGACTCAAAACTCAGTTTATATTATACAATTTCTTTATATTCATCATTTCACATTTGTTTTATGCAAGACTACCCTGTATTAGATATACTCATATGATCATAGTCTTACAGTACAGCAGCTAAATACTTTTTATTATTATTCAATACTTTGTTTATCCCAGTAAAATGCAAGAACTCCAGAGGCAGTTCTGTGAAACGCTCAGTCCGTAAATTACAGACAGGTCACATTTTACAATAATGTACCTGGTTACTAACGTAACCTCAGTTCCCTGAGATACAGAAACGGGTACTGGGTTGCTAGATGCGGTGAGGAAAACTCCTTTTTCTCCGATTACTGAAGCATTTTTCATAACGCAGTGAAGCCGTGGAGTTGCACGAGCCCGCCAAAATGGGTGGGGTCATTGGCTATATAAGCGGCATTCTGGCATAGGATCCTCAGGTTAATTCGACTGAAGCAATGACACTGAGTTGTGCAGTGACATAGCATGGCCCGCAACACAGTACTCTCGTTCCCGAATCCCAGCGAACCAAGGTTATGTTAGTAACAGAGTGTGTTCCCTTTCGATACTTCACTCGTAATGCTTTGCTAGACGCGGTGGGGAACCATTTCAATCACGCCGTGCTATGATTGAGGAACGTCTGAGTGTGTGATAACTTGCCTTAAGCACTAATAAGGGCCTAGAGGGACCAAGTATATGGCCAGTGTTACCCTAATCAGGGGCTCAGACATACACTATATTGCTAAAAGTATTGGGGCACCCCTCGAAATCACTGAATTCAGGTGTTCCAATCACTTCCATGGCCACAGGTGTATAAAATCAAGCACCTAGGCATGCAGACTGCTTCTACAAACATTTGTAAAAGAATGGAGCTCAGTGAATTCAAGCATGGTACCGTGATAGGTTGCCACCTGTGCATTAAGTCCATTCATGAAATTTCCTCAATACTAAATATTCCACTGTCAACTGTTAGTGGTATCGTAACAAAGTGGAAGCAATTGGGAACAACAGCAACTCAGCCACAAAGTGGTAGGCCACGTAAAATCACAGAGTGGGGTCAGCACATGCTGAGGCGCACAGTACGTAGAAGTCACCAACTTTCTGCAGAGTCAATAGCTACAGACCTCCAAACTTCATGTGGCCTTCAGTTTAGTGCAAGAATCAAGAATAGTGCAACGAGAGCTTCACTGAATGGGTTTCCATGGCCGAGCAGCTGCATCCAAGCCTTACATCATTAAGTGCAATACAATGTGTCAGATGCAGTGGTGTAAAGCACACCACCACTGGACTCTTGAGCATTGGAGACGTGCTCTCTGGACTAATTAATCATGCATCTCTGTCTGGCAATCTGATGGACGAGTCTGGGTTTGGCGGTTGCCAGGAAAACGGTACTTGCCTGACTGAATTGTGTCAAGTGTAATGTTTGGTGGAGGGGGGATTATGGTGTGGGGTTGTTTTTCAGGGTTTAGGCTTGGCCCCTTAGTTCCAGTGAAAGGAACTCTTAATGCTTCAGCATACCAAGACATTTTGGACAATTTCATGCTCCCAACTTTGTGGGAACAGTTTGGGGATGGCCCCTTCCTGTTCCAACATGACTGCGCACCAGTGCACAAAGCAAGGTCCATAAAGACATGGATGAGCGAGTTTGGTGTGGAGGAACTTGACTGGCCTGCACAGAGTCCTGACCTCATCCCAGTAGAACACCTTTGGGATGAATTAGAGTGGCCTTCTCGCCAACATCACTGCCTGACCTCACAAATGCGCTTCTAGAAGAATGGTCCAAAATTCCTATAAACACACTCCTAAACCTTGTGGAAAGCCTTCCCACAAGAGTTGAAGCTTTAATAGCTTCAAAGGGTGGGCCAACTCCAAGAGCTCTCAGGACTGTGGACAGATCCCAAGTAGACGCAAAGGCGAATCTCAAAAATCGCCTGTGATGGGGGGGGCTATCTGAAAGTGGATGTGAAAGTATCCATCTTTCAGGTCCAGAGAGAAGAACCAGTCCCCTGGGCATATCTGCGCGAGGACGTGTTTAGAGTAGTCATCCTGAACGTCCATTTCATAAGGGGGAGATTCAGGTGCTTAAGATCGAGGATGGGCCTGAGGCCGCTATCCTTCTTGGGGATGAGGAAATAATGGCTATAGAAGCCTGAGTCGCTCTAAGCTGGTGGAACCGTCTTCATGGCGTCAGCAAAGTCATCACCTCGGAGCGGAGGACGTGAGTGTCCTTGCTCTCTACTGAGGTGGGAACCACTCAGCTGAAAAGCGGGTATCTTTGAGCGAATTGAAGTGAGCAGCCTCGTTTTATTATCCCCACAACCCATTTTGACATTCCGGGGATGGCCTGCCAGGCCTCGGCCCATGTGGTAAGGGGTGGTTCAAACAATAGGTCGCAGAGAGGGGGCATGACATTCGCAGTAAACAGAAGAGGAAATATGCTTTTGTTCGCTATAACAGCGGTTAGTTGCATGGGCACAAGAATTTGAACGGGCCTAGTGCTTACAACAAACACATCTCCAACACCCAGAAATGAACATGGTGTTAGGAGACCTGAACGAGGCTGTTTGGCAGGTGGTCCAGCTGCAGCGAGACTTAGCCCCTCCTCTTAGCTCCTCTTGACGTCCAATAGATCAGGACGACTTCTGAGGTGCGGGGTCTAGCGCTATCTTTGGCCAGCTGAGGTGTAGACTCTTCCAGCAAGGGCTGAAGTACAGGGCTTGGATGGGTGAGCTACCTCCGCTTTCCATCCGATGGCAGTGGGTGGGCAGAGGTGTGCGGCTACAGACTCATCAAGAGGAGGCAGCTTCTCATAGCCTTTCTCTTCAGCGCCGTCGACTGTGATGAGGGCGGAAGAGGTAGAAGCACGTAGGCGGGCAGAGTAGGGGGCGCGCCACGCGCGTCTCTGGTTCATTGAAGACTGAGCTCTTTGACAGCTTTGGAGAGAAATATTGGCGTCCATCCCAGCTCTGGCGTGGATAGATTCCAAAGACAACAAGGGGGCGTGGTCGTCAGTTTAGCCTGTCCAATCCTCCATGTCTGAGGCCGCCAAAGACATGCTGTCAACTTGGAGATCTTCCTCAGATCCCCCAAACGAGACCATGTCACTCGTGAAGGCAGAGGGATGCTGGTCTGGGTGGGAAAAGAGCACAGGTGAAACCTCTCTATGAGGAGAGAGCGAGGCATGCGGGACCAGCGTGAGCTCACTCGTATCCGAGTGCTGAGATCCTCTACCCCACTTTTTTTTCCTCACAGGCTCCTGCGAGGAAGAAAATGAGGGGCGCGTTTGGCGGTGTCGCTCTCTGAAAAGAAAGCTATCCGCGAGCACAGAGAGGCGAGATTCATGCTCTCGCAATGAGAGCAATTAATCTCTGTGAAATTTATATATATAAATTTAATATAGATATTATATATTTATTTTATAAAAATTCACAGTTCAGTTAAAGACATTTCAATATAGATTTTTTTTTTTTAAATATTACACAAAAATGTTATACATAATTATACCTTACTTTAATTTAGCACCATAAGAAATTTTTTATCAAATGGGAAAGAAAGATTGTAAAAGAAACTTGCATACATCTTGGAGAGAAGGTGAACGAGGAACCCCATAGGATCGCTGTATATTGGTGGAGCTACTGAAGGTAGCGTGACTCCACATATCTGCATTAAACAAAACTGATGAGCTATGTTTGAGTTATCAATGATTGAAAATAAATCTTGAGAGGGTTGATCTACATGTTAGAGGTGGTGGATTTTAACTGTTCAAACATTGTGGTACATTTTTCATCTTCAAACCAAATTTGGGTCTTCAGCCAACAAAGTTTAAATCCCGTCCGGCTAGCAGGCTTCCCATAATGTTTATACATTAGGTTAGTAGGAGGTGAGTAGGTGGTCTTTAGTGGCTGTTCGAACACATTCGACTAAATGAGCATTTCCACAATGAAAACAATCCAGCCGAATGCATTTTCGACTACCTCTGGAAGTGGTCGAAAGTGGACAAGCTTAAAATGTTTTACACCCTGTTTACACTTGTATTTAGCATCATCCACTTGTGATCCGATCGACCAAAACGCATCTTAATACCAGGTGTAAACAGGGCCTAAGTAACTTTCCAAGTACATGCCAACTTATTCTATTAAGCCTAACAGTCTACTGATACTCTATAATGAGTTAGTTGACATGTAGTTGCAAAGTTACTTATAGTTAGTAGGATGTATGTAGGATGTTAGTATTGAAGTAAATTTTAACCATATAGTAAACTGTATGAATATTTGACAGTAAATATGATTCTGACAATGTAAGATTGCAAGGGCTGATGAATGTTTTGTGCAAGAAATGCAATCTATCAATATTAAATTGAATGTAGGCCATCAGTTCAATGTACTTCACCAATAATGTAGATCAGTGTGAAAGTTCATGGTTATGTGTGCTTATGATCAATATTTATTTAGTCAACCAGGATGCTCCCTCTAAAACATTTTTACCTCTAGTGTTAATATTGTTTATAACCCTTTATTTTTTACATACTGATAAAATAGACCTGATTAAGCTGTATCATTTCTAAGATCAACTTTTTTTTTTTTTTTTTTTTACATAAAATTGTCACATGAAAATCATTCATTTTGATGTGGTCAGTGTAAAAAAAAATTACTCACAAATATTTACCAGTATAAAATCAATTTTGTTTTTGTTGTTGTTCATTATTTCATACTCACACATTGCAGAGACACATTTCTGATGAGTAGTTATTATTTTTATTTAATTTGCACTTGCTAGTTAACGCATGAAAATAGATCCAGATGTTGTTGATGTCAAGATATTAAACTTTAATTAATGTGTTAAGTTGCTTAAAAAAACACATGTAAAACAAATCTAAATAAACTGTAAATTTACAGTGGAACAAACTTGTTTTACTCAGTATTTACTAATGTAATTATCCTAGCATTTTTTAATCTCAATAACAGCAGGTAATGTTAATACATTGCTGGTATAATCCTACTTATTGGCAGCAGTTGCAACCATATGAAATAAAAAGGGTAATTGAGACTAACAATTCTTATTTTTTCACTCAGAATTACATGATATAAACTTGCAATTGCAAGTTATAAAGTCAGAATTGTGAGATATAAACATGCAATTGCGAGAAAATATCAATTGTGAGCTGACCTTTTTCTTAGAATCGCGAGTTTTTGTCTCACAATTCTGACTTTATTTCTCAGGTTTAAAAAAAAAATTAAAAAAAAACAAAAAACTGTGAGATGTAAACTCGTGAGACAAAAAGTCGCAATCACATTTTTTTTTCCATGGTGGAATTAAGCCTCCAAACAATCCATACATTTCCTTAATAGAGAGAGTTTACTCCAACAGAACATTCTAGACTTCATGAAACATTACGTTTGTGTGATGCAGTGACCTCTCGAAGGCTCTGAGGGAAAAATAAAAATTGTGAAGCTAGACTGTACTTGACATCAGTGGTACGTGCAATATAAATTTATATCTATATGGCTTCTGTTCAAACACAAATATGGTAAGAAAATGATAAATCTTACAAAACAGTTGGATCAATCTTTTCATCAAAGCCATCAAACAGGTCAGTATGCTGCTTCAGTTTCTCCAGGATCTGATGACTGACTTGAAGGAAGTTACTTTATGATTCAAACACCAAGAAACAAAAAGAAAGCTTGTCAAATATGAACTGATTTCAAAAAGGTCAAACAAAGCTGAAATCATTCAATCAAAAATGTAAATGAAGAGAATACATGAATCTACATATTTATATTTTCAGATTTGGAGCAAAGCATTCATAAATATATCATTGTTCCTAAAAAAAACATCTTTCCTCTTACTTTGGTGCATCTTCAAGCTGCTTTTGAGTAAATGCTTTACTTTTCAACAGCTCATTAATGACGACGTTCCTCACACGGTTCCATTCACTGTCAAATATAAGTTATACAATTTATTATTTATTATTTGATTGCTCACTTCATAAACTGACAAAAACCATACACAAGAACATACTACATTTCAGCCAACAAAGTGTCTCAGAATCAGGCAGTGTCTTAACCAGATTTCCAACCTCCCCACACTGGATATATAAAGAAGATAAAAATAGACATTTCTTACATCACTGATTGCTGGTGTTGATTCTCATCAAAACCTATTAATGCATTAGTGAAGAAGAGAAAACTGTCCCACATATTCAGGAACACGTTCCTAATTACACTATAGCAAACAAAGGATGATTATGAAGAGGAATATATTATATATACATTACACACAGAGCACAAAGCATTAGGCTTCTAGATAAATGTATCAAGAACATACAACTTGTCTTTACTGAAAGGTGATCATATAACATTTACTGGTTACAATTTATTTTCATTAAGATTTTTCTTTCTTTTTTTTTTTTTTACATTGTCTTACCGCAAAGGCAGTAATATTTCATTATCTTTGCTATTGGTTTTCTCATCTTCAATGTCTGAATTAAGCCAAATGAAATGGCTCCGGATGGACTTCTCCAAAAGGGTCTGTCTGTAAGACAGAGAACAACAAATAAAAACAATGTCTTACTATTTTAAGATTTACATATTAATTCAATATAATTAAATAGGAGCAATGTTTCTTTTTCCTTACCTGTTAGGTTTCGATGGATTTTTCCCTTCAAGAATAAGGGTTATGTTATGAACTCTGTGAAGAAACCTGTTGATCTCAGTAATCCCAAAGCCGACTTTAGACAGTTTTTCATAAACAGGAAGAGAGTAAACAACAGCGCTTTTGACAATAGCCCTGTGAAATGTGCAGAACAAAATGGAGGGATAATTCCCCCCCCCCCCTTTAATTAGTCATTAATATTGCTTTAGGCATTAAAATCTGACAGAAGTATATCTACATGTTTACGTGTCATTCACATCTGAAACAACACATGATAAATTATCAGATACATGGTTACATATTCATTAATCATAAATAATGTCCATTTACCAGTTAGACTGATTGAATCTGTCCAAACCAAGAGCTTCATTTCCATGACTATAATATTCCAGGACCAATTCAATGAATTTACGAAAATAACGTTTAGTCCACCTAGAAAAGAATGGAATCAGTTACAAGGCACAGTAAAAATAAAATTATAAAACTGATCGTTCTGGCCCTTGATTCTGACTGGTTATGATTATTAAACAATAATAATTATAATAAACATCTTATCACACTATAAATATTTATTTAGTTAAAAGAATGATTAAAGGGTTGATTCACCCAAAAATGAAAATTATGTCATTAATTATTCACACTCCCGTCGTTTCACACACGTAAGACCTTCGTTCATCTTCGGAACACAAATTAAGATATTTTTGATAAAATCTGTGTGCTATCTGGCCTCTGATAGTCTGCAACACAACGACCACTCTGAAGGCCCAGAAAAGTTTTAAAGACATCGTCATTGTTAAAATAGTCCATGTGACTACAGTGGTTCAACCTTAATGTTATAAAGCGACGAGAATACCGTTTGTGCTCAGAAAACAAACAAAAATTATGACAAAAATACTGAGCCAGAGTTCTGATGTAGAACCCCCAAGTGCTGCACTGTTTACTACATGAACAGCATAGGAGACTGACATGGAAGAGAAGAAATTGTTGAATAAAGCCATTATTTTTGTTTGTTTTTTGCGCACAAAAAGTATTCTCGTTGCTTCATAACATTACAGTTGAACCACTGTAGTCACATGTACTATTTTAATTATGTCTTCACTACCTTTTCTTTACTACTTTAAGTGTCTGTCAGAGGCCAGAAAACTCACAGATTTCATCAGAAATATCTTAATTTGTGACAGAATAATGACAGAATTATATTTTTGGGTGAACTAACCCTTTAAATGCAAGTTTCCCTAGTCAATTAAATGGACATGGTAATGGTTTAAAAAATGTATTTAAAAATTATATTTAAATATTTTTGTGTTTGCCTGCAAAACTTTTGCGTTCTCTCTCAAAAGTATTGCGTTCCTCTGAAAAAAAAAACGTTACTTTAACTCACCTTCTTTCACTTTGCATTCATTGGCAAAACTTTTGTGATGGAAAAGACATGAGGTGGGAGGAAAAACTATAATTCAGTGCTTTTTCGAACCAAACATTCTTGTTAAAAAAAAAAACGTTCAAAAAATTTCTTGGGGAACACAGTAAAAGGATCATAAACGTTCAAGTGGTTCTAATGATAATTATGAAATAGCCTAGTTTTAGAAGCCTGAAAAGATGAGAATAGTATCTATCTACCTTCATTAAAAAAAATAAAAAAAATTCTTTCAATTTAAATTGACGCCATGGTGTTTCTTATTTGTCGTCTCTGTTTTAGATCTCAATGTGTCCTAAACTGATACGTTTAAAGGTAAAGTTTGTCATTTCTGTGACACTAGCGGTACCTAGAGGACTTACAAAAATACATATTTTGTAAACGCACCTTTCGCATGTCGCGCCTCCCTCGACTCAAACATCACAAAAGCTCTTACGCCAGTTTTACGGTTGCTTGTAAAGGCACAACAGGTAAATGTAGGCTACTCTCAATAAAAGGTCCAACATATTAGAAATAGCCTACTTTTCGCTGTGATGCTATGTGTCATGAGTAAGCGAGTAAACTGTCTAGAGAGAATGCGAGTGTCTCGCTTATTAGCTAAACCCATTCAACATTTCTGCATCAGGCACCTTTTTTTTTTTCCACAAATGATGCACCACCCAGCATAGCCAACCATTTTGAAAAAGTCTCCGTTAGCCACTGATTTTCACCGTTTTCCAGTGCGTCTCTCACCAGCCCTTCCCATTGCCTGTAAAACATAAAATTAAGATATTTTTTAAATTCTCGTTTTACTTTATTTTCTCAACCTGTCTTTAAACTACACAATCAATATTTGTCTATTAAATACAAATATATACAGCATTGTATCTTACTTCTTAGAATCCAAGTATTTCGCATGGAATGACGGACTTTCAGTGTGTTCTAAAACTTTATTCCAGTAAAAAACAATCAGTCCAGATGCGGTTCTAGGAAACACACAGAAAAGAAAAATGTTATTAAGATATGTCATAAAGTAAAATATTGAAGTTTGTAATTAATATTAACAAAGGTTCTTACCTTAATAATATAAGGAAATCATTCTTCTCTTTTTGCCTTTCCAAAATTGAAATTTCAAAGGCTTTCTTTCTAATCTGATCCATAACCACGTGCACTCTACGGAGGAAACAACGAGTGATTTATGAAATGACGCTTTATGAAATGTAATCATTTTTGTTATGGGCTTATGTGTGCATTTTAGCCCAACACTTAGTTTGGAGGTCAATAATATAAAATGCATCCATTTTATTGCATCATTAATCCAGTATAGTTGCTATTTGCTGTAACAGCATGATTTTAAAACAGCTCTTACTCCTCATGAAGTTGGTTAAAGTCTATTTTTCCAATGTCCGAAACTGTATCCACCCTAGCTTCGATCATGTTCAACAGCTGGGATCCCACCACCCTTTTAGATGTCAAAATACAGAATGCTACTTTTTAATACAGTACACTTTTAAACAACAAGTACATTTATTTTGTAAAAAATGCATGTTTAAATCATCACAGAATCTTACAAAGCCCCTAGGGACATGTGCTGCATCCAAAATCGAATACTTCTCTATAGTACATGAAAAACAGTATGCGAACAGAGTAGTATGTCTGAATTTATAGTATTTGAAAAACAGTAGGCGAAAGGTACCCAGATGTCCTACTACTTCCGGCGAGATTCTGAAGTGCGCATATGATGGACAATTTTACTATCCCATGAGGCCACAGGAGAGGATTTATGAATGGAGCTGAAGGGACGTAACCTAAGCCACTGGAAGGCAAACCTGCAACCTTTAGCCAAAAAAGTGCAACAGCTAATGCTAACACTCCGGCTCTGGTGGTATGCAAGGAAGGAGTTTTGAATGGCGGGCACTGATGTCACTGCCATTACACAATAGTCTAAGAGGTGCCGCACGTGATTAAATTAGCCATTACATGTTCTTCAATGGTAAGAGATACAGATCCTCTCATCTCCCTATAATATACAATCTCTGACGTAACTGATGCTGGTAGGTCATGTGACAGTAACAACATGGCAGATGTAGTACGTCCAGATTTCATTCATACTACACGCATTCATACTACATTCTTTTTCCAACGGTCGTGCAGTAACTTTAAATTCAAATGTAGTACCTACACAGACAGTACGCGATTTCAGACACAGCTATGGTGAGATGAGAGGAAAAAATATGTCAATGCGTTTGCGTTTCCCCTAGAAAAATGTAAAATGTAATTAACTTGACAATATAGGCTACATTATTAAAACAGTCTAGAACGCACGCTTCAGCTTTTGACCTCAGTTTTACTATAAAGACTCTATACATTTAATATAAAAATATGGAGGTACAGACAATAGGTTGTTTGCACATGACGTCATTGCTGTAGCGCGAAATGCTGGAGGGCAGGAGGTGAATTTTCTATATAGGAATCGCTATCACAAACTAAAAATTCCAATGTCGATCAAATCGATCAAACCGAGAAACCACAAGGAGCTTTTATCGTTTACGTAACTTTTATCGTTTTTTTAACTTTATAATAGCGTTTATTAATAGCGTTTTGTGTTTGCGGAGATTGAAATGAATATGGATACCTGCTGACCTTTTTTTGTTTTTGACTTGGTTAAATATTCACATTCTTCATGCTATCATTTGCAGGGAAGGGAAACTATTTTATTCCACTGCATAATAATTTGGTGTTTTCACTTAAGTTTTGTAGAATTCCGGTCACAATATTGATCCGTTTACCATGAAAACAGTGTCACACACGCCTGCTTCACATGTCATATGATAGAAAATGTCCAAATAAAAAAAAATGTGTTCAACAAGTCGATCCATTTCTTTGTTGGGAGGGTGTAAATGTAACTATAGTTTTAATGTTGTCTTTGTAAATATTCACTTTCCCATATGGCCACCGAGGAGAATCAGAGGGTCACATTCAGCGGACAGACACCGACACACTATATTTTTTTGTATTTATTTCAACAAATGACAACCAAAATCAAACCCATAGAAGCTTGTGAACAGGTTCAAAGTTGCTGTGTGCAAGTTATAATCATTTCTAAGCCGGGTGAGAGTCATAGTCATACTCTTAAATGTAGCCTAATGTTAATTATTAAACCAAAACAAAGTACAAAACTTTTAAAAACACTCAGCAACGTGATTATTTTATTGAGTGGGTTTAATCAGAGACATTATTAGATTTGCTATTCAGCATCTTCCCATCAACCTGCTTCCCTGTGTTTTTACAAGTAGAAAAGGCAAAAATTGTATTAAACTGCCGTTTTTTTCCCTGAACGATGATGTGAGTTCATATTGCAATTCTCGATTCAGCAGGAATGACCTACAATGGCGACATTTTTCATAATGACGATAGAAAATCAAAATACTGCCCTTAACGTCACTAGCAGAAAGGCAGCGCGATATAAACCAACCAGACTAGAACTCATGACGACAGCTTCACATTCTCTATATCTACCATCTCGATGGGAGGTAAGTCTTTTAATTCAGTAGAAAAATCATTCCTCTTCATAACATACGGATCACGTCCAACATATGTTGTTATTTTCTGTTTATACCTTTCTAAACCAGCACAGTACAGACTTTTCTCCATCTCTTCCATTCTAATTTTCACTTCTTGCCCTCCACCCGAACTTCGTGCATCACCAGAACCACATGATTGCAAACAACCTATTCCTTGGACTTCATGGCTTGGTTTGTGCTCTGACATGCACTGTTAACTGTGGGACCTTATATAAACAGGTGTGTGCCTTTTCAAATCATTTCCAATCAACTGAATTTACCAGAGGTGGACTCCAATCAAGTTGTAGAAACATCTCAAGGGTGATCAGTGAAAACAGGATGCATCTGAACTCAATTTTGGGTGTCATGGCAAAGGCTGTGAATACTTATGTACATGTGATTTTTTCATTTTTTAATTTTTTAATACATTTGCAAAGATTTCAAACAAACTTCTTTCACAATGTCATTATGGGGTATTGTTTGTAGAATTTTGAGGAAAATAATTAATTTCATCCATTTTAAAATAAGGCTGTAACATAACAAAATGTGGAAAAAGTGAAGCGCTGTGAATACTTTCTGGATGCACTGTATTCCTTCACCATGTTCCTTTAGGGGCTCTGTAGAACCTGCTCATAGCATATTGCTGATAATGTTTTAAATACAGCATTAAATAAGTTCAAATGAAGTTAGAGTGAGGTCTTACGCCTTGCCCAGAAGGTAACTGAAGAACTCCATGGGTTTACTGTAGATTGGTGGGGCTCCTGGAAGATAGTATGACTCCACTTCTCTGTAAGAAGTCAGATGAATAAATCAAGTTATGAGCAAAACCTGAAAGGTACATGGCATGGCATTTTGACAAAGAAACACTGGATCTTGTGTTCTCCACTCTCAATGAACACATGCTTACTTCCAGATCTCCATTGTCGTCTCGTTTTTAAAGCTCTGACGGTAAATGTTCATATGGCTGTAGAAGAAGAGCACATTCATGGGTATTATTTTGGGTTTCAGAGAACTTCTTAGAAGTAAACAAGATCATTTAGTGTCTTAAGAATGTGTAAAGATAATAAAGCTCTTACGGAAAGAAAAACTTGTCAGAGATCTCCCTGATCGTTGCCCTAGCATCAGCCATGACCAAAAAAAATCTCCTGTGAAACAAAGAACAAGCAAAATAATCACCAGAAATCCTCCATAAATAAAATAAGACAAATCTGTTCTTTATCTAATAATTTTGGCCCCGTTCACAACAAGAATGATAACTAACTCTAACCATGAGGTGGTAAAAATCTATTCTAACTCCTCATGAGGATGATGCATTAATATCTTTCAAGAGACTTAAGCAAAAATTCATCTTGTCTAATGATCAATTCAGCAGATATCTGAGGAGACATATACTCACAAGTATCTTTACCTCCCCCTCATATGCTCCCAGGGGTAAAAGCATTCTCAAGATGATCCAGAAGTACTGAAGGTACAGGCCATGAGGCATTAAATATTATTCCTTACTTATTAGTCAGATGGGCCAGATTAGTTCTCCAGTTAAGATAATGTGGGAAAAAGATATGGCATGCACATATGAAGATTGGGGGAGGATGACTGGGAATTTAAAATTGATGTTCAGAAGCATTAGAGTACGTCTCATACAATTTAAAATTTTACACAGACTCTATTGGACACCAAGAAGGATGAAGTATTGACTATTGCTATTGAATCTGTAAAGCGCTATATAAATAAATGTGACTTAGGGGCAGCACGGTGGCTCAGTGTATAGCACTGTCGCCTCACAGCAAGAAGGTCCCCGGGTGCTCCGGTTTCCCCCACAGTCCATAGACATGCAGGTTAGGTGGACTGGAAATGCCATATTGTCATAGGATAGTGTGATAGACTCTCAGTGCTGGGTTGTGTCAGGAAGGGCATCCAGCGTAAAACCTGAGCCACATCAAATGTGTGCATGAAGTGGAACCTGCAAATGAGTGGGAATGACACTAGGAAGAGGGATGGATGGATATAAATAAATGTGACTTAATTAAATATGGTAAATGAGAAACAAGTAAATATTTTCTGAAGCTTCTTAAGGGCAGTACTAAACAAAACACCAATCATTCTGTTCAAAAGTTAACACCCCCGTGTTGCCTTCTTAAACATCAATGAACATTTGCACATTTTGTAATGAGTCCTCAGTGTGAAAAGATGGATCTCAAAATCATACAGTCACTGTTGGAAGGGGTTAAAATATGCAGAAGATGCAGGGATAAAAAACAAAGAATGTGCAGGACCTTTTCTGAAATACAGGCAGTTTAACTGCTCAGGACAAAGGACTACCTTTCAACTAACATCGATCACAAAACATCAATAACATGCAGTATGCCGACGGCCTAGTGGTTAGAGCGGCAACCCAAGTTCGATTCCCATCTCAAGGTCCTTTGCCGATCCTGCCCCCCTCTCTCTCCCCAATGCTTCCCTGTCTGCTCTCTACTGTCCTCTCCCAATAAAGGCACAAAAAGCCCATAAATATAACTCATAAATCAAGCGTATATGTCAACCTCTGAACTTGTTAATTTGTGATTTGTATTCATGACTTGTGCATAGAATAAACAATGTTATTATCATTATACAGTATTTGTGACCGTTGGACAGACTTACTGTGGTGAAATAGCTGAATTATCCTGACTCCCACTCTCAGCATTTTGTATTGGTTTTGCAAACTCTCTTAATGATTTCAGGAATCTTTGGATGTTGATCCTGTAAAAACAGAAAATGGTTATGATCAGGAAGCTGCTGAAATTACAATGCAGTAGCAGTCACTTTAAGTTACATTATCGATTGTTGGTCTTACCTAGCTTTTCTGAACAGATCATCTTTCACTATTTTCTCTGTAGCGTTTCTGACTTTCTCCAGGAAGTCTAAAAAGACTACAGTCCCAGAGTTGAGGACTTGTTCACTTAAGTCACGATTTGATAGTTCAGTGCTCTGCACGCCTTCAAAACAAAGACTTTAAAAGAATCATTAACAACTACAGAGAAACTGAAAAAAAGAATTACTACCACAAAATACAATGTCAATAGTTGTCAATATATCCAGAACATTATTATTGGAGCTATTACATAAATGCTGCTTTTGTCTATTCAAGATTAAAGATTTGTTTTAATTGTTGGACCACAAAGAGAGGAAAAAACTTACCATAGCAGCTGAGAAATGCAGTTAAACTTACAACAGCCAAAACCTTAATCATGTTTCTGTCTTGTGCTAAAAGAGAGGAAAAAATATCTAAGTACTAAACAAGCCATTCAGGAAGAAAATCAATGGATGTCTAGTTTGTACTGAATCTTATTGACAACAGAAGAGACAAACACTTACTAAATATTCTTCACTGTCCGACTCTTGCTTACATGGGTCAATACATGGTCAATCGTCCACAGCAGAGCAAATGTGTGTACTTTTCAGCACTGAGCAGGGCAGAAGGGCAGATGGGTAGCAAGGTGGGACAAAACTAACATGCATCTGTTAATATTTGTGTGGTTTGTCCATTGGTTCTTACTGATAGTGTCAATTCACGTTAAATTTCCTTTTTATTACTAATAATGTGCATGTAATTAAATTGTAATGTAGATAGAAATTAGTTCAGCATGGACAAGATGATGTTGCATTCAGTGATATTTTAGTATCATCAATAAACTATTACAGATTTTGTTATTATTTTGAGAAAAAAGTTTTTTTTTAATGTCTGTATAGTTTTATTAAGTTTTAGGTTTTAGTGTAGTTTTAGTAATATTAATACTTCAACTAAACAAATGTCAGGGTTCTACCTTGGCAGCTGTGTTGTCTTTGTTTCATGGGTCCGTTCTTCGTACCTCGCAATGGTACGAAATACATCTGAGATGATTTGACAGATGCCAGATCTTCTAATCGTGATAACTGATCTCTGGCTAATTTGGTTCTTCAAACGAATTTGTGTACTGGATTAAAATATCAGGATTAAACGTGCGATATGTAATATTTTTGCAGTAAAATATTCAAAAACCACTAGGCCAGTGTTATATATTTTGTTCACTTGAGTACTTACAATATCCCAAATGTTTCAAACTATTTGTAAATCGTGAGAAAATTTTAACCAAGGCTCCGTGACGTGTGAGGAGTCGCCTGTCAATTGCGTCATACCCGCGTTAACCCTCGGTCTGTCTCAGTTTCCGGTTTTATTTTGTAGAAACCATGGAAACAGCAAAGACACTTTAATATATTACACTTTTTAATAGACAAGGCAACAAATGTTTTGATATACTTATAGACAGAAAACTAAGTGTTGTTATATAGCTCAACACGTTTAGTCTTATTGTTTAAATCTAATTTTCATGATTTTTTGCGAGTACCATGCTTTAACCATGCCTCAGAGAAAAACGCTATTTTGTCAAGTAGCTAAAATAGCATTATCAGATGCAGCTTTATTTTTTAGTAATAGTAATATCGGATGTTCTCCATCATACAATACGTTTTAAAATGAATTGCATGCCATTTATCAACACAAGCCATCCAGCATTTAATATGATATTCAAAATCGATCTAGCTTACTGCAGTGTGTCTCAAACAAGTGTCTTACAGCAGCCACCGAGCGAACGCACAGAGTAACGTTATAACATCATTTTCAACACTCTCAAATGTATCTAATATGATAAACAGATCTGCGTTACCTCATACTAATGACAGGAAAACTGTGACCGGCGCCGGTGACTGTGGCATAATAAAAGTTCCGCTGTTCGCGAGGCGTGTGTTGCTCAATCGCTCCAGCGGCCTCGTTCAGCTCCCACAACACTCGGTCCTGCTCTGCTTCATACTACAATACCGTTAATAATCGCATCCATGAACATGATTTCTTCCGGAGTCCTATCCCTATTCTTTTGCACCGTCCGTTGAGGACATGTCCCAAGATTACGCGCTCAAACTTGGTGTCATCAAGCTACGCCTTTGTTTTGAATAGACCCCTAGCAGACAAAGTTTTTACATATTGCACCTTTAAGTTGTCTGAGATTACTGCGTGTTCTCGTGCTCTTTGAAGAGGGCAGATATCGATACTTGAAACCACGATCAGCAATGCAGCGATTGGCTGGCAGCAAGACATCAACATAATGACATCATGTAATTAGAAAAGACACATTTTAAGTATCAGTTCCACTTAAAAAGATGCAATCTAATCCTGTTTACATGGAACAAGCCTGCTCATGAGCAGGTTTAAGCTTACGGACCTGTTGCTATGGCAGCAAGTCCAGGGTGAGCGTTGAAGAACCGAACAATCCAAGATCATGCCAAATCGTCATCAATCAAATCCAGCTAACCGAGTTAGCGATGTAGGAAGAACAGGCCCCATGTCTCTGTTTGTGTTTACCATGTGCTCCTCTCATCCCGCCTCCTTGTTTCCAGTTACCACGCCCCCTTGTTTGGCCTAATTGTGTTCACCTGTTCCTCATGTGCTCTGCTCCCTTTATACTGAGTTCTTTTCCCTTGTATGTTTGCTGGTTTGTTGTGTTCATTGCGCTTGTGTCTCTTGCAGATCTGGTTAGTTAAAGCTAGATTTAGTTTTCTATCAGTTCTAGCTTTGTATTGATTTCATTTAAATTTTTCAGTTTGTTCTTTTTCCTGGTTTTTATTCTAGTCAAGTTACAAATTCTAGTCTTTATTGTTGTTCTAGTTCTCCAAAGCTTTATTTTTGGTTTCTCTTGTTTTTGATTTGGTTAATTTTTTATTTTTTTTTTCTTTAGTTTCCCTGTAAGGTTGCAGTTTATTTCTCTTATTTGCTAGCTCCTGTTATTTCTTTTCTAGTCTTAGTTGTCAGTTTTATTTTGCTTTCTATCTTGTTGTTTCTCTTGTTGTCTTGTGTTGGTTCCTGCCTGCTCTCTGAGATTCCCCGCCTGCTGGTTCCTTCTGCCCAGCTAGACTAGTTGAGATTGTGTGAAGCAAGTATCAGATCTCTGCTTCACACCACAAACACAAATTCAACAGTATACAACAGGGGTGTGATGAGATCTTAAAATGTGGCAAGATTTCTCGTTGAGGTGGAAAGTTGTCTTGCAATATCACTGTGACCGAGCATGAGGGTGAAATTAGCATAGAATATGCCACTGCTAAGTTTGAGTTACATTATGGTGCCCACCGCAGCACTGCTTCCACTGTAACTTCACCCTTTTTATAGAAATAACCATTTAATTCAGTTGTATAACAGTTACTTCAATTGTAAAGTATTGTAAATGTCTGCTCTGCTCGTTCAGCATGAGCTCCAGAGTCGCACACAGTGCTGTTGGGATCACAGTTCACTTATCACAAGATGAGAGTAAGGTGAGATGACTGATGGCGGAGGATTATCGTCTGATAAATATCTTTTGTAGAATGCGCTCTCAGAACCGCCGCTCCCTATACACAAGAGTGTGCGATCTCGAAAGCGAAAGTAAAATGCGAGCTCCCTGACGCACGCAAATTAGGCTAGTTTTTGTACGCAAAAAGTTCTCGTCACGTCATAAAATTAAGGTTGAACCACTGCAGTCACGTCCTGACTGATGTCACTACCAATCCTGTCTACCCCCAGCGTTCAAAAGCACGACAGGATGAATGCTAAGCACAGCAGGAAGTCTTGGCACTTCTGTTAATTTGCGTCCGTGTTACTTGTTAATCTGCCCTTTTGCTCAGTGTCATAAATTTGTACAGTTTAGATTTTGTTTTTTCTCCATTAGTTAGGTTGGATGATGAACTTGAGTTAGTTTGTTCTATCTTTTGTTGCCTTAATGCTAATTTTCTTGCCACTTCTGCTTCCCTTTGGTCTCCAAACAAATCAGTCACCGTGACAGTACTGCAAACAGAGGTGAGCTGATGCAATAGAAAGACCCTGCTCCAGATTGACTGCTTCTGCTGCTTGGGAGCTTCAAGTGTCTGTAATTTTACTCAGAAATCTAGCCACACAAAAATGAAGCCAACATCAAAATAAAACAGTATTACTAATAGCATCTAATTACAGCAGATAAGGTCGGACGGAATGACTTTTTATTTGTGTCTATCGTGGCGGAAAAAGAATGTGGTTCTGGTTCATGTCCATGTAGTGCAGGTTGTGGAAGCAGATTTTCAGCGTCCTCTGCTGGTTGATGGTGGCTCATGAAATAAGATGAAGGTGAAATGAATTAGCTTCCCCCCCCCCATATAATTTGTCTAGAAACAAACAAAAAAGATTAAATGCACACTCAAAAGTACAACCAAGGGCAGTCAAGTGTTGATGCATGTTGCTTTTCCTTTTTTGCTGACTTGGCAGATCCACAAACCGATATTAGCCACACTTTCTCACTGCTGCCATCTTATGTCAGCATCTTTGCATGGTGCTTCAGTGGACTAGAACTTCATTCTGATTACATTTAATAAATAAATAAAGTCATATAATCAAATGAAACAGATCATATGTAGTTATTTTTATTTTTAAATATATAATCTGGTTAGCAATACAGACAGTATATAATCTGAAATACAGCATAAACAGCAGTATTTAAACCAGTCAAAATCTTGCCGACACATCTGAGAACCAGCATCAGATCCTCACAATGAAAGAGAGGCTCTCAGGTCAGAGCTCATCAGGGTTGATTTCAGCAAAATGACAGAAAGCACCAGAAAACTCCTGTAGAGATTTAAAAAAGGGGGGAAGGACGGGTCTTCACTATTAGCATTCAATCAACAATTTCAGGAATTGAGCACTGGCAATTATACTAGAAAGAGAGGAGGGAAAGGTACAAGGATTAATAATGGGACACAGAATGGCAGAATCATTCAGAACAGAATTTACTCGATCCTTGAGAGAGATTAATCAGACAGTAGAAAACCCAGAGTATTAACCAGGACAGTATTTGTGGCAGAAAAAGTCTTCAGCATCAATTTGCCAAGAGTTCTGAAAGAACAAAATGGAAATGTTAGCTATTTTATTTGATATTTTATAGTATATTTTTATAACTAATCTTGGAATTAAATATTTCAGAACTTTTAAAATGAAGCATAAGTTCTTACTCAGTGGAAGCACTGATCCTTTCCTCCAGACCATCAACTTTTTGTACATATTTGTCCAAGACCATTTGTGTGAAACTATTAAATGTTCTTTATAACCATGAAGAAAAAAAATAATGTTATTTAGTTTGTTAATTAACAGCATAATTGTAATAGTAATACAATAATAATACAATTTTCAGACATTTGTAAAGCACATACATGTAGCCAGCATGTGCAGCTGTCAATTTTTTTTAACTGAAGATTCTTTCCTTACTTTTGTGCTCCATCAAGCTTCTGTTGAGTTAATTTTCCACCGTCAGTTAATTCTTTAATGAAAATGCTCTTCACTTCATCCCAGTGCCTATGAAATGTGAGGCAAAAATTTGATGATTTAACAATCTCTCTTTATTATAGCATAGACTGAGGTTAAATGTTCACAGGTGTTGTAAAATTCTCAATGTCGGGACATTTAAAAACAAAGAAAAAAATCACAACTTGCTGCAGTGTCATTGTGTTGTTTGGAAATGTCTAAAGTAGGACTAAGCATTCAGGATTTTCATTAAGGTTGTTTAAAAACAAAAATATTTACGCTTTACCTTGCTGATTGTTCAAGTCCATCATTATTAATATTTCTGTTGATCTCGATGAGAAATCTGTCCCAGATGTCAAAGCATGTTGCTTTAATTTTGCTGTTGCGAACATCAAGAGTGAAAGTTGTTGTGATCAGTTTTATATGAGAACAAATGGCTACACTTTATTTCGATTGTCCACTTTAGACATTCTACCAACTATAAGTAACTTTGCTACTACATGTAAACTAACTCTCATTAGAGTATTAGTAGATTGTTAGTAGACTGTTAGGGTTAGGTGTTAGGGTTTGGGTTAGCAGATTAAGTTGGCATGTAGTTGCAAAGTTACTTATAGTCAGAATGTCTAAAGTGGACCATTGAAATAATGTTATCAAACAAATTCTTCATAAATTGTTTTGGCATCTCAGAGGAACCAAGTAAACCGTTAAGCATATACATACAAAAACATCAGGGCTCTATGTATCTTACCGTAAATGTCGCAGTGGGTCCTCATATTCCACATCTGATGTAATTTGGTTTTTCTTGTTTATGGAGACATGAAAAATTTCATTGCTAAAAATATTCCATAATTCATTAAGCACACCCCTGGAAGACGACAGAAGAGGAAAGTATTGCATTTATGATCAAATGATAATGTTGACTCATCATATATTTGTAAGATTAGTTTATCTGTACGTTATTATATTTGTACAGGTGCAATATGCTCAAATATTTTTGTATATGGGCCTCTATAACATTAATATTTATAGTGCCCAGATTGATCTAACAGTTTAAACACGTGTGTTCTTACTTCAAACTGTACAAGATGTCCTTGCCTACTAATTCATTGAGTGCGTCATCAGTGTCGATAAAAAAATCATTGACTTCAGATATCCCAAGGCCACTTTCAGACAATCTTTCAAAAATTGGAAGAGGGTATACTGTCGCCATCTTCATAATGGCCCTGTGAAATCATACATTTATGCATCTATATTCAAACAGACTATTAAACTGTAATGCAACACATTCATAACCACACAATAAGCGTAACAGCATTATGAATGATTAATGGATTTTAGTCAATGCATATTTACTTGATTCATGCCTTGGGGTCTGTGGTCTCAGTTAGTTATTGGTCATTAATTCACAGTCATTTATTGTGTGCATTGAATGAAAAGTACTGTCATACTAACCAATTGGATTGATTGAATCTGTCATCTCCAAAAATCCCATTACCCCATCGATCATATTCAAGTGCAGCATTGTCAAAAAGATTGCCAAAACGCTCATCTGCCCAACTAGATAAAGAAGAGGAGTTAGTCATAGTTATTACAACTATTATTACATAGTTATTACAACTTTTGTGACCGCAGTCACAAAAACAGTGCCATTGCTCTGATACAGTTCTTGGTTCAACTGTGATGATATTTACACACAGAAAAGCTCATAACCCAAACTCAACTTCCTGAAATCTTGTGACTTTTCATGTGTTTTTTCTTAGCAGGCAACAAACATCTATAAAATGGTATTACAACTGAACTGAAATTACAAAAATTATACATGTAATATTTTCTTACGTCCAGGCTTGAAGTCCTGTCTGTGGGTTAGTAATTATGTGATATTTTTCAGTGTCTTTCAATACTCTTAACTCCTTCCATTTCCTGCAACACAAACGACTCAGTTTATTATATTATTATTTATCAATTTGCATTTTGTTTTATGTAAGACTACCCTGTATCAGATATAGTCATAGTCTTACCGTACAGCAGCTAAATACTTGTTATGGAATGGCTGGCTCTCAGTGTATTCCAAAAGTTTATCCCAGTAAAATGCAAGAACTCCAGAGGCAGTTCTGTGAAACGCACAGTCCGTGAATTACAGACAGGTCACATTTTATTATTTATTATAACTATTATTAACAAACATACAACTTAACAGCTCAACATTTTCAAAGATGAATATGAATAAATTATTTTCTATATAAATAATACACAGACATGTTGGGTTTCCATATGAGGGCTTTAATGGTTTTTATACTGTACAAACTGTATATTATATCCCCTAACCCTACCCCTAAACACAACACTCACAGAAAACTTTCAGAATTTTTACATTTTCAAAAAATATCATTCAAGCTGTTTTCATCATGGGGACCAAAAAATGTCCCAAGGACAAAGATTTCTGGTATTACAATCATTGTAAGGATTTTTTATACAGCACACATACACACACATATATAGTCTTGCTCTTAATGAATGTCCTTACCTCAATGTTATTTGAAACTCATCCTTCTCTGTCTGCTTCTCTAAGGTGTAAATTTCCATGACCTTCTCTTTGACAAGATGTATAGCCATTTGTGCTCTAAAAAGTATTATTGAGAATGAAATGATGAATTACAAAAATCTATATTTGTCATCCGAGTGTATTTTTTATGTTTTACTCTACAGGAAAAAGGACCTGCATAAAAGAAACATTTTAAATGACAGAAGTGTCACTGATTTAGTGTGCTGTAACAAAGCAATGCATAACAAAACATGTCTTACTCGTCATAAAGTTGACTAATGTCTATCTTTCCAACTTCTGAAACAACTTTTAGAAGTTCAACCACACGAGGATGTGCGATCCTGTTACAACAAAGAAAACAATTTCCTGTCAACATGAAAAATAACTTGTTAGTAACACTTTACAATAAGATTTGATTAGTTAACATTTGTTAAAAATGAGCAATTACAGTATTTATTAATCGGTACCATAGATGTTCCGCATACACATACAATGTACTTATTACAGTAATTACAGTAACTGGGTAATAACTAGGTACTAACCCTGAACATACCCCTAAACTTAACCTTCACCCCTGTAGTTACATTATATTACCCAGTATTTTCTTAGGTACGTGAACTGTAAGAACACGTAAGTACACATACTATAAAATAAAGTGCAACCTATAAATCTGTCAACATTAGTTAAAAACACAATTGTTCTTTGTTATTTCACATCCATTAACTATTAACAAATACAACTTTTGAAACTAATAATGTATTAGTAAATGTGCTTATTCAAAAATTATTCAATATATAATGTTTTTTTTTAATTTTAGACAAACATATTACACAAATATAGTATATACACTGATCAGGGATAACATTATGACCACCTTCCTAATATTGTATTCCCCTTTTTGCTGCCAAAATAGCCATGACCCGTCGAGGCATGGACTCCACTAGACCCCTGAAGGTGTGCTCTGGTATCTGGCACCAAGATGTCCAATGGTGATGCACACATGCCTACTGTTGGCGCTTTCGG
Source organism: Elopichthys bambusa (assembly GCA_037101425.1). Lineage (NCBI taxonomy): Eukaryota > Metazoa > Chordata > Actinopteri > Cypriniformes > Xenocyprididae > Elopichthys > Elopichthys bambusa. Next base: position 23,717,284 of record CM074448.1, read on the forward strand.
CGGTGAACAGGGGTCAGCATGGGCACCCTGACTGGTCTGCGGCTATGCAGCCCCATACGCAACAAACTGTGATGCACTGTGTATTCTTACACCATTCTATCAGAACCAGCATTAACTTCAATTTGAGCTACAGTAGCTCGTCTGTTGGATTGGACCACACTGGCCAGCCTTTGCTCCACACACGAATCAACGAGCCATTATCACCCATGACCCTGTCGCCGGTTTACCACGGTTCCTTCCTTGGATCTCTTTTGATAGATACTGACCACTGCAGACCGGGAACACCCCACAAGAGCTGCAGTTTTGGAGATGCTCTGACCCAGTTGTCTAGTCATCACAATTTGACCCTTGTCAAACTCGCTCAAATCCTTACGCTTGCCCATTTTTCATGTTTCTTACACATCAACTTTGAGGACAAACTTGCTGCCTAATATATCCCACTCACTAACAGGTGCCGTGATGAAGAGAAAATCAGTGTTATTCACTTCACCTGTCAGTGGTCATAATGTTATGCCTGATTGGTGTATAATTATAACTTAGTTTGATTTATATATAATATATAATGTATATTATTTCATTCTTTCACAATGGGAAAGAAAGAGTGTGAAAGAAGCTTGAGGTCATACATCTTGGACAGAAGGTGACTGAGGAATCCCACGTAATCGCTGTAGATTGGTGGAGCTCCTGGAAGGTAGCGTGACTCCACATATCTGCATTAAACAAAACTGATGAGCTATGTTTGAGTTATCAATGATTGAAAATAAATCTTGAGAAGGTTGATCTGCATGTTAGAAGTGGTCGATCTAAACTGTTCAGTGGAACTGTTTCTATAGCTATTTCAAATCAAATATTTTCAAATATTTTGTCTTGCAGACAAAAAAAACATGCTTACTTCCAGAGGTCCACCAATGTCTCGTTTTTGATGATCCCTTTGAAGAGGCTAAGTTCTCTGTAAGAAGATCAGAGGCATATTAATCAGGCTTTTGAGACACAAGTCAGGACATTTACTCAAGATTTTCTTTTAATAAAAATATATTTAGCACAATAAGACACATTCAACCCCATTCATTTTCAGCATGCTTTGCATTAATTCCTTTGCATTGTTTGCATGTTGTAAAAATAAAAATAAAAATAATAATATATGTTAATTGGCCAAATGGCCCTCATACCGATTAAGCCCATAACTCTCTCCAGGATATTCTGTTAACAGGTCCTCATTCCCATATCTGTCTGTAGGATATGCTGATAACAGGCGAAACAGACCATCTCCATAAAGCAAACCCAGTCTGTGAAAAATGCTGATAAACACATATAAAGGAAAAAAAAAACCCAGATGTTATCAGGGTGGTTTGAAATAGTTCAGTAATAGAAAATATAAGTGTTCCTTAAATGTTCAGCCTTATTAATCAGCATTTCAAGTTCAGTATATAATTATAAAATGCAAAAGGCCTTTTGTATCCAGAGGATAAAGTTCTACTTACTGCAGCAACACAATGAAATTATCTTGTCCTTTAACTCTTTCCTTAGCAGCGATCCTCTCGACCATCTCCTTCAGAGAAATCCACAAATCTTGCATATCAGTTCTGTACAACAAACAAGGGTTATGTTAGGAGGTACTGAATTTACACTCCAGGCTCTAAGAAAAGTCTGTAAAAACAATGTCCAATGTAACGTGTTAATGTAAAGAAATTTTCTGTATTGATTTTTCACAGGTGTTTCCATGGATATTTTATATTACGCATTGCATTGTGTTGTTTTAGAGTTGAAGAAAAAAATTTTCTTATAGTGCATTTTAACTGTACATCATCCCATTATTTTAGTATTCATATTAGTTTTATTTATATTATAAATTAGCTTTTATTTTGAGTGTTTGTAGTTTTCATTTTTATAGTTTAATTTATAGTAATTTCGTGATGTGCTTTTGTCATTTTATAAACATTTTCTTTTAAATATCGCTGTTTATGCATATTTTTTTATTTAATTTTAGTTTTTATTAATCATTTTAGTGCAGCGGTGCAAATAGCAATAGATGCTATTTACACTAAGTGAAAATTTTAAATTTTGCTATTTAGGTTTATTTTTTTTATTATTTTTTAGTTTTTATTTATATGTAGTTAATAATTTTATTGCTTCAACTTATTTCAGTTTATTGCAAGGCAACATTTCTAATTTTTCTAATATTTATATTTTATTTTATTCCATCTTTATTTCAATTAACAGAAATGTTTTTAATAGTTTTATTTTTATAAACAATAATAACCCTGCTTCATACATCTCTGGTTTTACCCTGTTTTGTTGATCTTATTTTCTTTCACAACCACCTCTGCTGCCTTTTTTAAATTGTCCAAGTATTTCAAAAATCCTTCAGCTCCCAATGTGAAGAGTTTGTCTGCCATTTCATAGTCTTCATCTGTTAGGCTCACACTCTCCACACCTGTATAAGAAATAAGAATCAACTAAATTATAATAAGATATAGTAACATTCAATAACTTTATTAAGTGTTAGATATGACCACAGCACAAAAAATAAAAAAAATAAAAAAAATTGTGAGATTAAGATAATCACTCTTTTAAGAGAGCTGCTGTGTCTAATAAGAGATCAAATACCACCTGATTACAATGAATTTAAAAACATAAGAAAAGAACATTAGCTTACCTTTAGAGAGAAGAACAGCTAAGATTAAGATGGCCAGTGACTTATTCATATTGCTTTCTTTCTTCGAACAAAAAAACTGAATAAGAGAAAAAGATCCACTGTGGACTGTCTGTTAACATCAGAGTTAAAACCTAGACTGAACTTTATCTCCATTGATGAACTTTCATCTGAGCACAAACCTACTGAATTTATCTTGCAATCATGGGAATCAATTCAATGTAAACTCTTCTCTGAAGAGAGCGTAAGGTCACAGTAGAGTAGACAGTACATGTTTATTTGAAAGTTTATCAACATCAGGTTTGGGTCAGGTTGAAGTTTTTGATCAGACCTGACCCAAACCTTTATTTCATTATTCCACTTTAGACATTCTACTAACTATAAATAACTTTGCAACTACCAGTCAGAGTATTAATAGACTCTGTTTAATATCTGCTAACACTTTATTTTGATGGTCCTCCAATGGACATTCTACTGACTATAAGTAACTTTCATGTCAACTTAAGATCATTTTACACTGCACCAACAGACTCAGACCAACGCCAACAGTCAGCAGATTACAGACATTCTAACACTGATTCAGCAAGTTCAGTCGGCGAAAACAAGCTCCGACAGACGCCAACGGATTCCGACAAAATATCTGTTGCCCTATGTCGCTGCGGTGTGAACTGGCCTTTATAACCCTAACCTAACAGTTTACTAATACTCTAATGGGAGTTAGTTGACATGTCAAAGATACTTATAGTTAGAATGTATAAAGTGAACTATTAAAATAAAGTGTAACCATATATATAGTAAACTTATGAATACTTGACAGAAAATATGGTTTTGACAATGTCAGATTGCAAGGGCTAATGAATGTTTTGTGCAAGAAATGCAATCTGTCAATATTAAATTGAATGTAGGCCATCAGTTCAATGCACTTCACCAATAATATAGATCAGTGTGAAAGTCCATGGTTATGTGTGCTCAATATTTCTTCAGTCAACAGCAGTTTTTAGGGTCAGTAAAATGCTACCAATCAGCATTTGCACTAATTTGCACATGAAACACATGAAAATAGATCCAGGTATTGTTGACCTCAAGATATTAAGCTTTTTTAATTAATGTGATAACAAAAAACAGGTAAAACAATTTATTAAAACTGTAAAAAAGAAGTTAACTGTGTAACAAACTTATTTTACTGCATATTTACTGATGTAATTATTCTAGTATTTTTTCATCTCAATAACAGCATGTTAATGTTAATACATTGCTGGTATAATCCTACTTTGGCAGCAGTTGCAATCATAAAAAAAGCTTGTTGCCGCCACAGACTAAAAATTAAAAAGTAATTGTGACTTTTTATATTAAAATTCTTACATTTTCTCTCAGAATTGCATGATATAAACTCACAATTGCAAGTTATAAAGTCAGAATTACGAGATAAACATGCAATTGCCAGAAAATGTCAGAATTGTGAGCTGACTTTTTTACTTAGGATTTATATCTCACAGTTTGGACAGTTTGGACACAGTTTTAATCTCTTAATTCTGAGAAAAAAGTCAAAATTGTGAGGTTTAAACTCGCAATTGCTAGAAAAAGAGTCAGATAAAAAGTCACAATTATATATATATATATATATATATATATATATATATTTTTTTTTTTTTTTCATGGTAGAAACAAGCCTCCATACAATCCTGACTATTCCTTCATAGAGAGAGTTTACTCCAACAGGTGATCCCAGACTTCATGAAACATTACGTTTGTGTGATGCAGTGACCTCTCGAAGGCTCTGAGGGAAAAATAAAAATTGTGAAGCTAGACTGTACTTGACATCAGTGGTACGTGCAATATAAATTTATATCTATATGGCTTCTGTTCAAACACAAATATGGTAAGAAAATGATAAATCTTACAAAACAGTTGGATCAATCTTTTCATCAAAGCCATCAAACAGGTCAGTATGCTGCTTCAGTTTCTCCAGGATCTGATGACTGACTTGAAGGAAGTTACTTTATGATTCAAACACCAAGAAACAAAAAGAAAGCTTGTCAAATATGAACTGATTTCAAAAAGGTCAAACAAAGCTGAAATCATTCAATCAAAAACATAAATGAAGAGAATACATGAATCTACATATTTATATTTTCAGATTTGGAGCAAAGCATTCATAAATATATCATTGTTCCTAAAAATAACATCTTTCCTCTTACTTTGGTGCGTCTTCAAGTTGCTTTTGAGTAAATGCTTTACTTTTCAACAGCTCATTAATGACGACGCTCCTCACACGGTTCCATTCACTGTCAAATAAAAGTTATACAATTTATTATTTGATTGCTCACTTCATAAACTAACAAAAATCATAACATGCTAAATTTCAGTCAACAAAGCATCTCAGAATCAGGCAGTGTCTTAACCAGATTCCCAAACTCCCCACACTGGATATATAAAGAGGATAAAAATACTGTACATTTCTTACATCACTGATTGCTGGTCTTTAGACTCATCAAAATCTCTCAATCCATTGATGAAGAGAAGAAAGTTCCACACATCAAGGCACACTTTCCTAATTACACTACAGCAAACAAAGGACAATTATTGAAGAGGAATATATTATATATGCATTATATACAGAGCACAAAGCATTAGGCTTCTTTTTTCACATTGTCTTACCGCAAAGGCAGTAACAGTTGATTATCTTCATTTTTGGTTTTCTCCTCTTCAATGACTGGACTAAGCAGATCTAAAATTCCCCAAATACTGTTCTCCAAGAAGGTCTGTCTGCAAGACAGAGAACAACAAATAAAAACAATGTATTAGTATTTTAAGATTTACATATTTATTCAATGTGATATAATTAAATAGGAGCAATGTTTCTTGTTCCTGACCTGAAAGTGGGTGATGCATCGTTCCCTTCAAGAATAAGGGTTATGTTATTAACTCTGTGAAGAAACCTGTTGATCTCAGTAATCCCAAAGCCGACTTTAGACAGTTTTTCATAAACAGGAAGAGAGTAAACAACAGCGCTTTTGACAATAGCCCTGTGAAATGTGCAGAACAAAATGGAGGGATCTTTTTTTTTTTCCAATGTTTATGACAGATGTTTATGTTTCACTTATATCTGAAACAACACATGAACAACTTTTGAATCAAGAACTGCTATTTCCTTAAGCTCTTTACAAATAAAATCTGAAGTATCTGATACATAGTTGCATATTCATTAATTGTAAATTATGTTCAATTAATTTCATGTAGTGTAGATGTTTATTTACCAGTTAGACTGATTGAATCTGTCCAAACCAAGAGCTTCATTTCCACGACTATAATATTCCAGGGTCAAGGCATCAATAAATTTATCAAAATGACGTTCAGTCCAACTAGAAAAGAAAAATGGAATCAGTTACAGGCTTTGTACCTAACAACAGCCCATAGCTGTTCTAAATTCACTGTAAACCATGGCTTCTTGGGTAAATTTATTTGAGTAAATGTAATTAGTTACTGTACTTAAGTACCTTTTTGGCTACTTTTAGTCTGGGACTAGGCTTAAGCCTTGTCTGTCAAACCGGGATTTAGAAGTTATATTGGAATTAGTGACTTAGTGGAGTCACTTACTTTTTCTTAAGTATGGTTTTCAGGTACTCTTTACACCTCTGGTTGTTTATTTAACAACATTCAACAGAATTCTACAGAAGCTCTGAATCACAAGTGTCAAACTTCGCTCCTGGAGGGCCACTGTCCTGCAGAGTGTAGCTCCAACCAGCTCCAAAACACCTGCCTGGAATAGCTTGATTAGCTGGTTCAGGGGTGTTTAATTAGAGCTAAACCCTGGCACTTTCTCAATTCTAAGAATGCAAAGAATGGACTTGTGTTCTTGTGGAGACTGGTCTTGCCAGGCAACCTTGAAAGAACGAACTCAGGAGGACACAGAGCGCATCCTTGTGAGAATTGAGATGTGCTGCGATCTTGTTGCTCAACTGACCATCTCAGCATGTTAGAAGTAGCGTCCAATGCACAATAAATACAACATCACAAACAAATGTGATAACCTATGAAAACAGTTCTTTCTTATTATTATAGACATTTATTTTCATATTATTTGATATTTTATTTTATCGCATATATTTGTGAAAATGAGTATAGATGTTTAATGTTACCCATGCTTTGTCAGTGTTAAGATTCTTTTTAATATGCTAATAAAAACACTTCAGTCTTTCTTCGCCGATTGTTTACTTTCACGAGATGTCACGTATTTGCAAGCTTGCAACGGGAATCTCTTAAGTGAGAACGAGAAGTTTAAAGTTTCCGTATGTTGTCCGCCCGCAGTGTCTTCTGGGATTTCTAACAGTTAGATTCTCTCAAGTCTGCATTCGATGCATCCTCGATATCAAGAACACATCCGGGTACTTTCATGCATCCTCTGTACTTGCATTCTTGAGTACTGGAATTTAACTTTGACGGTTGATCACGGTGTAGTACGAGAACACAAAGACGCAAGATCGCTTAAGAACGCATATTAAGAAACGGCCGCTAAATAAACCCAAGAAACAAGTATATAATAAAATCCAAGAGGGTTTGACACCCCAGCCCTATTATATTTAAATTATAAAAAAATTATATTTAAATCCTTTTGTGCTCGCTTGCAAAACTTTTGCGTTTTCTCTCAAAAGTATTGCATTCCTCCAAAAAAAACTTTACTTTCACTCGCAAACTTTTCACATCCCCCTGAGAAACTTTGCGTACGCTCACAAAACTTTTTTGATGGAAAAGACATGAGGTGGGAGGAAAAACTATATTTCTCAGGGGAACACAATAGAAGGATCATGACAGTTCAAGTGGTGCTAATGATAATTATGAAACAGTTTTAGTGGCGTGAAAATATAAGAAATGTCTAGGTATTAATTATGTAGTGGTTTAAATGAGTTGAGTCCTTACTTCAATAAACAATTCCTTGTATCCGGGTCTAAAAGCACATGATACTTTTCACTTGTATTTCTCAACTCAGTCAGCTCTGCCCATTGCCTGTAACATAAAAAATTCAGGTTTTTTTTTTTTTTTTTTATGATCATTTTACTTTATATTTCTTAATCTGTCAGTCAATATTTGCTGATTACATTTTTTTTTCTTTTCTTTTCTTTCTTTTGTATTGTATGATAATCTTACTTCATAGAATCCAAGTATTTCGCATGGAACAACGGACTTCCAGTGTGTTCCAAAACTTTATCCCAGTAAAAAACCATCAGTCCAGATGCCGTTCTAGAAAAACAAAGAAAATAATAATGGTTATTTAGAGATGTCATTAAGTAGCCTACAATACTGAAGTTTGTCATTAATATTAGCAAAGGTTCTTACCTTAATGATATAAGGAAATCATTCTTCTCTTTTTGCCTTTCCAAAATTGAAATTTCAAAGGCTTTCTGTCTAATCTGATCCATAACCACCTGCACTCTACGGAGGAAACAACGAGTGGTTAAAATGACACTTTCTTTAGCCCAACACTTCGTTTGGAGGACAATAATATAAAACGCATCCATTTTATTGCATCATTAATCCAGTATAGTTGCTATTTGCTGTAACAGCATGGTTTTAAAACAGCTCTTACTCCTTATGAAGTTGGTTAAAGTTTATTATTCCAATGTCTGAAACAGCCTTCACCCCAGCTTCGAGCATGTTCACCAGATGGGATCCCACCACCCTTTTAGATGTCAAAATACAGAATGCCACCTTTTAATACGCAACACTTTAAAACTAAATTATTTTGTAAAATGTATGTTTTACTAATCATCACATAACTTACGGAGCCCCTAAACGGATATGGTGATGGAAAAAAATTAGATGGGAGGAAAAAATGTGTCAATGCTTTTACTCACAAAACCTTTGCGTTCCCTCGCAAAACGCTTGTATTCCCTCGAGAAAATGTTTCCTCCAATCTCATAATTCTTCCTTAATCATATCCCTTTAGGGGCTCTATAGAATCTGCTCATAGCTTATTGCTGATAATGTTTTAAATACAGCATTAAACAAGTTTAAATAAAGATATAGTGAGGTCATACGCCTTTGCCAGAAGGTAACTGAAGAACTCCATGGGTTTACTGTAGATTGGAGGGGCTCCTGGAAGATAGTATGACTCCATTTCTCTGTAAGAAGTCAGATGAATAAATCAAGTTATGAGCAAAACCTGAAAGGTACATGGCGTGGATTGTGGATTTATAAGACCATTATGTTGAGTGCACAAACACATCTTGAACAAGCACTTTGACAAAGAAACACTGGATCTTGTGTTCTCCACTCTCAATGAAAACATGCTTACTTCCAGATCTCCACCATTGTCTCGTTTTTAAAGCTCTGACGGTAAATGTTCATATACCTATAGAAGAAGAAGAGCACATTCCTGAGTATTATATTGGGTTTCAGAGAACTTTTCAGAATTAAACGAGATAATTTAATGTTTGACAGAATGTGTAAAGATAATAAAGCTCTTACGGAAAGAAAAACTTGTCAAAGATCTCCCTGATTGTTGCCCCAACTGGAGCATCAGCCATGAATGATAAAAATCTCCTGTGAAACAAGGAACAGGCAATATAAATATATATTTTTAAATCATCAAAAATCCTCCATAAATAAAATAAGACAAATTTGCTCTTTATTTTGGCCTGTTCACACCAAGAATGATAACTATAACCATGAGGTGCAAAAATCATTCTAAAATGGGTAAAATTTTGAGAACCCCTATATCTATGGGACTGAACTATATGGCCTTGAAATGAAGGTTTTAAAAGGAAAGTTTATTAAGAATGAGAATCTAGAAGGATATTAAGATATCTTGAATACTTTTAGAGTTACAGGCATGCAAACTTTGGAAAAGGAATATTTATGACACTCAGACAGGTATGTTATGCAATTGACATTACTTCTTGAATTACAGGCATGCAAACTTGAGGCAAAAAACAAAAGAAAAGTGCTTTTTGCCATTTTTGAACGGTCACTGTTGGCATATAATGAAACAAAGATTGCTAAAGTCAACAGATTTTACTAATAGACCTACCAATGTCTGTGTAAAAATAAAATAATGATGCTGCCATCTTTTTAAAGTCATTTTTACACCCCTGTAAATTGGCTCCAAATCTCAGGTGAAAAGTGTCATTTTGACCCCTCTCTACAAAATACTGGATTACTCTGTAAATATACATCTGTGAAATTTAATATTTTGGTTTTGATCACTATTTATGTTTTTTTTTTTTTTTTCTACACAAAAAAAATATTAACAAAATCAAAAATTTGAGCCGGGAAAGTTTCTGAAATTTGGTTGATTTGACACAGAATGACCCACTATTATTTCAGAAGAGATGCTTTACAGTTGAAAATGAATTTGTTTCATAATTGACTAACTTTACACTGTAAAAAGTAATACGCTATATCTACTCCATAATATTTTGGCAACCGATTACAAGCAATACAATTAATTAAATTTAACAAATAGAATTGAGTTAGAATTAATCAAATTAATTCCTTTAAACAAAAATATCTGAATAACAGACAGATGTCAAAGAAGAATTAAGAACTCTTTATTTTTTATTGCCAACATTGAAGACACCTGATGATAACAAGCAGAATTACTGAAGGAAAGAGAAACACAAGAATTAACTGAGGTTAATGATCACCATTATGATGATTCAGTGTTTCATTTAGTTGGGCAGTTTGACTTTGCTTTTTATGTCAGTTTGTGTTTTTTGTAATGGTGTTTGCTAATTTTACACATTTTAAATGGTTCGCTTTTAAGGAAATAATTTGATTAATTTTAACTTAATGCATATTTGTTGAATTTAATTAATAATATTGCTTGTAATCTGTTGCCACAATTTTATTGAGTAGATAGAGCGTATTACTTTTACAGTGTATGTTAACACTCTATTTTCATGTTTATTAAAATGTGAAGTTGCTTTGAGACAATCTTTCAAGGACTATATATAAATAAATCTTAATTAAACATGAAACAAGTAAATATCATCTGAAGCTTCTTAAGGGCCATACTAAACAACAAAACATGAACAATTCACACCAATCATACTATTAAAAGTTTACACCCCCGTGTTGCCTTCTTGAACATCAATGAACATTTGCACATTTTGTAATAGTTGTGTATGAGTCCTCAGTGTGAAAAGATGGATCTCAAAATCATACAGTCACTGTTGGAAGGGGTTCAAATATGCAGAAGATGCAGATGCAGACCTTTTACGAAGTACAGGCAGTTTAACTGACATCAATCAGTTAACATCAATCACAAAACATCCAGGTGACTACACACAGTATTAAGAATCATGTAAACTTCTGAACTGGTTAATTTGTGATTTGTATTCATGACTTGTGCTTAGAATAAACAAAGTTAGTATCATTACAGTATTTGTGACCGTTGGACAGACTTACTGTAGTGATATAGTTGAATTATCCTGACTCCCACTCTCAGCATTTTTCATTGGTTTAGCTAAATCATTTAAGTTTTTTACGAGTCTTTGGACAGTGATCCTGTAAAAACACAGAAAAAGGTTATGATCAGGAAGTTTAAGGTATATCATCCATAGCTGGTCTTACCTAGTTTTTCTGAACTGATCATCTTTCACAATTTTCTCTGTAGCGTTTCTGACTTTCTCCAGGAAGTCTAAAAAGACTACAGTCCCAGAGTTGAGGATTTGTTCACTTAAGTCATTATATGATAGTTCAGCGCTCTGCACGCCTTCAAAACAAAGACAGAATCATTATCAACTACAGATAAACCGAAAAAAAGAATGACTAACTACCCCAAAAGACAATGTCAATAGTTGTCAATATATCCAGAACATTATTATTGGAGCTATCACATAAATGCTGCTTTTGTCTATTCAAGATTAAAGATTTGTTTTAATTGGTGGACCACAAAGAGAGGAAAAAACGTACCATAGCAGCTGAGAAATGCAGTTAAACTTACAACAGCCAAAACCTTAATCATGTTTCTGTCTTGTGCTAAAAGAGAGGAAAAAATATCTAAGTACTAAACAAGCCATTCAGGAAGAAAATCAATGGATGTCTAGTTTGTACTGAATCTTATTGACAACAGAAGAGACAAACTGTTAGTTACGTTGGTGTAGCAAGGAACAAGGACGAAGGAGAATAGTATTTAATGACAAAACAGGCAGGATCACACGAAACACAGCAACATTAACGAGAACGGACCAGGAGAGGAGGAAAACACAGGGTATACATACACATGACAAACAAAGGGAACTAAACAAGATAATTAACTAGACACAGGTGAAAGAAATGACTAATTAAACAGAATGGGGAAAACTAGGTCAAACTAAACGAAGATAACAGTGAACATGTAACATATTGCCCCCCCTCGCGGGAAGGCGTGTCCTCGCGCCATAGAAGTCCAACTGAGGAGGGGGTCTGGAGGAGGGCGAGGAGAAGAGGGGCGGCAAAACAAAACAAAGTCCAAAACAAATAGTCTGTGGGGGAGTGGAGAGAGGAAGGAGCCAAGGGGAAACCCCGGAGCAGGAGGAGCCAGATGGTAGTCCAGAGACCAACCATGACAAGGCCCCAGGGCGGAGTCGCAGGTGGGAGGAGCCGTGGTGGTGTCGACGCGTTGGCAGACAACACCCTGGGGACGACCAACGGAGATGTAGCTAGCGACGGAAACCCTGATGTAGCCGATGAGCCGAAGAGCCTACACGTAGCCAATGGTACAGTAGACTGAGGTGGAGCCATGGCGACGAGCATCCAAGGTGGAGACGGACGTCCAGAGGACAGAGGTTGAGCCGGTGGAACCGAGGATGTAGACGGAGCTGGGGGGAAGGAGGAGCCAGACGGAGCCGTAGGTGCAGGCAGGTGGACGACTGACCAAGGCGGAGCCGGAAAGACAAGGGAGCCCGGAGAAGCCGTATGGCCGATGGTGTCCGGTGGAGCCGAGAGAGGGAGGAGCCATGGTGGAACCGGAGTGTCGACTGTCCGAGGTGGAGCAGGGGGCACAGAGGCTTAAAGTGGAAACAGGGGACCCTCTGTGTGAGATGGAGCTGGTGGACAGAAGACCGTAAGCATCTGGCATAATGAAGATGAAGGGCTGAAGGACAGCAGCGATGGTGGGGCTGAGGAACTGGTTGGACGAGGAGGCGGGAGAGGGAGGCTGGGCGGGAACTCGGGAAACACAAGGGACACTGGAGAAACAGGAGACTCTGGAGATACAGGGGGCGCTGGAGATACTGGGGAGATAGGAAACATCTCTCCAAAAATGTCTATTAGATCAGCCTCAAACAAATCCTTCAATTCTTCTAAATAATGGCCAGAGCTCAACAAACTTACATCTACTGCAGTGGTGGTGTGGGTGGGGCTTTCCTCCCAGACCTCGAGCTCCACAATCACTCCCTCAGCAACGACTGGTGTTGCCAGCTCACGCACCTGGTCAGACACTGTCAGTGGTCTGGGCTCCAAGGCGATGAAAGGCTCCGTCCTTATCCTCGGTACGGACTCGTCTCTCGCTGGTGGCTGGTCTCCACAGTCTGCGGTGGGCTCTAACAACATCTCCGTTGCATCGCTCGCTGGTGGTGGTTGGTTGGTCTCTAGCAGTGGAGTGGGGCTGGTGGCGAAGTCCTCCTCCGCAGGGCCGATGGTGAATGGCGAGTTGTTATTCACCAGCACCCACTCCACGATTGTGGTGACCACTCCCTGGGAGGCGTGCCCGAGACCGCTCGCTTAGGCTGGAATGGTAAAACACGCAGAGCGAGCGGTCGGGAAAGTGTGTTTGGCACACCAACTCCAAAAAATCTCTTGTGTGTGCTTCCAGGGAGCGGTCCCTCTGCTCCAGGCATAGGAGGGTTACTGCTGGGTCTATAGTGACAGGAAGGGAAAAAAACAAAAAGAAAAGAAAACGCAGCAAAACTGTTTTGGTCCGTTCTTCTGTTACGTTGTTACGTCGGTGTTGCAAGAAACAAGGACGAAGGAGAATACGTTAAATAGTATTTAATGACAAAACAGGCAGGGTCACACGAAACACAGCAACATTAACGAGAACAAACCAGGAATGGAGGAAAACACAGGGTATACATACACGTGACAAACAAAGGGAACTAAACAAGGTAATTAATTAGACACAGGTGAAAGAAATGACTAATTAAACAGAATGGGGAAAACTAGGTCAAACTAAAGGAAGATAACAGTGAACATGTAACACAAACACTTACGTTTTGATCCGTGAGTCTGTGCGCATACTAAATATCCTTCACTGTCTGACTCTTGCTTATGTGGGTCATTACATGGTCAATCGTCCACAGCAGAGCAAATGTGTGTACTTTTCAGCATTAAGCAGGGCAGAAGGGCAGATGTGTAGCAATGTGGGACAAAACAAACATGTATCTGTTAATATTTGAGTGGTTTGTCCATTGGTTCTTACTGATGGTGTCAATTCACGTTAAATTTCCTCAGACCAAATTGGACAAAAAAGTACATATACCAGGGTGAAATATTTATTATTAATAAATAATAATGTGCATGTAATTAAATTGTAATATAGTTAAATATTAGTTTAGCATGGACAAGATGATGTTGCATTCAGTGATATTTTAGTATCATCAATATACTATTATAGAATTTGTTATTATTTTTAATTAGTAATTGGTTGTTTTTGTCATTTTTAATATGTCTATATAGTTTTAGGTTTTAGTTTAGTTTTAGTAATATTACTAGTACTTCAACTAAACAAAAACTAAGAAATGTTGCCTTGACAGCTAGCTGAAATAAAATGTTTAAATTTTTTTATATTTCATTTTATTACAGTTAACTTTATTTCAAGTAACAATTTTTTTATGGTTTTAGTTAAATATAATAACCCTGGTTACGTCATCTGTCCTATTATTAAGGGAAATAAACAGAAACATTTGAAAATTATATACAAATATAAAAATGAAAAATAAAAATGGCTTGTAAAATTAGAAATATAAAATCAGATTGACTAATTCAATTAGCATATAAGTTGATAATGAATGAATAATAAAAAATATTTTAAATGTAAGTGTAATATGACATATATTACCTTTTAATAAATATTCCATCTTTTGACTTTTTTCCCTCCAAATTTAAAGCGGTCCTTGATTATGATTTTACTTTATTAACTTTAGTTAGTGTGTAACGTTGCTGTTTGAGCATAAACAACATCTGCAAAGTTATGATGCTCAAAGTTCAATGAATAGGAGATATTTTTACAGAAATCGCTTTTTAAAGGACTACAACAAACAGCTGGTAGGGACTACAATGAGCTTCTTCCCGGGTTGGTGACATCACTAACACCAAAATTTTCATAAACCCTGCCCCCGGGAACATGCAAAAAAAGGGGGAGAGGCCATGTTGGGCTGCTTTAGGGAAGAGGAAGAGTTGTAGTAGAGTGTTGTTATCATGTCTTCATTTTACGTCAGACTGCTTCACAAACGAGGGTCAGTTCAACACCGGATTTGCACAAAAGTTTAACAGCACATGCTAGTTGATGAGTTGAATCAACCCCACAGCAACTACATAAATGCAGTAGTGGCTCCTGGCCATAAATTTAGGTAGGGCAGATTCTGGGTCTTAGCGCTAGTTTATGATAAACATTTTGTAAGCTTTATATCCTAATTGCTAAGCACATCAGATACACTTTTGGCAGAATTCTAGTGTCCTGTCCTTGCGTTATTCAACCTGAGGGTGGTGCTCTAGTGATGATTGACAGACTTTAGTAAACACAACAAATGCATAGAAAGCCATCTTAGAATTGCCTTAATATAGTATTTATTGCGTCCGAATCATAGACTGTAAAAAAAGATGGACGACGCGACGCCGCTTCCTTCCACTGTAATGAACTGAATGTAAAACGTACGGCGATGGGCGTTGACATGTTATGCAAAAACGTCAGTTTGGAGCCTGGACATGCGCAGAAGGAATCGCCAGTGGAGCCCGGAGACGGAGTCACGGTATCAAACTTCCTCCCAGACGACTGCGTCATCATTGATGTATTTTAAGGCTATATAAATTATACACAATTTAAAATTCTACCTATAAAATAATATGCTATTTTGTTTCTAGAGCAATAATATTTTTGAACCACTAGAAACAACTCTAAAATGTCAGAAACGGTCCTGCCATTTTAAATCAAGTTGAACTAACGTTGTGCCTGGTGTGCCTCGTAAGTCCTGAAAAGTGAAGCTGCGGGTCTTTGGTCGCCCCCTGGTGGCTAGATGCAGTACAGGTCATAAACCTCGCCCTCCCCATGCAAAAAAACGAATTTGAGTCAAAAAAAAAAAAAAAATTACGCTTCAAATAAAATTTTCCGAAAGATGGTTTTGGTCATTTAAGGTAGTTGTTATCACGCTGATATATATATTCAATTGTTCGTTTTTGTGATAAGTTTAATTTTAGCTAGCAATTTGATGCTATAGAACCGGGGCGTGTCGTCATGATTGACAGTTGTGATTGACAGCTTCTCTGAGGACTGTCGGAGCTTCGAGGGGAGATTGAAGATATATAACTATTAATTTTCGATTTCTGTTATTTCACACCGACAAAATGAGTTGTTCAGCAGTAAACTGTACTAACCGACCTACAGGATCTGACGGAATACTGAGCTTTTTTCGGTAACGTTAAATGTGGGCGTTATAAGCTAATTAATAAATGTTATTAGTTAAGATAACAGGCCTAGCGTTAGCCATGACGGAAAAAGCAGGTGATCGTTATCTGGCAGTTACTAATTATTTTTATGGGCATAAAATAATAATTAGCAGGACAAAACTAATGATAGCCTACTATAATTAATTATAGAGCACTGTCTACAGCAATCGATTTCCTGTTAGTTCAACTTGATTTAAAATGGCAGGACCGTTTCTGACATTTTAGAGTTGTTTGTAGTGGTTCAAAAATATTATTGCTCTGGAAACAGAATAGCCTATTATTTTATAGGTAGAATTTTAAATTGTGTATAATGTATATAGCCTATTCAAAACACAATGATGACGCAGTCGTCTGGGCGGAAGTTTGATCCGTGACTCCGCCTCCGGGCGCCACTGACGATTCCTTCTGCGCATGCCCAGGCTCCAAACTGACGTTTTACATTCAGAAGCGGCGTCGCGTCGTCCATCTTTTTTTAGTCTATAGGCACAGCCGGTCCGAATGTTGTTTTAGAATGTTACAAGTTATGTAGTAATTCCAGTGAAGAAAACAACAGAACTACTGTATATAAAATCTATTCACATGAGCACGTTTAAACTAAAGAATTTATACTCTCATTGATTTAACGCTACTCCACAGAACACATGCCAACTAGTTACTGAACTGTTGCAGACACATATCTGAAGCGGTCTGATATCGTCTTGGTCTGGAGTGAGGTTTAAATGACGTCACGTGGAAATAAGCGGGAAAGCCAGAAATCTGCCCACATGGCTCTCTTAATGAGAGGTCGCTGCAGTTCCATTTTTCACCACAGATTTACATTGGAAATCTGTTGGGCGCTGTAGAGGGCTCTGACACCTGCTGCCCCGCACCATGATTTGTGCCTGCCGAATGCGCTACATTTTAATATATCCTGCTCACTTTACTACTTAAAATAGTCTGGAAAATCCAAAGTATATTCATTGCAGAATGCTGACCACTTTTATAATTTATTACTAATTCAGTGTATATAGAGGTCTATGTTTGGATGAATATTTTGGTGGGGCTCTGCCCCACCTGCCCATACAGATAAGCCGCGGCTGCATAAATGTATCCACTACTAACCATTCAGAAACATCCAGTTGTATTCTAAAAGTTTTAACTTCTTCCTGAGTCTCTCCATCAGTGTCATCACTCTGGTTTGAACACCATTACTGATAATCATCATTTTGGCTGCTTGAGATTCTCCAGTTTTGTTGTTGTTGAGCAACCTGTTAAAGCTCCACCCTCTTTTGGAAAGGGGGCTGGGAGCAGCAGCTCATTTACATTTAAAGGGACACACAAAAACGGCGTATTTTTGCTCACACCTAAATAGGGGCAAATTTGACAAGCTATAATAAATTATCTGTGGGGTATTTTGAGCTGAAACTTCACAGACTCCAGAGACGTATATTACATATTACAGGGGCATTTTTTCTCTGGAGTAACATGCTGTAATAAAGTAAACCGGATCAATTTTATTTTTGTGTCAACTTCAAATATTTAGAAGAAAAATAAATTTCAAGAATGTGCTTTGTTCAAATATCTTTGTATCTTTATTACGTACAGAACATCATAAATAAAAAAAAAAAAAGTGCGTAGAAAAATTTAACAGATTTAGAAATTCTTGTATACAACTATGCACAAAGTTTCACTTTGAGTTGGATCACGTTCAGTGATGGAATCAAGCCTCAGTCTTCATTTTTAATAAGCACACTTCAATTCTGTACAAAAGCACAAGGGAAGAGGGATCCAGGAATTCACTGGAAAAACAAACAAATGAAACAAACAACCCCTACAGTCACGTTGCATAAAATCAAAGCTAGTGCGGGATTATCCCAGCATAATTTTTACTATTGTTTGCACTGTAACTTCACTAGCTGTCACTGGTTTACTGAGCTACTGAGGTAGTCGACTGAAATGGAGACGAGAGTTGGCCTAAACGTGCTGCATGAGCAAAGGTATCGAAAGAAACACATGGCTATTAGAAGCAAGTCGGCTGTTTCAAGCTAAACCCGCCATTTATAAGTATTCGTATATTTCCGTTAATACTTGTGCATGTTATGATCAGGATGGGAGTTTTTGAACGTTTAACACTGCACAAGTAATCCTAATATAGAGAATATTACAACAGACCCCCAACAGACTGGCCTTGAGATATAAAAGCACATAAAAACAGTGGGTTCTTAAAACCAATTTATCAAAAATTGGGCTTTGGGTGAAGTCTTATGAAGAAAGGTAATCTATACATGACCCAGAATGCTGCAAAACTGTCTGTATATGCATTCAGAGCAAAGGTACTCTAACTTAAATTAATGTTGCAGTCAAGGGAATTTGTTTTGTTTGTTTTGTTTTGTTTTCCTTTTTAAAAATAAGCGTGTTCTAAGTGATGCATTCATTTGCACCCATGTAAAAAACACTGAAATATACAAATGTAAATGTTCTAGAAACATACAGGTGTCCTGTTTACGAACTACATTGTGTGGCAAGATTGTACATCTGTTCAGGAGAATATGTACAATGCTAACGTTTCTGGGGGGGAAAAAAGAGCAAAGATTATTAAGGTGCTATTGAGGACGACCCATCACAGGAACTCCTCTGATTCAGTAGCAAAAATAATCACACCCTTTCAAACTTCAGGGTATCTTCCACTAAGAAAACCTCTGTACATTAGTTCCGACAGCTAAAAGATCCTTCCAGAATAGATCTACTGCATTACCAGTCACCAGTGGCAAAATTTGAAAGGCATGCTGGGAAAAAGTAGCACAAGGACAGGTGAAGTAGTTAAGTAAAGGGTATTTGTTTGAGGTTAATTGTTAAATCAAAGCAATCATCTGCCTTATCCAGTCCAGGACTTTCCAGGTTGTCAAATTTTGGGTTAGGAAATATAGCTCATACGAGGTAACCAATCAAGATGTGCTGGTGGTCTAAAAACGTTACACACCTGGCCAATCAATATCAACATGGTTTCCTTCATCTTCGTACCCTTAAGCACCTGTAATGAGTGTCTTCCTTCAAAAATAGCCACCCATACCAAAATATCCCCTCACAAACCTCCTTTTCCCACCCACGTGCCAGAGTAAACCACAACGACTTTAGTTCAGGAAACGTCGGCAGCGCCGGGCCCCACAATTACAGTGCAATTTGTTGTTTGCATCTTCAATGGGAAACTTGTAGTCGTAGGTGAGCTCCTCTCCGCGGTAAATCTTCCGCAGGGCAAAAATAACGATGTGCTTCTGGTTCTCCACATTGATGACTCTTGAGTAACAGTTAGGGTCGCAGGAGTGATTGATAAACCGTGCCGCGTTTCCATGCATGGTGGCGTCAACCACATCAAAGTCGTCAATGCGAAACATGTAGCAGCCGATGCCCTTTGAGGAGACAGAGAAAGGAAATAGACAGTAGAGGAAAAAAACAATTATATGAGATAAGCCTGATGAAGCAAAAAGATAAACTGATTTGAAGAAAAGTGCATTCTACTGGGAGAAATCACATTTACCTTGCTGTCATAGTATTTCTCCCTTTTGTCTGTGAGAACTGAGCGAATGACATTGCCAGCATACTCAATCACCATCTCCCCAGCCTCGATGTTCCTCTTGCAGAAAAGA
The DNA here is from genome assembly GCA_037101425.1 of Elopichthys bambusa. NCBI lineage: Eukaryota > Metazoa > Chordata > Actinopteri > Cypriniformes > Xenocyprididae > Elopichthys > Elopichthys bambusa. Next base: position 23,737,204 of record CM074448.1, read on the forward strand.
CCACGACCATGTATAGCAGATCTATCATGGAGACAAAGAAAATGTGATTACTTTTTATCTAGTGTTAATTTCGTTAATGAAATCCATGATGAAAAACGTTCATCAACAACCTTTTTTGCCAAAGATGACGATAACGAGATGACACCAACGTCATTAAACCATACCAGGGACTATATCAACATGCAACATTGTTGATGAAAAAAATGACACATGCTTTTTCTACACTGAGAATAAAGTGCTGATGATCTAATAACACAAACAAACGAGTAAGCTGGAGTTTATCGATCTCCATTGAGATATTCTGCTTAAATGAAAGTGTCATTTAGCCAGTCTGGGTTCCTTCACACGAGCCACTTGAGTTGTTTGCTGCTACTAAATCTGTGTGATCAAACCTTTTTAGTGATAAACTGTAATAAATCCAAACATAGATCTCGACAATATTGTTTGCAATTGTGGTTGCGGAATAAATGCACTTACACAACCTCTGTGTGAAAATAAAAAGTCTTTTTTGTTGCCGTTTAAATAGAAAAACTTTGTCATTTGGAATTACTATTAGGAATTTTATTGTTTTAATTTCAGAGAGAAGTTTATGGTTTTGCCAGTTTTCATAATGTAGAGACAGTGTTCATTTATATGATAAATAGCCTATAAATAAATTAGGAAACTAGCCGAGATAAAATAAACCAAGCGAATAAGCTGACATTCTCTTGATTTGTGTTTCTAGGTGAAAGTGCAATAATTCTGATGAAATGTACATTTCTCAAATGACAACAATGGTTGTGATTATAATTTTAAGTAAAATAACTAAAATGCCAAGACATTCAGTCAACTAAAACTTGACAAAAAAAACAGGACAAAGTTGACTAAATATGATATAAACTAAAAAGTACATTTAACAGGAGCAAGACTAAATTAAAAAATAGCTGACAAAATTAACATTATTGTTATCTTTAGAGACCAAATCTCTTTTATTGGCATAGGGTTGGTTATTAGAGATTTTACACAGCTAGGTTGTGTGCTGCATCATTCGGGAAGGAATTACCTGTAAACTCCCACAGCCTCTTTGGAGGTTTTCTCCAAGTGTCTGAACCTCATAGCCACTGGCAACTCCGTACTTGTCGCTCGTCTAAAGAAAAGTTCAAATAAAAGAATGAGTATTTTATATATATATATTTACACACACACTTATGAGATATATACATGCATACATACATACACACACACACACACATACACTACCCATTCAAGTTTCAGTCGGTACGATTTTTTTCAAAAATCATCTTTCAAAAATCTTACTGACCCCAAACTTTTGAATGGAGGTGTATTATATTCACATATTTTATTCACATGTTGCTGAGCATCTAACCTGCTGGATTTGAGCATAACATCATCTTCTTCATCATCACATGGCCTGGACTCAGGAAGCTGCCGATGTTGTGACGCCAGGAAATTGAACATATCAAAGGTAGATTTTCTAGAGAGTAAAAGAAAGGCAATTTTTGATTTCCAACCTTTAAAATGAACAAATGAAGTAACTCAGTCATATGTGACCAAGGCTACTTGAGTTCAGATAGTCTTTACTGATACTTACCGCACATAGACCTCTGCGCGGGCACAGCCACTGGGGTTGATTGGCAGCACCTCTTCTGGTACTTCATGTTGGTGGAAACGAAAGTGGTGTTTCTGGCAGAGGGAAGCACCTTGCAGCTGCTCCAGCAGGAAGAGCACAGCATCATGGAGGACACCCAACACCCTGGCACCGCTTACCCTGCTGATGGGCAACTGCTCCAGCCGACAGCGTATCCGTGCCTCCTGGACACCATCCATTACTGCCTTCCACGCCACTGAAGAAACACAGTAGAGGAAACGTATTATAATGTGCCCGAGTATTATCAGAAGAAACCCAATTGCTTTTTTCAAGGTACCAGTACAATTCTCAAAACTGACCATCCATGCTGTCAGCTTCTACGCTAAAACCATCCTCACTGGTAATTTGGAAACGCAGGTGGGGCTGATAAAGACTGGCACATTTATCCTGCTTGCCAGGTGACGGAGAGTCCTCATCTGAACTCCAACCTGAAACAATTACACATGCAAATAAACTTTTCATCAAACTATTCACCAAATTAGTGTGAGCAACTACAACAAATGTGTCTAAGGTAACACTATATTAACCTGCATATGGGGCCCAGTCAGAGGAATCACTATGTTTAGAGCTCATACATTGAGATTTACCACCTTCTCGTGTGTCATTTTCCTGCGCCGCAGTGGGCTCCAAATTGTTTGGAGTAATTCTAAAAAGAAGAAGAGGAAAATATTGTGATTTTCTGAGGTAAAACATGACTGAATGTGATTTTTAATTCTCATTACTGACCTCTCTTGTTCGGCAACCTTGGATTCATCATTCTTTGGCTGGTCAAGAGATCCAACATCAGGGTCATCAAAGTCAAGCACATCCTTTACACTAGGGGCCTTTATTCTAACCCGAATTGATCTAAACATTAGAAAAATAACGTGATTACTATAACATGATGAAATTAGAAATAAAGTAACAAGAACATCCGGTTGAGATGTTCGATAAGACATTTTTATTTGCCTTAATGAATTAGGATTTGGTTTATGATCAGGTCCACCAGAGGCAGCTTGTGTTTTTGTGCTTGAAAATGCACTTTTGTGCATTCATAGTTTTTGACCTGATAACATTGCATGTATATGCAAAAATACAGAAATACTTTTTCACAGCACTCACTATAACCTTTTATTGTACAAAATGATAGCGCGACATCTGATGGACTGTTTGCATGCTAAAAAAAAAAAAAACAAAACAAAAAAAAAAAAACAGTAAATCCCCCTCCCAGATGCTGGGTCACTAAAATAATCTAAACCTAGACCAACAATTAGATCATTCTGACCGATTTGACTAAATATTTGTCCATACCTGCTGTGGTCATCCTGGGAACAAGAATCCATTTGATCCAAGAAGTCAGTCCTGCATCTTTTCACACCAATTCGATTCGTTAATGAAGACGCTCTCTTGATCTTGACTTGAGGTCTGGAGTGCGACAAGATGTTGGGTTGAGTCCGAAGACGAATCCCAGTAGACGATTCCTTCGATTCAGGAGAGAGGCGTTTATCAAGGTGGAGCTGAGGAGGGTTCACGCCAGTGGGACTTGCCATTTCGCGGTGACTTGCCATTGCTTTGTCAATTATCGCCTGGGCCATTTCCCTCTGCCCACTTTCAGAAATCAAGTCAGCTCTTTCTATTGGTGGACTGATACTGTGTAATTGGCTTCCAGGATAACTCTGAGGAATCCTCCTGATAAGAACCTGGGTTGACGGTGTTGCTCCATTGCTACTGCTGTAAGATATGATACGTGTTGGTGTGGTTTTGCCGAGACTTGCCTGAACCTGTGGCACTGGTATCACCGTGACCTTAGGGACAGGTCGCTGGAGAACGTTACTACTGTGGATTATCTTTGCAATTTGGCTGATTTGGGTATACGAGGGGGAATTAGCACTAGGTACGTGGTAGGTATTAGTCTGGGGGTTTTTCACTAGAATCTGTCCAGCACGGTTGACCAGAAGAACCTGAGGTGTAGGTGGTGTACCGGGCAAACACTGTAGCAGAGACTGTTCTGTCACTTTTGGAGTGGCAATGCGAATGGCGATCGTACGACCCTTTGTAGCTTCCTTCGGCAGAGCTCCGAAACCATTCAATACAACTGGGGCATGAGCAAGCAGAGTTCCTTGTGGTGCAACGGAAATAGTGGGAGAAGATGAGACAACACTTACAGGCATAGAGAGTGGCAGAGAGGTGGCAGGAGGTATTGCCATCTGGAGAGTTTTGGGTTTGGATCCAGGTTGTATGGTCACATAACGTCTTTTTGTGGGTGTAGCTTGCGCAACGACACGAATTGTTCTAGTACCACTCACTGGCATGGCTGCTGCCGAATTCTCAATAGGTGACGAACCTTTCTGTAAAACAGATTCATCCTTGTTTATTGGTGAGGAATCACTTGCCCCCTCAGGACCAGCAGCGTTTTCTGTCAAGTCCAAAACTCTGCCGTCAACAGCGGATATAAAATTCCCACTGGTGTGGTCCAAGAACACTTCTTGCGAGCCCTCTGTTGAATCATTTTCCATCAAGACTACTTCTTGGCTCGTCACAAGATCACCGCCTTTGTATAGGATGGGGGTTGTGGCTTTCAATTCTTCTGTGAAGGATGCTTCTTCTTGGTTGTATATGTCAGCGCTAGAGTCAACAAGCAATTTTCCACTCTCTTGTAAAGTACCTATTTCCTGTTCTTCACAAACCTGGTCCATGATTTGAGTCTCTGGATGAGCATTCTGATCAACAGAATCTGCTGTACATGGATTTGCAATCGATGTTTGTGTGCAAACTAGCTGCCCGTCGTCAAGGGTTCTGCCCTTGGTTGGACCAGTGTGTTTTAATGGCTCAGAATCCTGACTACAAAAACTACTCCCTACTTCCTGAGTATCATCATCTGCGTTGGCTTCACCTGTATCGCTTTCCGAGTCATTGTCAGCTCCATCCAGCTGCGAGATGGACCCTGAGTTAGAAAGGACAGCAAGACCTGCCTGTGTAGAGTCTTTGGCAGGCTCACGGACCAAAACTGTGCGAGAGAAATTTAGATAATGGTCAGCAACTTCATCATCTGTTTCAATCTGCATCTCTGAAGTCACAGGAGATGACAGGTCATTCCTGCCAGTGATGTATTTGCAGGCTCCTTCTTCAACATCTGCCTCACTACATTGAGGGTCACAATCCAGAGCCACATTTTCATTGAGCAAAGACTCATCAAATTCAAGCTTTGCATTCAACACTGAGGCCACCGCGACATCTGTGTCTGGATCAAAGTGTGCAGAGAGCAGTTCTTGATCTGACCTGTCAGATGTGTTGGGAATTCTGTGGCTTGGCGCACCTGCAGCCTCCTCTGGCTCTGACAAGTCAAAGAACTCCTGAACCCCCTCATCAGTTTTATGCGGTGTGGTTTTGAAAGGCTGTTGAAGTCGTGAGGAGTGGCGGACAGATGAAGGTACGGTCGAAGAGGGACTTCGGAGAGCTGCTTGTGGTGGAGAGGGTCCTGAGGCGATGCTAGAGGGAGACAACGAAGGAGGCCTCCCTCTTCGTCGAGGTGAAGTGGTGCTCATGAGGTTCTCGGTTGCACCAAGTGGTGAGACAGGAGGGCTGAATGAAAGCGACCTAGGGTGAATCGTGCCCCCTGATCGCAGAGCCATCGGGCCCGAAAGTACCACAGGGGGAGGAGAAGCATTTCGGCTACGTGTGGAAAGTCTCCTCGTTGCACGTCGTGTCTCATCAAGGTCACTGATGGTCAAAATGTGATGGGATGTGGAAACAGCATTTCCTGAGATGTTAAACAACAAAAGACAGAAAATCACTCACTGCTCTTTAGTAGATTTAGTTGGATTAATCTGTATTTAATTTATACAGGCAGTGTGATTTTATATTTGATTACTCCGTTGACAAAGATTTTTTTAAATTATTATTATTTATTTCACAGGAATGCTATATTTGTTCTAGCTCTAAGCTGTTCCTAATCAGAATAGAGGGAATGGAATATGCTGCACATGTTGCTTGCCAATAAATCATTGTCAATTTTTTTATACATTTATTCTCATTGGATTCACATGCATATGTTATGGGTTTGGAATGACATGAGGGTGAGTAAATGACGACAGAATTTGATTTATTTATTTAATAAATGAACAGAACTTCAAAAAATCTTACCTGGGGAAGGTAATGGTCTGGACATTCCTCCTGCTGGTCTCCTGCTGTGTAGATACCCAGGAGTCTTACCTGCAACCCCTGAGTCTTGTTTGGTCTTGGAGGGGGTGACGGGAGGAAGCCCAGGTGAAAAAGACTCGCTGTCTGTGCCATCCTCATCTATTAATGAGAAATACGATTTTGAACAAGTAACACCAAGATTTCACAACATGCTGGCACAACTGCACAGGTTCTAAATTAAATGCTTAAATATGAATAAAAAAAAAAAAAAAAAAAAAAAGCAATATGCATGTAGATATATGTATATAGATATTAAATACACACCATTATGAACTTTTGGGCTGTGTACAATTGTGTGATTTTCTCCCTGGTCCACCAGGGAAATAGGAGGTTTGCACCGTGCTGAAGGTCGCACCTCTGTCACTTTACAAGTATACCGGCATCGCCTGCGAGGATCAACAGTGCTCCAATACCATCTAGAACATCTGAGACCACATCAAACTATGAGTACAGATTTCTATGGGAAAAGATCAGCAAGCTGGAAAAACTATTGCTTCTCATAATTCATAGAGGGTGAATGTACAATCTACAGCTCATTCTAGTTTATTGTTATCAAAGTTTTGATAAACCTTGCTTTTGGAGGAAACAGACACCCTTTATTTTTTTTGGACAATAATTGTATTATAAAAGGAATTATATGACTAATGCTTTAATAACTGATAATCACTAGTATTAAATGAAAAGAATTATCAAATGAAAGCGGAGTGATTTTAAACTTTATACTACTTACTGGTAACCAACTGGATACAATTTTCCAGAATTTGCTGACAGCTCCGTCAGAACACCAAGTTTTTGAATGTGTAGAGAGCCTGCATGGGTACATCATTAACATGTTGAATTATTATTATTATTTTTGAAGAAAAAAAACAACAAAAAAAACAACAATATCCGTTTACTCACCAATCATCACATTTACAGACTCTGGCTCCAAGCCTGTTAGAAACTTCCTACGCAGACTGATTCCATCAAAATCTACGTAGACCCTTCTGAGAACTTCAAACCCATTACCTTGTTCAATCTATAAAAAGAAAACCTTGTTACATTCTCCTTACTTTAAATATACAGTAACTGTGAAACATTAAATATCAGTTTTGCTAGGCATCTGCTTAAACATACAAACCTTGTTATCTATAAGGTCACGGTGTTTGTAACAGTAGACTCTCTTATCACACTGGAAGACACAGTTGCTGGCACGAGCACACATGAAGTGGTAGTTACTCTGACATGAGGTAAGACAGCACCCCACAGTCGCCCCCGTTTGGCCACAACGTTCACAGCGCTGGAAAAAAAGGTATGTTTAATAAATTTATTTCAACAAATACTCTATTTATTCAAATAAAAAAAATAAAAAAAACAGTATAGAGACTGCACTTAAAAAGAACAAAATGTAGGTAATAACAGAATAAAAAATACCGTCTTTTAAAGGGTTTTAAAACAAATTTAAAAAAAAAATAACGTGTACTTCCAGGTTTTTATGGCTATGGAAACCCTGAAACCTGGACTTAAAATATATATTTTATTTTGTAATTTATTTCCAAATTTTTATTCGGTTTCTATCTAATGACACTATTCTTTATAAGATGATACTTACCATGAAGCGTCCCCTGGCAACGGCACTGTGGACATGCATCAAAGCTCCTTTGACATCCTCCACTTCCGCCGACCACATGCAGCAGTTTACATGAGCCCATTCATTCTGTCCAATATACAGCAGCCTACCAGCATCCTACACATACAAATAAAAACCAACTGAGCCCAACATAATACTCATCTCTGAACACAGAACTGCTCGAGGTTTCACCTACATTTGGTTTGGCATCTCCAAGTTGCTGGCAGAGGGAGCACGGTCTTTCATCTACGAAAGACTGAGAGTTCACATTCTGCAGATCTGTGGTTCATGGACACAAATTAACAAACAAGATACAAACAAGGAGAGCATGAGCCATAAAGATAAAAACACAACGTGTTTACCTTGAGATTTTGAGTGAGATTTTTCTGGGTCCTGCTGTTTGAGCCATTGTGCATAACTGTGTTCATCGCTGGGGGGAATTACAGCCTCGGAGAGCATACCGCTATGAAACAAAAGGGGCAAAATGGACCTCAATTTAAAGACATCACAAACAGATAAACCTGAATGCATGCAACAGTGGTTCTCAACCAGGATTTTAAAAATTATTTAAAATAAGACAAAACAAATGCAAATAGGCTAAAACAACTAAAAATCAAGACAATTCTTATTATTTGTTTATATATTTATTACGAATATACATCTTGCTAGCTATGCCAATTTTTTTTTTTAATAGATATTGTGAGGGGGGTCTTCAAATATTGTTGCAACAGAACAACTGTCATATAAACTATGATTGTGGTAAACATTTGTTGGTTTTTACAATCTGAAGGATGACTCAAAGTTATTTTTCTTTGATAATCAACAGTCTACAGAGCACAAGTTGTGCTTAACCCGGAATACTTTATTGCTTTAAAGAGCAAAAACGAAAAATTTGGTTCATACCTTGGAAATTCTTGCATATGAGAGTTCCATGTTTTGGGGTCCTGACTGTTGAACCAGCTAAATACTTGTTCTACTAGCTGCAAAGACAAAATATGCACCAAAATGAACTACTGTCTGCAAATATCACTCATATAATATGTATTGCTTTAAAATGTCCATTAACAGCTGATGTGAACAACAGCAACTATTGTAGGCCTACATAAAAATAAAAATAAAACATTACCTTTATATAATACAACTTGGCATGGCTTGTGGGCCTTTGCGCCACTGGAAGATATTCTTCTTTTCTCAGCCTTTCTACCATCACCATCACCACATCCTCATGAAATGCTTTCTGAAAGGACAGAGTAAACAGCATTTAGTTACCGATTTATACCCATTTAACGGATACCAAAGCTCTAAAATGTGATTTTGTGATAGAACACATCGCTAATCTTAAGCGGCTGTTCATTCAGAATTTAAATGTATTATTGGATTGAAAAAAAAAAAGAGACGTGGGGGGTGAAATGAGAAAAAAAGCAAAGTAATTAAACGCATGTCGAACTTTTTTTAACTTGACCGCCGCGTTTTTAGAATGCCATTTCATGGGTGAGACGCTGCAAAACAGACGTGAGTGCAACAGCCAAATATGTTCGCCAAACATAAAAACAATAGGAAAAATAGTGCAATGGAATGCAAAAACCTGTAAAGAACTACTACTGTATGCATGATATTTCATGTTTGCATGATGGTGACAGGCTGAAAGATGCTATTTGTTTTCGCAAAAAAAAAAAAACAACAAAAAAAACATCTTGAAACAGATGGTAATTTGCGATGCACTATGCAGATTTCATTGGTCATTATGGAAATGAGACGTTGCATCCGTGTTCTTTCCACTCCAATGAAAAATAAAAGAAAAATTAAAAAAAATCAAAATCGGTCAATCATTCTGAAAAAAGCCCTAGTATGTTGTCATAAGTTCTTTCACATGTATAAAAGATCTCACCAGTGTAGTGTACAGGTCACTCTCCAGCTTCTTCTCTACAGGATGTAAACAACAGACTGACCGTTCCTTCACAACCTCAAAATCTGGACAGGCTTCACACTGTTCAGATACACACAACACATTTGATTCACTACAGAAAGGTGAACCAATAAATCATTCAAACTATTTCTTAAAGGGGACATATTCTCAGTACACAGATTGCTGAAAACCTCACCTGTGCACACATGAGAAGGTGACAGATGGTCGGATGGTTCCTCAATCCATCCATGATCTTCTCTAGACCATTCCTCAAAACTACCTGCACAACGTCTTGCCAGCCGCTGCGGAATTTCTTACTGCAGGGAGCACAGGAAAACACCAGGCTCTTCCCCCGAAGACGACACAGGATCTCATACAGATCATCTGAAGATGAAAAAGACAGGAAGGAAATACACGACAGGGTACTATGTGTGGGATCAACAAGGCATTGAAAATGGACACTTCCTACCTGTGAGCCCCTCACATTTGGGATGGACCCAGTGGGCACATCGGGCACACTGCATCATGCTGCTGTCAAATTCATGTTCCTCGAAGCACTTCAGACACACAGTGCAGAAGTTCCCTGAGAAAAAACACACAACAAATTACTACAATACAAAATTCTTATACATAATCATGCAAAACAAACATTTAGATCAAACATTAGAACAAACATTCATTCCTATATAGTCTGAATCTGTAGAATGAACCAGAATCTGACATGACATTTGCATTGTCAAACCTTTGCTATGGAGTTTGTTACAGTCAGGGCAGAGCTCCAGCTCACGGTTCCAGGACATGTCCGAGGACTTCCCAGGAGTCACACCGCAGCTCTTACATCTGATACACAGCATACAAATCTGCAAAGAAACAAAGCAAACTTTATTGATTTACTTATCACTGTATGAATCATTTAAACTAGGTGAAAACTAAAATGATGATTTTAGGACATCACTCTATGGCAGAGAGATAACTCACCCACGAGGTGTTCATTTTTACAGGTTTGGGATATGTGGGTCCTAAACAGGATGGATGGTAGCAGTACATGCAACTCTTGCACTGCAAAACTGGCTAAAAATGAGGAAGAACAGAACATCACTGCTGTCAAAATAAGTACTTGCATAGCTCTTTCAATGTATGTTTACAATATTTTTCTCTTCTGCAATGTGAAAACTGTAGGTCTGATTAAATAGAAAAGTAATAACACACCTCCATAACTATTCTATATTAGTACTAAATTAGAAGTGTAATGCACCTTTGCTTGCTTGCTCTTGCGGCCACAAACATGGCAGAACTTGCAGCGTCTGCAGCACCAGTTCTCCTTGTTCTCCTCCTTTGGGCAGTCATCTGGCGACAGGCAAAAACGGTGAAAAGGCTCACAGCACATCTGACAGTAGATCATCTGGGGAAAAGGTCAATCAAACTCAAAATTAGATAAGGACCAACTTTTATTCTTCTGAAAATAATGAAATTTGACCCCAGCGGTAGTGAGTAATGACAGAAGGAATGTGGATGATTATTCTGTGGTATTTAGTGATGTATTGAGAGCTGGATCTTACATCATGTTGCCCTTTGCTGGCACAGAGCAGACACACAGACTGGGGCATGATGGGAACTGAAGTGAGAATACTCAATCCTCCCATCAACCACACATTCTGGATGTGACAGTCTTCCTACATAAATTAACATTAAAACATTGTTAACATAACATTAGAGGCAGCAAAAAAACAACCAAAAAAAACATGCAAGAGTCACTTTTGGGAATTATAAACAGATTTAAAAACAAGACCTCTTAATAGCTTATAAAAGTTTTTTTCTTCTTTGGAAAATATTAAATAAATGAAGTGGGGGAAAAGGGCAAAAACTGGCTTAAATATCACCCCAAAACTAGACATTTTACATTATTTATAATTTACAAATATTTTTTACATTTTGAATAAGAATTACAATAAGGATTTTTTTCCATACAAACAAGAAAACATTTAATATGTTTATATAAATTTTATTGCTGTCAAACTATTAATCCCAATTAATCGCATCCAAAATAAAAGTTTGTTTACGTAATATACGTGTACGGTGTGTATTTATGATTTATATATATTATAAATACACACACACACACGTATTTAAGAAATATTTACATGTATATTTATATATATAATTTATATTATATATAAATATATTTTTGTTAAATATATACATGCATGTCTAAGTATTTATATATACATAATAAATATACACTGTACACACACATATATATTGTAAACAAACTTTTATTTTGGATGCGATTAATCGGGATTAATCGTTTGGAAGCACTAAAAAAAAAAAATATTCAAAACTGTACATTCATCCAAAACACCCAAAAAACAGAGCTTTTGGTTTCATAGAAATATATCAGCTCTGACCTTGAAGTCCACACGAATCTTGTTCATCGTCCCCTGTGAGAACTTGCCCTTCTGGGTGCAGCCATTGGCCAGCGGAGTCAGGACACTAGAAGGCGTGTGCTCTGCCGAACTCTGAGAATGAGTAAGAGAGGAGCAATGAATAAAAGCTTGCTCCTCTTCCACCACCTCGCACATCACTTTCAGTGACTGTATGGTGTTGCATTTGGTATGCGGGATTGCGAAGCCCAACAAGGCCGCTTGCACAACACTGGCCGGTAGCCTTTCCAGCTGCAACAGCAGCTTGCGCTCAGGCTTGAAGGAGGGACTTCCTGTGGGGGTGAAGGGATGGTGGGATGGTGCTGGAGGGTCTGATGATGATGAAGATGGTTCAAGTGGCTCCTGTGTAAATGTCAAAAACACCAAGAGAATTGGGGAAATACGAGGGAAGCAGCATTACAGTGGATACAAGCTGGAAAAAGAATCTATAAAAACTAGGCAGGAGGAGGACCGTCACCAAACAGAGCATGAGGGGAAATGACAGGGTAGACAAACGAGAGCAGGACACATTTCCATCACCATCAGATGTGTTTAGAACAAAGGCAAGAGTTGAGTTTTTGTCCTAAGCAGTGGCAAGCACAAAAATCAATACGCAACAAGACATTTTTGTCACACGTTTGGGTTTTAATTCATCTCGCTGACTAGACAAGGACAGAAGAAAAAACTTGATGGCAGAAACTTGTCATGTAACACCTGTTATACTGTAGCTGCGGAGAAGACGGAAAGAACTGCATCCAAGAAAAGGGCAAGAGCAGTTTTATTTTTAAAGAGATAAAGACATAAGATAAATCCCAAATGCATTCAATTAGACAAGTTAAAGAGGATGACATTTTATTTCAGAGGTGATTCAAGAATTGGATTGAGCTATATAAGTGATAGTCCAAAATAATAAAACAATTAATCAAAACAAATCCAAAATTGCAATATGGCTAAGTGTGATTATGAAAATGGCAAAGGCTGCGATTTAAATAAATAAATAAATATATGCACGGTTCAGTAAATGTTGCTTAACACAAACTCAGCTCTGCATCTGAGTTTGGGTCACTTACAACGTGCATTTGGGAACCAATTGCATTTCCAACCAATGAAATAAAAGCTAGATGCACCAAAATGTTTTTTTTTTTTTTTAGCATTTTGAAAATTAAGAAATTAATCATTTTAAATTGTCATTTTAAGTTGTACTGTGAAATAAAAATATTACCATTCTTTTTTTCTTCTTAAATACTAAATTTGTTTTATTTTATAATGAAATATTACAATAGTAATATTTCTTTTGGTTAATATTTTTATTTAGTAGTAGTAATAATATTATAATCACAATGATAATAGCTATTATTATTATTTAAAAAACAAAAAAAATAAATTTCACATTTGTGGCCAACTTGTGCAGCCCTACACTACAGAAAGCCTGGAGCTTTTTTTTTCCTTTTTTTTTTAAATTACAATTTTTTGAAGGGAGGGAAGAAAAAAAAAAAGGATTCCTCTAAAATTGTGTAGCCCTAGACCATAATATATCTCCCAGGGCTATACTTCTCAAAAGCACCGTGAGCCCAGTTTATCATAGAGATCATTGGTGGCAATGGTTCTACGATCTATTTGTGGCTCATTTCCACTGAGCAGCACTGGACTACTGTGCTAGGTACCCGAACGGAAGGGTACAGTGGTAAAAAAAAAGTGGTACAGTGCGGTATTTTAGTACCATTCACATAGTCTGACAATGGAAACATAAATAATTGCGTACCATACCGTACTGTACTGAACCATACCACTCAGTGGAAACAAGCTTTTAGACTTAAAATGCTTTGGAGAAACTCAGCCCAGGTCAATTAATCGTCAGATAATTTGTCCATTTTGTGATCATCAAAATGATGCTGAGTTACCTTACCTTATCAATTCTGCGTTGGGCCCAAAATGCTCTGTAAAGTCCTTGCCTTTTCTGCTTTGTTGCTTCTTCTGGAGCAGTTACAGAGGTAGCCATTTCTGGAAAGAAGTTCAAAGTATTGGTTTAGCCTCATAGACACTAGTTTCACAGGATCATGTCAAAATATCTTAACTCTTAAGACAAGCAAAGAGCTGGTCATGTATATGTGTAAAAGTTTATTTATACCACTGGATTGAGTCTTTTGGGTCCCGCTGGCCTTTGTCTTCTCAGAGCTGACACTTTTCGTCTCTGTGTCAGAGGAGTCATACCCCAGGAGTTTTCTGTAGGACTGAGGAGTGACCTGTCGCCTGGGCTGCCTTCTGGTGGGGCTGAACTGGGCTTGTCCTCCTCCATCATCTCCCCCTTCCTCCTCGTTTTCTTCTTCGCTGCTGTTCATGGCAGTGGCCACTGATGGCCGCCGCCGCTTCATCTGGACTGCGCCAAAGAGAGGTGGTCAAATAAAATGATCAAATCCATACGCATAACCAACAGGACTGAGATTCCCAAAACGCACTGCAAGTCTAAGAAGATCGTAGACCATGTGATCAACCTAGCCCACAATGCTTTTGGGAAACACAGCCCAGAGCTTTAATGCCAACTTCGTCTGCTAAAGTTGTTTGATTCAGATATTAGTTAAAAATACTGCTACCTTACACATTTTATTCATTATTATAATATTTGCATTGGCAAGTGGCAAATGACTGGAAATACCGAATAATTAAAAAGGATTTTAATTTTAAAGAGGCAAGTAGAGTACCTTTGTTAAATCGTCTCAATTTGTTCTGCTCAATCAGCGAACACTTCTTTAAGCTGTTGAAAAATTACAAAAACAAGTCCACAAATAGGAACAAATACAGAAAACACTTTTAAAAAGGGGAAAACGTATGATATGATTCTTTTAAAGCCCGGGAAATGTTTGCTAATACCTTGTAATTAACACTATTTGGACACTTACACACAGCTCTGGCGTTTCTTGTTGGGTCCTCCAAATTTGGGCTTGTCCAGACAGAACACGCACCTCCCGCAGTCCTCCAGTCGATTGCAGCCCTTGCAGCGCGAGCAGCGCTTAAGCCGATAGCCAAAAGCAGTGCTTTCATACTTGCGTCTAAATGTTGGCTTTGGCTCAAAAGATTCTTCACTCTCTGGTTCTGAGTGAGATGCAACATCTTGAAGAGCCAGAAGGGGCCGGAAGGAAGAGGGAGACAGAGGCAAAAGAAAGCATCTAACATAAGAATAAGGGCATTTTGGGAATGTCAAGGTTTGGTTAGCTAAGAAATGAAGTGAACACGAACTAGACATAATGGTGAACTGCTGCCGCAAGTAGGCATTTCAATTATTTCAGACATTGCAATGATTAAGAATCAAGTTGCAATCACATATTGGCATTAAAATAAGGGCATTTTTTAATAAAAAAATAAAATACCATAAACTGCACATTTTTATTTCGTTTCTATTTTTGTTTTGTTTTTTAGTGCAGTACTGCATTATGTGAGTTTTCCAAATGACCTCAGGCCATCTCATGTGGTGTTTTGAATATAGTCCACAACGCAGTTTGCATATGTTGTGCATTATGAATGCAACACACTCTAGGATCATTTTATTTTCACATTCACTTAATTACAAAACGTCTAACCATTACATGTTCCCATATCCAGAAAGGATGAGAATATTCAGCTAAACAAAATATCATGTTAAAATGAAGAGTTTAATGCAAAATTACATTATTATTACACGCAATTATACTAAATTAAATTAATAAAAATAATAAATAATAATAACAATATCCTGGTGGGTTGGGTTTCAAAAAAGAATAGTGTAAATGTAAAGTAGCCCAAATAGAGAGATACTTTTAGTAATTGTACATTAAATAAGATAAATATTTTTAGAAATATTTTAGAATATTTCTTATAGAATATCTATATTTACAATATTTGCATTTCATTGTTGTATTTATCATATTTAAAATCATACAACATTTTATGCAATTTGTTTACAATGCCTTAAAGAAAATCATACATTTTATGCATTCAAGCCCAATGTGAACAAATAACGAGGTGAACTTCTATTACAATTACACTGCAACTAACATGAACAAAACACACAATTTACAGGCCAAAAAGAGCCCATTTATCTTCTTCATATTAGCAAATGTCACTTATAATGGATGTGGACAGAATGAGCAAAGGAGAGGTGTGTACCCTCTTCGGCAGGTGAAGCGGTGATCCCCTCTCTCTCATGCAGAGGAAGGGCGCTGAGCCTGGGAATGTCGTCGGGAACCATGGCACGTGGCTGTCCCAGTGCCACCGCTGCTGCTCGACATACATGCTTTATCCGTGGACCACCGATCAATTGCTCCTACAGGGTTAAAAGGGCACAGCGTTAAAAATCATGATCCAAAAAATAAAAAAAAATCTGCAAAGCAACGTTTTTTTTATTGAAGCATACTTGTGGAGCCCCCTCTGGGTTAGTTGAGACTGCTCTCCTGCCCCTCTTTCTGCCTCTCTGTGTGACCGTGGCTGATCCATCTCTTACTCTCACAGAGCCAGACAGAAGCTGCAGAGCATAAACATCACTTTGTATAATTCTACAGATTTCTGTGGCATTCGTTAAGATATAAAAGACTTCTATATTATGTTTTATCAAAATATAATTTACCATTCAAAAACATTGTTCACAATAAGGTATCCAACGGTGACAAACAATATAAATACTCTACCGTTCAAAAGTTTGATGTTTTTTTTAAAAGAAGTCTCTTTTGCTTACTAAAGCTGTATTTACAGTAAAACACAGTAAAAAAACAGCAATGTTGTAAAACAGGGCTGCACAATTATGACAAAAATCATAATTTTTCCTTAGAAATTGTAATTGTAATTATTAATTATGATTATTTAGATTGAATGATGTTTTGAATAGCTTTATACCATTGTTTGAAGCAACTGCATGCCATATTTTATTTATAAAAAAAATTAAAAAAAAAAAAAACACTCTGAAAACACTCTTCCTAATAGTGTTGTCAAAAGTACCGGTACTTCAGTACCAAGTCGGTACTGAAATTTTGAAAATGTGACGATACTAGTATTTCTGTGGTACTGAGAGTACCGAGAATCCAGGTATATTCGGTACCCACTGATAGGGCTGTGCCAGTATTTTACGTGAATATGACATGAGTGAAGCACAAAGCTTTGTTTACAGAATAAATAATAGGTTAGCAATTAAATGTGACCTCGCAGCCATGGAAACATTTTGGTTCATGCCGAATGAGAGCGGTCCATGAGTCGGCTTTATGTTCTGTTTTGCGAATCGCAATCTGATCACCCGATTAGCAGAGAATTTAACAATATTCCATTAGTTATTCCACTGAATATGGAAACATGGTTGCTGGTGCTGGTGTTTCACGTGTGTTTGACCAATCAGCATACACTTATATCACTGGTAGTTCCTTTTGTGCTGGGTAAAACCTGATTCGCCTCACAACGTAACATGCTCTAAACACACCTCTTAAACATGCAGAATAATTTAAGTGAATATTTTATGTAATTGCGTTTTTGAACGATTACAAAAGTGGCATCCGTAATCGTAATTGCGAATATAAATTTGATTAATTGTGCAGCCTTATTGTGAAATATTAAAATTAAAAATGCATTTTCTATTTTAATATATTTAAAATTTTTATTTATTCCTGTTATGGCAAAGCTGAATTTCCAGCAGAAATTACTCCAGTCTTCAGTAGCTATGTTTCCATTCACCTATTTTTATGCGCATTTTGGGATATCGCATAAAAAAGAAGCTGGATAGAAATACCTAAATGCGCACAAGTATGTCTTCGAAAATAAACATTGTGTTCACCCAGCTTATAAATACTGTCAGAACTTGTCAGATACAGAGCATTATAAAAATGCACTGTTTGCAGTCATAAAAATGTTAAACATTCTGACCTGAGCCGATTTGAGCTGTTTCTGCTGGTCGATTTTAATCAGTTGGACTCTGGCTCTCTTCAGCAGGTGGAACATCCTCTTATTGGCACCCGAAAGACTCATCCTGTGGGTGCTACTACCTTGCTCCACCATCATTTGGGTATTTTGTGCACTCGTTTCAGTGGTTCCCTCAAGGTTAGTTGTCTCTACTGAATGAATAAAGGAATTTGCCTCAAGGTTAATGGGAGAACAAAAGAACAGAAGAACACACTTGGAAAGGTAGAAAAAACATCAATTTAATTTTTTGCTATGCACTTTATGTATACTAATTTTGTCTTTTATTAGCATTATAAAGTGGGTATATTAATTAATCTTGTTATATTAATTATGGTATTACTTGTTTTCATTTAAAGTACTTTAAAGTGCTTATTGCTATGCATTTATTTTTATTGTATAGCACTTTTATACAAATACGGTTTATAATTTTTTTTTGTGGCATAATACTCAAACATGACAGCAAAAACCCTACCATTCTCCTTAGCAGGTGCTTCCGCCAAAGATGCCAACGGTGTCTGATCTGAATGTTCCCCAACACGTATGACTACTTTTGGCACAACCCCTGGAGAATACATGTCCTGCAATCTGAGATCAGACTTCCTTTCCTGCACATCATGTGTCCCTCCCTCAGCACCTTCTTCTGTTAGCCTGGAGCTAGTACTGGCAATCCGTTGCATCCTTCGTTTTGCCAGGCATGCTGTGAGCTTCTTCAGCTTCCAGTATATCTTATAGTGGTCCGTGGATTGGCCAAGCCTCCCACCCCTCCCACGAGGACCACCAGAAGGCCTTGAAGAACTCAAAATAGGCTTAACTCCTTGAGATTGCACCTTTTCCGAAATACTTTTTTCGTCGTTGTTTAGGGTCAGCGGTTGTTGTGCAGTCTTCAGTTTGCTTCCGGAATCAAAGTTTTGGAGATCTGTATTCGGTTTGCCATGATCCATTGGGATTTCAGAAAGAGCTGGTTTCTTTGGGGAACCTCGTTCTGGGAGCGCAGACATGCGCTCGTCATCCATGAACCTCTTTGGGATCTTGATGACGCGGGAAGAACGAGCGCTAACAATTGGTCTGGCGGAATGTTTAGGTTGTTCAGCCTGGACTCCAGATTTGGACCTCTCCATCTCTCCAAGTGGCTGTTCTTGTCCCTCCACCCGTTTCAGCACATGTGTAGAGTCTTTATTTGCACATCCAAGTCGCTGTCTCTTTTTAGGAATGCTAGAGGTCTGCCCTTGACTGTCAGGTATTTTGCTGCGCACTTCCTGTTGCACTAACCTTCTACGGCCAAATATACGCTTTCTGCGCCTTACAAAAGGCTTCTTTTTGGAAGAAATTGATGAACTGTCGCTTAAAGATGCTCCTTCACCTCCGCCAAGAGATTCAAGAGGCTCCTCATTTGCTTCTGTCCTTCTGCCCCTTCTCTGTTTGCCCACTGGTTTTGAGGATACAGCACCTGCCTGATCACTACCAGCCATTTCTTTTGCCCTGTTCCTGTGGGTCTTAGCATATTCTGCTAAAGCTCTTTGGTCTTTGTTGTCTTTTACTCTGGAGGCTCGCTCTTTACCTTTAACCATTGTTAAAGTCCACACTAATTTTTCCTGCCTCCTCCGGCTCTGTGCTGCACTAGAACCACGCTTCTGTGACCTTCCAGGGACCTCCTCCTCTTTACATGCCACATCCACCCCATTTTCATCATTTTCAGTCTGCAAGGAGACCAATGGTCCATCTCTCTGGTTCCTGAGTACCCTGCCATTTCTCTTACTTGAGCTGCCCTGTTTCAAATGTCCATCTTGATCCACAGATGGCCTTTTTGCTTGTGTTGTTTCTTTTTTGGTCATCTTTTTGGCTGCCATTTTAATAACCAATTTGGGCCTCACAGATTTTTGGTCCATTCTGGAAAACCTTCTGCCTTTCAATTCAGGTTTTTCCAATAGTGATGATTTTTTATCTAAAGCAAAAAAAAAGTATTAAAACATTTGATAATAACATTTTTAATAAATAGCCTAGATAATAAACCTAGAAACACAGGCAAAAGAGTATCATCCATGTAATTAATCATGGCTGTCTCTTCAAATAATAATTTTGATATTTAAATATTAAAATTATACACTTGTGTAAAATATTTTATTGAATATTTATTATTTATTTAAAAAACACACTAAAATAAAATGCTAAATAAAAGTGTATATGTGTATGTGAATTTAAAATCAGATAAGATCACATTTAATAGTGTTATTCGAATAATACTGTTAAAATTAGTGTAGGTAATCCAAATGTAAAAATATGCAGAAGTTAATGCACAATTAAATATCTAACCAATAAATAAATAAATAAATCACATATCACTGATAACTGATTAGAAGTGCTGATATACAGCAATACGATATATCACAATAATGAATATGCAAGGTATTATCGTGTGCACTCTAAAATACAGTAAATAATTATTTATTACCAATTATTCTGATTAGTAATTTTAGATCTGATCTAAAATTTACAACACTGCATTATGTTGCGTCAAAGAGGCATGCGCACTCCGATGTAAACAAGCCCACCATGCATGAGCAGCATGGCAGACGAGTGAACGAGAAGCACTGAATGAAAATGCACATTCATTAGCGGCGTCTCATTTCAAAGGCTGTGTCCTCTGGAGGACGCATTTGTTGGCCGCATATGTCACTGAGGCTGCTTCATTTCAGTAAAATGACCACTACATTTCAGTCATTAAGAAATTACAACAAATTCCACTACAAAATAATGGTCAATTTTATAATGGTTACGGTTCTGAAATAAGACATACTTTTTGACGTATGTGGCCGACAAATGCGACCTCCAGAGGACGCAGCCTTAGAAATGAGACACAGCTACTCTCTGACAGAAATGCAGCCGTTACCCCCGGTAACACCCGTAAACAAAGCAGCACCAAATACTTAAATAAGACTTAATAGGCTTTCAAACATCAACATCATAATTTTGACTACAACATGCCAACATGAAAACGTTCTGATTCTTTATTATTGGTCGGTAACACTTTCAAATAAGGTTCTATTAGTTAACATTAGTTAATTCATTAGTTAACATGATAAAAGCTTCAGCAATTATAGTAACATGAAAATTTGATAACGTCACATGCCTATAACTGATATTGTATACAATAATAATAGTGGACTGCCTGATCAGGCACCACTATAATTAGACCATAAAGGAGAATACAAGAAAAACACACTTTTTGTTAGTAGATATATTTTGGTCTGAATGACAATGTTTAATATAAAAAGCTAGCACATGTAAAAGCAAAGCCCAAATTAATGTAAGAGTTTACGTCATCAAATTAGTTAGACATAGTAAAAACAGCTGGAACACTCACTTGATGAACCTTGTCCAGAACGCAAGGACGACTGACCGTCCACTTTAAAGCCTGTGAAGTCTCCTTCCTGAGAAAGAAAGATGGATAAAATATAACACCACAAAACGACATGATGTTTTACATTTTTAATCATTTAGCATCAAATTAATTTAAAATATCATCTATAGAAATAGACGATTTAGGACTAGAACAAAATCCCTGCTTGATTGATAACACTATTATACAGAACAAATATTCAACAAAAACAACCCTTCTAAGGCCAGGCTTCAAACACAACATTTTTTTCAATGTGTAACATGGGATCCCTGCTCCATCACTCTAATATACTGAGCAGTGAGAAATGCTGACATAGAAGAGAACAGTGCTAAATTAGGTTATAGGTTAGGTTAATAAAATTGACAGAATCTGAAACCCGAGACTGTATTTCATATCAAAAATAACAAAGCTTATTGTGATTTATTGGATGGGAGGCACGTTACAACGTCTTGTTCATCCATCAACTAAAAACAGCTTAGACTGAAAGATTGATTCTTGGGATTTAAGAATCGATATCGGTTCATCAAAATGGGAATTGATTAAATATTGAAATATTGATATTTTTAACCCAGCCCTATTGGCCAGTGTTAATTCTTGCTCCATCATTACAAGTAATAGGTTTATAAAACAATTCACAATTAAATGAACTATGAAGGTCAAACAGAAATCATCATGGACAGTGATACTAATAAACATCAGTATCTTATTTCTAATCCCAGGACTTTTCAGAAACATGCAGAGCAGGAGGTGCTACACTCAAAAAAAAAAAATAGGCATCACTGATATAACATTGCTCAAATTTATTCACAAGATGTCAATAAACTATTTTTTCCACTGAGGAGGTGGTTTTGAATAGGAATGTGTGTAACGACTAATTTCATTAACGCTTAAATAGAAATTTTGCAACCGACTAGTCTAACCTCCCACGCCCGACCTCCAGAGTTGGTCTGTAAATGAGATCCATTTGAAAGACTACTTAATCTATGAACAGTCAAATCCCATACTAAATGCTGCTAAAAATAGGTCAGATACATGTGATGTGATTGCCATGCATTATGATCATCAGCAACGTTAGCCATTATAGATATTTATTTAAATCAACTGAATCAATATAGGCAGAGCAGGACAAATAAGTTCACAGCAAGCTTGATTGTTATATACTAATTTGACATTACAGAAGAAAACAGAAGTTTAATACTCCCTCACTTTTATCATCTTCCGAGTGGACATTTCTCTGAACCGCCACAGAGAAAACCAACGCATGCAAAATCTGAGGTAAAATGAAATTATTTTCCACTCCAGATATACTCTTTTCACAATAATGTATTCATTTTAAAATGTAACATTAATGTGATGTGTTTGTTAAAACAAAGCAAAACATTAAATGTGCAAAAAAAAATGTTGATTAGCAGCAGCATCGTTTAATCGACTAGTCGAATAGTCTCGCACATCCCTAGTTTTGAATTCTGAAAGTTAGTGTTTTCATAGTTTAGTGAACTCAACTCAAAAGGAAACTGCTTCCTCATGAAATGCTGCTCTTAAAAAAGATAAAAATAAAAACACTGAGCAACTGCTTTCTAAAACAAAAATGTGAATAGTTACAATAGATTTTACCAAGGCAGCCAAGTGTAACATCAACAACATCACATAAGTGGTAAATTCATAACATCAGAAAACTTGATATTTCCTAAATACTTACATACATTACACAAACTTAAAATAGAATCTTTAAACTTTCAATCTAATCTATATCAAACTAGTCTCTCAGATACATCAGGGAAAATGTCTACACAGAGAAACATCAATTCATGTCAGCCTCCTTTGACATAAACCATTCAATGCTACTTACCACTACTCATGAGTCAAAAGGATTTAGACTTCAGAAATCAAGTTCAGTTATTCATATCCCCATAAAGTGCAACTGTCCTCTCAGGTAAGGATGATGCTGCATAGCTGACTGATTGCAGATACCTCAGAATTTCAAAGCACAGAATCGGATTGCATCAGTATATAATGTGTGAAGTCAAAACTCAACATGATTTCTATACTGGTTCAGCTTTGAGTCTGACTGCAAAATGATTCACTGTATTAGCTATAGGAATTTCTGAAAAAGTCCCCACTAATATACAAACTGATCCCAATTTGATGAGGCGTTCGGACCTAAAGACTGTGTTCACTATGTCAACTGCGTATGACAACAGTTTAAATGGTTAAATAAAGTCTTTTTTTTTTTTTGCGCACAAAAAGTATTCTCGTTCCTTCATAACATTAAGGTTGAACCATTGTAGTCACATGGGCTATTTTAACAATGTCTTTAATACTTCTCTGGACCTCAAAAGATGCAATGACTCTGCTGCCTATGTGTGGATCAGAAACCACACTTCGGATTTCATCACAAATATATCTTAATTTGTGTTCTGAAGATGAACGAAGGTCTTACGAGTTTGGGACAACACGAGGATGAGTAATTAATGACAAATTTCATTTTTGGGTGATCTAACCATTTAAAACACGTGATCACGTCAAACTTTAGTGAATATCACATGTAAAAACATTGGCTTTGGATTTATTACAACGAACATGATTTGCTGCCTCTGTCATCTGCCCTCAGTGTCTGAGGCAGGTCTCAAGCAGCTCCTCTCCACACACACACACAGAGAGAGAGAGAGAGAGAGAGCAGACAGCGACAGTGGTTACCTGTGTCTGTCCTTCTTCAGGCCAAGTCATATATTTGTGAAAAAATCAGTTGTCATAAGATGAAAACGATATCTTTGTCGTAGTATCCCTTCAAAAATCCCTTCAAAGTTAAATTCATTTTGACTTTTCGTTTCACTCTTGAATGAATCAACTTTTTAAACATATTAGTTGAATGAATACTTTAATGATGTCTCACTCATAAGAGACAATCCTTTGCCGCCACCTGCTGGTATAACATTGTAACTGCGTTGACTGACAGCCTGCAATTATGTTACGTTTCATAAGTCTTGTCGGCTCTTTAATAAGCTAAAGTATCCTAATATGGATAGTTTTGCGCAAGCTCTGTTTTTAAAAAACTATTAAAATGTTCACTGTAAAATGAATATGCTTATTTATTTGATTCTAAATGAAAACAACAATACTGTAAATAAGATAACCAAGGCAACATCTGTGGTATGACTTTATTTGGAGGAAAAAAAAAAAAAAAAAAAAAAAACTTACAAACCACAAGCTTGAATGATCGGTATTGGCCAATCATGATAAGAAATTGGTATCCCCCCTAAAAGAAATACCGTGACTATAATAAACAACCTAAGAACTACTAAAGTCAAATTAGAGATCTCTTAATTATTATTATTGTATTGCATTGCAAAACTGTAGAGCTTTTATCATAAAACCTAGCATTTAAATATCACCTTACAGATAAATTATTGGGAGATACAGAATGACAACTGACATTTATATGCATTTTATGAAAGTAGCCTGCTATACAGAAATCTCATTGATTTGCATTACAAGCTACCAGAATATCATCTTTTTGGCATTATAAATATTATAAACTATTTTGCTCAGTTTGGGCCTCTGAACTAAAGTGTTGTTGTTTTTTCTCCTCCATATTGTACTCCATCTATATCATAAAACAAGTGCCATAAAAGAAAGAATGAAGTTTTAAAAATGTTTTCTGAAGTTTCGAAAAACGGTTTCATTAAAAAAAAAAAAATGAATCGATTTTTCTGACTATTATTTCATGTCTGGCTTTGCAGGGTTAAACAACTTAGCAGTTTACGTAGATGGAAGCACTCTGATAGTCACTTCAAGTACATAAACTCAAATAAAGCAGCTCTAATTTTACTGTAAAAATTATACAGAATGAAAATGAACTTGCAATGTACTTTTAACACGTAGTGTCTGATTAACAAGATTACTATGAATCAATTACCTTGTTTGTAAACATTGCCAGACGTTGAACACATGGATCTAGGATTTTTTTCTTTACAAACATGCAATATTTTCACTCATCCAAAGGCGACACCTGGCAGAATGCATAAATAGTAACTGTATGATAATCCGGATGCACACCACGCCCACTTAAACATATGTTACCAACATTAACTATTAAGACAAACGGGCCCACCAGCAACACTGAATTAAGTCTCAAAGCTAAAAACTTTACACAAACACCCTCATAACTAATTAGCGGACACCACACCTTCACTGACCCACACACAATCCCAGTAGCCACGGCAACACCGTCAACCACAGCTAAACACCCGCCATGTGAGCTCGACAGCCCGGCAAAAGCCCACCATATTAAGGGCGTCTTTTAAAATACTTTTCATCTCTGTAATCTGTAAAGCCCACGACCGTGCATCTGTGATCAGGTGTATGCATCTATGCAGGAACTGACACCAACCACTCAGCGACATGCTGATGATGCACTTGCTGTGCATTATTATTACTGTATTACTAAGCGAATCACTCACCTCTTCGCTCCCGCTCGTGCAGAATCCCGCCTCGCGCTGGCGCCTGTGTTTCTCCGCCAGCCCGAGCAAGCGCGACAGTGACGGATCCTCTCGCAGCGTAGTTCCAACGTCGACGGGCCTCGGCCCTTTTCTGTCTTCAGCCCTCACCCGACCAATATGAGAGCGTTTCTCCGTCCTCAACAGGCTCCGAGACGTCCATGGCCGACCTGGGAAACGGCAGCGAACGGTGGCGGAGGTGTTTATGGTTGCTACAACAGCCGAGGCTGGTAATCCGCCTCCTGCTGCCGCCATTATTACATACCACAACAACAACTACGGCGCTGAGCTCTCGAGAGGAACAAGATGGAAAGGCGCGAGATAGCGGAGGAAACGAACGGCATTATGGGAGATGGAGTTTTTCTCTTTTTTGGCCGTTTGCCATTGAACACAATGAATGAAGCACAATTCTGTAAACACTTCATAGATAACATATATTCATCAGTTTAACACTGTAAAGCAGTTTATTGAACAAAATATTTAAAATATATATATATATATATATAAGCCTAAATGAAGGTTTGCATGTGTGTTTTTATGTTTTATATCCGTGGAGGAAAAAAACGCCTACATTTTATTCAGAGGCCTAAAATGAGCAAAAATATGAAATTTGGTGCAGTTGCTGTTATTTATATGGCCAAAAATTAAAATAAAACTCTGATACCTCCTAATATAAATCAATGAGATGTTTAACAGTATAGCAGACTACTTACATAAATGCATATACGTAAATATCAGTTGTCACCCTATATGTCCCAATAATAGATCTTGCTAGATGATATATAAATGCTTATGGTTTTATATTAAAAGCTCTGTGGTTTTAATTGTGGGGGGTAAAACTGGGCAAAACACAATAATAATAATAATAATCATAATGCAATGCAATTCAGTGATGATTGATAGATGTACAAATAATCATTCTTCAAAAGTCTGTTGTATCATATCTGATACTTACATTTAACATAATTTGTCTAAAAATTATGTATTGATAATCAAGCAAACCTAAGTTGTTTCTCTCCAGTAAATATTCACCTTGAAATATTACTAACAATATACAAGTTATTCTCATGTTTACTTCAAAAATCAAAGATTTCACAGCAAAAAGACATGTGAACCACAACATTAAGTTGTTTTAAGAGGACTCCATAATAGACATGTAGATTGTGTGCAACAGGTTTTGCAGCAAAGTTGATCATTTAGAGGCCTTATAAATTAAAGTATCAGATATGATATAGAAGACTTTATAAGGTTAATAGTTTTGTAGTTTGTTAAGTAGTTCTCTGACTCTCTTGACATGATATTATTAAATTCTAATTTCTTAAGTCATTTAATTTTCTTGTTTTTGGAACCACATTATTATTTGTGAATGTGAATAATTTGAAGCCTAAGGAATTATTTTTTGTCATTTGCACTAGCAAATGCACTAGTGAACTAGTAGGCTTGCGAAAAAGTAAAATATTTACACATTTAATGAAAATACTCACAAATAGGGCACACAAATAAAACTTCTAAGGCAACTCTCCCCCCGTCCCCCTCTCTCTCTCTCTCTCTCTCTCTCTCTCTCTCTCTCTCTCTCTCTCTCTCTCTCTCTCCCCCCCCCCCTCGGCTGCTCCCTAGGGGTCGCCAAAGCGTAATCATCCGCATTCCGCACAGTTATCTGGCACCTTCATCACTATTTCATCAAAAGTACTTTTTCCCAAACAATAAATAAATAAAAATAATCAAAAATAATCAAACACGACCATTCAAATTAAATAATTCCCGTGAACTAGCGTTAATTATATTATTTTCCCAGAAGTCTTTGCACCCTGTGTCGTCACAGCCTCGTTAGCGCAGTAGGTAGCGCGTCAGTCTCATAATCTGAAGGTCGTGAGTTCGATCCTCACACGGGGCAAGACAACGTTTTAACTTATACAAATTGATTTAGAAAGAGCGTCATCTTCATATAGGTGATGATGTTGATATACGACTCGCGCTTCTGTGAGATTTTTGATATTAGGTCAATAAGCAAAAACAAATAAAAGATACATAGACAATATTCTATCTATAACTACAGCAGGATATATATTTCATTTATGTTGCATAATCTTTCTTTCAAGCACAGCGTAAGAGAGTTTCTTTTTTAGTCTAAACGTTGTGTTAATGTTTTTTTATGGCTTACTAATAGAAGGGTTTATAATGAAGATCCAATTGCAATAATAAACCATACACTTTAAGCATAAATAAAATAAATAATTTTGCCTAAAAACAATTATGAAGAAATTCATGCTTCAGAGTTCATGTAAAAGTGTTGAGTAATGTTTACAAACAAGTTCAGATCCATTGTCAAGCAAAGAATGATTTTATTGCAGTGCTGTAATTATACTGAGGTTAGAAGCATCAAAATCACAAAAATAGTTCAAATTAAATTAAATTAAAATGAAAGGAGCATTGTAGCTGGATGTGCATTGGTGAATCCACCCTTCAGAACTTCTTCCTCCCATAACCTCGCTTTAGCAGTTCAGCCTTCCACACTGCAAAGGGTTTTGTTTCTGTCTCCTGACAATACCAGTTACCATAATACTGCTGATGAGTTGACCTTATCCTCTCTTTATTGCACTTTCTGCACTGGATAGCGTCTGATCTTCGTACATACTTCCTGGTATAAATGCCATCCTTTTCCTTGACCAGTTTTCTCTTCCAGTAGTACTGTGTGGTGTAAGGAACAGGAACTGAATGGCAACTCGCTGTTGGTAGTGCATCACTCTTTAGTGTGAAAGGTGTTAAAACCACCATCATTTGTTTTGACAGAGAAGGACCAGAAAGCAGGAGGGGCAAAGTCAAGGATGAACCTGACTGGGTTTTAGTGGGAGCAGGTTGTGCTGGTGAGGCTTTTTCTTGTGTTGTGTTATTGTTTTCCATCACAGTGTCTGGAGGCAAGTTTGAAATGAGAGGCTTAGGCTTATCACAATTACACTCCATACTCTCCTCTTCTTTTATGTAAACAACCTTCTCTGGAGCCATCATTTCATTCACTGGTGAGGATGTGCTGGGTGCAAAGAGATCCTCCACCTGAAACTGGGAACTTCTGCTTATCCTGTAATGTTGCATATTAATCATTTTAAAGTGTATCCTTGACATACCACCAAAACATTGTGGAAAGCTTAAGTATATTATGCATACATTGATGGAGAATATTCTAACAGAGATGGGGCGGATTGGATGGGTCCAATCCCCGACGTCCTCTTGTTCAGAATAGCCCTCAGCTTTGGCCACATGGATGTCAGTGATTTCCATCTGTCTAATGATAAAATTTCTGTCTTGGAATTCATTGCCATTCTGCCAGAAGAGGTACTCTAACCCAATCAGTTCACCTAAAACAAAGAAGTTAAAAAATAAAAACTGGCCAGCAAGAAACAAGGAACACATACATTCATTTTAACTAGCATACTGTATATTTCATTAATTGTGTGGAATTAATATATATCTTACCAGTGTATTTACTTGTACTAGTATTAGACAGAAGCTTCTGTTGAAACACCTTCTCTTCAAGCAGATTGACAGCATCAGCTTTCATTTCTGCTCTGATAGTGCAGAAACACTTGAAACATTTTTCATCTTCAAATCAAACTTGGGTCCCATCTAGCTAGAGTTTACCCAAAAAGGGTGAACTAACCCTTTTTGGTTAAACTAACCCTTTAAGTCGAACTCTTCCGCCATATAGCTTTAACGCTTTCATGCATGAATTATAACCTGTATTAAACATAATATGGCAATAAGACAGCAATATCGTGTGTATTTAACAAACCAATCAATAAAATGATGTGAAATCATGTGAAAACTATAATATATATATATATATATATATATATATATATATATATATATATATATATATATATATATAACTTTATACAAGTTGAACTTTATTGAACTTTGTTGAACTTAAGTATCTTTGATGGAATCACGCCCCCTCATGTTCTGATATCAGAGATCTCTACAACCTGTCAAGGTAAAACTGTGAAAACCCAATTCAGATGCTCCCTCCAGTGTGCCAGAGCATGTCGATTTACCCTTATTAGCTGATAATTCTGATTATGTTCAAGAAAACCTAGCGGTCAGGTGTTTTCAGACTCATCTGAAATGAGCAGTGTTGGGGTTAACACATTACAAGTAAGATGCATAACGTAATCAGATTACTCAAAAGAAGCAGAACCTTAAGATACTCACTAAATACTTGTGACGCCAGCAGCTCCGAAGTTTGCTCAGGGGTGCAAGATAAGCCTCCAGCCACGTCCTTCGCTTTCAAGATTTTGTGTCGCCTATATGATCTGCTTGGCTTCATTTCTTTCAAATAAAAAGACTGAACATTAAAATAAAAGAAACCACTGTTATAGGAAAAATAATACCTGTTTTGCCTGAAATATATACTTGAATGTCTGGAATCTGGGTGTTGATACTGTTAATTCACAGTTCTATTGTTGAGACAAATAACAAATATATACAGTAGAACATTAATAGCTCTTTATAGATAAAGATTTATGTAATAAATTCATTTCTAAATTGAGCACATTTTTTTTCTGACAGTTTAACATTTAAAGCACATTCTAAAATTTAAAACTAAATCACAAAACTGATGTGTTTTTGATATTTTATAGCAATAAACATAGGGTAAACATATTAATAAAATTTTAAGTAAAAGGGTAACTCATTAAACATCTCAAAATCAAAAGAAGAAATAAATATGTTTTATTTCGCTGAAAAAAAGCATAGATTTTTAGATTATGGCTTTATATTTATGACAATTAAGCAAATTTCCCCCCAAAATTCACAAAAAAAAAAAAAATCTCACTAACATTAAATTGAAAAAAATTAAAGCATTTCAACAGCATGGTAGTATTAGTTGTACTGCTCGGAAACTATTAACAGCAACATAAGAATATTAAGTGGACAGGCTCTTGGAAAAGATATTGTTTTCCTTGCCTTTTTTTTTTTCTTCATTTGTGTTTTTTATTTTATGTTATGTTGTTTTCTTTCTGTCTCTTTAATGGTTTCAAGTATCTGCTTTCTGTATCCAAATGCTGTGAGAAAGAACCACTGAATAATGCTTCTTTCTGTAGTCAAGGTCAGTTTGCCTTGGGGGAGTCTCTAAGGAGTCCGATAAAATGTTCCCAATGAAAAATAATTTGCATCCACAATGTAATTACATTGTGAGAAATTGAGGAAGACCAAGGTTGATGAAAATGATCTTGAAAAATACATATGTAAACTGAAAAATGGGTTCATTTGCTTATCTAATCAAGTTTTAAAGTCTTTACCTTGAAGGGGATATACACTTTGTATGTGTATACCACTTTGTATGCCTCATTCTTCCCACGTGGGCCCACATTTTAAAAAAAAAAAGGGGGATCTGAAGCAGCACAGACAGAACAACAGAGCAAAGTTTGTGGGATTTTTTTCTTACAAGCAGTGATTTAATGATATACAGTTATAAATTACTATATTTCTGTAATTAAAATAAATACTGAAAATTATAACAGTATGAGAAAGTCAAGATAAACTATGATAACGAGAATTAGGGGGATAGCATGCTACATTGTGCTGAAAACTGTAATGTATGATTAATATGAAGGCTTCTTTTACTTTATTTTATTTTTTTATTATTATTATTATTTTGGGATGCAAAGAAATTACATTTTTGACAGGCTTTGCAAGAGTCACCAAAAATTCTACAGTTCCTATATCTTCAACACCCCACATATCTCTTTCAATGTTGCTATATGCAATTTACAAACAATTATCAAGTGTCTTAAAAACTTGCAGTTCGCTTCGCTGCTGCTGCTGGATAAACGAAAAGGAAAAACGGTTGGGAATCGTTGTTCTGAACAGTATCATAAGCTAAAAAAAAAAAAAAAAACAGTCATGGAAATGCCAGAAAAATGTGTTTATTTTTAAATTCATTAATTTTCTATAGTGAATGTACATTTTTCTGATTATGCTCTGCATGTATTGAGGCTCAAAAATTGAGCGCTAAATAAAGACATCTTTTTGGAGACTTAAAATAAATAAAATAAATATTTTTTAATTATTAATTTTCAAGGTTTTCAATGAAAATCCTCCATGGCAATCTTAATAAAATGATTTTAAAAATTATAATTAAAAACATTGTGAACAACTGAAATTCATTGGTCAAAAAGGGATGGGAACACCAACTTTATATAAAGAATAATTACATTAACATCACAATGGGACTAAACATAATGAAACAATCCAAAGAACACTATTTTAAGTTTTAGGCTCTTTATTTCCACAAATAAGTGTTTATACAGTGTAAGATTTTCTTACCAAGAAAAACGGTTTGAACATCATAATGGGATTTAACATAATTACATAAACCATAACCATTTACTCACTACATGTTACTGTAAATGAGTGATGTTATCTGCTCAAACAGTTTCCACTCTACAATGTATCATAAGTCATCCGCTGACTGCTCAGTATGCTGTTGAGTCTATCACCATGATGGGATAGGCTCTGCTAAACTATTTAAAGGTTCAAAGATTTTCATTCAGTGCCACTGATATATGTAATAGAAACTAAAGATGGATGCCAGCAGTTTCCACATCAGTGAGCGAGAGAAAATGTTGGTTTTGCTTAAATAAGTGATAGAATGAGAAAGAACGAACACAGATATGGGGCCTTCAAGCGTGCGCCTGCTGTTTCTGTTTGAAGTCTGCGATTCTGCTCTCCATTATAGGGCGGAAGTGACGGATCAATCCCTAAGAACAACGAAATATAAATGTAACAGTTTAATTTAAACCATTTATAGCAGTTATCATCATGGATAACTCCATCATTAATCATGGAGATATATTTTAAAATAATTTATCTATTTAAATCAAATTATCTACTGATACTAAAATAAATGCTTTTACCTGAACTGGCCATGCGGCTCCATCTCCCAAGGCGCAGATGGTGTGGCCCTCAATCTGCTTGCTGATCTCCCAGATCATGTCAATCTCTGCTGCCTGTGCATCACCTTTCACAAAGCGCCACATCATCTTATTCATCCAGTCCACTCCTGAGAGGCACAGAAAAGAAAGACTAGTAAATATTCACTGTAATAAAACATATACATGCAGGTAAAAACAGAAAAATATGCATTGACATAAATGATCATACCCTCTCTGCAAGGAGTGCACTGCCCACAGCTCTCATGCTTGTAGAATTCAATCAAGCGGGCAATAGCTCGAATAACATCAGTCTGTGAAAGGGGCAAAACTTCTTTTAATCATAAAAAGTAAGGGTTGCAACGATACTAAATTCCTCTGCCGATACGATATGTTTTTTATTGAAAATGACATCTGCCAATGCTGATAGTTTGGTAATAATGTCTTGAAATTTTGTGCTGTACAATTTGAAAATTTTTATAGAGTACGGTATAGACAGTATAATGACAGATTATTAAGAAAATAAGATATCTAGCCTATTGTGTTTCACCAATTTAGAAATATTCTTATTGTAAAAAATGCTAATAAGAAACTGCAGTGAAGAAAAGAGGAGAAAATGAAGTTTCAAAGTGGTCCGTGTCCACAGAAACTAAACCGTGTGTGTTTTTAACAAATCGACTCACTGATTTATCCATGACAATAAGTGCTGCTGTGCCGAGACCCGTCTGAGCCTGAATGAGGGCATCAAAATCCATGAGAACTGTGTCACACACATGACGTGGGATTAGTGGTGTGGAAGAGCCACCAGGAATCACACACAGGAGATTATCCCAACCTCCCCGGACGCCACCTACAGAGATCATATGAATTATGGCTCAATAATCAGACATGATTCGACTATGAACAAAAATGTCCATGTAGAGACAGTATGAGGTGTACCTGCATGCCTTTCAATCAGCTCTTTCAGGGGAATAGACATCTCTTCTTCCACCGTGCAGGGGTGGTTGACATGGCCCGAAATGTTGAAGAGCTTCGTGCCAGAGTTTCTCTCTCGACCGAAACTCAGAAACCATGTGCCGCCACGACGGCAGATGGTTGGTGCCACAGCTACAGTCTCAACATTGGCAACGGTCGTTGGACAGCCAAACACGCCTGCAACAAGAACATGTTACATTTGTTTGTTCTGTGAAAAAGACTACATTTGTTTGTTTTTTTTTAAAAAAACACTAAAATAATTTTTAAAAAAACGTTACATTTATAACTGGTCACTTATAAATGAAATAAAACAACATTTATCTCAGATCATGTATTACATTTTTTAAATTAAATTAAACAATTTTTTTTTTTTTTTTTAAATGTAATTTATATCAGGTAGAAAATTAAATAATAAAAATAAATAAAGGTTACATTTATAAGGTCACTTATAAATAAAATAACTATAATAATATATAATATATAAATAAAATATTAAGACAACATTTATCTCAGGTCCCGTATTTAAAATAAAATAAAATAAAATAAAATAAAAAAGTCATATTTATATCAGGCCATGTAAACAAAATAAAATAAATTAAAAATAAAACAAAACTAAATAAATAAATAAACAAACAAACAAACAAACATGTAACATTTATAACTGGTCACTTATAAATGAAATATATGAAAAATAAAATAAAATAATTAAATGAAAAATAAAATAATTAAAATAAAATAAAATAATTTCCTCAGGTCACGTATTAAAAAAAACCCAAAAAAAACAAAACAAAAATAAAAACAGATCACATTTACATTAGGTAAAAAAAATAATAATAAATAAAAGGTTACATTTATAACTGGTCACTTGTAAATAAAATAAACATAATAATATAATAAAAATATAAATATGTATAAATAAAATATTAAGCGACATTTATCTAAGGTCACATATTCAAAATAAAAAAATTGATTAAACTAAAAAAAAAATACATAAAACAAGTCACATTTATATCAGGTCATTTATAATTATAAATAAATAAATAAAAACATTTTACATTTATAACTGGTCACTTATACAAGATAAAATACATTTAAACAATAAAAAATATCAACAATACAGTAAAATCACAAGTCACATTTACAAAAGGTCACTTATACAAAATAAAGTAAAAAAATAAAAAAATACAAATAATTTTTTTTAAGCAATTTTGACTTACCCACATCAGCAGGGAAAGGGGGTTTCAGACGAGGTTTTCCCTGTTTTCCCTCGATGGACTCAATCAGAGCCGTCTCCTCTCCACAGATGTACGCCCCCGCACCGCGCATCACAAACACGTCAAAGTCATAACCTGAGCCACATGCGTTCCTGCCAATCAGCCCTGCTGCATAAGCTTCATTAATGGCCACCTGAGTGAAACCACACAAACACATGAGGTCAATACACCACTTCCTTTGACCACTGTGTAGTGCATTTTATCACATTTACTGAAACGAACCCCTCTGCACAGGAGATTTGACTCAAAATTAATTCTGATAATGTTTGACAACGCGAACAACACTAATAAGCAAATAAAACATAGCACATATAGATATTAGGTAATAAACAACATTTTTAAATACACCATTTTGTTTACCTTTCAAAAGTCTGGGGCCGGTAAGAATTTTTAAAGATTTTTTAGTAATATTTAAATTAAACCTCTTATGCTCACCAAGGCTGCATTTATTTGATCAAAATACAGTAAAAGTGTGTCACATGATCCTTCAGAAATCATTCTAATATGCTGATTTGCTGCTCAAGAAATATTTATTATTATTAACAATATTGAAAACAGTTTTCTGGATTCAGTTTTCAGGATTTTTTGATGAATAGAGTTTTAAAAAAACAAAAAACAGCATTTGTTTGAAATAGAAATCTTTTGTAACATTATAAATGTCTTTACTGTCACTTTTGACCAGTTTAAAGCAAATAAAAGTATGTTTCTTTAAATTTATTTCTTAGAAATGCTTTAGTAGTGTAGTGCAATATTAAATCATGATATTAGTATTTATTTATTCATTTTAGTTCTAAATCTTGGGATTTATTATTTTGACAAAGTTTCTCACAATGAATTTCCTACATGTGATGTTTGTCTTTTTGGCCTTCTGAAACAGTCTTCACATCAGAAGATTATGATTATGAGGCCTTAAACTGCTGCCAGCATAGAGAGCTCATTTTTTGGAACTGAGCTTAGCAATAAACAATGTTTTTTCCTCTGTCTCTTTAAAAAATTATCTATATTATTCAGATGCGAGGACACACGTACACAGATATTTGTTTTTCACCTGCAGGTTGGATGACTCATTGTAGAACTCTCCACGGATATAGATGTATGCTGCACGTGCTCCCATGGCTCGGCCAGCGACCAGACAGCCCTCAATCAGCTTATGGGGATCATTACGCATGATCTCTCTGTCCTTGCAGGTACCGGGCTCTCCTTCGTCAGCATTCACCACCAGATATTTAGGCCTGAGTGGAAAAAGAGAATGACCTGATTTGATACAAATAACAAAAGCTAAATGTGGATCGATCTGCAGCAATCTGTGATGAATGAATGCATCTTAGTTATATATATCTTCTTTGTTGAGATGTAAACCTACCTGCCATCACTTGGCTTGTTCATGAAGCTCCACTTCATCCCTGTTGGGAAACCAGCACCTCCACGGCCTCGCAGTCCTGAGACCTTAATCTCATTCAGGATCCAGTCCACTCCTTTATCCAGAATCTCCTTGGTCTTGTACCAGTCACCTCTCTTCAGAGCACCTTTCAGCCTGAGAAACATGGAGAGCACATGCACCAACAATAAAAAATAATATAATAATTAATAATAATTGAGCTATATATATAGGCTGTGGAATATATTGCAGTATATACACATGTTCATAATACAATTACATTTTTTTTTTTTTACCTCCAGTCATGTCGCCCATACAAGTTGGTGAATATTCTGTCCTGGTCAGCTAGAGGTCCAAATTTTGTCTTCTTTGGTGTTTCCTGGGTGACACACACTGATTATAGTCCATTTGCATTGATCATCAGTTATGAACACAGTAGATTTGCTATAGTCACCTGTTGAGCTGTGGTGTTGTACCGCACCAGTGTCATGGCGTTTGGGGGAGATGCATTGGTGGCGGCTAAAGAAGTCCGTGATGCACCAGCTGCAACCACAGCAACCGGGGCACGCGAGGCCCCGGTGGTTAGCACCCGGCTAAGAACGGGACAGCCGAGACAGGACAACATCCTTATCTGAAAGAGATGGATGAAAACAATGAGCATGAAAGGTTCCCTCATAAGGTGGTGGCAAACTGTTTAATAACAACTTCAGTCCTTACAACCTGTATTGTCAAAGTTAACTAAAAGTTAAAATACTAGAAATGGTTTTCAGTAATTCAAATACAGCTGAAATAAAACATTAGATAAAAAAATAAACTTAAAAAAAACGTAGATGAAATTTAGAAATATTTGTAAAGCGTCAGTGTTGCATTAAATGTTTACAAAAATGTTTGCATGTTTTTTGACAGCAAGACGACCAGTAGGAAGCACTAAACACCCCAAAATAATAATAGTATATAAGAGTAATTCATGACCTAAATTTAAAGAAGGTTACGTTGTTACTTAAGACAAAAGACAGTGTAACTAGCTCAGGAGCGTCCACAAACACACATTCGTGTACATCAAAGACAACCTTTTTAAATGATACATTATTGCATAAACACTCAAGACAAACTCTTTCAGACATGGTACAGTAAGTTAACTTATTGTAAATGGACTCGTCCCGCAATGACCTCCATATTTACGCTTATGACATTTGAGGGACTGCGGCAGTGCACAACATTTATGTTCCGATTCATTTACATAAAGTATATGGGATATATTAACATCAATCCGTAGGAATGTCCAGCCCTTGATTTGTAAACAGGTTAAACAAGTGAAAGAGCCGAACCGCTGCTTACCTTCGTGATCGCCCTGGATCAGCGTTATAAAATGTACAGCGGAAGGAATATAGTCACCGACCCGGATGTAATATCGTCTTTGACCTGTTGTGTATGTGGAGGCGCTGTTACGCAGTTGTCTGTATTTCTTTTGGTGGACATAATTTACATCCATTAATAATCTCGTTCTCAGTACATGTATTTGAGAGTTTAAATAATATATATATATATATATATATATATATATATATATATATTAAGCAGCACGACTGTTTTCAACAGTGATAATAATAATAAATGTTTCTTGAGCACCAAATCAGCATATTTTAATGATTTCTGAAGGATCACGTGACACTGAAGATGCTGAACATTCAGCGTTGCCATTACTGGAAAAACTCAAATAGAAACCAGTTACTTTATATTGTAAATAATATTTCACTGTAAATTATTTTTTTTAAATAGTTGGTAAATATAAGTCTTCTTTCAGAAACTGACTCCAAACTTTTGAACAGTAGTGTATGAATGTTTTGCTTGATACATCTGTGTAAACTTGAGGGAAACTGGACACTTGGACATTATATTATCTATGCAATGAAATCATATTTTAGCTGTGGCTTAATTGTCCAAATACTGTTTGTAATCATTTTAGTAGACCACCTTTGTCGTATTTCACCTGAGTATAAATTGCACAAACGTGTAGTTTATTTAGTATGAAGACTATTAAATGAAGGAAACTATATTGAAAATAATAAACCAGGGAGATGACATGACGCATAATATTCTACCAAACTGTATGCAGAGTCATACACAGAGTAACTGTATTTTATAGCTAATATTATTACATAGTTTAAGGTGAATTTTAGTAAAAAATTGCTGTATTCTCTCAGCAACATAGGCCTATGGAAAACATCAAATTACTCAGAATCTCAGGATCAAATACTCAGAATCCAAATTGTAATCCCATAATCCCATAATACTCATCATTCTTCTCTATATCATCACACATTACATGGGACAAAATATATATATTTTTTTATTTCCAACCACAGAGAAGAGTAGAAATATTACTAACAAAATTTGATTATTTGCTCCTAAGTACATAGTTTCCTTTAAAAGCACATCTGAAAACAATCTCCTCTCAAAGGGTTATTATATTCATAACCAATTATCCCATGATGACTAAGGACTAACAGAAATGAGTTTAATCAGTGATTATGTGACTCATATTGTTTAATACTTTCATTTGAAGTTAAGAGGACAGACAGGATGTCCTAGCTTAGCCAAGTCTTTCAGATGACATCTTTTGTTACAGTGCATGATTCTTAAGTGCTCAATGTTGATCCGGAAAGCAGATAGAATTCAGTTTAATATGAGTTATTGTTGTATTGTTGAACATCTAATAGAAAAATTATTTTCAACTTTTGAAAAGATTTTAACTCGATACATCCAGGGTCACCGTGATTTTGCCAAGTAAGGCATGTTTTGTTGATCCTTGAACAATATTCCAGTCCAAAAATTTAGTCCTAACCCTATCCCTACCCCTAAACCTAACCCTACCTATAACTTATCCCTAAAATCAGAAGGAAATGATAAGTGAATAACACTGATGTGGAAGCCCCTAACCCTGCTTGTAAGCCTACACTTAACATAAACTCTAAATTTTGATGGGTTGATTGGAATGTTGTTCCAGGATCAACAAAGATGTTCAGGATTCATGTTGTACTTGGTGAAATCACGTTCACTGGAGGGTCTGACTGACACCAATGTCAAAGACAACAAGATCAATGAGTTAAACATAAGTTGTACTGCAGTAAACATATGCAAAGCCACCTTGGAGATGTTTTGCAAAATGCCAAATTTACAGGGAGCAATTCACTGACTAAAGCCTACTATTACTTGAAACTATACACTCTCAAAAGAAAAGGTTCTCTATAGGACCTTACAGGGTTCTGTCAGGCATTTCATACAGAACCTTTTAGGGGTTCCCATCATTTTATGGATTTAGTTTTAACTTAGTTTTATTTTGATTCAATTTTATGAATTAAACAGCTTGTAAACATACTTTATCACATGAAAATGTGAAATAACCCACTAAATATGAAAGTATTATGCAATCATTTAAGACATTTCTACTTATACAGAACCTTTTTGGCGTAAATTGCTCTTTAAAGTTGAGTCAGGAACCCTACAGTATAGAATCTCTTTTTTTCTAAGAGTGTAGGAGCCCAATAGTAATTAAAAAAATAAAACTGTTGTAATGTTAGGCTATGTTTTATGCTATGCTCATTTAATTTCATTGTACTGTTAATTTAATTGTATTATAATATATATTGTTGCATACACATTTATTGATCAATGTCTCTGCTAAGCTAATGGTTTCTGACTGAAATGAATTACATGGATCCAGTATATGACAGCCAGCTAAACATTGTCAGAACTATAGGAAAGATAATGCTTATTTTTACATTCTTATACATTGCATTGTCAAAGTAAGAATAAGAAATAGCTATTTTAATTAGATAAATCACACCATACTGCAACTGTACATTGTCATTAATGTCAATTATGTGGACATTGTAACACTTTCCTCCATGTTTTTTCTGCATTCATTTATCTTCAGTGAGTCTCCGGTCAGTCAAAGTTCACCAAGAGAGAGTTTACGCAAAGAATCCGTCAGTCCCCATCATCCTCCATGCTCTTGTGTGAATGCACAATGCTGTTTCCCTCACGGTCCAGCCGGTCCACCGCCACACTCTCAAACGCCCTCCTCATTAATGGGTTCTCCTCTAAGACCTCGTTAAAGCTGTCCACACTGAGCGAGTAAAGTCTGCAGTATGTTTCGGCTCTGACGCTGGCTGTACGACGGCCACGGGTCAGTAGACATATCTCTAATAAAAGAAGAGAACAAATTTACATTTAAATTTTGCTAAAATCTAATTTGTATCAAATTCTAATCCATATTGCACTATTATCTGAATATATATATATATATATATATATATATATATATACACTACTTTACCGGCATACAGAGTACACTCATGTAAAGCCATTTATACTATTTATAAAGTTCGATATATATTATATCAAACTTTATCTGCATACATACAGTACAAACTAATATATACTATATAGCAAATCTGCCTGAAATGTCTCAAAATGTAACTATATTATCACCCAGCTCTTTAAAGAAGTTGGATATATAAGCATGTCCAACTTTATCTGCATACATAGAGTATACTCATGTAAAGCAATATATAGGCCTACTATATATTAGGGATGCTCATGTACTCGTAAAAATAGCCCCGATACAGTGTTGCCAGACATACGTATTTGTACGATAATTTTGATCAATAATGGAAAAAAAAATCCCATAATGTACGATCATTTCAGAATTTTGTGACACTTCAAATAATGGTCGTTGTAATCAGTTTGTTTCGGGGTGTTTTGAAAATTTTTTTTTTTTTTTTTTTTTTTTTTTTGAAAATTTGTTAAAAACCACAGTGGAGCTATATACTATTTTTTGGCAGCTGTTACAGAAACATTTTTACAAAAAATCTTCTGATTTAACCTTGAGATTTGAAGTATTAGATAGCTTAGATATTTGCACCACAATTTACAATGACACTAATAATTCTTAATTTCTGGTAGAAATGCAAAATCAATCGGTAGTTATTAATAGAATAACGAGACACAATCCTATACATTCAATCGCGTTTGTTCCCATTTATTTTTGATCACAGTGCATACACATACAAACTTTTAGTCCAAAAGTGCACACATTTGTAGAAATACACGTTTACCTCAGATTTCATGAGATAGCATAGAAGAAGGGCCGTACGCAGGGTTTCATAATTACAGAGGTCAGAAAATGTTGTTTGCTAAGGGGGAGAACATTTAGATTTCCCTGGTGTACATATGTGCATTTTTAAGACGCTTTAAGGCCAACAAATTGGATAACAATAGCTTTAAAACCATGTCAACAAATACATGCATACACATGTAGCACATGAGGCAGCTTTAATCGCATGTTTGGTAATTTCATGACTTAACTTACAACAGAACAAAGACGGTCATTGCTCGTAGTTTCTTTTGCGCGTTATTTAAGCTATAATAAAGTAATATGCAGCGTGCGCCGCCGCATTTGCGCATGCAATTCTTGAGTGCGCGCCACGAGCACAGTATAACAGCTGATTGGACAGTAATGTTAATTTTTCTGAGCTTTACCAACATAGCCTG
Organism: Elopichthys bambusa; assembly: GCA_037101425.1. Classification (NCBI taxonomy): domain Eukaryota; kingdom Metazoa; phylum Chordata; class Actinopteri; order Cypriniformes; family Xenocyprididae; genus Elopichthys; species Elopichthys bambusa. The sequence goes on from CM074448.1 coordinate 23,778,884, forward strand.
ACAACATCTCTTCTGACCGCAGTTCAGATGTTCAACTGAAGCTCCCTCGTAGTCACCTGCAGCCTACCTTTTCCGCGCTCGTTTGACTTGCGCCTGGCACTGAGGCGAAGTCGGAATGCGCGTCTGAAAAGTGTCCCGTTTGTTGTGGTCGTAAAGAGACAGTTCTATATAAACGCCGAGTTATATTTGGCGATGTTTTAAAAAATTATTTTTATTTTTGGTATTTTATATGCTCTGTTGGTGGTTTGTGGAGTAGTAATAATCATAGTAATAATTCAGCAGAGGCAGGGATACATAGATCAGAAGGGGGGGAAATACATTAGTTCATTAGTTCCTACATTCATTAGTTTCACTGTGTTGTGCTTGGAAAACTGCAACATCACCAAGAAAAAGAAAACAATAAAAAAGAGAGAGAGAGAAATTAATAAATGTATAGGCATCGGCGAGTACTAGGTAAAAAAGTATCGTTACTCGTACTCGGTCCTTAAAAAAAAGGTATTGGCGCATCCCTACTATTTATCAAATCTAAACAGCTTGAATTCTTGTATCGTTGCAAAGCCTAAACTATATTATTGCCCAGCTCTAATCTATGGAAGCTTGTTTCCGCCACGGAAAAAAAAAAATACAAAAAGTGATTTTTTAATCTGACAATTCTGACTTTTTTTTCTTGCAATCACGAGTTTAGATCTCACAATTCTGACTTTTTTCACAGAATTGAGAATTTGGACTTATAACTCCAGGTATGAACTCTTTATCCAATTGGGGGGGAAAAAAGTCAGAATTTTGAGTTATAAACTTTATTTCAAGTGTGTGAATTTCAAGTTATAAAGAAGTTATAAACTCTGAATTGCGAAATAAAAACTCATAATTCTGTGAAGAAAATGTCAGAATATGTCAGAAATAAACTCTGAGATATGGTCTGTGATTTAAACTCACAATTGCAAGAAAAATATTCAGAGATAAGTTGCATTTACGTCTTTCTTTCTTTCATGGCGGGAACACACTTTCATACTAATCTGCTAAATGTGACTATAAGGCATGAAGATATTAAGATATTATAAACATTAAAGGGGTCATAAACTGCTTTTTTAAAATGTTATAATGTTCTCTGAGGTCCATTTATAATGTTACATAAAAAAAAACATCCTAATTTTAGAAGAAATAAGCTATATTCTATCCTGTTTTTGACTCTCTCTTTTCAAACATGTTTTGGTGGGCATGCTTCATTCAAGACTTTTAAGTAAATGCCCTGCTATGATTGGGTAACAGTTTTGCATATTCAAATAATTTTCAACATCCCCGCCCTTACACGTGTAGAATTGTTTGAAAACTTCCAATGCTGAAAAATATCTTGTTACATAGTAGCCAACAATGTGAAACATTTGTGCATATTAAATATAAGTCTTGGTTGTGGCAAATAAAGTTTAAGTACTTGGTCTTACCACAGTTATAATTGACAAAGGACGACTTACAGTGTTTCATGTAATCAGATTTATGAATGAATGTACTACTGTTTATCACATTGTCATTCTTATAGGCTATTCATACTTCAAAAGCAGTGTTCTCTACGTACTTTCTTCTGTATCCGATAATTCAGCCCCATAAATGCTAAAGCAAAGGAAAGAACAGCAAATCACAGCTATCACAACTATTTAGTTTGACTGCGGTGCTAAAGTATAAATACTCTAAAATGATCTGTAACAGACAAAGCAATAGTGACATGGTAAAAACACTGTTACTCACACTTGCGTGTTGCGACATACTGTCGGATCCAATGTAGTCGGCACTGCATCATCTTTTATTTTCAGTCTCTCTGAAAAGCCTGCGTCGAACTGTGTCTTGTTTAAAAACGAATCCGCAGTAAAAGGAAACGAACAAACTAACAGTGTCTTACTGACGTGATCTCACTGGAACTTTGTTAAAAATAAAGTCGATCCATGCTTTCTTAATGTTAGTTTCACATGGATGGCAATGCAATGCTTATTTTGTTGCTGGAGTAATCCTATGTTTGTGTCTCTCTCATATTTACTACTACATGGGCAGGGCTAAAGAGGCAATGGTATAGAAGTAGGCATTGATCTTCTTCTGCAGAGGCAGTGTTTCATCGCACTATGACGTGATAATGTGACAAAATCCATAAGGAGTCGTTTAAAAGCTGTTTTTGGACTAACAAGGAAGTTTTGAGTTCTGAAACTTTATTTTTATGTCAAAAGATCAAGGAAAATTTGATTTCTCAACTCATGACCCCTTTAACATCATGATTCTCTGTAAAGCTGTATTGTGAAAAGCGCTAAATAAATAAACTTATCTTGACTTAAGGAAAAAACCAAACTCACCCCCAAAGTAGCAGCCGTCATTCAGTTTCTTCTCTTTATTGTCATGAGTGATTACACTGACACAGCCATGCTGGATGAAGTACATCTTCCGACCGAGCGTCCCTTGACGGATGATCATATCACCCGGCTGAAAGACCTCGAAGCGTAACTTTGTGAGGAGCACTGTGACGAAATGAGGATCGGCATTTCCAAAAAGTGGCATGTTAGCCACCAGCCCACGGCAGTTATAATTCACTATCTCCTGCAGGTCAAACACACAAGACAAGATGGATTAGGCATACTAATCCATCCCAATTAGCACACATCAAGCAGTTTAGTTTTATAAGCTTAAGGAGTACATGGATTTGTTCTATTTGAGACATGCTAAGAGATAATAAAAAGGGATTATATTTGAGAAATGAATAGATAATAATGAGAGATATTGTGACATTTCAAAGTGAAACAGGATATTCAACTTGCATCCTTTATTACATTAAGCAACATGATTTAATATTAAACTTTTGGTAAAATTTTAGAAAGGCTACATTACCTACATTTTGGTCATGTTAATTTATGTAATTTAATTGACCATCATTTAATTTTTTATTTTAAGAAGTCTGCTTCGGACCAATCATAAAGTTCTTATGGAGATGACATGATTGCTCCTTGCTGTTTACAGTAAGCTTTTTAGTTTTTCTATGTAAATATGCACTAGATGGACATCTATGACCGTTGCGCCACGTCTCACAGCTTTTTCAACGTGTTGCGCTTGAGACCCAGCTTTCTTTTTCATTCATCAGCGTTGCGGCTCTGCATTTGGATACTATTATTTACCGGTATTTTGGTGCTGATGTGTAAATGGTCTCTTAACGGTAAAAAGCCAGAACACTGTTGCTTGTGTGAACAGTATATTTGTTTATTTACCGGTAAAGTCATTCTAGTAATTTTACGGTAATTTACCGGGATTGCTGTGTAAAACGGGCTAATGTCTAAATAGCTACATTGGCTATTGGTTAACAACGCACCAACGCAGCCTTGGTGATATCAACTAAAAAGGAAAGAAAAAGTATAAGAAAAACCTCTTTTAGTGGGTCACTGAGTTCTCCGAGGATATTTTCCTCATCAAACATCTTGCCCTGGAAGCGGTGCTCATAATAATCATGGATCCTCTGCCTCATGTCGGCCGGCAGCTTGTGGAAGGACATGTACTGTTCCACCTGCTTATACTGTAACAAACCCAACAACCAAATTATTGACAGAAGAAAAAAATTCAAAATGTCTCAAAACTGCTTCAAAATAATTACTGAACAACTAGTACCTTCTCTTGATACTGACGATGGGAAGCATCCAACGACTGGACCAGGTTGGTGGCATTGCCCAAGAACATGGCGTAGCAGGTGGCGCCAACAATCATGCTGATCATCGTAAGCCATACGTCAGTTGGTGACTCAGGAGCCTGAGCACCATACCCAATACAAAGCATGTGGCTCATGGACATAAAAAGGGCATAGGAGTATTGAATGTCCCAAGTGGAATTCTGACCGAGAAAAACAGATTGATAGTACGTAAATTTAAAGCAAAACTTAGGCTGTGTTCACACTTGGCAGATTTGGTTTAATTAAAACAAACTCTGGTGCAATTGCTCTGTTAGTGCGATTCATTTGACTACGTGTGAATGCTATCCGAACCCTGGGGCGCACCAAACAAGGGAATGGAGACCCACCTTTTCAGCGGGTCTCACTCACTTCCAAATGAACTCTTTTGTCTGAAATATGTGAAACACATCGCGGACAAAAGACATCTAAAAGAACCAAACACAGGATGTGATGTTACAAGGTGCGACCCTAAAAGGACAGAATGCTCAAGCATAGCTTGCTCTTCTCATCATTACAAGAGTTAAGAGTCAAGAGTTACATCGCCCTTTACTGTTCGATACAGGCATCTGTGTGCAACGGAAGAATTGTTGGAGCTGTTTTGACTTCTTTACATATTTGTGAGTTTTCAGCTGGTAAAAATACCACTATACAGTAGTGGCCAAAAGTGATGTACCTACATGTTGAATTAAACCATCAAAATATGAGGAAAATATTTTTTAAACATTTTAAATGGACATGACTTTTGTCCAAAACTGTATGTACGCACATACTTCAAGCTCATACAGCCCAGAACACAGCATTGTTCTGGATGTTTGGCAAAATATATACGTCATGAAAGTTGTTTTTTGTTTTGTATGTCTAGGTTCGGTCTTAAAAATGAAAGTGTGAACGCTAAAGCCCAAAGTATACTTCACTTTTTATGCGTACACGAGGGTCAGGGTACAGTGCGCGTGACGCAAATTTTGGGTCTCACATGTGCATTTAATTTTTTTTGCAGTAATTAGTTTATCTACAAGGTGGCAACCGTGCCCTGGGGGCGTCGAGCCACAAGGTAGCTGAATAAAAACTGCATAAACAGAACAGACCAGAACGCATGCAAGCTACAGCGATAATGGAGGCCTATATAGACGACAGATTTAGCAAAGAGGTTAGAAAAGTACCCTCATGTGTACAACTCTAGCATGAAAGAATACAAATATATTTACATGGGTTGTAACTCGTGGTGAGAGATTGCTCAAAACTGTATGTGCATTGAATGCCTGTGTATGCGTACAAGTCAAATAGAGTATATTTTGCAAGGCTGTGCATTCGACTGTGTGCGTACGCTAGTGTACGTGTAAAAAAAAAAGGGAACCAGGATTTAGGATCATTTTCTTTTTTGGTCCAAAATAACTGAACTACAAGTGTGAACACACTCTTATGGCTTTAGAACTTTATTTAGGGAGCAGAAGTGCATTTTCTGTTTCCTAACAAACTAGAGCATTTTGAGACATTACCCCAACAACCTCAAACATACCTAAACCTAAAACCTAAAACAACCTCATACCACCATGTTGTTTTTGGAGACCCAGCAGTTTGGTGGGAAGTCTTGCAACATAGGCACCATGAACTGCATGCAGCCATCCCAGTGACACAGCAGCAGCATCATTCCAATCAGATTCACTATGCGAACAACTGCACTTGCAAGGTCATAGGTCATATGGAAGATCTGTAAAAAAAAAAAAAAAAAAAAAAGTTTTTTAAAAGTGAGTGAGTGATAGATAGTAAAGTTAGAATAAGAACTGGTTGATGGCTGATAACTGTTAAATGGCAGGTTTTAAAATAAATAAAAAAGCACTAAAGACATAAATCAATTATTTTAAATGCCACGAGTGGATCAAGGCATCACAACATCATAATGTACAGTATGAAAATTGATATTTTATCCTGAGATCTACTAAAGATTAAATTATTTTTAGTTTTAAGTCAGAATTGGCACATTTCCTGCAAAAATATTTCCTTCTTTGCTTGATTTCATCTATTCATTTCTCTTCCTGTTGCTTTACTCACCTCTTCCCACTGATGAATGTAGCGTATTAATCTGGACAAGCGCAACAATCTGAGCAGGCTGAGGATCTTGGTGAAGCGGACGATGCGCAGTGCCCTGGCGGTGCGGTACACCTCTGCTGACTCAAGCCGGGCCTCTATATCCACCACCAGGAAGATGTAGTCCACCGGAATAGAGGAGATGAAGTCTATCATAAACCAGCCTCGCAGGTAACGCCGACTGATCACTTGCGGGTCCAGGATGATTTGGGAGTTGTCACCTTCCATAATGCCGGTACGAAAGTTAAAGACGAGGTCAGCCAGGAAGAGGGTGTCAGAGGCCACGTTGAAGGTGATCCACGGCAGCGTGTTTTGATCCTCAAAGAAGGTGATACCCCATGGCAGAATGACAAGGTTGCCCATCATCAGGCAAAGCATAACCAAGTCCCAATAGAACCTGTGTGTGAAGATGTATTGATGTAAGGAACGAAGAATGGATTCTGTCTAGAATATAAATATTACAATTCATAACTACAACCAACCATTCAATTCAAATTAAAGGATGCACCAATATAACAACAACCGATAAGCTGACAATTATTTTCATGTTATGGCCAATAACTAATATTAAAAGTCTGCAATATTTCATCTAAATAAATTAAAAATGAAACACTAAAAACTAAAATCTATAGTTTGGACTGGACGTAAAAATGCTACAAGTGAAAATAGGCATCACAACATTATATTGTACAGTAAGAAAAGATTATATTTAACAGTGTTATTAAATTATTAGTGTTTTTAGAGATTAAAGAGAAAATGAAAATTATCCCATGATGTACTCACCCTCAAGCCATAGGTGTATATGACTAGCTTCTTTCAGACGAACACAATCGGAGATATATTTAAAAATATCTTTGCTTCTCCGAGCTTTATAATGGTTGTGAACGGGGGGGCCACATTTTGAAGCCAAAAAAATACATCCATTCATCCATCCATCATAAAAGTAATCCATGTGGCTCCAAGGGGTTAATAAAGGCTTTTACAGAAGCGCAGAGGATAGAGCAAAACAAAACACCGGTCATGAATTAGAAGTCTAAAACATGAAATTCTTAAAGAGAAGAGGAGCTTGAGTTTGTTGCACAGCCCTATTTGTTTAAAACGCGAGAGGTGTCTAAGCTTATGATACTCCTACATCCTACGTCATACATTGTGTCAGGGGTTACTCTTGTGGCGCAAGTCGACTTGCGCAGTATGCGTACAGTTGTCCATATTTTTCTTACAAAAACGCATCGCTTCACTTCAAAAGGCCTTAATTAACCCACTGGAGCTGTATGGATTATTTTTTATAATGGATGGATGCATTTCTTTGGGCTTTTATTGGCTACCATTAAAAAGCTTGGTAGAGCCAGGATATTTTTAAATATATCTCAGATTGTGTCCATCTGAAAGAAGATAGTCATATACACCTAGGATGGCTTGCGGGTGAGTAAATCATGGGATAATTTTTTGAGTGAACTATCCCTTGAACTTAAATGAGCATTAGATGACAGTAATGGTAATCTAAACGTAAAAATAAAGGAAAAGAGCAAACAATTAGGTATCATTATCATTATATCATTATAATTAAATATTTAATATCAGTCAGACATAAAATATCATATATCATACATTCCTAATCCAAACGCTAATAATTTTGCTCTCATTTTTAGTAGCTTATGTTGCCTCTAAACTAAACAAAACTTAGGTTACAAAAATTATATTAAAAAATAAAGTGGACAAAAAAACAGTGCAGTATTTCCTTGTGGTTTAAAGGTCTAGGCTGGTAACCTAAAGGTTGCTAGTTTGAAGCTGCTAGATCAGAGTCCTTCAGGGTGCTATACGGTGACTGTCTCTGTAACTTAATAAGTCGCCGTCCTATGGTGACGTCCTATGGTGACATCCCATGTTTCGTGGAAAAAAAATTCAACCAGCCCCAGACATTTGCAGATGAATAAAAGATTATTTTCTAAGAAACAAATATTTGACTCTGTAAAGCACACCTGGTAATCTATAATGGACAAAAAGTTGAATTCAAAACTACAAGTACAAAATGAGCCATTTATTCAAATAAGTATCTACACTCTTAGAAAAAAAAACCACTGAACCTTTACATGGAACCCTAGGGTTCTTGACTCCGCTTTAAAGAATGCTTTATGCCAAAACGACTGGAACCCCTGAATAGTTCTACAGTATGCCTAACAGAACCCTTTAAGGTTTTATATAAAACCTTTTCTTCTAAGAGTAAATACGACCTTGAGCAAACAGGCAAATTATGTCAATTACACTTGTTGCAAAGCATTCCTCTCCATGTTAATTACTAAAGTGGTAATGGAGAGTCGTGAACATACTGTATGTGACTTTTTAAACTGGATATGCAGTCTTTTAAGCACAACGTACATGTGCTCTGTGGTTTGAAGTTTCCACATGTGGTCATATTTTCCAAAGCAGGGTCAGTCACCTGGAATGTAGTACTTCAATATGTTTTTTAAAAGTCAAATATATTTTAATATCTCATGGTTGTCATTCGACTCGTGTGAGAATGAAAGTGACAGTGAACAAATCTGAGGTTGTTTTATCAGTATCAGACAATTCCAGTGATGACAACTATTGACATGAGCTCTAGGTAGGTTTGCACTATAACATGGCACTTAAAGATTTTATCAAAAGTCATCCACTATATGATATTTTTTGAGTAAAATTAAGAAGGGAATATAAAAACATGCTAAAAATCTGATTAAAAATCTATTGACAGTGATTAGGCCTGTCAAGATAACTACTTTTTGTTGTGTAATATATTGTTCCAGAAATAATTGCGATAAACAATATTATTGTCATTTCAAGACTGAATATATAATCATAATATAACAGCATAATAATGCAAGCAGACCTACACACGTTCAAAAGACAACAACCATTTAATTCTTTAGATCATGGAAATGAAGGATCAAAAAAATGTAATATCCTAAATAAAAAACTTGAATAAATGGTAAATATTTTCTAAAAAAAATTGCAAAGTAACAAGTAAAAAAAAAAAAAAAAAAAAACTGCAAATGCACAAAAGGCACTATGGAGATTTTCCAATTACAGATTTTTATTCTATTGTTGAAAACACAAACCCTACTAAGCAGTCAGATGTCCGTAAGAAACAAAGGCACGGATGCCTCAAGGCCATATCTGCTGCTAAAATTATTTTTCTAGAGCCATGTTTTTTAAAAGTTAAACTTCTTTTAACTTAAGTGCCACATGATGCAGCACATGTGATGCTGCAAAAGATGTGAGCACAACGCTCAAACAATGAAATCAAGAGCTTTTGGACTTGTTCTTTCAAACTGTCTGTAGTTGTCAGCAAAACACTATAACGCCTCAAATAACGCCTTTTTTCACCCGTTAATGACTGCTCTGTGTAGGAACAGCATGATTGGCAAAATGTTGGTGACATTCATTGTCATGTAAACATAATGACCGATATATTGCGTCACCAAAAATTATTGAGGTCATGTACATATATTGCGCGATAAGTCGATATATTGATTATTGCAACAGGCCTAGACAGCATTGCCAATGGATTAAAAAAAAAAAAATCAGTGAATGAGTAAATGAGGTTCGGCTTAGTCATCCTATTAACCATTAAATTGTATTATATCACTCTACATATCAGTACTGCCATCAACCACTGAAAAACACAAAAACTAGTCTTGTAGTTTTGTTGGTGATTCAGTCGTATCATGACCTTTTAACCTCCATATTTTCCCCTGTTAAAGTGTCCCAGTTTAAAAATGAATGTTGAATGTTATCAGTAAGTATAGAGTTGAAGTAATTAACAACAATGTTATCAGTAACTGGGCCTGGAAATTAAAGATGCATTTGATCTGTTGATAAAACAGGAGTAATTCAAAGGGCTCAATGGTTTGTTTTTCTGTAGCTAAAAGGAAGATTTTGGCACATTAAACAAATTATAGTAAAAAAACAAAAAACAAAAAAACAGTAATGTAACTGGTGATTCTGGTGTCTCATTAAATTGGATTAATGATTCAAAATGTTAGTTTTGATCTCCTTATACACACATTTTTATCTTTGGACTCTCTTTGTGTATGAAACAGGTGTGGAGACTGAGTTCCTATTAGCGATCATGTCTTGCTTTCTGAAAACACAATCCGTTTATCCTTTGACATCTTGCTGCTTTCTCTGAGTACGTGTTTCAGACAAAGAACATTAACCTGACACTCTGTAACCGAGTGGGTCCCTCCAGCCCATCCTTCAACAATGATACCTTCCTGGCTAATGGTAACTCTATAAGGGAAAGCGCTGTAACTGACCTGTGTAGCATTGTGCTTTACTGTGGTGATTGAAAGGTACGTGCTTTTAGGACCTGATTTGTGGCATAAGTGCTTGTTGACATTGTATGATTATTGATAGCAATGAAAGTTAAGTTGAATTGCGAGGTGTTTTCACACATCACCGCTTTTCACTGTTGTTATACACTGATGAGCCAAAACATTATGACCACATGCCTAATATGCTGTTGGTCTTCCTTGTGCTGCCAAGACAGCATCGACCTGCCGAGGCATGGACTCTATAAGACCCCGAAGGTGTCCTGTGGTATCAACACATTAACAACAGATCCTTCAAGTCCTGTAGGTTGCAAGGTGGAGCTGCCATGGATTGAACTCGGTGCAGCACATCCCACAGATGCTTAACTGGACTGACATCTGGAGAATTTAGAGGCCAAAGCAACATCTTGAACTCTTCATCATGTTTTCTCAAACCATTCCTGAACAATGTGTGCAGTGTGGCAAGGTGCTTTATCCTGGTGAAAGAGGCTATTTCCACTAGGGAACACCACTGTCATGAAGAGGTGTACCTAGTCTGCAACAATGTTTAGGTAGGTGGCACATATTAAATTTACACCCACATGAATGGCTGGACCCAGGGTTTCCCAGCAGAACATTCACAGAGCATCACACTCCCTCCACTTGCTTGTTGTCGTCCCATAGTGCATCCAGGTGTCATCCCTTGCCCAGGTAAACAACGCACGTTGTAAAAGACCTTTTTTGTAAAAGCGTCCTTCTTCCACTGCTCCAAGGTCCAGTTCCGACACTCACGTGCCAGTGCCCTGTCTGCAAAGTCCTTTTCATGTAAAGTCTGTTCACTTGGCGGACATATTTACAACGCCTCCGGGCAGCTATTTTGGCCATCCAAGACCAAGTCCTATCTACTTGAATGGGGGAATCCTAAAATCTCAAAAACTGCTTGGCGAACTTACAATTAAATAACATATTTCAAATCAGCAACATTATGAACTGTGCCATAAATGTTGTTTCTTAGGCTCAAATAGCGATAAATAGCTTATTTTTCAAGCTAGATGAGCCAATGCGCATGTGCAGTCCTAAGCCTGAGACTCGGGTTTCAGTTGGTATCAGCGATTGGCTCTTTTACTTAGAAGGTGGAATGTATTCCCCCATATTGCGTGTTGCAGTTTCTCCCATTGATAACTAATAGGAGTAAACTGTCTTTCTATATCTATAGTATTTGCCTGTCGGTGGAAAGGGGTCATATGCACTGTGTTGTAACATATTCCTCCTATAACCATCATTACAATTTTGTATGACTTGTGCCACAGTGGCATTGTAAGAGATGATCAACGATATTCGCATGATATTTGACTGGTCGTAATGTTTTAGCTCATCAGTGTATATTAACCATCCTAACAAAAATAAATGTTACAATTTTTTACACTAAAGAAAATGTGAGTGGTTTTTGGTTTTGAAAAAGTCGTCCATATGATGAACAAGTCAAAATAGTCCACCCTCAAGTCTCTATTGTCTCTATAAGTCCGATCACTATAATGAACATCACGCCACTCTTCAACAAGTTCTGAGCACCAAAACATAACACTTTTTGTATTTCAGAAAAGTTCTATGCAAATTATCCTCTATTCTTACATTTGAATTATTTACAATTATGTGCTTCACCTCATGTTTTCTATGAGAAACATACACTGAGCAGTATTGTTATCATTAACTAAAAATATAATAGAAAAAAAAACATTTATGTTAACTGAAATAAGACAGTATTTCTAATTTTCATGACTAAAACTAAAAAAAAAAAACAATAAAAATGACAAAAACACTAAATTAAAATTTTACAAAAATTAAAATGAAAATATAAAAATATAAAAAAATATTAATATCAAATTTAAATGTGTACTATAATATTATATTAATGATATAAACAAAACTGACTACATCAGTAGAACTCATAAGATGAAAAAACACATAGAAACCTCAACGAATGGTACATGAAACACGACATGGGTAACAATCAACCGGTCATTTTAACTAATTCGTCCTGATATCACAAGATAACAAGCTCCAAGAATTAGCAGCAAAATCAACAGCAGCTGTGCAAATAAAACTAGTAAAATTATTCACGCCCCAGTGCATGCTGGGAAGAGGACAAACGGGTCAGAACCACTAAGCAGTTTTTAAGAGTAAGCATATTTGAACTGGAAAAAATACAACTCTTTTGCTATGGCTTTTGATTAGAAAGTCAAACCAAAAAATTTTTTAAACAAAAAAGAACTGTCTTGAGAATATTAAGTGAACTTAAAAAAAGAAACTACTAAAATCAAGTGAACCTGGTCATTTACTTGATCTAAAAATGATTATTACAGTCACAACAACACTTTCCTTGTTTCTGCCAAGTCATATTTTCCCCTTCCCCTGAGTCACTCACCTGAAGTCACTATATGGATGTATAATCCACACCCCAAATGACTTGACCCTTTGTTGCTCAGCTGCGACACCCTTCGCACTCCCAAACATTCGCAGTGAGAACTTGTTGACCCCTGGCTGCAGCAAGGAGCTGAACTGTCTCTGGAGAAAAGTGGATTGGTCAGGGAAGATACCTTCCTCTGATTCAGATAGCAGAGGGGCTCCCGCAGGCCCCCTTGACTCTTCCATGGCTTTTTCAAGGCGAGGTGGAGTGGATGCGGTCACGGTGGTGGTTGCTGTTGTGCCATCTAACCCTGCAGTCACCTCAAGAGACTTTGAGCTGGGACTGGCCCCTGTGTCTGTCCGTTCCTGTTGGTGGTTCGAAACGGACAGCAGCCTTCGGCTCACATCCTCTCCTCCTCGCAATAAAGTCCTCGAAGAGGACCGCCAGTTGGTTAGGGAGAAGCCACCTCTGGAGCGGAGCGTCGAGTCACCATTTGAAGCAGGAGGCTGTCCATCAGCATCCATAATTCAGATCTGATGTTAATGCAGGTTCAGGCTGATGACTAATTTGGCAGATGAATTGAGCAGAATCTCAAGAACAGAATGAGGACATCATACTTTCCAAATACAGAATCCTTTTGTACTTGTAAAACATGTAAGGTTTACTCACAAAACCTCAAGCTTTCAATATGAAAAGGTCTAAATGTGATTTTAACACTTCTTAATACTCATAACTTAACTGCTTTTTGAATTAATTAAGTTTTGTCCTTTCTCAACTAATGTATGTTGAGACAAAGCAATACAGGTCTCAACTAGCAATTTCAAACATGTATATTTACTGTATTTGCTGTAAGTTTACCAGTACAAACGGACTCTTGCGTGATCCAAATACTTCCAAGGAGAATCCAGACGTTTCTCACTGCGTAATTCATCCGCCCTTGGAAAGTTCCTCTGGGAATAAGTGCAATGATTGTCAATATTATTCCCCTGTATCAACTTTCCAAACATATAACATCTCGCGCGCTGGCAAAACCTCCTCAGAATGAGCGCGCAGGTTGTCTTGTCATCAAATCACGCGTCAGTTATTACATAAAGAACGGGCTGAAACCCACAGAGGTTTGAGTATAATCGGCTTCTTGATAGCAGGCGCTGTCTTTATCTCCCTCTCTGCTGACACCTACGTGTTATCTGTTCAACAAGCTGTCTGGATGAACAGGTAGGGGACAGAGCGTCACACCTCATAGGCCCAGCTGGGGAGGAAATGGGCGGGGCCAACCTGTGCTAGAGGACACGGGAATACGCTGGAGGCTCACAGGTGTATTTACCTGAGGCTGGTGTGATCTTTAGAAATATGTTCTACGTGTGTGCATAAATATACTGTATGTTTAAGAGATAAATACATTTATTTATTCATTCATCCATTGATTATTTAAAACTTTATACAATTTTAGAATATGCTATAGCCTATATATTATATATATAATATATATTTTACATTTTCATTAGCAGTAAATTAATTTCATTAGCAGTAAATTTATGTATTTATTATTTACTTAAAATATATTATACATTTTTATCTATTTTCTATTAAACAATTTGTCATATATAGTGGTTTTGTTTGTTGGTTTCAAACATGTAATTCAAAGCCCTCTTAAATTTGAATAATTTTGTGAGTTTCATCCTCCAAATTATATTTTAATATCATACTGGTAAAAAATACACAAGCATATATTCAGACAAGTATTTTTCCATGAATGTCATCACATTTTATTGGGGTAGGTTGTCATGTTAGCATATGTTGTAACTTTCTAAATTGGTCTTTTTAACCCAAACAATTAATGGTTGGATATTTTTGCATGTCACCTTTTCCATTCTTAAAGTTTCATAGATTGTTTTACCGTTTAATTTTTGCTTAAGTTTTATTGATTGATTTACTGTTTAATTTAGCTGAAAATTATGTAGCCTGCAGCAATGGGGAAGGTTACTTTTAAAAGTAATGCGTTACAATGTTGCATTACTCCCCAAAAAAGTAAATAACTGCGTTACTTATTTACTTGTTACGGAAAGTAATTAGTTTTGTATAACTTTTGCTCACCTGGGCTGGTCTTGCTTGTTTGTTTTTTTAATAACAACAACAAAAAACAGACGTTCAAATTTTTTGTCAATTTTTGCTCTTTCACACCAAAAGTGTAATGAATAAGCCTCAGGATTAAAGGGTTAGTTCACCCAAAAATGAAATTTCTGTTATTAATTACTAACACTCATGTCGTTCCACACCCGTAAGAACTTTGTTCATCTTCAGAACACAAAAGATATTTCTGATGAAATCCAAGAGATTTTTTTATCTCCCATAGAAAGCAACGGAATTACCACAATCAAGGTCCAGAAAAGTAGTAAAGACATCATTAAAATAGAAACGTGACTAAAGTGGTTCAACCTTAATGTTATAAAGCAACAAGAAAACTTTTTGTGCGCAAAACAAAACAAAAATAACAAATTTATTCAACAATTTCCTCTCTACCCGGTCAGTCTCCTACACTGTTTAACTGTATTTTGACTCCAGAGTGAAAAACAATGGAAATACATCTTAGTAACTGACTTAAAGTAAACTTAAAATTTACTAGAAAAAGTGTGATAACTAACCCCAGCATTGTGTGTCCAGGTTTGGTTTATTCTTGCACAGTGTCATGCAGTGCCTATCATTGCTCATATCAGGTCTTCAGTAAATCCAGTGTCTCCTATGGTATCTTGTTTCGACAACTGTCAATCCTTTAAAGTGCTGAGTATCGTGTTCCTGAGTCCAAGTTTAAGTGAGATGCTTTACCTTTGGCGAGCGAGAGAAGGACAAAGAAAATTATTAAAGACACAGCCTTTGCTGTACACAGTCTTTCTACAAACAGGTGGGGAACATGGCCAAATGTGCTGGATCATATCCTTCAATGCTCTGTACTGTGATAATGTTGTGTTGTTTATCTGTAGCCACTAATTCAATTGTCTTATACATAAACACAGCACCAGGTATTCATTATTTGACAAATACCATTTTGATCCTTGTGTTCACACATGTGACCTGACAATGTTGCAAAATTCAGGTAAATAAAGAAAATTATCTGCAAAATGTTAAAATGTTGATCATCTTTATTGGAAAAATGTAAGTAAAGAAATATAAGTTGCATAAGTTCAGTTGTTTACCAGCAGTTAAAGTGTCAGTGCAGTTTGAGAAACAAAAGGAGTTCAGTTGTTTTTTGAAGTTACTGTACATCCTCACTGAACTGGAGCATTCAGAAGGAAATAAATGAGTTACAGAAACATGGAGAAAATACATATGAATTGCACATATGAGTCTGAGATCACCAGTAAAAATTCTTCTGACTTACAATTCAAATTTATTTTCAAATTTTAGTTAAAGTGACTTAAAGTTAATAATGTTTAAAATATATTAAAGGGATAGTTCAGCCAAAAATCATTTACTCCCCCTCAAGTAGTTCCAAACCTGTATGAATTTCTTTCTTCTGCAGAACACAAAGGAAGATATTTGGAAGAATTTCAGTAGCCAAACAGATCTCGGCCCCCATTTACTACCATTGTGGGGTAGAATTTTCATTTTTGGGTGAACTATCCCTTCATATATCATTAAAAAAATGTAATCCTAAAAAACGTTTTATTTATTTTATTTATATTTTATAATTTAGTTATTGTTAAATGATTTACAATGATGTCTCATGACCTATAATAATCATGATTTATCATAATCATATTATGTTCCTGAAATGCAGCATATGCAGGTCATAATTCACCTCAGATAGTATTATTATTATTATTGTTATTACCAGCATTTTCAAGTAAATTCTTCTTGGTAACCAAGAAATAAAATGGATAAGGATAGTCAGATGTCACACCATCAGAGTCATTTAAATGTTTTCCTTCTCTGTCGTCACATGACTTTACATGGATCTGCACTTGATGATGATGTTACGGAGGTTTGTGCTCCACTCATGCTCAGACTGAGCCCTTGGAAGGCGCCAAAAAGAGAGTTGTCATTTTTGGTGGCGGTCTTGCTTTTTAGGTTTGCCCTCTGAACCGGTGTCTGAAAAATACACATATACTAAAAGTTAGCCACTGTATTATGCTGTTCCAGCAAATATAACTTTTAAAGTGGCGAACGTACCTTTGTAAGGCGGTGTGGACTTCTATGATGTGTCCTCATTGCGGCTCTTTCTGCGTTCTTCTGCGCAAACTTGACTTGCCTCAATTTCCTGTTCAGAATATAAACAATTACGATTTAAATTGAGCAATAAAGATCAGCTATTAGACATCAGCTATTAAAATGTCTAATAATTTTATAAGAATACTTCTTCTTTTTTTTACCTTTCCCTGTGCAGTTCTGCCTGGTAAGTCCTTAACCAGGATGAATCATGTCCTGTCTGACCGTAGCAGCAGGGGGCGCTCTTCCTGCGGACGTTCTTGCCTTTCCGGCTAAATCCATCCTTGTTCCCCGTCACGCAGCTGGTCAGCTGTCGGAGAGGAGCACCCAGAGATCTCTTCACCACGGCATCCATCTTATCTTAAGCTTGTTAATGAACGTGAATATCTTTGAGTCTTTATCAAACTCGGTGATACTGACGTTCAAGAGTCAAAATTACTGATATTTCAGTAAGGAAGTGTATTCCAGATTTTCCAGTTTCATATGACCAAGTTTAATAAATAAATGTAAGTATAGGCTGCATTAACACCTAGCGGGGAAAAAAACACATAGACCAGTCAGTTTTGTAGAAAACAACACTGCAAAATTACAAAAACATCGTGGCACTATAGAAATATAGTAAAGTGTTTATAAAGTGTTTGCACTTTTATTCTCTGTAACATTACCTTTATTTAAATTGGCATTATTTATATGGAAAATTGCCTTATATGTATGATTTTAAAAGAACTATGTGTTAAAATGTATTTTAAATTCACAAAATTTCACAATATTACTGTATTTTAAATCAGCGTAAGATACTTTTTTTAAACATTTAAAAATCTTACTGACCCCAAACCTTTGAACATATACTTGTGCAAAAATACTAATTACACGTGATAATCACTCATTCTACTATACCTACATTATACAAATATGCATTTTATTCAAATTCCTTCCTTAGGTCAAATACATTGAACTTCTAAACAAAAAATGTAATAAATAATAGCCTAAAAATAATAAATAAAATACTATGATATAAATAAAACAATACAATAAACTCTTAAATTCTTCATGTAGAACATAATGGCAGAAAAACATTTAGCATGAAGGTTTAACATACCTGATTTCTGGTGAAACACTTCAGATGTACATAATTTGATCTAAGGAACCTGAGGTCCAAACTCATCTGCTAGCTTTCCAAAAGTCTTGTTGAGCTACATGTTTTTAAACCCTCCCTGCATCTGTCCCCAGCTAATTCTCAAATGACGTAATTGTTTATAATCACATTAGTGATGGCGGGAGTTTCACAGCCACGTGAGAGAGAAGAAACCACTAATACGTTGCTGCTAATATCAGTTAAATCACAAATATGTGTAAGCATCAATATGGTGAAGCTGACCAACTATGGCTTTTTTTAAACTTACAGAAAAATAGACTTAAAGATAAATACCTGTTGTATGATCACTGATCTTAACCGATTAAGGGAGGGAATTAAGGAGGGAAAACAGATTGAGGAGGTTTATAGACAACGAACATGTGAATGAAGTCAGTGTTGAAAGAATGACGCAACGAAAAGTCATTTTTAACATCAACAGCTGTTACACTACTCAGTTTCTAGTTCATTCACAAATTGACACTAAAGTAATTCCTTCAGTAATTCAAAATGATTCATGCTTCTTCTTCTTAATCATTATATATAGCATATTTGGGCCAAGTATAACATTTTGTCCACTGCTTTACAAATGTAATCCATGAAAAATTCTAGGTGAACATTATTGTTGCTAGTCATTAGGTGGAATTAAAAAGTTCACTTTTTGTGCACACTCTGTAACAAATACTGTATTAAGGTTGCATTTTGTGTATGTTATTGTCTGTTTTTTTTATTTGGCAATAGATCTGAAATCACTGAATCACTCTATTAGATTATGTCTGAGTGATGCTTTCTAAATAAAGATTTTTGGCTGGTCAGAGAAAAGGTGCTTGTAAAAGAGCTTTACTGTGCTTGCCTATACACTTAGCCGTAGTCTTTAAATCTTTTGGCCATGAATGATGAAAAGCGAGCCAATAAAAAAAATTCTCTGAAACACAGACAGGCTACAGGCATTTGTCTCCACACTCTACAGAGTGAAGATGCGGGAAAGCTTCTTTCCCTCCTGTCCATCCTTCACATTTGTTTCTTCTCCCCCACTTCCTTCCCTTTACCCATTCTTCCCTTCACTCAGTTCACTTAGTGATTGTTTTTTCAATACAAGTGAATTAACGGTTTGGTATCATTTGAAATGGTGAAATGACTGGTACAGTGGTCTCATCCCCACAGAAGTAAACCACAAGGTAATGAAAGTTTTAAGAGTTTAGAGATACGTTGACTACTGTGGGTGTGCCTTTTCACAGGATCTCCATCAAATTACACCTTTCCCTAACAAGGTGCGAACTCCCTAGGTCTATGACCCTAGTCAATGCAAATTCCAATTGTTAGTTCATGCCTCCATTTGGAGGATGTTTTGTCTTGGTCTTGGGAGTATTTTAAAAAGTGAATGAAGTGACGTGTAGCCAAGTATGGTATCCCATACACCTTTAGCAGTGAGTAATAAACACACACACACACACCGTGGGTAAACATTTTTGCTGCGGCGCCCAGTGAGTGATTGGGGGTTAGGTGCCTTGCTCAAGGGCACCTCAGTTGTGGGTAATGAGAGTGGAAGAGAGTGCTGTTCATTCACTTCCCCCACCTACATTTCCTGCCGGTACTGAAACTCGAACCCACAACATTAAGGTTACAAGTCCGACTCTCTAACCATTAGGCCACAACTCCCCCAAAAACTACAGGAAGGCGAAGATGATCCAGAGAAAGAAATGTTGCAAACGGCTCAGGGCTATATTGTAGCCAGATAAGCCCGTAATGCTACGTGTCTTCCAGACATTTTGTATTGATTGTCTTTAAATCTATTATGTAATTGGCATGATACATTTACCTGACTAATAATAAATTGTTACATTTGATTTTATTCTGACTTACTCTGAAATTATTAGAATTCTAGTAGATTACGTTGTATCCAATGTTAACGTAAATCTGCGTTCAGGTTAGTAACGGACTAAAATCCAGTTTTGAGTGGAGCATAGGGCACGCCAACTGAGATTTTAGAGCTCCCGCTAACACTTGGCACTGGTTCAAGTGTACTTAGACTATAAAGGCTTAAAGGGGAATTTTGGTTTAGGACAACAAAATGTTGATCAACCAACCTAAATAGGGTAAACATCTGTTTAATGTAATGTTACTCCAGCTAAATGGGTGTACATGGGAAAACATGACCAAACCAAATCTACCATCAGAGAAAGTAATATTGGTTGGCTTATATCTGTAGTAGTGGTCATGACCTCTGACTAGACTAGAGATAGTGTTGCTTTATTGAAGTGTATACAGATCTACGGCGACTAAACAAAATACTTTTAGAGAGAGCAAGTGGAGCGGCCATCTAAATTACCTCTGTCTTGTGACCAAGACTGGCGAGTTTGTGGCAGTGGGATCTGCATAAAAGAACGGCCGGTGTGAGACCCTGAGTGACAATCAAATGTCGAGATAAATTATTATATAAATGACCAATAATCGGTGCTCTAACCTAAAATTCGAGGTTGTGATAAAATGGAGTCTGATTAAAGTTTAGTCGGCATTAAATTACTTTGCGCACCAAAAAGACTGCGTAGGAAACCTTCAGCCACACAATTGGATACCGTCGTTGGGACAATTGGGTGGACATTACAGTTTTTAGTACTAATTGCCTAAAAACATTGCATGTTATGTATCCAGAATATATAAACTGTTAGAAAAAAAAAAAGTTCAGTGTGATTTCTTTCTTGGGTTCTTGACTTAAAAAGGTTCTTTAAAATAAGGAGAGATGACTTAAACCTGACAAAAATGTTCTCACTGAAACCCATGAAACTGCAATTTTTAACCCCAGGGCCATTTAATTAAAAACATGCAGTCTTTGTTAATATGCTTTCATTCTGTTGGCAAGGCTTAAAAATTTTTGGAGTTTTTTTTTTTTTTTTTTACTAGATGGTGCCATTTTCTCAGAGCAAATGCTCACTTTATTCCTGTTTTCTGCATATTATAGAGCCAATTGGATAAATTATGCAGCTATAATTGTGTGGGTGTGTTGGTATGGATATTAGGGTGTGGTTTGTACGTTTGTAATAAAAAATTGTGTGTGCGTGTAATATTTGAGAGAGAAAAACTCATCACAAATCCAACCGCTGTGTGTACCAGCGGAGCTTTGTATCTAATGGGGAAAATTTGGTACTGTGCCCAAACAAAATCTTACTGAATGCTCATTTTTTGAGATATAAAACTTAAATTTGGAACACAACTGGTTTAGATTTTCTAGCAGTTTCTGAGTTTAACTTGTTTTATTAAATACATATTTTACATAAAATATTGTTCATTTAAACCTCTATACTTCTGCCAATATTCTGCCCAGGGTCTTCTTTAAAATGAGACCAAACTTAAGTCTGTGCTCCCAAGCTTCAAATTTTTATGACAGTTTTTTAACACTGACATTTTTGTCCTCTAAGGACCTCAGAATAACTTTTTTTAATTGACGCACAAGGGTTAAATGATTGCATAACACTTTAATGTTTAACAGGTCATTCCAATTGTTTACAAGCTGTTTAATTAATAAAATTGAATAAAAATGATCCCATGATGGGAACACCTAAAACGCTCTATATATGAATTGCCTGACAGTGTCGTGAAAATGCCTTTTAGTCAAGAAGTGCCAAAAATTAAGACTTCACTGCAACAAACAACAATGCCGAGACACCAACTGACCATCTAACAATTACACTCGTAACTCTCATTTTCATACCGTTTTTGACCAATGACCTTATGTGTTTGCCACCACTTTTCATCTTCAGACAGTCTGCCCAATAAGTTTTTTAGCCATTGGGTCATTTCCAACTATTTTAATTAGCTCATCTACAGTTATCAAATCTTTTAGCTTCTCCTTAATAGTGGCATGGCCTGTTTTGGAACATTTATCTTATGTTAAAGGCCAGAGAAAAGATTATTATTATGCAGCTGCAAGTTCAGCTATGGTGAGACCTACAGTGTTATTTTGCAGGCTTGTTACCCATATCTTGAAGGCCAAAAGACCAGCTTACTATCTTACTGCAAGTTTAGCTAAAGGGAGACATACAGTGTAAATCACAGAGGCCATATATATATTCTGCAAATATATTCAAAATGTCTAATAAAGAATAATACAACAGAAGTTCTATATAGAACCTTTTCGCATGTGTGTAGAACTACTACAACCTTAATTCAGTTGAACAAAGATGTAAAAATTGAAAGAGTGAAGGCTCTTAAGGACTTAAACTACTGTGTGACTAAGCAGCTAAAACATTACATATTCCAAATATTATTCTCAAAAATTAAGGCATTCTGGTTAAGAATCTATGTTAGTCTTAAAGTGAAAACAGTTAAATATATGCTTTAAATCCATTTAAAATAAAATATTGCATGGGGGGGGGGGGGGGGGGGGAATGTTAAGATATAAAACTTAAAGAGCTTCAAACTATTTCTGAGGGATGTGATTATTGAAGACCACAGAAAGCTGTAATTTCTACATTTTCTGTCTTTCCTTAGCTGTAAAGGATGATTATGGCAGAAGAGTTTTTTATAGCATTAAACTATAATGCACTGCACTAATGCCCAATTAAGTGCCAAACGTTTAATTCATATCAGCATAGAATATTGTATGCACACATACAGTCGATATAGAAATGACTTGACAATAATTTGATTGTAAAAACATTTTGCCTGAAAAGCCACTGTGAAAACATTCACAGCAAGCAAGCAGACAGGCTCTTTATTCTATAGTCACAACATGTTTATTCATATTTACACATTTATAGTCAAATCCATACAAACACACAAAAGGAGACGTCCGGTTAACTAAATAAATACTGTAAACATGTTGAGGGACACAAATCACCAGAACACTGCTGCTCTGGTACTTGGTTTAAATTGAACTGAATACAAACAGTGTCGCAATGCATTTGCGATTATCAGCTAAGGGCTAAAATGCACAAAACGTATTCGCCCGATAAATAATTATATTGTAACAGTGATGCTTGTTTGTCAGTTATTTTCCAAAATGGAGTGTTACATTAATGTTTTTTTCCCACCACTTATGGCTGTCCACAAAAACCATTAGCCACAATTGGCTGGAAGAACTGAACTTGGAAGGGGATATTAACTCAACAACCCTCCAAAAGTCCAATCAAGCATCTTTTAGATGTCCCAAGTTCCTCACATTCTCCTGCTGCACATGGAGCGGTTCTCACATTATGGGAAGATGATCGAGAAATCATATGCTGTGCACCTGCTTCATTAGGTTCTCTTGCACTATAAAACTTTAATCAATGTCAGTTCAGCTGCACAACTCTCTTGGCATGCGAGTCCTCGAGTTTTTTTTGGCGTAAGACAGACGTTTGGTTGAAGATGAATATCATTGTCACCGACTGATGTCACGGTTTCCCTCCCAGCTCTTGCCTGCGCTCTGGTCAGCGCTGCTGATGGTGCTCTGAAAGAAAGGATGCCTCAGGGCTGAAGCGAGAGTGAGGCGCTTCGTCGGCTCATACTCGAGCATGGCCTCGATCAGATCGAACAGCTGATGATGCTCTTCAGCTTCAGATAGAAGATATCTCTGTGAGAGAGAGAGTATGAAGATTATTGTATAGTACATTAACATATGGCTGCATAAACATAAAATACATTTATATCCACTATTCCCGACTATATTCACTTTGAAGGCAAACTGTCTGAAATATATATATATATATATATATATATATATATATATATATATATATATATATATATATATATATATATATATATATATATATATATATATATATATATATATATATCCATTTGAATTACTTTGAGTAAAAATGTGTTTTCTTTACCAAGAAACTGGCAAGATGAAAACCACTCTTTCCTGTTCCAAACTTTCACATAGCATCTTTTGGTTATAAAAACATTAAAAATTCAAATCTAGATTTTGATTTTCAAAGGTTTATTATAAAAAAAATATTTTTTCCCCAAAATGCAATAAACCCATGACACGTTTTTTTTCAAAATGCAAAAATCAATATAAAAGTTATTTCATATTGAAAATACACAACAAAGTAAGTTGATTCAAATATATGACAGTCTCTGAACTTTGTCAATACTAATCTTATATACAGGCATTTGACTAAAAATACATTCAGCCATCGCTCCCAAAATGAATTCAACAAATTATTTTGTTAATGTTCTAAATTAATGAGGTCTCTGTTTGTCATTACCAATTAAAGAGTATCTTGCGCCACCGCACAGGTAAAATAAACACATTTGCCAAGTACATTGGTATTAAAAACGGCTTTTAAAAACGGTCCATGATTCAATTTTGTGGACCGTGACCGAAGGTTAATGCTGTCGTGGAACAAGCAACAGCCGGCATTTTTCCTCCTCCAGACTCGAGTGCCTCATCTTCTTAATCTCCTCACGTAAATGATTACATTTCAGTGACTTATGTTTCTTCCCCACCGCAGAAACCACCACAGGTTCATCAATGCCGTCAAAATTATACATTTTTTTGTTTTTGTTAATCACAAAGTACAAAGCAGATAAGGAAAACTAGGCTGCCGGGTGTATTCAGAGCGCCGCCATTACTGTTTACAATGCGTGGAATGGTGCGCTGTGATTAGTTGAGTGGATATCGCATTCTGCAGAGAAGGGAGAGTGACGTTTGTCGTGTTTTGGAAAGAAAGGGAGAAAACATGACAGAATAACACGACGGACATCGCATTTTGCGCAAAATTAATAAATGATTTTTCAATACCGACCAGATACAATACCGATTTTGACAGAAACTCAATTAAAAAAAAAAAAAAAAAAAAAAAAAAAAAAAAATGGAACCAAACTCTTCATATATACACATACATATACACCAGTCTGTTACTTACCCGTAAAGGTTTGCAGTTTTCTCTGACGTATCTTCCTGCTGAAGAGTTCTCGTCCCAGTCCAGGCGTCCACGATAAAAGTATTTCTGTTTCCTGTGCCGTGAAGAAATCATTTTAATTGCACAACATGCTGCACATACAAGCATGATTGACGTGGAAACTATACTTTGAAGATTTGAGAAAATCCCAGTTAAGAGTGAAATATGTACCTAGTCTTGCGAATCATTCGGGACGGAACAGGGCCCAAAATTCTCTCCATCATGGCTAAATGCTCCCGATTATCATGAGTCTGAAAATCAGATTTAAAAAAGAGAACAAAATTAGCATGGATGAACATTACTTAGTTGATAAACATATTAAGACTGTTTAGCAACACATTTTTGCCACGTTTTACAATGCAGGTATGACATATGTTCCTATACAGTGAGCCGTGTGTGTGCATTAGAAAGAGAAAGAGCATTAGTGAGCTCATCTGAGGTCAAAGTGTGAACGGCAGGTGTTTGGCTTCAGTGTGCATGCGTGGACACCTGTGACCCTTTGGTCAGATTCTACTTGATCTTAAGCTGCTTAGTGAATATAAACAAGAGTGGCTGTGTAGACCTGCTGTCATGACTCAGAAAAGTGGTACGAAAAAGGAAGTAGCAGAGTTGGATTTTGTACCTGGAAGAGTGTAAAGCCGAGGTAGTACTCGAAGAGGATGCAGCCTATACTCCACACGTCACACGGCTGACTCCAGCCCAATTCTGCAAGGCAAAACAATTTGGTACACTGTTTTGAGCTACAGGCCCTGTTTCCACCTAGTATTAAGATGCATTTTGGTGCGATCGGATAACAAGTGGACGACTCTAAATACAAGTGTAAACGGGGTCTAAAAAGTTGAGCCTGTCCACTTACAACCACTTCCAGAGGTAGTCAAAAACACATTAGTTCGGATTGCTTTCGAAGTGTAAACGCTCATGTGGTCAAATGTGTTCGAACAGACACAAAAGAAGTGTGCTAGCCAGACGAGACTTAAAAGTGGACAAGAGACGGAATAAACACCAGGTGTAAACGGGTATGTGTCTGCCTTATCTACTTGTGATCCGATCGACCAAAACACATCTTAATACCAGGTGTAAACAGGGCCATAAAGTCATCTGGTGGTGACATCATGCTACTGCATCATAACCTTGCAGGACACTGTATGGTTTATTCAGTCAGAAGTACATGTGCAAACCATTTAGGTCAGTTGTTCTCAACCAGGGGGCCTCATTAAACTTCCAAGGGGGCCTCAAGATGACTTAATTATTTAAAATAAGACAAAACAAGCATGAAGCTAAACTTTTACAAAAGATTACCATTTTAAATAAATGCTGTTCTTTTTAACTTTCTATTCATCGAATGATCATGAAAAATGTATTACAGTTTACATAAAAACAGATTAAGCAGGACAAGTGTCTTCAACATTCATAATAAGAAATGTTTCATGAGCACCAAATCAGCATATTAGAATGATTTCTGAAGGATCAATGGAAATGACTTTACATTTTAATAATATTTCACAATATTAAAATTCTCACTGTATTTAGATCAAATCAATGCAGCCTTGGTAAGCATAAGAGACTTTACAAAATCATTTAAAAATCTTACTTTGAACAGTAGTACACTTATAAATAACAGCCCATTTGCTCATTTATATTAACAGCAAAGCAACATGCAGAACATTTCATAACAGATTAAGGTTGGGTATCAGCTTTCATGGCAACCAATCTTACGTTGGACGATTCCCTGCAGTCTGCTGAATGAAGTCACTGACTAATTAAATTCCTTGTGGTGGAAAGGAAGAAGCTAATCTGCTGTGTTGCTGCAGCGATTAACCCCATCTAGTCCTGTGCCTCAATTAGTCTCGCTTCATGCTAATAACGAGTTATTATAGTTCAAATTCAGAATAATGTGTACAAAATATTTTATACAGCAAAATACATGCTGTTTGGTCAGTCACAAGGCATGATTGCCCTTACCTAGAATAACTTCAGGTGCTCTGTAATGCCTGGTAGAAACGATGGTGCTGTGGTGCTCGTGGTCAAATGTAGCACTACCAAAATCCACCACCCTCACTGCTGTGCTCTTCACAGTACGCTCGTCTCGCTTCTAACTCAGAGAGAAAGAGAGTCAATTAATATGCATTTCCTTTAGTGGACAACTAATGGGTTTTCCAATAGCTGATACTAATATGTTAACATACACACAAAAAAAAAATCTGATTTAGTTAAAAGCTAATGACAAACTCTTTCATCACCTTTTCCACATTGTATGTGATTGTGAAGTCAGAGTTGACAAAGAGAATGTTCTCTGGTTTCAGATCTGTGTGGGTCAGTTTGTTTTCATGCAAAACTGCAGAGGAGGAGAAACAGACCACAATACTATGAACTGCAGAACTGGCCCTTTAAAACATGGAAATTGGAGTCCAACCTTTGCATAATTTGTAAAAAAAAAAAAATATATATATATAAAAAAAAAAAACCAACAACAACTGATCCTTGCTAGAATGTTTACTTACATTTGACAGCCAGGCAGATCTGGTAGGCCATATGACGCACTTGGCTGATGGAGTAGGGAAGGTAATTGTTTTCTTTGAGGAAATCAAAAGTACTGAGAGCCAAGAGCTCAAAACTGATACACATATGGCCATGATAGTCGAACCAGTCAAACATCTGCACACACAGACTAAGAATCGAGAAAGAGAAAAGTAGACATTTTAAAGTTAAAGTTTTACAAGTTAAAAAGTGGAATTTTGTAAGCAAGATATCAATTTAGTTGTCTTTGGTCTATTTTGAGGTAAATTTGCACCTAGATGCTTTAAGTACTTCATATACAATTCCTCAAATTGTGCTAATTTATGGGGCAGTTGTGGCCTAATGGTTATAAAGTGAGGGTTTGATTCTCAATTCTGGCAGGAAATGACTGAGTTTCCCTTGAGCAAGGCTCCTAACCCCCAATCGCTCCCTAGATGCCACAGCAAAATGGCTGCCCACTGCTCCAGGGGTGTGTGTGTTTACAATTCACTACTCCTAATGGTGTGCACTGACTTAGATGGGTTAAATGCAGAGGACAATTTCCATGTATGGGTTACTGTACTTGGCCTTCACATGTAACTTTCACTTTCATTTAAACATTCTGCTGTCAACTCACTTCTTATTCTCAGGATCCTTTTCATTGATTCTTTCCAGGACGTTGATCTCCAGCCGGGCAGCCTCTTTGTACTTTTCCACATTTTTGATGATCTTCAGAGCGACATGTGCTCCACCCCTTAACCAAGCAGAAGAGCATTAGTTTAAACATTGCAGTGTTCACTTATCTGTAAGATAGCTCCCTAACTGCATATATGTTTTCAACCCTGCAAACAAAGGAATTAACTACATGTATGGGTCTATCCACATTAGTGAGCACAGCCATTTTAACCTTGAACGTGCAAGGCTTCTGGTATCCGCCACACAAAAACGGCTTCTTGATATTGCAAACTGGTATTCGTTACAATATTTTAACTTATCATCATAAGCAAACACACTGGTTTGCAATAGTTTTAAAATTTACTGCACTTTGCAATAGCTCTAGTTATTTACCTATAGTGGCTAATGAATCCGAAGTCACAAGAAATACCAATGTCGTATACCAAGCATTGGAAAAATAAGATTGACAGTATTTAGATTTGTCTATTGTAGGGTGACAAGTAAAACTGATAAATTGCAAAAATGCTGATTATAGATCAATAAAAGCCCTAATAATCTGGTGAGAGCTGGGATAGTCCTTATTTCTCTGATTATTTTCTTACAGGACACAAACCTATAAGCCCTTGGCCTTTCTTGGTGCCTGTAATAATCGTACACTGCAATTTTACCTCCTAAAGCAGATATTTTTCAGCCCAACAACTAGACAAATAAAGACATTCTGTTTGAAGTTCACATCGTGTTGGTTTTGTAATAAAGCAGCTGATTGGTCGCTAAGCGACGACGCTCACCTGCGATGATCAATACATTGCATCACCCTCCCGAAGGTGCCCTCGCCCAAAGTGCTGACAATCTCATCTAAGAGACAAATAGAGGGAAAAAGACGTAGAGAAAAGGGGAGGGGAGATGTAAAGAGCTTAATTAGACAGCGCATTTAAAGAGAAATCCTAAACAAGTTTCCTAGAATCACATTTTTAATGTTAACTGTGACTATCTATTCAGGTTAACCTAAAAAAAAAAAAAAAAAAAAAAAAAAAAAAAAAAAAAATACGACAAGTGTCAATACGCACACTCGACAGGAATAAAGTAAACATGTTTGAAAAAAAAAAACGCATGTTTTCAACAACAAAAATAGTCTGCATTAGTTTTAAAAAGAAAAAAACACGTTACGAAAAACAGACTTATGTAGGTCCGACGCAGAAGGACCGCTAATAGATAAAAAATTAACAGGGATTTTAAAATAACAGGCCTGCTTAAAGCTAATTTGAAAACTAAAACGACTGTTTACTATGAAAAATGACATGCATAATACCTATAGAAATATCTGCATGTCACAGAGCAATCAAAATCGAATAAATCGAAATGATTGACAGCATACGATGTAGGGGTAATGTGAATAACCTGGGGACATTAATATTAATAATAATAATAACAATAACAATAATAATAATAATAATAATAATAATAATATGGGACATTACGGAGACTGGAAAAAGCTAAATCTGGGAACCTGGCAGTCAGGAATTAAAAAGGATCATAATACTTCTACACAGCAATACAAACACCCCATCCCCACTGAAAAGAATAAAAAAGGAGCTACTAAAGACATGTTCGACATGCCTTCCCCCTTGCCTGTTTCGGCAAAAGGGGAGAACATTCTATGGCAGCATCATCATCACCACCAACATCATGATCATGACCTCCTGCCCTCCCCTGTGTGTGTCTGCTGTGTGCTGGTACTGATAGGGAGAAAGGTTACGATATAGGAGTAGAGGAGTAGTAGTAGTGGCAGTGTGTACATCTCTCTTGCAGGACGTCGCCACTCCGACAGATCAGGTGACCCTCCTCGTCGTCCCTCACACACAGTGCCCGTGTCCCGCTGTCACTCCGCTGCTTCGGCCCCGGCCAGGGTCACAGGTCAGAGGTCACGCCACGACCGCAGAGGGAGGAGGGGAGGTGGGCGGAGCGGGGAGAGTGGAGGGGGGCAGCCGTAGCCACGGCGACGAAGATGAGCAGTGTTGTAGTTGTTGTAGGTAGTTTGGTGGTCATGGGGCGAATCGTATGACACCACGTGAGGAGATATATATAACGATAGGGATATAGTGCAAGGGATCAAGTCAAAGATAACATTTTACCCCTCCCTTCTTGCTTGCTTTCAAACTCCCCCTCATCCCTCTGCCTAGCAACCCTGACAAAAAGTCACAAAAAGCAACCTGCATCAACATTTACTCATAGAAGAGCACATGAGTGAAGGCATTGCTAATTCACAACATGACAAAAGAAACAGGTTGCTCTACTGAGAGATTGGAAATAAAATTAAAGAGCTGAAATTATGGAGCAACTTTGTATGTTTTCATAAAACAAACTGAAAGAGTTATATAGGCGTGTAGATAGAGCAAGAAAAAGAATGGATGAGAGTTATGAGATATTACAGAGGCTTTCCCAACAAACACATTTACTACTTATATTTACATTAATGTCTACTGTATTGAGTCTCACTATAATGTTACAGTTGGGCCAATTCGATTATAAACACTGAAAGCCAAGACTTAGACTATCACTATTAAAAAAGACAAAATGTCAACAAAAAGAAGAACATAAAACAAAAGAGTTCATACTTACCAAATCCTGGGGCTGTGGAAAAGAAAAGTGTTATGGAGAAAGAGAGACAGGAGCGTGTAGAGGTAGAGAGAGAAGAAGGGATTTGGGGGTGGGAAAGAGCAGGCTCGGGTATTGAAGTACTCACCGAGGAGGATGGGCTATAGGACCTGGTTCTACGCCGCCTTCGTTTGTGCTTACGCCTGCTGCCTTTTCTCCGGTACGAGTCCTCGCGGTCCCGATCGCGGCCCCGTCGGAAGTCGAAGCTGGGCGAGGCGTCGCGGGAGTAGTAGTTGCTCGGCGTCCTGTGTTCCCTGTCGCGATCCCTTTCCCGTTCCCGGCTGTGGTCCAGGCGCCGATGGCTCTCGCCATAGTGTCTGTCGTATGGCCTGCGGTCTGAAGAGCGGTTGTCGTAGCTGGAAAGTGTGATATACCATAGAATCACTTACAGAAATAATGATTTTTCCAAATGACCATTGCTTACTTCCTGGTATTTAATTAATATTCATAAAAATATTAGAGCGGACACCCCAAAATGAATGAAGACTTCACCATGTCATCAGAGGTTTGTGCCCCTAAAGTAAACAATCTGAAAAGTTTAAGATCAAAGTGCACGTCAAATAAAGTTATAGTCTCCTAAAACAAAAGAACTGATTCTCAACTGCTGACAAGAGTCATCAGCAATTCCAGTCTTACTTCCTATTACATACCTGAATTAGTGCTGGGCGGTATACCGTTTCATATACCAATTTTTGGATGAATAAATCAAAAGTCGGGCTGTACAATGAATCAGATATTAATAAGGACTTGTGTCTGTGAATATTAAAGCTAAAAAAGACTGCTATTGAAATTTGAAGTCTGTATGAATGAGCGCCGCATTTTCGTCTGCTACTAACTGTTACACATACTGAAGCACGCGTGACGCTCGCGATGATTTCAGTGTCTGCTGTCTCACTCACTATACACATGAGCTTCATCAGAGCTGCTCTTAGGGTCACTTTATGAACATTTCACCATTTAATTTGATAAAACTATTGACATTTGTCGTATCATATACACAGGAAGTCAAAGAAATAAATATACTATTGTACAATCGAGTATACTTTAATTAATAGAGATAATAATAATAATAATAATAATAATAATAATAATAAACACCGTTTATTAAAACAAACTCAAAGGTCTTCAGGTCCTCATTGAAATGACAGAAATTGCACAGTAAAAATGTAGCCTACTTATTAATATTATTAATTTGATAAAATTTTAAACTAAATTGTTAGCTTTATGAACTGATTTGATTACAATTAATTTTGAATTGTCCTTACAATGTTTATAAAATATCTTCCCTGTACTCCTAACAGTAAAATATGCCAAAATAAAGGTCCAGTGCAAAAAAAAGTGTGACATACCGTGAAACTGACAGAATCGTTAAAAAAAACCGTGATGGAGATTTTTGGTCAAACCGCACAGCACTAACCTAAATAATAATGTAACAAATTGGCATAATGCCAGCCCTATGGTTTAAAATAATAATTATAAATAAATATAAAATTAAAAATATATTTTTTTACATATCGCCCAGCCTTACAGATACCGTGAGAAAAGAGGAAATGCTGCAATGTATATTAGAAGAAAACTAAAGTGTTTAAAAGTCAATTCAAATTAAAGTCAGTATTGAACATTGCATACAAACTGAGGAAATTCAAACTTTAGAAATGAATAATGTGCAATCCAAACAGAAAAGAGGAACTATTGACTTTGTTCATCTCAAGTTTCTAGTACTAAATGCAACAAACTTTACTATACAATATTAGACATAATTGATCAGGCTGCACTATTTGGGGGGGTGGGATATTTAAATTGTGATTAAAAAAAAAAAAAAAGCTTCAGGTTTGCTGTGGTTGTTTGTAGAGCTGTGATTATATATTGACATCATTATAAAAGAAAATATTGCTATTGTAATATTTCACTGGAAAAAAAAAACTCAATAAAACAATGAAAATGATCATACCTCCTGGATCGGGCATAGCCGGCATCTTGCCTGTGTCCTCTTCCTCTCCTCTCACGTTCACTGCTGGAGGAGAATGTCGGCGAACGGCGATGTCGAGGTTTTCTCCCTCGCTCTCTGTCTCGGTCCCGATAACGATCTTGGTAGCTGCTGTGGCTGGCCCTCTCCGAGGACGGGTACCGTCTGGAGTGTGGCATCTGCTTAAGATACATCATCAAATTTATTAAGATAAATAAGAGAAATAAAATGTAAGACTTCACAAAACTTGACTTTTAGTCTTATTACTGCCATAAAGGAACAAGCCAAATGGCTACCCATATGTTGCCAATTTAAAGAGGCAGGTCAAGAACTGGTGTTAAAAACATTTGGAGAACAATTTTACCATGAGGAAGTCTTGAGATTTTAATTAAAATTTTAAAACCTGCGTGGAAAACAAGCTTACATTTTTAAAATATTTTTCATCAAGTATAGGACAGGGTGGGTGCGTGTGTGTGTGTGTATATATATATATATATATATATATATATGTGTGTGTATATATGTGTGTGTATATATATATATATATATATATATATATATATATAGACAGATCTAGATATATAGGGGTATTTTGTATAAAATAGATTTTTTTTATATTAATATATTTAATATATTAATATAATTTTTTTTGGGGGGGGGGGGGGGGGGTAATTTGGAGAAAAATAAAAAAAAATTATTTAAATAACATATAAATGTATTAGAGAGTATTTATAATCTGAAAAGTAAACATTTAAAAAATACATTCACGGAGAAATTCTGCCCTAAACTGTATCAAGAGCCAGTTATTCGAGACAACTTCTATATTTAGCAGAGAAAACGCAGACCAAGCTGTAACAAATATGGAAATATTCAATAACTCGAAATTAACTATATTATAGTGATAAATGTGATCAGATGTACAGATGTTTATTATGCATTATAACAAGAAAAACGACATTTCTGCAGAAACGAATACATAGCTCACCAACTAGCTAAAGTTGTTGCTGCTTTGAACCCGTTTCTTTTGCAGTGTAACGGCAAGGACGTCATATATTAATCGTGTCTATTGTTTAACTAAAATTCGTGCGGCAAGGTCGATACATGACATGGTGTCGCAACGTTTGAAAACGGAAGATAAATATTATTTTTTTTCTCGCTAACTAGCTGCTATGCGCGTCGACGGCCATTTTGAGATCTTCTAATCTCCATTTCTCAAACACTCGTTCTTGGGGTTTTCAGCTGAGAAAGGGGCAAAAAGTAACAGATAGTAAAATAATGTTTTGTAATCACCGTTTTAGCAGCCAGCCCTGTCCGTTTATCCCAAAGGAAATCCGTGTTGACGCTTCGGCTACAAATTTCTCACTCAAGCCTAATTAAACAGTGAAGGAAAAAAAACTACATCCGGTCCCTCCTCCCAAAGCTGCTTCTTTATACGCGCGCGTGCCATTTGCACATTCAACGTGAACAGTCCGCTATTTATTCCATAATGATAATCCACAAAGAATGTGCCATGTTAGTAAAAGTTTATTTACACAAACAAAAAATAGCCACCAGTGTCTTCACAAAAAGAAAATACATATATATATAAAACGGAAAGAAAAGTTTTTTGTATTTGAAGATTAAATTATGATTTTACAGTAGTAATAACGGTAGTCATTTTGGTTGATACTTCGGTAAGAGTAACACAGTACAAGTCATTTTAAAGTTGCTTATTATTTTAATGGTATTGTTCATATCCAGCTTTGTTTTTAAACGCATACTTATGCTTAAACATATCTGACCAAAAATCACAAGACAAATCTTACAAGAAAAGTAGTTTTTGATATTTGCAAATTTTATTTACACATGAATACAAGAATATTCACATTTCGTGTAGAGGTTAAAAACGGTAAAAACAAACAAAACACAAAATTTAATATATTGTATTATACTTCTCATATTCAATGTGTCTTCCAGAACAGTGCCACAACTACATTGGATAGGTTGATGTAAGTATACAACATCAACACTTTAGTGAAAGCTTTAATGTTGTTGAAAGGGGCAGATCAGAGCAGTCTTCCTGTGCACCGCAATGAGCCACAGCAGCAGAGCAGAACCTTCCCCTCCACACTGCCCACCTCATAGTTATAATCCCACGTCAGCTCCGTACCAGCCTTGATACGCCTGATAAAGAGAGAAGGAAGGAAAAATGGGATATAAACACATTAAGATTCTTGTCTACAAGGCGATTAATACGTGGTTAAGGGGCTTTTTACACAGAATGGTTTACTATTCCACTGGTTTACTTTTTCATAGTTTATATAAACAAAGCACAATGTATTTTTCCATTTCACTGTGCTACATTTCCATTGTTTTTCTATGTAAACATTTTCCAATGTGAGTGATCTAAAAACACAGAGCTCAAGTTCAACCTTTAAAAAAACGCATCTCTAGACCTTGTGTTTTTTTGTTCCACTGTCCTCGTGTTTTTAACTTCCAAAATACACTGTACGAATGGCCCCTGACAAAAGAAGTTGACTATTTTAGAAAAACGCATCTCTAGACACATGCTAGGTGAAGGTGTCCAACTGTTACGCATTCTGTGTGAACCAGCCCTGAGGGACCATTCACACAGGAAGCGTTTTTTCATTCCACTGCACTGTTTTTCCATTGTTTTTCCATGTAAACATGCACTAGACGGACGTGTTTGACCTTGCGTCTTTTGAGGCGTCTCACGCATGACACACGTTCTAAAAACACGCCGCTCAGGTTAAAAGAAGTTCAACTTTTAAAAAACGTGCCTCTTTTCATTCCACTGACCTGCGTCTCATGTTCTTAAAGGATTAGTTCACTTTAAAATGAAAATTGCCCCAAGCTTGGTGTATTTGACTGGCTGACTTCTTTCTGATGAACACAATCAGAGTTATATTAATAATTATCCTGACACGTCCAAGCTTTATAATAGCAGTGAACGGGGCCAAAGAGTCTGAAGCTCAAGAAAGTGCATCTATCCATTACAAACGTACTCCACACGGCTTCCGAAAAAAGTGGTTTTATGGGTTTTTTTAATAAGTTGAATACGGAAGGTGGAAAATAGATATTTTACTTAACTTGTTAAACATGGATATTTTTCGCACTTTCTTGAGCTTCAAACTTGTTGGCCCCGTTCACTGCCATTATAAAGCTTGGACACGTCAGGATATTTAATAATATATCTCATATATATATATAACTTGTGTTCATCAGAAAGAAGAAAGTCATATACACATAAGGTGGCTTGAGGGTAAGGGTAATTTTCATTTTAAGTGAACTACAAAAACACACAAGTCTAGCGTAACAAAGAAAAACAATGAAAAATTAGTGCAGTGGAATAGAAAAATGCGTTCTGTGTGAACAGCCCTAAGAATTGTTAATTAATGGTAATTAGGAAACACTAAATCCATATTCAGGGTTCCCAAATAAAACTTGGGCAAAGATCATTCATTTTCTTCAATAGACAATCAAGCTGGTATGAATCAAGGCACTGACTTGCTGGCAAAGAACGCCACCCATGGGAACCGGAGGTCATGTGTGTCCACAAAGACATTCTGGACAAACAAATTTGGACTGCAGCTATGCTGTTGAGAGAGGCAGAATTAACAGTAAAACAATATAAAAGTTATATAAAACAAAAGTTTTCATTACAAACTCGTATCATTGTTAGCACATTTACAATCACGAAAGGCTGGGTTTAGCTTACATTGATATAGCGGCCAAGGTTGCCCTCTTGTCTTGCGTCAATGATGTAACAGGTCTCCTCATCGTTGAACAGTCTGCGGGTGTTGTTGGAATGCAGAGCTGTCCTCGTTTTCTCATTTTGTGCGTCAGTGGTTTCTAGCGGTTTTACTCTTCTCTGGGAGGACTTTATGGCAAAGCAACGCTTTGGACCTGAGGTCACTTGACCTAGAGACACAAATTATACAAATTCAATGAAATGCTAAAAGCATAAAATAATGAATAATGGTTATTGGTTAAGAAATAAAAACGGACCTTCCTCTCTTATTTGTTTCGTCACTTTCTTCTGAGCATCTTTAGATGCTTCATGTGGCTTATGGGATAGTTTTGTCTCGCCTAAGGACTCATCACAGACTGAATAGGTAAAGAGAACAGGCCAAAAAAAAACATTAGGTAAGTCTGCTACATAATAGAGCAACATGAATGATTTGAAAGAAGCCTCTTCTGCTCACCAAGGAAGTAGCTAGATTTCAACCTATACACCTTATTGTCCATGGCTGCATCCCAATTTGCAGACTATACATCCTAAATTGAATTTAGGATTAGTCTGTCTTATATCAAAGACAAAGCTAAAGCAGCTACATGAGCATTTAAATGTTTTCGGAGAGGACGTAATAATACAATTATAAGCTACATGTTGCTCAAACAGTAGATCATGGTGCTAGCAATGCCAAGACATGGGTTAGATTCCAAAGGAATGCATGAACTGATAAAATGTGATAAAACTTAAATGCAAATATAAGTCACTTTGGATAAAAGTGTCAGTCAAATGCATAAATTATACGTAAATGTTAAGGTCATGTCTTACATGCAAACATGTCAACACTTTATGACTCAGGATTTTATGATGTATATCTATAGTATGCCTTAAACTTTCACACTCTCTCATTAGCTATTACTAATATGTACTTTCCTCATCACCAGCAAATATACAAAATGGGATGATTCAAGTCACGGTTTACTCTCCATCTAACCAGGATTATTATCGTTAACTAAACCTATACACTAATATATTGAAATAAAGCTGAAATAAAATAAATAGTGCTGTCAATCAATTAAAAAAATGTTTATTTTTTTCTGTAATTAATCATGATTAAAAATATTTTTTTATATTTTTATATGGTAATTTCACAGTTACTCTCTAAATTAAATGTAGAAACAGTAAAGACAGTATGTTTTAAATATTAGTTTAATGGCATCTTTTTATGAATGAAGGCCAGCATCACATAGTAATACTGATGTCTCTATGAAACTGATTTTTTTTTTATATTACAGTATAACTGAAACATCACACTGAATCTTACCTTCCATTTCCTCTTGTTCTGTAGCCAGCTCCATAGGTTCTTCTCTTTCTACGTGGGGGAAAAAAAACAACATGAACATGGCAAAAAAAGAAACATGGCAAAAATTTTAAGTTAAAAGACACACAACTGCTTGGTTATATGTTAATTTGTCTTAAGGCTGAATATTTACACTCACAACACACCTTCACCACTGCTAGAGTCTTCTTGGTAGAGGGTATTTTTCCACAACGGCCCTGTTTTCATGGTTATGGTCTTCTTGTTGCTTTCGACCTCTGTGTCTGAGCAGTATGCCTCGCTCTCATAACCCTCTTTCAGTTTCTCCACCCCCTCAATGAAGTCAAGGTTGGCCAAATACTCATTGCCGGACACTGTGTCATCTTCATTCATTTTGTCTTCGTTTACTATTTTACCTGCGAGGTGATAGATGATTGAGGTTATAAGTAAGTAATTGTTTTGGTCTAAAATGTTTTTGGCTCAAATGCCTGATTGCTTACCAGTGAAAACACACACGAATGTGCCCTTGGCCACATCATCTCTGCAGCGGATGCCCCATCCCTTGTGCTGTGTCATGAAGAGCTCCAGCCGCAGCTGCATACCGTGCTGAACCAGCCTATTGCTACACATTCTTGGGTCACAGCGGCACAGAGGGTTACACTCGTATA
Organism: Elopichthys bambusa; assembly: GCA_037101425.1. Taxonomy (NCBI): domain Eukaryota; kingdom Metazoa; phylum Chordata; class Actinopteri; order Cypriniformes; family Xenocyprididae; genus Elopichthys; species Elopichthys bambusa. The sequence continues at coordinate 23,817,095 of CM074448.1, forward strand.
CCCTAGAGAGATGGAAAGAGTGAGAGAGGAGCGAGGGTGTTTGAAAACATAAGTGTAATGTCATTAAGTGTTGGAGGTACATGAGTTACATAATCAGATTACTTTTTTCAAGTAATGAGTAAAGTAGCATTATGCAATACTTTCACAATTTACAACAAATATCAGTTACTTTTTCAAATAAATAACACAAGTTACTTTGTTTTCCCATTTATTTATTTTTTATTGCTAAAATAAGAGTGTTCAACTTCTCCTGCATACTATTCTTCTGCAATCCAGCAGAAAGTTTATTCATTACACTTTTGGTGTAAAAGAGCCTTCTGTTTATTTGTTATTAAAAATCAAACAAGCAAGCCCAGCCCAGCTGAGAAAAAGTAATGCAAAAGTAACTTTTGAGGTGAGAAAGTTATACACTACCATTTAAAAGTTGTGTTAAGATATATATATTTTTTTATTCCACAAGGATGCATTAAATTGATCAAAAGTATCAGTAAAACAATTATAATGTTACAAAAGACTTCTATTTCAAATAAATGCTGTAGTTAACTTTTTCAAAGAATTCTGAAAAAAAAAAAAAAAAAAAAAAAAAAAAAATTATAGCAGCACAACTGTTTATCAATATTTCTTCAGCATATTAGAATGATTTCTGAAGGACCATGTGACACTGAAGACTGGAGTAATGATGGCATGCTGAAAATTCAGCTTTGCATCACACGAAAAAGTGTATTTTATAATATATACTATTAAAATAGAAAACCAATATTTTAAATTGTAATAAATTGTTAACAATACTACTGTTTTACTGTATTTTTGATAAAATAAATGCAGCTTTGGTGAACAGAAGAGACATTTGCACAAAGTCTTACTGAACACAAAATTTGAATGATAGTGTATCTAGTTATGCATTGACTTGGAACAGATCATGATTATAATTTTTTTTTTGTCAATAAAATGAACACTAACGATACATTTCATCTGAGTTTGGATAGACAATTCTGTTGTAATCAAACAGACAATCAGACAGACAGAAAAACAGACAGAGGTTGTTTCTAACCCTGTTGGCAAGCTTGTTGGCAACCTCTTGTGTGTGTATCCAGCACTAACATCTACTGGACCGCCACTGCATAAGGATGTGGCCTCAATGGTCAGCTGGTGGCATGCGCACTTTGACCTGTCACAGATACAAATACAATGTGTTTTATAATGTTATCCATAATTTAAAACTCAATGCAATTTATTAGTCAAATAATTATGACTTGTTGGGAACCTAAAGTCAAACTTTTTTGATCCTTGATTCATTATATCCAGGTCAAAAAACCCAAACATTTTATCTGTGAAGCCATGTTTAATGTAGTGTTGTCAAAAGTACCAACCGAAATTTTAAAAATGTGACGCTTTGAGCATTAAGCGGATTCGTAAACATCTGATTGGCAATTGTGTTCACGCGCTCATCGGATATGTCTGTGATTGGCTACAATGATCAACGCATGGAAGTGTTTGAAAACATTTTTTAAAAAAAGGGAGCATTTGAAACGCTCTGTGTGTATTTGTGTAAGCGCTCTGAACATTTACAACATGTTTTTGAAGCACTGATCATTGTAGCCATTCACAGACATATCTGATGAGAACATGAACACAGTCGCCAATCAGAGGTGTTTACAAATCCGCTCAAGTAGCACTCAAAGCGTCAATTTTTTTTTATTTCAGTACCGACTTGGTATCACGGTCGGTACTTTTGACAACACTAGTTTAAAGTATGACATCTCAAGAACTTGTGTCTCTAAATAGGGCAAGTTCAGTTTGGAGAGCCACTGTCTCCTGCAGAGTTTAGCTCCAACCCTGATAAAAAAAAAAAAACCCAAAAAAATAAAAAAAAAATTAAAAAAATTAAAAAAACTCACCTGCCTGTGGCTTTCTAGTAATCTTGAAGACATTGATTAGCATTTTCAGTTGATTAGGGTTGGAGTTAAACTCTGCAGGACAGTGGCCCTCCAGGACAGAAGTTGAACTCGAAACATTCCTTTAATTTTGCAAATTTGCTAACACAAATACAGAAAAAAATAAAAACATACCTGTCCCGACAGCCATCTGTGCAGTCGCAGCCAATCAAGAAATCTAAGCTTGTATTGATGTTAACACCTGGGGCTGGACTTCTGTCTTTGGTGTAAGTGACATTAGGAGCAAGCGTATTATCCACTTCATTAACACAGGGCACCGGCACCACCTCCCTGCCCTCTGAGATGTCCAGCAAGTAGAGGTGAGGCTGGCCAGTTGATGTGGAAGGGGGTCGGGCACGATTGACAAGGACAAACGGGTCCATACAGAACATTTCCAGGAAAAGAAAGTCACACCGTGTTTCAAACAAGTATTCTTGAACTTCCTGCATGTCACAAAGGCTCCGCCCACATGGAGAACGATAAAAAATGTGGAAAAACACCTTAAGAGAGTGAAGAGGAGACATTATGATAATAAAAATAATGTACAGCTGCCATACAGAGAAACATCTCCATTCAAAAGTTTGGGATCAGTAAGATTTTTAAAGAAATTAATACTTTTATTAAGCAAGGATGCATTAAATTGATCAGAAATGACATTAAAGACATTTACTATATTACAAAATATTTCTATTTCAAATAAACACTGTTCTTTTGAACTTTCTATTCATCAAAGAATTGTATAATGGTTTCGAAAAAAATATTAAGCAGCACAACTTTTTTTCAACATTAATAATACTAAGAAATATTTCTAGTAATGAGTAATGATGCTGAAAATTCAGCTTTGCGTCACAGGAATAAATTACACTTTAAAATATATTATAAAATACAAAACAGTTATTTTGAATTGTAATAGTATTTCCCAATATTCCTGCATTTTTTTACTTAAAAAAAAAAAAAAAAAAAAAAGAAAAAGAAAAGCTGCGTAGCTCAGTATAAGACACATCTTTCAAAAATCTTACCGACCCAAATTTTGAATGGAAGTGTACATTCAATATAGTTGAATTGCAAAAGGATCAACTTCCTCAAACACCACCCACCTTTCCATCAATGCGCCTCCGAGCAGTCATTCGCCGAAACTTAAAAAGCAATGGGATAAGAAGAGGATTCTGACCACGATGCATGTCTGCCTGAGACGGTCTTACCCCATCCAGACATGCTGGACAACAGCGATGATACAAGTATATAGACTTGTACTGCTCTTGCTCTGAAACATGCTCTTCTTCCTCAGAAACATACTCTTCTTCCTCATCAGGGGCGGGTCGTTTTGCACTTCTGGAATATAGTGTGAGGTGGTTAGTATTCCAGACCATCCCATATTTAACCAGTACAAGCCCATTACTCACCTTAAATTTGAGTTACTGATTGCTGTAGCAGATTTATCCTTCGACACACCGTCAGCTGGTAAGACAAGCGAGAGCTTAGACAACTTCTGAAGGATGACCTTCGGCTGAAAAGCTGCCGACATGATATTTTGAGGGGAGATAGATAGTGTTTTGGTGACCGTGGATTGTCGGGTCACGCGTGCGGGAGTCTCATCTGCCGAGGTGACAGTCGTTGAAGTAACAGTTGCCGAGGCAACTTTTGTTGAGGAGGAAGTTGTGTTGTGCTGAGGCATGGCATTTCCTGCTAAACAAGAAACAGAATTGGTGATTAATACAATAAAATAATACACAAAAATGTATAAACTAATTTTTAACAGATTAAAGTACAAAAGAATACAACTACAAAGAATCAGAACATTTTCAAGCAGTATATGTAGATATCCTTTCTGAGCTGGCATGTTTTAGTCCAGGTTAAAGGGTTAGTTCACCCAAAAATGAAATTTGTCATTAATTACTCACCCTCATGTTGTTTCAAATCCGCAAGACCTTCGTTCATCTTTGGAACACAAATTAAGATATTTTCGATGAAATCAGAGAGCTTTCTGATTTTTGTTTTGTTTTTGCACGCAAAAAGTATTCTCGTCTCTTCATAACATTAAGGCTGAACCACTGCAGTCACATGGACTATTTTAACAATGTCTTTCGAACCTTTCTGGCCCTTGAAATTTGTTATGACGTTGCTGTCTATAGGGAGATCAGAAAGCTCTCGGATTTCATCAAAAATATCTTAATTTGTGTTCTGAAGATGAACGAAGGTCTTATAGGTTTGGAACAACATGAGGGTGAGTAATTAATAACAATTTTCATTTTTGGGTGAACTAACCCTTTAAAATGTAAAAAGTGTAAACAAATGTTTGAAAATAAAATATTAAGTCTAAGTATTTATGTATTTGATGTAATTTGATAAACACCATATTAGTGAATACAAAAATATGAATGGCTGTTTGAAAATAGTTCAAATGTTCTCAATTTCTTCTGAGACATGTGGGTGGGACAGTTGTGCAGCACTTTGTGTACAGGGGTAACCACTGTATTTATTCTTCTCCATAAGCTTCACCTACTGACAGACAGTGAATTTGCACTTTCATTTAGCCTGTCTGTCGTTCTTGTTCAAACCAATGCGAAAACCGGACCTAGTTTTTATACACCATACATGCGGTATTGTAAAATTTAATGGGTTGTTGGAAAAGAAGCTAATGTGCATTCTAGAAATCAAATTCAGATTCTAATGTATGCAAAAATGAGTCACTGTTTTTTGAAGTGCCCAAGATAATATTGTGCACGTTAATTATCGCAATATACCATATTACTGAATACCGACACGTCTAGTCATACAAGAGACAGGAAAAGTGAATGAATCACAAACACAAAAAAATCTACCTGTTTTAGCAGGCTGTTGAGTTTTCTGTTGAGGCGCTTCTTGCGATTTCTGCTGAGGCGATTGTTGAGTTTTCTGCTGAGGCAATTGTTGAGTCTTCTGCTGAGGCAATTGTTGAGTCTTCTGCTGAGGCAATTGTTGAGTCTTCTGCTGAGGCAATTGTTGAGTCTTCTGCTGAGGCAATTGTTGAGTCTTCTGCTGAGGCAATTGTTGAGTCTTCTGTAGAGTAGTTTGTTGCAGTTTCTCTTTGGAAAGACGTTTCTTGATATTTACAATGTGTTCCAACTTGTCTGAGCCTTTATAAATCCACTCTTTTTGATTGTCTTTCTGGAAAAAAAAACAAAAAACAACAACAAAAACAACATTTATCAGCATCAAAATGGCAGGCCTTTGGTATTATAGTGACGTCTAAAAATCAATGATACATGTGAAGGCCAAGTATGGTAACCCATACTCGGAATTTGTCCTCTGCATTTAACCCATCCAAGTCAGTGCACACACTTTAGGAGTAGTGAACACACACACACACACACACACACACACACAAACACACACACACCTGGAGCAGTGTGGGCAGCCATTTTGCTGTGGCACCCGGGCACCGATTAGGGGTTGGTTGCCTTGCTCAAGGGCACCGCAGTCATTTCCTGCTGGTTTTGAGAATCGAAGCCGTAACCTTCAGGTTACCAGTCTGACTATCTAACCATTAGGCCACGACTGCCCTACAGTCTATAAAATTCACCAACAAATTTATCTCCAAGATCAGAATCTTCTGAAATCTGGCAGTGGGGGTTGTCAGGGAGTTGACTGTGCTACTGAGAGAAATTTTATGAAACGCACTTCAGAATATGAAATATTCTGTGACATTCTCATGAAGTACCCACTGACTTTCATGTCCCTTTGTATAAAGGCACTAAATTGTAAGATTCAGATGAAAGGTTAGAATTAGGTTCACAGAATAAAACTAACAGCTCACAATGGACTCAGTTTCACCTTAAAGCAGATCTGGATCAGGCTGCCATCCAACTGAAGCACTGTGCAGGACTCAAACTTGTCATTTCGCACTGCCCTGGTGTCTTGCCCTATGCGGAGTACCACAGCAATGGGGTTGGGATAGACACGGAGATATTCTTTCACCTGCAACCGACATGCCTCATCCTCGATGTCCCTCCACACCTTTTTCACTGCAAAGAAAACAAACTTTAACAAAATTCACTTCTAGAAGTCAAGTGATTTCATGTGGTCTTAAATTGAGACTGAAACGGAGTATGAAAGAGAATCTCTTACATTGTTTGCAGACAACATGAATGTCTGGCAGTGCCAGATACGCTGCCTTGCCATCATCATAAAACACCATGAACCTGACAGAAACATTTAGTAAAATTTTAGATAAATATATCATCTTTAGAGAAACAAATGTTTTTGAGAAACAAAAACTTTCTTTGTGTATAGTACAGTCATCTACAAGACTAAAATAAAGATGAGGCACTGATTAAAAAAATGTATTAAAAAAAAATATAGCTGCAAGCAGCCATTAAGGAGCCAAGCACAAAGAAGCGAGCAAAAAGTAAAATCATCAGTAAAATATAGCATTATTTCATATACTTTATAGTAGTTAGTGACAATTTAATATTTTGTTCAGTTATAGCGCCACCAACAGGTGCAATTTCACCACTTTTTTTTTTATGTGTCCTCAGAGTGTGCCCATAAATAAGTTTCAAATATCTCATTTCGTTTATGAGTTATAAACATGTACATAAAAAATGTTATTTTTGTAATGTTTTCATAAATTTTTTTTTGCAATTTACTATCAAAATGTTGGCATTTGGGCTTAAACGTATAGCTAACGACCTATGTTTCTGAATTTCCTATGGTGGTTTCATCTCAATCGGATTAATGGTTTCAAAGATATTTGCGAACAATGTTTTAACGCTAAATGGCTACCATAAGGCGAAACCTAGCATATTAGGTATCATTGGAGTTGGCAAGGATTCAGGAATCTAAAGAGAAAAGGAATCTCCCATGAAAATAAGTCAATAATCAAAAGTTATGAGCATATGAATATTTGATTTCACCACTAGGAGGCTACTTCAAAACTTCTGAGTGAGTAAATGAGGACAAAAATATTTGAGTAAACTTTCCCTTTATCAGAAATTCACCTCATGCGATTCTTGCGCTCAGGAAGCTCAACCAGCACGGCAGCATTATACAAGATCTTTCCTTTATCATCTTTGTAGCTGGCCACAACACGACAACCAACAAACAAATCCTTAAGCACAGGAGGCTTTGCAGGGGCCACGTGATGAGCAGGCAGTAGAATCTGTTTACCCTTATTAAATTCCACCTTATATTTGTGGCCCTTCTCTAAAAGGTAAAAAAATGAGACAGGTCAGATTATACCATTTATAACTAACTCAATATGAATAAAAAGAAATGTCTTCTTAGTACAAAAACAACCCTTCCTTCTACATTTTTTTTGGTAATATACAGAATAGATCATTTTTACCAGTCGTTTGGACTTCTTCTACTGTTCCTTGACACCACACGTTGGGTTTCCTTTTCCCCAAAACTCCCATGCTGACCTTAAGGATCATCTCTTTATGTGCTTGAGAAGACTTGGAACCTAAGAAGATCAGTGACAGAGGACAAATACCGGACATTCAACACAGATTTTTTTTAAAGTTCTTGCCAAGGCTGCATTTATTTGATCAAAATTACAGTAAAAATAGTAATAGTCAAATATTATTATCTATTTTAATACATACAATGTAACATTTTCCTGTGATGAAGAAATATTTCATTATTAATGTTGAACAGTTGAACACAAAACTGAAAAGTTGAACCAGAAAAGTTGCTGCTTAATATTTGATAACTTGATGAATAGAAAGTTCAAAAGAACAACAGCATTTATTTGAAATAGAAAGCTTTTGTAACAATGTAAATATCTTTATATTTCACTTTTTTTTTAATGAAAATGCATGATATTCATTTCAGATTAGTTTTTGTAGCACTTCTGTAGCACATTATGTAATGCTTAGGTTAATATACTATGGTATAAATAAAAAAATGGAGCTTACTTTTTTTATTTTTGGAAGGTTCAGCAGAAGCATCATTGCGGGTGGTCTCATCAGTAGTTGGAATTTGGTGTGGAGGTGGTTTGGAGGGTGATTCAGGGGGTTCATCACTAGGTATAGGACTAGCAGGCTGGTCCTCTGTGTCAGAGGGTTCATCAATACTCTCTGCACGTGATGGCGCCTTTGTCGTTTCTTTTTCGGGGCTGGAAGTGCTGGTGACAGACGTAGAGTTTTTTGAAGATCTCAGCCTGGCTGTTGGACTTGTTGTGGACACAGAAGGTTTAGCAGATTTGCTCCTTGTTGTTGGCTTTTCTGTCTTGTCCATAGATTCTGAATCACAACTGGCAATAGTTTCAGGTTCTTCAGAATCGCTTTGCAAGGGTGACACATCAGGAGGAGTCACTGTGGTCGCCTCAGGTTTAGTTTGGTTTGTTTCAATTAATGTTGTATAGTCACTGGCAATAGTTTCAGGTTCTTTAGAAACGCTCTGCAACAATGACACTTCAGAAGTCGTTGTGGTCAACTCGAGCTCAGCCTGGTTTGTTTCGAAGCACGCTGTATCAGCACTGGCAATAGTTGAAGACATTTCCAAAGGGGTCTCTGGTGTCACATGAGGATCAGTCTCATTATTATCAGTCTCTGAATTATGACCCGCACTAGTTTTCAATCGTTCTGAATGGCCTGAAAGTGAAGGGATTTCAGAAGTCTTCGATAATTTAAGTTTGAATTCTGAATTCAGACTATCTGGCTGTTCATAATTGTTTTTAAGCAAATTCATCTCAAGAGTTACTGCTTTCATCTGAGGTTCAGTCTTAATTTCTGCAATGGATGCTAAATTATGACCGGAAGACATTTCTGGCTTTATTACTGTCAAGTGAGGCTCAGATTTTATTGTTGCAATGGATCCAGAATTAGCACTGACAATAGTTTCTGGTCGTTTGCTTGGAATCAAAGACATTTCTGAGGAAGTCACTGCTGTCAACTGAGGTTCAGTCTTAATTTGACTAGCAGCAGTTTCGTGTTTTGAAATGTTCTTTTCCCAAGGCATTAATTCTGTCATTTGAGGTTCTGTCTTAATTAATCGTATGGATGTATGGTTACGACTAGCAGCGGTGCTGTGTTGTTTTGAAATGCTCATTTCCCAAGGGGTTAATACTGTCAGTTGAGGTTCAGTCTTAATTGCTGGTCTAGAATCTGAATTATGACTGGCAAAAGATTTGCATTGTTCTGAATTGTTGAGAAATGAGGACATTTCAGGTACTTTCAACAAAGATTCAGTCTTAACTATTGCAATCGAGTTGTTCATCATTTTCAATTTTGGCGTGACAGATTCAGAACGGCTGGTCTCAGGGGTCGAGGTCGATGAAGGTCTGTTGCTGATGTCAGATGATGGTGATCCAGTGCTTATGGAGGAAGTTTTGTTCACCATCTGGACTAAGTCCTGAACGAGTCTGGATGACTTCTGAATGGCCATAGTCACCTTTTCAAGCTGAAAGAAAGAAAAATAATTCATAAACAGAGGAACAATCAAAGAAAAATGAAACAATGCCTATGAAAACAATGAAAATAACCAAATGAACAGAAAAAAGAAAGTGAACATTTTTTTTTTTTCAGTTAAACATCCTCACCATTGGTTCCAAGGTTTCTTTTGTGGCTGCAAGAGAAAAACCAAAGTCATAAGCTCAAAATGATATTATATTTTTAATTACAATGCCATAATTTAAAATAATATTATTTTAAGCACTTTCCATTAAAATGTTTGTCTCTTACCTCCCAGATCAATGACAACAATATCATCATCATCATCATCTCCATTACAGACACTATTTTCCTGTGTATTCTCCTCATCATCATCTGTGATATGAATGACGTTCTGTGGTCCTACTCCTCCTTCCTCTTCCGAGTCCTCGTCTTGGTAGTCCAATCCCAGCATTCCATAAAGACCCTTCATCACCGACTCGCACTCAAAGACTGATCTGATATAAAAACAGTCAAAGGGTCACCCTGACTTCGAGATATTGTCATTATCACTGAAATGACATGAATGAAATGAACTTACTCGCAGGCATTGCTGTACAGAAGGCGGGTGTAGGTTGATTCTTTCTCCCTCTGCTTCACCCACTCCTCCACCTGTGCCAGCTGCTCACGTCTCTGCACCAGGTGAGGGTTTCGCTCCACCTCTGCCTGGATCCAGCGCTGCAGGTCGTCTTTTGTCATCCTCAGGAGGTTATCATCTTTTCCGCTACTCATGGCTTTACTGTTGAAGCAATATAATGAAAAAAGTCAAACATTCTGTGCTATTTTTGTACACTGTTTAACATATGACATTAGTGCTGCATGTTGTATTGTGCTTTTGATAAACTTGGCAATAAAGCAATGAAGCTTATTTCTCCTTTTTGTTGAAGCATTTGTACAATATTTGTAAATAATAAATGGTTTCTGGGAGTCATCAGAAACTCTTGGACAGGCATATAGTGAGAATCAGAGGATGTAAATGTACAGCACTCTTTATTGACAGCTCAAAAAGCATAGTTGATCGATCAAGAACTATAAAGAGGATATATAACACAAACTATATACGTTCTTCCCTTTCCATTCAGCAAATCTCAGGCCTAATAAAACTAAATGTTGCTACTCTTTGCTAGGGCAATATATCAATTACATAAAGAGAGATAATTTCATAAGGTGACATACATACTCTCTAGTTTTTCCAACTTGCTGCTGTAGTATATTGGAATCCTGAGGACACTAGCATATCAAAAACCGCGCAGCTACTGGATTACGTTATATGGCGTAAACCATTCCGCTTGTTTATATGTCGGCAATGCACAAAGTCTGCCACTGCTGCAAGGACGAGTCTTATGGATACCCTACAACCTCCAAAATTACATGAAGAACTAAAAAGTGCGCAATAAAAGAACTAAAAACACATGGAAACAAACAATATCCAGACTATCGTGTGCATGTACGGTAGCGGATGCAGAACCTACAAGAGACATTCTAATTGGACCAGTGCACGTTGACGCGGGATGATTAGCCACGCCCACAGACCCTTCAATCACTTCGAACACAATCCTGTCATCAACGAGGACCTAAAACAGATTTAAGATAGTTGGACGTAATTTGAGTGTGTTTGGTCTAAATGATCGTTATTGTTGTTTAACGCTACATCGTGTGCTTTCTATCAAATGCTATTAAAGATTCTCGTATTTTTCAGGTATAATTTATCGTCAAACTTGTGTATGAGCGCTACATTGTCACGTGCCATTTATTACTTTTCTCAGCGCTGAAACAGATGGACCAATCACAGTGGTTTTGTTAGTGTGCGTTTTGTCTTTGATGGGAAAAGTGTGCAGTTCTGCAGATGAATGAAAAATAGAGTAACACATTATGTGGACTTGCTTTATTTTCATAAACATGTAGCATATGATACAATGATACACGAAAAATTGTAAAACGTAAATAATTCTTAAGCTAAAATGTGCTGAAATATAGCAGAAATACAAAGTAAAATGTACATATAAACCAATACCGGGTTTTTCAGTAAGCCTCTGCATATTTTCCACATTTTAGAACGTTAGAAAAGTTATCAAAACAATGAAATAGCATGTAGTGACCAAAATGTTAAACAAACTAATATTTAACCTTATCTAGAGCCCTTTACGCTCTGTGTCAGTGTATATGAAAATACAATTTAGCAAAACTTAAAAAAAAAAAAAAAAAAATCGGAAGACTGAGAATTTTAACATTGGAACCATGAAATATTGATATTTTTGAGTTGGGGCAGTAATTTCTTGTGTTAACATTTATTTTCTTGTCATTTACATTATTAAGCTGCACTGGTTGTCTTTGGTTCACCATGTTCATCCTCCACCTGACCAGTGTTGTTTTTGTTTAGAGGGTCCTTGAGAGACATCATTTCCTGTATCTTTAGGAAGCTGTCACAATCTGATGGAAACTGATTCCTCTGAAAAACAAAACATAGCTGAAATTAAAACAAGCTCTTTAAAAAGGTTTAGAAAAAGAGTGAGGAGACTCACACTGAGAGAAAGACGCAGAAGTCCACTTTCACCCTGGCCTTCCAAAGATGAGAGGAATAGCTTGAGTGACTGCTCAGTCAGTTTATTTCCTGAATTATTAGAAAAGCAAACATTACAGCCATAATGTACAAGCATGTTTTACTCTAATACTGAAATAAAATCAAGTCTGAAATGAAATCACCTGAGAGATTCAGAGAGGTAAGGCATGTGTTTCCCGGATGAATGACTTTCCCTCCAGTGTGCACAATTCCAGGATCCAAGAGAGGAATCACAGTCTCAACCACATCAACTGTCTGTTCATGTTTAATGGGAAGGATGTTTAATTTTCAAAGCTCTTATTTTAGTAAAGAGGTTTCCTAAACATTTAGGAAATTCTTTTCTCTGAGTTCTTAAAATGGACTAAGATGTAATGGGGATACATACAAATACATATAGTACATGCATAATTATTAGGCAAGTTGATATTCTGATCATAATTTTTTCCAAGCACATTTTACCAATTCCAAACCACATCAATCTTAATAACTACTATTAATTTTGTATATAATCATTTATAAGTGGTATATAACTGATAACGAGGGCTGGAAGTGAAAAACGCCTTATATTTAGATGTGCATAATTATCAAGCAGGTTTCTTTTACAGGTACATTGAGCCAAAAATGAAATTTAACTCACAATGAAAAGTCAAAAATTGTGAAATGCCCATGAGAAGGATGCAATACTATAGAAACTGCCATTGGACAAGAAATGCTCATTGGGGGAGCAGAGTCACAAAAAAAAAAAAAAAAAACAGGTTTCAAGAAAAGATGTATGTTAACTGCAAAATACTTTAAAGCAGGGGTCTCCAAACCATACCCTAATCAAACACACCTGAACCAGCTATTCAAGGGGTGCTTCTCAATATCCCTCCTCGTTTCCTCGCTCTTCCGTCCTCCATCCTATGACCTGGAAACCGATCGACCTTGTAGGACATCTCAATTCTCTAACTGCACCATGAGGAACAAGGAGTGAGGAAGCTTCCTGAGGAGCTATGAGCGAGGATACACGGGTGTATCCTTTGCGGAAGTTTTTCTTATCATGAAACCTGACGCACGTATACATTCTCCACCCCCTTCACATCTGTCAACAATAATTTAATTTTTTTTTTAAATAAACTTTACATCTCACATATTTCAATGGGACATCTTGCATTATTAATATTTATTATGATTTTTTTTAATAATCAAACTTTCACAACATTTTCACAAGCAGATCCCTCGAGCGCAGCTGCTGACGCTTTGAAGTGACTCTCAAGTGTTCAAGAACATTCCAATATACAAATAACATTTATTTCGATTCCTCTGTCCTCGTTTTCTTTCCTTGCATCCTCCCCTCACATCCTACGGGGGTGGAGCTGAGACGCGAGGAAAGGAAACGAGGATGCACAAATAAGAAATGAGAAGCCCCCAAGGTATCCAAGGGGCGCTTCTCATTTCTTATTTGTGCATCCTCATTTCCTTTCCTCATGTCTTAGCTCCAGCCCCTTAGGATGAGAGGGAAGGATACACCTGTGTATCCTCACTCATGACTCCTCAGGAAGGTTCCTCGCCTCCTCGTGGTGTGATTAGAGAATTGAGATGTCCTTTGAGATGGCTGAAACTGTTTCCGGGTCATGGGCTGGGTGACAGAGGAGCGAGGAAATAAGGAAGCATCAATTTAAGTATTGAGAAGCACCCCAAGGTATAGCAGGTAAGTGTGCTGGAGCAGGGTTGGAGCTGAAGTCTGCAGGAAGGTAGCCCTCCAGGATCAGGGATGGCTACCCCTGCTTTTAAAGAGTTTCTGGTGGATTCACACTTAATTCTTCACCTTAATTCTTACCCTCCAGTGACACCATTTTCCAGAATTGCAAAATACCTGGAGTTTCCAGAAGTGCAAGGTGTAAGGTTCTCAGAGACTTTGCTAGGACAAGGAATCCTGAAACATGACCCCCACTTAATGAGAAACACAACCTAAAGTGTCATGAAATTGACAAAGACTGATTCTTAAAAAAAAGTTTCATGGACAGATAGGTTGAGAGTGACTCATGAGGAAGAGCGAAGGTGGTGAGGGAGTTATGGTGTGTAGGAGTGTAGTCTCAACACTTCAGCTTGTGATTGTCACGTTTCAGAATTCCTTGCTTTAGCAAGAGTAACTTGACACCTTGTACTTCTGAAGACTCCAACTACATTGCAGTTCTGGAAAATAGTGGTCAAACATCTCATGAAGTCATAAACAATCAATTTTCACAGTATCTTAAACATTTATCCACCCATATACATAAATATTAATTTCCCTCTTTGTGTAGTAGTATGAGTACTTGCTTTCCTTGCTGTCTTTTTTGTTGTTGTTGTTGTTAACTTCAACAACTTGTTGTTCTTACCTCTTGTTCAGACACTGGCAGATTCTTGTCTTTGCCTCCTATTTTTCCAGCCTGACTACGGGAAACTTTATCATCTAAGAGAAAAGCAAGAAATGAAATATTCACTCTACATGTAAACCATCAAATATAAAGTGCACTTCTGAATCTCAAATAAACAGTTGTCCAAAGCAGTTTAACTACCTTTCTTGGCTACCTTTAGCTCCTCTTTCTTGGCTGCCTGACCTGACACTGGTTTCTCCTCTTTTTTAGGGTTGTCCTACACACAAACATTCTTAAACAACTGTAAACTATTGTATTTTATATATCATAAGCGACAGACTCTTTTCGTGTGTATGTGTGTATATATACAATATATAAGGAACAAAACTGCTCTACCTTCTTTTTGGTGGTGTTCTTTGCACTCTTGTTGAGGCGATCCAGTGAAGAGCTGCTGCGGACGGAAAGAGGCTGCTCATGCGAGTCTGCAAGACTAACCAGAGACGGCTGGATCATTGATTGTTCACCTTTAATTAACAGCTTCCTTCTCTCAACTATCTCCTCATGCGTCAGAGCAAAGGGGCCAAGCACCTAAAGAAAGAAATGAGAAAGAGTTGCATAGAAATACACGTTACAGTCTAATGTCTCAAGTTAGGCAAAGTAAGGCAGATGAGATGCTGTTGTTAATATAAGTACAGTATGTGTACCTCAGCCAAACAAGCTGCTCCATCATCTCCTATTTGATTGTAGGATAAGGACAAACATAGCAAGGAACGGTTGAGACGCAGACCCTTTAAAAAGAGGGATGGGTGATAATAACAACTCAGTTTTCATTATATGCAGTCTTGACCTCATTAGAAACTGTCCAAACACCTTCAGATAGACAGACTTTAATTCTACACACCTGAGCAATGTGATTTGCACCTGCATCACCAATGCTATTAAAGGCCAGATTGAGTGACAGGAGGTTTTTGTTGGCAGCGTGTACAGTGGACAGAGCCGTGCCAATCAGGCGAGCTCCTTCCTCTCCTATACGACTGTTGCGTAGTGACAAGTCTGTCAGCCTAGCGTGGACAAAAGTTCTTAATAAGATCTGAGTGTAAAAACTACACAAATAATGCATTTTGAGAGAGATAGCATTATAACACATTTAAAGGTACAGTGTGTACATTTTAGCGGCATCTAGCTAGAGAAGCTACGGTGGCCAACACAGGACAAAGATGTTGTCGTCTGAGACAGCAGAGAGTAGCCAGTCAAGCAAACACGCTCTATAGAGCAGTTTGTCCGTTTAGGGCTACTGTAGAAAGGGATAAGGGGACCCGTGGTGTATGTAGATAGAAATGGCTCATTCTAAGGTAATAAAAACATAATGGTTCATTATGTAAGGTCTTCATACACCACTGAAAACATAGTTGAAAACATATGTATATTATATTGCATTTCTGTCAATAGATCCTCTTAAAATGTACACATTGCACCTTTAAGTTCTATATTGCAAGCAGCAAATGTGTATGTGAACCTCCTTAACCATATTTCAGAGACAGATTTGTACCCAGAAGTGAGCTAAATCTGACAGAACCTCCTTCTGAGGAAATCCTCAAACCATTGTAAAAATGGTATAAAAATAAAGTTGTTGTTTGTTTGTTTTTTTCATTGCAAAAATGCAGAAAGTGTCCTTTTAGGGTTAAGATTAGGTTATAGTATTTATAACTATCTGTATATGTATGTGTATATATATGTAAGCAATAAGGTACGCAAAGCGGAGTGCCTGCAACCCCTTCAGCCGTGACTTATTCACGATACAGCACTAGCCTCGAGTACCTTATTGCTTTTATAAAACGCTTACCATACAATACAAATATTAAAGCCAAAAATATGTATCAATGCAACTTTCGTGAAGTAAACTTTAACTAAAGTCTTCCTTACGCCAGAAAAAATAGTCCCTGACCGTGAACAGCAACAGAAGTTACATTATTACGCCATTACATGGCGGCAAAGATTGTCTTCATGATTGTGTCACTCAGTAGTGAAGACTTTTATATTGAAAAGACTGAGTTGTTGTGAACACGGAACAAGACACAACTGACAAATGCTTTGACTAGTGCTGTCAGTCACGGGAAAACCCCTTAACTGTTAAAAGGACAAGATAATACATCAGACATTTAAACAGATTTTTTATTATGAACATAGGACTGACCTGAAGGAAAATGCTAAATTTGAATGCAGGTAATAAACTCGCTCACTCGATCTCTTCTCTCTTTACTCTTCTACATAATACAGTAAGCTTCAACGAACAATATCAATTGAGACATACAGTTTACGTTGCTAAGAGTGGTTGCTAAGGGTGTTGTGTAGTGATAGACAGAACCGTTGGGTGAAGCGGTTATAGCCGTGTTTTATCATGAATAAAACACAGCTATTGACCAATCAGAATCAAGGACAGGAACTAACCGTTTTATAAATATATTAATGAGGTGACTTATGAGGATTACCCCTTATGATTACCCCTTGTCCCCATTTTTCAAAAGGCTTATAAATCATACAGAATGAGTTTTTGTGAGAAGGTAAAAATGTGCACAGTTTCCTGTGTTGGGTAGGTTTAGGTGTAGGGGTAGTGTAGGGGGGTAGAAAATATGGTTTGTACAGTATAAAAACCATTACGCCTATGGAATGTCCCCACAATTCACAAAAACAAATGTGTGTGTGTGTGTGTTTAAAAATGAGAATGACTCACATGCTGTCCTCCCCTATGAGTAAGTGGTAACTCTGCTCAAGGAGTGGATTGCCATCCAAAACCACTTTCCTGGCAAGATATAAGTTGGTAGATGATGTCATCAGATTTTCCAGTATCTATTATCACATTATCATAATTTATTTTCCATAATTTAATTTATTTTAATAGCTCCTTTAATAGCTGTCTGTGTTGTAAAGCAAAAAGTATTGCCCACTAATGGATATAATTTCATGAAAGATGATCATTTAAGACTTGGAAATGTGCCTTACATAACATTCTGAGATATAATAAATGTTTTCTAGTGCCCCTATTACGCTATTTTAAAGGTTCTTAGTTTTGTTTTAGAGGTCTCCTACAACAGATTTACATGTATCCAAGGTCAAAAAACACTTTATTTTTCAAAATATACATTGCAGCATCTCCTCAGTGTCTGAAACAGTTTCAGATTCAGTCTCTCTAAACCCTTCCTTTACGAGAGCGTACTCTGCTCTGATTGGTCAGATGGCCCAGTCTGATGTGATTGGTCTACAGCTTACAGCGTGTTATTATTACCATATCTGAATTTTGTACATTTGTTACAAACCTACATAGGTTCAAGCAAGAAGTATGACTGGAATTACTGATGACCTGTTGCAGGCAGTTCAGTCTCAGTTCTTTCTTTTTGGAGGCAATAACTCCATTTATCGTGCACTTATCTTTTGCAAACCTTTTACATTCACAAACAGCTATAATACACACTACATGAAAGGTAATATCTGAAAAAGCATAATAGGGGCACTCTAAAAAATAATTTGAAACTGGGTCTTAAAGGATTAATGATGAGAATTTTAGATATTCTGACCCTTCAAGACAGTTTGACTGTTCTCACCTGAGATTTGAGCACAGAGACACTGTGTTTCTCAAGGAGGCGAAAGTGCAATCCGTCAGGCCTACACGCCACATGCTGCAAAGCATCACCATTAATGGGAAATGGACGTAACATACTGTTTATTTGCAACATCAACACCCATAAACGCACATACAGCACACACACAAAGGCTCACTGTAAGCACTGGAAATTACTGAGGGACGGCAATGTCCTGCTCAGCACCTGAAGCATCATCTCATCCACCTTCCATCCTATCAATAAATAATAATAATAATAATAACAAAGACATTTTGATATTAAATATTTCTTAGGAGTTTAAACAGCTGCATTTAATTGTTTACAAAGAAGCAACAGCCTTACCAGATATCTTGACTGCCTTTACGCTGTCATGGTCTTCATTCTCCAGCTCTATCTCGAGGCAGGGCTCAGAGGACCATGTTGTCATTTGACTATCTAAGTATGTCTGAGACTGATTGTGTTCTTCAGTCCAGGTTAGGGGTTTTATTAGGAAAAAATTAAGAGTTTTATGGCATAAAAAAAGCATCTTTATTGGAGGAGCAGAACACAATTGTCTTATATACAACATATTTACCCATCACAGATTTTGACTGCTTCAGCTTGACAGAGGGGATCTTTTTCACACCCATGAGCTTACACAGTTCTGTGAAGTCCAACTCCAGATCTCCTGAACACTGGTAATCATCTAATGTGAGTGATACCACAAAACATTGACATTCAGTTGACTTTAATTGCTATCTTTGGACATGACATATATTTTGGTTATTTAAAGATTGCATGAAATCAAAATCTAAGTCTGTCTTTACAGCCAGATACCTGCTGTTTTGGATGGTTCCTCCTCAATCCCAGAATCCACCTTGTCCACTTTTTCTTTGGAAGATTTCTCAACTCGTTTTCTCATCTTTCAGTGGGAAACTATTACAATTTTTTAAACCCAAAACAAATCCAAATAATGAATTTAAATTATTAATAATTTAAAATCATGTAAAGTAACTTTGCTCATTCAGCACTAGCTGTGTAGCTTGCTCAGGTTGTATTCCGTTGCCATGCCAACCCTTTAAATACAACTGTTACTTTGAAGCCACCTAGTGGATGGCGGCAAACAGGAAGCTCTGAATACAGAGATATCTAAAGAAGACAGATTCCTCATTAGCGACTGTTTCTATGGTGCGCTTGCCGTCCGCCATATTGGAACGGTCAAACCCGGCCCGCGAACACTTAAGAGCAAGTTTACTGTGCGTCTGCAACTGTAGTTAGACGCATGTATGAATATCTATGTCTGCAATAGACTTTAGCAGATGATTTTGCTAAACTAACACAATACAAGACGAAGGCGTCAGCTAACATGACACTAAAAAGACACGTTTTTAAAAAATCTGTAATATCGAGTTATTACATATAAAAACACAAACCAACACATTCTCACCAGTACAAGGTTATCCCATTTCTTCGGGAATCTAAATCCCGGTGGGCTTTGCAACTAGAAGCTGCGCAATGTTGTGGCATCATTGATTCTTACTGTGAGTGACGACACGTTGACCGTTCCAAGATGGCGGGAGCGCCGACGTGTCTGGAGCGGTCGAATGTCGATTCTGCGTGAGTATACATATCTATACGTAAACTGCTCTGTGCTGCGTTTCTCAAAAGCATCATGAGATAAATTGATCGTAGAGATCATTGGCGGCAATGGTTCTAACATCTACTTAGGCTTACGATGTTCTTCGGAAACGCAGCTCTGGTAGATAAACCCCAAATATAATGTGTCAAATAATTACTAGAATATTAAATGTATTTAACAGACCTTAGGATGGTTTCCAACTTAATCTATTCCATCTATTCTATTGAATTAAATAAAATACATTTTGCGTATTATATATCATATGTATTAAATGCAGGAACTGCTTTATCCTGGAGGTGTTAAATGAAAAGATGACTTACAGACTAAATGGATATAATACATGTTTTCATAAATATCTGAAGGTGCTGACAAAAAATAGGAACAGCTATGAAACCTTATAAAATAGGTATATTTGTCAAATATATTTCTTCTGTCAGGACATAATAGTAGTGTCTGTTGTAATCTTTATTAAGTATCGAGTCCAAAGTTGATACAATAAAGAGAAAATCAAATTAAAAGGCACATGTGTGTTAAGAACATTCTAGTGATGATTTTGGATTCATTTTGAAGCAAAAATGTTACCATTTTAAATGTCTCAAGAATCAGTAACTGTTGACATCAATATATATGAAAACATCAGTTATGTTTGGCATTAATTAAACTAGACAGCATTAAAATACAATGTATTTATTTAAATAGTGTTTTCTTTGCAAATGTATTTGGTAGTTCAAATGATGGTACACAATGTCAATGTGCTACGCAATAGTTAAAATTCACTTTATTTGAAGATGTATTGACTGTCCATACAATTAAAATACGATTTGTCTGTATACCTGGAGTAATAATGGTTATGACCTAGTAAAGAACTGCATCACAGATTCTCTGCTAAATGTATGAGCAACAGGCAAGTATATTCACAATAATGTAGTGCTTTTTATTAAAAAACAAACAAACAAACAAAACAAATAGAATATAAAACAAAAAAAAAAGTAAAAACCAACAGCATCTTCATGACTTTATAATTACAAACTTTGAACCAGAGTGGAAGAAGTTTTGACAAACTGTACACAACATCACAAAATGCCTGCCAGTCTGTCCATATACAATGCTTGCATCTTATTTTGTGATTGTCTAAAAATAACTAAACAAATCACACAAAAACACACAAATACAAGAAATACAAGCATTATATTTATGACCGCTATCACAAAAAACAGAACAATCTTTTCTTATTTGAAGAACAAAAAAAAAAATTAAAACAAAAAAACAAAATTAAAAAGGAGATTAAGAACATGATATCGGGTTGACAGCTTCTTTTTCTGCCAAAATATCAATTTACATTTTTATGTTGGTTTGTTTTTTTAGTGTTCAACACTTTGCAGCAAAAAACGAGGAACATTATATCTTTTTCTCCTCAAAAAGTAATAATAATAATAATTATAATAATGTTAATATTAATTATTACAGTGACAGGTGCCAGGTCTGGGGTCACTGCGGCGTCCCCTTCGACAAAGTCCATCAGACAATCCTCTCTCTCGCAATGCGCTAAATTCGTGTTTTTTTGGGTAACAAGGTTTCAAACTGTTTGTTGCTTACGCCGGAAATTTGTAACGATTATTAATTGTAATGACTGCCACTTTCTCGTCCACATCTCGTAAAGTTACATGTGACAGCTCTTTCAATACAAATCGTATAAGAATGGTAATAATAATAACAATAATAATAATAATAATACATATAGGGCTGAATCCTGTACAATACAATACACAAAATCCATTATCAAGATATTGCTTTTGGAGACATTTCTCACATTTTCCGTCTGTATATATACATAGCTTGGCACTATACAATTTTCTTTCCTATCGTTTGTCAGTTTTCATTGTTTATTTTTTTTTTCCTTGTCGATCTATCTAAGGGGTTTGAAATACTTATCTGTCATAGCTGATGAATTAAGGGCAAAAAACAAAAATCTCATCATGATTTTGTTTATATAAACATTCTCCATGGCAACCTGAAAGGCCATTAAAAAACAAAAGCAAATTCAAAGAAATGACAACACTAAAACCTCGACTCGACCCGACCCCATCCCACCCGCCCTACAAACCACTCACATAAAATATGACATCACATGATACAATAAGTTCTTGTGAATTCATGAATTTAACTGTTTATTAACTGCTGTCAAGCCCTTAGTTGTTTCCTCTTTCGTATTTATATTATCAGAATGGGCTCTCTCTCTCTCTCTCTCTCTCTCACACACACACACACACACACACACACACACTACTATAAACAAAAAACGCTCAAGATCATGGCATTCTAAGGCGTTATATATAAAGCCAGCGCGCCTCCTCTGCTAGATTTTGTTTTTGTTTTTTTTTTTCAAGCTGGTGAATTAAATACTTTTAAAAAAAAAAACTGTGGGCGGGGCTGGCACACACTCTAACCAATCACAATGCCCACGATAACAGAAGCGAAACATTCCAGCCCAGTCGCAAAGTCCCGAGCTCACAAATATGGATACCCACTTCGTGCTCCATTCCTAATGTAATTACAGTATAACAAACAAAAAACAAACAAAAAAAGGTAATATACTTATTTGTTTTGCTTTATCATACAGCATTAATCAATACTGTGTGAATGTTAGTGTGTCTTATCCGTACATCTCCGGGAGCGAATGATGTCCGTGTTGTTAAAAGTGCAGTTAGCCAACGTTCTTTCTCAGCTCTCTCTCTCTCTCTTTTCAGTCTACGGGCAGTGTGTGTGCGCTACACTGCACCTCCTATGTCGCTCCTATTTCTGTTTTATTTTTTGCCTCGTTTTACTCTTTCTTGGTCGTACTCAAGTCATTGCCACTGTAGACCACAAGGTGGCACCGGCCTCCCATTTTTCTACTTGCAGCCGAAACCAAAGCCAAATTTAGTACCACGTGCTTCCTTAACAATTTAGTCATGGGAGACGTTTGACCAGTGAAGTCGTAGTTCATCCATGAATTTCAAGGCGCTTTTGTTCAGTTTCAACTTTCCTATGTGTGACACTTGTACTTTTGAAACGCATTAAGGTTGACAACTCGCAGGAAACTGCGCGTCCTCAGTGCACGAAGCTCGGGCTGGTCTCTCTTGTAGTTCCTTTAGAAAGAGAAACTGCAAGATATAAATATGAACGTGTCGCCTCCCACCTCCATTTTCCCTCTTTTTTTCAGGTGTAGTCCACCTCTGCTCCTCGATATCCATTATTCTCTTGCTGCTCTGCAAGCGTGCTCAGCAGAGTGCGCTGTCAGCATTACTTCCTGCAAATAAATTCACTCAGTCCAAGCGTCCGTCTGCGGAGGCGGCGACCAGAGCCTTCCTCGAGAAGATACGTCACATCTATCGCTGTAGAGGAGACAAAGAAATACGTTTTCATCAAACTTGCAGTACATTTCTTGCAATGTGGGCATAAAAGAGCAGCTTATGAAAATACATGATGTTTAAAAAATTCAAATTGTTGTTTTTTATAAAATGTATATTAAAAAAATGCTATTGCTATTAATAATATTATTAACTGATAATGTTTTATATTAAATATTATAATTAATAATATTTCCCATCTAAAATGGTAAAATATGAATAAAATAATGAATTATTGACCATAACATTTATGGCTGAATCTAAATTTCAATCCAAAAAAATAAATAAATAAATAAAAAAATCTAAATACAAAATAAAACTATATATTTGGTAGTATAATGTAATATAGTTATAATCAACTTTAAAACAAATTAATATTATTACTATTATTATTATGAATAAATATTATTAATATAAATAATATTTCCCATCTAAAAATTTAAAATATAAATAAAATAAATAATATTTATTTCACCCATAATAACATCATACCATTCATGGGTGAATATCATAGAAAAATAAATAAATAATAAATAAATAAAATCAATATTAAATTACATAATTTATGTTGATTTTTTTATTTATTTAAAGTTTGTATTCAATGTTTCAATTAATCATTTGAAAAACATACAGACTTTTAAACAAAAACATACTTTTAGCCTTTCAAAAGAGCGATTTCAGTTTTCATTTGAGTTCAGAGCAATGTAGAATAATAAAATGTATTTTATGGTAATGAATGACAAAAATGTCAACAATAAACAACATAATTAATAATTAATAATAATTATCAGATTATGAATGAAATTAGGTTGCAAGATATTGATGCGATGTAACTAAAACCTTTTGGTTAAATAAATATTCTCAGTCTTACCATTCTTGCTGGGCGCCCGGTGCAGCAGATCGAGCAGAATCTTGTTCAATCGCTCTCTCTGCGCTTCCCTCCTTCCCAGGATTGATGGATGAAGAGGTGAAGAGGAAAGTGAGGACGAGCATGGGGCGTCCAACACGTCCCGCCCTCCTCCTCCCCTTTCCCGGGAGCCCTCGTCCATGTCTCTCCTCTCTCCCCTCTCTTCACCCTCCTCTTCTTCCTCCACGTCTTCCTCCTCCCCACCTGTCCTCCTTTCCTGTGATGTGGACAGCTGTGGAACAGGGGTGCTGGAGTCCTCCTGAGAGGTGTCCATGTCTCCCTCCGCTCCTCTTCCTCCACCCTCGTCCCCATCTCTTGAGAAGCCGGCAGACAGCCGGTCACATGATGCGCTGGGAGAGGGGTCTTCATCGCAGTTTGATGCACCTTTGGGCCGCTCACTCTTCCAGGCAGAACGGCCGCCGTTCCTCTTGTAGTTATCCGGCACATAGTGAGGCTGTAGAAAGAGAGATAAATGAATGGAAGCAACTCACCTACTTAATAAACTTGTTTAGATTCAAACAGTCATGAGTTAAGCGGGGGAAATACAGAAATACAGTCCATAATGGCACTTCTGATCTGAAACAATAAAAATATAAATAAAATATTATATTTACTATAATATTATACTATAATAACATTACAGGTAATTACAGGTTGATCTCAGAAAGAAATCTCCAAGTCAAATTGCAACATACAATAGAAAATAAAATGTAATATAATGTAACAATTATATTAAATATAAAAACACAAAACATTAGAATTATTAATATGAATAATTATTATTAATTTCATGTAAAACTATAAAATATAAATAAAATTAATGAATGGCTAAAACAACATTTATTGATAAATCTTAAAGAAATGTCCAGGGCAAGTTTCACCACCCCCAAAAAAAAAAAAAAAAAAAAATATGCATGTATATTTTGTGATATCATTTAATGATAGTTTATATACAATATTAAAATGTGTAATAATATTAACACAATAATAATATTTTTAACATCAATAATAATGTTACTTTCCATCTACTGTAAAACTGTAAATATACTTATAAAAACAAAACATCGGCTATAAAGTAAATTGTAGGTAAATCTCCGAAAGAAATAAAGGGCAAATTTTAACAGGGAAAAAAAAAAAAACATTTTGAAATATAAATGTAAAAGTTTTATTAATATTAAAACACAAAGTAATAAATGTTATTAATATTAAAAATAAGTATTCATATTAATTATATAATTTCCCATCTAAAAAGAAAACTTTGTGATACAATATAGTTATATTAAAGATTAAAATATGCAATATTCAAAGAAAAAAATATTATTAATAATATTACTTCCCATCCAAAAGAAACAAATACAAATATTTATACAAATAAAATTAATAAGTGAGTTTTGAAAGCTATGTCCAGGCCAAATAAAAAAGAAAAAGATAATAAATATATTTTGTAATGTAATTATATTAATAAAATGTCTAATATTACACATAATACTAATATTGATGTTGTCATGCAAAAAAAAAAATTAAAAAAAAAAGTTAAAGTGCCCCTATTATGCTATTTTAATCGTTTTGGAGGTCTCCTACAATAGGTTTATATTCATTGGATTCGGGCTCTCTAAACCCCTCCTTTCCGAGAGCCTTCTCTACTCCGATTTGTCAGATGGCCCAGTCTTTTTTTATTGGTCTACTGCTTACAGCACTTTTGCAGCACAAAAAACAGTGTCTTCTTAGACCTTCTGTCGCTATAACATGTTGCTTCTCATCTACAACTAGTGTTTTAGGGCGGGTCAAAGTACTAAGTAGAGCAGGAGTTCTCAGCTCTGGCCCTTGATGTCCACTGTCCAGCAGAGTTTAGCTCCAATCCTGATCAAACTCAACTGCCTATATCTTTCTAATAATCCTGGACCTCAAGGGCCAATGTTGAGAACCCCTGAAGTAGACGTTGTTCGTGGGCAGCCAATGAAGACCATAGGCTGGCATTATGCAAATTTGTTACAAATCTACATTGATGTGTTACGGGAGTAAGACTGGAATTCCTGACGACGCGCTTTGGCAGTTTTAGCTTTATTTGTCGTGAACAGCTAAAATACACACTGCATGAAAGGTAATATTCGAAAAAGCACAATAGGGGCACTTTAATGGTCCTAAAACATCCTTCTTATTTTTTCTTAAACATTTCTTCCACCCTCCACTACTCACAGAGAAGTCCCTCTTCGGCGTCAATCTTTTGGGGAAGTGGTTGAAAGCGTAGGGCTTGGTGCACACCGGGTACCGGTTGCGGTGGATCTTGTAGAACAGGTGTGCCGATTTATCCAGCCGATAGTCGCAGATGTAAACATCCTGTTCCTTTACCCCTTTCGGACGACCTAAATCCATTAGCAAGAGAAGCGCTCATTAGCATGCAAAGAGTATGGGGTTTTCAGCCTGGAACATCTGGTTCAGTACATTTCTTGGATCTCACTGTTGATTTATGTAAAACTGTTGTATGTGTGAACATCTCACCCTTGCAGTAAGTATACAGGTCCAACACACAGCACGTCCCCACCACCGCCTCCAGTGGTATGATCTCATAGAGAGGCACTCGGAACAACTCATTGTGATAGAAGCGACGGGAAGGAGAGTGGTGTGTTTCATGGGGACGGAAATAGTGATGACCAAAGGCAAACCTTTCACCTCTATAGAGAAAGAAAGAAAGTCCAGATCACATTTAAGGTATATGCTTCTGTTAATTAATGACTTTGTCAAGAAACAAGCATGGACGACGAGACTTTTGTCAACAACGACATGATTCAAACAATCCTACCTTTACAACCAGAAGCAAATGACAGGATGACAAGAACATTGTTCAAGCCTTACCCTAACCTTTAGTAGCGTCAAGGTTAGACTAAGGCTTAAACAATGTTCTTATCATCCGGTTTCATCTGTTTGGATGTTGTTCCAGGGCCAATAAGTATGTCAATGCTTAGTTTTGAATCAAGAGTCCAAATAAAGAGCTGAATCAGAAAGTTTTCAATAGTAGGAGTGTGGGAAATCTTACTTTTCATTTTTCCAGAGTTTTTCGATACGGAAGATGTCCAGTTTGTCTCTGTTGATATGAGACAGGAGACGGTATGATTGACGCACCGGCTGGCCTTCTTGTGTGCGTCTGCTGTCTCGCATGAGGTACACACAGTCACCTGCGACAGCCACAGGCAAACAAATACATTGGTTTTACACTTACAAACATGAAATCCAGACAGAACTTTTTCACACATTTGAACCAAAATAGTATGATATACACTACCGTTGGATTTAAAAGTTTTTGAAATAAAGTCTCTCATGCTCACCAAGGCTGAATTTATTTGATCAAAAATAGAGTAAAAACAGTAATATTGTGAAATATTATTACAATTTAAAAGAACTGTTTTCTATTTGAATATATTTTAAAATGTAATTTATTCCTGTGATGACAAAGCTGAATTTTCAGCAGCCATTACTCTTCAGTGTCACATGATCCTTCAGAAATCAATGTTGAAAACCACTTGGAAACTGTGATACATATTTTTAGGATTGTTTGAGGAATGGAAAGTTCCAAAGAACAGCATTTCTTTGAAAGAGAAATCTTTTGTAACATTATAAATGTCTTTACTGTCATTTTCGTTCAATTTAATGTGTCCTTGCTGAATAAAAGTATTAATTGCTTTTTTTTTTTTTTTAAATAATGCTGTTAAAACTTTTGAACAGTAGTGTAGATTTAATTTCACAAACCCGCACACACACACACACACACACACACACACACACACACACACACACACACACGCGCGCGCACATGCACGTACCCTGATGCAATAGTAAGTCATCACGCAGAAGGCATATATAGTAGATGGATCCTGATTGGGCATAGCTGGGTTGGGGCACCATTGGGACCTCCTGTTGCAGCAATGACAGGAAATTTATAAAACACACACAAAAAATAGAAACCCTTTCAAAAGTTTGGAACTTTCTGAATGACAAAAGAGATCTTAATCTTGGAGTGACCTTTAAAATGTTGTGATAAGAGAGCATATGGCCGTTCTAAACACAGTCGGAGAGGAAGAATGAATTGTAAGGTTACACAGACTGAAAGGTCACATACCCTGTCCACTGGACGAGGGTCACACTGCTCACAGAGATAATGCTCCACATCTGCCTCCAAACGCATGCAATCACAGTGCTGCCACACCTGACAGACAGAAACACAGAACATGTATATTATCTATGCTTCTCCCAATTAAGGACACTTTGAAATCTATACACAACACATAAATAATATGAATAATGATAGAATAATGGATAATTAAATAGCCTATTGTTGTGATAGTTGTTATTGTTCACTAAAACTACTAAAAATCTTTTGGTAATTAAAATAAAGCTTAAATAAAATCAAATAAATTTTAGCTAAAACATTATGGTACCTGTCAAAAGTTTGGAAACATTAACAATTTTTTTAATGTTTTGGAAAGAAGTGTTTTGTAACATAATAAATGTCACTGTCACTTTTGATCAATTGAATGCATCCTTGCAAATCAGAATATTAGAATAATTTCTGATGGATCATGTGACAATGAAGAAGACTGGAGTAATGATGCTGAAAATTCAGTTTTGCCATCACAGGAATTAATTAAACTTTATTAAAAAACAAATGATATTAAACTGTAATAATATTTTACAATATTTATGTTTTTGATAAAATAAATGCAGCCTTAAGAGACTAATTTTGAAAAATGTTTACTTTTGACAGGTACTGTAAATTAGAAATGCTGTCTTGGCAACTAACTAAAATAAATAAGTTTAGGTTCAAGTACTAAAATTACTAAAACTGAAATAAAAATAAAGCTAAATAGAAATATATATATATATAAAAAAACTAATTAAAATAAAAGCGCATAAAATTGCCAAACCTTAAACTAAACTGAAAATGTAAAAGCCAATTAAAAATATTAATAAATAATATATAGTATATAAATAATATTAAAATAACACTGATATTAGCATATTTTGCCCAATAAAAAACAAAAACAAAATTTTAGCACTGACGATAAATATAACACTGATATAAGTGATCACACAGATTTAGACCCACCTATATATATATATATATATATAAGTATTCACAGGCAAATTTGCTTTACATATTTCTCGGCATCAAACATGATTTCTGGCCATATGCCAACATCCATGAATCACTTGTACTTTGGTAAGTTGTAAGGAACACTATCAGGTCCATCTGCCTTAAACTTAATTATTTGTTTTATTTGCATTTTCCCCTATTAAATCCAGTCATGCAGCAGGCTCTATTGCTACTCAGTGCGGCCGAGGAGGGCGTGTTCCAGTGGAAAAATGATGTCAATGCACACCCTCTATTGCTATGTAGTTGGTAGGGTGTTGCTAAGGTGTTCTGTGTGGTATTTAGGGTGTTGCTATGCAGTTGGCAGAGTGTTTAGATGGTTGCAAGGGCAGTGCTAGGTGGTTGCTTATTGTAACAAGTTAAAAGAATAATATTCATGTCCCTAGATATGTCATCTGGTCACTACTTGCCAATTTTACATTTTACCAGGTGAAAATCTTTAATTTGATCACTTTGAAAAGTAACAACACAGCTCTCCTCAAGTCGAATAATTTAAAGGTATCATTCATGGACATATCAATCATGTATCACAAATGATGTGGGAGAAATTGCAAACCAAATTTTTTTAAATTCCTAATATTAAATATGAGCACATACCATGCATTTCTCACACTGGATCATGAGCCCTTCGTCCTTGTACATGCCACAGATGCAGCGGATCACATCATCGTCTTTGTCGTGGCTGCCCCCTCCGTCATGGTGATGGTGGTGGTGGGCGTGGTCTCTCTCCAGCGAATCAGAGCTGTCGGCCTCACTGGCCGTCTCACCCACAATCTCATCAATCTGGACAGCAGCCTCATGTCGTGCACCATAGTACGCCTTCCGCAGTCGGCACACGTCACGACCTACAGCAGACTTCCGGCCGTAATATTTCTGTTGAGAATAATAAAAAAAAAAAAAAAAAAAAAAAGAGTTCAAAAAGAGTACAACAGAATAAGCAAGAGAAGATTCTTTGAAGTGTTTTCTACATGTACAATCAACTGTGAAAAATAAGATTCAACAAATTCATCATTATTATTTTTTGGAGGACAACATTTCTGAGTGCACCTTAAAACTCATTTGTTGTACTTTGACTACTACTTATATTGATTACAATTATTTGATTAACTATAATTATTTGCATTATCATTCATTATAATGATATCGTAATGATTTACATTATAGCATAATATAATCATATTTGTGAGCAATAGGCGAATAGGCGTAAGAGAAGAGCCTGAGAAGTGGGACTAACCTCAGCATTGCGAAACACTTTGAGCATGTCCGCATCAAATGCCTCGACAGTTTTGTAGTGTCCAGTGAGGATCTGCTTCTCTATGGTACTGAGATCTAGCGGATCGGTGACCTTCTCATAGTACTGTATGTTTCTGTAGATACACATGAACACAGTACAAAAAGTAAGTATTGCCATAAAGAATGACAACATTAAAGTGACTGTAACACACATCTTAAAGGGTTAGTTCACCCAAAAATGAAAATGAAAAATGAAAATTATCCCAAGCTTTACTCACCCTCAAGCCATCCTAGGTGTATATGACTTTCTTCTTTCAGTCAAACACATTTGGAGTTATATTAATAAAATATTATGGCTCTTCCTAGCTTTATAATGGGAGTGAATAGTAAGTGTGATTTTGAAGCCCAAAAAAAGCACATCTATCCATCATAAAAGTAATCCACACAACTCCAGCATGACGATGCATGACGTATTGACGAACACAGAAGTGCAGAGGATAGAGCAAAACAAAACATTGATCATGAATTAGAAATCTAAAACGAGACTTTCTGCTTCACTTCAGAAGGTCTTTATTAAACCCCTGGAGTTGTATCGATTACTTTTATGATGGATGGATGTGCTTTTTTTGGCTTCAAAATATCAGTTACTATTCATTCCCATTATAAAGCTTGGAAGAGCCATAAAATTTTTAAATATAACTCAAAGTCATAATATATCTAGGATGGCTTGAGGGTGAGTAAATTATGGGATAATTGAAATTTTTGGGTGAACTAACACGTTAAGACTGTTCTCACTGCAATTATTATTGCATCATTCTTTCAATTATTATTACAACTTTATTTAGTACTATAAAACAGCTCTCCGGTGTGTTCATGTTTTTACTCGCACTTAACAGAAGAAATGAACCAGAGAAGATTTCCATGTCAAAGAAAGCGGAGCCTCAGAGGACACCTGCCTGTTTCGTAATCACAATGGACCAATGGTACATCAAAGGTGTTTACCAGCCATAGCAAACTTTTCCGCTTTGGTAAGCTGTTTCAACTCCCGTACCAAACTCCAAATGAACTTTTGGCCTGATTTTGTTCAAAATGACGTCACACCAGTTCATTCTATAGTTTATCGGGGCCTTAAGCCTCTGCAGACCCTTTAATTGAACCAAATAACTAAAGAATACATATTTATATTGTAAGTAATCTGTACTAAGAACATAATATTGTTCTCACCTCTTCCTAGAAGGCAGGTTAAGCAGCGGAGCAGCAAGAGTCTGACCAGATGAATCTTCAAAGTACAAGAAAGCAATTAATTATGTGAGAGTGTAGGTCATAAGGAGTGTGTGTAAGTGCAAATATGTCTCATGACACTGAGGCAATAAAACAAAAATGCACTAAGATTAAATTGAAACTAAATTCAACAGTCTAGGTGAAATCAAAAGAAAAGCCTTTTGCAGAATCGCATACTTCACTAATTGAATTTTGCATAACTAAATCATTTAAAATGAGATTTCCATCAGAACAAATAACTAATACATGTCAGCATTTGGTAATAAGTTCACAACTGATTGCAGTCCAGTCAACCAAACTGAGAAACTACAGATGTGAATTGCAAGTCAAACTCAAAGTCTACCTCTTTTATCCCATGATTACGAATTTGGTTCTTGCTTTGCATAATGAAAATGATTATGCAGCTATTAAAGTGACTGCCAACAATAAGGTTAATAGCAAAAACTGCAGGTTTTTATAGGTTTATGTGTAATGGTGTTTGTGTGAATGAATTAGTGTCCGTTTACCCTTGTAGCTTGTGATCATGTCACAGATCTCTTTGAAGATGTGTGCCAGGCGTGCAGTGCGTGTAACTTCCGTGTTCTCCTCAGCTGCCGCAAGTCTGCGTGTGCGCACAGAGCGTGACGTCTGCAGCGCTGAGAACTGAGTCAGAAATACATCTGGAGGAAAAAAAACAACGCTAATCAAGATTTACCAACAGTTTGAATAATCAAAGCCGTAAACGACAAACTTGCATGCATAACATTAGTCAGCTGACATGCATATTATTCACTTGTGCGCATGCCCACACACCTGACTTGATGTTGCCATCATCGCGGATGACTCCTCCCCAGCGTGTGTAAAGAGACAGGCCGCTGTTCTCCCTTTCTCTCTCTCTCTCTCCCTCTCGCTTCAGAAGTTCCTGTTTCTCCCGCATCTTCTCCCAATTCCGCAACAGGAACACTCGATGTTTCAGCACAAAGTTCCTGTATTAAACAAGAAATCAGTGGAGGATGTCTGGACCTTTACTATGTCAGATTAGCCAAATATAACAGGTCATTTTCAAGTTAAAGTACAAAATTACTGAAATAAAAATAAAGATAAATAAAAATATTCTAAATAAATTAAATAAATATAATTAATAAAAGTATTATATATTATTCAAATTATTATAAAATGTATTATAAAATAAATATAAATAAAAATGACAAAAGCACAAAATCACTAAAACAAACTAAACAGAATATATATATATATATATATATATATTATATATATATATATATATATATATATATATATAAAAGTATATAAATAATACTAAAATAACTAAATGACTGTTTTTGGTACATAACCATCAATGAATTAGACTTTCAAAATATGGCCCCTTTAAAACTAGCCGCCCAGAAATTAAAAAGTGTGTGCTCATGGGATCCTACCTCTCTCTATTTGACATGGGCTTCATTAAAAGGTGCTGGTAAAACTTGCTGCTGTCACTGGACTCTTCCTCCTTAAGTCAAACACAAAGAAATAGTTTTGCATTAGGACTATGCTGTACTAGTAATGTAGCCAACAGTAGTGCAGCATTATTGAATGTCTCATACCCGCTTCTTCAGTGAGTGTTTGGACTTGCGTTTCTCTTTCAGTCTCCCAAGCCTTCGGGCTCCGCCCCCTGATCCGCCCCCTTTCCCAGGCAGCCCATTGATTCGTTGGCTCTTGCCGCCAATGATGCCACGGCAGCCCTCTGAGCCACACTTGCAGACTTGCTGCATAGCAACAAGAGCAGAGAAACATTATCATTTGGCAAGCAAGATAAAAATGTGCTTCAATTGACTAACAAGCACAGATACACATAAAAATAAGCTAATCAAAAACAGGAGAATAAATAAAAATAAGATTAAAAGTAAAGTCTGCTTAAAAGTAAATAAATTTAAACCGTCTGAGGTGACATGTCCACAACACTGTTTTTCAACCTCATTAATGTGAAATAAATAATAATAAATAAATAGAAATAATGTAAGTTTATGAAAAAATAAAGGTAACACTTAAAGCCTTTATATATAATGCATTATAAAAGTATTTGTTATACAGTAATTATGCCTTATAATGCATTGTATGGTCTTGTGAATAATTGTAACCATAGTTATAATATATTATAATATTTATGTTATGCCTTTAGAAAGTATAATGCATTAAAACACATGACAAACAATTTCAGATGTAACAAGGAATCTGCATTTTAATTTTAAATTTGGTTACATAATGTACATTATGAATACGTTCACAATGCATTATATATAAAGGCTTTAAGTAAAGTGTTACCAAAATAAAAAATATTATATATGATGTTATTTGGAGTCCCAACCCTTCTAGATTATGTGGCTGAAGTAATCAGGTAGCTATGAGTGACTGAATCAGCACCAGCAATCTGGACGAATGAAGTACAAGCATCCGCTACAAAACACAGCTGCGTGTGCATGTGTATGTACATGCTTCAGACAGGCGCGTTCCTGACATATGCGGGATAGGGGTGACTGAAACCCTTCTAACATACCTGTTCTTCCGTGTTGAAGGAGTGGAAGTTGTAGTCATATGTCAGTTCTGTTCCGCTGTTGATGTCTTTCAGAGCAAACAGACCAATACGGTACACTCCATTCACTGACCTGAAAGGCAGACAGATTGATTCATGATTTAAACTCAACGTTCAACCTCAGTCAAGTTTCTAAAGCAATTATGAAACAGACTGTTAAATCTCTAAT
The DNA here is from genome assembly GCA_037101425.1 of Elopichthys bambusa. Lineage (NCBI taxonomy): Eukaryota > Metazoa > Chordata > Actinopteri > Cypriniformes > Xenocyprididae > Elopichthys > Elopichthys bambusa. The sequence continues at coordinate 23,851,269 of CM074448.1, forward strand.
AATCTGATCTAATCTGGTTTAACTTTTGCAATCACCTTTCACATTTTCTTTGGAGACTTTCTTTTGGGATTAATAATAATATTTCCATATATACTTTACAACTCAAAAGGGTCAGTAAGTTTTTTTTATGTTTTTGAAAAAAAAAAAGTCTCATATGCTCACCAATACTGTATTTATTTGATCAAAAATACAGTAAAATCTAATATTACTAGTATTATAATATGTAACATTACTCCAGTTTTCAGTGTCACATGATCCAGAAATCATTCTAATATGGTGATTTGCTGCTCAAGAAAAAAAATTATCAATGTTGAAAAAAAGTTGTGCTGCCTAATATTTTTGGAAATTGTGGTAAACTTCTAATGAATATGAAGTTCAAAAGAACTGCATTTATTTGAAATAGAAATATTTTGCAACATTATCTTTACAGTGAAGTCTTTACTGTAACTTGATTAATTATACGTTCTTGCTGAATAAAACTATTCATTTCTTTCCAAACTTTTGAACAGTGTTAAAAGCTTACCGCTTCAATATATTGTAGCTACATTGCGTCTGAGTGTCGATCTTTGAAATGAAATTAACTCAAGCCATGTCAAGCAACAACAAGCATTCCATAATATGATATTGAAAATATCAAGGTCTGATATTGAAAAACTAGGCTAAGTTGTACACTATGCAATAAGGTAGAATGAGGCCATTTAGGCACAGATGTGGGTGTGTGTGCACTCTAACAGCTAACCACTGGGCAGCACAGCTGTGTCCCCCACCCTAAAACACAAGCTTCAGATAATCGCTCTTGTGTGACAAGATGGATGATCTGCCACCCTTCGGCCTACAAGCACAGTTTTTAATGTGTGTGTGTGTGTGTGTGTGTGTGTGAGAAAGAGAGAGAGAGAGAAAAAACATAGACAAAGCAAGAGATGGAAGAGATAACATTTTTCTGTGGACTGTGCGTGTACACAAAAACCCGACATGTCTGTAATAGTGTTACGGTACTAAGCAGATGTTGGTCACTGACCTGGATCTTGAGTTCACAATCCCATTGCTAATATATAATCCTTTAGATTTCGACTAATTACACTAATTTATTATGAAACAACAGTTTCAACACCTTCTGTAAAAGAGAAAAATGTGACCTTCCTCTTTAATTTTTCAGCATGACCATGGCTTGTTCATAATACAGCAATTTCTAGATGATAAAGTCATTGCTTACTCAGTACTCGTGGTTGTCCACATCCCCAATGAGTCACCATTAAAAATGACCTTTCTGTTTCCGAACTCATCAGAAGCTGATGGGATTTTACTGCCGTACTTCATCAGTGACTCATCAATGGTCTCATTTCACTCACCATTTCTGCATCTCACAGTTGGGCTCGCAGCTGTGGTTGACAAAGCGAGCCTCGTTGCCCATGCGGTAGCTGTCGATGACCATGCCGCTGTCCAGATTCAGACAGTAGTGTCCGCTGTGGGAGAAGTATTGCTCCATCATGCGACTCCTAAACAAGAAAGAGACTTGCTAAATCTATGATAAAATTATTCAAAACAGTAAACTGTATAGTAAATAAAGTAAAACTAAAACTGAAATAAAAATAATTCAAAACATTTCATGAAAGGTATTTTTTTAAATATTTATATTAATTATTGTATTATAAAAAAATATGATATATGTGAACCAATTAAAAAATGTGTAAAAATGTTTACAAAAAAGGTGTGAATAATCGTCTAAATATGCGCAGCCTGGTGGTCAATCTTGACTGATTTTCCATTCCATCAGTTAGAGCAGAGTGTCAAGGTTGAATTAGCAGAGCAATAGAGCACAGCTGTACATAAAATATTACAATCCACATAACATAACGGAAAACAGAGTTCAAAAGAGGACAAATTGTTGGTGCACGGCTCGCTGGCTCATCTGTGACCAGGACATCAAGTCTTTGTGGTGTATCGAGAGCTATAGTATCCATGGTAATGTCGGCATACCACCACAGCAGGACGAACCACATCCAACAGGAGTAACTGTAGACGCAAGAGGAAGCTTTCCAGGAGAATGGGATGTCCAGGTACTAACCTGGATTGTATCCAAAAAACATAAAAACCACAGCTGCCCAACTCACTGCAGAATTAAATGCGCACCTCGACTTGCACCAAAACTGTTCGTTGAGAGCTTCACAGAGTCAATATTCATGGTCAGGCTGCTATAGCCAGACCTTTGGTCATTCGTACCAATGTCAAATGTCGGTTTCATTGGTGCCATCAGTGCAAATCTCGGGCTGTGGACAATGTGAAACATGTATTGTTCTCTGATCCACCTTCACTGTCTTTCCCACATCTGTGAGAGTTACGGTGTGAAGCACAGGGGTGGATCAGTGATGACTTATCATTTGAAAAATGCAAGTAGTAGAAACTTTACTTGACCGTTCGCTCTAACATTAACTTAGATAAATGTGCGCTGTTATTAGGAGCATATTCAAGTGTCTGTGCGGAGTGTGGAAGCTGAAGTATTGGTGCGCTTACTGCATGACATGGAGGCACCGATGCAATCACTTGCAATGGAAACAGATATTTTGGTCATACAGATAAGAGTAATATATCATTCGAAACTGGGTCTACTTTTATTTGTGTAAACTGACAATAACAAGAAAGCGTTGTGCCTTTGTAAAATAAAGAATACACAGAAGATACGCTTTTTTGCCATCTCAGTCTCCGTGAACTGGAGCGGGTCACAAAAATTAACCGTAATTCAGAGTATAGGCTACTTGCCTCACAGACATGAGAAATATAACTATAGAAAGCTTGAAATTGAAATACTCCTGGTTTATGTAATCTGTATGAAAGTTGCACTTCTTTCTATAGGCGTGTCCACTATACTGCAGAGATGGCCTATGTTAAGCCTATATATATATTAAAGGCTCATTATGGTTTGGTATTCTCCTCAGTATATATTTAAGAAATTAAATTAATATAAACATGCAATTAGTCAACTAACACCTTAAATGAACGACGAATAGTCGACAAGAAATGTCTTAGCCGGGGGCAGCCCTACTTTAAATTAAAACAATAAAATAAATAAATAAATAGAAATAATAATAAAAAATAAATAAAAATAAATAAATAAAAATAATAATAATGTTTAAAGCCAAACTGCAGCTAACCTGAACTCCTGTTCGCTGACCACCTCTCCCAAGTACTCAATGATGAATTGGCCGGAACGTAGGGGCTGCTTGGTGCGGATCCCCCAGCCCTTTCCCTCAGCTCGGAAGCGCTCAAGGCACTGCACCCACTCATGCCTCTGGATATGCTGGTTATCACACTGATCACCACACGGACATGTACTTGGAGAACACTCAGCAAAGATCATCCTGAGACAGAGACGAGAAACCAATGGGATCTGCATTATGAACTACAACTGCACTAATGAGTAAGCAGAGAAGATGATGTAAGCCCTGTTAAGACTGGTCCAAAAATGAAGTATTTAATTGCCGTTACCTGTTTAGACAGTCGTCCTGACAGCCCTTCTCGGTGTGGTCTTCAGGCGCCCTGCAGTTACAAGTAGTGGCTTCATAGCCAGAAAGAGGCTTCACATCCACATAGACATCTAATAGAGAAAATATTGATGCGTTACTCTTAATCATCTGCAAACATGCACGCAAAACACAATACAAAAACAAGAGCAAGATAGTCAAGAGGAAAGTCCTGTCAAATTAGTATAGTTATGGAAACAGATGCATGTTCATAAGTAGAAATCAAAAATATCCTTACTGGATCTGATCTTCTTGTAGAGAGGCACATCAGGTCTCTTGTGGAGCTACAAAGAACAAAGATGCATATTTTATTAGAAGGAATTTTGCAAGCAATCAGGCATAACAGACATTAAACTGCTAAAAATCTTTTTAAACAGTAAAACTTGTTTTTAGAAGATATATCCCAAGTTTATTTTCATAACCCTGTAGGCGAATTATTTTTTCACAAACCTCACTAAATTTTGTTAGATTTATGCTTACAACAGGAAAAAAAAAAACATTTGCCAAAGGAGAAAGAAAAATTAACTTAACGCAAGATATATTTTCCATTATCTTACAAGTGAATGTATCTTCTTTTAAGGATGTTTATTGGAAACCAAGAACAAAATACTGATTAATACAGCGATTTTTGCAGTGAAAAACTTAAATGACAAACACAGCTGTTAGCTCAGGAAAAGACGTGGTTTAAAGGAGCTACCTGATCATGTTTCCAAAGCCACAGGATGTCATAAGGCAGCTGGAAATCAATGCGTTTCTGTCTCAAGTATTTCCCTGGACAAACACCAAAGACAAATTGCAGTTATTAATTCAGTTGCTTTGTCCTTTAACTTGAGGCTGCCCCATTCCAATATTGAGTAAACTAATCACCTCATAACTCATACACCATAACTAATCAGCCTGATTGCCCATGAGGCTATACATAATAAACTGGTTAGGAATGACAATGAAAGCTATATACCAATACAAGTCCACAAGCTTATTTGTTGAAATAATAGTTCTTTAAAAATTTCAAAAATCCTAAATCCATCTATCAACTAAACTGCAATTAGATATTGTGCTAAACTAAGTGATGAATGTCAACATCTGTAGACCTAAAAGGTCACAAAAGCATAAAGGAAAAACTCACCAACATGAATGGGAGCAGGTAGAAGGCCATAATCATGTTCACCTGGAGTGTATTCTAACTTCTCCTTCTTTAGCTGTAGCAGCTGACTGCGAGGACTGTTAGGGAAATGCAGAAAGGTTATGTTTATTTACTTGGGATATGAATGTTAGATAATAAAATGGGCTTGCTGAACATGTTCACCCTTACTCATCAGTCTTGTACACATCAGAGTAAAGCCCCGCCTTTTGAAACTTCTTTTTGGGTGGTCTAGCAACTCTCTTCTCCCGCTGAGTGGTCACTGATGGGTTTGGGGCTTGTTCCACGGAAATAGGGCCTGTGCGCTCTGGGGAGGACTGGCTATCAGGTTTTCCCTCCAGTGCACTGCAAAAGAAACCATTCATAAATCATGAAAAATATCACCTGCGTTTTTGGGGAAGCTTTTTGACCACAACATGGAGCCAGAGAAATTTGTAATGAAAGTAGAAATGTCAATTTGTATTTCATGCTGATTTTAAACAGATTAAACAGCTGAAATTCAGATGTGGTAATGGCCGTTTCGCTTCCAACACACACTGTAAGCGGTAGACCAATCACAACAGACTGGGACATCTGACCAATCAGAGCAAAGCTTTCTAAAGGGGTTTAGAGAGACACTGTGAGAAAAGAGGTGATGTGCTTATCAATATTAAAAACAGTTGTACTACTAAATATTTTTGTGGAAACCGTGATTCTTCGATGAATAGAAAGTTAAAAAGAAAAGCATTTATTTAAAATAGAAATCTTTAGTGACATTAAATGTCTTTACTTTAACTTTTGATCAATTATTGCTGAAAAAAAAGTATTAATTTCTTTAAAAAAAAAAAAAAAAAAAAAAATCATACTGATCCCAAACTTTTGAATTGTTGTGTATATTGTACTGCATACCTGCGAAAACAATGCATTTCTTCCTGCGTCAACCATTCCCTCCCTCCTTCTGTTCTAGCTTTCGGCATCACATCCTCCTCTCTAGCAGCTGACCGTTCTTCTTCTTCCTCCACCTCTCTTTCCTCCTCCGGTTCCTCTTCTTCTTCATCACCTCCTTCTGTCTCCCTCTCCCAGCGCTTCCGCTTGCGTCCCTTTCTACGCTGGCTCTGCACTACAGACTCAATGACATCAACCACGGTGTCTCCCTCCCAGAGTACACTTCCTCTGTGCCTTTCAGGTAACGGGTGGTTCTCCTGTTCAGATGCCTGTGGTGGGGGTGACGGGGGAGGCGAGGGCAGCGGGTGCTTACGGGGACGGCCCGGACCCCGTTTTTTCACCACATTGTTTCCTGTGCGTGCTTGCCTCTGGAGCTTCTTAGCACGAAGGATCTTGTTGACATGGTGCAGGTTGTTTTTGGGAGGGGGCCGATGGGAGTGATGCGAAGGGGGGGAGTCAAGGCAGCATGCAGGCTGGGAGGAGCATGTGGAGGGACTAGCCTGGCGACTGGTGGGCCGGAGAGCTGCAGCACTTCCAGGCTGGTCGAGAGTGCAATGAGAAAGGCAAGAGGAAGAGTGCGAGAGGGATAGAGGAGGGTGGTGGTGATGGTGGTGCCGATGATGGGGACCCTCGGAAACATCAGGAACACTGGATTGGCCACCTCTGTTTTGCATGCCAGATACATTCCCTATGAGATTAAACCAAAAGGAGGGTTAAGCAGCTGAAATTTTTTTCACAAACAATTAAACAAATTACCAAAAAAAAAAAAAAAAATAGTGTTGTAACAGAACTCACTCCATCACCCAAGGTCCCACGGCATGTATGTCAACTAATTGAGCAGTTAAAATGACCAAAAGACAAATCCCTATTTCATAGTCAACAAAGACATTTATAATGAAAACAAAAGCTAAAGTAAAATAGATAAGCACACACACATATATAAGTCTGTGTATATCAAAGGATTATTTACAGCAGAAATTACAATTTGGCCAATTTGGTATCCTGAGCGCTGGGCAACATTTAATACAGAAAACAGCGTCCTGCCACTGACTAAGCTAAACTCTCAAATTCATGATTAGCTTGTTATCTTTATTTAGAACAAGTTTATTAACAGACTGGGGACCTGAGCATCTTTTCTACAGCATCTATAATCCAATTTATCTCCTCATCTCCTAATGGCCAAATTCTGATGTAGAAGAAAAGAATCGTCTCACAGATTCAGCAAAAAAGCAGCATCATCTATTCATGTGTGCAGGGCCTCATTAACTGTGTTCCCTCTATCCTCCATTATCCCTTTAATTAACTTACTCTCAGTCTAACTCACTTTCAACACAGTCTAGTCTATTATGTTCTATTCATCTTATCCTTCCATCAGTCAAACCCATCCTTCCACATCTCTCCATTTCATTGTTTTTTTTTCCCTCTGTGCGAGACGAGTTACAAGTCAGAGTTTAATACTTATGGTTAGCTCTTTGCTCAAATCACATAATAATGACTGCCTTGGCAAGCACCACTAACTATATATGGGCACCAATTCATCAACTAACTCTTCCTTCCAAACACATCTTATTCACAGCCTTAGTCTTATTTTTTTTTTTATCAGTCCTATTTTCCTCCAGCCTTTAATACTCCTCTTTTACTCGTTCTCATCAGTTTCTTGCTCTCACTGCTACGGTGAATTAATGGTGCCGTCAATGACCGGTGGATGACCTCATGTCCTGAGCTCTAATCCTGGATTACATACTACACTTTGCTGTCTCACTAGGAACCCTCTATGTATTAACACATATACACAAACACACTGCCCATCCATCCCAGCATGACTGAGAGGCTGCATTGTTATAAACTGCTCTGTTTTACCTGATTCAGTACATTGTACATTGTGTAACATTTGAGCAGGTGTGTGTGCATGCGTGAGTGTGAAGAAATTTAGCCATAAAAAGTCTGTATATGCAAGTAGCATATTTGGAATCCCACTGCTATTGGAGTGCAGAGGAAATTATGTCGCAACTAGCCGTTTTGTAGTATACTTGGTAGTATGTATTGTAGTACCTTTAACTACAAGCTTCAGCTTTGACTATCCTTGTATTAACCACTTTAAACAGATCATGCAAAATGCTTTTGATGTGATGACCTGGCCTCAAAATCAATACAGAACACTTGACAGGAAGTACTGAAAACTAATCATAAATTTGCGGCACGCACTGAAGCAAGTGACGTCCGATAAAATTTTAGCACAGAATTATGGAGGACGCCGAGGTAAAGCTATATTTGGAGAGTGACTACATTTCACTGCATTAATTCTGCAACCTTCACAATGTCAAACTAAATTTGGGTCACCTCAGCAGGCCCATTCAGTCGGTTGAAAACAACATGTAAAAAAAAAATGCAAGGACATTACTGAACTGAACATGGATGTAATGTAATACTTGTGTGCTATGATTATGGTTTTTAGTTCAATAGGCTTCTTAATATCAGCATTAGCTCATAAGATTTTTCAGTTACCCATCTCTCTCCTCTCTGCAGATGTCGAACGATCCCTTCTCACTGTCCGGTCCAAACGTGAAAGGCTGGGGCTCTCTGACATTCCACCTTTTTTGCTTCGACTCCCCTTGAGCGAGGTTCGAGATAGTGCAGATGCAAACAAGTTGGTGTGATGGCTGGTCTCTGCCTCCTCAGTCGGGGAAGCAGCATCTTCCTCGTCACTCTCAGAGCACTCCACTGTATTTTGTGCATGTCCTTCAGAGAATACACCAGACCCAGAAAGGGACTGGTTTCTAGAGAGTTTGGAGTAATCAGTATCAGAACTTCCCATCCTAAACCAGGAATCAACAGGATGATGTCCCCGGCTCGTGTTGCCCAAAGACAGTCGTGAAGGCCCAAGACAAGACAAAGAGGCCTCTTTTCGCTTGTACCGTTCTGCAGAAGATGAGGAGGAAGAGGAAGGAGAGTTGGCAGAAGCTGCCTGTTTGTTAGCACTGGAGTCAGCAGAGCCATCTCGCCCAAACCGGCAGCGCTGCAGGGATTCTACACTCCCTCGCTCCCCTCTTCCGACTCCCAACCCCTCACCTCCTCCACTTCTGCCACCTATGCTACCTACAACTCCACCACCATCATCACCCTCCTCTTCTCCACAGCGATCACGGTGCTTGTGTCTATGCTTGTGTTTGTGGTGCCAGCCAAATGACAGTTCAGACGACATGGCAGGATAGAGTACTGATGAACGACCACCACCTAGATACTCCTGCCTAAGTAGCTTATGCTTCTTCTTGTGAAATTTGGAGGGGTTAAGAAGCAGGTGGGATGGGTGATGATGATGGACATAAGAAGGGGGTGGAGGTGGAGGAAAAGACGGGGAATGAACATGGTGGGATGGGCCAGAGTGGGGAGCCTGGTGATGGGGGTGGGAGTACAGGGCACTTGCTGGGGTATAACCACGATAGTAGCCAAGTCCCAGTGGGGCAGAAGAGTATGGGACACCATATGAAGGGTGATAGAAACCGCCGCTGGAGAGAGGAAAGCCTAACCCAGGTACAAACGGAACTTCTGATAAAGATTCTCTGAGCTTAGGAGGTCGCCCTCTTTTCTTTTTAAGATCTGGCTTACGGACATAATGAAGTGAATCACATGGGTAGGCTGGGTGGGGTGAATAATATCCACTAAAATTTATCCTGAAGATGGTGGGCAAGAGGTCTCTATGCAGATAGTGATGGGGTGGTGGATTTGTCCCACCTCCAAGGCTGCTGCTGGCTCTGGCACTTCCCAAGCCAGACCCACGGCCCGGGCCTGCTGCTCCAGCACCCAGACCCAAGCTGCTACCCAAACGAAGTGTAGGTGTGCGATGAGCAATTCGTATATCACTGAGCTGAACACAGATCTCATCTAAATCAGCCAAAAAGTCTGGGTCTTGTCTGCGTGTCCGCAGCTGCAGGTACTTCTTCTTGCGTTTGCGCTTTTGCCTTTTTAGTTTGTCATAGCTAGGGCAGCCATGTCCACGACGCTTGCACTTATGTTTGTGCTTCTCTTTATGTCCAACCAAAGCAGAAGATGGGGCAGCTGGGTGTGGTCTTCTTGGGTCAGGTGATGCCCTCGCTCCAAGTGGGGAGGGTGTGGGTGAGGGACGTTCCAAGAGAACTGAAGAGGAGTGCCTCCTTCTACCTCTTGAAGAAAGCCCCATTCCTGCTCCCATGGCTGGACCTATGACACCAGGCATTAAGAGTCCACTTGCCATACCCTGCGAGACCCCTACACCAGCTAAGCCACTTGCACTACCAGCCTTTTCTCCACGGTCCGAGGTGCTGTTATTGTCCGTTCCAATGCCACTGTCACTGGGTACCGTCTCTTCGCTGTGCGATTCACTGACTGGGGAAGGCGTGGCCTCCTTCAGCTCACTCAGTGGAGCAGGAGACGTGGGCAATAGTGGCCTTGGAGGAGAAAACTTTCGATAATGGTAGTGTTGCCGGTAGTGGTGGTGGTGATGGTGGTAACCCCGGCAAGAAGACTTCTTTTGAGATGGGTGTGCTGTGGATGATGTGGAGCTTCCTACAGTGCGAGCAGAGGGGGCTGAAAAAGTAGGTGGGGGAAAGGAGAATGAGTGATGGCTCTGATGGGAATGGCTGCAGTGTGGGTGGGATGAGAAATGCACTGAGCCAGGCTCAACAAAGCTAGCATCACTAATGGGACTTTGGCCTCCACTTGACTGTGAGAGTGATGGGGAAGGGAACACCTCAGACGGAGGCAACTGGTGTTGCTGGTTTTGTAATGTTTGCGATGGGTGATGATGGAGTGGGGAAGAAGTGTTTGGTGACAAGAACGGTTCTGGAGGGGGTGTGGGGGCACCTGGGGAGAGATTAGCTGATGATTTTGGCTTACGACCCCTCCTTTTACCCATATATATGGTCCCCTTTTTGCTAACATTGATCTGGGGCCCTAATTTGCCCCCAAATGTAGCAGCAAGTGACGACAGAGACTGTGGTTTTGTAGCAGCTGGAGCTCCTGGTGGCCCACTGTTTCTGGAGCCTTCCTGCTCAGTCCCTGGTTTCGGCCCAAGCAGTATTTGACTGAGGAGCCTCTTCCGTTTTACTGTCTTCATTTTATTGATTTTGCCTATGATCGTCTTCATGATGAGCTGCCCATTGCCCTTATTACGAAAAGGTTTTTCACCTACTGAAGCATCCCCTGATTCAGGAGCAAGTGTTGGGGGCTGGGTTTCTTGAGGAAGGGTTGGAGGTAAGCGCTTGGGGCGCCCTCGCTTTCTTGCCATGGGCTTAGGTGGATTAAAGTCCACTTCAGGGTGCAAAACAGGGGGATCCTGCTCTTCTTTAGATTTGAGCAGACTGGAGTAGACTTTTGAGGGTGCCAGTTTGTTTGGGGTGCGGCCACGTGCTGGGGCATCTAACCGGGGCATTTTGTTCTTGGGCCGTCCCCTCTTCTTGGGTGAAGATTCAAAAAGTTCGGAAACAACAGGGGGCATGAGATTAGAATTGGGAGGCCGTCCGACAGGACGCCGAACAGGGGATTGGGAGGAAAGCCCTGAGGGCATTGGTGTGGCGAGTTTCTGATGATTAGAAGCAGCCTCAAGTAAAGACTTGTGGGTTCGATTCACCGCCTTCGTCCAGCGAGGTCGCCGTCCTCGACGCTTTTTAAGAGGCTTTGAATCCTGCTCAGTTGGTGATGCAGGAGATACAGCCCCAGTGTCATCGCATAGTGGTGATGGGCTCATGCTGGCACCAGAAGGGTATGAAGGTGAAATAGTGCATTTGCTGGACTCAGCAGGACTTGGTACCCCACTAACGCGACTTTCCTGATTGGGACTACGTTTGACTGGGCTTGAGCTCTCACTGTGTTTACCCCTCTCACTTCGAGAAGCTGACAAAGAACACCTTTCTTTAGCATCTTGCTTCCCTGGCATGGTGGGAGTGGAGCCCTTACTTAAATCTCTGGGACAGTCCGTGTCTTTGTCTCGGTCACGCTCTTTGTCTTTCTCAGTAAACTCCTCTATTTGGGAGGGGCTTGCTCTAGGGTGTGAGGCTAGGGACCCTGGCAAACCTATGTGACAACCTGTACTTCCTATTCTCTCTAAGGAGGATGAGGATGAAGAAGAGGAAAATGTTGGTGATGAAAGAGAAGCCGTGGAGGAAGAATGAGATGGGCAGTGCCCAAGACGAGATTGAGATTTCATTCCATTGGTGGTACTGTTGTCAGTGCTATCATTTGTGGATGTTGTTGTCAAACGACTACTGTTTTGAGACAGAGCAGTGGTGGTGGTGGTGGTGGTTGGGCTGTTGTTGCTACTGGTGACACCTTTTGAAAGTCCATCTGATTCCTCTTTTCTAGAGGTGCCAGAAAATTTTTCCAGAATACTATCTCTGTTTTTGGACCCATATGGGCGACCTGGGGGCCGTGAAACAGGTGGTGGTGGGGCAAGGTGCACTGCCCTGGAATAGGTGTTCCTATTGGCCATAGCCCGTTCAGGGCGCTGCAGATTAGAAATTAAAGGAGGCGAGCTACTGTGTGCTGGAGCTGGCGACACCTTCCGGGCTTTCGGCTTTGGGCACTTTGAAGGTGGGCATGTAGCTATGAGCTGAGCAAGCTTCTCAGTCACAGTAGGGGTACCCCAGGCAGAAATTCCTCTTTCTTGTTCCTTTTGCCCCTCAGAAAAATTGTATTGAGAAGATTTTAAGATCCCATCTGTTTTGGGGTCCTGTTGCAATGTGGCAGCTGGGGGCATTGTTGGTGGTGATGGGGCAGGGGCAGAGTTGGTTTGTGGAACATGGTTTTTCTTTCCAGCAGAGTGCGATTTGCTTTCTGTCATGGGGCGATGAAGGTTAAGGGGTCTCTCTGAAGAAGCAACAGATTTTACATCAGCTTTTCCCTCTGACTTACAGGCAAGTTTTGGAGGACCCTATACGTATATAAAGAAGGAAAAACTGAGTCACAGAAACACTGTAACATACATTTAATTCAATGTAATATGGAAAAACATGAAACAAAGAAATTATGATGCATTATTAACTGTGCTAGATTTCTACTAACTATTACCAATTAATTGTATGGGTTTTTTTTTTTTAATGTTTTATGCCACTAAAATTCCTGTTCATTGATTGAATTTTGGACCATTATTACTGTTTTTTTCCTTTAAACCAATAACAGACAGCTGGGAGAAGGAAGGGAAGATGCATGTGAAATAGAGAAAGAAATAGGGATAAAAAGACATTAGAACAGAGTTGAGGCAAATAAAGATGGAGAAACAAGAGTGAACAACAAAGTAGTTAACAGAGAAACAAGGAAAAGGAAAAAATAGAAGGAAAAATAAAGAGAGATTAAGTATTTGGGTGAGTGAAAGAGAGAAGAGTGAGAAAGAAAATGTGTCAAGATGTGCAAAGCTTATTTATCTGATGAAACCACATTAGCTTAGTGAAAGGAAAGTGGAGTGAGAGGGATATTTGAGTTTGTCTATATCCTCTCCCTGTTGGTTTGGTGTATTGGATGCTTGTTATGTAATTTCAGCTAGTCTCATTCTTTGTTTACAATTTTTTAGACATCTAAGAAATGCTGCATGAGAAGTTAAACAACCCTACCCTTTTTGCTGGAGCACTTCCATTCACAGGAGTGACTGGGCTGGTGGAAACAGGAGGAGGAGGAAGAGAAGGTGAGGGAGATGTAGCAGCAGGAGCAGTAGACGATAGAGGTGCTCCTCGGTTGACAGAGGGGCTTTTCTCTCCTTCTTTTCCATGACTTGGGCTAGAAGTGTGGCTGCTCCCATCACTAGCTCCAGCCCCACGATTAACACGCCCTCCACCCCTGCCTCCACTATGCCTTACAGTGGCTCGGAAGGCTGGCCGACAGACATAGTTCTCAAGAATCTTAGGAGGCTTCTTCATGCGTTTGGCCTGCAGGCCTATTTTGAGCTTGACATTGCCCTCAGAGTAACTGGTTTCTTTGACTGAGAACTGTGTGGGTTGCTGCTGTTGTTGCTGGTCACTAGTCCCACTTTCAGCACCACAAGTTTCACTCTGTGCTCCATCTCTTGGTTTCTCTCGTTTCTTCTTCTCCTCTTCATCATCCTTCTTTCCTCCTACTCCTTCTTTCTCACGTTCTGCTGGGGGGGCATTGGCAGGGAGCGGAGGTGGCGTAGAGGGCCCCCCCTGTGTCCTCTGATCCATTGGTGATTTGGGGAACAAGGGGGGCTTGAGTGGGACAGGATGTTCTCACTCACTGGTATAGGTAGGTACAGGAGGATTTTGCAGATGTCAGGTAGGAGAAAGGAAGTTGAATCGAGGGGAAGGGGAAGGGGGGTGTAGCAGAGGTCGGAAATAAATCCTTGTTGGGTTGAAGCAATGTCGTCCCTTGCCAAGTACCCAGCCCTCTCACCTTCAAACTGTGGAGATAAAAACAGAGGGGGTGTTACGACCAAAAGACAAATTAGCCACACTTCTAAGACAGCCTTAACCTTTAATTTAATTATTAACACAGAATGGCTTTGCAAACATGGATCACTACCACCACAAATACGACTTCAAATAATCAAACTAAGGACAAAGAAAGGCTGCAAGTCACTAATATCCAAAATCTGCCTTAGACTTTTAATTATGGATGGTTCTGAATGATAACCGATGTGGCCATCAGTAAACTGTGATAAACTGACTTACACCAATTTATTTTATAAACTCAACACATTTCAGTAATATTTTTATGAATCATTGAGGCTTTTGAAGAAAATGCATGTTTTTTTTACAACTGCATTGCTTCATATTCTTATAAACGAGTATTATCACAAGCACAATTTTACATGCATAATGCCTAATATATGGACATTGTGTAAGATCATGTAAACAATGTATCGGATGAAGGTCGTAAACAATTTGACAAAAAACTGACTTTTGATTTGTCCATTTGCCTAATTGGGCTCAGCACTTTTATTGGTATCAGACTCATTAAATGTACCAATGCATCTGTTTACATATTCATTCATAAGGTGATTTTTTGATGGTTCTTCATTTTGTTGTATATGTAAACACACAATGTTTCGTTTCAAGAAGGTTTATTAACTTCTATTATGGTACTTTTTTTTTTGTCATTTTTGGAGTTCAGCCCCAGTCCCTTTATGGGCAAGTCCTTTTTGCAGAACATCGCTTTGTGTGCCATGGAAGAAACAAGTCATAAGGATATGAAATTATTTTAGAATATTATCAACATCTGGACAGGAGGATCAGTCAATTAAAAATTCCAAGCTGTATATTTTACAAAAAATTAACAATCCTTTTTACAACCCTGTGTAAAAGCATTTCTAATAAACTGACCTGGATTATAAAAGACAGAAAAACTTTTTCGGAATGCAAAAAAAAGAAAAAAAAAAACTCGGGGCTTGATAAAAGTAACCTTATGCCCCTTACACGCCTCCAAAACAAAAGGCCACTCAGTAATTTAGTACTACGTTAGCCACAGGTGCTTTCTGAGGGTCAAGTCATTGGAAGGGGAGTCCGAGCGGTGACCTCAGCATAAAAGGCCCTCTGGGAGACAGAGGATCCAGTCGCCTTTTCGAGCCCTTTTTATGACTTTGAGTCAGAAAAGCACAGAGAGTGAATGAAAGACCAGAAAAGAAAAGGAAAAAGAGAGGGCAGAGCAACAGAAGCGGACAGTTTCTTTATGCCCCACTGAGAGTGATGGTTTAAAGATTACACAAGTCTGTTAAGAATACCTAGGTCACTGGAACACTACATGTACGGTTACAGCAGTTTAGAGCTCAGCACGAGAAAAAGCTCAGAAAGCCGTTTTATGGAGTGTTGTTTCATTAGTGGTGGTCTTTTATATTGAGAGAGTTGTTTTCTGTGAAATCACCACAACTATGAACTGGCTACAGAACTTGGAGTCCTGCCTTCCTTCTCTCTACTCCGACTTCACTATGTTTACTATAATTACTCACCCCATTTCACTTAAACACGCCCTTTCTCTTCCATTCGCTCCTTCTCGTTTCACACATGGTTATCCAAAAATCACACCTCTCTTGTTCTCTGTCCGACCTACCCTTTCACCCCATTCTGTCACTCTCTTCGTTCTCTCACTCATTCAGTCTCCCTCTAACACTCACTTGGAAATCTAACAGTACAGCGGTCAAACTAGAGCCGTTGTGCTTCTGCTAATCGAAAACACATTTCCCTAGCGCTCCCTCCCTCCGTCTTTTTTCCCTGGTCCGTCCCTCCCTTAGTGACAATCATTCCCCTATTTCCTCAGCGCTCTGGGTCGTACTCCGCTTCTCGTTACTGTGTTATTCGTTCTCTTGTCCCTCCTCTCTTTGCAGAGAAGATGCCAAAAATAAATGCTACCTTGTATTGTAAAATGGCTGCGGGAAAAGTCTTGAGGGAAAGCTGGAAAGAACTGCAGCAAGCTATCGTTTGCTAATAATCCAACAATTTTACATTCATGCATCTGATGCAATAGGAATCGAAACCATGCTCTTGTCGTTGCAAGCATCATACTCTACCAGTTGAGCTACCAGAACAAAATAAATACAACAAACCAACTAAAACACTTTTTTTTTTTTTTGTTTACAGTGGTCGTATTACAAAGACTACACATTACTATAATTAATTACTATACTAATAACAATGTGAACTATGCATAATTACAAACACCAACAAAAATGACACACCAAGTATATGTGGTTAGTTAGTTTTTAGTTATTTATGGAAGTACATGGAAACACGAACAATAAAATAAAGTGTGACCAAATAAAGGAATTTCTCAGTGCAGCGCACCAATTTATCAATGAACAAAAATTAAACTCTGAAGTCATCAATTCCTCTGCTTCCTCCTTCCTTCATGCACTTTCAGCACCTGTCTTTCATGACTCTTTAATCTGTGCTTGTTTTGGCAGCAAAGAGATATAATATACTAACTCAGTGCATTTAGACAGCCTTTCTTCTACTATGAAATTATGTGCCCTCGTTTATTCTATGAGCACTGAAAGCCACAACCTCCAGTCAGCCAAAACACACTGCAGGACAAATTGGGAGACAGTGGAGCAGTTGAAGTTTGAGAGATTTAGTGAGCCTGAGGGTGACTACATGGCAAGGAGAAAAATCTCTGGCAATCTGCATCTAAAAACTATTATAAATATGGTGCAGAGGACTTACAGCAAACAATTAGCATCTCTTCTCATTTCTCACTTTCCCTTTTGCATGAAGTTATACTTTGTCTTCTTTTTATAAAACCGGCTTTAAAGCTAATATTTGCATATTAAAGTTGCGATGAAACTGAAGTAGCAACAGAACTTTTCTTTCGTATTGTGACGTACATCTGAGGTAAACAGATTATCGAAAAAGAAAAAAAGTAGGGAGGGGACTGAGTTCTATCAGTTATTGATTGGATGGAGGCAGATCTGAATGCAAGCGTATGGATTGTACAAAAGGGGCAGGGTTTAAGTGAATGACATGATTATAGAAGTCTGGCATACGTCACCAGAAAGACATCTGTCATTTCACTTGAAAATCTAGTTATGACATTGATTATAAATGGCGAGGTCAAAACTAAATTTTTTTTTTTTTTAAATGAAACATGCATGGATGAATCAGTCACAATAAGATCAATAACACTCATTTAGAAAATAGGGTGAATTTTCATGCCGACTTTAATAGACTCATGCTTATTATTATCATCATTATTATTTCAGTTAATACAGTGACCCCAAAATGTAATTTTTTTAATCCACACTATTATTAATGTCACTGCATTAGAAAACAATATCCAAACAAATGATGTCTAGACTTTTTCTTAAAACTAAGTTAACTTTACTTATTTAGACATCTTGGCGATTATTTTACTGTAACTGGTCTCAAAGTGATTTTTTAGTGTAGCTTATCACATCAACTATGAATGAACATGTTCCACTAACGTTTGACAATAAGAAAGTGCCTACATAATTTTGAATTTGAATGTGCTATCTGTATGCAATTTTTTTTTTTTTACATTCTCATCTAATACAATAATATTCATACATTTTTAAGTGTCGAATATTTTGGTGCACCTGTAAGATTTATCCATCTACTACAACATACTGCTCGCAACTTAGCATCAGATGCAAGGACCACAAAACGAAACTAAAATTCACAGTCTAAGCATTGAGCTATTAATCTGCACTCATAAAACAGAATGCTTCATAGCTCAATCTCTTCCGATCACAAACTAAATGCCTGAAATCACGGCTATCCACTCAAACAGCACTCAGTCAGCGGGAAGCTTAGTTCTGGTTTCCTTGACAGCGGAGTCAGAGGTCAAAGGTTGTTCAGAGGCTCCAGACACCACTTTCTACTCTTTCCTACACTACTCAAGACATCTGCTCCAATGGGAAAAAAATAACCAAGCAAAGGCGCGCGCAATTTGCACGTGCAATGAACCCTATTGTAAGCGAGGTTAACTGAGGATGATCTACTCGCAGGTGCTACTGGAGGTTCACTTCTATGAAACTGGTCTCTTATTTTGAACACGTAAAATCAGAACTCCTTCTAAATGAATGAATACTTCCTAAACAGCATTACGGCTACAAAAAACAAACAAAGCTCGTGAGTTACGTGTCAAAATACTGCATTTTCCTCACTTGTTTTGACAGATGTCCTAATAAACAAACCACACGGATTAAACCATTTATTAATTATTTGCATTTGTTTAAATGCAGAATAAATTATAAACAAGTTACTCACCTTGATAGCGGTCCAAAACTGCGCTCACATAATTTGCGATCAAAATCCTCCCTTCGTACGCAACAGCATGGTCGCTTGGATATTTATCTTGAAATTGCTGATGTGCCCAAAAAAGCAAAAGGAAAAACTGTCACATTTCTGGGGAGAACATTCCAACCAATGCATGGCATAACAAAATATTCGTCTAGTCTGTAGATCCAGTCACCCCTTAAAAATGAGCTGTAACGATATTTATCTACGTGAGGCGCACTGGTCACGGTTTATGATCCTAATATAGCTAGCATAGCTCGTTAGCAAAGAGCATATCTTGAGCTTAACCTTACATTACTGTACATGTCAAAAACTAGACTGTATGAAACAATAATATGAAGTTATTAGACTGAGACTCTTACTACAACGGGATGTCAAAATACCTTGCTGCCATTGCAATTTTGTAACACATGTCTGTGAGCAAGGTAAGTTCATCGCGGCTATAACCCCACGTATACAACGTCAACGGTCATACAATTCACGTCTCTGTGTTGTTTACTACCTCTCAAATGAGTGAATTCACACCAGGTAATTGGTACCACTAAACCCACACTCTAATGAAACGGCTGATCTGTCCTGTCAGGCACATTTACTGGTATGGCTAGCTAAACCCCCGCGATCCGTCCACACGACTAGTAATGTAACGAAGCAGCCGCTGTTGGTGTGAATCAGATTAGTAAAGTGTTCCCTTCTCGCCCCGGCCGTCAATAAAAATCCAACGATAGCGTATAAACATCCATGGGAGGACCAAAAGAAGCGGAATACAAAAATCTAACCCTCTTCGGGATGAGCCTTGCACGGGTTATTAAAAACACGAACTGTCAACAAAATGGCGGCTGCTGCGCTGAATCAACAGAGGACCCGAAATGGATCTCTCCCTCAAATTCTTCGCCCTCTCCCTCGTCTTCTGTGCAGCGCTCGTTACCCGTGATAATTTGATATGTCGCTCGAATCCTTCTCCGGGTCCGCGTTAGTCGAGCTCAGACGCGTCCGAATGGGCCTCTCTCGTTAATCGGGCCTCCATGTCTGCTAAGCCCGTATCGTTTCTGTCAGTACACCACGGGCATTCTCACAGTCAGAGCGGGAGGGGAGGGGAGGGGAGGGGAGGGGAGGAAAGGAAAGGAGGGGGGACGGGGAGAAGGGAGGGGAGTAGAGGGCAGTTGTCGAAGGCTGTTCGACACTTTCTCCCTGCTCAATTGTACGGGGCATATTCAGTTACACACTTTTTTAACAAAATACGGGATATATATATTTTTTCCTCAGATGAAAACGTAGAGCAATTATACGTTTAATATTGAATTGCGAAAGGACGTTAATTTCAAAACGATTTCTGACTCCTGAAAAGGAGGGTCGTGTTGGGGTCGTCGTACGCTCGTGGCAGTGTTTACCCACAGTGAAATATCGAGACTCCCTTGGGAATCGTAGCCGTAAGGCGGGTTGTGAAATTGTAAGTGAGCAAAATCCATCATTAGGAGACCAGCAACTAATCGGTGTTATAAACGAATCTTTAAGTGGAGCGAATGGAGCATATGCAGGGAACGGTCTTAAGAACGCGAAAATATAAGCCAGCTGGAAAACTTCCGGTGAAATGTCACTTGTTGGTGTGTCGGTATCTTTAATGTCCTGAGGTAGCTTTACAGCATGAATAGTGTAATACTTAGTTTATGATCAGAATATAGTCACTTAAATAGTCAGGCCTAGTGTTAATTTAGTTATTAAAACGTAAGACGACATTTAAAAAAAGATATGTCCCTCAGTTCCTCCTTTGCAAAATTCAGTTTTCACATTTTCGTGTGAAAAAAAGCGTCAACATGCTGTAAATTAAAGATTTATCGTGCACTTTAGTTAGATTAATTGAATGAAATTTGAGTTTTCATAAGTGTGCTGAAATCTGCATGTGAGCTTGCGCTGCACTGACAGCTTCAGTGATTATAAAGGGAAAGCGCGGTGCTCCCTTTCTGTGCCATTCATTCCCAAGAAAAGTTATTGTTTTTCATCAGATTTTGTGAGTACTTAATACTTCACCGTGACAAAATGTGTTTTTAAACCTAGTGATTTTATAATGTTTAATATTAATTCAAAAGCAAAACTGAGTGAAAAAAAAATATTACAGGAAATAACTAATATGAGCTAATAAATGGTCATCTGCCGCCATCTGCTGGTTATAGTGGTAATTAACGTCTTTATTTATTTATTTTTTTAAATAAATGTTTCTTCTATCAAATGTACTTCCTACATCTTGAAACATTCATTTTTACAAATGGGGACAATCTCAGAAGGATGAACGAATAATTCTGATTGACTGTCATTGTTCTGTCGTTTGTCATTGTTGCATCGCTTATCACCTTAAAAAAATCATTCTGAAAGTGATTCAAGGGATGTTTATACACTAAATGAATAAACAAGACTTTCAGTTGTGAATGACTTTTTTAACAAGTCAGTTCAGTAAATTATTCAGTGACTCACAAAACACACTCACTTGATGCCACCTACTGGTGTAATGAAGTAATACAGAAAGAACTACTGAACAAAACTTTTTAGTTGACAAATTCAAAAGAGGTACTATGATTAATCAAAATCCCAACCACTATTGCGAAAAGGGCATCAATTGTAGCCATTTCTGGATCCTGTTTTGTCATATCAGTGTTTAACCACAGTGAAATATTGAGACTCTCTAGGGTATTAGCTGTGTGTAACTGTATAAGTGGGCATAATTCAGAATAATTAGAGCAACAATGACAACTGAAACCTGCTTTTTTTTTTTCTTTTACCTTTTACTCCATCCATTGACACAAACTCCCTTTGAACTTTTGGATCAAGCTTGGAAGAGGTGAAATATACAATTGTGCAAACCAAATGGTTATGGTTGACACTGATCTGGTCAATTCTGCATTTACACATGTGCAGTGTCTTATTATAACATGTCAAGGGAATATGATTGCGGGGACATTGCTCCATAAAAAAACCTCTACCTTTACTAATCATGAAGAAATTACCATGGTAAAACAGATGGAAATCAAACTTCATACTTCATATAGTGAAACTGTTGCTGTTTTTGTAACTAATTTGATGTTGGATTTTTCAAGCTGCAAATGAGATAATTAATCTGACTGACTGCATGGCATGGCATGAGGATGTGTCAAACATTAATAACATAAATTAATTAGGAAGCTGTGTTCAGAAGCTTTCTCTGATACAAAATCTAAATGACAGATGTCATTGGAACCAATATGTTACTTGGTATCATTTTGAAAAGCATATCAGCCTCTCACAGCATAAAAACTTATACACTACTGTTCAACATGGGGTCAGTCAGATTTTTTTGGCAAAGCTGAATTTTCAGCATCATTACTCCAGTCTTCAGTGTCACATGATCCTTCAGAAATCATTCTAATATGCGGATTTGATAAGAAATATTTATTATTATTATCAGTGTTGAAAATTGTGATTCATTTTTTTTCAGTATTGATGAATAGAATGATCAAAACTGCATTTATTTGAAATATTTTATAACATTATAAATGACTTTACTATCACTTTCAATCAATTTAATACATCCTTACTGAATAAAACCTTTGAAAGATGTATGTAAAAACTAAACACTACACAACTCTATTATGATTAAATTATGGTTAATTAATCATAATCCTATCATGAGTCTTCAGTCCAATACTTGGCTGAAATATTTGAGATTATTAAATAATATGTAAAATAAATGTTTATGTAATTAACACAATTTTCTGTCATTAGGTTGAATTATTTATAATATATTCAGCCATCAGCCACCCTGAACTCCAGCTATCAACAGTTGAAATGTAGTTCATACACAAAACTTGTTTTAATAAAATATTTTATTTATTTGCTTTGAGAGTGCAGTATGTAATAGGTTGGCTTATGGTTATAATTTATGTGCCTTTTTCTAGTTATTTATTGCAACATTTTTTTTTTTCTTGAATTTAACATTCACTTTTGTGATTGTGTGTGGTATACAATTCCAAATGACATTCAAAATGTTCAAAGGCCATACTGTGAAGTGAACATTCTCATAAGTGGGACTGTATCTTAATATCAAAATATGGAGCAGAAAGTCAAGGAACCCTGAGAACGAGGACAAAAGCACCCAGAGGAACATCAAGCAGCTTCAAAATATGTGAATACAGTAAGTACTTTTTTAAATCTATCTACAAAAACCCACAAACTATATGTAGCAATGTAAGTCAACATCAACCACAAAAGTGTAAACTATCAACCCAAAACATGACTGAACATTTCACAGTGCAAAACTTGAGCAGGTATCTAAATCCTTGTGTTTCTATGATACCTTCAAAAGAGTGAAGGCATGTGTGAAGCAGATGACAGGTAAGGGAAAGTGAACTGTGCGCTGACTTCTTTGTGAGGTATTGAAACGAGAGCTCTGAAGAAGCTATAGGGTAAACGTGTGCCATGCCATTAAATATGCATATGCAACTTGAACTGTATCCCCTGAGACATCTGTATCATCTATCTCAGTGGTTGTGAGCTCCAGTCCTGCGGCCCACCAAAGAGACTGTGTTTATTCCAACCTGGAATTATCAAAGCTGAAGTCAAAGTTGAAATGCGTTTGCTCAGGTTGGACTGTAAACATCCTTGGCAGGATTTTAGTTCACAAACATTATACAAACAAAATGAACAGATATAGATGCTTATCAAACGTATATTAATTCAAAAAAGGGCTGTCTAAATTAAAATGTCTCTCAAAATAGAAGGCACTTGACTGGAAGATCTTTTTAGGGGCTCCAGGAAGCACTGGTGCACATGGCTATGGTGCTTCTCTTTGTCCTGGATTGATCAAAATAGGAAGGAAAAGGAGGCTAAATAGTCTCAAAGGTGCTACGTTCCTCTACATTCGTCGGTGAGGGGATTGGCCCAGGAGGTCCTGTATGTGGCTGGAAACCCCGGTCTTCACCATCCAGACTTTTCCGGCAGACAGGGCAGGTGTCATGCTATTAACGCAAAAGACATTTATAATGTTACCAAAAAATCCATTTCAAATAAATGCAGTCAATCATGACAACTCAAAAACAAAAAGCATTTATTGATAAGAATGGAATGTACATAGGCTTAGGCCCCATTTACACTAGTGCGTTTTCGTTTTAAAAATGAAAACAATCCTCATCTACACTGGCGTTTCCACAGCATTTCAGAAACCGTCTACACTACACGACCGAAAAAGGCATGTCACATGACCGGTCATGCACACTGGGCATGCGCGTACAAGTGTAAACAGTTGCCTCTTGCGAATGTAAGTAGCTGCAGTATTTAAAAAATGAAGTTTAACAACAACAAAGCCAGCAAAGATTGCAGTTCAGTCTCCATGTTATTGTTTACACGGCTGTCAAGGATACGCAGCCACGCCATTGTTTTCAAAAGTCTCCAATTGGTCCGTCTACACTGAAACGCAACCCTGGCATTTTCAAACTAAAACAGGCTCTGCAGCATTTTCGAAAGTCTCCGTTTTCGAGGTTCGAAAATGCCGCCGTAGTGTAAACAACAGGCGTAACCATAGCAAAAGTTATGCATTTTAAAACCAAAACGCACTAGTGTAAACGAGTCTTGTCGGGCTAGATCTGCTACGCTGCTGCTGCTGGTGCATGATTGAAAGCTACTGCCAAAACATTTACATAAATACAGTGAATAGAATGTGAGCTGCTTCAAGAAAAGTAGTGAGAACCCCTAGCAGAACTAGGCAGGTGGTGCTGGGAAAGGTGGACAGCTAGAAAAATTCCCATGGCGCGCTGCACTGACTAGAGCCGGTTCGGGACGGAAATAAATAGTGTCCTAGATAGAATAAACAGATCAATTGTCCAAAGCGGTCAACTGCTCAGAAGATTTTCATGACTGAACTATGTATTTCTTATACTTTAAAGAACCCTGAAATTTTCTTTTACCACGGTTTCAGTGTTGCAAATTGCTTTTCAAAGTACATAAAACTGGTCGCTAAATGTCGCTAGATGACGTCATACTGGCGAGTATACTGGCGAATATAACTATAGATCAGTGGGCAAGTCACGGAATCTACATAAGGGTTGTCCAAGAAGTTTTGTCACTAGGCTTTTGAAAAAAAATAGTCTTAAAAGGGACCAAATCCAGCGACAAAAGCTCTAAATTGGCAGCACTGCACGGTTTCCCCAAAAATATAAAAAAAAAGTAATCAACAACTGTTGATTAATATTGATAATAATAAGGAATGTTTCTTGAGCACCAAATCAGCATGAATGATTTCTGATGGATTATGTGACACTGAAGACTAGAGTAATGATGCTGAAAATTCAGCTTTGCCATCACAAAAATAAATTACATTTTAAAAATACATTAAAACAGTTATTTTAAAATTGTAATGATATTTCGTAATATTACTGTTTTTACTGTATTTTTGATCAAATAAAAGCAGCCTTGGTGAGCATAAGAGACTTCTTTTAAAATCAACCCCAAACTTTTAAATGGCAGCATAGGTTATTTAGCACATAATTTAGTATTCAATGACCAACAGTTTTCAAATATCATTAACATCTGAGCACATTTCAAACCTGTCACCTCAAAAATTCATGTTTGTGGTATGACTGTGTTTAATGTTATAGAGAAAAAATGTTTAAGTCTCTTCAAGTAATGTTAACCACAACGTTTATTGTGCTCATAAAATGAAAACTGACATTTTAAAAACCCGGTGGAAATTTCCCGAGGGGGAATTAGACTTTTGGTTGGTCTACAAAGTAACGTCATGACTGACCACCTCTACAGGCTTTGATCAGTCCGTTAGAGTAAGGTTGTTTTTCCTCTGTCCACCACTAGACGTCCTTCCAAACATTTTTGCTCGTTAGTCAAATATAACCAACGATTACGCATGACCACCACTATTTACAACAAGCAATACTAAATTAAACTTAAGTTTTGGTTTAATTCTGTTAATAAAACTGGGTCTGATGACAGAAGATCATAAGGTTGTTTTATGAAACTCATACCAGTTGTAGCCAGGGCACAATACAGTTGCTGTGAAAGTAGTGCAGACAGGGCAGCTGTCGGACAGATTCCCCTACAGAGTATTCCTCTCTACACACAGTGCATTCCAGTCGGCATGCTGTGAGAGAGACGAAGAAAAATATGCATGGATGAACACACAAGAAAAATGGAGGAAGCAACTGTCAAGCACTGCATCCCAGCTAACAAAAATATGTTCTAAGAATGTTCCCATTAAAGTGCCCCTATTATGCTTTTTTTTAATATTATCTTTCATGCAGTGTGTAATATAGCTGTTTGTGAATGTAAAATGTCTTTAAAAAGTTTTAAAGATCAAAGAGTCAAGAAGATGCTGTTTTCAGCACTGCAAATACACTTTCCACTCGCGCTGGAATTGATATGGAAAAACCAACACCGTTATTCATATCACTGTGTATCAAGCGCTGAAGAAGCCTCTGGAGCTGAAATTAAGATATGGTAATGGGAGTTTCATTTCCAACACGTGATGTAAGTGGTAGACCAATCACAACAAACTGGGCTGTCTGAACAATCAGAGCAGAGTAGTAGGCTTGTGGTAAGAAGGGGTTTAGAGAGACTGAATTTTCGAACAAACCGTTATTAGACTCTTTGACAAAAGAAGTGATTTGTATATTATGTATATTATGAGAACATTAAAGTGTTTTTTTTTTTTACCTTTGGATACAAGTAAACCTATTGTAGACCCCCAGAACACAATAAGGAACCTTCAAAATAGCACAATAGGGGCACTTTAAGTTATGAAAATGTTTCTAAAAGTTCTCTGAACATCTAGTTTAAAAAAAAAAAGAGTTTTTTTTTTTTTTTTTAATGTTTTTTCTTCTTGGTTATACAAACGTTAAGGGGACATTCCATTTTATCATTTTGCAATCAATATGGAAACATTACTTACATTGTATAAACTTACATTTTTTTTGTGCTAATGTTTTGAGAACATTACTAAAAATTAGATAATTTTGAACAAACATTCTATTAATGTTCCTGGAAGAACATTTGTTTATAACTTTGAGAGAACCTAGCTTGAAAGTTAGCCAAAATTCTGAGAATGTTCCCTGTTAGCTGGGACATCCTATGAAATGGAAAGTTTAAAAATTTGTAACTGAATGAACAAATTGAGTTGTAGCTCAGCAATCAATAATATGAGGGGGAAAATGTGAGTCTCTGGAAACATTTGATATAAAATGGCAAATACACAATACACTGCTGTTAGAATCATAGAGATCCATTTTGTTTTAACACTTTCCAGTTCAACCTCTCAAATTTATCACACTCAAAACAATGGACTGCCAGGAAAAGCAAGAAAAAACGCTTCCTAAAAGTGACCAGAAGTATGTGAACAGCCCTGTTTTGCTTTACAGAACGTAAAATGAAGTGTGCATGGTGACTCAGAGGATTATGGGAACTTACCAGCCTGTTCTGAGGAGATGCTAACAGTGGGGAGAGATGAGATCATCTCCTTCTCGGCAGGAGGGGGGCCGGTATTTTCAGACTGACCAAGCAACTGAAAGAGAACAGAAAAACTGCAAAGGTTGATGAGCAGGATATTTCTAATGCTTCTTTAATTTTGGGGGAAAAAAGTCTATAACGTGCTTGACTCAAGCCTGGAGATAAAATTTAACTAGCAAAAGGCAAAATATTAATACTAGGCAGAAGACTAAAGAGGCTAAGTGCAAAAAGGTTGAGGACATGATTCATATCATTAGATGATGTCACCTATGACAGTGTGTCTAACCTGTGTGATGACCACATCTAAACCTCCTTGTCCCCAAGCATAATCTCCAGGGTTAGAGTGTAGCATGCTAGACCTGAGGAACAGGTTATTGATACATCATTGGATAGATCTGTTGATACTGTCTTCACATATACAAATTAATGAATTTGCAAAGCAAAGGGGACCATGAATATCTTTTGTTGGTCCTGGAACAACAGTCCTGTCAAACAAACAAAGGTGATGGGTTGATAAGAATATTGTTTAAGCCCAGCCAAACCTAAAATCTGATTTACAGGAATGTTATTTCAGGAACATATTCTACTTAACAGAATCACGGTAAACCACAAAAACATACCATGAGGTGGTTTGGGAACCTGCACTGTCAGAACTGGAAAACAGACCATCCAGGAACTGCTGGACAATCCTTAAAGAAACAAAGACAGTTTCGGGCATTTAAAGAAAAAAAGTTCAAGTTTATGATATGATATGAGAATATCAGTCTTAATAATACAAAAAAAAAGAAGAAAAATAAATATAGCTGCAAGCAGCAATTATCGGGGTTTAAGCACTTTAAGCACATGTGTAAAAAGGTTTTATGTTTTATTTAGCAAGCATGTAACCACTTAGATCATAGATGGAAAAGACCATTTACAGCCAATACAGGATACAGGACATTGAGATACGCCAATGTCCTTGAATAATCATGGCTCCTTGGACCAAGACACTGCATGCCAATTTTCAAGTTGCATAGTTATAGCTGTTTTCATGTTTTTTTCATGTTATAGCGCCACCATGTGTCCAATCTGCGATTGAGCCCATACACAAGAATACAAAGTTTGGTGAAAATATCTCATTCCGTTCAAGAGTTATAGCCATTTTAGTAAAAGTGGCCCCGCCTATATCGAACGTTTTAACGCCCCTTAGCAACTGTGAATCAAAATTTCAACTTTTTTTATTCAATCTCCAGAGAACATTTCTGCACTGGTTTGGTTTCGATCGGGCGAAAAACCTAGGACTAGTTTGCAAAAGTAGGTTTCGGACAAAATTCAAAATGGCGGAAAATTTTTCCAGGCCACTCCAAATTTTTATGCCCTTCATTCGCTAACTTCCCTCCATCTCGTGGACTCGGATGTGCGTCATTGCTTACGTTGCATGAGTGCCCACTACTGGCGGAACTCGTACATAAGGTTTGAATGAAACGTACTAAGCCAGTGGTCTCAAACTCAATTCCTTGACGGACACAGCTCTGCAGAGTTTAGCTTCAGCTCCAAATCACACCTGTTTGGAAGTTTCTAGTAATCCTGAAGACCTTGATTAGCTGGATCAGGTGTGTTTGATTAGGGTTGGAGCAAAACTGTGCAGAGCTGTGGCCCTCCAGGAATTGAGTTTGAGACCACTGCACTAAGCCCTTGATCACTTGGAATTCACTATGGAGCTGATTTATTATTTAAACCCCTTTTGTACTTATGAATTTGTTTTATACAGCATTCTATATGCTTATAAGTTATTGGAGAAAATATATAAATCCTATAGGTATATTAGCTGTTGGAGAAAAATAAAATTACAAAAATGAAACAAAATACTAATAGTATAAACTTTGACTGTGAACATAAGGTAGCTACAAGTATTAGCTTATGCGATTAAATCTCAACATATAATATTAAAAAACTATTATGCGATTAATTCTCAAAATAATTAATATATCATACACTTCAGTTAAGCGCGATCTGCTGTGACGTCACAATCAAGTTGAATTGTGGGATATAGAGCTGCTTGAAGTGTGCATCAAAGTAGACTCGCTCCCTCTGTCAAAATCGAGGGGACGAGGATCTGTCCATATAAACTTCCCTCGTCTACTTCAAGAAGTGGAACGCACTTAAAAATTCCTCCAAGGGGAAGTGCTTAGGGAAGTTTGCGAGTGCGTGTCTAAAATCAGAGGGCAACGCAGCCCTGGAGTTATGAGCAGTTTCGTGTTTTTGATCGCTGTAGCGCTATCTATTGGCCAATCGGGGATCACACCTTGTCAGTCTCTCCCTAAATTGAGACCTATCATCTGGCCAAGTTTCAAGTCTCTAGGCCTAACAGTTTAGTCTGAATGATCAGAAGAAAAATAATAAAAGTCCTTACAATTACAATAGAATTTCAGCACTACGTGCTTTTGAACCCCTAAAAAATGCCACAAAAGCAAAAATTTAACGGAGACATGGGTGTCTATTTAAAAGAACCTGATTAAAGCATCAACGATTCTTTACAAAAAAAAATCCAATCTTGGTAGAAGTCTAAATTAATTAAGAAATTAGATTTAGTTATTAAACAATACTGCACATTACTGTGAATGAACTGTGCAAATCAAGCCGCCAACAGATCATTTCTGTGTAAAAGAAAAAACGATTATAGTATTTATATGTAAACATTTGCATGTTCAAACTGAATGTTAAAGTTGACCAAATACAGATCATTATATATTCCATCTTGTAGAACTCCTAGAAGACAGCAGCTGTAACAAGTGTCAGTACACACCCCTCCACAGCCTGTCCCTGATCCAGTCTAGAGTTTCGCTGCTGGCTGTTTTGTTGAGGGTGGAGAGCAGGCTCTGTGCAGTCTAACAAAGTCTCCACGGAAGCTACAGGTCCTGCTGTCCCAGAGGCAGGATCACCAACTGCTGCCTCGTCCCCAGAGCGGCTGCGGAGCGCGTCTGTGACGGTGGGGTCGGATAGAAGGGCAGAATGTTCCATGAAGAGCAGCTGCCACAGCTAATCAAAGGAAAAGACAAAAGACTCATAGAGAAACAAAACTATGATTGACCCCCCCCCCCCCCCCCCCCCCTCTCTCTTAAGGAATTATTTCCTCTGCACCAGCAAAGTCATTCTGAGTCAAAGAAGGATATATATATATAATTGTATAGTATTATACCTCTGCAAACTGTGAGGCCACGTCATCACTGCCAGCCCCATCACGACTCTGAAGAAGAAGACTAATAAAACAAGTTTTACTCATTTGAAAATGACAAACATCATAATTAAAAGACAAATCATTCCTATTAGGATATTTTAAGTATAATAAACAGCGATACATGCAATAACAGTACTGAAAAATTCAAAAATTCAATTATGATTATTACATAATGTCATAAATGCGAAACTCACCTGGAGTTTTCTGACACCTCTTCAATGAAGCCAGATTCACATCTGGGACAAACATATTCCTGTTCAAAGGATTGATAAACAAGTACATTATTATGCACATCAGTCCCAAACAAATTGCCTCTGAATTCTGATGCTGACTTTTAGAGGTGTTCAGACAAAGTGTGGGTTATCAAATGTTTGAAAGCATAATAATAAATGTAAAAACAAATCCTAGAAACATACTAGAAATGCGCTAAAACATACTAGCATAATTCTAAAACATGCTTAGTTTCTGGTTGTGAAACTGCAGAGATTTAAAATCCCAACAAAATGATAACCTTTTACGGTTGAAAAAAGTGTTGGTTTGAGTTTTTATCTGTATTAACTCAATATTACAGGTTTTTATACTATGGTATCTTTTTAATGTCATGTTAGCTGATGCCTAAACATGCTAGCAACATGTTAAACATGCTAGCAAAATGTAAAACATCCTAGGATCATGCTAACAACATGGTAAGGCATGTTAACAAAATGCTAAAACATGCTAGGATCAGGCTAGCAGCATGCTAAATCATTCTTGCAATACGTTAAAACATGCTAGGATCATGGTAGAAAAATGTAAAATAATGTTAAAACATGCTTCTCTGAGTAAAGTAGTCACTCAGGCGCCAAAAGTCTTTTTTCTGGATCTTCGCAGGGAGATTGGAGCTTTAACTTTAATTTCTCCATTTCCATAACTGTTTATTTCACACTAACATAATGAGTTGTTCTGAGTTTGGGTGGGACACTGATATCGCAGCTCCACTTCGTGCTCACTACTGCGCAGACTCAGGCTCCAAGTGCAGACTCAAGATGTCAGTGGACAATGGAAGAGAGTGAAGGTGCGTCGTCCATCTTTTTTTACAGTCTATGCTAGCAACACGCTAAAACATGCTAGGATCATGCTAGCAAAATGTGAAATAATGTTAAAACATGCTAGCGACATGTAAAATCATGTTAGAAAAATACTAAAACATTCTAGAAACATGTTAGTAAAATGCTAAATCATGCTAGCAAAAAATGTTAAGACATGCTAGACACATGCTACGACATGCTAATTTATAAAATCTTATAAAATATATAAAAAAATGCTAGGAAGCTTATTAAACTTTCAATCTGTTAGACAAGGCTTTTTTAAAGTTTGTCCTGACAAACTTTACTTTATAGTTTATTTTACTTTACTTTTGACTACAAAAAGCTATTGAACATTCACATTGTTATTGCCCATGAAAAATAACAGTTAACTGAACACACATTTACCTTTTGTGACAACATGCCCCAATAGTTTACAATACTCTATTAGGCAAGTTGCTACAATAGAACTTGCCATTAAACAGCCTGTTACAGGTGTTACAAGTGTTGTGGTCAGCAAATGCTGTATTGTATTAAAACATGTGACAATTTGTCCCGATCTAACATTTAGTGTAAAATAAATTTAAAAAATAAAGTATAAAAAGAAGACACTGGGGCTAGTTGTCACACTGTTTACTGTAGTGAATAATTCTCAGAGTGGATTTATTTATTTTACTATAGTCTTACTGACAATAATAACTATGAGGCAAGCTGTCATAATGGAACTTGCCATTAAACAGTTTTTCAGCTAAATTAAAACAATAAAAAAAAATCAGAAATATAAACAGAAATATACTGTATATACTTCTCAGAAATATACTTAAAATTTAACTTAAGTATACTTGACTTATACTGACAGAAAAGTCTAAGTATATTTGGCCTATACTTGGACTCAATTATTTTGATCTAGATATACTTAAAAGTATAATTAAGTATTCTAAGTATACTTGGCTTGTAGTTGTGTTTAATCTTTTGATGGATTATCCTATTAAACTTTTTTCACATAGTTTTACAAACAGTCTTATAAGCTTATATTGTTTAAAAGTACTGATTTTTAAAGAAAACATATGTTCCTAATTCTGAGTATCTGAATTCTTGTGTAGGCTAGTCCAGTGGTGGTCAAATAGGATCAATGAATGAAGTGACTGAATGAGTCCACTGGTAGTACACAAATCTGTACTTCAAATCTAATTTACAAATTCCCTGTCCACTTGGAATTTTTAGACTGTCAGTGTTTTCATTGTTATACGGTAGGGGGCGCTATTACGCATCTTCTGAAAGAGTACAGAATCTCTGTATCAAAACACAGGCGAAAATGAAGCAGAAACAAGTGCTAGAAGATTGCGAGAGGGATTAAAATCTTTGCGTGGCAGGGGTAGCTGCCGCTCGACCTGCCACTCGACCCGTCACCGCTAGGGGCAGCTGCCACTCGACCTGCCACCATTACATGCACCTACCTCGGGACCCGTCACTGTTATACGCGCCTGCCTCGGGACCCGTCACGGATATACAGACACATATACCCATGACGGGTCCCGTGGCAGGTGCGTATATCTGTGGCGGGTCCCGTGGCAGGTGTGTATATCTGTGGCAGGTCCCGTGGCAGGTGCATATAATGGTGGCGGGTCCCGTGGCAGGCGCGTATAACGGTGGCAGGTTGAGTGGTAGCTGCCCCTAGCGGTGACGGGTCGAGTGGCAGTTCGAATGGCAGCTCCCCCTGCCATGCAAAGATTTTACTCCTACTGAAGATTGCTCACGCAAATGTAAAATATTCAACTTACGGAAAAAACGGAACTGGCGCTGCATTAGTTCCCTTAGTTGAATAGGGAAGGCGTAGGACGTACAGCGTAAGCTTTTTGAAGAATACAGAAGGCGGTCTGGCGAAAGCTAGATATTTTACTTTATAACTTGTTAAATATGGATATTTTTTTACACAAACGCATCGCTTCGCTTCAGAAGGCCTTTATTAACCCCCCAGAGCCATGTGGAGTACGTTTATGATGGATGGAGACACTTTCTTCAGCTCATACTCGTTTGGTAACGCATTCTGCCATTATAAAGCTCAGATGCGTCAGGATATTTATTAATATTTCTACGAAAATGTGTTCATCAGAAAGAAGAAAGTCATGTACATCTAGGATGGCTTGAGGGTGAGTAAAGCTTGGGCTAATTTTCATTTGAAAGTGAACTAATCCTTTAAAAGTACAGTTAAATGTATATTTCAAGCATAATATATATATATATATATACCTTAAATAGGAACATAGTAGTATACTTAAAGTGCAAAAATAATTTATAAATAGTAAACTATAAATATGATGTTAGGTTCACCTAAAGAAAACTTACAAGTAGCCTATACTTGCAGTATAAAACTACTAAACTGGTAGTTTACTGAGAGTATACTTTCATAAACTAAATAATTTACTACTAGGATTAAAATAGTACACTACTTGTATACTTATAAGTTCAAGTACACTACTTGTATACTTATAAGTACAGATGCAGTACAAATGAGAAACATAGTAGTTGTGAAGTAGTTATGCACTTAAAGTTTACTATTGTTACACTTAGTGTTACACTTGAGTGTATACTTTTTATATACTAAATTTGGGCCAACTTAGTCCTAAGCAGTATAGAAATAGTACTAGTACATTGACATTAGTATAATTACTAAATAAAGTATACTTAAAATATACTTGAACATTACTTAAGTATACTTCATAAAATGAACTTTAAGTATACTTCTTTTTCGTAAGGGTGACCCTTGTATGGATGTATGCCAGGGTGATTTTATAATGTCTCCACTTTGATATTGGCATTTTAGTTTTGAGACTTAAATGAATTAATTTTATTTATATTTATATGACATGCAAAATGCACCTGTGTGTCAAACAACCAGACATGTACACCTGCCAGTCAATGTACTGCATGCGTGTGTTTCTACTCGAACAGGGTTGCAGACGGTCGAGGCTGTTCTAAATTTGGCATCAGAGTAACTCCCAAACTTGGATACCGAATCCCCCGCAACCATGGCACTCATCACACATTCCTTATAACGTTTAGTCCGCAGTTACATGAAAGACATTCCCATAGATATATTCTAATGCGCGCGAACTCATACAAACCCTCCATGTATAAAAAATATATAGAGAACTGTATGTTAGTACTTCTACTGTAAGTTATAAATAGAAGAAAGACAACTTCAATTGTGTTGAGGCTGATATGGGGTAAGCATACAAAACGCAGATGAATGCTTGTTAATGAAGTGTTGTGTACTCACCGGCAGCTTGGGGTCGATTTCACCTTTACAGCAATGACAGAAGAACCGGGGTTGTGGAGCAGCAGCAGCCTCCGCCATCTTCACTCAATAGCTTATATAGAACTATGACGTTACGCGCCGAAAGAAGTGTCGGTTGTCATGGAGACGCGTCAGCCCCCATCACTGAACATGGGAGTTTCCAAATAGTAAACCTTCAATAATTCGACAAGTTCATTTAAAATATCGTACTATTTATACTGAATAGTACGAAGTACTTGCGAAAGTAAAGCGAAGAAAGCATGAAAGTAGTTTATTTCATTTAGTACTGATATTTGTTCTGTTGTAAAGCGATTCTTGAGAATACAAAAAAAAAAATCCATTACCTGATTTTTTTTTTATTTCAAAATCGTACGATACATCAAGATATTAAAACACATTTTTAAATAATGACGTTGAGA
The DNA here is from genome assembly GCA_037101425.1 of Elopichthys bambusa. Classification (NCBI taxonomy): domain Eukaryota; kingdom Metazoa; phylum Chordata; class Actinopteri; order Cypriniformes; family Xenocyprididae; genus Elopichthys; species Elopichthys bambusa. The sequence continues at coordinate 23,886,053 of CM074448.1, forward strand.
AGACTTGTATAACAATAAAAGAAAAATATAAATACAAAATTATGAATAAAATACAAAACATATTGAACAGCTCTAAGCTCTTTAAACAACAAAAAAGAACTAGCCTATCAGAAAACGAGGTAGCGGCTGTCTGCCAATAGCGTGACAAGATCGTGGTAAATGTAGTAGTAAACATTTGAAGTGGATCAAAACCTTTAATCAAAGTTGTCATAAAACCTTCTTAGGGCAACTTTTTTGATCCACTTCAAATGTTGATTACTATATCTTCAAATGATAATTAAGACCATGTACAATTTAAGATATTTAATACTTTTTATGGCCTTGAATTTGATACAACTGAATTCAAGACTTTTTAAGACTTAAGGACCCACAGAGACCCAGTAAAATGCATACAAATAGTATAAGATGCATATTCATGAACTTTAATAAAACTGATAACACAGTGACATACAGCAGCAACACAGTAACAGTAAAACCAAGTAATACTTTCATTTAGGCATATACTATTGTGTTAGGCAAAACGTTAGATTGAAAGAACAAAAAGAAAAAGTTACATATCACAATAGCAACACAAATATGTTGGCCACACATAACCGCACCAATCTCTGCTGCTACCACATCTTGATAAGAAGAAACTTGAGTTTATGTCAAGATATCAAGTTTGATTCCGTATTCCAAAGCTTTCCAAAGCACAAATCACCTGCCTTAACCCGTGAAAATAAAGCATTAGTGGTGTATCACTGCAAAGAGGTACATACAATAGTTTAAGCTGCATCAAAACATGCTTTTTCATAAGGGTCAAAGCAAGAAATCCATCTACCAACAAACTAATAAAGTGAAATCTCTAAAATATGATATGGGATTTCTCTCTTTTGTTTAAGAAAACCTTTGGCAAGGTAAACGTCACAGGTTTTAAGTAACCTCAATTCTAGAGCAATGAAATGATCCCTTTCCAAGCCATGTACAGCTATTTACAAAGAAAGGAAGAAGTCAAGGAAAAAGCAAAGGCAGAATGTGGCACGTCTTATTTGAATCTGCAAGGCTGCTGTGCCTTAACTTTGCAAGCTTTAAAGATGTACTGTAAATAGACAGGAATTGTAAGCCAAAACCTGGGGTCTTAGGTATTTAATGGTCTTTACAAATTATTACAGTGACTTTTTCTAGCATAGTAAATGGGGGAAAAAACAATTGTATTTGTTGATCATACTGTAGATCCTCATAGAGAGCATTTATATAAATCATAATTTCACATCAACCAACACCTAGATCCTTTTTGCATATTTGAACTAATGGCCTGATGCTCAGCAAGACCAACAAACAAAGACAAAAAGAAATCCAATGTTGCATTACTATCATTATGACATGCATGCAAGAGGGGTCTAGGGTAAGTGTGTTGGTTTGCAATTCAGCCATGTCTGGGAGTGCTAGAATAAGTCACTGTCTCAAGGCAGCGTAACCAATCAGGTTCTTCAACCTCATCTCTTTTTCATCCAGATCTCTACCGGGGTGCAGTGAAGGCGCCCTGTGCGGCAGAAACAGTGGCATTGGTGGCTGCCTGGCGCACTGCCTGATTGGAAAGCACACCAGTAGCAAACTCAGCCTGGGCCTTCTCAAAGCTCGCTTCAGTCTTCCTGTACATGGAATGAACCTGACGGAAGAATATGCAAGAAATCATCATTCAACAGATCAATATGTATTAATGAATTAAAATTACATACACCACTGTTCAAAAGTTTGCATTGGTTTTTGAAAGAACTCTCTTATGCTTCATCTATTTGATCAAAAAAATATTTTTTATATTTTAATATATTTCAAAATTTAATTTATTCTTGTGATGCAAAGCTGAATTTTCAGCATCATTACTCTAGTCTTCAGTGACTTAACATTGTGCGGAGTCTACTTTTTTAACAATGTAAAAGTGTTTACAGTCACTTTTGATCAATAAATGTGTCCTTGGTGTATAAAAGTAGAAATTTCTTTCTTTTTTTTTTTTTTTTACTGACCCCAAACTTTGGAACAGTAGTGTAATTTAAAATCAATCAGATCAATTTAGAAAGATGATCTTTGAAAAGAATCTGCATTTAACATATGATTAAGCATTACTTCAAAATGAAAAGTACTAAAGAGCATGAAGAATGTCATGTTTTAACAACAAAATCCATAAACCCACCCAGATGTGACCCACAAATCACTCTACCCAACAATAACATATGGAAATGCAGCTGTTGTTGTGTAATTGCCATTCATTTACATACTGAATGCCAACCAATATGGCTTCTGAGCGCTATAAAATTGAGAGATGCACATATTCTGAGACAAATGTCAGCTGAAATCTTGTGTACTTGAAGCCTTGTTTCCAAGTCTGTGTTTTTTTTTTCTGTTTATACAGTGAGAAAGCCAGTTAAACCCCGGAGTAGAGCTGTGGAAAAGCTGCCGAAGAGGAACAGACAGCTTCACCATAGGATGAATATAAATATTTAGTATGGTTTTCAATTTATATTTAGGATTATATCCCTAATTTGACTGCCAATGAATGTGAAAAGCTGCTGTTAGTGGAGATGTGATTTACCCTCTTGAGCAAAATCACTCCCATGGACGCCTGAGCGGTGAAGAGCACAGAACTGATCATCATGATCGCACCCACTGCCTTGTTGTTCTCTCTAAAAGCGGCTAAACTTACGATCCACCCACTAAAACAAACAGGAGAGAAAGAGAGAAGTTTAAAGAGCAACAAGCCAGTGCCCAAATTTAAGAATGGAATAACACAATTGACTGAAATGTCAATGAATAGGTTAGCAATAAATTGTTTTGTCACGCTCACCTGAAGCCCCAGCCAGGGATACCGATAGCCATGATAACATAAAGCACCAATTGGGCGAAGAAGATAAAGAAAAAGGCAAAGAAGTTGAAGGAACTGTCGCTCCTGTTGAGAAACAGAGAACAGAAGTGCACAATGACTGATCCATGAGGTTTGGCTGAGACTTCAATGCTGAATCAATGCTGAATCTGTGCACATACCTGAAGGCTTTGTACACAGGCCTGTACCAACAGAGGAAGGAGCAGGGGGTGAAGAGGAGAAACCAAAGGATGGCAAAACCGAAGCCAACTGGTGCTGAAGTATTACTGGGTTGCCCACAGAACAGAGCCAAACAGGAGATGAGGTTAAAGAGCAAAGTGCATGCTGTGACTGTAAGAAGAGAAAGAAAAGTACAAAGTAAAGTAAAGTTCTGATTGTTTGTTTTCAATATCAGCATTATAATAATAAACTGTATTTACATGTAGCACCTTTAAAAGTAGATTCTCAAGGCGCTTGAGTACAAATCATAAAATACAAATATGGGCATGCATATCAAAAAATATGGAAGCTTGTTTCCACCATTAAATAAAAAAATAAAAAAGGTAATTGCAACTTTTTAATCTCACAATTCTGACTTTTTTTCTCGCAATTGCAAGTTTGCATCTCACAATTCAGACTTTATAACTCACAATTCTGACTTTATAACTCACAATTCTGACATTATATCATGCAATTCTGACTTTATATCACGCAATTCTGACTTTATATCACGCAATTCTGACTTTATATCTCGCAATTCTGACTTTATAACTCACAATTCTGACTTCATATCACGCAATTCTGACTTTATATCACGCAATTCTGACTTTATAACTCACAATTCTGACTTTATATCACGCAATTCTGACTTTATATCATGCAATTCTGACTTTATATCACGTAATTCTGACTTTATAACTCACAATTCTGACTTTATATCACGCAATTCTGACTTTATATCACGCAATTCTGACTTTATATCACGTAATTCTGACTTTGTGATGAATTAAGCATTAAAGGCTATATTCATGGAAAAACTAATATTGATACACTAATACATTATGTAATTAAACTTCTTTCATTAGAACAACAATTATATAAACTTTCAGTTTAATATCTGATAGAAATTCTAAACATTTTCCCAGGTGAAAATTTTCTATTAAATTAATAAATAAATAAATGAGTAAAACTGTAGCCTAGTAACATTACAAACAGGATAGTCCAGTAAAATATGTTTCAAATAAAATGTATCAAAATCACATACTGGTGACTAGTTAATGAGTTAATATCATATGTTTTGAGTGAACTATCCCTTCAAAATAAACATTTATTTTTCCCAATATTTACTAAAAAGTATTCTGAAACAGAAAATTCAACTACTGGTTGAATGATCAGTCTGCCCAATTTATCAGTCAATCAACAACAGACTAACAATTTCAGTTTAACAGAAGAAAGCACAGAGGATGAATTCATAACTGAAGTATTTACTAAGGTTGATGATACAAACCAGAACCAGCCACACACTTTAAAAGACAAGACATACTAAAGTGAGCAAACTTACACATCCAGTAATAGTACATAGTTCTGACAGTGCGCTGGAAGTTTTGGCTGATCTCTACATTAATGTCCTGATAGAAACACGGTTTCACTGGGCAGAAGGAGGGCAATGGGGGCCAATTATCCTGACGAGCTGAGGGAGAAGAACACAGAAAGAGATTCATTTCCCCATTCATCAATCATATCTGCCAGCATCACTCCATTAATGTCTTGTTCATTACCGCCGAGGTCTAAATCTCACTCCTTTGAAAATGCCATCCATCCATCACTGTCATCTTTTTAACTGTTCCGTTTCTTTGTCCCTTCCTCTCTCATTCTCTCTCTTCACTAACAATTTCAGAAATCCATCTAAATAATCACTTCAGTTCTTAAAATACACAGGTTTTATGCCCATCCATCTGTCTTGCTTTACATCAAATACTTTTCTATTCCTACACCTCTCTTTGGGATTCAAAAAAGGTGTAAATGGGGTGACTACCAGTAGTGAAAAAATAATTAATGAATGGTGGTTTAATGTTTTCGAATGTAGTCTCTTATGCTCATTAAGGCTACATTTATTTCATAATCAATACAGAAAAGACAACAATATTGTGAAATATTATTACAATTTAAAATTATGGTTTTCTATTTTAATATACTTTAAAATATAATTTATTTCAGTGATGCAAAGCTGAATTTTCAGCATCATTAAAATAGAAAACCATCATTTTAAATTGTAATATTTCACAATATTGTTTTTTTTCTGTATTTATTATGAAATAAATGCAGCCTTAAGAGACTTCATTCAAAAACATTAAAAATAGTAATGTTTCCAAACGTTTGACTGGTAGTGTATAAAACCACTATGTTAGGATGTTCTGGATGGTTGTCATGTCATCTTATGTGGTTGCTAAGGTGCCATGAGTCCTTCTTAGCATTAAAATTTTATTCAACCGGTTATGAACGGCAAAACTAATCACAAATTGCTATCAAAACCTTTTATAAGCATGACACCAGCAACAAAATTGAAAATAAGAATCAGGGGGAGGAATTTCACTGTTCATTCAAGATGTTTTGTTTATATTTAATTCTCCTGGCAAACACATAAACTAAGATATTTTCCCTTCATCCTTCACTCACAGGCTCCGGACCCAAGTGCATGGGCATCCAGCTCTCTCTCTCTTCTCTCCAACTCCTTTGCTTTTCTTTCTAGTTCCTCCTGCTTCCTCAACAGATCTGCTGTGGTGGCATTTACTGCAGACTGCAACAGAGAGAGAGAGGGCAGTTAATTTATAAAAGGCATAAATGTTTTCTGTCACTACCACATTAATAAGCATTTCAGCACAGTATTAAATAGACGAGATATATATTTATGGTCAATTGTTTTACCTGAACAGGAAACAAATTACAGCTGAAATTTGGTCATAACCAAATTATACTGTGCTAACTATTCCACAGCAGTATGAACTTTTAGTTAGTTAATCAGTAGAATATTCACTACAGTTCAAAATTTGGGGTGGCCAAAACTGCATATATTTGCTAAAAAATACAGTAATATTGTTAAATATTATTACAGTTTAAAAAGAACTTTTCTATATTAGTATATTTAAATTTTCTGCTCAAGAAACATTTCTTATTGTTCTTATTCTTAATGTTGAAAACAGTAGTTGCTCCTTAATATTTTCAGTGGAAAATGTGATACTTTTTTTCAGGATTCTTTGCGAGTAGAAAATTCAAAAGAACAGTATTTATTTGAAATAAAAACTTTTTTAAATATTATAATAGTCTTTACTGTCACATTTGATCAACTTAATGCACCCTTGTTAAATAAAAGTATTAATTAAAAAAAAAAATTTAAATAACTTTTTTTTTTTTTTAATCGGTAATACTACAATAAGGTTTCATTAGTTAACTACTTTAGTTAACATGAACTAAGAATTAACAATAATATTACAGCATTTATTCATCTTAGTTCATGTTTATTTCAACATTTACTAATACATCAAAAATCAAAAGTTGTATTTGTTAACGTTAGTTGCACCGTGAGCTGTATTTTTGTATTGTGTTTGGACTGTATTTTTATTAACTTACATTAACAAAGATTAATAAATACAGTAACAGATGTTTTGCTCATTGTTAGTTCATGTTAGTTAATACAACTAATGTTAACAAATGAGACCTTATTATAAAGTGTTACCAAAAAATCTTACTGACCCCAAAAATTTAAACAGTATATTTTATTCTATATTTTATTTTATTTTGTATAATGCTATTCCCATAAACAGCATAATAATCAACAGTCAGGAGTCTTAAGATCATATTATATGTTTTGAAAAATACTGATATTCAACCGTGCCCAAATATAGAATTAAATTATTTAAAGATCAAATTATACAACCATCATGCAATACACAGCTTGACTGCTCAATAACCACTCAAGAATTGCATTATAGTAATAACAGATCAAGCTCTAACAGAATGGTACTAAAATATTGCTTTATACGTGAAATAAGCAGCATACTCTTTGTGCTGATATACGATAATAAGATAAATCACAATGATGATCGTTTGCTTTCAAAATACCATGAATAATTCCTTATTATTAATTATTTCAATTTTTAGAATACATTTTATGAATACCTGGTTAAAACGGTATACTGTGTTAAAAGCTTCAGCAATAGAGTTGTAGGAATGATGTCAAGACCCAAAAGAATTTACCACTGGTTCCCACAAGATCTTCCTGTCGGGTTTATAATGGGGTTTTTCAATTTATGAGTAAAATAAGGTCTGTGGTAAACTTGACGATACTTTAATGTTTTGTTCTACAACGTAAACTGCACATTCATATCTAGTTACTTATTAGAAGCTACGTTTTTTTTAAATAAAAATAACAGCTTCAAAATTCATGTTTTTGAGGTGTGTAATATACGTTGTAGAGCAAAACGTTCAAGTATTATCACATTATGTTTATTATAGACCTTATTTTACTCATAAACTCATAAATATAAATATAAAAAATCCATAGGAAAATCTTGAGGGAACCAGTGGCAAATTACTCTTCCGGGTTTTGACATCATCCCTGCACCATTCTAATATCATGATATAAAAATTTGATACTGTCACACGCCTAGCAATCATAGTAAATCCAGTTTATGTGCCTGTGTGATCAAATATGGCTAATTTAGCGTACGCTTACATTACATAGATGTACTAAAAATTAAAAAGTTCTCTCTTTGTACAGATGACAACATTATCAAAACTATCCTCGTTCACACGGATCTGCGCAAATGACTAAAAACGATGTACTACGCATGTCACACAAGTAGTTGGCGATGTCACTTTTTAAGAATGACTACGCGTCTGCGCACATGGGCATTCTTTTACAGAGCACTCGCCTCGCGCATGCCTATCCACATTATTTTTACAGTTTACTGCACTGATATTCTTCTCGTTATTTCCCTATAGCGGCTAATAAATCGGGCACATTCACAGAAAACGTCTTATTTCCTTGTTGAAAAATAAGGTGGATAGACTAAACACGTAATACACGTGCATGCTGTCACCGTTTTCACAGATTCAGGTTTTTTTCCATTTACGCGGAGATGATAACGGTATCGTTTTCAAAAACTTCAACTTTGAAACCCGTTTTCAAAAGTTTTCAGGCCACCAAAACGGCGTTGTCGTGTAAATGAATGGCCAAAACACATACAAAGTTTTCAGTTTTTAATTGAAAACTGTGTCGTGTAAACGGCCCCTTAGTTGAAATTCTGTGTTGAGTAACAAGACTATTCTAAAACTAATCAGCACCTGTGTTCCATTGGATCCATAATTCCTGGGCTCAGTGGGCGTGGTCCTGGTGGGAGGCGTTAGGGCAGGAGGTGCAGCAGGAGATGTGGCTTCATATGGAGGTGGAGCCTTCATTGCCCAAAACAAAAAAGCAAACAATTAATATCATCATGATAATCAGGCAAAAGGTTCTGACATTTGAGAATTTTCTCTTGCAGAGGTAGCTGAAGTGAAATGAATCACTGTTTTTTAATCCACTGCACTAACATCATGTGATGTATTAATAATTAAAGGCTATGTTAACTATGTAACATCCTGCTCACCACCTGTCAGGACAGACATATTTACCTCTGGTACGTTGTTGTCAAATGGGTTGTAGAGGTCCAACGTGGCATAGCCAGTGTTGCTGCTGTGCTGAGTCACTGATGGATCCTGCAAACAGAGAAAAAACAAACCTTTCAGTTCATTTAGAGAAGGTGGTAAATAGTGATTAAATATCTGAGCTGATACCATAAAATGTCCAATTTTTAAAACAAGCTCAAGGTGGCCTAGAAATTGGCACTGTAAGCTCACAATCTTGTACTGATATCATTGTTTCTGAGCCAGAAACCTCATCTGCTAGGGGACTGACCTTCAAAACACAAAAAGACATGAAATCCTTCTGATAAACCAAGTAACTGACCAGTAATAACTTATGAGACACATGGTTGAATTTATTTTTATCATGATCTTAAAAACGTTTGACCTAAAAAATAAAAGCCTTATGGTTACATTTAGATACAAATATAAGCTGCACCTAATCACAGACATTATTTCGAAATAAAAATGTATTATTTATATTTGCCTTATTTGGCCACTATATAATTCCTGTACCCTTGTGAGTTGTGATATTTTTACATTTTTAATTACTTAACTAATAGTCTAAAATGTGGAAAATAGTTACAATAAACAATGAGTAGATGTGTTCATACCTGATTTATACATGCTGTTTTATGACAATGACGTGCTAAACACTGAAACTTTTTTCTTTCTTTTTTTTTTTCAACAAAATGACTAAAAAAAGCTGTATTAATTATGCCAGGCCAGTAGTTGGCGATGTCATTTTGTAAAAGAAAAAAATGAAAGAAAAAAACACTATGTGCCAATAAACTAAACATGTAATACACATGCACATGATGGCACCGTTTTCACAAATTCTCATTTACACAAAGACAATAATGGTATTGTTTGAGTTTTTCGGCCCACAAAACACCATTGTCATGTAAATGAACAGCCAAAACAGTTGAAAATGGTGTTGTGTAAATAGCCCTTCATTTAATAATTTTCCTTGAAATAATATTTAGGGGCCGTTTGCACGACACCATTTACAGCTAAAAACAGAAAACGTTTTATGCGTTTTGGCTGTTCATTTACATGACAACAGCATTTTGAGGGCCTGAAAATGCAAACTTTTTAAAATGGGTTCCAAAGTGAAATGATTCCGTTATCATCTCCATTTAAACTACAAAAATATTTGAAAACGGTGCAAATTTGCGAAAACTGTGACATAATGTGCATGCATACTACGTGTTCAGTCTATAGGCGAGTAGTGTTTCTTTACAAAGTGACATTGCCAACTAATGGCCTGGCATACATAATACAGCGTTTTTAGTCATTTCTCCAGTAGCGGTATTAACACTAAGTGGCATGGCATCATACACACAGAAGCCATGTGGCTACAGAAGCCAGTAGATAGTGGCATGTGCCACTAAAACTGATGGATTGCGTTATGTGCCTCAATGACGCTGTATGTTGTGGCATCTCCAGTAGCGACTGACAGATGAACTGAGCAGCTATAGGCTACTTGCGTAATTGTGATACAAAATCCTAAATAAATAGTCTAATTTAGCGTTTTTTTTTGTTGTTGTTGTTGTTGTTTTTTTTAAATATCAGTTAAACAAATCGGTAATATTTTTTAGTCTAAAATCATTTTTGTAGTCAGTTTGGCACATCTGTATTTGAGTGGCATGTTTAACAATGTGAACATGCATTCCTTCTGAAGATGTCTGAATGTTTTGTTAAAGTATTGGACTTGCTGTAGTCACATTATAACAGACATCCAATTTAATATAGTATCTACAGACCTACACTATATATATGTATATATATATATATATATACACACATATATATGTACATATATATATACACACACACACACACACACACATACATATATATATATATATATACACACATACATACATACATACATACATACATATATATATATATATATATATATATACACATACATACATATATATATATATACATATATATATATACATACATACATACATATATATATATACATATATATATATATATATATATATATACATATATATATATATACATATATATATATATATATACATACATACATACATACATATATATATACATATATATACACATACATACATATATATATACATATATATACACATACATATATATACACATACATATATACATACATATATATATACATATATATACATACATATATATATATATATACATACATACATACATATATATACATATATATATATAAGAAACTTATAATAATAAATATAAATACATACAATGTAAAAAACCCTGTTTGAAAGCACCGTATTATTAATTAAATGTCGTTAATTAAAAGTGCGTATGTTCGACCATCTACATAATGCGCGGCAGACAGCGGCATGTGTCAGTAGGTTACTGGAGGTGCCACAACATACGGCGACATGATCTGCAACAGTGTCAGTAGCACATGACACGACGAAATCCATCGGCACATGTCACAAGTTTTAGTAGCACATGTCAATGACAAGCGCATATGCTACTAAGCATAGCAGCATATGCCCGAGTGGCTCTGTGCGTAAGATGCCATGCCATTTAAATGTTAATACCGCTACTCCATTTTCCGTTTTAGTACATCACTGTTATGTAAACGTACCCTTAATTTATCCATAATTAAAGCAACAACTAGCAGGTCAAATTTAGAATAGAATGCAACGACACAAATCGTAGACCAGTGGAAGGATCAACCATATAAATACATTATCATAATTCATATGATTGGTCAGATCTCACAAGAGGTAACTTACAGTACTAGACAAATAAGGCCAAGAATGAGAACAACAACACCAACGGTTTTCTAATGTACAATTTCAAAAACTAAAACAAATATATTACCTGAAATGGATTATGATCATCGGCTGAATCAGGAAAAGTGGTGTATTTTGACATCCTTGTGCTGGTTTGGCAGATTAGATCTTGCCAAGACGTAAGAATAGGTTAAACTCAACTGTGATAACCAAGTACAGACCAGAACAACGTTATGTAGCGGGTAGGTACAGGCAGAAGTTAATATAGTTTTGTAAATACCTGATTATTATAACACAATTTAACAAAAACAAATCACGGTTAACACTAACCAGCTAACCAACAGACATTACAACGAGACGTCAGGTGTCCGTTTCAAATCAATAACATATCTTGTCCTTCTTTTTAAGTGGTTTATGGTCGTTTTCTTTGGTATTTTTATTTATTTACTTAATTTCTTTTGTTAGATTTTAAGAGCGACACGATTTTGTTTCAATTTCACTCTGACATCACTGGGTATACCGTCAGTGTACAGGAAATGTGTTTATCACATGACAGGGGTGTTGCCAGGTTGCACAAGAGAAATAAGCAATTTAATCTGAAAAACAAAGCAAAATGAGGGATTCATTTTCCGCTACGTAGGAGTAAACTGCAAAATAACGTATTTTTTAAAATCACGTCAATTTACAAAAAAAAGATAATTAAAATATTTAACATTACTACTGGAAATAAATCCGTCGTTACAGCAATTTTTATTTTTTTTAAAAAGAGCAAAAATATATTAGATTATATAAAGATTATATTAAGCGGATATGGCAACACGGTAGAAGAGCTGCATTAAGGAAGTAGCTGCGTGACATGACGGTTAAAAGCCAATGAGGAAGAGCAATTATATCACATGATGGGGGAAGAATCTTTGGGAAAAACGGATGTTTAGTTTAACAAACTAAAATTAATTCTTCATTGTTATATTTCAGTGTATTATTTAAACATTTTCAGTCTATTATTTAAACAACAGCATGACCTACCATTTCTAATCTATCTATCTATCTATCTATCTATCTATCTATCTATCTATCTATCTATCTATCTATCTATCTATCTATCTATCTATCTATCTATCTATCTATCTATCTATCGTGGAAATCGGTTAATGATTTAGAATTTAAAATCTCATGCGGTTCCGGTTCCCGTTTCAACCACTGGGCGTCACTGTTGCCTCGAAAATTAAGTCAGCAACGTAATTTACATCTGTAAAATATAGGTAGGGGCCCGGGGCAAGTTGTCACATGGGGAAGACTGCCGAAGGCTTGCAATTCTCAAGTCATGTGAGTTCACATGGGTGACAGGAGGGCATAAAGTCAGTCATATGATACCTCAAACACAAACAACCTCAATCACTGCGCACACACACACATAGCCTACACATAATAATCACCCTTCTTTGTGCTCTCTCATACAACTGTTTGTTTAATTCCATTCACTTTTAGAAGTTTGACCTCACTGACTGCAGAAGTTGATGCTTTCTCTTTCTCTGATCATAGAGTTTCTGCTGCCACTTATATAATTTGTTCCAAAAACAATGCAGCACTTTGACTTCCGTCTTGACCAGATGTAGATGAAATTCACACATATTGAATGGAACATTGAATGGAACACTCCACCAGTTGGCTTTGAGACAGCATAGCTCCTGGATCGCATTATTTTTATGCTATGATCTTGGTGTGCAAGCTTCCAGTGAAGTTCAAATGCATTAATCAATGAGCATGACAGAGCAGTGGTAAACAGGAATGGGACCTTAAATGAACCATTCATGCAGAAACAATATGCTTTTTAGCTTTGAGTTCAGAGGAAGGTTATAATAAAATGACAAAGATTTGTCACTATTAATTCCCCAAACCATCTTTCTTTTACAACCTCCCGGTCTCTTCTCTGAGTGGGTGTGTCCGTGCTTTCTTTTGCTTTCCTTTGAAACCGCAACATTCCTCAGCCAATCAAGCGATGCATGGCCCCATGACATCACCGCCTGTGGAATGAGCTGACATGAAGTCCGCACTGATGAGTTGCCAAGGCAACCCGCAGGGATGGAAGGAGCTTCAGTGGACCGTGTGGGCTTGTGGGTTTTGCCACTGATTCCCAGCAGTATGGTGTCAATTAATGAAGGGTAGAAATCATGATCTGGGTTTAATTTAGTGCATACTACCACAATGGGCTTAAACCGCACAAGGCCAGAGTTAAATATATGGTGAAGACTTGACAACCTTGTTCTAGAGTGCTTGTAAAATTAATCTGGTTAACGAGGTGCACAGTGGACACGCCAGGAGTTGCGGTGGATGTGAATCCGTGTCTGAAAGCATTTTGGCATTCTCTTGAAATTGTAAACTGAGTCAAGAGCCCCAGACAGATGGAACAAATAGAAGTTCATGCTGTGCAAATATTTTCTGAAATATTGATACTGAAATACTCATTTTCTGCAGAATAGATTCACGATACCGGCTGCGTTTTCTCGCTCTCTCATCTCTCAGACAGCGAATTGACACACAAACCCACCTCTCCTCATTCACTCATTTCATTTGCTCTGGATGAATATTGTTGGTGTTACAGGGCTTGAATTTCAGCATCAGATTGTGTGTTTTGCCAGTCAAAATGCTAGTCTTGGCAAGTATTCATATAAACACAGTCAGTTATGTTTTAAGTAAACGTGAACAGTTGAGAAAGAAAACGCGTGTAACAGTATAATGGATACGTGCATCAGGTCTTAAAGTGACAGCAGCCTAATATACCTGCTGATAATATTAAAAATATCTATATGGCCGTTTTCCCCCATGGTATCGACGTCAAAATGGTGGCCAGTGAAAATGCTGAGTGGCTTGTAACTTTGGAAAACCACTAGCCACAGTGGCTGGTGAGCAAAAAAGTTAATGTCAAGTCCTGCTTACCACCATAACAAACTCCACAAAACACCACAGATGCTAATGAGAGACAAGCGCGACACGCGGCTCTAGAGCAGCGGAACTTTTATTATACCGCAGTTGCCACTTCCGCTTCTTCCAGTCAGGCGAATGTGGGGTAAAGCAGCGCTGTTTTTTTCATATTAGATACATCTGAGTGTGTTGAAGATAATGTTATAATGTTACTCTGCATTCGCTCGGCGGCTGCTATGAGACACTTGTTGCACAATGCAGTAAGCTAGATCGATATTAGAATGTCATATTATTATAATCAAGAAAATGAGATTCAAACAATAAGACTAAACGTGTTGAGCTATATAACAATGATTAGTTTTCTGTCTATAAACATACCCAATGTTCTCTTGTCTAATAAAACATAATATTTTAAACCGTTTTTGGTGTTTCCATGGTTTCTACAAAATAAAATGGAAATCGAGGGTAACGCAGGTATGATTTCATTGATGGGTGAAGCACGGACATGGTGTTCTGGTTAAAATTGCTTAATTCTCTGGATTTAAACATTCTTGGAAACATCTGGGATAATGTAAGTACACAAGTCAACAAAATATATAACACTGTTCTAGGGTTTTTTGGATATTTTAATCCAAAAATCTTACATATTGTGCCTTTAACGGCATCCTCTGTACACTGCAGCATACATACATTTCATGGGTTATACAAGCTTAAAACTCTAAACAGGACCACTGAGACTCGTACAAAAACACAGCACACTGAAATTATGTGCAATCTTGAATAAGTCCACTGTGAGCTCTGTTGTCTGGGAACCTGGAAAATTCATCATTGGCAGCAGACTGGAAAAACACAGCAGTCTTTGAACACTGCTGAATAAATGTGTGTCTGTGGCAGAATGGAATAGAGTTTAAAGTATCAGCAACTTTTTGCATCATTTATTCATATTTTTTTTATTAAGCTTCCAGATGCCTGCGCCCCAGATTTAGCATAAAGCAACAGTTTGGATCATGAATCTGGCTACAGAAAGACAAAAAAGAGAGGAATGACAGCCATTCTCACTGACCTCATGCAGTAACTAGCTGCAGATGGGAGAAAGAGCAGGGGGAATATAGCCTTTAAAATATGAAATCATTTTTCTTTTCTAATGTTTACTCACTCTTTCCATACCTCTCCCTCATTCCCCCCATTACTCTTTGCCAGGAAATAATTCAAAAATTGATGTATACTCGTGAAATACAAATTTATAGTGTTGTTCAAACCAGCGAGTGGTCAGATCAGGAGACAGAAAGCAAGAACAGACACAAAGGGCACTTTGAAGAGAAGGAATTAGGCAGAAAATAAGTGTAAAAGTGCAACCAAGGTCAGTGTCAAAGAGATTTATATATCCAGGAAAGATACTAACAGTGAAGAAGTCATGAGATTTTTGGAGGTTTATTTGTATAAAGGTTTATTGCCAAAAACATTTTGATTAATAAGCCACATTGTGGCATATACATGAAACGGCAACATAAAATGCACAAACAACAATAAATACACTTTTCAGATAATGCATTAAAAAGAACAATGCAAACTCGCACCGTCTTTATACAAGTACCACTTCTGACCCTTCAAACATCTCTCCTTCTTTAAAACACAAACTTAGCACATGTCAAACATAAAAAGTGGAAGGAACAGGCTATTTGTACAATAATATTTTAGCACACTGTGGACATAGTTGAGATGGAATGGATTGGAATTAACTGAGGTATCCTTCAGTCTCGTTCATACACACGGGTGCAGACAACATCTCCGGCTCTCATGGTCTGGAAAATAAACATCAGAAACCACTATCCAACTGTTTAAACAATTTAAGATTCATATCAGATGGGCTTAAACATATGAACACATGTGAAATATTTACATTTGTTATCTGAATTCAAAGAATAATCATTTTCATTTCCTACCATGCAACACCGATTTAACTAAATGAAAGTTACAAAATATTAATTAGGAAAAACAGACACTGAGGGGCCTGTTTACTGTAAGTGGCCTAAATGTGAGCTGTGATTTCTAATAATGTGAACATCTACTCATCACCAATATAATGAGAACAAATTAACAACATCTCTCTCTGTATGGTGTTGAGCATTTTAAGATGCTCATTAGAGTAGGCTGGTTGTAGACTATATTATATGCTACTGGCATAAGTCAGTTGAAAATATTCAAATAGCCTAAGTGGTGTACTTACGAGAATCATCTGGCCATCATTGGTCAGTTCACGTGTCCATGCTGTTTCAGGCCCCTCCCCCTTCTGCAGCGTCTGCTCACAAGTGATTTTACTGTCTGTCTCCCATTTTGGAAAACTCTAAGGAGAAATTTAAATAGTTAGAAATTAACTAAGAGCGGGATATTCATTTATAATGTTTTTATAGTCTCATAAATTATATTGTAGTAAACGTTATATATGATAATAAATATTATAATATTATATTTCTGTCTTATGTAACATGCTTATGTGTAGCAATTTACAGAGAGAAAGATATGATGTGCTGAGATGTAATGACGGATTGATAGAGAGATGATGGATGGGTGGTATTACTGTGCATGGACGTCCATCCACCGTAGTCTCGTTGAAGGACTCGCCCACCGTGAAGGACACATGAGTGGTCCGCACACTAGTGGAGGTCTGAATAGAGAGGCTTTCTCCCTGCTGTGTAATCTCAACAGCTGGTTTGGAGGCTGCTGCAACTGCAATCTTCCTCAGAAAGACGTTTACGCCTGTAGAACACACCAACAAATGTGCTAAGAAATTAAAAGGCCATCTATCATTACCAGAAACCAAAGCCATTTTTCCTACACCCAATTTCCTGTCCTTAATGAGCGTGTCCAATCTCCACTGGAATGTTTTACCATGTAAACAGTGGTTGCATATTTATGCAATAAAAATCAGGTAGCCCCGTCTTAATGTTTACACCAAGAAAATATATAGTTTTTAAATTATTGAGTCACGACAGTGAATTTATTATATTTAATTTAGGGGCAACAGTATACTTAGTCTACTTGAACTCCCCTTGGCATGAATAATTGGAGTCGAGGGACGGTGTGTCTGCAGAGCCAAACGGCTGGCCGAGGGGCCCCGTTTCAGGGTTTGTGAGCCTAATCACAATCCCATGAGGAAGTGAAGCATAACATTTTTCCATGCAGCTTTACATTGATTGTGCTTATGGTCAAACTGTATGTTTTTTGGTAACAATTTATTTCGATGGTCCACTTTAAACCCTCTACTAACTATAAACTAACTGCTTAATATCTGCTAACACTTTATTTTGATAGTCCTCAAACAGACATTCTACTGACTATTAGTAACTTTGTACACGTACGTCAACTTATTAACCCAAAGAGTTAGTTGACATGTAGTTGCAAAGTTACTTATGGAATGTCTAAAATGGACCGTTAAAAAAATAAAAATAAATAAAAAATAATAATAATAACAATTACTGACATTGACATGCAGTCATGCAAGTTTTTTTTTTTTTTTTTGGCTTGGTTTATAGCAAATAACAAAATGGCTAATTTTATATTGCAAAGCAAGTAATAATTTCAAACATATACCATATACCAACACTTTTTCAGACTTTTAATGAGACTTTTTTTTTTTTTTTTTTTTTACAAGGCAGTTACAACACCATTTTACTTTTAAGCGTCAAAACGATCAAATAAAAAAAAAAATAATCTAAATTAAAATACTTAATTTTAATTTAAAAATGTATGAAACCAACACGAATACAAAGATCACTTTTTAAGAACTGATTTCTCCTTTTAATGATCTTAAACATATTCTTTTATAGTAATGAAGAATCTTTAAAACTCACCGAGAGCTTTCAGAAGCTCCTCGAAATTTTCGGAGCTTTTCATTTTCCAGGATCCAGAAAAGTCAGCAAACGTTCGCTCCATGTTTGATTCCATGTTTCTTCTTATCTTTTCTTTTAAACAGTTGTTTCTTCTCCTCTCATCTGCCGGCGTTCAGCAGTCTTTCTCTCGCTCAGATCAGCCTGTAAATGTGCGCTGAGTTCTCGACCAATCCGGAGCGTTTGCGTCTGTGCGGTGTTTCAGTGGGCGGCCACTGCTCGCGCACAATGTGCTTCCACTAAAGATCCAACTAGAACCCTATTTGCCCCACCATTTGCCTTGAGCGATAGGGTCATCCTGCTAATTCCTTCAATTACATCCTAATATGTGTTATTGTCATTTAGCAGGCGCTTTTATCCAAAGCAACTAGCAGCATGCTTATGGCAAGACCAGACTCCTTGCTAATGGACCACACCTCCTCTCAATCTGGAGTTCTGTAGTAACTTGTTTTAAATAATATATAATATTAAAGTTATAGATTTCATCTACTGAATTGTAAAGCATTCCAATGAAATGGTGTAAAACACATGGAAACCCCAACTATTCAGATCCCATTCCCTCATATAAACATGCCAACAAAGACATCTCATGCTGAGCTTTGTTAGTATTCAAACCACAACAGTCAGCCATTGTCAGTCAATCATATCACAGCTTCAAATCTCTTCTGTCTCTTGCTGAGCGCTGCTGTAGACTCCTCTGTGTCTGTGGCCTAACAAGAATCTGACTTTGAATCTGCATTTAGACTTCCTCTAAAGTTTTGAGACTTCAAAATAAATTTCAATAAACCACTACTCTGAGGCTATAACAATATTTATACAAATAATGTAGTAAAATAATATTCATAATAGTCAATTATAAAGCAATATTTCTGTTTGATTACATTCAATTCACACACAACACACACACACAAATAATTAGTTTTAAAAGTTAGCTAGTTGCCTTAAAATTTTGAGTTCATTGAAATTAAAAATTTTAGTTAACACAATGAAGGCGATTGGTTTAATCAACAGAAACTACAAATATTATGTTATCTGAACTACATTACGTATCTAAGTTGATTTGACAAGAAAAAATGTGATAACAAATCATGAAAATATTTTTTTAACGTGACAAGTTATGGAGAGGCGAATTTATATAAGATAGCATGCGATTCTGTGACAGGCATGCACTAAAATTAATGTTGTAAAATAGTTTTTTAATTATTCTACTCGAAGCATGCACATTACAGACACTGATTTCTGATCATTTTAATCAGAACTTTTTATTATTATTATATCCACATGAATTTTGCTCAGTATGGCCTTAATAAACGAGGAAGTATCATCATTAGTATTCTTTAATCAGTTCCATTCATTCTCTCCAAACCCACTTCTTCACCCTCTCTTGCTCTAATCTGCTTCACTTCATTTCATTTTTGTTCCTTTTGTGCACATCTCCACATTCCTTATACAAATGGCGTGAGAGAAGCAGCAAAGAGACGAGAAGCAAATGGAGTGTTTGAGTGGCCAAAAGGGAGCCAGGGAGGAGAGAAAGAATGAGGCCATGTAAACTGAAACCACATCCTCTTCTCCAAATGCTCGGAGGTAATTACCAGTCGATTCCTTAGTTGCTCCCCACTCGTCTCCTTTCTCTCCCTTTACCCCCTGATCCCACCCCCCTACCAAGAACATTTCAACAAGTCTGGATAAGAAATGATATCCCTGGAAATGGAACAGAGGAAAAGCAGAGAGGGAAAACGAGTGAGAGAGAAAGAAAGAAACTGTATATTTTCAGCCAGAATGGAGACAGTGGCAAAAGTTCAAGCTGTTTTCTTGCTCTCACTTTGAATGCTTCCCCTAAAAGCACATCAGCAAATCTTTCTTTGAAGTGGTCAAGTCAATAAAGCTACTTGAATTTGAATGAGAAAACAATCCTGATCCCAGACTCACCTACTACTGACCCCATTATCCGGGAGACGATGAGGAATTCATGTATGAAAGGGAAAGACAGTGAAAGGAGGGGGAATTTTTCTACATAAAAAGACTAAGTGAGCAGTTTGTGATAACAATCACTGATGACCTAAGTCCATTTGCCATGTGAAGAGCCGTTTGTTTCACAAAACATAATAGGAGCTCAATGGGCCTAATGAACATAGTGGAGAAGGCTTGGCTAAAATACTTTGTTTTTAAAGGCAGGCTACACCTTAACTTCTAAAATAAAAAAAACAGCATTTTGTTATTATTAATACTCCAAGTGTATCTTCATCTCTAGTTAACAAAAAGGCATTCCTGAGAATATTGTTGTAAAAGGTAACCATTTCATAGGTTTTTGCTGTGTCCTTAATTTAAATGTTCATCCTGTGAATCATCCTCTAGGGGAAAATGTACATAGTGTTATGATAAAACTTAAAAAGATGGTTAAAATTATCAAAATAAACATCAAGTTTGTCCCTCATGTAGCCTAATCTGAGCCACTGAGCAATGGTTAACTTTAGCTCTTTATTTTCATCCTGTTAGGTTCCGTCCTGTTTTGTAATCAATTAAAGTTATAAAAGTCTATTTATCTAATTAATACATTTACCTAAATTAATTTTTCTTTTGTGTGACTGAGCCGTTGAAATACACAGCACATCTCGTCCAACAAACGCAACGGTTGGTTTTTGAAATCCATTTGGCGCCACCTAGAGTTCGCGCGCTCACGTCCAGGAACTGTCTGTTCAACAGATCGCATTTCCACCCGAGTACAATTGACGGTAGCACGGACGAAACATGGCGAACCACCTTCGTTTCATCGCTCGGACTGTCATGGTCCAGAACGGCAATGTCGATGCGGCCTATGGCGCTCTGAGCAGGTACTTAACTAACGTCGAGTGATTTTAAGATCTGTCATCTATATATTCAAAAAACGTCTTTGTAAAATCTTTTAGTTAATCTCTAATAACTGATGTGACCATATTACATCACCACACATGTCAAAGTATGTAGACCTACCTCTATCAGTTCTGAGTAGGTCATTTAGTTGATGCATCGCATGCACTGCCGAACCTTGCAGACCTCAAGACTTTAAGCAAACCCATGAATGAACCCGCATCATATAAAAATAGATTTAGTAGGTTTTCCCGTTAACACATAATAACTTGATCAAAGAACATTTGTATATTACATAATGATTAACAAGTCAGTAGTTAGAGGGTTAATCGTAAATTAGTTTATTTAATGTTCTACTATACGCTGTATAAACCTTCAGGGCAATCCGTTGGCTACGTCCTTGCGTAATGTTTTTATTGACAAATGTTGCCTGCGGTGTTATTTTAGTGTTATTTATTATATACTATTATAGTTTGTATTAACTATATTTTGAATTAGCTCTTTTTTTATTTTCATATTCTCAGTTTATTTTAATTTCATTTTCAGTAATTTTACGTGCTTTTTCTTTCTTTTCTTTTTTTAATTTTTAATATTACTATTTAGGTTTAATTTTATTTTATTTCAGGTTTAGTTTAAGTTCATCTTTAGGTTTTATTTATTTCCCATTAGTAATATTAGCGCTTCAACTTAAACTCTTTTCATGGAATATTTAAGATCTTTTCATGGAATATTTATATTTAAATTTCTTCTTTTTTTTTTTTAATAATCCCAAATTCAGTTTTAGTGTGCTTTATTGGCATGACAAAACTGCATTATTGTTAGCTCTGATGAGAAACTATGCAATGTCAAATAAGTAAAAATAAACAAGTAATATTAAAATTATATGAAGTGAACAAAATGATATGCAGTCCTAGGTAAGTGAAAAAAGTAGCGTCAATGAAAAATTGTAAGGGAGATGAGTCATTGCAGAAGTTTCTTTAGAGGGTGCAGTTGAGTTAAAAATATGATCAAAACACTGATTAT
This sequence comes from Elopichthys bambusa, assembly GCA_037101425.1. Lineage (NCBI taxonomy): Eukaryota > Metazoa > Chordata > Actinopteri > Cypriniformes > Xenocyprididae > Elopichthys > Elopichthys bambusa. The sequence goes on from CM074448.1 coordinate 23,908,030, forward strand.
ATCAAAACTCTTACCTTGGATTGTTTTATAATCTTACTTTCGCAACACTTAAGCTTATTGGATTTGGTTTGAAACGTTGCTTTGTTTTCAGCCATATAATCAAATAATTCATTAGGGTATTTCATATTTACAAATATTGCAGTTCTCTCTTTTTTTTCTCTGCAGAGTGCTGTCCTCGGACGGAATAATTGATTCTGTGAAACGAAGAAGATACTATGAGAAACCCTGTCGCATGCGACAGAGAAAGAGCTACGACAACTGTAAGAGAATCTACAACACTGAGATGGCCCGAAAGATATCTTTTGTTGCAAGGACACAAAGACAAGATCCATGGCTTGGATGTTAAAATGACATAAACTGTTCACATTGACCAACTGATGAGTCATGCACTGTGATCTGCCTCAGAAGCACCTTTGGTGTTTTGCAAAGATCCACAGGAACGTTTTAACACTTAGATCATCAAAAGGTCATTGCAGGACTGTGTTCTGTCATCACCCTATTTCCATTTTGGATGTTGTGATATTGTAGGCTATAACCCATTGTATGCGGTTGTTAATAATAAAAGTATGTTAAGTCATAAGAACTTGTCATTTTGATTCCACAACATTAACAATAAATGCATTGTAAATAAATATGAATCTGTGTTTTGTCAAATGTAAAAAGTTTATTTTCAATGCTAGCAGTTAAAATTTGCACATTGCACAATGCTTGGAGTTTAAAGTAGTAAACCAGTACAAACAAAGCTAAAAGTTTTCAAACTTAGGCAAAAGCAGGCATAAAGGGGGAACAGCGTAGTCACACATTAATCTTATCTTTTCTCTGTGTTAACATTTTGAAATTGCAAAAGGTCCTGTAAAATCTAAGACTTATCCGAGATTCATTGAAGTCTACACACAAGTTAACCAGAGGCTTAAAAAAAAAAAAAAAAAACACTAAACCAGTCTTTGTCAAAAATGTACTATGTGACATATAAATGACAACCCCTTAAGCAAACAAAAGTGAAATGTATGGCTCTAGATGAATGCAGACCTGCTTTTGACTGGAAGTCATTTCAAATATGAATAGTTAAAACATCACAGTGTGTCTAACCTGGTGGCTTTAGTGCAGCCTTTACAAGATACATAATCTTCCACCAGGGAAAATAGGTTATATTTGTAACGGATAATCCAGGACTAGCTATGTATTAAACGATTTGAATGCATGACATGGAGGCAAAGAACCACCTGACGCAAAATGTTGCTGAGAAATGTAATGTAGCGATTCAATAGCAAAGGTATTTTATTAATAAAAGTTGCAGGACAGTGTTGATACGTTTCTGTGCTCCTGAATGTTTCTGTGCATGTGTAGCGCAATCTCTGATCTTTTTGTGCGAGTGATGTGTGTGTGCTTCAATGAAAACAATGCATTAATATAGAATGGTGCTTAAACTGACTGGAACTGAAACCTGTGCATCAAGCAGTTTTAAAGGGGACGTATTATGCCCCTTTTCACACGATGTAATATCAATCTCTGGTGATGTGTCTGAAGTTTCAGCTCCAAGTACCCCACAGATCATTTATTTGGATGCGAGCAAAAACATGCCCTTGTTGTGTGTGTCCCTTTAAATGCAAATGAGCTGCTGCTCCCAGCCCGCTTTCCAGAAGTTGTGCAACAACAACAAAGCTAGAGAATCTCACTCAGCCAAAATGATGATTGTCAGTAACGGTGTTCAGCCTTACATTGTTCAAACCAGAGTCGGACACTGATGGAGAGACTCAGGAAGAAGTTACAACTTTTAGAATGCAGATAGACGTTTCTGAACGGTTAGTGGATACATTTAGTTGCTGTGGAGTTGATTCAACTCATCGACTAGCGTGTGCCGTCATGTCTTTTGTGCAAATCCAGCGTTGAATTGACCCTCGTTTGTGAAGCAACTCTTAAAGCAGCCCAACATGGCCTCACCCCCTTTATTGCCAGTTCCCCACGGGCAGGGTTTATGTAAATTTTAGGGTTTGTGATGTCACCAACCCGGGAAGAAGCCGTGCACACGATTTATAAATCGAGGGAACGAATTAGCCTACTATTTCTTTCCTGCATGTCATGTCTCCGTAGAAGCGTGTTGTAGTCAAAAGCGATTTCTGTAAAAGAAAATATCTCCTTTTGCATTGATCTTTGAGCGTCATAACTTTGCAGATGTTGTTTATGCTGAAACAGTAACAGTATACTCTAACTAAAGTTAAAGTGAAATCATAATCAAGGACCCCTTTAATGCACACCTTCCAGCCAATCAGAATTGAGTATTCAGCCCATGGTACATTTAAAACATTTTTATTGCAGCAGAAATATTGTTAGATAACATTAAAAGTTAAAATTTCACCTTTTTGACAATTGCTTTAACTAGTGGCTTGGTAAATACCACAGCAAGTGTTGTATTCGATAACCTTATCGTTTAAGGTTAAGTTAATAGGTAAACTGCCTATTCTCGTGCAATGTTTCATCTATCACTTTTAAAATACTTTTATTACCAGAAGAAACTAATCATTCATAAAAGAATACAAAATGATATAATTATTTATGTTTATTTTAAAGCAACCCTTGATTCGTGTCATATAAAATCTTTCAGTCTGAAATTTCTGCATGCTTCAGTGGCCAGACTGAGAAAAGCTGAACTGCACAGCTGAACTGGAAGGAACTTATAGTAAGTGCTCTTTCACGGAGCTCAAGGTCTCTGTTTGATATATGTCACATGGGGGATGGGTCTCTCTCTAGAGGGTCATTAGGTTCAGTGTATAGCTGTGGATGGAGCCTCAGCACTAGCTGAAGTGTTGTGCTTTCCATGAAGTAGTGTTTGCATTTAAGTCTAACTAGCAAAAAAAAAAAAAAAAAAAAAAAATACCACTCTTGTTGCATCAGTTTCTTTGGGGCTAAACAATGTCATTCACAATAGCTATTTTTCACTACAGAGTTGTTTATGTAGAACTGACGTTTGAATGATTTCCTATTTTTAAACATAATTATTGTATCCAACACTATCCTCGCTGTTTTCTTGATTGGTATATAGTGCATGTTGAGCGATGCCCTGAAAAAGGTCTCAAGCTAGTCATGTGACATTCTGCCACAGGGTTCACAATATTCTTTCTATGTATGTAAACCAGGGGGGTGGGCTGCTGGGTAGTGCCTCTCTCTCTCTCATACAAAAACACTGTGAAATCAACAATGAACTAGTGAATTTAACTTATGCAGTAAAGAGGATATACAAATTTTGTAACTCTATGATGTTATTTGGCTCTTTCTGACAAAAAAAGTAACATGCTTTTCATGAACCCGTATTAATGCCTTATTAGGTCATGTTAAACTATTAAACTATATTTATAAAACAATATATAATAAACTACATATATATATATATATATATATATATATATATATATATTAATGCCGTCAAACGATTAATCGCATCCAAAATAAAGGTTTTTGTTTACATAATATGTGTGGACTGTGTATATTTATTATGTATGTATAAATACACACACATGCATGTGTTTACTTAAGAAATATTTACACATATACATGAAAATTTATATATAATTTATATTATATATAAATATTTTATATATAAATATATTTTTATTAAATATATACGTGTGTGTGTATTTATATATATTATACATATTACACATATTATGTAAACAAACTTTTATTTTTAACGTGATTAATCGTGACTAATCATTTGACAGCACTGTGTATATATATATATATATATATGTATATATATACACTGTATACACACACACACATACGTACTGTCACAGTTCCAGTCATTCCTGGACTCCATTTCCCATCATTCTCCCTGGTTCACACCTGCACTCACTTCACCCACACATGCTAGTCATCTCCTCATCACCACAGCAGTACAAAAGACACTAACTCACACACAGTCATTGTCCGGTCTCGTTTATTCATAGACTGACCTCTATGCTTACCTTAAGGACTCCAGTATACCTACTCCTTCGTCTCCAGTGTGTTCCTAGTCTCCTCCTGTGTTCCTGTCTCCGTGTGAGTTGCAAAGTGTCTTCTCTGTTCAGTATTCAACGTCACTCTGCTGCCATCTAAGATCTTCACCCCTGCAACATACAAGGACAGTATTATCACTCAAGTAACCATCAGTCAACCTGCAATTCTGCCATTTACTCACCTGCATTCCCGTTTGTCTCACTGGTTGTTCAATAAACATCACTTACCTGTTTCCTGTTGTCTCCGACCCCTCTGTACTCTGTAACACATACATGCATACATTATTTATACATCATTTTATTTACATATGTTTTTATAACTATTATGTAAGTTTCAGGTTTATTATAGGTATACCCAAAACTAAAACAATTAAAAAACAAACAACAAAAAAGAAAACATTTTTGCTACTTTAAAAATAAAATAAACATGAACTGAAATAAATAATATATAGTGTAAATAGTATAAGAATAATAGGTATATAAATACTCAACTGTCACAGCTTTAATTACATTGTGGAGAGGGAGGGGCTGTCAGACTCCTGTTGAATGGAAAAATTACCTTATAAAATTAATACACTACATGGTTGTGCATATTGAGTACTGTATATAATGCGTCATTTGGGACACAACATGAAACTAAAATAAAAATTAATAAAAACTACACTACCATATTTAAAAATACAGCAAAATAACTATAACTAAAACTGAAATTAAAACAGTAAAATATATTAGATTTTATTAATATTTTGAATTACTTTCATTTTTATATCTCAATGATACTAAAAAAAACACTGATGTCACCAAAAACCCCATACATATGTTTGACTTAATCAAGTGTAAGTGAATTGATCTGCTCAAGATGAGTTTGTCTCACCTGCTGTGAACATGGCAATAAGGGCCTTAATGTGTCCAGCCTCCCATAGAGTCGTGATTATCAGGTCAATATCCCGTTGTCCTTTGTTTTAGCGCCAATACATGGTGTTGCTCAGGGTGTCAGTGAGGGCAAGTTGGTCTTGAGAATGTAGATCATGGCTAACGTGTGACCTATATACGGTGCACTGACTGTTGACCTACAGGTGGGCAACAACAGAGAGGCTGGAGTTGGTGACCTTCAACGGTTTAAAGATTGACCAAGTGTGTTTTGTGAATGTAAGCTTTCAGTGCATTCGTGTGTGTGATGTGATGCTGTTCAAGAGGCATGTCACCCCAAAGGAAGCAAAAGTAGCAGACAGAATAAAACTGTCAAATTAAAGGCTCTATTTGCAGTAATTCTGTCATTTCAATATAATAATCTAACTATAATCTGATTTTGAATGCAGAATTTATCAAAAATATGTAGCAAATTTCTTTATTTCACACAGTAGGTCTTAAGTAGTGACCGCTCTTACTTGAATATTGTTGTTGGCGCATAATTAATCCATCTGCCCTGAAAGACTCATAATTACTCTTGATAGTGTCTTTTTGATCATAATAACCATAAAATAAGCCAAAGCACAGAATACAGAGCAATGTAATGTATCATTGTAGATAATATTGCCTGGTAATTTTGCTGACCACAGGGAGCAGATTCATAAGCTCATTTGTTTTGAGTGAAACTGAGCCTACTTGTTGTCCTGAGCTGACCTCTCTCTCTCTCTCTCTCTCTCTTTGTCATATACTAACAATCATAGTTCTGCTATTGGCTAGAAAAGGAATGTTCACCAACACAAACTTTGATAGTGATTCACGTTTGAAAGTCTAAAATGTTAAAAAGTCGAAGTGTAGTTGAATGGATTATGCAATGACTTTTTAAAAAGGTATTTTTGTTTTTTTGGGACGCAATGTAGTTCTTGCAAAATGTATTTTCATGTGACACCAGTGTTATTTTAGCATATTAATAAGATACAATTACAGTTTTTGAATTAGCTTAACTTTTAAATTTTGAGGGAACTAATATATATATATAAGCTTTTTTATATTTTAAGCTTTTTAAATATTTTTATTTATTATTTAATTTTTTTTTTATTTCATTTCAATAACATATTTTGGTTCAAGTAACAAAAATGTATTCTAAATATCAATTCTCCTGAAGATATTTCAACAAAGCACTATTTTTTTATATATAATTTTTGATATGTAAATCTGTAATAAATAGCTAAATAATGTAATTAAGAGTAACATGTTGCTGTGGTTACTTCTAAAACAATTTGAGGGTCGTCTAAAATAAAGCCAAGACAGTAAATTTATTATGTTCCTAACAAACTGTCACGGGTACAAACTCTTGCTAATGTGGAACAATGAGCACCATCTCTATAACGTGATTCAATCCGTAGTATCTGCCTTTCCACTCGAATGCCACGTGCGAAGAGGAGGGTGTGCAAACACATGAGGCCGACCAATCACGACTCGGATGTTTAGGGATTGGCTCCACTTTCTGTCCAATCAGCGACTCGTCTTTGATCTGTCAGCCAATGGGAGCGCAGCCTGCTTTGGCTTTTGTCCAGCACGTGTAGCGATTCACATGTTGTCCCTCGCTGTAAACTGACGTGACGTCACGTGAGTGGAGAAAGGAAGAGGATAGAAGTCCTAAAATTCTCTCAGGACAATAGTGCGAACGACGAAGACGTCGACACGCAATCTTATTAAGCAATAAAGTGTTTGAAACTAGTTTTTTGGCGTACGAGCAACACGCCAGTTCTTGTCAGTGGCGCTAGGTTGTTGTGGTACCGACCCAGAAACGACACAGTATTAAGGTAAGGGAATGTTTTGAATTTTTATATTTAAAAAAAATGTTAAAAAATGTCTGTTATATTCCAGAAATGCCCCACGTGTTTGCAGTCTCGCTTGGTTGTATGTTTCGCCGTGCTGAGCTGAATTATCTATTTGTTTTGACGGTCCGTCATAAGTGCAATTTAAATAACGTAATCTCCTATTTTTAAAACGTTTCATTACAACCTGACACTAGTAAACATGTGGAGTTTTTCCAATATCTTTTTATGCTTTTCAGTTGTTGTTTTTCTACATGTGGTCCAAGTGTTTTATTATTGCTTTTTAATTATTTTTATGTTTATGTGAAGAATATTTATTACTGTTTATTGGCTTAAAAGCTAACATAAAATGTATGGATTGTTATGCGTCACACCCCACATATGGTCCAAGAGCATAGACAACACAGCATAAATAATAGTGTAATGTTTAATATTTACATGTTACATTTATACATTTAGCAAAAGCTTTTATCCAAAACGTCTATATGTCTGTCTGTCTTCTTTAACGATCTTTTTAAACCACCAAGCAGTCCATCTGGTGAAAGTTAATTTGTCTTAATGGCACCGCCTAGCTGTTTATTTTTTATGAGCCACATGCCCTCGAGAGTGTTTTCTTCAACTCAGTCAATTCTGAAATCCTACACGGTATTTATGGCTGTCCATCTAAACAACAGCATAGGGTATAGGCATTATAGACATGCACATATTATATTCATGTGCTTTTCAAAACTCCTATGGGTATTTTTTTTTTTTTTCTCGAGATAAAGACCATATGTGGTATTGTGGCCTTTCACCTAGTGAAAGGAACATGGTGTGCTTATTCATAGATAGTTTTTTTTTTTTTAATTTTTTTTTTTTTTTAAACAGGGTAATTGTGATATCTATCTGTGATCTCTCTCTCTTTTTGTTTTTTAATGGTATCCTGTGTTCCTACATTTTTTTTTATTTTTTATCCACACATTCTGTTCCCAGTTGTTTGTTTGGTACTTGCACCTCTCTTGTTTCTTGACTTAAAGAAAAGGGAAGTTTCTATACATTTTTTATCTGTCAGGAGACCTCGACAATAAGGATTCTTTTCTGAAAGTCCAGTCAAGCCAGTAGTTCAGCTTATCCTGTCAACATACAAGCGTGTATATATGTACTCCAGACACACACACACACACACACACACACTCTCTCTACATTTCAAAAGATTAGGGTCAGTATGAAAATAATTTAATAATTTTATTTAGCAAGGAAGTATGCGTTAAATTGATCAAAAGTGACAGTAGATATTTATAATGTTACAAAATATTTATTTCAAATAAATGCTGTTCTTTTAATTTTTCAGTTCATCAAAGAATTTAGAAAATTATATCAGGATAAAATTGTTGTAAAAGGATATAAAATGTTGCGACAAAAATATGACGTAACTGTTTTCAAAATTGATAATAATATGAAATGTTTCTTAAGCAGCAAATCAGCATATTAGAATGATTTCTGAAGGATCATGTGACACTGAAGACTGAAGTAATGCTGAAAATTCAGCTTTGCATTACAGGAATAAATTAAATAAAAATAAATGTTTTTTAACTATAATAATATTTTACAATATTACTATTTTACTGTATTTTTGATCAAATAAATGCAGCACTGTGAGCAATAAATCAAAAATATTTCAAAAATATAAAGATTTCAAAGACTCCAAACTTTTGAATAGTAACAGTCATTTTTAAACTATTGTAGTTGATGCTTCCAAGTCATTCTTGCAGTTTTAACAGTTTTAACCAGAGTGTCCAAGATATACCAGTGACATTTTTGTTGTGCTTTTAGTTTACATTCTCTCAGCTGTATTTCACATTCTTCATACTTTTCTGCTGCCATGTTTCCTTTAGAGAAAGTACTTGCTATGATTTCAGCCCATTGCTCTTCAGCTTTAAACAATCCGTTTTCTCACATTTCAGTGATGCTGTCACCGGGGAGTCCTTCCAAATGGCAAGTGCAAGATTCCCTCTCCTCGACTCCCAGTTCTCTCCTGTACAGTGAGAGTGACCAGACGGAGGATGAATCAGAGGTCTTCTCCTCTGAGAGTAAAGATGCAGGAGTTGGGCCTGATCTAAAGCCATGCTCCAATGGGAGCTCTCAAAATTCCAAATCGACTCTCACCTTTGTAAACCAGAAGAGTGGTAGAGTTGAAAATGGTCAACCTGGACGTTCCTTAACATCTCCAGCTTACAACGGTCAGAACTCAGCACCATATGAAAGGATTCCCACAGAAGGAGACCTGAGGTTTGCACGCAAAGTAAGTAAATCTCTTTACCCTATGATGTTTTCATGCATTCTGCTTCTCTTTTATTTTGCATAACAGTGTCAGCCTATTCAAATATATTTTTAATTTTAAAGGGTACCAATTATGCCCTTTTTCAAAGTTTTAATTTTTTTGGGGTCTACTAGAATAGGTTTTCATGCTTGAAAGTAAAAAAAACAAATTTTTCGCATATTTTACATTATTGCAGCACCTCTCTTTCCGGTCTGTCAGTAACGCCCTGGGGTGTGTTTCCCAAAGCCAACTATGGTCGCAAGTTCCACCGTTACCAACACGGTTTATAGTTGGCTAACGATTCTTTTGGAAAATGCTTCCCTGTTTAGCTCCAGTCTCTATGAAGCCCCTCCTTCCAAAAAGTTCAGATTGCTCTGATTGGTCGGCTGGACCAGTGTGTTGTGATTGGTCAATCGTTTTGAGCGTGCTTCGGGAATGTCATGTACCTTACCATAGCCACTAATTTCAACGCACTACTAACGCAACTCAACAAGGCTTTGCCTCCCTTTTTTGCATATGCCTTGGGCAAGAATTATTTAAATGAGAAATATTATTATGTTTATGTATCTGTATCATTTTTAATAAATTTTTCTGCCTGAGATCCATTTATTTTAGTCGAGTAGATTTGACAATTTCTCTGAGCCTTACATGTAAACAGTATATTTTTTGCTGCTGTACCTTTAAACGCCCCTTTCAAAAGTGAAATGCACACCATTACTAAGCACATTCTCTCACACATCAGCTTGTGAGCTGCTGTCATGTCAAATATAGTTTAGTAACTGGGCCATCCTTTAAAATAAAAACCTCTTTGCGAAGTCCTTGTATTTCATTGTGACAGATGCATGAACCAATATGTGCTGAAATGTTAAGAACAAACAATTAAGATCTTATTGAAACGATCAAGAACCTCATTAAAAATAAATGGCAGCTGCTCCTATTACCATGGCTGTATCTGATACCCTAGTAAGTATCATTGACGTACAATTGTGGGTGGTCATGATGCATTGATCTGTGTGCAACTTTTTAATAACACAAAGCTTTGGAAATTTAGAATGAGTAATTTTGCGATGACACCTACTGTATCCGTTAGTGTTCTTCTTCTGCCTACTTTTCCAAACTCCGCCTAGACCATTGGTCTGATTTTTTTACCAAAATTGGTACAGATCATCTTCAGACCATGTCAGCAAAAAGTTATCAAAAGCTTTTCGTAACTTTGTATGTGTCACTGTCGCCTCACAATGACCACTTCATAATAATTTGATAACAGCACCACCTATTGGTCAAAAGTGATAGACCATTGAATCGTTGTACTAGTGATTGTATTCCATTTTGCATAAAATCATTTTAATATTTTTAATTGCTCATTGTTGCAGTTGGTCTGACACTCCCAGCCATGCTGGCATGACTTATTGTGCCTTCTTTGAGCTTGGCCCCTTAATTGCTGCTTGCTGCTATATAACATTTTGAGTTCTAAATGTTAGTGTGTTTTCATAGAACATCAAACTCCTATTTCAAATGATCAAGGAAAGTTTGATTTCTCATTATATGATTTCTTTAAAATTGCTCAAGCCTCCAAGACAGTTTTGCAGTTTCTAAATTTGTCATGCCTCTGCGTTTTTAAATGTTTCTGTGATGATTTTAATGGTAAATACAATTTATAATCTTAATGTAATTTCTTTTATAGTGTTCAGAGCTGCATGGGTACATCAGGCCCCTGTTGGAGCTGTTGAATGGGTTGAAAACAGGTCGATATGATAAAGGTAATGCATGAAAAAAATTCTATACACACTACCTTTCAAAAGTGAGGACACTAAGATAAAAAAAAAAGTAAATTAATACTTTTATTCATTAAGTTTGCATTGAATTGATATGGAGTGTCAGCAAAGAGATTTATAATGTTACAAAAGATTTCTAATTCAAATAAATGTTGTTCTTTTAAATTTAGTATTAATCAAAGAATCCTAAAAAAATTCAGCTTTACATTCAGAGGAATAAATTACATTTTATAATATATTAAAATATAAAATATTATTACAACTTAAAATAATTTTTTCTATTACAGTTTTACTGTAGTTTTGATTTCAAATAAATACAGTCTTGGTGAGCATTAGAGACTTCTTTCAAAAACATTAAAAACTCCAAACATTTGAATGGTAGTGTATATCTACACCTTATATGTCATTTTGTATCTATTTTATTCATTGATTTGTTTCTTTTTGGCAGGTTTGAGCACATTTCAGCAGAGTGTTGCCATGGATAGACTGCGAAGGATTGTGGGTGTTCTACAAAAACCTGACCTTGGGTACTTTATTTTATTTTGTTTTATTCTAACTTGATGAATTTCTCTGCATCAGATTGAATATATATAACGCCTTTTAATAAATCATATTTTTTGCTATACCTCCATAGGGAGAAGTATATGGGCACTCTTATGCAGCTGGAGATGATGTTAAAGGCTTGGTTCCCTCAGGTGAGGCCTCAGCATCGAGATGGCATCCCTTCATTCCACAATCTTATCGCTAGTCTGCCTTCACGCTGGAATCAGGACCAGTTACATATTCCTGTGAAGGTAAGTGGATAAAAGTGCTTTAAAACAAACAAACAAACAAACAAACCGTATGAGACAAGCAACAAGTTTCTTCTGTCCAAATTTGTTTTCCACTTAAATGGTTAGTTCACCCAAAAATTTAAATTGCCATCATTTACTCACCCTCATGTCGTTCCAAACCCGTAAGACTGTTGTTCATCTTTGGAATACAAATGAAGATCTTTTAATGAAATCTGAGAGATTTCTGTCCCTCCATTAACAGTCCATGCAACTACCACTTTGACGCTTCAAGAAGTTTTTAAAGAGATTGTAAAACTAATCCATATGAATTGAGTGGTTTAGTCCAAATTTTCTGAAGAGCCACGATCGCTTTATACACTAAACTGATTTATTTTAGGCTATTATTCACATATAAACATTCATCAACTCACACATCAGTTATGGTAAACGGAAGCTCAAGCATGTTTGCTTTATGTCCAAAAACCAATGAGGTTCATTCTCGTGTGTTACGCAGCACATTTGAGCTTCAGTTTGAGAACCAATGAGGTTTATCACGCACCAAGCAAGTACGGTTGTGCTTCTGTTTATGTTTGCTGATCAATGTTTATTGTTCATATAAAGCATTCATATAAAGTGTCATCAGGGTATATATCAGGGCCTTTACAATCTACAACAATCTTGAATGGTTTACTGCCTCTTTCATTAACATCAAAACCCTTTTTCTTTCAGAAACGCAGATTAAGTTGGTCAGACTCTGACTCGCAAGGTTCCTCAAGCAGTAAACGCATTCTACAGGACGATCGAGGCCCAAGCCCCAGCGATACTAGCTCATGGCTCAGCAGCTCTGAAACCACATCTAGTGAACTTGAAGAAGACAGTGCAATCTATACAAATCAAAATAAAATGACATCTGAACCCAAACACATCAAAAACAGCCATCTTCTAGTTCAGCAAAAGACAAACTCCTTAAACAAAACCCCTGTGACTGCTTCACGAAGACTGCCTCCGCTTGTAATACCACCATTAGCCACAGATGGCAGCATCTTGGGCATGCAGGATTGTTCAGTGTCCTCCACAACTCCTACTTCTGACCCACCAGCAGACTTCATGATAAGTGGGAAAGGTGTGGATGAATCTGTAAAAGGAGAGGGGCCAGAAAAACAAGTTAATAATAAACATCATTGCACAGAGATGTTAAACACATAACGATCGGAAGTTTCTCGCGTTTAAAGGAATGGTTGCATTAGCCATTTTTCCAGCCTGTTGATATTGGGAACTCATTGTTTTTCACAAAGTGAAAAGTGTTGTTCAGTTAGTCAGACTTTACATTCTGCCACATTTATGTACAACAGAGATGTTATCATATGTACGATATGGCATAAGACTTTTTTTTTTTTTTTTTTTTAAATGATAGATTATACATTTCTGAAGTCCTAAGAGGTCAGAGATGTGTCTTAAAATACATGCTTGAGCCATATGGTTAACCGGTAAAACATGAACCGCTATCAAATACTCTACTGCACTGCCTTTCATGATAACACAGGCTTCCAACAATATTTATGAACATGGCATCAGGAAGCTATATATTTGCAGAAGAATAGTCTGATAAAACGTCCAGAGAATCTACCTTAATGTCCTTTGACTTGAACTGAAAACCACTTTGAGCAGCAGATGGAATAGAAATACATTATGGGAGGATATTTTCGAGGCAGTTTTATTTATTACTTCATTACTTGAACATACTGAATTCTTGTAAGCAGCCTTAAAATGACCTGTACATGTGGGCCGTGATGTGTTATCATAGCTCAATGTTGTATATTTATTAAGAGACGGAGAACGAAACAACGGATGGGATGCATCGTGAAGTGTTATTCTATAATCTGGAGAGCAATTGGTCATTTATTAAAAATGTTCTTGCCAACCACAGTTTGCACATTTATGTTGTTCTGCTTCCATGTTGTAATAGTTCATTTTGTCACTAAAATCTAGGTTTTTGTTTTAGATTATTGCACACTTGTTTCCTTTTACTCATCTTTTTCCATTTAGAATTTGTTTTTTTTTGAGTATCAGTATTGTAATTATTAACCATTATCTAAAACGTGTGTTCAAGATTATTACGAGTATGTGGAGTGTCCCGCACTGTAAAGATCACACTGAGGAAGATAAGACTTTTATTTAGCTATTTGTAGAATATATTCTGAAATTAGAGATGCAGTATTTGGTATTAGCTTCATGGGGAAGTTTATCGCATGTAGTCACGTCCTTGTGCAGCTGTACGAGTATCATGAAAATAAATGAGTATATTGTTGCCATCATCATGGATCGTACTATAAGGGAAAAGTGCGTATAAAGATGTATTGATTAACATTTAATGGCACTTAACTGCTTCATGTGATTGTGACGGTAGTATTTTGAGGAAGATTTTTTTTTTCAGAAAAGTCGGCCATTGTAGCACTGTTCTTATTTTCTATTCATTATTCAAACCCATTTTCTTTTGTAAGTCTGTTATTATATCAAAGTTTTTTGTCAAGGTTGCTGAAATGTTTTTCAACATGTTCCACTTTTTGATATCATTAAATGTTTCAAAGTTTCTTATATTGTTATTTGCAGTCTCTTTCTTTCTTTTTCTTTTTCTTTTTAGACCTCAATTATGGCATAGCCAACACAGCAAAAAAAATTAAAAAAAATAAAAATGGAAATATATATACATATATATATATATATATATATACTATACCATTCAAAAGTTTGGGGTCAGTAAGATTTTTTAAAAATGTTTTTCAAAGAAATCTCTTACGCTCTCCACATCTGCATTTTATTAAACTTTTTTTTTTACAGTTAAAAAATGTATATTGTGAAATATTATTAGATTTTAAAATTTGTTTTTCTATATTAATATATTTTAAATTGTAATCTATTCGTGATTACAATTTTCAGCACTGTTACTGCAGTCTTCACTGTCACATAATCCTTCAGAAATCATTTTAATATGCTCGTTTGGTGCTCAAGAAACATTTTTATTAATGTTGAAAACAGTTGTGCTGTATTTAGCATAACCATGACCAGGATAAACATAAAGGCTGTCTGAATTAACTTAATGAAAGAGCTCTTGAAAGCTATTAATATGATTTAACATTACTTATTAGGATAACACGACTAGCAGGTCTACATTTCTAGATTGTTCTATCTGTCCATGACTGACCCCTGCTGGATGTCTGCTTGTTTTACGTTTGAGCAATATGAAAGATTCATGTTTATGTTTCAAAGTATGGTTTTAAAGTGATTTTACAAGGCTAAAGTTTCTATTTCTACACCATGTGATGTATAAAGACATTATCCTTGTTGTTGTGATTTTAAACCAAAGACTATGAACAAGGAGGAAGAGGTTTTATAAGTAAGAAACAAAAAGAGAAAGAAAGAAAAGTACATATCAACTGTACATGTCAAGTATTGTTATTGTAATATATTGTTGATAATGGAGTCCCATGATGTTGTCCATGCAGTATCCACACATGAACCTGTAAGCGGCAGCATCGCGAGTCCGCGACCTGAAGACCTGGAAAATGGCGGCTGGAAGTGCAGGCGCTAGCGGCCACAATAGTGGCTCATCGCCGCGCTTGGAGTCTACTTTGGACCGTCGCTTTCAGACTGTATCCAACACCATGGAATCCATTCAGGGATTATCCGTCTGGTGCATCGAGAACAAGAAATATCACAGCGTGATCGTGCGATACTGGATAAAGTGGCTGCGCAAATGTGAGTATTTAGCACGTTAGCCGGCTAATTTGAGCCTAGCTGTAATACAACACCTGTTTAGGGGCTTATATTTGCTTAACCTGGGGTTCCAAAGTGAACATGCGTGGTATTTGTGCGAATAAGTATCACAGAAGTTATTGTGACTGGCTAGTTTCTCTTCTTCAGTTTACTAGACAACTGTTGTTGCTTGTTAGCAAACTGCTAATCTCTCATCAGGTCAGAACATAGGTCGTGTTTCAAAATCAGGTGAAGTGCCTTCCTAGCATACCGCTTTCAGGCATCATCATCTTTCAGAATAGTGGAGTTCTGGGGCAGCGTCATTTTAGCTGTCAAGCAACTTTTTGGCCAGTAAAGGGGTGTTAGGGGGCAGAATTGGGTGTTCGGGTCAGATATATTTTGAGTCATAGGCATGTTTCTAATGAGCTGTATATATATATTAGCTTTAAAGAGGTTTTTGGGGCAAGGTGGGATGAGCTTCATTTTTTTGGTGTCATAGATGTGTTTTGAATCTGCAACATTTTGGGGCAATAAAGGTGTTTGTGGTCAGCAGCATTTTGGGGCAGAATAAGGGTGTTAAGCTTCAGCTGCATTTTATTTCCAAGTCAGCAGCATTTTTGGGCATCGGTAGCACTTCAGAGGCAGCATAAGCTGTAAAAAAAAAAAAAAAAGGTGTGTAATGACATCAGCTATATCCATAAACCTTTCTTCACAAAAAACGATCCTTGGTGTGTGTGTGTGTGTGTGTGTGTGTGTGTGTGTGTGTGTGTATATATGTGTGTGTGTGTATATATATATATATATATATATATATATATATATATATATATATATATATATATATATTCGTACCTTTTCAAGTTTTTTACTTTTGCTATGTTGCTGCCTTATGTTAACTACTTTAAATTATTTTTTCACATCAATCTACATTTTACACCATAATGACAAAAAGCAAAAAATAGATATGTGATAACTTTGTCAAATTTGTCTAATGTGAAAAAAAAAAAAAAGTGTTTGAAGACTTTCGCAAGGCACTGTATAGTATAGACACACACTTGTGATGAGGCTGCATTAACATACATATTCATCTGCTACTTTTTGTCGTGCGAAGCTCCTCTTTAATAATGCTGTGCTTCATTTAAAAAAAAAAAAATTTTTTATTGACCATATGAAATCAGCTTGGGCATTTGCTGTGAATTGTTAGCTGTCATTCTGTACTCGCTGTACATCGACACAAAACCACCAATGTTTGACTTTTTAATGTTGTATCACTTGCCTAATTTGCCAATGAAGCAGTTTTATAGATTGCAGTGAAGACAAAACTAATAGGAACATTTGAATAAGAAACACATTGTCTGTAATTAATTAGACATGCACACAATATTTTGCCAGCACTTCAAGACCTGGTTTCACAGACACGGCTTAGACTAAGCCAGGATTAAGCCTTAGTTCAATTAGGGCGTTTAAGTATCTTTTATAAATGTACCCTAGAGAAAAATATTACTTGTGTGCCTCTTCTTGAGACAAAACAATGGCACTGACCCATTTTAAGATATGTCAGTGCAAGTTGCTTTCAGTTAAAACAGCTCAAACATGCATTTTAGTCTGGGTATAGGCTTTAAGACTTGTCTGTGAAACCGGGGGCAAATGTTATTTTTAATGTGATGACCAAAAACATTATTTGTTCATCCTTCTGAGATTGTCCCCATTGATTGTCAAGTTGTAGGAATTAGGAAATCCAACATTTGATATAAAACACTTTTATTTAAAAAAAAAAAAAAAAAAAAAAAAAAAAAACGTTAATTACCACTGTAACCAGCAAATGGCGGCAGAGGAGCATTAGCTCATATTAGCCATTTCCTGTAATTGTTTCTCACTCAGTTTTGCTTTTGAATAAATATTAAATATTATAAAATTACAAGGTTTAAAAAATACATTTTGTCAAGGTGAAGTATGAAGTACTCACAAAATCTCACGAAAAAAAAAAACTTTTCTTGTGAATGAGTTGCACAGAAAGCGAGCAGCACGCACTCCTTTTATAATCACCGAAGCTGTCAGTCAGTGCAGCACAAGCTCAATGATTTTGGCACACTCACATTTTATTAAATGGATCTAACTAAAGTGAAAGTGTGAAAACTGATAGGCGAATTGAATTTTGTTGAGGAGGAACTGAGTGATGTCAATTTATCTTGTCTTTACCATAGTATTTAAAGGTGCAATATGTAGGAATTTTGCAGTAAAATGTCCAAAAACCACTAGGCCAGTGTTATATATTCTGTTCACTTGAGTATTTATAATATCCCAAATGTTTGCAACTATTTGTAAATCGTGAGAAAATTGCAATTTTAACCAAGGCTCCGGGACGTGTGAGGAGTCGCCTGTTAATTGCGTCATAAAATCTCACTATCTCAGTTTCCGGTTTTCTTTTGTAGAAACCATGGAAACACCAAAGATGCTTAAATATATTACATGTTTTAACAGGTAAGGGAACAACTGTTTTGATATATTTATAGACAGAAAACTAATTATTGTTATATAGCTCAACACATTTAGTCTTATTGTTTAAATCTAATTTTCTTGATTTTTTTTTTTTTTTTTTTTTTTTTTTTGCGAGTACCATGCTTTACCATGCCTCAGAGAAAAACACTTTTTTTGTCAAGTAGCTAACATAGCATAATCAGATGCAGCTTTATTTTTAGTAACAGTAATACAGCATTTTCTCCATCATACAATACGTTTTAATTTATCAACACAAGCCATCCAGCATTTAATGATATTCTAATATCGATATAGCTTACTGCAGTATGCAACAAGTGTCTCTCAGCAGCCGCCGAGCGAACACACAGAGTAACATTATAACATTTTCAACACACTCAAATGTATCTAATATGATAAACAGTGCTGTGTTACCTCATACTCATGACCAGAAAAGCGGAAATGGCGCCGGCGATTGCTAACTTTAAGGCTAATGACTTAGTATAAAGTCATTAGCTTTAACGCACCCTCTATAGTGGCTATGAATGGAGAGGGAGCATTTCCAATGTTTTATGGCTTGATTCTGTTGTGTTGTGGCTTGATTCCATGGTGTTGTTAACTTATTTGCATTTTTAATTTCTGTTGTGTTGTGCACTACTGGGCCACCTTAAAGGATTAGTTCACTTTCAAATGAAAATTACCCCAAGCTTTACCCCCCTCTCAAGCCATCCTAGGTTAGGGTTAAGGTTAAGTATATGACTGTCTTTTTTCTGATGAAAACATTCAGAGAAATATTAATAAATATCCTGACGCATCCGAGCTTTATAATGGCTAAATGGGGGTCACTAGTATGAGCTGAACTAGTATAAGAAAGTGCTTCCATCCACATCCATCCATCATAAATATGTGCTCCACATGGCTCCGGGGGGTTAATTAAGGCCTTCTGAAGTGAAAAGATGCGCTTGTGTAAAAAAAAAAAGAGAAGAAATTATTCCTTATTTAAAGAAATTATGAAGTCAAATATCAAGCTTCTGCCAGACCGCCTTCTGTATTCAACATACGAAGAAAGTGTAAAACTCTTGCAGTTCACAAAGCTTACGCTGTGTCCTATGCCTTCCTTATTCAACTTACGGAAAAAGTGTAACTGATGCGACGCCAGTTTAAACTTTCTTCGTAACTTGAATACAGAAGGCGGTCTGGTGGAAGTTCGATATTTGACTTCATAACATATATATTTTTATGTATTTTTTTTTTCACAAACACATCGTTTAGCTTTAGAAGGCCTTTATTAACCCCCCGGAGCCGTGTGGAGCACATATTTATGATGGATGGATGGATGGATGGAACACTTTTATCAGTTCATACTAGTGACCCCCATTCACTGCCATTATAAAGCTCTGATGCGTCAGGATATTTATTAATATTTCTTTGATTAGAAAGAAGGAAGTCATATACACCTAGGATTGCTTGAGGGTGAGTAAAGCTTGGGCTAATTTTCATTTGAAAGTGAACTAATCCTTTATTTAGGAGTGCCACTTGCTTAATATTTAGACACTTTAAATTTTGGCCCTCTAGCAGTTAGAAAACAAAACTGCATGCATTTTGCGGAAGAACAGTTTTGGTAGTTTTGGTTGTGCTTCGGCTCTACGTGACTGTTAGGTAAAGAGTCAGCGTTTAGTTCTAATAACTTATATCAATAAATAATGCTTGATTATTTGCACTCTCTTGTAATTTTCTAACCTATCTGAAGACATGGTTAGGAATGTTACTTTTGCTGTTTGCACTTTTTGCCACTGTTTGTATCAGGAGAGTATGAATAAATACAGAATCTGTGTATACATTTCAGACTTGTAATTGATTTGAATTATTATTGTGTGTATCAATACCCAGCCCTAAACGTTTCTTTCATGTGGAATCTTTTCTGGTTAATTTCTCCTGTTGAGTTCGTGGAGGTCTGCCATGACCCTCGAGTGAAAACATGAACACACTGGAGAGCTGCTTAGTTGTATAAGTTGTAGTTCTGATGAAATGAGAAACTGACACTGTTTTATATGTTTAATACGGTAAAGCTTCTTGATTTTAAGCAATCTATTGTATAAAGTGCTATATAAACAAACGTGATGTGACTTTGTGCCGAATTGCAGAGCTCCACATGTCCACGTTGCTATGATGGTCAGATGCTTTTTTTTTATGCTTTATTAAAAAAATGCTTGCTGTTTTGTTGTTTTTGTTATTGAGAGGATACAGAAGTTACCCTTTCTGACTAGCACATAGTTCAAGTTCCTTGTGCATTCACATAATTTTGTAAGCTGTAATATTGTTTGTTGTGTGTGTGTGTATATGTATGTATGTATGTATGTATGTATGTGTATGTATATGTATATGTATGTATGTATATATATATATATGTTTAGTATGTATGTATGTATATGTATGTATATCTATATGTATGTATATGTATGTATGTATATGTATGTATGTATATGTATATGTATGTATGTGTATATATATGTATATGTATGTATATATGTATATGTATATATGTATATGTATATGTATGTATATATGTATATGTATATGTATGTATATATGTATATGTATATGTATGTATATATGTATATGTATATGTATGTATATGTGTATGTATGTATGTATATATATATATATATGTATATGTATGTATGTATATATATATGTGTATATGTATGTATGTATATATATGTATATGTATATGTATGTATATGTATGTATATGTATGTGTATATATATATATGTGTATGTATGTGTATATATATATATATATATATATATATATATATATATATATATATATATATATATATATATATATATATAAAATATGAATGATTAATCTCAAAGTAAGCGTTTGGTTGAGTTAATTAACCTGCCAACAAAGTGCTTCAGTTTAACAATGTTCATTCAGCCTTAGCATGTAGCTTAAACAGCAATGCTGTTATTTGGAACAGTAGGCTAATATTAAGTTTCTTTTTCAAAAACATTGATGCATTATCCATAATAACTAGTACTTTTATTTTTCTCATATCATTTTCATCAACAATATCGTTTAATTAAAATAATTGAAAATCATGTTGAAGTGCTTGGGAACATGGATTATAATTGTGAGACTTTTGTTTTTGTAATCAGGCTCTTAAAAATTATTTAAACATTTGGATTTAGATTTATCGGGCAATATACCGCTTATTGGCTTTCAAATATAAAGAATTGTCTGTATTGGCCAAAATTTTTATATCACTGCATCCCTAGTTTCTTGCTTAAGTTAAAAATGATGTATAAGTGGGTAACCTGGAATGAGTTATGTTTCTTTAATGAAATGCAAGAATACACTATTGTTCAATTGGCCGGTAAGATTTTTTTAAAAATGTTGGCTGCATTTCTTTGATTTTCAGTGTCACGTGACCCTTCAGAAATCATTCTAATATGCTGATTTGGTGCTCAAGAAACATTTCTGATTATCAATGTTGAAAACAGTTGTGCTGCTTAATATATTTGTGGAAGCTGTGATACATTCATTTCAGGATTCTTTGATAAATAGAAACTTCAAAAGAACAGCATTTCTTTGCAATAGATATTTTCATGATGAATTTACTTTCACTTTTGAGCAAAAAAAAAAATTACTGCATGGTGTGGTCATACACCGTGAACTGGAAAATAAAGGGTGTTGAATTCGGTGACATTTGGCATGACGTGAAAATATGGCATGTATACTCCTTTTTTTAGATGACAGAACGACCACTGATATAATGATGTCTTTGAATATGTTGACAGAAAGGCTGCAGAAATATAACTGTGCCACTAGCTGTTAATATGTAAAATTATCCACTTTATATTTGATTAATAAAGTCTTGTATTTTGTCATTATATATTTAGATGGGAAATACTTTGCATGAATCTGTCAAATCCATCATAATTGTGTGTCTAATCTATCTATTTAGTGACTGGTTGTTTTTAGGACAATATGTAGTTAAAGATATGTATAATAAATGTAATTTTAATAGTAAGACAACTACAAAAATATGTTGAAAAAAATAGTATTAGTTATGGTTTAGAATGTTATGTCAGATTGCTTATGAGGGATGGGAGGAAGGGTCAGTAACCTCCTCTGCTAAACAAATTCTGTAGGAGATGCTGGTAAAGTGTAAGCATTATTTGTGATTGGATGCCTGAAATGTAATTGTAGAGGCTTCAAGATAAATAACATTGTTCAATCTCTTTAGATGGCTTGTTCTTTTTTTTTTTTTTTTGGAATTATTGATCCAGATAAGTGTCTTGTTTTCTGAACATAATTTGTTTCTGAGAAGGTTTTTTTTTAGTGCTAAAACAAATAATCAATAATAAAATGTGTATTATTACAATGCAATTATATACAATCATTGTGCTTTGCATAGAGCACTTTCATCAGTGATGTTGTTACTTAACAGTACTTAAAACACTTAAACACATTAAAAAACCACAGAGCAAGCTTCAGAGGAATAAATGTGAAATAAATGTTGTACAAAGAGTCTAAAGCATTAACACTGTATAAAATTCTTCAATAAGGTCATGAGCATTTGGCCAGGTTGCTATGTCACATGCAAATGTGCTGTTAG
Source organism: Elopichthys bambusa (assembly GCA_037101425.1). Classification (NCBI taxonomy): domain Eukaryota; kingdom Metazoa; phylum Chordata; class Actinopteri; order Cypriniformes; family Xenocyprididae; genus Elopichthys; species Elopichthys bambusa. Next base: position 23,930,472 of record CM074448.1, read on the forward strand.
TTGCTACTGATATGCTTTCATCAGACCGTTATATTCAGGAAACTTCAAAATTATGCCATAAATGGGATTTATAGGACCACTATAGTTACTGTTTATTTGAAATATACCATTGCTTGTCTATAGTTTTTCAGCTAGTGTTGTCAAAAGTACTGAATTTTAAAAATGTGAAGCTTTGAGCACTGTTGAGAGGATTCGTGAACACCTCTGATTAGTCATTGTTTACACGCTCATCAGATATGTCTGTGATTGGCTACGATGATCGACGCATGGGAGCTTTGAAAGAACACGGAAGTGTTTGAATTTGAAAAAGCGGGAGCGTTTGAAAGCGGAATGGTCCGCGATTGACACCTGCTTTCAAACGTTCCCTTGAGTATCTGTGTAAGCGTTCGGTGAAGAGCGTCATTGATGACTATTTACAACATGTTTGTTGATCATTGAAGCCAATCACAGACGCATCCGATAAGCGCGTGAACATAATGGCCAATCAGAGGTGTTTACAAATCTGCTCAACAATGCTGAAAAAAATTTCAGTATGAGGGCTGCAACAAACAATTGTTTTGATAATCGATTAATCTAATGATCATTGGAACGATTAATCGACCAATTGTCAATTGGCTTTGATCCATTATTCCACTTTTGCAATTTGTTAAAATATTGAGTTATACATCACGTAGTTTAAGTAATAAATAAAACAAAGAAACCGCTTCAGCTTTTGAAAATGTATTTTTAATTAATTTTGAGCCAAATAAATAGACCAGTCTCCTTCAGGTTTTCTTTCCTCCTTAGAAGCCATCAAAAGTCTAACTTACAATGAGTGGCACTGTGTTTTTATTAAGTCTGGGAATTGTAGTAATAACTTTTTAATAAGAGTAAAAATATAAAATATGTAATATTCCCTTCTTTTCTTTTTTTTTTTAAATAACTATTGAGTTTATGGTCATTGAATGGCTGTCTTTAGGCAAATGCAACGTTTTGTGACATTGTTTGCAAGCTGTTTTATTGATGTCTTGCTGCAGTTGAAACTCTGATTAAGTGATTACATTAGAGATGGATTCATTTCAGTAAGTTGTCCTGTATCTTTCAATATACTTTGATGTTTATTTCATGCTGTGTAAAAAATAGAGAAGAGAGAGATATAATAGGTTTACGTGCCGCTTGACCTGAGTTAAGTGTTGTTGTCAGCATTCTGCAGGGCTTCAGTAACAAGTGAGCACAAGACAAGTGAGATGTCCTTAGTCTGAGGAACACATGTATTAGTGCTGGGCGGTATACCATTTCATATGGTATACCGGTTTCAATTTCGAGACAGATATGTATTTTTCAAAAACCGCTAGTGACAGTAGCTAAAACAGCTGCTGTCTCTATTCAATGGCCATGAAGTGCTATGTAGAGCGTATAGAGAGCAGACTTCTATTAACTGCATACCCTTCTTACACTAATGGAAACAACTTTATTACACAACAATAAATAACTCAAAACGATCTCTCTTTAATACTGCACATACCATGTAGAGCCATATGATTTCCGCGAAGCAGAAAACACGGATGAAATCACGGAATCCAGTCACAAATAGAACTTACTGTATAAAGCTGAACGTCACAGAATTTGCCAATTTTTGGATGAATAAATCAAAAGTCGGGCTGTACAATGAATCAGATATTGATACAGACTTGTGTCTGTGAATATTAAAGCTAAAAAAGACTGCTATTGAAATTTGAAGTCTGTATGAATGAGCGCCGCATTTTCGTCTGCTACTAACTGTTACACATACTGAAGCACGCGTGACGCTCGCGATGATTTCAGTGTCTGCTGTCTCACTCACTATACACATGAGCTTCATCAGAGCTGCTCTTAGGGTCACTTTATGAACATTTCACCATTTAATTTGATAAAACTATTAACATTTGTCGTATCATATACACAGGAAGTCAAAGAAATAAATATACTATTGTACAATCAAGTATACTTTAATTAATAGAGAATAATAATAATAATAATAATAATAAACACCATTTATTAAAACACAAACTCAAAGGTCTTCATTGAAATGACAGAAATTGCACAGTAAAAATGTAGCCTACTTATTAATATTATTAATTTAATTAAATTATTTGATTAAATTTTAAACTAAATTGTTAGCTTTATGAACTGATTTGATTACAATTAATTTTTAATTGTCCTTACAATGTTTATAAAATATCTTCCCTGTACTTCTGACAGTAAAATATGCCAAAATAAAGGTCCAGTGCAAAAAAAAAAAAAAAAAAAAAGTGATATACCGTGAAACTGCCAGAATCTTAAAAAAAAACATGTGATAGAGGTTTTTGGTCAAACTGCCCAGCACTAATATGTATTTCACTACCAAAAGCATGTTTTGAGTTTGTTATACAATGTTATGTGTATTTTTGTAAAAGCTGCTTCTTAAGGGATCATATTGTGAGGAAGTTTTCACCTTCTGCTCTTCCTTTTTGTGTGTAGCACATTTTGCTCTTCATGTCCTTCTAAAGGATCTCTGCAGTATAAACATGAACTTAACCTGAAGTTAAAGTGCCTTTAACTTTCATGTAGTGTGTAATATAGCTCTTTGTAAATGTAAAAGTTATGCAAACTTTCGAAGATCAAAGTGCATGATAAATGTTAGGGATGCATTAATATAAAATTTTTGTCTGATACCAATAACCGATAATTCTTTACATTTTAAAGCTGATAACCTCTAATTTGGCCATTGTGTTCACGCGCTCATCAGATATGTCTGTGAGTGGCTAAAATGATCAATGCTTCAAAAGCATGTTGTAAATAGACATCTTTGACGCTCTTCACAGAGCGCTTGCACAGATACACAAGGGAGCGTTGATCATTGTAGCCAATCACAGACGCACGTGAACACAAATGGCCAATCAGAGGTGTTTGGCAACACTATTCCATAATAATAAAGTATATTTATAATGCAATGCTAATCAAACTAAGCTAATCAAAGTGCTGTTTCAAACAGTTGACTGATGTTATGAAGTGAGTTTAGAGTAAAAACGTTAATAAATGTTGTCTGTTGTTGGACAAGAGGTTCATAAATCTTATTTTTGGAAAATTTGTATGTTTGACGTGTGTCGCTTTTTCAAAGGCAGTGCTTTTAGATGGAGCGTCATTTACTACTGATCATAAAGCCACTCTTCACTAACATGCTGTGTACATATTTATATAATTAAAAATAAAAAGAAATCGCAGCCTTTCCAATGTTGTAATCGCACTAAGCTAAATCGCGATTTCGGTTCGATTTCGATTAATCGTGCAGCTCTACTTTGAATATCTAATAAACATTTTAATTAATTTCACAAACCTTGCAGACTAAGTCAAATCCAACTGTAAGATCTTCTAAAGTGTGCATTTGTAGACTGCATAAAAATTTGTACACTGTGTAATGGTCTGTCCATGCGGATAGAATGCGGAACTTGCAAATAGAATTCGAACTAGTTGCGCTATATCCAGTTGCCCATTATTTCATATTAATGTCATTTTTACTGTGCTATATGTAAAATTGTTACGTTGTCTTTATTTGGGGGGAAAAAAACATTCCCAGTGTGCACAAACTTGACCAGATTACTGAGTGCTTTGTTGGTTATAGTGTTTACTTCCTTTTTATTCATATTTTTAAAGATTTTTTATTTAAAGGGTTTAAAGGATTTTCTAAACTGTAATGATCATGGCAGTGAGATGTGTATTTCATAAGTATATATGTATATATATGCATCTTTGGGCACTTTTTGGCTCTGTGAATTCTGGTATTTTTGTCTTCTGTCCTTTTTTTTTTAACCAGCAGGTGGAGTTAATTAAGTTGTTAATCAATTTCACACATGAAAGAATATCATAGTTTTTAGTATGTTTCTGAGACAAGGGTACAACAAAATCTGTACATAAAAGGGATTTAAAAATATATGTAGAAATTGTAAAAACTTTCCAAGACAGTTTTATTACTTTTATATGACAAAAAATAAAAAATGATATACAGTCAAACCAAAGTTTATTCAGACATCTTGAACATTTCATTCATTATTACAGTTTATTCACTATAGTTAAAAAAAAAAATGGTAATAAAATAGGACAAGGACCCGGAGTTAAACTGTGTCAGAAAAAAATGTATCTTAATTATGTCAGATAACGCATGGTCAGGTCAAAGTGTCTGAATAATTTTGTGTCCCAAGTTTTTATCAATTTTACTGGTAGTCCACTGTAAGAAGAATTTTTGCGTGTAATATGTCAGGGTAGTTACTTTATTTTGCTACCCTCACTTACATAAATGAACTAAAGTGTCCTGCACCCACTAGTAAAAAAAAATATCTCTAGTGTCTGAATAATTTTTGGTTTGGTTTGGTTTGACATATTTTGATAATAGTTGCTTGTGCTGAACTTTTACTTTTTTTCAAATAAATTATTCAATATTAGTTAGCGTGAATTTTAACACTTAATTATGATTTGGCCATCTTCACTAATATTAGACAAAGGTAAGTGGACCATTCAACTAATTGTTGTATAATGAAGTTAAACTTTTGCTTGTTTTCTTTACTTTTCCCAGCGGATGCATCACACAGGCTCAATCTCTTCTATTTGGCGAATGATGTCATTCAGAACTGTAAAAGGAAAAATGCCATAGTCTACCGCACCACCTTCACTGATGTGCTGCCAGAAGCTATGAACCTCATCAGGTGAGACTGTGAGAACATGAAACTAACCAGGGGTGCATTTCCCAAAAGCATCGTTAGCCAAATACAGTTCAACAATTCTGTGTTTCCTGAAACCATAGTTCCAGCGAATGTGCAAACAGCATTGCACATTTACGTGTGCAATGCATGTTTGGTCTCTGTTTAAAAAATTTCCACACTTTAAATTGGGTCAGATATTTTTGTAATAACGTCATTGGGGAACATAAAAACCATGATGAATTGACGCATTTCTCAGCATTCTTAATTCTGGAAGTATTTTTCCCTGGTTAATTTTTGAAATTCCACACAATTCCCCAATAAAGAGTCATGAACCAAACCAACCAATCACCACAATGTATCAAAACATTGTTTTATTTTTGAACTTTTAATAATTTCTTATGAAATTTTGACAATTTAGTTTGAATAATAACAGATAATCACATATCAATATCAATCAAATATTTACATCTGAATTATAATTACATATATTTTTATGAATCATATATATAGAATAAATCATGATTGACTGTAAATGTAAAATGTAAAAAGAAGTGTTTCTACAATGACATCAGTCACTGACAATGTTTTTGCATCCAAATCAGTAATAACGAGTGCTTCTAACCAGTGTTGGGTGTTACTGTAATTAAATTACTTATCCACTGAATAAGTAAAGTAAGGCATTACTGTTCATTTTTAGGTAATTTAATTACAGTCACTTATAATGTACTTGCATTACATACTGTAAATTAGTTCAACAGTTCCGTTTAAATATTGAATTTAAAATCTAAATTTGTTGTCTAAAGGTAAAAGTGAACGCTGCCTCTTTAAAATCGTTAGCTGTAGTGCAGTTGCGTGTGAGTTCGCAACTTTGCACCAGTTGGCTGCGTAGTCGGCACCATGTCGGCAGAAGCGAGTGGCTGTTTTGCAGAATGGAAATATTTCAATTACTTCACTTTTTTGACACAGGTAGGTAAGAACATTACGGTAAAATGTAAGCTTTGTCCTAGGGAGAAAAAACTGTGCGCGCTCTCTGAGTGACGGTCTTCAGTCAGTGCGCTCTCAACCAAGGCACACACACATAGCCGCTTCTCGCGAGTGTCAGATTTTCACGGTTTATTACACATAAACGTTCAAATACACACACAGTTATATCAAAATGCCCGTCTTGGCGTATATTCGCGTTGGTGATGTGAATGTGAACAGCATGTGTAACAGCATATTGTCTTTGTCCATTAGGTCTTAGTGACAGCAGCCCTTAAAACATGCTACTGTCTACTATTGGCTGTCTGTATTATAGATGATAATCAAACAACAAAAGAAAAGCTTTAATAAGGATTAATCTATATTTAATTTATACAGTTATGATTATGCAGAGTTATTTTATATTTGATTATTAGATTTCTGTGGTATTTTTACTTTCTACTATTAGACCTACCTGGAAAAAATAGATATCGTTGTTTTATTTGTATTTTTATATATTTTTACCGTGGTATCGAGTATTGTGCACTTTTAGTGGTATCGGTACCGACTACTAGATTTTTGTTACTAAAAAAAGTAAGTATTATAAAGTAAATAAAAATATTATAGTATATGTTTTAATAAAGTTAAAATGTTTTAAAAAGCTATAAAAGGCTAAACTATTCCATGTTTGACTAAATTATTAAAAGAGTTTCCTTTCTATTGTCTATCCGGTCAAGGTTTATAGAGATTTTAAGAAGTAATTAGTAAGTTACTTATTGAGTAATTAAATTAATTTTCAGACAGAGTAATTAGAAAAGTATTTTAAATACATAATTGCTGATGTAATTAGTAATTAATTACTTTTTTGAAGTAACTTAACCAACACTGCTTCTAACTAATACTGTAGATGTGGTTGCTGTATTAAATGTGACTCGTTGCATGCAAGTTATTTTCTAAAATCTATCATGTTGCATTGTGTGAAATGAATTTACCTTATGAACCTTTGTAAATGTCTGATTACCTTTCAGTGCCACAAAGGATTCTAAGGTGAACAAGTCAGTGGCGAGGATACTGACCATTTGGGAAGAGCGAAATGTCTATTCAGAGGAGTTCATCAGTCAGCTGAGGAACAGTTTGGTTCGGAAAGAAGAACCAGTCAAAGGTCTGAATTGCATATTTAAGAATGAAAGGGGTCATATGAGGCTTTGTAATGTTTTCCTTTTTTCTTTTAGTGTGTAATGTATCTGTTTGTGCATGTATATGATCTGCAATGTTACAAAGTTCCCACAAAGCAAATTTATTCTAACGGAGAACACAAATAAAGGTGTTTTAGGCAGGTCTGGATTCAAGTCCAGATATTGCTTCCTCAAACGTCCATGTCACAGGCCTTGTTTTCACCTGGTATTAAGATGCATTTTGGTCAATCGGATCACAAGTGGACGACTCTAAATACAGGTGGAAACAGGGTCTAAAATGTTTTGAGCTTGTCCACTTTCGACCACTTCCAGAGGTAGTCGAAAACGCATTCGACCGGATTGCTTTCGTAGTTTAAACACTCATGTTGGTTGAATATGTTCAAACAGCCACTAAAGACCACCTACTCTCCACCTACTGACCTATTGCATAAACATTATGGGAAGCATGCTAGCCAGACGGGACTTTGTCGTTTGAAGACGAAAAACATACCAAGCACAATGTTCTGTCACAATCCCTGATTTCTAATACGCACTCACCATTTGCCATAGTCTTGCTGGTATCAGAGCAAAAACAAAAGCTGATGCTCTCCGTTTGTTTTTCTGTCGTTTCTGGTCATGTATGTAAATTGCGCAAGCTTATATTGTCTTTTTTTTTTAATTTTGTTACCCGCCCATAGACACTCACCTTGAATAAATCAGGACAGAAGTGGTTGAAAGTGGATAAAAGAGACAGATTAAAATACCAGTGTAAACGGGTATGTGTCTTCCTTATCAACTTGTGATCCAATCGACCAAAACGCATTTTAATACCAGGTAGAAAAAGGGCCACAATGTGAAATATTATCATAATGCCCGCCCAAAGGTATAGTATACGCAAAGAAAGGTTTCAGTGAATTTAAGTGTTGTCGCCATGGCGCCGAGACACTGTGTGTTTGGATGTGAAAGCAAAACCTCTTGTGTAAGTCTGCTTGTGTACAGCGCATTTTACAGAGGACAACTTTTACAAAGACTACTTACCACTGTGAAACGTTCTGCTCAAGTCGTGCTTGCAAAGTTGGTTCCGATTAATCGGCTTGATCATCCTAAGTTTTTATAATCCAAGTTGGCCTTGAACTGATTTGCTAAAACCTATAACATTATTATTTACTCGGTGTTTACAAATGCTTTAGAAGCCTTGGAAGCCGATTATGGTAAGGGGCGTTACATTTCCGACACACGATTGAGGTGTTTGGCCCATCACAATGCACAGGGTCGGCTGGCCAATCAAAGCACACTGAGCTTTTCGGAAGGAGGGGCTTTGTAGAAATCAGCACCTAATCAAAATAATGAACTTTTAAAATGGCATCAGATGATCACTTTAAGGATGTGTTAACAATGTTGCTCTTGAGAATATTTTACCTGCTTGTCAGTATGTTTTTGAGTTTAACATTGATAGTCTTTAAGGAGCGTATTAATATATTGTACAGTGGTTTAGTGTATTAAAAGGTAACCTATACATACAAATTTTTGTAATGATTTTTTTTTTTCTAAATTATTTTCTGATATGCCTCAATTTTTCTTTCAGCTCCAGCCAACTCCAGATCAGCCCTGAAATCCAAGATTGTTGCTGAGTTTGTGGTAAATAGTCAATATTCACAGTAAACCTAAATGGCTTTTTGGCCCTTTGGGTTGGGCAAATTTGAAAATTATTATAGTTTTCAGTTATATAACTTCTAACCTTCTTGTTTTTATTTTTACCTGTCAGCCTTCAGGGTTTATTGAGCATTTGTCCAAGTACAGGAAGTCAATGGATGAGATTGAGCTCAAAGAGAAACAGTTAGCTGCAATGAGAGTGGATGTGTGCAGCACAGAGGCTCTGAAGAAACTGAAAGGTCAGTATCTTTTTAATATTCTGAATTTGTAATAAATTGAGCTGCATCAGTTAGTATATGAATATTTTTTCACATGTTTATGTTTTCGTTCTGTCTGCATCTCACACTTTAGACAAGGCAGGAGGTAAAAGGTTTTCTAAAGACTTTGAAGATGGGAGCACAAAGCTACAGGAGTTTGTTTCCTTTCTGGATGGAGAGGTCAAAAAAGGCCCTCCTTTGATGGAAGCTCTGGAGAGTGCTGACATTTTCTACGAGATGCAATATAAAGAGGTCAAGATTGTGGCTAAAGTGAGTATTGAAAGATTAGTTTAATGATATTTTTTTTGGTGCAATTTGAAATGATATTCTTAGTAAACATACATCAATACATAATTTACACTGCAGTTTGCTGTGTTTGCCGTTGAATACTACTAAATTTATGAATTCTCCACACTGGTAGACTGGAATAAATGCAGAGAGCCATCAGGTCATTTTAAAATGAAATGGCTGCATAGAAAATAAGTAAAATGTTGTTTTATTTATATTTCCAAAAAGCACTTTATGAAATCTAATTATTTCTGTTTGCTTCAACAAGAGCTCTTAATCTCCTCACTCGCAGCAGCCTCAGGCCTTCCAGCAGACTCATTATTTCAATGCACATATAAAAAACTATCTTTATATTTGAAAGCAGCAAATAGCCCTTTCAGAAGTAATGACCAAATGCTCATTTAATGCTTTTAGTGGTTTCAGCTGCATTGTGCCGCAATTGAATTTGTACAAAAACAAAGACATTCAGACCATTGTGTAGCAAAGTTGTTTTATTTAGCCTGTCTGTGACAGCCACATTTGACCATTTCATAAAAAATGACAATTTTTGAAATTTTCACATTTCTGGGATAATTTCATTTGTGATAATTGGTTTTGCAAGGTTAGACATGTTTTTGATGATAATATATGGTAATATAATTTAGAGTTGTCAAAAGTACCGACTTCGGTACCTAGTCGGTACTGGAATTTTAAAAATGTGACTCTTTGAACGCTGTTGAGCGGATTTGTAAACACCTCTGATTGGCTATTGTGTTCACGGCTCATCGGATATGTCTGTGACTGCCTTTAATGATCAAAAAGTCATCAATGAAGCCCTTCACCAAGCGCTTACACAGATGCACATGGGAGCATTTGAAAACCGACATCTATCATGTCTGTTTTTAGAACGTCTGGCTATGACCAGTCCGCTGATAGACGCCTGCTTTCAAGCGTTTCCGCTTTTAAAACGCTTTCAAATACAAACACATTCGTGTGTTTGTGTATGTGTGTGTATGTGTGTGTATATATATAAAAAATATTAAACAATTACAATTGAGGGAGTTTTTTTTAATTACACAAATTCATTGTCGATTTTCATTATCGATAATAATCGATTTTATCAATTAGTTGTTGCAGCACTAGTTCGTATTGCTCAACCCTGAATACAAAGCATTTGTTGATGTGCAAATATTGTGAAACTAATAGTGGAACTTCTCTTTAATTCATGCATTTCCAGGCCTACGAGACATTTGCAAACCGGGTGTTGCACCTTAAGCGCAAACTCGATGCACTGAAGGCTATGTTGCCAGATCCAGATGACTCCCCTGTCCCCTCCCCCATTGAAGATGCCCCTTCACCCACGGGCTCAGAGTCACCTTTCCATGCTCTGGAAAAGATTGGTACCCCAGACCCAGAGCTGGATGGGCAGGCGATGGAGGAGGACCTTATTGCTTTGGCTGATGCTCCCAGCCCCCTCTCATCTGATGGGGGTTCCCCACCACCAAGTGTCCCTGTGGGAGACAAAGACAATCGTGACATAGAGGACATGGAGCTCTCGGATGTAGAGGAAACAGAAACTCCTGTCATCATAGGTACTATAAGACCTTTACTGTGTTTTATTTGACATTCAGCATGTTTCTCACATGTAACGCATTTAATAAAAACTGATGGTTAATCTGTTAGGGTGCAGTTTTTTAAAAATATTTTCTTCATTTTGTTTCCTCCTTACAGTAGAGGAACATGTGGCCCCTGCTGTTGTGTCCAAACAGTCCTCTGTCATGCCAAATGTCACAGAATCCTTACAAACAAATGAAGACACACAAACAAAGCAGATCGTGACCCCAGCAGTGGCAGTTCCCTCAACAGTAACAACAACAACAACCACACCAACCACACAGTCTTTGCCAGTCAACCTCGCTGGTGTTGATCTAGGCAAGATCAGCTCCATCCTGAGCACAATCACAAACGTTATGAAGAACTCAGGTGAGATGTTGTAGTTTGATTTGTACAGCATGTTATACACAGGTTGAAATAGCCTATCAAAAGTGCATACTGGTCAGATCCATGGCCCAGTGGTAAGCCGTGGTGCTCATTTGAGAGATGCAGGTTTTAATGTGGCCTGTGTTGTCTCACTCATATTCCCATACTCTCTGCTATCTGTCAGTAAAAAGTGGCAAAAAAGTAAAAATGTAAAATAATTTGCATGATAGAATGAGATGTGAAATAACAAATTCACATTTTTATGTAACATCATGCATTCAAACATTGCTTTTTCCTTTGCAGCTGTAGGAGTTAGTCCTGTATCTCGTTCTTCCCCAAGTGTACCTTCAACTCCAAGCTCATCTCAGAAGACTCCCACTACTACTGCTCCTCCAGCCAATCCGCTGGCCAGCATTCTTTCTAGGGTGGACATCAACCCCAGCACTCTGCTCAGCGCTTTATCCAAAACACAAACCCATGGGGGTTTTCAGGGTGAGAACTGGAAAAGCAAGAAAACCAAAGTGTTGGGATAAGAAATTCATGAACATAAATATAGTTTAAGTTTTCAAAATTAACCTTATTTTTCTTTTAATACATGTTTTCTGATTTCATCAGTGTATGTGATTCAGAAGAAAACATGTTTTACTTTGTAATCTTTTATCAAAATGTAATAACCTTCAAAGCAACTTCCTTCTCAGATCATGTAACCTAGGCCAGTAATCATGTTAATCAAAAGCCAAAAAGCTAAATAACATTTAAATAACAGATAAGCAGCTAAATTACATTTTTAGTTGTTGTTTTAGGTAATATGTGATTTCGATAATACTGCTCATAGTTAACGTAGTTATTTAATGCAGGTTAACATTACTAAACTCAGCAAAAAAGAAACGTCCTCTCACTTTCAACTGCTTTTTTTTTCAAGCAAATTTCTTAACATGTAAATACACATGGTCCCCATGGGTCCTTAAGTCTCAAAAAGTCTTTAAATTCAGTTTTATCAAATTTATGGCCATAGAAAGTCTTAAATAACTCAAATGGTATAAGAAAAGTCTAGGAAAGGTAAGAAAGGACTTCAATTATGGGACAGAAATCAGGAATCATGTTGTGACTTATTTCGATTGATTTGTAAACTTCAAAAGGCTATGATTTATTTAAATGTGCGCCCTGCATGTTTCAAAGTAAATACAGGGTGCTGCTGCACTTTCTATAGGCTCATGGTTTCAGCACAGTTTGCAATCAACGAATACTACAGATTTATGCCAAGTGATTACTTCTGATTTACTTTTATGACATTTGTTTAATTATGAAATAGTTTACTTTGTGGTGTTTCAATTGCAAACTTGTCACCTTTTGGAGATATTTGCCACTCTAATAAGCTTAACTGCTTTGTATACAGGGGTTACCAGGGTCAGTTTGCAAAACATTGCAGTTTATTGCTCTGCCCACATCTGCAGTTCTCATACCTCCCTGCAGCGGGACTATGGCATGTTAAAGGGTTAGTTCACCCAAAAATGAAAATTATCCCATAATTTGCTCACCCTTAAGCCATCCTATGTGTATATATTAAAAAATATTCTGGATCTTCCGAGCTTTATAATGGGAGTAAATAGTAACTGATATTTTGAAGCCCAAAAAAGCACATCCATCCATCATAAAAGTAATCCAAACAGCTCCAGGGGGTTAATAAATGCCTTCTGAAGCGATACGTTTTTGTGAGAAAAATATCCATATTTATAAGTTTATAGACTATAATCACTAACTTCCGGTAATGTCTGTCCGCACGATCACGAGAGAAGAGTTCCAGCGTATGACATAGGATGTAGTAGTAGCATAAGCTTAGGTAAAAGTAGATGCCTCTTGCGCCTCTTCAAAGTAATAGAGCTGGACAACAAACTCAAGCTCCTCCGACAGTTCTCTTTAAAAATTAGAATAGTATAGAGTGGACAGGAAGCGAGGTGGGAGAGAGAGAGAGAGGGGGGTGGGATAGTGAAAGAGCTGGGACTCAAACTCGGGTCGCCTAAAGCGCAGCGGCGCTGTATGCTGGAGCACTGCCCACGAGGCTATCGTCGCTGACATAATTTTTTTTTGTACATAACTCCGATTGTGTTTGAAAGAAGAAAGTCATAACATATCTAGTATGGCTTGACGATGAGTAAATTATGGGATAATTTTAATTTTTGGGTGAACTAACCCTTTAACACAGGTGAGAAGGGACCCTGAGCATCTTTCTCTTGGTGTTTTTCAGAGTCCATAGAAAGGCCTCTTTAGTTTCTTGAGTTATTGGAACTGTGACCTTAATTGTCTGGTGCATTTGCAGTAATTGTTTATGGTTCATTGAACAAGCTTGAATTTGTTTAAACCCTTTCCAATCAAGATACAATATTCTGTAAAAGGGACATTTTTTTCTTTTGCTGAGTTTATAATGAAGGTTATGGCAAATAACAATGGGTCTGGGGGGAAAAAAGCATTGGGATATCATGTATAGGCAATGGCATTAGGATACATAGAGATCCTTTCAAGGGTAAACTTGATCTTCAGCCTCCATGTGCCAAAAGTTGGTGCCATAAAGGCAGTGTGTCAGGAGCAAAGTAGGCCTCCACAGTCGAATGCGAACTCCCATTCAGTTGTCTTTACTCTGGTACTTTTGCCTACAATTCTTAATGGATGCAGTCCCACCCTACTTTTTCTTATTTAAAATACTGTTTACTTAGAAATGTGTCACATTACAGAAGTTAAATGAGTTGAGTGTTGCATCATGTTTAAAACTTTAAATTTAAAACTTTTGCCTAGTTGTGGCAGCAGATGATATTAGAAAAGACTTGGTATAGGTTCTTTAGAAAATGTGGTTTGTTTTTAAACGAATCTGCTGACCCTTGCGTCCCTACCCCTATTTTTCTCTTTCTTTAATTTTTTCTACCAGGTCTGTCCTCTTTGCTAAACAACCCGGCTGCAAAGACCACCACAACTTCAATTTCTGATAAGCAATCTCTGACCATTCCTCTAACAGCTGAGACTCATACAACTCCTAAAATCTTACCTGCTCCATCTAGTGTCCCATTGGCCAGGGATACTACCTCTCATGGATGTGTGGCTCCTACTCCTTTGCAATCCAATATTGCAAATGAAGAAAAAGAAGATCCTTGCTCTTCTCTCAACTCTACCCTGGACTGCAAGATCGATAACTTACTCCAAGGAAACACCGGACTGAAAGGCTTTAATTTGGGCTTTCCATCTGTTCTGCCATGGCCTAAGGCAACTGTTGATAGCCCTTCAGCAAGTGCAGAGAACCTTGGTGGAACCCCTGTAAGAGATGAAGCTGGTGCTACACCAACACAAGACGAAATTATGGATGTTCCCCAAACAGAGCCATTTCCTTATCAGCAGGGGCAAACAGCGTCCACAGCTTTAGATGCTAAATCAACTCATCAACTTCCATCTTGGCAGGTACAAAATGCGCACGCTGATCCACAAGCTCACACGGAAATTCACCAGAAGGCTGAACCAAATAAAGACTTTCGAACCTCTGTGCTCTCTCTTGCCGAGGCAGAAGCTAAGCGGCATCAACGCATTGAAGCTATGCGTTCTTCTGTGTCCAGCAACCAGCATCCTTTGAGAGACAGTGTAGAAGCCACCGAGAGATCCGGTGTGATGCGTCAAGAGCTGAGACAAAACCCTGTAATCCATGATGTGGGACCAAATCCTAAACTGGTGGAAGGTAGCTACGCATATCGAGATAATCAAGAGGAACAAGTGTTGGCCAGCTCTGACACATACATTGCAGAAACATACCTTGCCAAAGAACCAAGACAGGATCTCGCTGCGCCTAATTTCTTCACCACACCTCTCCCACCTATCCCAAATCTTCCTCCTCCACCTCAAGACTTCATGCCTCCAGCATCATCTTTGAGGGCAAGTGGTCCTTGTGCTACCAGGAATTTGCAGGAACATTTCGGTGAAGCAGAACAAGGTGGTGTTGATAGCTTGTGTGCCCCAGCAAACTTTGATTATGAACGCTTGTCTCATGAGGTTCCAAACAAAGAGCCTTTCCATCCACATGGGGATGGGGCTTCTCACTCTGCTCATGCACCACACCATGCTCCTAAAATCCCACCGAATGGTCCAGTTGACTACAACCATCAACATCAACAACCACCAAGAGTACCTATGCAGAATCCTCCAAGTTTACCCCCTCACTGCATTGGGGACCCTCCTCCAGTAAGGGGTTACCATGAAGCCCCAAGTCCTTCTCAACCTTTGCCTGAAGATCCATACTTTGACCCTTACTACGAACATCAACCACATAGCCCCTCTCCCCCTCATTACGACATGCACTCGATTTCACCTCACGCACCAGAGTATTATCCTGAAGAAGTACCACCTCACTATCCAGAGCACAGGGTTCCTCCTCACCTGGAGCACAGGCCTCTACCACCACACCATATTCGTCCACCTCACCCTGGGCACTATCCACCTCCTAGGCCCCTTCGTCGGCCACCACCGGTCCACCATGAGCCGCCATTTCAAAGAGGCAAGCGACCCGGCCCACCCTTTGGCGGACCTCCCAGAGTCAGAGGCCCCTTTTTTCCCCCTAAAAGACCTTACTTGCCTCCGCATTACTGAAGTGTCTGTTGTGATTCTTATGCTCAGGTGTTTAGTGCATGTCACAGTGAGCAAGTAAAGTCCAAGTGCTGTTGGGTTATCAGCAAGTCAAAGATTGCTGTGGGCAATTACACGAAGGGGATGGTGTTGAACTCCTTCACGAGATCACAATTGAGAAGTGCAAATTTATTCAAGTAACCAGAGGGATGCAACTAGATCACCAAAAACTCTTGAGCAAGATCTGTTCTGTTCCATGATCAAGACATGTAAACCATGAGCAGTTGTGCGGCAAGATGTCAAGGAGCACTGGAGCAGAGAAATGGAAGAATATCTGGCAAGGAATGCTGGTGGAATGAGAAGGAATCTGAAGGCAGACAAAACAAGAGGTGGTTATTCTATTTCATTTCATTAATTCTTTAATTTCTGCAGTTTTTGTGTCTAGTTCTATAAAAAAACAGATTTAAAAGTTAATTCAAAATGTCCTTTCCCTTAGTAAAAATGTTTGAGCATGTATCTTGCGAATATCTTTGGGAAAGAACTCAATGTTTTTTTTCGATCAACATTTAATTAAGGTTGATATGTAATATTTTTTTACTTCCGAAGTTAAGTTCTACTGATGATCAAGCTATATTGTTATGCAAAGCTGGTAGTTGATTCACCACATCTTATTTTGTACGTGTAATTAAATGTAGCCCTAACAGGTAGTTAAGCTTCATTATCGTCTGTCATGGACAAACAGCAGTGTAGAGAAAAGTAATCTTTACAATTTTGAGGTAAGGGTCCTGAGGTGTACAGAGACAAGCCGTTTTTGCCAACAGTGGCAGAAGATACAGAAGAAACGAAGTTGTCGGGCAGAATCATCATGGCCTCCCTCAGTTCCCAGAGGCTTTTACTGTACTGATTTAAATAAAGATGTGTTTGAAAAAAAAAAAAAACACTGTGGGGAAGTGCAGTCTCAACCATGATTTCTTTGAGTCTTTTCATCTCAGTTGCTTCAGTGACTGATTTATTTGCTTTCACATTTTCGCGAACATCCTTCAATAAAAGATGATCAACACACATGCAGAAAAATATAATGTAGCTAAACGGCTGCAACTCATGTTGATTGTATATGATTTGTCCTACACCATGTTTAGTTCTAGAACAGGGGTGTCCAATCCTCTGTCCTGCAGAGTTTAGCTCCAACCCCAATTAAACACACCTGAACCAGCTAATCAAGGTTTTTAGGCATATAGGAAACTTCCAGGCAGGTGTGTTGTGGTAAGTTTGAGCTAAACTCTGCAGGACAGTGGCCCTCCAGGATAGAGTTTAGACACCCCTGTTCTAGAACCAAAATCAAAGGCATTTAATCCCATTTAAAGTAAAATTCTTAATAACTTGAGTTGATGTAGGCCATTTTTATCATAGCATCTTAACAAACCATTTCTAATAAGCAATGAAATACAAAAATGCATAGTTAAAGCTAAATTTTCACCTCAAAGCGTTCTATAATCGATCCGTTTCAGTTCCACTTCGGGTTTTCTGCTTCCTGCTTAGTGATCCTGGTCCAAACGCTCCTCTCACATACTCTAGTCTGGTATTTACCTCTTAATTGCATTTTTACCTCACTTTAGGCTTACGTTTGCACTTTTGAAGTTGTCAGATCACATGCAGGTACAGTTAAATTAAGATGCAAGCTTTTTTCAGATCAAATAAGGATTTAATCAAGACATCACTGTGGTCACACTTCAGTTGTGTGTCTTTCTCTGAAATGTAGCAAATAAGACAAGGAATTTACACAAGAACACCTTCTAAGATGAGGCCCTTCATAAGCGTCATAGTTCCACTTCATTTAATATCACTCATTCTCAAGGATCAGCTGTGGCTGATTGCATTAAGCGCAGATGGATGTTTATGGAGTCCGCTCCTTGAATCAGATCAGGGTAACAATCCCCCCCCCCCCCAATTAATACAACAGAAAAAAAAAGCGTAAAGTAATAAAGAGAAATTTGCCTCGTCCTTTAGCCTGCAAATCACTTACAATCAGATGTTTGCTGGCTACAGGAAGGATTTTAACATCGATCAAAGCCATTTTGTGTAATTCCGCTGATTCCAACGTTATTTCAGAATAACTTCTGTTTCAGAAATCTTAAAAAAAAAAAAGAGTCACAAAAGTAAAATATTCCAGGACATTTTAAAACACCTTTTCTGGGTACCTCAGTATATAATGTTGTTTATTCTACAGCGAAGGCTAAAATTATTATATCATTTATTGTAAAATATGAAATAATGGAAAGCAAATGGATAGCAAATTGTTTAAAATGGCAAAATAAGCATTAAATTGCTAAAGACCCATTAAACCTGAACAGTTTACTAATTGCTTTGATGCAAGATGCAAAACAAATATGTTATTTACACGTGGTTGTCAGCAGGGGGAGACAACCCTGGATGTTGTTCTGGGCCCTGTGCTGAGGGGAGCCCAATCATGTCCTGGTATATACTCCTTGCATTTTGTCAACTACAGCAAATCCTCATCAAATCTAGCACATTCATTTCGCTGTTCACTTCAAAAGTTCAAAACAAAAGAACACTATCATGGCAAAAAACATCTGGTGTTGAGCAGACTTAAGTTCTTTAGTTTCACACCAGGGGTTTTCAAACTGCCTTTTGCCCTCTGAGGTTCCTGCTTTAGAGGTGTCATACGACTGATCTCCTCTTTCATGGACAATAGCAGATGTGCATGAAGAGTTTTGAAAAACCTGTCAGTAAAGCATAACCTAAATTATTGAACCGTTCTTTAAGATCATGAATCGTTTCCAACAATACAGTCATGACATATGTGTTGAGATTTGGTGGAAAACACTGCATACTAGGATTAATAACAAGCATCTAAAACAGCTTTTTTTTTTTTCTTTTTCTCCAGAAATACTGAGGTTATAAATTAATGTTTAGTCTGAACTAAATGTTGTCTAATCCACTGGTATTATTATTATTTTTACAGACTTAAAAGGATAGTTCACCCAAAAATGAAAATTCTGTCATCATTTGCTCACCCTCAAGTTGATCCAAACCTGTATGACTTTATTTCTTCTGCTGAACACAAAAGAAGATGTTTTGATGTTGTGTAGCCAAACTGTTGATAGGCCCTATTGACTTCCATAGTATTTTTTCCCCATACAGTGGAGGTCAGTGGGGCCCATCAACTGTTTGGTTACCCATATTCTTCAAAATGTCTTTTTTGTGTTCAGCAGAAGAAAGAAAGTCATACAAGTTTAGAACATGTAAATGACAGAATTTTCGTTTTTGGGTGAACTATTCCTTTAACGTGCACACAAATACACGTGAGAGAACATATAGGCTAATTAAAGTTTTAAACGACATTTTATAAACAGATTAATTTACAGAAAGGCCAGAGCTCAACGGTTATAGTATTATTTGCATTCCAGTATCATTTAAAAACAAAAGAAATATGCTTATAAATACGCAAAAAAAAAAAAAAAAAAAAAAAAAAATATAACGTAGGCGTATTGACAAAACACAGCAAGGGTTTACCGTGAAGCACTCAAATACGTTAGAAAGTCAAAACAACTGTCGTCATATCCTCAGGTTTCAGTAAGACCGATTATGATACCTATTCGAATTTCTTTGGGAAAAAAAAAAAAAAAAAATACTCGTGTAACACACACACACACACACACACACACACGACACTCAAAATCTCAATGTTATTTTCGAGTTTCTGAACTGATAAAACCTTATTAAATACATAATTATAATATATTACAGGCCTAATTAGTTACAATATGCAATTGTTAGGTTATACTACATAATTATATATTAAATTAAATTATTATATTAATAGATAATGTAATTAGTGTAATACATATTTTGAATTATAATTAAGCAAAATAATTTGCCTAATGCTACACCATTAAATTTTATAGGACCGAAGACAATGTTTAGCAATGATGCTGTTGATGTTTTACAGTGATGATCTGCAGTTTATCAGCTCGTCCGTTTATTTACGTAGCATAGGCCTACCTTAGTCAAATGGTTGTGAGAGACACGCCCCATACGGGAAGCGCGCGTGCACGTTTCAAGTGAATTATATGCTACCCGTGTCATGCAAAACTTTCCACAGCAGCATGTGCTGCGTGGGTGATGCGACCCGTGAAATTACCCACCCTCGTCATACAGTGCATTTAAAATAACTCTGTATTCAAATCGCCTATTAAAATAAACATTTTGCTCAAGTAACCAGTGCTTTAAATCTTCTTTTCATGATCATGCCTAGCCTATAACTAATACGATTATTTCATACTTTATATGTATTTGAAAACTGAAACTATATAACTATGCAAATGACACTCATACATGTTAGCTATATAAAATACTAAGGTTGTGCTTTCTATTAATGTTTTATAACTTCTCCCCCCTCCCCCCTCCTGTCAATCCTCCCCTTTGTCTTTTAACCCAATCAACCTTTTGTTTTATTTGACTCCCCCTGTGTCCATCCTCAATGTATGCAGATCTTCTGGTGAAGGACTTTATCTGCCCAGCAACAGAGTGCTTGAGGGGACATCCAATGCCCTTGTATCCCATCCGCTTGCAAATCAAGGTAAAGGATATGCTGTTGCACAGAGCACACTCAGAATGTCTGAATTATCCTTTTATATTTGCAAGAACTGTAAATGGTCTCAGACAGGCTTCAAGGCCATGGCAAAATGCTCCAACTAGCCTGTTAAAAATTTCCAGCGCAGTGGACAAAATGTAATGTTGTCTCTTAAAGTTATTGCAATGGATGATGCACATATAGTCAAGTTGTTTTCCTACTCAGGCCTTCAGTACAAATACACTAAACACAGTGGAAAATTAGAGCTCTATCGCCCTCTACTGGTACAAAGTGATCTCGACGAGCTGCTACTTTATTGCTAAAGGCAACTATCATAGGTCTCCTGGGTTAGCTTGCCCTCTTGTTAGAGGTATTTATTGGAGCTTATTGTTTGAGATGCAGACAATATTGTGCCTCCTGAATATTTTTATACAAAACAAAGATGCCAATATTTTTGTGAATGGATATGAATTGAAGACTAGTTATAGTCTCTAACCCAGAACTGACAAATCAGGTTACTGCCTGAAAGAATGCTCAACCTAAAGGTCAGGGTATATCAGTAGGTGACCTTTATGCCAGTTCACTTGAAGCCAGTGGATGCAGCTGATATAATATCACGTTTCATACCTCACAAAGATATAAAGGCCTCAAGCAGCTTGATATGAATTTATAGGAAGCTACTCGCAAATTATGAAAGCTGTTTGTTTATCATCCAGATTTCCTGGCTCTTGATTGAAAGTGCATATTGATCGTGAGTAATAATACATTGAATTTAATTGATCTCCCTGCATAATTGATACAGATTTTGACCATTGACAAGCTCTAATGCTGCAATACTGAAATAACCAGCAGGTGTCGTCGTTAATTCGGCTGTCTGGTATAATCAGTTGAGTCATCTGTGATTGTAAGTGCGTGCTCTTGTGTACGTGAATGAGTCGTGCTTTGAGTCATAGTATAGAGTTGTTTGTCTTTTTGTTTTTGTTTTTTGTTTGTCTTAAAGTGAGAATGAGTTTTTTAAGGTATATGGTTTTTGGGTCAAGGGTAAAAACAGCATTGGCGGATTTAGGGGCTCGTGGCAGATGGTTGCCAATCCCAGTAAATTAACACAAGTACACTAGTCTTTAATTTAGTTTACATTAAGAGCCAGACAGCCTGATATATAGGCTACTGACCATTAACAATTACAGATGCACTTGATGTCTTGAATGATGTAAATCGAATATGTGGTGTGTAATGTGGTGTATATCACCTCCTAAAGGGTAATTTTATTTTGTGTATTTGTTTGCTTTATTAATCGAGAATTAATTTAATGAATTCCCTGATAGAAAGCGCACTAAGATAGCGAAATTGCTCGACCACATAGTGAGGAAAGCACGTAGTTTATGTGGGCGTTAATTTGCGAGAAAACATGATTTGGCTCAGTGTAGTTTCAGCACCGTGGTCAGAGCTCGAAGAGAACAAAAGGCGGATTAGCGTCCTTGATATCAGGGACCGTCCAAATGTTACATACAAACGTAAAAAGCGAACAGTCAAAATAAAGCAGTAGCGAACCATAAACCTATTTATTTCACTGTAAATTTCTATTAAATAAAATGTGTTAGGTTTGTTTTTGTTTCGCTTATTGGATCCTGGTTCTTCATAGATAAAGAACGTGCAATAAAGCTTCATTAAGATTAATATAACTATTACTATTGCTCTTTATAATAGTTAGGGTTATTCTTTTTTTCCCAGTTTTTTTCTTTATGCTTGTTTTAATTGTTGTATGCATGCGGAAAATATGTCCCTTTGTCCATTGTACTCAACTCATTCTCCAAGAAACCATACAGAACGTGCCTGTATAATGTAAATAGTACTGTACTGTATTTATTCAAAGGTATTTAGCTACGATACTCATTAATTGTGAGAAAGTATAAAATAAACTATATCCATTTTTATATATAAAGTTGCAATTACAAGATTTGAAGTCATAAATGTGAGGTATGCATTAAAACCTAACTAATTGTAAAACGTGAAAACTGTGAAATATAATAGTGCAAATACAAAAAAATGATGAGATGTAAGCGCGATTAAGAGAAATAAAGTCATGTTTAAATTTTCTTTTTACTTTCATAGTATATCTCAATGAAATGAAAAGGACAGCTGTTCGTATTTGACAGCACCCAATGTTTTCGCGGCTACGAAAATACAGACGCTCCCTTAAGCCGAGTAAGCATCACGGTTTCCACACCCCGAGGGAGGACAGGAGATGGACAGGAGGGGGACACCGGCTTTCGACGTCAAAAGCTACGGGTTATACGGAGTGTCAACACCGTGAATATAGGCTACAGCATCACAGGTCGTTTTCTTCACTGCCTCTGCATTAAAACGTGAGTGAGAATACATTTTATTCGCATGTATACTTACACTGATTCCTGCATGTATTCTAGTCAACAGGAGATATTTGAGAGGGCACAGACAGACAAAAACCAAGACGCTTCAAGGGTGACAGATGCACGGATTCAGTTGAATGTTCAGTGGTTTGCGTTCAAGCCATCCGCTATCCATCAGCTGTCTTTATCTGTGCACGTAGAATTTCAGAACGTATTCTACAACCAGGCAGAAAGACATTCAAATAAACAAACATCCCCTTGGGATTAACAAAAGACAGAGAGAGGGAAGGAAACGAGAGCAAATTTCGCCTTTGCACACACACCAGGGAGCTCGTAAGATTTGAATAAACTTCTTTTAGTCTTTATTGATTTGAAGGTGTGAAGTTGCATGGATAGTTGTGTGTTTTTGTTCTCTGTCATGTATGTGCGTATGTGCAGTTGGTCGTGACAAAGAGCCACATACGCCTGAGCCTCCAGTGTGGATTAAACAAAGAAGCAACGGGGATATCCGTCAATATTTATAAGCATTTTTATTTTATTGCATTCAGTTTTAATGTGCTCTATTGCCAGAGCTCGTAACATAAGTTTCTTTGTTCTACTATAACATTTTATTATCTTAAAATTCCTTTATATAGATCACTCTTATTCTATGTTTTGGTAGAAATGAGCTTATATAATAGCATAAATATAATGCATTCCTTTAAACATATCATTAATGTATATTCAAATATCTAGAAATGTTCATATTTTCACCACAAATCTGCTAAGCATTGTATTATGTTTGACATTTCAGTGCTTTCAGCACTCTATTGAAATCCTTATTATCCTCCATAATATTATGCAATTAATTCAGTTCGAACCAATCAACGTATCACTTCATTCAAACTTTTTGTAGATAATTTCAGGTTTGCTCTGCTATCTGTTTATTTATAATCGTTATAACTTTAAGGAAATGTAAGATCTCCCATTGTGTGAGAATGTTCTCCATTCAAAATCGACCGACATGGAAGATTGTAATTCTGGCATACTGAATGGCGATTGGTGGTCTTTCTTTTATTCATTTGCATATTGAATTGTGATTGGTCTTTATTTCTTACATCTAATTAAGTAGCTGCCTTCATATTGCAACGTAGCTGAGGCTGAGAGGTCTTAAAAGTCATGTTTTATATTTAATAACACATAATAGTGCGTATTATATATTTTTAAAACATTTCCACAAGTTACAGACCAGTCAGTGCCCATATTTTTCGTATGTTCGCTCATGAACAGGAATGGCGTGAGGAGGTAACCATAGCAACAGTAGACCGCTCCGGCGCTTTATCATTATCGCACGGTAACGTTACATGGGCAAAACTTACATACCGTTGATATTTATCACTTTATTTGTTCTATATTTCACAGATATTAACGTTATATAATAAAAGCTTTAGTGCTTTGTTTAAAGGATACTTAACGTTTGGCTAACTGTGCTGTTAACCGAATTTGAAAATCCCCCCCTTGACGGTCTTTAACACTTTTTTTTGGCTGCTTTACAAGCGTCACGTGTCCTTTTACAAATCTAAATCTTGTTAATAGGTGTTATTATAAAGTATTAGCAAGTATTTTAAGTGTGCGTGGTTTTTTAAGCGTTATTTGAGAATGTTTTTATCCCCGCAGAGCTGTCACGGTTCAAACCTTTCCACCGGGACTCGTGTTTAACATCGCGACTCTTCCTCCGCCGCTGAGCCGCTCTCCAGTGCTGAAACCCCGGGCGCAGTTGTCGCTCCGTCCCCTTAGGAAACTGTCCTAATGAAGGAGGCCGACGCCATCAAGCTCTTCATTGGCCAGATCCCGCGGAATCTGGAAGAGAAGGACCTGAAGCCCATCTTTGAGCAGTTTGGGAAGATCTATGAGCTTACGGTGATCAAGGACAAGTACACGGGAATGCACAAAGGTAATTAAACGAGATTGACGCGGCTCTATTGAACGGACAGTCTCAAGGGGAGATGGGAGAGTAATGGTGCTAGATGAGTTTCCTTTTCATATCTGAGGAGAAACGTCTCTAGTGAGGTCTCCTTTGACAGTTGGACATATACTGTGTTTTAATGTTTAAAAACTTTAACCTTTAGTTTGACATGGCAGCCATTTCCTTCTACTTCATTTTGAGGTTGGTTCCAGCGCTCTAGCTTTCTGAGATAAAGAAATCTATTCATAGAAAATGCATCTGTGTTGAGAAAACAAATTGTTCAACTTTTTTCCATTTCTTAGTCACAGTTGTCATATCCTTTTATGTCTGCAAAACACTGCTTGATATTCATGAACTGTCTAAATTTTATTTTTACATCCCACGTTGTATTCTTGTTCCCTCTTCAGGGTGTGCGTTCTTGACGTACTGTGCGAGGGAGTCAGCCTTGAAGGCCCAGAATGCACTGCACGAGCAGAAGACATTGCCGGGGGTGAGTCGTCGCTGTTAATGACGTGAATGCAGAGACGGGCTGTATAAAAAATTGATTTATTCAAATCAGACCAACATTTCCAATTGTCTATACATAGCAGACTGCACATAGAATGAATATTTGATCATAAAGCTCTTCTAGCAAGACCGGGGAACATGAAATTGTTTCTAAAAGTAGAAACAACATATTATATGGTTCAGGAAACAGGATCTGTGGAAATCTGTGTTGACTGAACAGACTTTAATTTGGTATGTAGGAGGGCACAATCCTTGAAGGCATCCGCGATCATGTCGCTCTCTGAAGTCGTTGATTAGCTGTTAGGCCATCTGCCGTGCCAGAGCCGTGACGGGCAACCTGTAAATTCAGAAACCTCCAATCTCTTCATCTTTTTTGTATTCCTTTTTATGGTTTCTTCCGTAAATCACCTATTTTTTAGATTTGCCAGATGTACGAGATCATTATGAGCGGTGTTGCGAGTCGAATGTACTTGACGTCAACGCATAGAACTCGAGGATGAGATTATACAGTCTGTTTTGAGATTTAATGAGGAATTAATACAACTATACGCTCAGTGCTTGCATGATGTTTTTTTTTTCTTGTTGATTAGACTTGAAGCAAGCAAACCCACAGGGGATCTTTTGCTTCCCCTCAAATTCTATTTAAGCGAGTTTAATTTGCACTAGAGGAAGCTGCATGTCGTAAAAGCAGAGACACTATGTGGACTGAGCGGCCAAACAGAAGCTTTTGGTGCATCTGAACAGACTGAGCCAACTGTGGTCCCACCAGACGTAGGCTAATGAAGGGATATATGGCTTTATTACTCCGTATGTCACATCATGTAACATCAAAGGCTGGTTGAGTAGTGTAAGAATCGACAAAATTAAATCAAAGTGCGAGGGAAGTACAGTTAGTTTCAGAGAACCAATGTTTGAGAGCATCTGTTTAGATTGTTTTTCCTTATGGTGAGTAACGTTTTGCGCATGTGTGCTGAAGAGTAACTCCAGAACAAATCCCATTATTAGCATGACAGTAGTCTGACCTTTGCGACCTCTCCAGGCGTAGATCAGCGGGTTCCCTCAGCTTTAAATCCTCTCTCCTCCTTCTCTGTCCCTCCATCCTTCTATTAGTCTACCCCCCTCACCTAAGCCTGGTAAGACGGTGTTCAAACCTCCCCCCTGAGGTACGAAAGGGAACCATGTTATTAAGAACTACACCCCCCCCCCCCCCCCCAAAGAGAAATCTCTCTTCCTCTTTCTCTGTCTTTCATTCTTTCTTTATTTTTTCTCACACACACAGACAGCCCAGCTGTGTGGCATTATTACCAGCTCATGGCACCTGCCATTCAGAGCAGGCCCCGCCCCCAACCTGTCAATCATAGCAAATCGCTCCGGCAACGCTGCGTGATGTGTGTTTAGAGTAGTGCGTGTGCGGGTGAGATAGGAATTGTAACCACGATGAGGGCAGAAAGACAGATAAGATAAGGCAGAAATTGGCTTAGAACCTTCATTTCTCACCTTTTCTCTTTTTCCCTCAGGCTTTGTTCACACTAGACTGAATTCAGATTTGTTTTCCAAATTTGATCTATAAGACTCACTGTTTGCATTGTCAGTTTGCGAGCGATGAAAACATATCCGCATGTTCAAATAGTGTAAGTAAAGGGATAATTCAACAAAAAATGACAATTTTGACATCATTTACTCACCCTCATGAAACTTTCTTCTTCTGCAAAACACTAAAAAGTATTTTTTTGGTCTGCATTTTCGATCCAGCTGGCTTCATTACAGTTTTATTTTAGTATTATTTATTATAGTATTTAATAATATTTTGTATTAGAATTTATTTTTATATTTTTAGTAATTTATGTGCTTTTGTGCTTTTTCATTTTTATTCATTTTTATTTAATGTTTTTAAGTTTTAATTTTTTCATCTAATAATTATATTTTGTTCTATTTCAGCTTTATTTCAATTAATGAAACATATTTAATCTTTATTTTTATTTACTTTGGACAAAAGCAGTTTAAACATTCTTCGAAACATCATCTTTTGTGTTCTGGAGGGTGAGTAAATGATGCCAGAATTATCCTATTATTATTTGCATTTTCTACATAATTTGCTATAGTAACGACTTACTGTTTGCTTTCTTATACAAAAACTGTGAGGAGCTGTCATTGTGGAATAAGAAGTAGAAAAATATGCCTCTGCTTACGTACATCATGACATCGTACCATGATGCTAAACTCAAGAGGTGCATTTTATTTATGAATTTGTGTCTAAAACTGCTCTCTTGTTCACACATTCACTAATCACTACATAGTGAAACCCACAGTTCACTATATAGGGCAAGAGTGATGAGTGAATTTAGAAACTATAGACCGCGTATTCCACGTAAAAACTGATCTTAAAAAATGTTTAATTGAAATTCTAAACATACAAATGGGTTTGGGGTTTGTAATAACCATATTTCATGCATTTTTTAGCCTTCTGTTTAGACAAGCGAAAAACCATTCTAGTTTCGCTAATATTGAAACTCTGAATAAAAGATCAGCTGAGAGCAATGTATTGAAGGGAGAGGTAAAGGAAGACAAGGGAGGAGGGGTTGAACAGATGGCATGGCTGGAGTGGCACCTGGCCTTATGTTTAATTTCAGGTGAGAGGCTCGCAGAGATTGTAGACAGAGGAGGAGAATGGAGACCTGGAGTCCTCTTTCTGGTTTTAAATCCCATGATCTCCTCCTCCTCCTCCTCCTCCTCCCCCTCTTATCTTTCCTCATCTTTCCTATCTCTCGCTCTTTGCCTATCGTTGCCATCCCAACGTGTTTGCTTAGCTCTGTTTATCACATGGCCCCGCTTGCACGACAAAGTGGGGGGCGTCGTCCAAGACACTTCAGCCGCACACGCGTTCGTTCGAGCTTTTAAACATACGCATACACACCTATGGCTGCTCATTTCCTCTATTTTAGAATTGGCTATATCTCAAATCGTACTCTTTTTGGCCTCCTAACTGCGGCTAGTGCACTACAGGGCTAAAAAACCAGATGAATTTGGAACAGTTGTTGTGTTGGCGATTTATGGTAAAATGTGACTCAGCTGTATCCTATTTGACTTCAGTTAAGATAAATATCAGCTTTCACATTGGGTTTTTTGTTTTATTTGCTATTTCAGAAACAGCTTTATTCCTGCCTCAGCCACTAAAATTGTGACAAGAAAGCAAGACGTAGTAGTAGATCAGCAGGACAGACCAGATAGCTTCTGTTTGCACTATTAATGTTGTTTTTACTATTATAATTTTGATTCAAAGCATCACATTACGCCTGATCTCTATTGAGCCAGCATTCCCATTGGTTATTGATAGCAAAATGACAGTTAAATGTCTGTCTGTGATGTGTGCGTGCACAAATTTTGGCATTTTCATGTTTGGGACGAGTTGTTGTGCATCTGAACGCATGTGTTTAAAAGAGCGTCTGTTGTGCCTTTGTTGTGGGGGAAGGGAGGGCAGGTGTTATTAGAGAGGGGGATGGAGTGTGTGAGAGTGAATGTCTGGATGTTTGTTTGTAGTTTAGTACAATGTGCTCATTCTGATTTCCGTTGTAGTATGTTTAGGGCACTCGGAAATTCAAATAAGATAAGATTGGTGGTTGTATACCTGTGTCATTTTTTGTTCAGTGCATGCATTTTACAAATACAGTGCACTACACTTGTGAAATTGTATATGTACGAAATGTACTTCTTTTAAAGTGGAAAATGGTGTATGTAAACTCATATTACTGTACTTTTTACACATAAAAAAAGTCAAGCGATCATATCAGACTAACAGGATCAGATGATTTAAATGTGAAATTGCAAGCGCTCGCATGTTTCCTTTCCAGAACTGCAAGATTAAGTATATTTGACTTAAGTGTCAGTGTCTATACTCACATCTAGGCAGGATGAGTCCATTGTTCAGATGAATTAAAGTGTTACAGGGTTCGAGAGCGTGAAAGAGGGAGAGAGGTGAAAGTAGGTCTAATTAAAGAGAAATTGGACGGATATGTGAAAAGGGGGGAAGATGGAGGGGTGAATTGGGGGAAGGGGGGAAATGAAAGAAAATTTGACATAATGAGCCACGGGTGGTGGTGGTGGGGGGGTTGGCGGCGGACGTCCATGAGCTTAAAGACAGACATCTGCTAGCAAGTGTGTGTGTGTGTGTGTGTGCGCGCATGTGTGTGGCCTTTGATGATTACACACTCCGTGAGAGTAGAACTTAATCTGATGGACATGTATCCACAGATTTTTTCACACCATTGAGACATAAAATAAACTAGCTAATGGGCATTTTCTACTTTTCAATGCGAAGTTAGCTGCAAATACTGCCCTTTTCATCCACTTTATGCTTGTGGTAGTGTTCAGATGCACAGACATTTATTATAATAAAGTCACAAACAGCAGATCCTCTTGGGTCCATCCTACTTCCTCTCTTGATTTGGTTGGTTTTCGTTGTCTGCAACAAATCATGCAATCTTAAGAGCTTGTTTGCTAGCTGTAATCTGTCTTCTTTCTGAATGTGTCCCAGATCAATATTGTTGCTCAGGAAAAGCCATAAAGGCACTAAATGATGAATATGGCATTTGCAGATTTCCTGATGAGTAATAAGGACGTATCGAATTTTCAATTTGAAGTGTCCATGATGATTTTTTAAAACAGTCATTCTATACCTATTTTTACCAAGCACTGTTGTTTCAAATGAAGAATATTTACTATGAAAGTGTAAATTAAAAAACAGTACTTACAGTGGAAGTCAATGGGGCAAACACACAAGGATTTTAAGTGCATAACTATCTACTATAACTTTTCGTTGTTCGTTTTTACAAACCGAGAGCCAGGTTGATCTAATCTGTAAAGAGTAGCAAACAAATATGCATATTTACTTTAAAAAAAAAAAGAGTGTTAAAATTCGTTTCTTTCCTCTTCCACTTAGCATTTGGTTCCCATAGACAAAAATAAAGTAGCATCCCTATCTCAATCAGTAAGACAGCATCTCCAGTGTTGACTGCGTGTTCAGGGTGTTAGATATCAGCGCTATTGCAAGCATCACTCATATGAGGTCTGTTTGCTTGGCAAAAGCGAGTTTGTTTGAATGTGCTACATTCAGAATTTGATATGCATATTGAGTTAGCAAGCCCAACCAGTGCACATCTCCATTTTCCAAGTGGTGCCATTTTCACACATGCTCCCCCGCCCCGTCTATCTTTTTCTATTTAAGCTGGCGTTGACACTGGCAGTTTAAAGTCTGTTACCATTGTAATTGCTTAAGGTCTAATGATTGGCACATTTGAAACAGGCTAATTGATTAGAGCTTATTGATTATTTCAAGAATGAAGATTTTAGGTGCTTTAATCATCCAGACAAGATGGTTTTTCATTGTCTAAGAGTAATTGACATGACTTTTCTCAGAAAAACAATGCTACAGTCAGATATTCTACTTTGAAATGTGCGTTCCGTGTCGGAATGTCTGTCTCTGTTTTGGTCTGTGCGAAACCGCGTGCTGCCAGTTTATCCAATAGTATTTTGACATCATAGGTTGCCAGTTGGCGGAAAACACAGCGTATTACAGCCATGGAAACCAGCAAACAAACTGGGTCAGAGAATCGCAGATTCTACCCGACAAAAAAACCTCTGCATCCATCTAAAAAATCTCTGTGAACAACAGCATATTAAAACGTGGATAAATCAACTCATACACTTACAGTAAGTCTCCTTAGCTTTCATTGTCAACTGTGCTCGCCCCTGTTGTGCAAACAATATTTTGAATTTGGACTGCAGTACCTATTTCGACCACTAGTCATTCCTACATAACGCACCTTTAAAGGGTTAGTTCACCCAAAAATGAAGTTTCTGTCATTAATTACTCACCCTCATGTCGTTCCAAACCCGTTCATCTTCAGAACACAAAAGTCGTTTTTTGTTTTTTTTTTGTTTTTGCGCACAAAAAGTATTCTCATCGCTTCATAACATTAAGGTTGAAACACTGTAGTCACATGGACTATTTTAACCATGTCTTTACTACCTTTCTGGACCTTGAATGTGGTAATTATGTTGTTTTCTATGGGGGACAAAAAACCTCTCGGATTTCAACAAAAATATCTTAATTTGTGTTCTGAAGATGAACGTTCTTATGGGTTTAGAATGACATGAGGGTGAGTAATTAATGACAGAAATTTCATTTTTGGGTGAACTAACCCTTTAATGTTGAATTAGTTAATGTCCATGTTATTTGTCAGCTTTTTTTTTTTTTAACTGAATGGGTTTATATTAAATGTAGAATTTTGTGTTTGAGTATAAGAAACATTAGTATCGTGTTATATTTGGCATGTTTAATGGGCATGAAATGGCATATTTTTTGAATGCCATTCTGTTGTAAATGTGTTTGTTATAAAATTGGAAATGGATGGAGCGGCTGAAAGAATAAGCTAGAAAAAAAGGAGATTGAAAAGAAAGAGAGTGGAATATATTGGGGGTGGGGTGGCGCGCAGGTTGATTACGGTCGCAGGTCCTGTTGCCAGGAGACGGCTGGGACAAGGGATGCTGGGTTGCTAGGGAACCAGCTCAATGCAATGGCCAGCATTGCATGATGGGTACAGAGGCAAGATTGAGAATAGTCTTTGTGTGGATACACACCTAATTTAACATCTGCCACCACACACACGCACACACTGACAAGTCGCAAGAGAGATCCTCTTGAGCTAGCTTGAGTGCAAATCACACACACAGTCATTCTTTCCATGCACAGAGAAACTTGGGGAGTATGAACAAACATCATGCCTTGCAGGCATATAGCGTGTGCGTGAATGAGTGAACGTGGATTGTGATCTGATTTTTGAGCTCTTATGAGTCATTGGCTTTCTGAATTTTGCTCATATTGTGCATTAGTTTCTGTGAATGGAAAAGACAAATTTGGGTGTGTCTTCACATTTTATTTCAGATGCGTTTAGGTATTTTACAGGTCAAACTCTGATTTATTTGTATACGTGTTCGAGGCACTTCATAGAGGGTGGCGGGCGGCGAGTAAATGTCAGTTGATTGAATAATCTATGGATTTAATATCCCATAATCCCACTGAAATCCCTGGCCTCAGATCAAGGCGCAGATTAAGTGTGTGTGCTCAACCAAGCGATGGTTATGACCTGTGCTTCTAATGGCATGTACGGAGGGATGTTACGTCAATATATTTTTTTGGTATTTTCTATTTTTGTAAGCAGACGATTGCACTTGTCTGCTACAACACATATTGAAGGATTGCATTTATTTGTTTATTTGGATGTTTTGCATATTTATGCATATTTATAGCCTATGTTTATTGGGTCTCGGTTTTTGAATGTATCTGCCATTTTACAGTTGAAATAAGTAAATTATTAAAATATTATTTAATGATTTACTTTAATAAATTGTCACTTAATGTCAATGTTGCTACCTCAATATTTTATACCTTTGGTTTATGTTCATACGTTTTGTTTGTTTGTTTTGTTTGTGTGTGGGGGGTCGGGGGGGGGGGGGGGGGCTGTTAGTGGTATCACCATTCTTTTTTTTTTTTTTTAAAAAAGATATTATTTTATCCAACACTACTGCATTAAATTGATCAAAAGTGACAGTAAAGACTTTTACATTGTTATATATTAAGCAGCACAACTGTTTTCAACATTGATTAGAATAAGTTGATTATGTTTCTTGAGCAGTAAATCATCATATTAGAATGATTTCTGAAGGATCATGTGACACTGAAGACTGGAGTAATGATGCTGAAAATTCAGCTTTTCCATCACAGCAATAAATTACATTTTAAAACATTTTAAAATAAAAAACATCCCTTTAAGAACTCCTTTGGGTTCTTTGTGAAAACCCCCTTTTGGAACCTTTAATTTTTAAGAGTGAATTTTACATAATTACTGTTTTTACTATGTTTTTGTATTTAAATATTTAACGATTTAATAAAATATTGAAAAATCTTACCAACTCCAAACATTTGAATGGTAGTGTATATAGCAAAGTAGATTTAATGAATGTAAATGCAATTTTAAAATGGCCCCTGTAATTACTAGTGTGGTTATAAGGAGTTTAGGTGAGGCTTTCTTTGGTTTTCATTGTCGAGCAGTGTTTGTGGAAGCCAACAGGTTTCTTTCGGCTAGATAATGGAGAGTCTTCACTGCCTCTGTTGCTTTGGCAACCATAGCAGTTACACCCGCTACTTTTATCTGTCTATCTCTCTCTATTTTCCTTTCTCATAAATATATTCGCAAAGACTCACTTTTCATCCATTTTGATCCCTCCATCGCCCTATTTTTTCCCCCTGTCTCTCTTGTTCTTTTTTTTATCACTACCTTCCCCTCCCCTCGTCGTCTAGGGCAACCTTGTTTACCTGCTGGGTAGCTCATCTCACCGTTGTCATGGTGACAGAGGGTTGGTTGCCGTGCCGACCTGAAGTGGCAGTGCCACGACTCTCTCTCTGTCTCTCTCTCTCCCACTCTTTCTTGTCTGTTCCCGTCTCTCTCTCGTCCTTTTGTACCCTTTCTCCTCACCCTTTCCTTTTTGTTCTCTGCCACTGTCTCTGTTTTTTCTTTCTGTAATACTTGAAGCTCCATGACTCATCACAGTGCAAGGAAAGATGTGAATAAAGCTCCTCAAAGATTTTTTACAGCCCAGTGTATCAGAACAGAAATGATGCTTTTCAGTATTGTTTTGGTTTGATGTGCCATCTTCCTGTTGGTTCATGCATGTTAAATGAGTGGGCTGTTTCCCTGGTCTCAACCTTGATGTGAGTTGGCTCCTTTCCGAAAATGAATCCAAAATGGCACAGTCATTAACCTAATCCATTTTACTGACCATTTGAAAGTGCTCATACAGTCAACAGTTGGTAGCTACCTGATGTGTGTTATACACTCTTGAAAATAAAGGTCTAAAAATGGGTCTACAGCCTGATGTCATAAGAGAACTTATCGGTCCTTTAGAAAACCTGAACCCAGGAGGGCTTCACTTTTCCTCTTTTGATTAATCAATACTTTGATCTAAAATTTCAAAGGAACATTTCACCAAAAAAATGAAAATTCTGTCATCCTTTACTCACTGTCATGTTTTGAATTTTCTGGTGAATCTTTACCGTGCAGTGGAAGTGAATGAGTACGGGCAAAGTAAGTAAGAAGTAATTTCACTCGGCGGTCATCTTTGAAACGCCTCTCATGCAAGTGCAGCTCCTATTTCTTTGAATGGGAAAACATCAAATTCTCCAACACTGTTCACCAAGCTTTCAATTCAATTTCATGTTTGAAATCACCAATGAAATCTGACAACAACCGTCTCATAAATTTGTTTCTAAACGCTTGAATCATGACAAAAAACTGCATTTTTCAGGCTCAAGCTAATGCACATTTGCAGTCTTATGTGTGTGTCTCTATAGGAAGCGCGCATCTGACCAGTGTTGCCAGATTGGAAAAATCCAAGTATGGTACCAAAAGCTCAATTTTGGAAGATTATCGTACATGAGTTTTTAGTATATTTAAATGAGCTAAATTGATAACTTATGATTTTTACAACAGAATTAATCAATACTGAACTTACTTAAGCTGAACAATCACACTATTTTAGCTGCTGTACAGCCAAAATTATGTTCCCTCTATCTCTGTAAAGCTACTTTGACACAATCTGTATTGTAAAAAGCACTATATAAAAAAAGCACTATACAAAAATAAGTTACTTGACTTGATGAGTCAAACTTACAGAATACAGCTATTTATTTAGAACTTGTTGACACAACCTGCAAATGACCACAGTAGATAAAAAGCTAGGGCGTACCTTGGTGGGAAACAACTGACCTAAGCGCCGCGGCAGGAACGTTAACTTCGCTCGTGAGAGAGAGTCATTCTCCACGATGATTGTCCGAGAAGATGTGATGCCTATACAAGCTCACGTTCTCCTTACAATCATGACGTAGAGGAGCCACAGCTAGTTCAATGAATATAGAAGCCCTTACAATGACCATCATTTAAAGTGTCACAAAATTCTGGAAATAACGTACATTATGGGATTTTTTCGTACAAATACGATAATTATCGTATGTCTGCCAACACTGCGTCTGACTGTTTCTATAGGAATGCAGTGACGTGATGACTTTACCAATTGATGATCGGCTCTTATTTAGAAGGCGGGACTAATCCCGCCATATTGCGCGTTGCACTTTCTCCCATTCATAACAATATGGGTGCACAGTCTTTGGTACATGTGCTGTTGAGCTCCAGAAATGATAAAAGTGCTTCATGCTTATTGTTTGCTGTATTCCAAATCTTCTAAAGCCAGTAGTTTTGTATGAAGAATTCAAGCTGCTGTTTGCTGTATCGCTCTATCCGCTGCAGTTTTCAAATCTCATTTTCCCTTCCATTCAGAAGTTTGTGGTCGGCCTCTTATGCTCACCAAGGCTGCATTTATTTGATCATAAATACAGTAAAACATTAATATTGTGAAATATTAAATTATAGTTTAAAATAACCATTTTCTACCTGAATATATTTTAAAATGTAATTTATTCCTGTGATGGCAAAGCTGAATTTTCAGCATCATTACTCCAGTCTTCAGTGTCACATGATCCTTCAGAAATCGTTCCAATATGCTGATTTACTGCTCAAGAAACATATTATTATCAATGTTGAAAACAGTTGCTCATTTTTGTGGAAATTGTGATTTTTTTTTTTTTTTTTTTTTTTCTCCAGGAAAGTTCAAAAGAACAGCATTTATTTGAAATAGTAATCTTTTGTAACATTATAAATGTCTTTACTGAGCAATATGATGTGGCCTTGTTGAATGAAAGTATTAAAAGGATGGTTCACCCAAAAAAGAATATTGTCATCATTTAAGTTGTTTCAAACCTGTATGAATTTATTTCTTCTGCTGAACACAAAAGAAGATATTTTGAAGAATGTCGGTAACAGTTGATGGTGCCTATTGACTTCCATAGTATGGAAAACATCAACTGTTTGATTACTGACTTTCTTAAAAATATCTTTTTTGTGTTCAGCAGAAGAAATAAATTCATACAGGTTTGGAACAACTTGAGGTGGAGTAAATGATGACAGAATATTCTTTTTTGGGTGAACTATCTCTTTAATTTCTGTCAAAAAAAAAGCTGTTATTGCTGGCAAAACTTTGAATGGTATTGCTCAAATATGGCACACTAATGACATCAAACACTTGTTTTCGTCGATCAACGTTAAATCTGGAGCCATATAAAATGGCTCCTCTTGTGAATGTATGTGAACTTATGAATTAAAGAAGATTTTCTGTGAATAATGATTTAAATTTGGAGGGTTCAAGAAAAGAGTTGTGAAAGTGATGGAAGAACCATTAAAGAACCTTGTGTATGAACTAAATTGGGAGCAGCTGCCCCCAATACAATGATAAAACATCCTCAAAAGTTATTTTCCCCTGTATGCCGGTGTTTTCTGAAGATAAACAAAGCAATTTGGGCAAATCAGATTTAAGCGCTGCAAAACAAGCTCTTACACTGAGATCAGATTAGTAATCACCAGAGGGAGTTACACTAGGAAAGCAGAAGAACTGATCCAGAACAGATGTATAGTTGGTGTTGGAGATCTTTACAGTGCTTTACATTACTGCAGCAATCAATGAGACCTGCTTCATTAGTCATCCTGATAAATGCCCTTCTGTTTGCGTTCTTCTCCGTGAGTCGTGTAATATATTTTTGGCCTGCTGTGAAATAGTGAAAGTCATTATGTATGGTTTATATGGCTCTGTGTGTGTGTGAGTGATTGCAAGCGAATGCCTGATCAATACGGACCCCAAATGAGCGATCGCGGCTGGATCGGATAAAACCAAGCGATCTGGATTGGGCCGAAATGTCACCTGCTGCATAATTAACGCCTTTATGTTGATTTGGGTAATTTAGCTCACAGCGTCTTTCCTTGCCTCTCATCCACTCCTTTTACTAAATGTATTTATTTAAATCAGAGCTGCAGTGATTGAACAATTCCATGTAGAATTGCGATGTCATTTGAATTTCAATGCTAATACTATATACTGTTCATGCTAATTCATATTTTCCATTCATTTTGCCTTAATAAAAGAATTTAGTCTTAACAATCATTTAACGGTTGTTTTTAGAGAATAATATGGATGTAATATTTTTATAACTCACTAGTAAGGTGTTGTCACATTTCTTTTACAGTTCAGTATTGTACCAACTTGTGGTTATATTTATAACTGTCATTTTATATAGTTCTGTTATACATACAAGTAAAAGTCTCTTATGCTCACCTTGATCAAAAATACAGTGAAAACAGTAATATTGTAAAATATTATTACTATTTGAAAACTGTTTTTCAATTTATATATATTTTAAAATGTTGTTTATACCTGTAAATGAATACTAGTTTTTTTTTCACCTAACCTTGGTTATATATACACTAATTTTTCTTTATTTTTTTTCCCTTTCCATTCTCATTTCCTCTCTCTTTCCCTCTTTCTATTTTCGTGTTTATTCCTCTCATATCACCATCCCTCCCTCGTTCCCCTGGTGCCTCATTCTCTCTTCTGTTTCACAAGCCCAGAATCTCTCACTGTTTTAATCTGCCGTGCGCCTGTAATCCAGATTAGCCAGCGAGCGTGCTTAATCCCATCACTTCCCCAATCCCACGTGGGTGTTTGCTTTTCCTAGTGCCTGAGAAAAAGAGAGAGAGAGGGGCAGGATTAGGTGTGATGGAGAGAGAAAGAGCATAAAACCGATTCTTGATGAGAGATAAAAGTGGACATGAGAGATGGCGATTAGGCCTAAAATGGAGGCAAACAAGTACAAAGAGCAGAGAGCAGAGATAAAGGGACACAAACACAACAGAAGCAGGACCAGTGTGGATATTTGTCTTTTAACTCGGAAATATTGAGTCAGATGGACAAGTTGTGAGATCTACATCACTCACAAACATTCAGTAAACGCACACACAAACAGAAGAGGAAATGAAAGAGCTGGATTATGAAGTACAGTTGATCATGTGATCATGTGCTCTGTGTTTCAGATGAACCGCCCCATTCAAGTGAAGCCAGCGGACAGTGAGGGCCGAGGAGGTAACACACACTTGGCTTTTCATGTTTTATTGGGACTTTCCATAGACATAATCATTTTTATACTGCACAAACTGTATATTTTATCTCCTACCCCTAAATCTACCCATCTTTTTTACATTTTCAAAAAACATCACTTAGTAAGATTTATAAGCATGGGGGAAAAAAAATGTCCTCACAAGGACAAGGATTTTGGATATTGCCATCTTTGTTGGGACACATACACACACACACTATAGGGATAAACCATAGAATTATATTGTCTTGATTTAATTTATGTATCATTGAATTATAAATAATTTTTACCTTTGAGCTTGTCTTCAAATTAAAGTTTTGTCACATTCAAATCATTATTGGGGATAGTTTTGTCTTCAAAGTATATCCAAGTAGACACACACAACAAAATATATCAATAATTCAAGAATTCGACATTTTAAACCCATTAAATGGACGTGGAATGAGTACAGACTGAATTAATAATCTCTTATTGGATGTAAACGTCAACACAATCCAAAACACAATGCAAATGGTTCTTTCATTTTAATCCTGCATTAATACACACAAAATAAGATCTAGTGCCTTTGTGTTGGTCAGAAAGTGACAGTCCTCTAGGGCCCTCTAGTGGTCAATAAAGTTATTGCACCATGAAAATTACACTAGCATGGAGTGACAAATATTACCAGAGATCATTTGATGGTTATTACCACTTTACAATGATACATGATTTTACACTGCCATTTGTCTAGTAAATGTATACTTATCATGATCTGTCTTTCTGTTTGTAGACAGGAAGCTGTTTGTGGGGATGTTGGGGAAACAGCTGTCAGATACAGATGTCAGAAAAATGTTCGAGCCTTTCGGGAGTATAGAGGAGTGCACAGTACTCAGAGGGCCTGACGGAGCCAGCAAAGGTGTGCAAACCACATTTAAATACATGCACTGCATCCTTCCCCTGCTAGGAATAGGGTTAACCAGGTGTATCATGAGGCTTAAATATAATATTTTATTTATTGATTATTATATATTAATATACTACTACTACTAATAATACATTATTGTTATTATTATTATATTTGTATTAATACTTTTATTAAATAATGTAATAATTATTAAATTGCATTGATTGCAAATTTACCACACATTATAAATGTAAATTGTAACAAATCAATTGTTTTAGCAAGTCTTGACAGTTGAAGGCTCTTTCAGTAAGATTGCAGACAATAAAGCACATCTGTACCAGCATTTGTAGTAATACAACACTAGTAGGGTTGGAGCAGTGAGTGTTCGGTCATGTACGCGTATGTTGGCTAATGAATGATAGTCCGTTTGGCACATTCTGTGATTTATAAAGTGATGGATGTGTGTGCTCTGGGTAATTACGTGTGAGTGTGAATGGAACAGATGCACCTGCTGTAGTAAATCATTAACTGTTTCACTTTTGCTCTTCCATATGTACAGATGTAGGCCTTGGGTAATAATGTGGGCATTTGTACCAACCTCAGCTTGTTGAAATGATTTCATTTGTTTAATTGGATGTTTAACTACTCCCACTTGATGACTTATAAAATGTCAGCCTAATGCATTTGCTGGCGTTGTCTAATGATGTGTTTTGTGTTGCAGGTTGCGCATTTGTAAAATATCAGAGTAACGCAGAAGCACAGGCGGCCATTAGCGCTCTACACGGCAGCCGCACTCTCCCGGTTAGTGTTTCGTTCATGGTCACATTCAGGATTCCTCCCACTATCACACCTACAAGCATAACACAACACAGAATGCCATTGTTCATATACTCATACTCATTCCCTACAGAGACTTTGTGCTTTGTTTTAACATCACCCACTGCATATTTCACCTCAAGAACCTCTCAGTTTCTTTTATTTGATGATGTTTGAGAATGAGGATTTTCTTTATCCCCTCAGGGTGCATCTTCTAGTCTGGTGGTAAAGTTTGCAGACACAGAGAAGGAGAGAGGAATCAGGCGTATGCAGCAGGTGGCCTCTCAGCTGGGTGTCATTAGTCCCATGAGCCTACACCTGGGCGCCTACAACGCCTATACACAGGCAGTAAGCACTAACACCACAATTTCTTGAGTGGCAAATCAGCATATTAGAATGATTTCTGAAGGATCATGTGACACTAGTCTGGAGTAATAGGTGCGTTCACGCCAAGTTGAAATTACCGTAATTTCGAGGTTTCAACTTGCAAAAGCGTTCACGTCCTTGTAGAGCTTGTAATTACAGCTTGTAAGATGGGACTTTTCTGAGAGCTTCTACTTGTACCACGTGACCGCTGATAGTGTCACCATAGAAACACATAATTTTCAGTCCGAGGACGTGAACAGCTCTGAATAGAACATCACGTGTTGTCATCTCGAGCCTATGGTAATTATGACAGGGTGTGAATGCAGCATATGATGCAAAAAAGAAAAGTTATTTTAAAATATAATATTATTTCACAATATTACTGTCTGTATTGTATATTAGATCAAATAAATGTAGCCTTGGTGAGCATAAGAGCAAAAACAATCTTACCAAACTTACCCAAACTTTTAA
The DNA here is from genome assembly GCA_037101425.1 of Elopichthys bambusa. Taxonomy (NCBI): domain Eukaryota; kingdom Metazoa; phylum Chordata; class Actinopteri; order Cypriniformes; family Xenocyprididae; genus Elopichthys; species Elopichthys bambusa. The sequence goes on from CM074448.1 coordinate 23,971,095, forward strand.
ACAGTAGTGCATATTGAGGCTGGAATCCACTACACGACTTTTGTTCAGATTGTTGCCCCGATTTGCAGTCTAGATGAGTCGACAATAGCTGGCGAAAGTCTGCGGCAGTCTGCAGATTTTGGGCAGTCGGAGAAAATTGTGTAGTGGGCACAAACTCTGTGTTTTTTGTTTGTTTTTTTTGCTTCAGACTATGATTCCATCCGTTCGGAGGATATCAAAACATGTTTGATATTTTGAGGCAAATTTAGAACACATATTGTAGTGTACAGCCACGTTCACACAGCAGCAGAATATGGTTGTCAGTCCTGTATTTGAGTCCTTAACACAGTTATGTTCACATACAGTTCAAATTTTTTCAGGAGTGACAACTGCATTCTAAAACCAAACTCACACCTGTAAATATTCAGGACTCACAACCGCATTCTCGGAAAACACTGTGTGAACGTAACCGGATTGGACAACTAGTTGTCCGTCACGTCATATGTAGATACATATACGTAAATGCCACATTTGACCGCTCAAGATAGGTCGGCATGTCCGCCATCTTGGAACGGCCAGTATGTCGTCACTCAGAGTAGGAATCAATGATGCCACAACATGCGTAGCTTCTGGTTGTGAAACCTTAGAGATTTAAATTCCTGAAGAAATGGGACAACCTTTCACAGGTGAGAATGTGCTGGTTTGTGTTTTTATCTGTATTAACTCAGTATTACAGGTTTTATACTATGGTAACTTTTTAATGTTGTGTTAGCTAGCACTTTCGTCTTGTTGTATTGTGTTAGCTTAGCAAAATCATCTGCTGAAGTCTATTGCAGATATAGATGTTCACACATGTGTCTAACTACGGTTGCAGACGCACAGTCAACTTGCTCTCGAGTGTTCACGGACCGGTGTTTTGACCGTTCCAATGTGGCGGACGGCTAACGTATGGCAGCCCATAGAAACAGCCACTAATGAGGCATCTATGTTTATATACCTATGCATGTTTCTGTGTGAGTTTGTTGTGTTTGGAACAATTTGAAAGTTTAGTAGTGTATGATCCTCAGTCATTTAGTGTATGATGTCCAGTTTTTCTCTGTAACCAAGTGTATGATGCCTAGTGTTTTAGAATCTGTTTAGATTTTAAAAGTTGTGTAGTGTATTCCAGCCTTTACATAAGCTAAATAAGATTCATACCAACTTAATGTCCACTGAGGAACCAAATATTTTTGTCAGTATATTTATGTATTTAAAATCTAACAAAACTTTTAGAACAGTGTCTGTCTTTAAACTAAATTCTACTTGATTTGATATCTTGTTGTCTAATGCAATGATGTTCATACATAAAATGTGGCTTAAGTGCCAAATATTTTTTGGGCCACCGTATGTACCAGGATTTAGTTCACAGAAATCACATTGGGATGGATTGAATTGGGATTAAAGCAATAACTGGAGGTTGTATTAGGTTTGTTACCAGAAATACTTCCATAATTACTTTCTGTTCTACACACAGGAAGTTCTAATTGAAATGGCATTGACCTAATAACCCTACTACAACCCCTACACAGGACTCTGCTAAAAGTTTTATATGTCATAGTCCTGGATTCACTGTTTTTATCTTTTTGTACTAACCAGCTCGTCCAACAGCAGGCCTTGGTGGCTCAGTCCGCATATCTGTCTCCTGTGGCGACGGTTGCCGCGGTGCAGATGCAGCAGTTGGCTGCTCTCAATCCTAGCAGCATCATAGCCACACCCATAGCCTCAATCACACCCTCCTCAGGTAAATGAAAGTCTGCTACAACATCAGTGCGGTCCTTTATATCTAGCATTCCAAGTTCTTTCCAAGAGTTCTTGTATTTAATTAAATTTGTGTATTCGTGATTGGTCGTTCTGCTCTAGGTACGAACACTCCTCCAGCCATTGCCACACCTGTGCCTGCTCTGCCTCCAATCGCAGTCAACAGTTACCCACAAGTCCCTGCACCACCCAATGGCCAGTCTGCCTCTGAAACCCTCTACACCAATGGTGTCCACCCATATCAGGGTGAGGACCTTCCTTCGGTGTTTATAAATCATAATTCTATATTGTATTATTGTTTAATAATAACACTAGAAGTTAAACAGATCATTGTTGATCCGTGATCCATACTGACCAGACTCCGCGATTAAGCATGCATCAGTCGTGGATCGATTTCAAGTTTAACCGCCATAGAGTGAAAGGTTATCATTTGCATGTGTTTTGTCTTGCTAGTTTACACATTCAATAGATTTGAAACCATTCCAGCACTGGAAGAGGCAGAGGAGAATTTAATGCGGTAGTTGTGCTCTGTTATCTGTGCGTTATCCGTGACTCAAAAACCATAATATGATCTGAACCTTGAGTTTTGTGATCTGTTGAACCACTAAATAATACTCATAGTACTCAGTATTTTACAAATATTTTATTGTGATGCTTTACAATATAATGTTTATATCATTTGTATTTTATATAGACCACAGTAATTTATTAGTATGGTGTAGGGCCTACTTTTGCAGCCAATACAGCATCATTGTCTTGGGGTTGATGGATAAAAAGTACTTCACAGTGGCCAGAGGGATTTTAAGTCATTCCTCTTCCAGAACAGTGGCCAGGTCACTATGCGATGCTGGTGGAGGAAAATGTTTTCTGACTTGCTCCTCAAAAATACCCCAAAGTGGGGTACACAGTCTTGCTGTGTGTATTGGTGCATTGTCATGCTGATACAAGGTGATAAACACCCTTCAGGGTACAACATCCCCTTTCGCACCGTGTAGTTCTAGGAACTCTGTTATAGGAACTAGCCACAAGGGTGGTTCCCTGAGAACTAATTTCCCCCCCGGGCCATTTTACTGGTTGCATTCACACTGGCTGCAGTGCTACATTTACTAATGTCAACAACTGGGGGTTGGAAGACACTGTGATTGGAGCTGTGTTTGTTGTGTGTTGTGGGTTTCGTGATAACGGAGATGGAATGTAGACCCCTATGTTACACGATTGAAAGAGCTAAAAGTATGGCTAAGAGATAAAATCTCCTACGACAACTTGCAGTGTTACATATTTTTGAAGCTGAGAAAAGAACACAACCCCACAGACAATAGGTAAATGCCGTTACCGCTGTTTTCCATGGTCCTCCAGAATGGTTCAGCAGTGATGCTCCCATCAAGCACAGTAGGGAATGCCATGATATTGCAGCCCAAACCATCACTGATCCACCCCTGTGCTTCACTCTGGGCAGCAACAGTCCGGGTGTTAAGCCTCTTTTGGGTTTCTCCACACTGTAACTCCCATGGATGTGGGAAAGACAGTGAAGATGGACTCATCAGAGAACAATACATGTCTCACTTTGTCCACAGCCCAAGATTTGCACTGTTGGCACCAATGAAACCAACATTTGGCATAGGCATTAGTGACAAAAGGTTTGACTATAGCAGCCCGACCATGAATATTGACACTGTGGAGCTACTGACAAACAGTTTTGGTGGAAACAAGAGTTGAGGTGCAACTGGGTTGTATCGAGGATACAATCCAGGTTAGTACCTGAACCTCCCTGTCAGACAGCTTCCTCTTTCGTAGACAGTTACTTATGTTGGATGTGGTTCGTCCTCGTGGTGGTATGCCGACATTAGCCTGGATACCATAGCTCTCAATACACCACAAAGACTTGCTGTCCTGGTCACAGATGAGCTACTCTGATATGTCTCCCATTATGTTGTGTGGATTGCAATATTTTATGTACAGCTGTGCTATTGTTCTGCTAATTCAACCTTCACACTCTGCTATTACTGATGTATGTATAAATATTTATATTTTATACCAATTGTTTCATCCTATTCTTTTGTTTGTTTTCAATATTTATGTATCCTTCAGCTCAGAGTCCTGCATTGGATCCTCTCCAGCAGGCATATACAGGCATGCAACACTACACGGGTGAGGCTTCTCAACTCCTGAAACTCCATTTGAAATTTGTCAACAGTGAAGAATGTGGAATATAGTACTTCCTTTTTCAGAAAACCCCCCCAGCTTAGACCAGTTAAAAATTCAAATTCAAAAGCAAGAAGTAAAATACAATCAAATGTAGTTACAATAAACAAACATTGTTTTCCAAATTTTTTTCATGATTTCAATTAAATGAACATAAAGATTTTTTTATTCATATGCATGTTTTTATTCAAATAATTATTCATAATAATTAATTATAAACAGCAGTATTTACCTACAAACATTTTCACTAAAACATTTTAAACTATGTAAGCTGCTACAGGTGGACTTCCATGAAGGATAATGACATAAATTAATTGCTGAGTGAATTAATTCACTGACATGGATAGTTGAAAGAACTGATTCACAGATATGAATTGAGATTTACAACACTCTCAGTGGTTATTTTTGCTACTGAGATACAATAAAGGAGTGCTAAGTTTTAACTGCTAATTTAAGGCTAGGCTATTTTTATAGCAAGCAGTTTGTCTTTCTCAAGGTCTTATCTGCTCAAAATAACAAATACAGACTGCGGAATGGCACTTCAAAAAAAGATGACTTTACTCTGGTCTGATGTCTAACCTCATCACTCCACCCACAGCTACATATCCTGCTGCTTATGGATTGGTCGGTCAGCCATTTCCACATCAGCCCACCTTGGTTGCCCAACAACCCCAGCAGCCGCAGCAGCTGCAACAACGAGAAGGTAACAATGTCATTTCCTGTTTCACTGGCTACTATGACCACTGACATCCTGTTTTGATTATTCCCAAGTCTATTATTGAACATATTTCTCAATCATTGTTCTCCAGCAAAAGAGTCAAAGCACCATGTTTCTTCCAGGAATCAACAACTTCCTTTTATGATAAAAGTGTGGTCTCGTGTATTGCATTTCCTCCCTCTGTTTTGGCTCATTCCTTCTCTTCTCTAACTCTCTCCAGGACCAGAAGGCTGCAATATCTTTATTTACCATCTGCCTCAGGAGTTCACCGACTCAGAGATGCTGCAGATGTTCCTGCCTTTCGGTAACGTCATCTCAGCCAAGGTGTTCGTTGACCGCGCCACCAATCAGAGCAAATGCTTTGGTGAGTGATTTCCAAAGAGCGATTTAGATGCTATATGTGGAGGGATTTAACACACCAAATTAAATAAATATTCAATCAAATTATTAAATGTGTCATTGAATGTGGCCATTGCAATTTATTTTTTTCATGTAACATTAAAGGTGCAATAAGTGATTTCTGAAAAACGCTTTTGAAAGTGGATCAGACCGAGCACCATGACAAACTTGTAGCCAATCAACAGTAGGGGGCGTGTCCACTCATGATGGGGGAGGAGAAAGAGTGAGCAACAGGGATATTTGAAGAAAGACTGTAGATAGAGAGATGGCTGAGAGATATTACAAAAGAGAAAAGGTCTGAGGAATATCACTGGGAAAAGAAGGGTTAATGTTAGAAAAGCTTTCGAGCGCTGAAGAGATTTAAGCGGGAAGGCCTGAAAACAGACACTGATGTTGCGTTGTTTCTGCTCCATACGTGAGTAACGTTGGTTTTGAGTGTCAATGTTTGTCTGGAGCTGGTGCTGCTGGTAACTAACAATGAACACTTACTTGTATATGCCCGTGTACTGTATGTTCATTTTTTTCATTCATCATCTTCGCTTTATTTTTCACGAAAGCTGTATTTTGCTTCTGCTATGATAAAGGCCGTTTCTCAATATGCGTTCTTGTCTGTACTTGTGTTCTTGTGAAACGTCATCAGTCAACTAAGTATTGTTGCAATTCAAAGTTCACATCTAGCCAATTAAAGTTCAAATCCCCGGATGTGTTCTTGATCCGTCCATTTTATCGAGGATGCATCGAAAGGTGACTTGTGCGGACTTGAGACAGCCAGGTATCCCAGAATGCATCTCGCACCAACCAGCAAGTGTCAATACAGGAGGAAACCTGCGTAATTAAAAAAAAAAATACTGTTATGGTGTCATGAAATGTAGTTTCAAGAGTAGAGGCTCAGATGTATTTGTTTAAAGCTCAAATCTGTGGTTTATTTATAAAGATAGCATCTATTTGAAAATTTGATCTGACGTCTTTGGAGCTGTGAGATCCAAGTGATTACTGGGTGTTTGGTGCTCATTAACCCCGGCTGGAACAGCCATACCTCGGCTAGTCCTTCTGACGTTTGCTGCTGACTCTGATGTCTCTGTAGTGGTTAAACATGTGATATAATTAGTCTTGTGTATAACTAACGGGCGATCTTTGGTCTTATGAATCTATAATTTGTTTCTTGACAAATCATTTTGGTTGAGGGCAAACTGAAGTTTCATAACTTTAAATATTTTATATTTATATTAAATATTTATATTAAATATTTTTACCATTGTAGCCTACTAGAGCGCTGACTTTGTACGTTTGCCTGAATTGCTTGCTTGTCTTTCTTATTGTATAGCTTCTTATACCTTTTACAATGGCTAATACTGATCATTAAAACTGACATTTAATTAACATTGCAGTGAAGATAATCAATGTATGCGTTGTCTGAACCGCATTTGTGTGGCTATTAATATGTTTAATGAAAACGAAAAGAGGCAGAGTGGTGTTTTATAACATATTTTGTTTTATTGTTGCCTAAAATATACATACAGAGATAACCGGAGTAGCCAGAGCGAGCTGAGTGACGTTATCAAGAACGCTGCTGTACCATTTGCAGAATCACCGGACTTGTGTCCTCCCGTCCTCAGGAGTTTGTTGTCCTGACTTGGCAAGTCCGACCAACCAAGGACGCAAGTTCGAACTTTGTGTATTTGGTGTGAGAAACGCCCAAAAAGACACCCACTCCACACAAAAACGTGTTCGTGCATTTTGGGGAGGGGTGTGTTTGTTTGGGCTGATTTCAAATATCAACAGTGTTTAACAACGATTCTCAGAAATCACTTCCTACACCTTTAAAAAGGACATTAAATGCCACCTGAAATACACCTTAAAATGAAAACCTCATAAAAAATATGAAATACATGAAATAAAGCAGACAATATAATACATCACAAAATAATTTAATACATAATGAAATGTTTCTGTCAATAAGCATAATTAAAGGTGAGTACAAATAAATAAATTGGGTGTGAAATATATTTACTTGTGTAACATGAAAAGTCACCTGAAATACGACATAATATAAGCCTTGAAAGGAAAAAAGATTGTGAACAATTTTCAAAGTTTTGAGGGTGGGGAACAAGTTAAATATGTATTTCACGCCTTATTTATTTATTTATGCTTACATTTAATTGTACTTTACTGCAACATTCATGACATATTTAATCATTTTTAATGATCTGTTTATTTCATTTAGTCTGTTAAATACCTCCGCAGCTATAAGCAAAAGTTTGCAGTTTAAAACGGTGTTGAAATTACAAGCAGATCATCAGTGACTCTTTCACCGACACACTTCCTTTACAGCGTTTTTATCTTCTGCTTCTTTCTTGTTGCTGGTCACATCCTTCCTGTCATAGGTTTCGTAAGCTTCGACAACCCGGCGAGCGCTCAGGCTGCCATCCAGTCCATGAACGGCTTTCAGATCGGCATGAAGAGGCTTAAAGTTCAGCTCAAGAGGCCTAAAGACGCAAACCGCCCATACTGAGACGAACAGGTGAGCAAAACCAGAAAAGATAAGAAGCGCCTCTTCACTAAATCTCTTAGTATTATGCTTTATAATATGTGAGCAGTTCTAAACTAACCAGTCTAGCCAGAATATCCTGTTTTGATTGATTGATTATCCAAATAAAAGCGTAACTTATCAGCATTAGATCTTAAAATCGTAGTCAAAAAGGACAAAAAACACTCATTAATTTTAACTTTCATTTATTGTTTTTGTGCTGTGTCATTGTTCACTCTCCTGCAAAAAAACAATCAAACAAACAAACAAAACCTCATCCACACCAAGGCTGCCCCGTCCAATCATAACTCGTGCGGAGACCACGTCGCTATGGCTACGGTGGCCTAGCAACCAATAAAGCTCCCCCTTCCTTCCACAGCGTTGGTTTGTAAGTTGATTGGCCTGTGTTGGTTGCTGTGGCGATATTCCTGCCTGTGATGGTTGCCATTAGCAGTTTTGTTTTTTGGCCCTTTGTCATGTATCCTCCATGCTGAGAGTGCATGGCGGGTTACCGTGGTGACTATGGACTGTGTTTGGTGCGTTGTGACTCTCTCTTTTTGTTTTATAAATACTGATCAATAACTGACACTACATCTGTGATTTACTCTTAACGTAACTCGTAGCTAACGGAGTTACTCAAACTAAATTGATCTTATTGAACTCTAATCAACCAGCTTAATGTGCTATTTTTGGGTGGATTTTGTTTTTGATCAGTCTCCTCTGTGTTTTGTTTGGTCATGACTCTATTTCTTCTACAAAATACTCCCATATGTAGTCTGGTGGTGTTATAGTTACTGTGAATGTGGGGTGGGGGGGGTCTCAGTGTGGTTGTATTTGATTCCAAGAGAGTTTGTGCTAGTGGGTATGCTGTTTCGTGCCAACGAGTGAGCTTGTGTACGTGCTTGCGTGAATGATGCGAACGACTCGTGCGTTTGAGCGTGAGAGAGAGAGAGAGAGAGAGAGAGGTAGGGAACTTCATTCATTATACCTCTCAAACCTCTCACGCTGAGGTTTGAGGTGACACTTTGTGGTTGTTATGGTGAAATAAGTGACGCATTGTGCCGACCAAAGAACAGCATTCCTCTGTAGGAATTCTGGGTTATTTTACAGTCAAACTCTTTTCTAGCTCATTTACATTCAGTCATTTGTTTGAGCACTCAAAAAGGACGCAGTTAAGTCATCATCTGAACATGATACAGCCCAGAATTCCTATGGTGCATGTTGGAAATTTGTTTGCCTGCCAGAAATGTTTCCCCACTTTAAACGATCACTAACATAGAAAAACACACACTTGCATAAAAACCCCATTCACTGACTCACAACATAGGTTGCATGGAAGTATAGAATGGTAAGCACTAGATAACCTTCCCAAAAAGGTTAGTTCACCCAAAAATGAAATTCTGTCATTAATTACTCCCCCTCATGTTGCTCCAAACCCGTAAGACCTTCATTCATCCTCGGAAGACAAATTAAGATATTTTTGATGAAATCTGAGAGCTCTCTGACTCCTCCATAGACAGCTATTTAATTACCACTTTCAAGGCCCAGAAATGTAGTAAAGACATGGTTAAAATAGTCTATTGTGACTACAGTGGTTCAACCTTAATGTTATGAAGTGACGAGAATACTTTTTGTGCACAAAAACAAAAGAAAAATAACGACTTTATTTAACAATTTCTTCTCTTCCCTGTCAGTCTCCTATGCCGTTGACGTAGTAAACACAGTGCAGCGCTTCCGTGTTTACATCTGAATGCTGGCTTGGTACTGGCCGACGCTGTTCACGTGAACATCACACGCATCGGTTGAAGAAATTATTGAATAAAGTAGTTTTGTTTTTGTGCATAAAAAGTATTCTTGTCACTTCATAACATTAAGGTTGAACCACTGTAGTCACGTGGACTATTTTAACAATGTCTTTACTACCTTTCTGGGCCTTGAAATTGGTAATTAAAATGGAGGAGTCATATAGCTTTCAGATTTCATCACAAATATCTTAATTTGTGTTCCGAAGAATAACAAAGGTCTTATGGGTTTGGAACGACATGAGGGTGAGTAATTAATGACAGAATTTTCATTTTTCGGTAAACTAATCCTTTAACTGTGTGAATCAAGTAGGAGTGTGTTTTTTTTTGTTTTTTTTGGCGGATCGATGTGACTTGTTCTTAACTGCTGTTTTCATTTTCTTTCTCTTTCACAGGGAAGAAAGGAGAGTACTAACGGAGTCACTTTTCCTCTGCTGCAAATTACGGGACCAACAACTTTCGCAAAACTACAGTATAAGACCTACCGAGATTATTTAAACAAAAAATATACATTTAATAGTAATAAAGACAGAATTATCGCAGGAGAGGTGCAGGTTAAATAGAATGATTTACTACCTTAACAGTATACGATATAGGACCAATCAGCAACGCAACGCCACTCGCTCTTCTGCTTCACAAGCTGTTGTGCCGTGTGCTTGTGGGTCGTGACTTTTCTGCCCTCGACCCACACATCTACGCAACACACACACACACACACACACACACATACACAAATGGGACCAACGCAAATATGTCAGTACTACACAAGTTTCACTTCTGGGTTCAAATGAACTACAGACTATTAAAGTCTTTGTGCAGCAATCTAAAATATGTATATAGAAATTCCAGGGGACCATGTGTAGACATATCGAAACAGTTGGGAGGGTGGGACTGGGTCAATGCGATCAGAGCAAAGAATCATGGGAGGTATGGTAGCTAGAGAAGTTTTGGGAGTTTTGAAGGATTTGCTCTTGGTCTCTAATCTGAGTCCAGTTATACATAGTTCTTCATCTTTAATACTTACAGAAATGAATTACCTGTGGTATAGGATGCTGGTCCTATATTGCAATCCTCCCTAAAAGTACTGAATATAGTTTATCACAGAGAGGCTGTAGTTAGAGGTTTTTTTATTTTTAGTTTTGTTAGTTTTTCTTTCTTTTTAAGAAAAAAAATTGTGGATGATTCGAGAAGATTCATGAACGTTAAAACATTTAAAAATGTATTTCATTGTATATATCATGCTTTTAAAATGAAGGTCAAGATTTAAACATTTGGGATATTATTATTATTATTATTATTTAGGGAAAGTGATTTCTATCTTTTTTTGCAATTAATTTATCAATTTCTTGGAGGGCATTTTTTAAATTATTTATGAAGATAGAGGATCATTGGCACATGTCCCGATGAATCCATGTATTTTTAGACATTTTATTTACAGATTTACCATTAATGAACAATCATTATTATTATTATTATTATTATTATTCTATTTATTTTCTTCAACTGTTGTTTCACAACCTGTCGATTACAAAAAAAAAAAAATTTGAATAAAATTTTAAACAATATTTTTTTGTGTGTGTCTGTGTGATTACTGGAATAAATGTATGTGTATTTGTTATATTTTTAGAAGCATGAAAATTCAGATTAAAATTCTAATATTAAATTCATTAGAAGGATCTTTAAAATATATGTTGTTACCAAGCAGAACATATTTTTTACTCATTACTTATGTATGCTAAAGTATTAAAGGGTTAGTTCACCCAACAATGAAAATAATGTCATTTATTACTCACCATCATGTTTTTCTACACCCGTAAGACCTTCGTTCATCTCTGGAACACAAATTAAGATATTTTGATGAAATCCGATGGCTCAGTGAGGCCTCTATTGAGAGCAAAGCCTCCGAACCACTCAAGATCCATAAAGGTAACGTACTAAAGATATATTTAAAACAGTTTATGTGAGTTCAGTGGTTCTACCTTAATATTATAAAGCGACAAGAATATTTTTTGTGCGCCAAAAAAAAACAAAATAACGACTAAACTGCTGAAATCACGTGACTTTGGCGCTCCGGACCACTGATTCGATTCGTAAAGCTCAGAAGCTTCGTGAAGCAGTGTTTTGAAATCAGCCATCACTAGATATTGTTGAAGTCTTTTTTTTTTTGGTGCACAAAAAGTATTCTCGTCGCTTTATAATATTATGGTAGAACCACTGAACTCATATGAACTGTTTTAAATATGTTTTTAGTACCTTTATGGATCTTAAGAGGTTCTTTGCTCTCAATAGTGGCCTCACTGAGCCATCAAATTTCATCAAAAATATCTTGATTTGTGTTCCGAAGATGAACGAAAGTCGTGTAGAACGACATGAGGGTAAGTAATTACTGACAGAATTTTCATTTTTGGCTGAACTAACCCTTTAATAGCATTGGCTTTAGAAAAAGCTGTGTATTACCAGTGCTGCATATTTATAGTGGCTGTATGAACTTTAATTTCTTTAATTCCTCACAAATGATTTGAATAGACTCTTCTTTAATGTCTTTAGTGTTTATCCTGCTCATTTCAAGATGTACTAAAGTAAATTAGCTGTTTACTTAATCAGAGACATGCACATTGAAAACAATGATTATAAATGTGAAGTGCTTACCTTATTGCACTTCTGGATTAAAAACTTCTTGTATAAGAAGAACTGAAACTTGGAAAAAAGAAATTTCTTTTCATTTTGAAAAAAAATAAGTATGCATAAATGTAACATTAATAACAGTTATTAGTGTTTTTGAATGGTGCCTATAAGAAATGCATCATGGATTTAAATAACCCATATAGATAGAAATCTGAAATTTGTCATTGTCATGAAATGCCTTGTTGTGATGCAATTATGGTTCTTCAGGTATTATGTACTTACAATTTAACAATTATTGTTCAACTGAGAACCATCCCTAGCGATTTGTTACAGCTGTCATTACAGTCTGTAACAGAGCCTTCTCAAAGGTTTCGTCATCCTTAAAACGTCATAACTCACATGCAGTTAAACGTCACTTTAAATAGCTTGAGCCCCGCCCTTCAGATTTAATGTAGCACTCCTCTTTTTGGCCCTCCTCTTCTGTCTTTCATTCGCCTGCCTCGATTCAGCTCTCAACAACACCCGGCAAAAGAACGTCTACACATTTTCAACCCGGACATGTGAAGAGAAAAGTTTATAATTCGACCTACCAACACTGAACGAGGCGGGGAAAACACCAAAAAGTGGAAGAGTTTGAACGTCAGCTTTAACGCCAGACTTCCCTTGGCGGGTTTTTTTTCCCTTCTTATTACGGGATTTAAGAAAACTATGCTGACAGACTGGATTATGGATTATGAAGAACAATCAAAATTGTACAGATTGCCTTGAATAACTGAGAGATTATACCCTTTTTCATGCACCTTCGCTAAATCCATCTCATCTCATCTACTCACGCGCTCACATCCTTGTTTCGCACTACTGCTGAAAGTAAGTACCGTAATACGCAGCTGTGCTCATTCTTGCATGACTTTGTAGTTGAACTGTCACTTTCTTAAATTTATTTTCATACATTCATATTTATTAGATTTTTAACCTAATGTTTTGTTCGGGCATTATCGCCTTTTGTAGATAGTTGTTTGATGTATAAGGCCTACACTGGAAACGGCGCAATGGAAGTACACTAAAATTTTGTGGCGCGTGATGTTAAGTATGCGCTGTTGTGATTACTACAAGAATACGAACAAATATCCGCCGTTAACTTATATCCGATGCTGTTTATGTAGTAATACGTCAAAATGTAGCAATAATTTGGAAAACCTACAGTGTTTTCTCTTTCGTGGTTTTAAGTAGCGGTTTCCATGTTTGAAAGCTGCTCGGATAATGCGTTGTGCAAAATTGAGGATTAGTTATTACGTAGATAGTATCTTTTGCAGACTATCTGGAGCGAGTTTTCACACTAAACGACGTCGGCTGTTTACAAACAGGTTTTAATGTAAACCGTTATGAATGGCTAACTGAACACTATAAAATAAACAACGTATCAACTTGTGATAGTCGTCTCGTGTTACACTCGAGCTCGAGGGAGTGGAGTCTCGTGTATGACGTCATGACGTACGTGGATGGTGCGTTCAAGTCATGTCGGAAAGATCGTATTTACGAGTGGAACGCACATGAACGCCACCACAATGTCGTTAATACAAGTGGGAAGCTCGGGATTTTCTTTAGGTTGGGGGCGTGTCAGTGAGAAACATGGCGGAATAACCCAATGCTTAAAGGTATTTAGCAGTGATATTGTCTGGCTTTTCTATTTACAACGAAGTAAGCTAATTGCCCACATAAAATATGATAGCATTGTAATATAATTAAATATGTAACAATAAAGTTTACAGTGGCTTCATAAATTAATTAAAAACATAAAAAAGCAAAACACCACTTTTTGTTATACTGGATGAAACTCTCTTCATATCCTGTTAGCAATGAATGATAGAAGTGCTCTAAATATTAGGCCTAAACATGTACATATATCTTCTGCGGAAGTCTCAGGACCAAAAATTATGCATTCGGACCGATGTCCTACAGGCAGTGTCAACATATGTATTTCCATACCTCCGCACAGACATCACACATCATCAGCACGTTCCATAAGGCTATGCAAAGCTGTAGACAGACAGTCACCGAACGCCACAAACAAACAGCAGCCGCCTTTTAAAGTTCCCCCTGAACAAAAACAACAAGCTTATGCTACTTTTCACGCCATGTCGTAAACATAATTACGAGATGGCAACCCGTGACGTTCTACCCAGAGATGTTCATGTCCTCAAACTTGGATTTAGGCTTTTCTATGTCAACACTATCGACGCCGAAATGAATCTGCAGCAGTCAGGTTGTACAAGTAAGAACTCTGTAAGTTGTTTTCATTCATAATTATTGTAATGTTATTTGCGTTGAGACGTGAGGTAATTTAAGGCCGTCTCTCATCTTGTGACGCTTTGCAGTCTCTGCTGTGTGTGTTCATGTGTTTTGAAGGAGGTGTGGATTTCGAGAGCGTTCTGAAGGGAGGGTGGGATCTTATGCTTTCAAAACTAACAGATGTTCTAATATTTTTGTAGTTTTACTGTAAATAATGCCCTACTAATTTTTAAAGAACAAACTATGTCCTTTATGTTTTTAATTAAAGGGTTAGTTCACCCAAAAATGAAAATTGTCATTAATTACTCACCCTCATGTCGTTCCACACCTGTAAGACCTTCGTTCATCTTCGGAACACAAATTAAGATATTTTTGATAAAATCCGATGGCTCAGTGAGGCCTCCATTGCCAGCAAGACAATTAACACTTTCAAATGCCCAGAAAGCTACTAAAGACGTATTTAAAACAGTTCATGTGACTACAGTGGTTCAACCTTAATGTTATGAAGCGACGAGAATACTTTTTGTGCGCCAAAAAAACAAAATAATGACTTTATATCTAGTGATGGCTGATTTCAAAACACTGCTTCATGAAGCTTTGAAGCTTTATAAATCTTTTATTTCGAATCAGTGGTTCGGAGCGTGTATCAAACTGCCAAAGTCACATGATTTCAGTAAACGAGGCTTTGTTACATCACAAGTGTTTCGAAATTTCAATGGTTCACCACTGAGGGGGCGTGACTTTGGCAGTTTTCATACACGCTCCGAACCACTGAATCTAAACAAATTTGTAACGCTTCAAAGCTTCATGAATCAGTGTTTTGAAATTGCCCATCACTAGATATTGTTGAAATAATATTGTTGTCGTTATCTTGTTTTTTTGGCGCACAAAAAGTATTCTCGTCGCTTCATAACATTAAGGTTGAACCACTGTAGGGTCAACTGTTTTAAATATGTCTTTAGTAGCCTTCTGGGCATCTGAAAGTGTTAATTGTCTTGCTGTCAATGGAGGCCTTACAGAGCCATCGGATTTTATTAAAAATATCTTAATTTGTGTTCCGAAGATGAACGAAGGTCTTAGGGGTGTAGAAGGACATAAGGGTGAGTAATAAATGACAGAATATTGCACATAATACTCATTTGACCTACTACTTTTTGAAATGAAAATGCTAAATGAATGTTGTAAATCTTATTGTGAAAAATTCATCCGTGCATGTTTAATTTTTCTCCAGTCATTTAGTCCTTTTAAACCCCGCCCCTGCAATCTCACGCCGACATCTCAAAATATAATCAAAAACTGATGCATAGAACCAAGTCCTACATTTTCAGATAATTCGCTACACTCGGATGTGTCACAATATGGAATACAAAATATGTTGCTACTTCCCCTACGTCGCAATTTTAAGCATCAAATGCATTTTTTCACAGGTTGTCACTGATTCATTCTCGAACAAAAACATGACTAGAGCTCTCCAGCTGCTTTTTATAGTTTGGGTATTTGCTAACCAAACAATTCTTCAAAGCTGAGTGTAAATGCAAACAAAAGCTGACTTTACCAGACAGTCTTTAGACTTTATGTTCAAAGTCCAATTGTCTTATTTCAGCTTGGCAATTAAGTACTTTGAGAGACATTTTGCTATTTCAAACTCACCAAAGTTTGTGAAAATGTCCATTAGTTGCTGTGGTGAACTCTAATAAACAATGTTTTAGATTGCCGCTCAACAAAAAAAAGGATATTATTGAATAGGAAAGCTTCTAAAATATGAAGTTAAGGACATACCTTTATTTAGTCATCTCTCATTCAATATTAAGTCATAACTTACTAACATACATTACAGGTCTTCTATAAAAGTTTTTTCACTCTTTGACATTGCTGTCATTTGACATTGCTCCGATAACATTCTGACAGGCTGTATTATCACTGTGCTTTTAGCTCTCCATTCACACAGAATGGCAGAGCAAGGAAGAGAATCTGTCTCATTCTCAAGCCTGGCCGGCTCCAAGCAGTACTCATTACCACAGGTGACAGTGCAGCTTTTCAGCCACTGCCAGCCAATGACAGTGGCCATGATGTCATGCTGACCTCTCAGAATGACTCCATTGAAACAGAGCAGGCTTTAGTACAGCTGGCGGCCCATCCGCTCAAACCGTGTCACTGACAGCACGAGGATAAGGAGGGGCTTTCATTGAAAAGTCCTCTGCATGTTTTCTTGGGCTTGTGTGAATGGTTCACCGATCTGTACCAGGGATGCGTTTATGTCCCTCTCAGGAGAGCTCATCTTTTAAAGGAGACCTATAATGCCCCTTTTACAAGATGTAATATAAGTCCCCAGAATGTTTCTGTGAAGTTTCAGCTCAAAATACCCCACAGATCATTTATTATAGCTTGTCAAATTTGCCTTTGTTTGGGTGTGAGCAAAAACACACCGTTTTTGTGTGTGTTCGTTTAAATGCAAATGAGCTGCTGCTCCCAGCTTTCCAAAAGAAGGCGGAGCTTTAACAGCTCACGCTTCGGTTGCTCAACAACAACAAAGCTGGAGAATCTCATGCAGCCAAAATGACGATTATCAGTAACAATGTTCAGCCTTACATTGTTCAAACCGGAGTCGGACACTGATGGAGAGACTCAGGAAGAAGTTACAACTTTTAGAATGCAGATAGACGTTTCTGAACGGTTGGTGGATAAATTTAGTTGCTGTGGAGTTGATTCAACTCATCGACTAGCATGTGCCGTCATGTTAATCTTTTGTGCAAATCCAGCGTTGAATTGACCCAAACACACGTTTTGACAAGGTATGGGTTTTAATTGAACCAATGAAGACCGGCAACCTCTTGATTGGACCAGTCTGTACCTATCATATTTACACATTTTCCCCATACCGTGCAAGGTAACGGTTATATAGCTGCTGACCCCTGTCTGCACGATGATCCCCAAAGATGTTTATGCGGCATTGTAAAATGTTGTACACTTGAATTGAATTTGTGATGCAAGGTTGTTTGTTTTTGTTTTTTTGGACATTCCCCCCCCTCCATAATTCTCACTCCAAGCTAAAGTTGGCAACCCTGTCAGTATTGAGGGTGGATCAAATGGGTGTTTACTAAGGGAATGTCAGCTTTGAATCTGTATCAAGTCCTCTTAATAGTGTTCTGTGAAGGTTTACTGACAGAGCATGTTTAAAATACAATATTTACATTACACTGTTCAAACACTAGTGAGCTGCCTGCATAGTATTTTAAGGCATTAGTAGGTGTGCTCCAGATTCTAAAGGCTGTTTCAAGCAAGCAACGTAAGCTGGGTTCACACTACGATTTTGGCCACGATTTGGCCGTCTGAAACCAATTTTGTGAATCCTAAAAGATTCTTCTGATCACTGCAAAAATTAAAGGATCTTGGAGGAACCTTTTGGTGTTCTTTATGGCTCATTTCCACTGAGCGTTATGGTTCCGTTGAGTATGGTACAGTACAATTCGGGACTGTAGGCGTGGTGTATGCCGGAAAGTAGCCATCGACGTCATTCTTGCGTGAAGAAAAAAGTGACCGTAAACCACAATGGAGGACATACAGCAGCTTTGTTAGAGCAAAGGCTGAAGGCAAGAAAAAACAGCAGAAAAATACACATTGCAACTGTATTGTGTTGTCATTCCCCTTGAAGTACGTTCAAATGACTGTTCTCTGTCAACCAATCAACATTCTGCAGTGAGTGTAGCTCCACCCTTTTGGTACCGGTACTATTGTGTATGTACCCCAACGGAAGGGTCCCAAAAAAGTGGTATGGTATGGTATGGTTCGGTATTTTGGTACCATTTGTAATTTCTGACAATGGAAAAAGAAATAATTGTGTACTGTACTGTACTGAACTGTAGTGCTCTGTGAAAACGAGCCATTATTTGGCACACCGGCAGAACACTCTCTAGAACCTCTAGACACCCGTTCAAGGTTTCCTGAGGAACTCTTATATGAAGCATATAGTGTGGAACTGCTTTGGTTGCCTCCAGGAACCAATTTTGATTTTTTTTTTTTTTTTTTTTTTTGTTGGTATTATGTTGGTTCTGTAGTTACCATTAACTTAATGGTACCATTAACTAAAAAACTGAACATAACTACACTACACTGAATACAAAATAAAAATAGTTTATTACATATTATTATACATTATAGATACATTTTAATATATACACTTGCATGCACTTGGAAAAAAGCAAGTAATAGGACAAATAACAGTGGACACAGAAAAAAAGTATAATACATAAGCAAAATGAATAATCAACCATTTATATACAATAGGCTATAAAAGATAAGACATCTCAACAAAATGCATATAAACACAAATATATTTATGTAATAAATCAATGTAAAAAAATTGGTGTTAACATTGACTACACTAATTAAAAGTTCATCAAATGTTTTTTGTATACTCAACTTTAAAACACGTGTGTCTCAATACTCTTTTGTTAAGTCTGATATAATTGTTTCCGGGTCCAAAAGCTCTATCAAAAGCAAACAACAAACAGTGCTAACATACACTCAAAGTGCTACTGTAATACTACTGAAAAAATCGAACCTTTTATTTCTATACTGAAATCTCTGATGGTCAGACAGTTATTCAGCTTTTATGACTTTTGAAAAGCTTATCTTAAATGTGTGATATGAATCAACAGTGCACATAAAGTCAAACATTGCTCAAAAAATGTTGAGTATTCTCACCAGAAACTAGTATAGGCTTGGACCGGGAAAAAGTATTCCTTACATCACAACTTAAGCGGATAACATTTTTGCTTATGTATATATATATTTGATGAGTTAAGGTGCAGTCACGTTTACTCTTGTTTAGCAAATTTTCATTGGTGAATTCCAGTCATTTTAATAGGAATCCACAAAATCAGGAATTTCATGTGAAGTCGAAAAATGAGTATGCGTCCAAGTTGGTCACTCGAATTCGGTGCATTGACCAACAGAAAGCTGCTTGAAAGTGACTTCTGTGCTTCACATATTACATCGTTACACTGTTGACATTGAACAACCCTTTTGCCCAGAAAATTTTCACTGAAATTTCACAAATGTGGTTTATGTGACCACACCACTTAAAATGCAATCAGTATAAATAAAATATTCACAAGGTACATTTGATGTGACGAGAAGTCCAAATATGGTAACCCATACTCTGAATTTCTCCTCTGCATTTAACCCATCCAAGTTAGTGCACACACATTAGGATCAGTAGTACACACACATCTGGAGCAGCCTTTATATTTACTTTACCAAAATTAATGAGTCTGAAAAGTGAAAGGGTGTAGCAACTTCACTTTCTGCCAGTCTTTTTTTTTTTTTTTTCTCTCTTCTGGTAGATGATCCTGGCACTTGATTTTCAGCACTACAAGAGGTATTCATTCCTGTTCAAACTTGTATTTCAGCATACTATGTCAAGAAGTTTCAAATGTACTGTTAGCAATGTAATTAACGTCATAGCTGTGGAAATAAAAATCATTTCCTCATCTTCGTGACATTTCAAACCTGTTTGATTTTCTGTCCGTGGAACCCAAAAACAGATCTCATGATGCAATCCCAGTCACGGTTCACTTTCACTATATTAAACACAAACAGAATAATAAAAAAAAAAAATCATTCTTGAATCCATTCTTACGTAAACTTATCTCGTTCAATTCAGTACATCAATTTATGTAAAAATGGATGTCTCTTGTTGAGCTCCAAAAATGTCTAAAAAGATAAGTATTATATGAAAGAGTCTTCTGAAGCCATAAAATAGCTTCAGATATAAAATAGTAATTTTATATTTGATTGTTCAATTTCTGTGCTATTTCTTACCTGAATACTGCTGTTAGACCAGACACTGATATAAAGTAGTGCGATAAGATTACATGTATTTGAATAAATTACAGCATTTATTTGAATTATTGAGAGGGAGATGAGAGATCTGTGTGTGAATTACCTGCCATCTGAGCAGCATCTTTGTACTAATAGTGAAGCTGCAAGTTTCAAAAACTTCAAAAACCACCTTGTTGTTGAGAAATATATAATGTAGTGATTCAATAGCGAAGCTATTTTATTAATGAAAGCCACGGCGCAGCGTTGTTATCAAGTTTCTGTGCTGCTGAATGTCTCTGTGTACTAGTGATCTGTGCGTGTTCCAGAAGCCCCACAAAATCATCTTTAATATAGTCTTTCAAAATGTCTGTATATGTCGTAATTGTGTCTTCCTCTGCATCAAGATGTTGTCCAGGCTGAGTGAGTGGTTCTGGAACGAGAGGCTGTGGTTTCCAGAAGGCCTGGGCTGGGCCAACCTGGAGGATCGTGATGGTGTCACCTACTCCAAAACATCTGACCTCTGGGTGACCCTTCCTATCGCCCTCACCTTCCTTATCATACGACAGGTCTTTGAGAGGTCAGCATGATGAGATAACTTACTCTACATATTAGCTTATTAGTGTTTTTATGTGGTAAACACCAATGTCCATATTGTATTTGCAACATATGGTTTATGCATATGCAGAAGTGCATATATAGATACGTGCTGATCGTCATAAAAGAATAATTAAAAAAAAACTTCTGATTCCACAGAAATACTAAGCAGCATAACCGTTTTCAACACTGATAATCATAAAAAAGTTTCTTGAGCAGCAAATCAGCATATTAGAATGATTTCTGAAGGATCATGTGATACTAAAGTAATAAATTACACTTTAAAATGTATTAAAATAAAAAACTACATTTTAATAATATTTCACAATAGTACTGTTTTTACTGTAGTTGTTCAAATAAATGCACCTTGGTGAGCATATGAGACTTCTTTCAAAAATATTTTTTTTAAGTCTTAGCGACCCCCAACCTTTGATCTGTAGTGTAATATGGAGTGAATTAAACTTACTGCGTACTGTAGCTCAGAAGTAGGATATTTGATATTTCATCATCTGTCTTGTAAATGGAACCATTTAGTAATCAATCTGAATTCTGTTTGATATGAAATGTCAAATTTAACAACCTTTGAATGATCAAAGTTTTAAATATGGTTAACACCGATGCAGTGTTTTCATTTTTTCCAACTCAAGTGTTGAGAGATTAATACTGTTTATCAACTTTAGGACTGTGGCCGTTCGTCTGGCCACAGCTTTGGGCGTAAAGGAGAAAGTCAGAGTGACAGTGGCGCACAACTCTGTGCTGGAATCGTACTTCAGAATCACAAGTAAAAATCCCAAACAGGTACAATTCAGCATATTTTACACTGCCCTAACTAAGTAATTTTTTCTTTTGAATGTTTCCTCATTTGCATTGCAAGCTGCTTTGGATTAATGCATTTGTTAAATGAATAAATGCATGCAGCATTTTTTCAGTCCACTCATGATCAACAAATCTATCACAACTCGTATTTCACCATTAAGCGACTCTTCATGTTCTCTGTTACTACTCTACAGGGTGAAGTCGAGAGTTTAGGTAAAAAGACTGGGTACTCAGAGAGACAGATCCACAGATGGTTCCGGCGACGAAGGAATCAAGAGAGACCCAACCAGATGAAGAAGTTCAAAGAGGCCAGGTACAGAGTGATACGTACATACTGATACCATACTTTCAGAAATGGTCATAAATTGCATCATGCTGCATATTTGATAAGCTTTACAAAAAGCAATTGACCGCCTAATGTCATAAACATCATAAAATGAATGAGGAACATGATTGAGCAATGAATGGTACGATGTTCAGTTATTCTACAGAATACACAATTTTCACTGTACAACAGAGAACAAAAACATACATTTTCCATTAGGTGGTAGGAAGTCTATTGCACACAGGAAAAACGGTATGTGGTCTCAATAAACGGAGTAAAATTTGGCTAATGTACCCATGTATAAAATAAATTCACTGTGTTTTACTAACTGTGGGTTGGTCCTTTATCTCGCCCTTGACATTTCAACATCTATTTGTTTTGTGCTTCAGGAACACATCCAAAACGTGTGATTAAAGGAATGTGCAAGGTTCAATACAAGATTTATCCAAAGCATTTGGGATAATGTTGATTACCTTTTCAAATATTTTTTTATACCGTCCTTCAAAATTTATACATTTGATTTTCAAAAACTGCAGATAAAATAACCAGGCTGAGCAGCAAACATCACAATCCACACGGTTTTGAGGGTACAGTTTTCAATATTATACGTGTCAACATAAGACTAGTGTGATATTGTTTACTAACATGTCTGTGCAAAGTTTTACCGACTCATCATGACCATGTAAAGCTTATTTCACTTGCACTGAAGTTCATCCACTTTTTTTTTTTACAGTTTAGACAACCTTACAGTTTAAATATAATTCATATAGGTGATTTAACATGCTTCATATTTCAAAAGTGCATGACCCAGTTTATTTGTATGTGCCCTACTGTAATTGCATCTTTTATTTTCTGTGGTAATGTACATTATGCCACTAAGACTTGTCGATAGCTTTTAACTTGTATTGAGCCTGGAACATCCTTTAAATTAGCTTGTTAACATGCCATCTAGAGCTATCAGTCACAACAGTAGGTCATAGATGCTTTAAATACAGGCATAGGGGCTGTTGTTTGTGATGTGGGCTTGTAATAGTAGAGTTTGTATTGTGAGTGGACTGTATCAGTGTTGTTTTGACTTGTTTTTGTACATTTTGTCACTGTGTGTAGTAGGGATGCTCCAATCAATCTGCCACAGTTTGGTATCAGCCAAAACGATCCCCAAAAACAATCCGTGAAAATGCTGTATTCTGCTGGCAGGCCATTAAATGGCGATTAAACACTATAGACTGAATGTGTAATGCGCATGTGCATGACATCATCGTTATCACAGATTCGCGTTTTTGTTGTTTACACAGAGACCATTTTCAAAAACGTGCACTTTGAAACTCGTTTTCAAAAGTTTGCGTTTTCCTACCACCAAAACGCCGTTGTCATGTAAATGAACGGCCAAAACGCATAAGGTTTTCCGTTTTTAGTTGAAAACGGTGTCGTGTAAATGGACCCTAAATTTGAGGTCTCCATCTCCTGGTGTCACTTCAGCTGCCGTTAGAAGCTCCGGTTCTCATAGAAACCTAAGACTCGAGCTTAGGACTGCACATGCGCATTGGCTTGTCTAGCCTGAAAAATAAGCTTTTTTTTAAAACGCTATTTGAGCATAATAAACAACATTTATGGAACCGTTCATGTCAGATTTTGTTGCTGATTTGAAATGTTATTTAATTGTGAGTTCACCAAGCAGTTTTTGAGATTTCAAATAGACAGGACTTGGTCTTGGATGCCCAGAGGCATTTCAAATATGGCCACCGAGTGAACAGACTTTCCTTGAAAGCTTAAAAAGGGACTTTGTTATGATGCAGTGTTAGGGTTAGGGTTAGGGTCATTTAAACGTCATTTAAAAAAGTTTATCTAATGGAATCTGGATCTCGGGTATTGTGGGTAGGGATGATGTGTAGAGACCAATCGGACACTGTTTTACAGCTGGAGCATGCTTGGATTGGATCGGTCAATCAGATTGACAGGTCTTGATTTTTCCATGCGTCATAAAATAGGAGCGCACAGCTGAAAAAGTGCTGGAAAAACATCAACCAGAATCAAATTACTTGTTACTTATTCTATGCATTTATAAATATTTTTGTGCTTTGTGGCTTTTGCACATTTTAAATAGTTCTTATGTTTGGTATAAAACTCAGATCACTTGTTTGGAGAGGCTTTTGTACTTTTGATAAAAAGGCTACCATGGTTTCAAATGCCATAACTTTTGATTGCTTTGAGATACAAAATTTGTCCCAGATGCAGTTTACATGATTGTGAACAAGCCCAACCTTGATTTTATGACATAAGAACATAAGAACCTTCTAACATGATCAAAAACTATTTTCTTCAAAATGTGAAAGGTTTTCTATCACATGAGACCATTGATGATACCTTGTTTTTTCATTATTTTTAAGTATGCCACTTGAAATCACGTGAAATCATTAAAAATGCCTTCAGGGTGTAAGGATTAACAGTGACAGTCAACAGAGAGCTTATATATCACTTATATAAAGCTTGAATGATCGGTATCGGTATCAATATCGATTGTTCATGATGACAAGAAATCGGTAGTCGTATCGGCTGCAAAAATCCTGAACGGAGCATCCCTAGTGTGTAGTAACTTCATAATGCAAAAATAAGTGTAGACCCTTAAATTGAATGTCTGGTGATCAAATAATGTTTTGGAACCAATAATCCAAATTTATTGATATGATGCATTGATTTGTATATTATGTTGCTGATAATGTGTTTGCTTTTGGATGTTATTATCTAAAATGGATATACATTTTCTTACAGTTGGAGATTTACCTTTTACCTTCTTGCTTTCATTGCTGGCCTTGCTGCGCTTATTGATGTAAGTTTTTCAAACGTTTCACTTTTCCTCTTTGTGGCATATCATATCGACCAATGTTTGGTCATTTTGTGTTTTTCGGCAAAACCTACTTTGGCCTATATTTATTTCCTATAATATGGCTGTGGTCATTATTAATCTGGGGTGGTTGGCACTAGTTTTGTCTAGGGATAATAAACATTTTTTGGTTTCAACTTGTTACTTGAAGTTGGCATGCCGCTAAAAAAAAAAACAACCAACCAAATGTTTGACTGGTGGTTTATATCTACCATCATATCAGCTATAGGTCAACCTCTAGATTTTGGCACTGGCTATTAAAATACACATACTAGTGGACCATTACTCTTCCGTCTTGTTTTTAACTCGTGTAATCTCATACTTGTGACCTGCATTGCTTTTGTTGAGATGAAATGTGAGCGCTCCTTTGTCTTGGCTTATATTTTCTTCATATTGTTTTGTTCTGCAGAAACCTTGGTTCTACACAATGGAGGAGATGTGGGCGGGGTTTCCAATGCTAGTATGTTCACTTCTTTCATTCTTCTTCCATTGACTGTAGGTTTGAATAGTGTCTTCACAACCTTGTCCTAATCTAAAACAAACTTTCAGTGAACGTTCATGTTCATAAGCTTACAGTATGTAAATAAGAGCAAGTATTTAAAGAGGGGTTCACAGAAATTTGAATTTGCCAAGGGAAATATGCAAACTGATGCCAGATTACCCTACGGCTTCAGGTCATGACATCTGTTCTATTAATTGTGACACTGAGACGTCATCTTTCAAACATATTTGATTCATTTCTTTGTTTTCTTTTTCTCTCCAGCCGCTGCTGCCTTCTCAGTACTGGTACTACATGATCGAACTAGGGTTTTACATGTCACTCCTCTTCAGTGTTGCTTCAGACGTCAAGCGGAAAGTGAGTATGCCGAGCATATGAAAGCCCTACATTAAAAAAAAAAAAATCTGATAGAATATAAAAATATTTGATAGAAATATCTACTATTTATGGAAGCTTGTATCCACTACAGAATAAAAATAACAATGGTAATTGCGACTTTTTATCTTACAGTTCTGACTTTTTTTCTCAGATTGTGAGATCTAAACTTGCAATTGTGAGTTATATAGTACGAACTGCAAAATATAAACTTGCAATTGTGAGAAAGTCAGCTCACAGTTCTTTATCTTGCGATTATGTGTCACTGATGCGTACAAGTATTTCCACAAGATGTCCTGTCCGGTAGGTGTGTTGTTACGTGTGCGTGTGCATGCGAGGATAGTTAATATTTTACTTGTGCATCTGTGGAAAATTTCTTATCTCACAGAGCTTAATAACATAAATTTGGATTTTTGTGTAGTCTGTTTCCTGCACAAAGAATGCTAGCCAAGTCACAACAGGAATTTTTTTTTTTGCAGGATTAAGTTTCTCAGCAGTTTTACATCACTCGCCCAATGTTTTAGTATAACCCCTCTTTAAAAAATCATACCTAAGCTGGTTTGGCTATTCTGTTGACTAGTTTTAGAGGGGGGTTTGGGCACTTTTCAACTGGCCAAAGACAAGCTTGGCAAAGTATGAGAACATCTTAAACCAGCTAAGATCAGCAAACCAACTTGGGCTACTTTAAAAGCAGTGAAATTGGAGTCTCAGAATGATAAGATCACACATCAGGTTATATTTCAAAGCAGTTCATGAAGTACGTCTCATGTTTGGTGCTATCCATTAAACTTCTAGCTGGGTGAATAAAGCTTTATAACTGAGCTGAATGAAAATGATGCATCAATGTACATTTCTAAAGTTTGAAGGAACATTTGAGAGTCTAATAAGATCATACATCCACACAAAACATTAAATCAAGCTTCATCCAACATCTAAAAAAAAAAAAAAAATCACCTGCCTAAAATGAAATGCAACAGATCGAATGTCACCTGGTGATATTTTCACGAACTGAATTTTAATAGGTCATCTATTTGATGTGATTGTTCGATTTAATCAGTCACCTAGTCTATGGTGCTCTTCCTGAACTTTGACTCTAAAGCTGCAGCAATATCATAAAATATCACTCAACAGAGTATGTGAAATCTAGTGCCTTAAATTCATAAGGAAAAGAGAAGGAATATGCAAAAGCTATAATTACAGATGCAGTTTAGCAAAAAATAAACAATAAACAAAAGCATTATCTAACGATGCTGCACTATGTACAAGGTTGTATGTGTTTTTTTTGTTTGTGAAGAAATGCAATGATTTGGTAAGTGTATTATAATACCACGATATTTTGTAATATGCAATACCATTCAAAAGTTTTGTGTCAGTCAGTTACATTTTCTAATTAATACTTTTGTTCAGAAGAGACAAATTAAATTGATAAAACTGGAAATCCTGGAAAAGATTAGTTCCCCCCCAAACAGATTAAGCAGCACAGCTAGTTCCAGCATTGATGATAAGAAATGTTTCTTGAACACCAAATCAGCATATTAGAATGATTTCTGAAGGATCATGTGACACTGAAGACTAAAGACTAAAGACTAAAATTCAGCTTTGCAAATACAGTCCTGGTCAGAATTATTGGCAACCTTGGTAAATATGAACAAAGCAGCCTGTGAAAATAAAGCTGCATTGTTAATCCTATTCAAGAAAATTCACAAATACTTAACCTTTTATTGAAGTAAAACAATTGAAAATGGGGGAAAAATCTCATTATGAAATAAATGTTTTTCTCTAATACACATTGCTCACAATTAATCATACCCTTTTATTCAATACTTTTTGCAACCTCCTTTTGCCAAGATAACAGCTCTGAGTCTTCTTCTATAATGCCTGATGAGTTGGGGGAACACTTGAACACAAGAGATCAGAGACCATTCCTTCATACAGAATCCTTCAGATTCCCAGCTCCATGTTGATACACTCTCCTCTTCAGTTTTCTGTAGGGTTCAGGTCAGGGGACAGGGATGGTAGAACCTTAATTTTGTGGTCAGTGACCCATTTTTGTGTGGATTTTGATGTTTGTTTCAAGTCATTGTCCTGATGGATGATCCAACCACGGCCCATTATAAGACTATAGCAGAGGCTGTCAAGTTTTGATTTTTTTTGGCATTTGATAGAATCCATGATGCCATTTATCTGAATAACATGTCCAGGACCTCCTGCAGAAGAATAGGCCCACAATTTCAAAGATCCAGCAGTATATTTAATCATACACATGGGTCACTTTTTTTATCCCTGTGTGCACCAAACCCATCTTGTGGGTTTGCTGCCAAAAAGCTCTTTATTTAGTTTCATCTGACCACAGAACCAAGTCCCGTTTGAAGTTCCAGTCATGTTTGACAACTGAATATGCTGGAGTTTGTTTTTGGAAGAGAGCCGAGGATTTTTCTTGAAACCCTCCCGAACAACCTGTGCTGAAACAGCACGTTTGATTAATATATATATATAATTTTTTTTTTTAGGAATGAATGAATGAAAGATCAAATGGATAATTTATTTTCACAGCCTTCTTTGATCATATTCACCAAGGGTGCCAATAATTCTGACCATGACTAAAAATTAAAATAGAAAACATTTTTATATTAAATTGTAATATTTTTTTGCAACGTTACCGTTTTATTGTATGTTTGATCATAAATGAGGCCTTAAGAGACTTCTTTCAAAAAAATCTTACTGACCACAGTTTAGTGATCAGTAGTATTCCATATGACTGATTACCATCTTTATAATACAGTAGTCAACATATGAAGTGGATCAAAACCTTTCATCAAAGTTGTCCTAAAACCAACTTTTTTGACTACTATATGTACCTCGTACTCCAAAGAATACTATGATGACGTATGTCCAAAGCCGTTGTTTTATTTTGTTTGTAAGATAATATTGCCTCTTCTCTCTTCCTTAGGACTTTAAAGAACAAATAGTGCACCATGTTGCCACCATCCTGCTGATTAGTTTCTCCTGGTGTGTGAACTACATCAGGGCAGGAACCCTCATTATGCTGGTGCACGACGCCTCTGACTATCTGCTGGAGGTAATGAAACATCTGAAGAACATTAGCACTGAGACTGTATCTCTGGAACTTTGACTTTGTTACTTTACTTAACAACGGCCCTTAGCTGTTATAAATCCACGGCACCTTGGCGCTTATTGATTTATTATATTTATGTATTCTGTGTGTGTGTGTGTGTGTGTGTGTGTGTGTGTGTGTGTGTGTTTGTTTATAAACATACACAAACATGTATAAATATAGTTGTGTGTATACACACAGACAGCCATATATAATATGTATAAATAATATACACACACACACACACATATATGTATATTATGTGTAAACAAACTTTTATGTTGGATGCGATTTATCGTGATCAATCAATTTGATAGCACTAATTTGAAGTAAAAGCAGTATGTCAGAATGCTTGAATTGTGGTGAGCTGATTTGTTCTGTTTGGATGGGACTAGTTGTCTCTGAAGAGGTTTGGTAAATTAGGCAGACATACTTTAATTTTTAATATCTGTTTTTCCTCCCAAATTCAGTGAACATCATGGAGCAAATTACGTACGTTTTTTTTCTGCTAACTTCCTCTGAGAAGTCTAATCCCATCCAGATTCCAGATAGAAATGTCTATAATTGTGGCTTCTCCTTGTTCATTTTGATCTTTGCTGAATACCTTAACTAAAACTGCCTGGTACACCTTTATTATGAATTAGGACCTTTTATTTTAAAGCCTAGGTTCAGGTACTGCTGCCATCCCATCTGATGTAAAAAATAAAATCAGTAAGGAGAGTCTGATCATGGGCTGCTCAAAATTGATAATAAAATAATGTTAGTCACCATTAAAATAATTTTATCACATACATAGGTCTTGTCTACTTAAATGAGTTTCATCCACATCCAGATGATATACACTCCCAGTCCTGTCCAGTGCATGAGTTCACAGGTATCCTATATTGATAGTTGTAAGCTAAAGTTTTATATAAACCCCAAAACCCCCCAAAAATCTTGTCCAGTGCTGTCACTGAGCTTCATATGCTTTTAAAGTCATGTAGATCCTGTAAAAGCCAGGAGTGATTTAGTAAATCTACTTCAGTCTGTCATCATGGTTGTTAATGCAGGCATGTAACACTGCCTCCTAGTGGTGCTTTTGTGCAAGAGTCAAAGACTTGTGTTCCATCTCTGTCTGTCCTATAACAGTCTGCCAAGATGTTTAACTACGCCGGCTGGAGAAAAGCGTGCAACTATATATTCATCGTATTTGCTGTTGTCTTCATGATCACCAGACTCTACATCTTACCATTTTGGTGAGTTAAATAATTTTCTATTTTGATCCCAAGGTTTATTATTAAATGATAAATCATTCATTTCTATGACCCACTTTCTGTATTTTTCAAGAGTTATCAAATGTTTATCAAATGAAATATCAAATGAAAGCTCTATAAACAGTAATTCGTACTTGTCTCAAAGTTTAGTTGAAATGCCACTCTTTAATTATGCTATAAACCTTTGTGAAAATCAACTCCATGTGCCTTTTTCTCTTCACTACAAAGTAAATGTCAGATGTAAAACTCTCACTTTCTCTCTCTCTTTTTTTTTTTTTTTTTATGTCTCTTAGGATCATACGTTGTACCTGGGTGTATCCGTTGACCATTTATCCTCCATTCTTTGGGTTTTACTTCTTTAACGGGCTGCTGTTTGTGCTGCAGTGTCTGCATATCTTCTGGGCCATACTCATCTTGCGTATGGCTATCAAATTCTTGCCAGGCAATGTAAGTTAACCAATACAGACTGCATCATTTTGGCATTTAATGCACTATAGTTCTGTAACAGTGACAGTGACAAAAACCCAGAAAATGTAAATAGTAAATATTAATAATATTTCACAATATTCCTGTTTTTACTATTTTTTTCTATCAAATAAATGCAGCCTTCTTGAGCATAAAATTTAAAAAACATAAAATACTACTGACCCCAAACAGTAACATCTTACAAAAAACGTGTTAGTGTTTCATGGCCCTTTAAAGGTACACTAGCCTAGTTGCCACCAAAATTACCCGGAACAATTTATCCCAGGAACTTTTTTTTTCTCCCAGACCTGTTGCTGTCTGCGTTTCCATCGCAGTCTAAAGTACCGTGAAGATATGTCCGCTGGCTTAGGACTGCGCGTGACATTCCAGTTCCCATTGGATTTCGTCCTCCACATATAAACTTAAAGGATTAGTCCACTTTCAAATTAAAATTTCCTGATAATTTACTTCTTCTAGTCTCCGCAGGTCAAAGTTTGAACTAATTGTTATATACTTGCACTAGCATATTGTATATGACAATTTAGTTCAAACTTTGACCTGTGGAGGGCAGTAATACACTTAGCAGCATCTACACTGCCAAACGTATATAATTTTTAAAAAAATTTTAGAAAATGACTGCTCGTTTCGCTAGACAAGACCCTTATTCCTCGTCTGGTA
Organism: Elopichthys bambusa; assembly: GCA_037101425.1. Classification (NCBI taxonomy): domain Eukaryota; kingdom Metazoa; phylum Chordata; class Actinopteri; order Cypriniformes; family Xenocyprididae; genus Elopichthys; species Elopichthys bambusa. The sequence continues at coordinate 24,002,257 of CM074448.1, forward strand.
TCGTTTAAAACCCTTTGAAGCTGCACTGAAACTGTAATTTTGACCTTCAACTGTTTGGGGTGAATTGAATTCCACTATAAGGAGAATAATCCTGGAATGTTTTCATCAAAAACTTTCATTTCTTTTTGACTGAAAAAAAAAAAAAAAAAAAAAAAAAAAAAAAAGGACATGGATGATATGGTAAATTATCAGGAAATTATTTGAAAGTGGACTAATCCTTTAAACTTTAAACTTTGAACCTGAACTTTGTCATCCATCCATTGGCCGTATTTTTAAACTCTTATTGATTCGGATAGCAAACAACTCTTACCGCACACACCGCAACAGATTTTAAAAATGGTGGTTGAAATAAAATGCTGCGTGGAGAAAACCAATTGAAATCATCAATCCTTCTAAAACATGCTTTTGTCTTACCCTGATTCACTATGGTAAGCCTATTACAAGTGTTTCTATTTTAGACTGGATGGGTTTTCGCCGGAAATTTCTCTGTAAACAGAGGAAAGTTGCTCCGGGTACTTTGACGTGTATGTGGTGTGGGAGTGGCATAGGTTAGTTGTCACAACGAGTGAGAAAGGTTGACGTGGAGCAGCTAAACCTCGAACAGAGGAGAGTCTGCTGACAGCTGAGATTTTTTTTTATCATATCTCTTAAGCCTAGTAGTAAATGTTTTATGAGCAGTGGGATAACCATATTCATCTGCACAATCACGCAGAGCCGAAGCACAACCAAAATGATGTTCTTCTGCAAAATGCATGCAGTTTTGTTTTTTAACTTCTAGAGGGCCAAAAGTTACGTAGTTTACCATGAAAATTTAAATGGTTGAAAATAAATCATCACCATTCCTTGGTCCTATCCAATTAATTCTGCAAAAAAGAGCAGCGCGAATAATATCTCCTTTTGTGTTCCACATGAGAAAAATCATTTGAAATTACATGAGGGTGAGAAAATGACAGAACCTTAATTTTTGGCTGAACTATCCCTTTAAGTGGTTTGAGCTGAAATAATTACATAAAATTTTAATTTTAAGGATTTTAAAGCTTCATTAAAGTTAATTTGTCTTGCTGCAGAATATTGTGGAGGACGAGAGGAGTGACAGAGAAGAAACAGAGTCTGAGGATGACGAGACACCAATGAAAAATGGACCAGTCCAGAATGGCCACTCTCCCCTAAACAACAACCATCACCGCAAGAATGAGTGATGCTAGCAGAGACGAGAGAGGAGGTACAACACTCCGCTTTATGTTCACATGGACGAGACCAACAAACTAATGTCAGTGGTGTTTGAGAGATTGAAAAGGCCCAGAGCAAACACACACACACACACACACACACACACACACACACACACACACACACACACATTACATGTACATGTATGCAATACTCATTTTTGGAAACCGACAAACTTTAAAAAAGAGGAACAAAATAACCTCGTACCCCTATTTAAAACACTATTAATAGGCACTGTATCATTAAATAACCTTTTTTTTTTTTTTTTTTTTTTTCATTCAGGGTCTGTTAAAGATTGTTAGTGAGTCCAACATTCACTTGTTCAACTGGAAATATTCCCTCCAGTTTAGTACGTGTTTAGTACCTTTATTAGGACAAAGTTGTGCTTCTGTTCACTGCTGTTCATATGTTTCATTTCCTTTTTGTGTTTTTGGGCATCACTCACACTATTACCCTCACTTTAATTGTCAGTACATTTTTGCATGTTTTTTTCTGGTCAACTGTCAGATTTCCCAGTATTTGTGTTCTGAAGTTGCCAGAAACTGACTGGAATTATTTTTATTTTTTCTTGTCCCATTTGTTCACTTGACAATAACGGTCTCACCAAGTGACCTTCACACGCCTGCTTTCCTTATTAAACAAACGTGACCTTAATCGCAGGTGTGTGTATACCAAGGGTCTTCCTCACTGATCTTTTTCCAGTTGCACTAATAAACATTATTGTCCCAATCACCTTATAGAAACACACAAACTCATGATTTGTATTGCCATGATAAACCGTCCCAAAGTCGCTAAATCAGTATGCTGCTTTTTTTTTGCGTTTAACATTTGTCTAGTAATTTTTGTGTTTGTAATGAAGCAACAAATGTGTGTCTCATATCTAATATTTGTGTTTTGGTCAGTTTGTGTCCTGCAACACATTTCTGTTAAAGACTCATTCTTAGTTATATCAGTTATACATAAAAGTTATTTTAAAGATTTTTTTTTTGGTTGGGTTTTTTTATTTAAGATTTTTTTTAATTTAAGGTCCAGATTTTTTTAGCAAGCCTAAAAAGCTGATAATTTATGCAGTTGATGGAAAATTGCTTTGTAAAAAAAACAAACAAAACAAAGTACTTGGCAGCAAAACCTGTAAATGATGTTTTTGTTTCTTCCATTAATATGATAAATAATTTCGATAATGATCAGTATTGACTGTTGGATGCACTTTGTAACTCTCCATCTAATGTAAAATGCATTATGATTGTGTTGTCAGCAAACTTTTTGACATAATTGAACCTCTGGCTTGCATTTGTGGTATTAATGGAAAATTAATTCCATAATTTTCAAAAAAGAAAAAAGAATTTCAGTTATGGAATTAACCTCATATGTCCACCAGTATGTACTGTTTCTGCTGCTTTACATGAGGTCATGTGAAAATGTAAAGGTATAAATAGTATACCCCAAAATTTTAATTCATCCTCATGTCATTCCAAATCTGTATGACTTTCTGTCTTCTGCGTCACACAAAAGATATTTTGAAGAACTTCAGGAAAAATTTGGACACCATTGATTTGAACTGTATGGACAAAAACAATATCTTCTTTTGTGTTCCACAGAAGAAAAAGAAAGTCTTACATGTTTGGACCGACATGAGGGTGAATAAATGATGACAGAATGTGTATTTTTAGGTGAACTGTCCCTTTAAGTGTCATAGTCAACATCATCTTTCCACATAATCTCTTACTGTTATAATTTAAGCAACAGTTTTACAAATTGTGGTCCAGTATTTTTTTTTTATTTTATAAATGAATATATGAAAGTCAGTGTCAATACAGGTGCACTTTTGCAAGTGGAGCGGAACATCTGTATAGGCTTTAAAAAGTTATTTTAAGTTTCCAAATGTTTTCACAAGTGCCTTATTTGCAAATGTATATTTGTTTCCACTTGTGCTTGTTGTCCTTGTGTTCCTCACCTCATCATCTTTAGATTTTAAGCTTGACCATCCTCTTCTCTCTCACTCCTCCTCTGTTTACATCCATTCAAATTCATCTCTCCTTGCGGCCCAGTGCCAAGACCAATCCCCCCACCATGTCCTGTCAACTGTTGGTCTGCCGCACAAACTATTTGATCAGTGTCCCAACTGCCTTTGTTTTATGTTGTATTTTGTATCGTCACTATTCATTGATGAAAGATAAAGAAGATTGTGGATGACGGTTTTCTTTTGTCTGCTTGTTTTTTGTTTTATATTCCAAAATTTATGTGTGTGTGCTGCTTGAAAGTTTGCAAACCCCTTGCAGAATCTGCAAAATGTTAATTATTTTAACAAAATAAGAGGAATCATACAAAATGCATGTTATTTTTGAATAAGATATTTTACATAAAAGATGTTTACACATAGTTCACAAGATAAAATAGCTGAATTTATAAAAATGATCCGGTTCAAAAAGTTTACATACCCTTGATTCTTAATACTGTGTCGTTACCTGGATGATCCACGACTGTTTGTCAAGCCATCCTAGGTGTATATGACTTTCTTCGTTCAGACGAATACAATCAGAGTTATATTAATAAACACCCTGACGCTTCCAGGCTTTATAATGGCAGTGAATGGGGGTCATGAGTTTGGAAGCTTGGAAGCTTCAGGGTGTTTATTAATATGACTCCGGTTGTGTTAGTCTGAAAGAAGAAAGTCATATACACATTGGATGGCTTGAGGGTGAGTAAATCATGGGGTAATTTTCATTTTTAAAGTGAACTAATCCTTTAAACTGCCCAATGTTCTTCAGAGAAATCCTCCAGGTCCTGCAAATTCTTTTGATTTTCCAGTATCTTCTCCATATTTGAACCATTTACAGCAGTAACTATGATTTTGAGATCCATCTCTTCACACTGAGGGACTCATATGCAGCTATTACAAAAGGTTCAAACATTCACTGATGCTGCAGTAGGAAACACAATGCATTAAGAGCCGCGGGGATTGAAAACTTTAACAGGATGATGTCCAAATTTTTCTTATTTTTGTTTAAATATCATATTTTTTTTAATTTAGTACTGCCCTTCGGAAGTAACAGAAGATACTTGCATGTTTCCCGGAAGACAAATGAAGTACAATTTACCTTGATCGTCCAATTCAAAAAGATTACACCCCCTGGTTCTTAATGCATCGTGTTTCCTTCTGGAGCATCAGTGAATGTTTGAACCTTTTTTTAATATATATATATATATATATTTTTTTATAGTTGTGTTCGAATCCTTAAGTTGACCATATGCACGGAGCGTTCTTTACAACTTCCGCAATAATATAAGCCAGCTGGAAAACTTCCGGTGAGATGTCACTTGCTGGTGTGTTGAGCATCAATAGTGTAATATTTAGTTTATAATCAAAATATAGTCACTTAAATAGTCAGGCATAGTATTAATTTGGTTATTCAAACGTAAGACGACATAAAACTAAATAAATAAAGACGTACCTCAGTGTTCCTCCTCGCTAAGAGAAAAAAACCAGTCTCAAATTAAATATTTATTGTGCACTTTAGTTAATAATATGGGAGTTTTCACAAGTGTGCCAAAATCATTGAGCTTGCGCTGCACTGACTGACCGCTTCTGTGATTACAAAGGGAGTGCGTGCTGCTGCCTTTCTCTGCAATTCATTCACAAGAAATGTTATTGTTTTTCATGAGATTTTGAGTACTTCATACTTAACATTGACAAAATGTATTTTTAAACCTAGTTATTTTATAATGTTAGTGAAAATAAAGTGGAAAACTATTACAGGAAATGGCTAATATGCGCAAATAAATGCTACTCTGCCGCCACCTGCTGGTTATAGTGGTAGTTGATGTCTTTTTTTAATTTTTAAATGAGCGTTTTCTATCAAATGTTGAATTTCCTACATTTTGAATCGTTCGGTTTTGCAAATGGGGACAATCTCAGAAGGATGAACAAATAATGTTTGCGGTTATCACATTAAAAATAACATTTGAATGTTGGAAAAAAATGTGTGTGGGTGTCTTAATTACAGACACGGCATTTCTTAAACGGTCCCAATAGCTTCGTCTTTATCGCAATCAATAAAACTTGGTTTATTGGCAAATGTGATAACTGCATTAAAATATGAATACAACATTAAAAAGTCAACCACTGATGGTTTTCTGTCGATGTACAGCGAGTATCAGCTAACAGTTCACCAGAAATGCCCAAACTGGCTTAACGACAACCAGGAAATAGCCGTGCATATAGTCAGTTGTCCTCAGGTATGAAAAGATGGATCTCAAAATCACAGTTCCTGCTGTAAAGATTGTGCAAAAAATTCAAAAGATGCTGGAAAACTGAAGAATCATCATTCTTCAGGTTCAAACTTTCACTGATGCTCCAGAAGGAAACACGATGCATTAAGAACCAGGGGGTGTAATCTTTTTTAATTGGACGATCAAGGCAAATTGTACTTCATTTGTCTTCCGGGAAACATGTAAGAATCTTCTGTTTCTACCGAAGGGCAGTACTAAATGAAAAAATATGATATTTAAACAAAAATAAGAAAAATTTGGACATCATCCTGGTAAAAAGTTTTCAATCCCCGCAGCTCTTAATGCATTGTGTTTCCTACTGCAGCATCAGTGAATGTTTGAACCTTTTGTAATAGCTGCATATGAGTCCCTCAGTGTGAAGAGATGGATCTCAAAATCATAGTTACTGCTGTAAATGGTTCAAATATGCAGAAGATACTGGAAAATCAAAGAATTTGCAGGACCTGGAAGATTTTTCTGAAGAACACTGGGCAGTTTAACTGCTCGGGATAAACAAGGGACTCATGACCCATCACAAAACAAAAAACAGTCATGGATCATCCAGGTAACGACACACATTATTAAGAATCAAGGGTACGTAAACTTCAACGGGATCATTTTTATAAATTGAGCTTTTTTTTTGTCTTGTAGACTATATGTAAACATCTTTTATGTGAAATATCTTATTCAGGACAGTACTAAAAGAAAAATAACATGCATTTTGTATGATCCCTCTTATTTTGTTAAAATAATAAACATTTTGCAGATACTACAAGGAGGTCACAAACTTTCAAGCAGCACTGTATAACGATGAGCCAAAACATCCTGACTGTCTGCCTAATATGCTGTTGGTCTGCGCCGACCCTCCAAGGCATGGACTCTACAAAACCCCTGAAGGTGTCCTGTGGTATCTGCCACCAAGACATTAGCAGCAGATCCTTCAAGTCCTGTAAGTTGTAAGTTGGAGCCATCATGGATCAAACTTGTTTGTTTAGCACATCCCACAGATGCTTAATTGGACTGAGATCTGGGGAATTTGGAGATTAAAGCAACACCTCAAACTCTTCATCATGTTCCTCAAACTATCCCTGATCAATGTGTGGCAGGGTGTAACATTCAGGCCACTTACACCATTGTCATGAAGGTGACACCTGGTCTTCAACGATGTTTAAATAGGTGGCATGTTTCAAATTTACGTCCAAATGAATTGCCGAATTGAATTGTCGTCGTCCCAGTGCATGGTGCCATCACTTTCCCAGGTAAACGGCGCACACGTACACAGCTCTCCATGTGATGTAAAAGAAAATGGGAATCATCAGACCAAGGGACCTTCTTCCACTGCTCCAAGGTCCAGGTCCGTTGACGTTTGTAGATTTCGACAGTGGACAGGGGTGACTTGTTCCACAATAGACCTTCTTTTGGCTCAGACCAGACAGTCTTCGTTGCCCTCATGAATCAATGAGCCTTGGGCGCCCAACACCCTGTCGCCGTTTTGTTCCGCCTCTGGCTACTGTTGGTAAATTCTCACCACTGCTGACTGGAAGCAACCCACAAGCCTTGCTGTTTCAGAGATCCTCTGACCCAATCGCCTTGCCATAACAATTTGGCCCTGGTCAAAGTCGCTCCTTTTTAGGCCTTTTTAGGAGATGATCAGTGATATTTGTTTTGGCTCATCAGTTTAAAAGTTTGGGGTTGGTAAGATTTTGTTTAAATATTTTTGAAAGAAATCTCATGCCCACCAGGGCTATTTGAGGAGGAGTAGTAGCTGTAACCCCCCCCTCTTTTTTTTAAAGAAAAAATATGCCAAATAAATTTAAGATGTGTAATGTGTTTTAGTAGTTTTACACAATTTACTTAACTCAAGGGAACAAATTAGTAAAACATGCTGATGTATTAGTAAGTCGTGGGAACAAATTGTTCATTTGTGGTCACGATATACATATTTTTTCCCCTGCATGTCATGTTCGGGGGTCCATTCTAAATATTTGGCCCACACATTTTTGATACCACCGCTGTAACTCTCCACTGTTGTGGCTACCCGACTCTCCCCTGTGTAATGAACCTTGGACCACATTACGGTTAACTGCCACTTTAATATCTCAGATCAGTTACCGACCACGCTATGACTCTTAGCCTTAATGCAGGGTTATGGGCTGAAACCTGATCTCAGATCAGCAATTAGCGTGATCACACACTGACTGTAATTGGTCCTCTATGGTAATGTGGCCGTGTCACTTTTCTACCTCCACACATAAAGGTCACAGCGACTGCACGTTTGGAGTTCAGTTCTCCATGTCTTTCAGCAGTGATCCAGCTCTGTCCATCCATATCTCTGTGATACTCTGGCCTACAAGTCATTTTAATCATGTGCTAAATGTGTAATCTATCTAAATAAGGTGTGTACAGCTCTGAGGAGAATGGGATGAGACATGTAAAGCAGGTGAGTGCATGATGCCAAATTAATTCAAAACGGATATAATGTTGTCTAACATGCCTAATTTTTGCACTAAAGTCTCCATGCAAGTGACACACGACAGAATTATTTTCTGATATACATACTTAATATAATTATATTTTGTTTTTACTTCATTGCAAAAATAAGGCATGCTTATATAAACTACCAGTCAAATTTTTGGAATAATTTAAAATGTTTTTTTTAATTTATTTTTTTTAAAGTCTCTTATTCTCACCAAGGCTGCATTTATTTGATTAAAAATACAGTAAAATACAGTAATATTGTGAAATATTATTACAATTTAAAGTAACTGTTTTGTATTTGAATATATTTTAAAATGTAATTTATTCCTTTGATGGCAAAGCTGAATTTTCAGCATTACTTCAGTCTTCAGTATCACATGATCCTTCAGAAATCATTCTAATATGCTGATTTGCTGCTTAATATCATTGTGGAATATATATATATATATATATATATATATATATCATTATCAGTAATATTTTATTTTTATTAATAACTGAGTAAACAAATTCAGAGAAGATTTTCTACATTTTCTAAGATATTATAAGTGTATAATTTATTATAAATTACAAATTTCCATTTCTGTTTTATGATTAAAAACCTCCTGGTTTCTTGTTAGTGTATATATATATACATACATATCTATGCAGCAAAAATCTCTCAATTTCGCTATTAAAAAGTTCTATGTTTAGGGTGATAAATATTTCTTAATATTTAAAATTGAAGCAGTGTAATATGAAGAAATATATATATATATATATATATTTTTTTTTTTTTCTTCAAGTCATATTATCAGCAATTAATGTTAAATAATTAAATGTTTTAATATGTCACTTAATTTTAATATTTTATTCCTAAACAGCTGCGGTGTACCTATAGTACCTGAAATGAGATCTACCTCCATGGGGCACCAGAATAGTTGTGCGTTGACTAAGCTTTATTCAGTTACCCTAATGAAATCTCTTTGGGATTGTTCATTATTTATAAGGTTTTTGGAAAGTACCCCATCTTTAGTTTACTCAACAATATTTCTTCCTCTTTCCTTCTTTCTTCCTTCCTTTCCTCCTCATTCTCCTGAATGTGAGTGTAAAAACCATAGCTAACTGGAAAGGATATCTTTACTACATCACCTTACTCTTTCTTGCTCTATCCATTTTCTGGCTTGGCGGCCAATCAAATTAAAGCTATCACCTGCCTGCATTGACTCAATTTCCTCTCACGCTGCCCCTGGTGGCGAACTTAATTGCAGTCACACATTGTCTTTCTGTTCTCGAGCCTCTCCCCTGCGTCACGTTCTTCTTTGTCCTTCCTTTCTTTTGGTGTGATGTGTCATGAGTCCTTGCCTATTTGGTCTGAGGCCTGCTTGAGTTACGGACGCATTTGAACCAGGCGGGTGACTGGACCACAGCCTTCAGTAAAGGGCAGAGCCTGATCCACAGCCAGGCTGAACCCAATGTCATTCAACTCCTGTTAAACTATTCATAATGGCTTGGGTGCCAGGAGGAGGCCGCAAATATGCAAACACTCTGTTTGATGAAGGTCCACCAGGTGTATTTGAAGAACAGAGACGTTTGACTGAAAGATTGTCAGAGGGAGAGCAGAAAGGATAATCTAGTAATGTAGAAGTGTGTCATGTAGAGGTTAGCATGGGGAACAGAAGATGGCCAGAGATCTGAGGTCACATGTATCTTTTTGCAGAGAAGCCAGTCACACATTGAGTTCAGTGAAAGATTATTGTCTCCAATAAGTGAGAGAAATCAAAAATAAAGGTTCTTTTTTTGGCATATGGTTCCATAAAGAACCTTTAACATCCATGGAACTTTTCCACAGCACAAAAGGTTCTTTAAGGAAAGGAAAAGAGTTCTTTATACTAAGAGTTCTTCATACTAAGAAAAAAAGTGGTTCTTTTATTAATTGTTCCATGAAAGGTTCTTTGTGGAACCAAAAATGGTTCTTCTCTGGCATGAAGACCCTTTTGGAACCTTTATTTTTCAGAGTGTTAAAACAATTGTCAGTCTAATAAAAAGTGACTGTTTTAGCCACTTCATGCTTGCATATTGTTAGCTTAGCAACATGCTAAATTGCTACACATGTAGAGTTTTCCCAGTTTTGTCACTTTTGAAGTTCCATTTCAGTTTTTTTAACACCTTATTAAAGGGTTAGTTCACCCAAAAAATTCTGTCATTTATTACTCACCCTCATGTCGTTCCACATCCGTAAGACCTTCGTTCATCTTCAGAACACAAATTAAGATCTTTTTGATGAAGTCTGAGAGGTTTCTGTCTCTCCATAGAGATCCAATGCAACTACAACTCCGAGGGCCACAAAGGTAGAAAAAAGACATCATTAAAGTAGTCCATGTGACTTCAGTGGCTTAAACTCAATTTTATGAAGCGACATGAGTGCAAAAAAACATAACTTACCACATACAAAACATTACCACATTACAAAATAATATTATCTAAAGCGTGTTCACACAACAATGCCAGCTCTCGTGTGAACGCATGCATTGTGATGCTCTCGTGAACACTCGTGCATGTGGGTTGCTGACGCGCAAATCTGAACACAACACGCATGCATAGCGAAGCTCTCGTAAACACTTGCGCATGTGCGTTGAGTTGACACGTGAGTCTGAACACAATGCACAGACTTCGTCAAAAAGATCTTAATTTGTGTTCCAAAGATGAACGAAGGTCTTACGGATGTAGAACGACATGAGGGTGAGTAATTAATGACATTATTTTCATTTTTGGGTGAACTAACACTTTAACAGTGCGGTTAGTGAAATTTTCTGGGCAAAAAAATCTATTTTTTAGGGTCAGTAGTGTAGCGATATGAAGTATGTCACTTTCAAACCAAGCAGTTTGCTATTGGTCAGTGCAGCGAATCTGTGTGATCAGCTTGACCAACTTGCAAAATCTGCATGAGGAAATAATTTGCCCTCACACAAAATTCACAATTTCGCCCACTAAAAAATTGCAGAACAGCCAGTGTTGCCAGGGTCGCAGTTTTCCTGCACAATTGAGCTATTTTTAAAATTAAGTCGTGAGAAAAATCACAGAGCCATATATATATATATATATATATATATATATATATATATATATAATACTAGAGATGCACCAATATTAAATTTATCTGCCGATACTGACAGCCGATTATTCAGAATGATATTGGCCGATGCCGATACCGATAGTTTGGTTTTTCTTAAGGAAAAAAAAATCTCTTACAAATAATGTTGCAAACTATACAGGGAACACTCTCATTTGGTACAGGTATTATATTCAGCTGCTATTTATTTTCAGATATAATAAAAACTGAAATGTTTGTATAAAAGTATCACATAAGGTAGTTTTCATAAGCACTTGTTGTCTTCATGGCAAATTTACACAAACATATAATTAACAGTAAATTAACTCCTTTCTAGTGTTTTTTTAGAAAAAAATTTATTTTCTATATATATATATATATATATATATATATATATATGTATATATATATATATATATAGTATAGATAGCTAAGGAACTGTGAACAATGGAAAACATTCCTGAGGTAAATGTGACATGATGTGACATATTGTTCACAAGCTGTTTTATTGACGTCTTTCCGTGGTTGAAATACAAATAAAGTGATTACATGAGACAAGATATTACATATCTTTCAACATACCTTTGATGTTCATGCATGTTTTTTGAGTTTAAGAGCGCCAAAATGCCATTTATTGTTTGAATTCCATGATAAAATTGACAGAACTTGAAAAGTGAAACTTTTATTATTATCAGAAGTAACAAAGCACAGAGCTTTTTGTGATTATTGGATGGGAGGCGCTACAGATAAATATTTAATGTAGGAAAAAAAATGCAGACCTGGCAACCCTGGCTTGAACTACAGGTGTTTCATAGTGTCAAAAAGAGCCTGCTTTAATGTCACTATTTAAACTGTTAATGCGTTAAATTTCAACTCAAGTTATTTTCTTCACGCACAGTATGTATGAGTTGCAGTCTGACACGTTTTTTCGCACCCTTTTGACTGACAGGATATAATCGGCCCTGATCATCGGCAGTTTTTAAACAATCGGCCGATGGCCGATAGTGAAAGTAATAGCTTTTATCGGCCGATACCGATTGTTGGCCGATACGTCGGTGCATCTTTATATAACACCATGGCCACAGAAAAAGTTAATTATGGAAATGAAAGGACAATAGGCCTATATGTTTTAAGGCCTTTTATGGGAATCCTAAAGCTGTCAACTGTGATTGGATGGGGGAAAAATTGGGCTAGTTTTCATTCCTCTTGGGTGGGTTTTAAGTCGGTTTTAAGCTGGAAATTTTTCAGAGATCTGGCAACCCTTGGAACAAATGTAAATGTGACTGCACCTTTTAGTTGCAATCACATTTTCCATTGTTCAGCAAATCTTTGTGGGCGAAGTACAGTAATTTCAATAAGAATCCAAAGTTTTCCCCACAGATTTCACAGAGGGTTCAAATGGGTCATGCCAAGTTGATGAACAGAAATCTGCTTGGTTTGAAAGTGACTTCTGTGTGAGTGTTGCTTCATACATCACCACACTACTGACAAGACAACTGTTTCTTTTTGCTAATATTTTGCTAATGTGACTGCAACCTAGACAGTACACAATATTCCTCCTGTCTTGTTTCTTGATGAAGTACTGGAAACAGAGCAATTCAAGTTTATTTAGATTTCAGTTGATTTATAATTCATATAAGGATTAATCATGCCTTAATTAATTTGACATCAAATGTGGGCGGCAAATATTTAGTTACATTGCCTGTATGATGTTACTGCTTCATTTTGATAATGATGTTCCTTTTTAATCAGGGTGATGTGGCTTTATTCACCGTAAGCAAGCACTCTCGTATTCTGGGATCCAATTCGCAAGGGCGCAGTGAAGATCTCCTGTCAAAATTGCACATTTGTCAGAGGAATTACTCTGTCCCAGTTCTACCAAAGGAATTTTACTAAATTTCAAGGAAACGATAACATAGGTAGGGTGGATAACATCTCAGTTTCCTTGTGGGTGAACCATCCGTTCAACATTGGTGCTATAACTGACGAGCTCTGGTTGGTCTTTAATTGATTCTCAACACAAGCAATCTCTGGAGCAACGCACATCACCGATGGACCAGCCAGTGCCGCCAGTATCCTGGCTGGAGATCGATGTGGATTTGGGCTTTGCCCTCTTCTTTCTTTTTCTTCTCTGCCTCTTTTTGTTTGTAACTGTCGTGCGTTGCGCTCAAACAGTTGTGGATCCATACGGAGCAATCTCCACCTCCACCTATCAAGAGGAGCAGATAAATAACTGATAGTCATTGTGATCTCGCCAATCTAACACACTGGATGAAACACAAAGGAGTTTATGTAAACTACATCTGTGTTCAGAAGGGAAGACTATGCATTATGCATAGATGAACAATTGTCAAATTCTCTTAGTGTATTTGTCACATGACATCATTACATTATTTTTTAAACATGAAATGAGGTCTGTGCTATGCCAGAAATTAATAAAATGCTAATTATGTCATTATCCAGTTATGGCCAAATGTTTGAAGAAACTGGAAATAGAAGGCACTTTAAGATTGTAACATTATTTTGTGTCCTGTTTTCTATTTGCATTACATTTACACTTTTACATTGCATTTAGATTCATATCAGACACTTTCCTAGCAAAGGGACTAAAAAACAAAACAAAAAAAACAACAACAAATCATGTTGCTACAAAACTGTGTTACCTGCTTTTTTTTTCTTTTTTTTTTTGAAGTTAGGCTATAAATAAGCACAAGGAGCCAAAGGAATTTTTCAGAAGTCTTGGTTGGAGGTTCTTGCACACTAGGGTACTACACTTTGCGACATCTGACAGGCGCCTTGGGCTACTGTACGTGACTAGATATGTAATGAAATACAGATTGTGTGATTATTGGCTTTAGTGCTAAAACACCGGGCTCGTCCGGGATTTGAACCCGGGACCTCTCGCACCCTAAGCGAGAATCATACCCCTAGACCAACGAGCCAGTACGCATAGAAAGACAAACGCTAAATTTGAACATTTTTAACAGGCAGCTGTAAGCAACGCTAAATCTCACATATACTGTTGACGAGAGTGTTTGAGTGACGATGACCATGAAAGATGTAGTAGCTTATGATATAACAACGTATTTGTGTTTAACGGGCTTGTTAGAGGACGTTTCTAAACCTTAGAAAATATTAGCCTAGATTGTATTCACTGGCCTAATAAAACTTTCAATTTAGTTTCATTTTTAATCTTGTTTTGTATTCTAAACAGTATAGTAAAAAGGAAACAACTGCACACTCGCTGAAGCATAACGACTGGTTTAATGTACCAACGTTTGGCCGAAATTATATTAAATTAAACCAGTCTTTATGCTTCAGTGAGTGTGCAGTTGTTTCCTTTTTATTATACTGCAACTATCACCTCTTTAGGTGTGCGTTTGCTATTCATTGTATTCATTGTATTCTAAACAAACAAATTAAGTAACAAACAATGTGTAAAAATCGTTTTACACATCATACGCTGGATTGTAACATCCATTCCCCCGGTTTTACAGACCAGGCTTAAAGGGTTAGTTCACCCAAAAATGAAAATAATGTCATTTATTACTCACCCTCATGTCGTTCTACACCCGTAAGACCTTCGTTCATCTTCGGAACACCAATTAAGATATTTTTGATGAAATCTGATGGCTCAGTAAGGCCTCTATTGCCAGCACTCACCAAACTTCTCAAGATCCAGAAAGGTACTTAAAACATATTTAAAACAGTTAATGTGACTACAGTGGTTCTACCTTAATATTATAAAGCGACGAGAATACTTTTTGTACAGCAAAAAAAAAAAACAACAACTTTTCAACAATATCTAGTGATGGCCGATTTCAAAACACTGCTTAAAAGCTTTACAAATCTTTTGTTCAGTCAGTCAATCAGTGGTTCAGGGGTGCGTTTCCCAAAGCAAACTATGGTCGCAAGTTCTGTCGTTACCAATAGAGTTCAATGGGACTTACGACCATAGTTCACCAACGATGCTTTTGGAAAACGCACCCCAGAGCGCCAAAGTCACGATTTCTGCAGTTTGATACGCGATTCGAATCACTGATTCGAAACAAAAGATTCGTAAAGCTTTGAAGAAGTGTTTTGAAATTGGCCATCACTAGATATTGTTGAAAAGTCATTATTTTGTTTTTAAGGCGCACAAAAAGTATTCTCGTCGCTTTATAATATTAAGGTAGAACCACTGTAGTCACATGATCTGTTTTAAATATGTTTTCAGTAGCCTACCTTTCTGGATCTTGAGAGGTTCTGTGACATTGCTGGCAATAGAAGCCTCACTGAGCCATCGGATTTCATCAAAAATATCTTAATTTGTGTTCCGAAGATGAATGAAGGTCTTACGGGTGTAGAACGACATGATGGTGAGTAATAAATGACATTATTTTCATTTTTGGATGAACTAACCCTTTAAGCTATTACTAGACTAAAATGCATGTTTGAGCAGTTTTAAAAAGTAACTTGCACTGACATATCTTAAAATGTGCCATTGTTTTGTCTCAAGATGCACACAAGTAATGTTTTTTTCTTTTTTTTTCTTCTAGTGAACGATTATAAAAGTACTTAAATGTCTCCTAACTGAACTAAGGCCTAATCCTGTCTTAGGCTAAGCCCTGTCCGTGAAACCGGGCCTTAGCCTAATGAATAAAAGTAAAAGTGTCCTTTGGAATAAATCAAATGTTTCTAGTATGATTATGTTAATAATTACATTTGTAATTGTCTTCAAATGATAATCAATAGCCTATTTGTTTTTATTGGCAATATACATAGTTGACCAAACTATTCTTTATCACATTTATCAAGGTAAAGACATTTACACTGTCACATTTTAAATACTCTGTTTTTTAAGGGGAATTTCTTTATTTTTCATTTGAATTTGTCTAAAGCCACTTTAACTGCATAAGTGCTGGTAACTTCCACTATCTGAATGGGGTTTCAGTGCTTCAGATGGGCAGGCATTGATCAAGCTGTCTCACATACTGAGAGGCACTCTACCATTTAAGCCAAATCGTCTACACATGTACTAGAGATCTTTCAAAGATTACTGCCAAAGCAGGACAGCCTGCATAAATTACCTGGCCACAATTCACTTATCTGATGAAATACACCTGGCCCATTACCTCAGGTTGTTTTGAATAAATTCGATGTGTTACAGATAACCAGACCAAAATAATATGCAATTATATTTAACCCGCCCAACATTTTCTCTTGAACATCCTATTTTACATTTGATTAACCCTGGGCATGTAGCCATGCAGGATCAGCAAACTCTCATTATTCTATTGTATAGGCAAACTGCCCTTGATCCCATATAGATAAACTGTCTGTTTTGGAATGCTGATCAGGAGCCGCTACAGCAATTGCAGCCAGTGACATCTGCAGACACTTGTCTCTCATGATTAGCTGGAAGCGAGCAGTCTTGATTCCTCCTAAGAGTTCTGCTCACTTCATAGGTCAAGTATGCTCTATTAGCTAGTGTACTTCAGATAGCCCTAAGAAGACACTCCCCATCACCAGCTGCAAATTTTACCTCAGAACTTTCCCACCTCATTACACCCTTCTCATTAAACAGTAACTAATGAATAGTACTCATATCAGACTTATAAATCAATGCAATTGTATTACAGAAATAATGACAAGCTAAAATACCACAGAAAACAACTCAAAAATACCATGGTATCGAGTTGCCTATACCACAGAATTTTAGGCCTACTAATAATTATCATAATCATGCACCAGGATATTTAGCCTTCATGGTATTTGAAGGAACTTCAAAAATAAAATACAAAGGTAACCATGATATATATTGTCTGGAGAAGAAAAAAAAAAAAAAAAAAAACATGCAGATGCCATACTTTTTAGGAGGCTATATTTTTGTTTATAGGATCATTTTAGTAGTAATTAATAAAAAATAGGCTAAAGATAATTAAAATAAATAGTCATCTTTTACCATATATTTCCAGCATGTATTTCGTTTTAAACCCTTATTAGGTTATATCTTTTTCATTCATTCAGATAGCCTATAACTACAGAATAACACTCAACAGTAGGGAGAAGTAAGAAAAATAAAATATGGGCAATATAAAAAATAAAACAATACAAATACAAATACATACATAAAGTAAATAACTCGTTTTAAATCTGTATTACGTTCTGTTCATCTGCCTCTACCAACATGTCCGCGTTCTACGTCCGCTGACGCATTTCCGTTCACGTCCGCGCTCGTCGGATGATATTCGTCTGTTTCCGCTTGGAACTTCCTTTCTGGCAGCGGCTTAATCTTCGCCAACATGCCAGTGAGTACCAGAGAGCAGAAACATGTCAATATACACCTCTTACAAGTCATTAAGACCTAAATATCGAAGCGCGTTCACGAACATATCCATATTACTGACCTGAGTGTGCGCGTTGCCGCATGAACGATAAGATGAACATAAAAACGAGTGTTTAGTCTTGAAGGGTTCGGCAGCGTGCGTTCGCGCTCTGCATCAAGATGGCGGCGTACATAGAATAGAACAAAACATGGACGTTTAACTGTAATGTGACGCACGTTGAAGTGTCGATGTGTTTATACAGCCTGACATTATCCAAACATATTTTTAAAATGGCTAGATTGTTTAAAGCCTACACTTGAGATGTTACAAATGACTTGATGACTAAACGATTCCATGCAGCTCTCTGAATTCCCCCAAATTAACTGAAAATGATCAAGACGCAGAGGCTTTTAAATGACTGCCTCAAAACCTAGTGAGCTGCCTTTGTAGACATTATTTTTGAGCATCATATGTGCACTTATGTAATGCCCAAAGATGCTGTGTGGCTAGGCAGCTCACCATATTTCAATACTAGTTTATGTAAAGTAAAGTTGCTGGTAAAATTGTGTTTAAATGCAGTTTTCTCATCTAATACCATGTTATTTATGTAAATAGCTCGCAAAAGACTTGCTGCACCCTACCCCTGAGGAGGAGAGGAGGAGGCACAAGAAGAAGCGTCTCGTACAGAGTCCCAATTCTTATTTCATGGATGTCAAGTGTCCAGGTGAGTGTCCTTCACATAATCAGTATACTGTATGATATTGTACCTGTCAGTGTCCGGTTGGTCTTAATCATGTGTCTTTGTGTCTCTCTTGTGTTTCAGGATGTTACAAGATCACAACAGTGTTCAGCCACGCACAGACGGTTGTGCTTTGTGTCGGTTGCTCAACTGTGCTGTGTCAGCCTACTGGAGGCAAAGCTCGACTCACAGAAGGTTTGTTTGTGTTTTTAGCAAAACCTAGACAAGTGTAGGAGTAAAAGTGGAATGGAAAAATCAAATAAGCTGTTTGGTTGTGTATCGCAACATGTTATTGTTACGAGGGTTTCTGTTATTCTAATAATGTAATTTCCTTAAGAAATGAGGTTTGACATTAACTGTAATAGATGTGTTTTTAAAAATAAAGCGTTACTTTATAAGAATCAGGAATGTTTTTTTCTTTTCCCAACCTGAGGCATATGACCTAAGTGAGTTGCGTATATCTGAGGGGAAAAAATTGCTGTTTTCTCAAATACAGTACACTTAAAATACACTTATTTCATACTATGTTTGAAATTAATGTATTGGACACTGTAGCTTCCAGTAATATTAGTATAAATATTAGCCCCGGGTGTTAACACTGACACAGTATTGTAAATGGCATTGAAGTAAGTGAACGACAGACAGTACTTTAATGGCGCCTTTCCACTGCGTGGTACAGCTCTGCATGCATTTGCTTTTCCACTGCAGTTTAGTACCGCTTCAAAATGGGAGAATTATAGACTGATCGTATAGAGGGTATGCATTGATGTCCCTTTCCTGCAGGAACACGCTCCCTCAACTGGACTGAGTGGCAAAAGAGCCTGCTGCATGACTGGGTTTAATAAGGGAAACTGCAAAAACTCAAGTAAAACAAACGATTAGTATCAGTATGGCACATTTGGGACCTCCACTGAGGTGGTACCATTTAAGCGAGCCGTACAGAGCCGTCCCATGCAGTGGAAAAGTGCCATAAGTTAGCAGCTGCTGACTGGTGCAAACATTATTTTGCCGCTGACTTCAAATTACGACAGATTAAAATAGTTTTTCATTGAGTATGATAGCATTTGTAGTCTTTATTGCGAGTTTAGATACTGAAGTTTTTAACTCAGTCATTGTTTGCACAAGCTGATTTTGTTTATGATTTGTAGTTATTGCAGTAATACAGGGGTTTGATGCGCATGATTTTGTTTCTGAATATTCATTGATGTCATGGGTCTGCAGTTCATTATAATCTCTATCTTGCCAACTTTAAAACTCTTGCAAATATTTATCTGATGGTAATAGATACTCAGCTATATTTTAGATGGATGTTTGAGGTTATTGTGATTCTGCTTTGGAACAGTTTTATTTGGTTGAATCCTGATGATCTTTGTGTGGTTTTCTGTTGGCAGACGCAAAAGGAGATTAAAAAAGCAAAGGTGAAGTGTCGTTTTCTGTAATAAAATGCCTTCTTTACCAGCGTAATTTTTTGATAACTCCAAGTAAGCCGTTCGTAGGTTGAGTTTCCTGAAAAGCGTAAATTCTGTAGCTCTGGTGGGATGGATTATCTGTTTGTCCAACTAATAGAAGATGTGGTAGTGCTCAGAAAACCAATTTTTGCAATCTTTGTTTTTCCTTGTGTTTGGTTCTGCTAAAGGCACAAATTATACTTCACAGGGGAGTACAGGATAACAACAAGTACTGCCTTCCAAATGTTTGAGGGCATTGTGGGGTGTTCTTCATGCTTTTGTTGTTAATGAGCTTAGTGGTTGTTTTTTTATAATGACCTCTCTTTTACTCTCATTCCTACAGGGTGTTCCTTCCGAAGGAAGCAGCATTAAGATCTTTTCTAGATGCTTCCTTGGAGAGAGAGAGAGAGGGAAAGAGAGAGAGGGAGGAGACGGACCGGCCTCAGTGACAGCAGCCTATTTTATTCAAGCAAGAGACGAGGTCTGAAGAACCGACCGGAACACCCTCCAACCTAATGTCTCTTTTTCTCTCTGTCTCAATAAAATGTTTGGGCTACAATGATGTTGTTGAGTTTTTTGTTCAAACGGTCATGTTTCATCCGCATGAGTGATTTTGTTTATCAGAATGATGTTACTTGTAATACAATTCCATTTTGTACTTTTACATTAACAATGTTATTAATGTTGTTTATTAAATCCAAGTATAAATCTCATCAAGTTAGGGTTTTAAGCATTTTTTACTAAAGGCAGTAATAATTTAAACAATATATTTTATTTGTGGACTAATGTTCAGCTTTTCTTTTAATAGTCAACTTTTTTTTTTTTTTTTTAGATCCTCAGTCATCAAGCTCAGTAAACACTGGTCACAGACATAAAGATGTACTTTTAATTTCACCAAGCTGATTGTGCAATAAGAAAAAAGTCATGTTTTCAGGCCATTTCAAGTTTGATTTTTACACGACAAATTGGTGATATTTAAGTGGGTGAGTTGTTTACTTTTTAATTAGTATTCTCATTAACATTTTTTCATTCAGACTGATTCGCTAACGAAAAGGTGGTATTTATTGCACAAACCAATCAGCCCGATGGAGGCATTACCTTATGTGACTTCCCCCCCCATTTTTTCTCAATTACCTCCCACCAAACCCACCTGACCACATGCTTCAGGGGTGCTGGTAAAACTCAATGGGCTCAGGGGAGGCAAGAGAGACGTGGCGTCCCATTGTAACTTTAGTTGCTGGTGTTACTTTAGAAAAAGTGATTTATACATTTTCTATTATTTGTGTTTTTTGTTTATTTTTGTAATATGGATTATTTCCTATTTATATTTTTTGAGAAGGCACTGCCTCCCTTAGCTCCTCAGAGGAAACATCCCTGATATTTATACAGTACAAAAAGTAATTGTCACAATTTAAGATAACTTTTAATATATTTATTTTAAATGTACTTTATTCCTGTGATGGCAAAGCTGAAATTTCAGCATCATTACTCCAGTCTTCTGTCACATGATCCTTCAGAAATCATTCTAGTATGTTGAATTGTTGCTCAAGAAACATTTATGATGTAAAAAAAATGCTGCGTAATATTTTTGTGGAAATTGTTTTTCAGGATTCTTTGATAAAAAAATAAAAAAAAGTTCAAAAGAACAGCATTTATTTTCAACAGAAATATTTAATTTTCTAAATGTCTTTATACTGTCACTCTTGATCAGTTTAATGAATCCTTGATTAATAAAAGTATAGATTTTTTCAAAAGTCTTAGTGACACCAAACTTGGATACTTGGACTACCTGGAAGAGATTTTGTCTCAATGGGACTATCCTGGTAAAATAAAGGATAAATAATATTTATTTCTAGAATATAAAAACATACAAATCAGGTTTTAAACTGTGTAATAGTCCACATTTTGGAACCAACTCATAAATAAATTTAAAACAAAACAGCACACATTTAATTTGACCAACACTGAATGGAAGCAAGTATTTAAATGTGAATAATCCTAGAACTAGATATATTGTACGTTTTCCATGATAATACCCACCTGAAGTTGTGGGAAAATGCAATGTTATATTATATAATATAAGAGCCATAAAGCTGAGTTTGAGGCATGCATAAACATTTCTGAATAGCTTTTCAAACAGCATTTGTGCGAAAGTCCTAAAAGGCGCATAGCGCATTGACGTTCATTATCAAGGCCATTGGACTGAAGACACAGATGAGTGAGTTATTATTGAACCTAGTGACCCATTGTGTGTTGAATGGAAATGTTTAAATAGCATCAGTGAATGACATTTTTGTTAATCAATACCTAAGAGAAGGACTGCAAGATAAAGTTGTACACCAAAAGAAGATCTGTATCTTGTAAGTTGTTGGCTTACAATACTGGACAAGATGAGCTGTCATTAATTCTCTGTTAAATGCAGGAATGCGTCAGTGTGCTAGAATACTCAAACTCATCTACGCAGCGTTTAAATTCCCATAGTGCAGCACAATGACAGATAGCAGCCTTTGTCAGGAAGCAGTGGTGTCGTGTCATTTAGTTCCCGAGATCATTAGTTGATTGCTTCTCTCTGCCGAACTGCTATCTTCAGTGGTTCCTGAATGATAATATGATGAAATCAATTCAATTGTATTCACTACCCTCCATGAACGAGACTAGTGGGCTAAATTGTCTGTGTCCCTCCTTAACCAAATCAACTGAAAATTGTGGCTGCCTAATGATGCTTTGTGGGAATGAAACTGCAGCCTCATGGGAGGATCTCATGGTTACTCTCAAGAGTCAAAACTTTTACACATTCCAGTTCTTTCTCTTATATATTTTTCTTTATGAAATCATCAGGATGCTTCTTTACCACATGGTGTTCTCCTATGAACCATGTTATGAAACAATGCATTCATGCTATGGGTAATAATTTTCCTATTAGGAAGAACATTAGTCTAAATACCACACACTTTCTCTCTTCATTTCATATACTCAAGCAAGAGCCCGGCTTCTACTGTTCTGCACAAATGCAGTTCCCGAAATGACCACATAGTGTCAGAAAATCTGTAACCCAGAAGTCTGCTTTTCTTCAGAACATGTGGTTTTCTGTTTTGACTGCATCATATGTGATATGAATGCCTTATTACTGGTCACCAAACCATGCTTTGTTGGCAAAAAAATTATTAAACAGGATGAGGATGAGGTCTAGAGAGTTTACAGATGGTCTAGAAATTAAAGGGTTAGTTCACCCAAAAATGAAAATAATGTCATTTATTACTCACCCTCATGTCGTTCTACACCTGTAAGGCCTTCATTCATCTTCGGAACGCAAATTAAGATATTCTGATTAAATCCGATGGCTCAGTGAGGCCTGCATTCAAAGCAATGACATTTCCATAAAGCTCCATAAAGGTACTAAAATATTTAAAACAGTTCATGTGAGTTCAGTGGTTCTGCCTTAATATTATAAAGCGACAAGAATACTTTTTGTGCGCCAAAAAAACAAAATAACGACTTTTCAACAATATAGTGATGGCCGATTTCAAAACAATGCTTCGGAGCTTTACGAATCGAATCAGTGATTCGGATCTCCTAACAAACGGCTAAACTGCTGAAATCACGTGACTTTGGCGCTCCGAGTCACTGATTCGCACGAAAAGTGCAGTGTGACCGCCCCTTTACGGGTGTAGAACGATATGAGGATGAGTAATAAATGACATTATTTTGACATTTTTGGGTGAACTAACAGTTTAAGCGAATATTGTAAAAAATGTGAAAAAAAATTAAAACATAATTTTGTAGCTTAATAGAAACCAAGTATTTTCCAAATAATATTTTAGACATATTTATGATTTTTCTTACCGCATAAACTGGGTCTTTATGCAAGAAACTATATAGATGTCTTTTAAATTTTTTGGATTGGGGTCCCTAATATGAGGAGTAGTGCTCAAAGTGGGGATGGTACGTGTCGGTACGCAGTACATGTGTTGTGCCAAATTTCGACTCCCTGCCAAATTATTACCCCCTTCGATGAAGTCGCTACCTGATTGCCTAATCCTAAACCCATACACCCCCCAGAATTGGTAGGTTTAGGAGTAGGTGTGGGGGAGGGGTTAGGATTAGGGGTGGGGTTAAGATTAGGCAATCAGATAGCGACTTCAACAAGGGGGGTAATAATTTGTCAGGGGGTCGAAATTTGGCACAACACTGGCACTTCTATTTTTCCACTTTAAGCACTGATGAGAAGATTCATATTTCACATCTAAAAGATTAAAACCCCCAAGGCTGTGTGGGCTATTGGTTCATATTAAACAATAGCCTAACATTTATTTATTGTGATACATCAAGATGCTCTCAAGGGTGAACTTGACCTTCAGTCACCACAATCCCGAAACTCCATTTAGGTCTGGCTCCATTTTGTTATGCAATCACCACTTTTCATGATCCAATCAATTCCTGCTGTACTTTAAGTTTCCACACTTTTTCTGGTCACTCACAAACATACTTTGTGTTTTGCTTTTCAGCATTCCTTTTTTTAAGAACAACAGTTTTGTGCAGGTCTACTAAATGCAATCAAACATCTAGGCATCATAATTTTTAATGCCGCTGTCTTTAGGTGATATATTAAACGCTTGTTTTCCATGACATATCTATATGTTATACTGCTGTTAGGCTTTCTCTCAGAGAGCAGTGGGGTGTGAAAGCCTCTCCAGATGCCTGACTGTGAGCTCCGCTCACCTCGGCTCCCTCCCTGCGTGAAGAGGCTACCGAAGGGCATCTGTAGTAATAGGGTAATCTATTATAGGGCTCTCACTCGCTCTCTGGTTTCCCATTCCCCGGCCCCTGTCTCAGCACTTCGTCAGGACGAATGAGAGGAGGAGTTTAACTAAGCACATTACTGTGTGCCACTTGCATATACCAGCACTTCCTCAATTAAACCCCCTTCAACATAATCTCTGTTATCCCATTAAGACGCACACACACACACACACACACACACTCAAGCATGCCTGAACATACTTGACTTTACTGGTATGCCTTACAATTTTTTTGTATACTTGACACAATATATTTGACAATTTCAGGCTGTTAAAAAGCAATTAGCACATTGTATCTAGGTTTTTCTGAGATACTAAGAAGTGTAAATTATTTTCAATGTACATACATGTTATAACAACAATATTACTCCAAATTTTGCACCAACTAGCATTAAAGAACCATCTGAACAATTTCATATTATACAATATTGCGATTTCCCAGCACGCATTGCAGATGGATTAATGATTGAAGTTGGCATGAAATGGAAGTCCCTATCCGCTTGTTAAGTCTGGCGTCACGCGTCACCACTTCCAGGTCCAAACACTTTACCAGATGCCCCAAGAAAACAACAAACGGTGCTAATATACACTCACGATGTGATGTAATACTACTGAAAAATTATAATCCTACCCTTTATCTCCATACCGAAATCCCAGATGGCCAGACAGTAATTCATCTTTTATAAATTAAAAGATAAATTTACAATAAATTTATAAGTTAAAATAGTCAGACCTGGAAACAGCATTCCTTATGTCACAACTTAATAAGCTGATTGTGGATTTTCTTCCCTATTGTGATGTATATCCAAGTAATACAGCAAAAAAGAAAAAAAAGAAAAAAAAGGGCGGGACTTGATTTTGTCTATCAGGAATTGACTGGATTGTTGGATCTTTATAGTTTGCTATTGCTGTAACCTCATGTCTATGAATGACAGGTTGTCTCGCCCTCACGCCAGTAAACACGTCAATCGAGAAGAGAAGAAGGCTGCAACCGAAATTGCATACTCTCTAGAGTAAGTACTTATTTTGAATAAGTAATTACTTAACGACCACTAAAAAAAAGTATGTTCTAAATATTATGAATATGTGTAGTATGAATGTAATTCGGACGTATATTACATTCACCATGTTGTCATTATCATGTGACCTATCAGCGTCAGTTGTGTTGCTTCACTGCCCACTCTTTTATGAGTACTGTGAAGAGTGAATTCGGACACACTTATCTTCTCACATACTGTTTTTCACCTACTTTATACTTAAGTATGCCATTTCAGATGCAGCCCAGATATTGCTGCAAGAGGGAGGAAGTTATTTTGACTGAAGATTTAATTTAAACAATGAATTTAAACAAAAATAATGATGTGTACAGATAAATCATTTATTACAAATACTGCAATGTTCCATTAAAAAAAGAAAAAAGAATCGTCAGTTCTGATTTTATGGTGACTTTAAGTTACTGTTATATGATTGTTGTTACTTTTACATTAGTTGTTGTGTGGTACGAAATGTGTCGGACCGCATTTTTTAATGCAGGCATTGTCAGGCCAGAAATATAGGCCGACAGATATATTCGCGGAGTACAAGAACGCAAACGTGAACGCCTGACAAACGCGCGGTCCGATGAAACATTCTTGCGTTGATCTGGCGGTAACAAGCTTCAGTACTCAAGAGGGCGATAGTTATTAGACATTTAAATACCTCCGACATTAAACCGGATGTAGGCCTATTATTCAGGTAAGTTGCTATATATAACTTACTTAATCACTTACTTTCTCTGCTTTAACTTTTTAAATTAGGCTATTATATATACATACGGGTGAATACAACACGTTTAAATGCTTTGCTTATAGTCATATAGGGACTCTCCTTTGGGGACAAAAAGTGGGCTACTATGTTTTTGGTCAACACAAACGTTTGTATCATGATGAAATAGTGTCGCTGCATGAGGATATTGATAGGCAGTGTTGGGGAAAGTTACTTTAAAAGTCTAACGCATTACAATATCGCGTTACTCCCTAAAAAGGTAACTAATTGCGTTACTTGGTTACTTCTTATGGAAAGAAATGTGTTACGTTACTTTTGCGTTACTTTTTCTCATCTGGGCTGGGCTGTTTCTTTGTTTGTTTTTATGACAACAAAAATGTTATACTTTTGGCAAATGTCCTTTCACATCAAAAGTGAAACGAATAATGTATTACTTTACTAGTTACTTGAAAAAAGTAATCTGATAAGGTAACTCGAGTTACTTGTAATGCGTTACCCCCAACACTGTTGATAGGCATTTTTTTTAACCTTTAGCTACTTTTCTCTGTATTTTTCCTATTCTGTGCTGAAATACTTTTTCTTTTTAAACTGTTTTCTATTTTAAATATACTTTAAAATTTAATTTATTTCTGTGATGGGCAGCTGAATTTTCAGCATCATAACATTACTCAGTCTTCAGTGTCAACTGCTCAAGAAACATTTCTAGTATTATCAATGTGGAAAACAGTTGTGCTGCGTAATATTTTTTGTGGATATTCAGGATTCTGCAATGAATATAAAGTTTAAAGTGTTAGTTCATCCAAAAATGAAAATTCTGTCATTTATTAATCACCCTCATGTCGTTCCACACCTTCGTTCATCTTGGAATGCATCATGTTGCTCACGTGAACAGCCTCTGCCAATATTGAGCCCACATACTGACGTAGAACCTGGAAGCGCTGAACATAAACAGCATTCAGCTTTTTTTTTGTTTTGTTTTTGCGCACAAAAAGTATTCTTGTCACTTTTTAAAATTAAGGTTGAACCACTGCAGTCATGTCGACTGTTTTAAAGATGTTTTTAGGACCTTTCCGGACCTTAAAAGTGTTGGTTAAATTGCTGTCTATGGAGGATTTCATCAAAAATATCTTAATTGGTGTTCCGAAGATGAATGAAGGTCTTACGGGTGTAGAACGACATGAGGGTGAGTACTTAAAGTATCTTGGAACACGTAGCATTATTCAGTGTGTTGACTTAATTTCAACTGAAACAGGAAAACAGGGCGATATGTCGAACAGCCCCGCCCCTTTGTAAAAATAGCGAATAGCGTTTCATTTATTTCACATCTTGGCCAGAGCCATTAAACTCAGTAAAACCTCAATAAAAAAGTTTCCTTTTAATATATAACAGTTTATCCTCCTAATCTCTTCTATATCACTTTAAAATACAGCATTCTGTGCAGAATTTAAATAGGTCCGATACCTTTCGTGGTCTGAGCCGACTCGCGGATATCATCCGCTCTGTGCTCTCGTGTCCCTGGACCAGAGCAGACTGTGCTCGCGCTGCAGCGGTTCACATTATACTAACGTGAAAATGGACTTCATTTGCGTCAATGGAAAGCATATTTACACTGTCTGAGTCATTTCCTATTCTCTCTATATAGTGCACTATGTGCCATTCACCATGTAGAAACTAGTAAATGTGTGAACAAATGACCGATTTCAGCCGCAACTTCAGTGTCTGTCGATAGTGTAGGAGGGGGCGGGACTTCAGATTCTAGAGAGCATTTGATTGGACAAGGATGAGAAGCTGAAGTGCGATGTAATGTCATGAAAATCCGTGATCCATTTTAGCAGAAGTGAGAGACTGTACGTTTTGAATGCTTATATCTCCTAAATGCGAATTTTGTCATTGTTTTGGAACACACCAGTTTATTCATAACATTAAGGCTAACATATTCATACTAATTGATTTCAGGGGGACTTTAAGGACAGAATTTTTTTAATAGTATTTTTGTAACAATCTAAATATCTTTACTGTCACTTTTGATCTATATAATTAATAATAGCTGAATCAAATGATTAATTTCTTTAAAAAAATCATACTGACCCCAAACCTATAATATATATAATATGTAATGTAATATTTAAAGGCCCTGTTTGTTGCTTACATAACATATCAGTCTCTTACATGTAAGGGCTGTAGTAAAGTGATAATTAAAAAAAAAAGAAACTGTTTCCTCTGTATAACAAAAGTTTTTTTAGTGTGACACTTTTCACTTCCTCTCAAGATCTAACTTTGAGAATTCATATGCAGGAATAAAACCCATAAAACATGATGGAGAAGGAAAGTAGGACAAAGAGAGAGACAAAACAGTGGAAGATTAAACCGAATGTGATTATTTTAGGTAGACAGGAAGATCAGTTTCCCCTTTCCCCTTTTTTTGTCCTTGATCTCCCTCCCTTTGTATTCCCAATCCTTCTTCTCATTCATGTGTCCTTCTTAGGGAATCTCAGAGATTTGGGTGGAGAGAGAGAGAGAGCTGACTTGTGAGTCTCGAATCAATCAGGTCTTTTTTCCCCCGTCTCTCACTCGCTGCAATTTGCCGACATCACTGGGTAAGCTCTCTCTCTCTCTCTCTCTCTCTCTTCCACATTTATTCTGTCCACTGCTTACATCAAGCCAGCTCTTGCTTTCCTCTCCTCTCCTTCACTTCACCAGGATATTTCCTCCTCCTCTCTCCATATCCGAACATATTCCTGTTTTTCTGCCCTGCTTTTCCTTCATATCTCCTGGAATGTGGCACTCTTTGGCTTTCACTCTCTGTGGGATCTCCGCTTTGATCCAGGGTAGGTTCCTCACTATGTGCACATGCATGTAAGTATATAAATCTGTGTGTGTATGAAATAGTTATTCAGAAAAGCGATGTAGACTTGAACGCACATTTAAAAGAAAGCGGCTTAAGATCTTGTTTTGTTTTCGGTTCTAGCATATGTGTGCTCCGCAAACCTGTTTGCCTGTTGGCTACCTTCTGCCCCCAGATGTTTCATATTTTTATTTATTTATTTATTTATTTTTTACCACTGTTGCAGTCAGGAGAGAGAGAAAAGAAGGAAAAATCAGATTGAATCAGAGGGAACAAGAGGGAGAATGAGACAAAATTGCTTTGCCATGAAGAATTAGAAGCTGCAATCATAAATTGCACCTTCTCTCCCCCTCCCGTCTTCTCTCTCTCTCTTTCTCTCTCTCTCGTTCATTCCCCTAAATCCATGAGTACATAGACTGCATGGAGGTGACTGAGGCACAGAATGCTTTTGTAGATTCAGTTCTCTGGTTGTTTTTATGGACATGTTGCTGCAGTGGAGTAGAAGGACTAAAGCGGGAGTGTGTGTGTTGCCATGGAAAGTCTCTATTTTATCTTTCATTCTTTCCCTCTCTTCACCTGTCTGTCATAAAGCAGAACTTTTATTTAGGTTGTCAGTCTCACACCTGGTCATCTGAATTCATTTCACGTACATTCTTTTAATAAATAATTCTCTTTATAATTTTAAAAATGTCACAGAATATTCAGTGTCTTCATGTTTGCACAGTTGCAGTGTTTTGATAGAAATTACGTTTCTGAATATAGGTATTATTCTGACTTTTTTATTCTTTTACTATTTTTATGTGTGTTTCAGTGTTTGTAAACTGTAAAATAGTAATAATAATTACAAAATTGACTTCTTATTCTGACTTTAAATTATTTTAACGGGTTCTTCTGACCAGTAGACAGATATTATTGAAGCTTTAACCCGTCGTTTTACCACAAAGTATTCGCGAACTTTTCAGAAAGGTAACTGGTATTTATTTTAGTAATGTTGCTTCTGTTTAAACGCACAAGTAAAATAAATCAATTGTATAAACAGACAGTCTTTGCATGTGAAATTTTTTTCATCTTTTTGACCATCTTTTTATAAGTTTTATAATCATTTCTCTAAGAAAAATATTTCTGATACTTCAGTGTTATTTTTTCCCCAATTATATTTATTTAAGTATTACTTAAAAAGAAAAAAAAATCAATATCATAAAAATGGCCTTGAAGTCTTTTAGATCCCAAACAGAACATTTACTTGAGATATCTGCATATTCGCAGTGTTTTTGGCACTTTTTTCGAGTTTAAATTAAAACTTTAATTTTTCAACAGATATTTCTTTGATGCCATTCAAAAGATATGCGAAAGCAATAAACTCACCCTCATGTCGTTCCACACCTGTAAGACCTTCGTTCATCTTTGGAACACAAATTAAGATATTTTTGATAAAATCCAATGGTTCGGTGAGGCCTCCATTGACAGCAAGTTAATTTACACTTTCAAATGCCCAGAAAGCTACTAAAGATATTTAAAACGGTTCATGTGATTACAGTGGTTGAACCTTGAAGTGACGAGAATACTTTGTGTGCCAAAAAAACATAATTAAGACTTTATTCAACAATATCTAGTGATGGGCGATTTCAAAACACTGCTTCATGAAGCTTTGAAGCTTTATGAATCTTTTGTTTCGAATCAGTGATTCAGAGCATGTATCAAACTGCCAAAGTCATGTGATTTCAGTAAACGAGGCTTCGTTACGTCATAAGTGTTTCAAAATTTCAATGGTTCACCACTGGGGGGGCGTGACTTTGGCAGTTTGATACGCTCCAAACCACTGATTTGAAACAAAAGATTCGTAAAGCTTCGAAGCTTCATGAAGCAGTGTTTTGAAATCGCCCATCACTAGATATTGTTGAATAAAGTCGTTATTTTGGGTGAACTAACCCAACTAACTTTTTTTTTTTTTTTTTTTTTTTTTAAGTGCCCAGTGTTCTCTCTGGTTTTTGATGAAGAAAACCATATCATTTATTTCACAGAGAAAAGGTTTTAGATATAGCAGAGACATGCTGTGAACACTGGTTTTAACTATTAAAATTAATTATCATCAAATATACATAATTTCTTGGGTCTAATTACCATTCATGATTTAAGTGTAAAGTTATTGTCTCTTACGCCCTTACTGAATATACACATTTTATGTTTTGATTGATTGAAGAGCGAGAGGTTCAAATGTGTAGGCATATATAGGTGTAAGGATGCAGATTTGTAGGTGGGTGGAGCATGTTTGTTTAATTCTGTCAATCACTGCATGATTATGGCTGATTACCTCACTCCTGTAAACAATGCTTTTGGCATCCCTCCACCTTTATCTCTATTTATTTCTTAACCATAGTAATTATGCAGCCGAGGGGGTTTTCTGATTGTGTTGAGTCTCATGCCCTGCAGATGGTTTAGGGAAAACCTGTCATACGTTGGTTGATACTTTTGCTGAACTACACAGAATCGCCCTGAAGGATGTTTCATGTCAGTAATGCTACAAGCTCTATGTTATGCTTTCATTGCTGCTAGTGGTCCTAGTCAGTTGAGAATGCCAGTGGGAATCTGATAATATTAAAGCTGTTGTTATTGGTGGAGGCTGGCACTGTTTTTGTAGTGTGAATGAGAGTAGGCTAATAAATTCAAGAGAGGGTCCATTCTTGCTTTTAACCATACGCTAAATTTATTCTCTTCCATTCAGTCATTCCTTATCCACACATGCCGCGCAAATACAGACTCTCCACACGACTCTTAAACATCTTTTCTGGGGAAATAATTGAGTTTTAAAACTCTAGTCTTTCACTGATATATTTCTTGAGAATTTACGACAGCAAATTTAAAGCTAAAAGCTAATAAAACCAATTAGCAAATGGGAAAGTTTACACCTCTGATTTATATTCAGACCAGTTTCTTTTATCTATCTGTCTGTCTATCTATCTATCTATCTATCTATCTATGTCTATCTGTTATCTGTTATCTGTCATCTATCTGTCTGTCATCTGTCTGTCATCTGTCTGTCATCTATCTGTCTGTCATCTGTCTGTCTATCTATCTATCTATCTATCTGTCTTCTGTCTGTCTGTCATCTATTTGTCTATCTATCTGCCTGTCTATCTGTCATCCATCTATTATCTGTCTGTCTGTCTGTCTGTCTGTTATCTATCTATCTGTCTGTCTGTCTGTCTTCTGTCTGTCGTCTGTCTGTCTGTCTTACTTACATCTTACTAACTCTCTCTGTCTCTCTGTATGTGTCTTGGCTCAGTGAACTGATGTCTTCATTTGAAGTCTTTGTTCTGGGTGGTACAGTACATTCATGTCTTTTTGTCAGTGTCGTTGCAAGGTCCATACCAGCGGACCCTGTTAAAAAACCTCCTGAAGGATTATAACCGCATGGAGAGGCCTGTTGCCAATGACTCTCAACCTCTCACTGTCTTTCTGTCTATGAGCTTGATACAGATCATGGATGTGGTAAGTCACAATTTTTCCTTTCATTTTCTTTTATGGAGTATGGTTATCTGATAATGCAAGCCAAGGTGTATTTTATCTAGTTCGTCTAGTCTTATATAAATCCATATATAAATCCAACAATATATTCTGTGTGTGCTGCTTTATGGGCCTGTCTGAAATTAGATTTTTATCTGGTTCTGGATGTTTCATGAAATTCTTTATCCATTTGTTTCACCGTGTTTTCCCTTTTCCTGTCACCACCAACATATTGATGTTCTTTGTCTCAAATATTTTTTGAATTTGGCTAGAGCTGAAAATAGTGGTCTATTTTCAGCTTTGACTGACTGACTTTGCCACCAGTTTGATTTTACTCCCTATGTGGTATTTACAGTTGTCATGCTGTGACATTCATCATTAAGTTCACAATGGATTTTAATCTCACTCTAACCTTTTTTGCTCACACAGGATGAGAAAAATCAAGTACTGACCTCCAATATCTGGCTTAACATGGTAAGCCACGTCTTAGTAAACCTTTGTATTTGCATAACTAAATGACCTAGTGTTATATCAATAACCATATATAACCATATATATCAATAACCTTATATCCATCAATGACATCAGTTGTTCTAGGTTCAGTACAAGTTATGCTCAATAGATGGCATTTGTGCTATAATGTTAATATAAACAAAACATTAATTTCCTTTTCCTAAAAAAAGCAAAAATATGGGTTACAGTAAGGCACTTTCAAATGAAGTGAATGGTGCCAGTTCATAAATGCTAAATACTCACTGTTTGAATAGTAAGGCCACAAAACGTCACAAAACACTTATTATCCTTTTCTTTTACAACTGTGTTGACATCACAACATTACTGTGAAAATGTCTGTAAAAATGATTTAAACAGCTTTAATACACCCACTTTAACAGAATATTTTATGTAAGTACAATAAAATGATACATTTCAGCTTTAAAATTTCAGCTCCAACAATTGGCCCCATTCACTTCCATTGTAATTAAATCATAGTAAGCATAGTTGATTTTTTTAAAGGCCATGAGTTGAAATTATTTTTTGTGGTAATCAGCATTACACCACTATTAAAGGGTTAGTTCACCCAAAAATGAAAATAATGTCATTAATTACTCACCCTCATGCTGTTCTACACTCGTAAGACCTTCGTTCATCTTCGGAACACAAATTAAGATATTTTTGTTGAAATCCGATGGCTCAGTAAGGCCTGCATAGCCAGCAATGACATTTCCTCTCTCAAGATCCATTAATGTACTAAAAACATATTTAAATCAGGTCATGTGAGTACAGTGGTTCAATATTAATATTATAAAGCGACCAGAATATTTTTGGTGCGCCAAAAACAAAATAACGACTTATATAGTGATGGCCGATTTTAAAACACTGCTTCATGAAGCTTCGGAGCGTTATGAATCTTGTGTGTTGAATCAGCGGTTCGGTGCGCCAAAGTCACGTGATTTCAGCAGTTTGGCGGTTTGACACGCGATCCGAATCATGATTCGACACAAAAGATTCATAACGCTCCGAAGCTTCATGAAGCAGTGTTTTGAAATCGGCCATCAATATATGTTATTTTGTTTTTTTGGCGCACCAAAATATTCTGGTCGCTTTATAATATTAATATTGAACCACTGTACTCGCATGAACTGATTTAAATATGTTTTTAGTACATTAATGGATCTTGAGAGATGAAATGTCATTGCTGGCTATGCAGGCCTCACCGAGCCATCAGATTTCAACAAAAATATCTTAATTTGTGTTCCGAAGATGAACGAAGGTCTTACGGGTGTGGAACGGCATGAGGGTGAGTAATTAATGACATTATTTTCATTTTTGGGTGAACTAACCCTTTAAATTTGGCCTTTTAAAGCATATTAATTTAGTAAATGCGTGTTTCGAAATGGATGAAACAGTTCTTTCTCTATGTATTCCTCAGCACTGGTATGATCATTACCTACAGTGGAACCAATCTGAATACCCAGGTGTCAAAAACCTTCGCTTCACCACAGACCAAGTGTGGACACCAGACATCCTGCTGTACAATAGGTATATAAGCATTTATAATTATGAAACAAGACTTTTTTCATTATTATTGCATTGAATGGTATTATTATTCCCCTGTAAGGTTTTGCTTTTCCTCTGGGGCTCTTTTACAGGAATAAAAACCTGCCCAAACACTGTAATATATTTCCATCTTTGTCTTGTATCTGAATACTTCTCATTTGTAAGTCGCTTTGGGGGGAAAAAAGTGTTTGCTAAATGAAAACAAGTATATGTTACATCCCTCAACGAGATATGAAGTAATAGATCTGAAACCCAGTAATTACAGTGATCATGCAGGCAAACACTTTTGCATCAAAAATGGCAACCCGCATGAGCTTGGGTAAAGAATCCTTGGGAATCGGAATCAGCAGACGTAGGTTTGTGCGCTTGTGATTGAGGATTGCGGCATTGGAGCCATAATTCAAACTGTGAGGCTAAACAGAAGAGCAACTACAGATCAATGAACTGAAAATTTGGTCCTTGGGCAAAAGCAGATCGTTTAGTCGAAGAGCTGGTGTCCAAACAGCCTATTAACATCCTTCGCTGTAGACTTTCCGATTTTTAATTCAGAGCTGATTCACATGGGAGCTTGCTGCTTAGTTGTACATTAAATTTAATCATGGCCTAAAGCTAATTTTTGAAAGGCACATTATTCATTCATACCTAGTTATAACCTTATGAACCGCAGGAATATTTTCTCATATTTAGTTTTCACTTTGAGTTAATCAGAGCCCTAAATCTGATGACTGCCTAAATTTGCATCAAGATTTTGTCCTTATTACTGCATCTGATTGTTAATCATGTCTTTGTCTTTGGTTATTGAATGTGAACACTGATGTTTGGTGCTTGTGGTTCAAATCTGGCTTTCCTGAACCCCCTCTTCCTCACCCAACAATTTCCTGTCTTTCCATACTATTTGTATCAATGTAACATAAAAAAGGCAAACTATTAAACATAAATGTCTAATATATTCACCCTCTCTTAATTTGCAGTGCAGATGACAAGTTTGACTCGACCTTCAAGTCGAATGTTGTAGTGAACTCCAGTGGCTACTGCAACTACTTGCCTCCAGGTCAGTGTGAACGCTTATGCTTAAGGTTTATGTCGCATATAATGATAAAAGCAATAGTAAGCTGCGGTTCATAACACAAAAACACCAGTGGCATTCAAAGTAAAGCGTTAGGCTATAAAATGAATTTTGCATGGAAATGAACAGGGAAAGGAAGTAGGAAAAGGTCATCTAGTTTATGGGAAGCGCAACATTTGAAGCACACATGAATATTGTCGGTAGAACTGCAATCGTACAGATGTAAAGACATATTTTTTTGAAGCTGTTTAAGTGTTAAAGAGTTCTCTGCATACTGAGTATGGAAATCTAAGAACCCTCTTTCATGTTACATAGTAAATGATGGTTCATGGGTCATCAATTTATAGATTTGCACATCAGAAACAGGGACGTTTATGGTGCAAAAGGACATAGAGAGTTCATGAATTATGTTACAGCTATTTTATTTCCTCTGAGGGCAGTAGTGCTTAAGAATATGCATTGCAAATGCATATTGCGATATTTTTGGAAAACTGAATGAGAACGAAAATCTCCCTTTGATGAAAATATATGCATTGTATGTATAAATACAGGCTGAAGCAATGACATGGTTTCTCCGGTCACAAGCTTGTGTCTGTGAAGAGAAACATCTCTTTTTCTCGTTCTTACACACACACACACACACACACGCAGATTCATACACAACAACTCGCTCAGCAATGAAGCTGGAGTCTTTAAATAACCCTCAGTCACTGCAGATGCAAACAAACACATTCGCTATCACAAGCAAATCATGCCCCGATGGCTCGTATTTGCTGCTCACACTGATTTCATTGCAATTTAACGCTGCTTTTCTCTTCTTTGCATTAAAGTCATCCAGTCCCTCAGTAGCAAACAGAAATCAAATGCCTTTTTGAAGTCAAGTCAGGCAGAGCGATAAAGAGAGGAAATGAGAAGGGAGGAAAAAGACAGACATAAACAGAGAGAAAATCTCATATCTTGTTTTCAGAAATATGTTTATTCATTGGTGGCTTGTGGGTGTGAAGAGATTTTGGTAATCCAGTGATCTGGGCAGATGCCAAGGACGCACACAGAGACAAAATCTAATGCAAAGTAAAGCTTTGTTTATTTGCTGCAACTGTTTGTCCTGGAGACTGTGTCAGTCAGTGATGTAATATACATGGATGTTGATGAGAAGACAGATACACGGAAAGGTTTTACAGCGTCTGCAAATCTACCACATATTTAGAAATTTACATATAGTGAACTCATTGTCATGTCCAAGAAACCAGTTTGAATTGAGCTTTGTGACATGGTGCATTATCCTGCTGGAAGTAGCCATCAGAGGACGGGTACACTGTAGTCATAAAGGGATAGACATGGTCAGCAACAACACTCAGGCTGTTGCATTTAAACAATGCTCAATTGGTACTAAGGGGCCCAAAGTGTACCAAGAAAATATCCCATCACACTATTACACCACCAGCAGCCTGAACCGTTGATACAAGGCAGGATGGATCTGTGCTTTCATGTTGTTTACACCAAATTCTGACCCTACTGAATGTCGCAGCAGAAATCGAGACTCATCAGACCAGACAGCTTTTTTCCAATCTTTTATTGTCCAATTTTGGTGAGCCAGTGTGAGTTGTAGCCTCAGTTTTCTGTTCTTAGCTGACAGGAGTGGCACCCGGTGTGGTCTTCTGCTGCTGTAGCCCATCTGTTTCAAGATTCAATTGTGTGTTCAGAGAGGCTCTTCTGCAGACCTCGGTTGTAACAACTGGTTATTGAGTTACTGTTGCCTTTCTATCAGCTCGAACCAGTCTGGCCATTCTCCTCTGACATCAACAAGGCAATTTTGCCCCACAGAACTGCCGCTCACTGAATATTTTCTCTTTTTTGGACTATTCTCTGTTAACCCTAGAGACACTTGTGTGTGAAAATCCCAGTATTTCTGAAATACACAGACCAGCCTGTCTTGGTACCAACAACCATGCTACGTTCAAAGTCACTTAAACCACATTTCTTCCTCATTCTGATGCTCAGTTTGAACTTCAGCAGATCGTTTTAACCATGTCTACATGCCCTAATGCATTGAGTTGCTGCCATGTGATTGGCTGATTAGATATTTGTGTTATATATGTGTATTTATTTGTATATATATTTATATATATTACATTTTTGTGTATTATACATTATTTAAAACCTTATGAAAGTTGAAATCTTTGGGATCTCAAAGTTTGTAAACCCCTTGCGGAATCTGTGAAAATAATAATAATTTTAACAAAATAAGAGGGATCATACAAAATGCATGTTTTTTTTTTTTACATATGGTCCACAAATAACATGCATATTGTATGATCCCTCTTATTTTGTTAAAATTATTCACAAACCTACAAGCAACACAGTATATATATATATATATATATATATATATATATATATATATATATATATATAAATATATTTGTGCTTAATTGTCATGCAGATAATGAAAGAAAAAGTCTCAATGCATATTTATGAACATTTTTGTTCTTTGTTTTCTTTATATATTTTGGGCTGAAATGTGACCCGAACATGTTCTTCTGAAACGTTTCATTATTTCACAGTACTCTGATTTTGAATTACATGAACACGAATGCTATAAATGTGCAGTGGATCAGAGACTCATTTAAAATAATCTGCAATGAGCGGCTTGTGTTGACAGCAAAGTTAATTTCAGAGTAGATCTTTAAACTCTAGTCTAATATTGACTCGTTTTGCTGGCATTCCTGTCTGTACTGACAGGAGATGCCCTGTAGGGCTGGTGACTCATATTTCTGACAGATTTAAAGCAAACTACAGTTCCTTCATGTGTGTATTACACACAGTTGGGGTGTGTATTTGGTGCATTTTGTTTATTTTTGCCATACAAAGAAGGGTTTGATCAGGCTTCAGTTCTGTATCTGTAATTTTCAGAGAAATGCAGGGTAGCTGACATTAAAATGAAAATTTCACACACACACATTTTTCTACATAGAATTACCTTGTGACAAAAAAAAAGGTGGTTGAGGCCAGTGAAATGTACAAAAATACATGAATATTACATATCACCCCAGGCATATGGAAATGTGATTAGCAGATGTATAAGAGCTCATAACGGGTTTTTAGCACGCACCGACTGCTCCACTCAGCTAAAGGTTTCTGCTCTTCCCTGCGTCATCTCATTCAATATTTTTCACCGGCTTTGCCCCATGCCTCTCATCTGAAGAATCCATTTAGCGGGAGTGGGTTTGCTAGCTCGCTAGCTGTTGTTATTGATTAGCTTTTAGGTTTAGTCACCTGGTTCCCTGGAGTAGAAGCCGTCGACATGGAAAAGAAAGGCAGCAAAAATCCAGCGGAGATCTGAGGTGCTTAGACTGAGCTGTGTTTAAGTTCGGTATTGATTTAGATTTAGATTGATTTGAAAAAATTACCATTGTGCTCTTGAGTGTACTGTAAACTGCCCTAGATAAGATTTCTTGAAATGTCATGGTACCAGAGGAGGTTTTTATATATGCTAGAGGGTGTCCAGTTAGCAAAGACAAAAGCGGGTGTCAGTCTGAGTAATTCTAAGTGGAATGATATTTGTGGATGGGAAACCTTTAGAAAAATGCAATACTGGCTAATTTTTTATAAGTGAGTCACACACTGGCCCCCCTCACTTAGTTTCACTGTCAGCGGATAGGCATAGTTTAGTTTGTGCCTACAATAGTTTTTTTTTTTTTTTTTTTTTTTTTCAGAAGGAAAAATAATCTTCTTTGCAAATGCATTAGGACAGGCACTGGATCCTAGCCACATGGAAGACCCTCAGTTCCATAAGTAGGCCCAAATGTAATTAGTGATGCTTTATAAGGCAAATTGCTCATACTTAGGGATTTAAGTAGAAATGCTAAGTATTAGACTTTGGCATATGAAGGATTTAAGCCATAACAAGGGATGAGACAATATACAGGGCTCGACCATAAGGACTGCCCGATGGCCAGGGGTCAGTGTGAACGACGCTCGGGACAGTTGACGGAACTGTCACTTGCCTGATCGGGCCAGTGCTGTAGGTTGTGCGATATATATCGTCTATGATATCGTAATTGTTGATTTAACAATCTGAAATTATCGAGTATGTCACTCACTTTACAAAAACCAAACAAAACACCCATTGAGTGCACGCATGGACTACGTGACGTAGTCTAGTAGGTTAGACTAGTGCGCATGCATATTTAGAGTGTACGCTTTCACTGCGTGATTTAGTCTACTGAACTGCCTTTAGAATGCACCGGAATTCAAGATAAGAAGCAAAAATTACCCTGTATATCTTTCATATTTATATAATTTAATATAGTTAAACTGTACGCTGTATAAAATCACATTTGTAATCGTGCTGATATTTTGAGAAAAACGGCGCTTTGTTTAATATTGGTTAATGAACAAGAACTTAATATCAAGTGACTTACATTTTAGACACCAAATCGCCTGTTTTGCTTTATTTCGCCTACGAAAAATGGTTCCAAAGTCCACACATAATTGTTTTGAGTCTCTGAGCAACACTTCCTGAATGAATCAGCCATTTGAATGAATCGGTTGAATCTCATCCGAAATTCATCCGGAGCAAATGAAACGAGTGAGTGAGGGGAGGCGGGTTTGTGTGTCGACTCGCTGTCGGAGAGATGAGAGAGCGAGAAAACGCAGCTGGTCTCTTTATCCGTTTTGCAGAAAATGAGTATTGGAAGCGTTCCAGATATTTCAGTATCGATATGTCTAAAAAAAATGATATTTTGGACACTACGCTGCACTTAGTTTATTATTTTTAGATGCCTTTTTTAAAAGACTACAATTGAAAAATGTATATTATATATACAGTTCAACCCACCAAAGTGGCTAGTATTAGTGTCTGCGTTACTTGACATTAACACCGGCAGATTGGCGGGTGTTAATGTCAAGCCCTGTATATATACATATATGGGGAAAAGATGAGTCTACAATAGAAGAAGCTATTTGCTCTCGCCCTTTCTTTGGTGAGAAGTTATGAAGTTTGTGGCTTACGACTGTAGTATGATCAGGTCAAGCATTTTCAAAGTGGTTCATTTTTTGAATCCCAAACTGGGAATTGAGTTCCTGGGACCATTTTCAGAAGACTTTCTGGTCTTCCTCTGGACCAGAGATTAAAGGGGGAACTTGTGTCTCATATCAGAGGCCCAGCGCAGAGGTGAATTATTTAGGAACTTTCTGAAGCAGTGTAGATCAGTTTGAAGAGATTTGTGGCAGCAGAACATAATGTATGACCTGAAAAATATCACTTTCTTTTGAGAGATCAATTTTTCTTTTTTTTAATGCAGTCCTTTAACTGTTTTCTTTCTTTTTCTCAGCTCTAGAAACTATTTTTCATATGCAATGTATTTAGCAAAGTCAGGGGAAGAACAGCATGTTCTGTTTTTTACCTTTGAAATGCACTTTAATAAGTAATTCAAGTGATGTCTTTGAATTACTTATGCAATACTGTTACTCAAGGTGTTTGCTTATCATTTAAACAAACTACTAAGCCTAAATATTAAACTTCTGTTTACATTCACAATTTGTGATACAGACATGAATGATATCTACTACATGAGTGATATGTGCTATTACTTTGGTAAGTGACTGAAATCAGAATGAGCTTTTTTTTAGGGCCATTAAGTAACCACCTAGCAATCACTCAGAACACCTTGGCAATTGAAAAATATACATGCTACAGCTTGCAGTTTGTCAGTTGTTCTTCAATAACCTCATTCAAGCACTGTTCATTTACACATCTGTGGTGATTCGGTCCTTATGTTTTTTAATATGTTTGCTGCCTGAGAATCATTTGTTGACTGTAAAAGGTTCATGCACATGCTGGGTAAATCTGCAGGATTGTTAAATCGGTGTTCAGAGGCAACATAAGCCTTATTGAGCTTCCCTTTTCCAGCTTCTGTTCCATCGCAAGTGTGATTTCTTCAATAAATATGTAAGTGTATGATTAGGATGTTGTTTGAGGCGGTGGCTTCTACTGCTGTGCGGTATAGAACAAATGACACTTATTACCATTCTCATTCATATCTGTCATAATTCTAATTCAGTGTTCAAAATGGCTTATTTGCAAGCTTGTTTGAAACAATAATGAGTTTATCTGCCCTATTTTGTGGTATTTAAACTTGAGTGAGTCTATTTAGTTAGTGATATGATTCATCTAGCTGGTGTCTGTGTGTGTGTGTGTGTGATAATAATGTCAGCCTGGGTATTCGTACAGTGCATAAAGGTCTTTATGTAATGGTGTTTCCTACAGCTCCGCCGTTTCTGAATGTGTATCTTTTAACTGTCTGGTTTTACTCCAGTGAAAAGGTCAATTGGATTCAATCTGGAGTTGGCTGTTGCAATACACCGCTGATGAAGAAGAAGTGTGGCATTTTGAGGCAGTACATTCTTCAGGCAGTTTGAATGCTGACTCTGGATCAGAATGAAAAGCATAAATATTTTTTTTCTCTTATTTGTTCTCTTCATCTCAGGTATCTTCATGAGCACCTGCAATGTAGATGTACGCTGGTTTCCATTTGACATCCAGAAATGCGAGCTTAAATTCGGCTCGTGGACGTTTGACGGATGGCTGCTGGATCTCCAGATGAATGAGGCTGATATCT
Organism: Elopichthys bambusa; assembly: GCA_037101425.1. Classification (NCBI taxonomy): domain Eukaryota; kingdom Metazoa; phylum Chordata; class Actinopteri; order Cypriniformes; family Xenocyprididae; genus Elopichthys; species Elopichthys bambusa. The sequence continues at coordinate 24,044,479 of CM074448.1, forward strand.
CTGGCTACATGCCCAACGGAGAATGGGACCTTGTGGGTGAGTGAGTACAGCCAACATCTCCTGTAAACTTCTCACGATCAAGCGAACATAACGCCTACAGGCAGATTATGATGTGCGCTTTGTGTTGCTGTAGTAACCGACAATGACTCAGGCAGTGAGAGGTCAGTTTGGCAGCTGCACGTTTAAATGGTTAAAATGCATACTGCATATTTTTAAAAAGTAAAAATGTTTTAAGTATAGCCCACAGGCCAGAGAATAACTGTTATAACTCCTTTATTGAACAGAGATATGCTTTAGAATTGAAAAAGAAAATATCCAGCCCTACTTCTTAAAATCATGTCCATTTATATTCATTCCTAGTCCATCCAGTGAGCCTGTTAGTATTCAAATTAATGTAATTAAATTGAGTGGATAAGAGGAAGCCAACTGGAAAAAAACCTTGCACTGCACAATTCTGTCTCTTACTGACCCTCTTCTGATTTATTCTGTTACATAATTCACTATTTTCCTTCTGTCTCGCTGTGCACGTCTGTAATATCATGCCAGTCACACTCTTGAACTTTTCTTTAACGTTTTTAATTGTTCTACGTACTTACTTGATATTAAAAAGACAGAAAAAATTTGCATTGTCTTAACATTACAAGCCTTTTTGAATTAAAACCAGCTCATGCTAGTAATTAAAACTAGCTATCTGGTCAGAGTTGTTTGTTTATGATTATTAGCTGGTCAAAACTGGTTTAGGCAGTTAATTCGCTGGATTACAGTTGTTATTGCTGAGCTCAACCTGTGGCTTGTTTCATAAACTGCTTAAACTAGTCTTAAACAAGTTACTCATCTGTACAGTAGATTGGTTTAGTTTAAATGCAAAAAGGAAGGCTGAATGCCCTTGGTTAACTGCTAGTTGATCAGACTAGTTCTTAAAGGCACTATATGTAATTTTTGCTGCTAGAGGTCGCTTATTCAAAACAGTGTAGCTTGATAACGCTGAGCATGGATTCATGGGAGTTGTTGTCTTCACCTCCACAGCCGATGGAAAGGAATCCGACGGACTCGGGCAGAAATCATGTTCATGGATGAGCTAATGTATCAAAGTTTTATTAACGTTACTGTGGTATGAAGCAGGGTGCGGCAGAGAGCCGTGGGAGCGGAATGAGGTTGCGGAATGAATATGCTAATGAGAGATACCTGCACGACACACCGCTCTAGAGTCCAGCAGTGCTTTTATTATGCTTATGCTGCAGTTGGCCACTTCGGCTCTTTTCGTTGCATATGTGGGGTAACGCAGTGCTGTTTTACATGGTTAAAACAATCATACTAAATACATTTGAGTGTGTTGAAAGTTATGTTATAACGTAGGGCTGGGCGATATGGCCAAAAAAATCATATCTCTATATTTTTTTGTCTAAATGGCGATATACGGTATATATCTCTGTATTTTCTAAATTTTTTTAATTTTGATTTAAAAAAAAAAAATAAAAAAAAAAATCCCTTTTATCACATCCTGCCCAATGTTGTCCTACAAACAATGTTCACATTAAAGGCTATGAAAACAAATAGCCTATAGTGAATCTAACCGTCTATGCTATATGTGCAAAAAAGGGTCAAATCACATTACATTCTAACATTGTAACATCGCAATGCAATCTAAGAATAAAAATAATGCTTTTTAAAGCAGAAGTTAAATTCAACCAATGAAAATGAAAATAAAAACAAAAGCACAGACCATTTTGATTACCCCATTACAATAGTCACTTTACAGTAAGTGCTATCATAAAAATACACTTACTTATAGGGTTTTTTTTTTTTACATATGGCACATGTATTGTTCAACAACAAATATTTTAGCAAAATGTTTTGGTCAGAATTATGACGCTCTTATTTTATTGCGCTCTGTCTGTTTGGCCCGCATGTGCGCATCGGCGCTCGTCAATTCAAGTCACCTTTATTTATATAGCGCTTTTTACAATGTAGATTGTGTCAAAGCAGCTTTAACTGAATATTAAATGTCAATTGTCAAGTGTCCCCAACTAAGCAAGCCAAAGGCTACAGCGGCAAGGAACCCAAACTCCAACAGGTGACATTAGGTGGCAAACAGGTGTTAAAATGGAGAAAAAAACCTTGGGAGAAACCAGGCTTAGTCGGGGGGCCAGTTCTCCTCTGGCAAACAGTGCTTTGTTACGACTCAGGTTGCTATCATAAGTCAGATAGGATCGCAACATTCAAAGTATTTAATTCAGTTCCATCCAGCTGAGGATCGTATTCATCACACTGGTATGGACAGTTGTTGAGGAGATGCGCCACTGGTTGTCATGTTGATGAGGCCTTCACAGTGGATGATCTAGTTGACTCAATCCCTGCTGATACTTCAGGGTTGCGTTGTGGTTGTGTCAAGGCGCAGGTCCTTGGTCTCACCTGGATGCGGCCCGGATCCGGTTGACTACGGTAAACCTCGGGATAAACAGAAAGACTAATATTAGCGTAGATGCCGTTCTTCTTCTGATGTAACGAGTACATCTGGTGTTATAGGAAGTGTTCCCGGTTCCGGCTTACCTAATTTATGCAGCCTAATAATCCTTTTACGAATTTGAAAAAAATAAATTGATAATGTGTTATGTGTATGCCAGGTTAAAGAGATGTGTTTTTAGTTTGATTTAAACTGACAGAGTGTGTCTACTTTCCGAACAATGCTAGGAAGATTGTTCCAGAGTTTAGGTGCCAAATAGGAGAAGGATCTACCACCTGCAGTTGATTTTGATATTCTAGGTATTATCAACTGGCCTGAATTCTGAGATCGCAATAGACGCGAAGGACTATAATGCATTAATAGCTCGCTCAGGTACTGGGGAGCTAAACCATTTAGTGCTTTGTAAGTAATTAGCAAGATTTTAAAATCTATACGATGTTTAACAGGAAGCCAATGCAGTGTTGACAGAACTGGGCTAATATGGTCATACTTCCTAGTTCTAGTAAGAACTCTAGCTGCTGCATTTTGTACGAGCTGTAGTTTATTTATCAAGTGAGCAGAACAACCACCCAGTAAAGCGTTACAGTAATCTAGCCTTGAGGTCATGAACGCATGAACTAACTGTTCCACATTTGTCATCGAGAGCATATGTCGTAATTTAGATATATTTTTAAGATGGAAGAATGCGGTTTTACAGATGCTAGAAACATGGCCTTCAAATGAAAGATTGGTATCAAAGAGCACACCCAGGTTCCTAACTGACGACGAAGACTTAACAGAGCAGCCATCAAGTGTTAGACAATATTCTAGGTTATTATGTGAAGAAGTTTTTGGTCCAAAAATTAGAATATCTGTTTTTTCTGAATTTAGTAGTAGGAAATTACTGGTCATCCAATTTTATATATCAGCTATGCATTCCGTTAATTTTGTGAATTGGTAAGTTTCGTCAGGGCGTGAAGAAATATAGAGCTGAGTATCATCAGCGTAACAGTGAAAACTAACGCCATGCTTCCTGATGATATCTCCCAAGGGTAGTATGTACAGAGTGAACAGCAATGGTCCTAGTACTGAGCCTTGCAGTACTCCATATTCAACTTGTGATCGATATGACCTCTCTTCATTTACTACTACAAACTGATAACGGTCAGATAAGTATGATTTGAACCATGACAATGCAATTCCACTAATGCCAACATAATTTTCGAGTCTATTTAAAAGAATGTTGTGATCAATAGTGTCAAATGCAGCACTAAGATCCAGTAACACTAATAGAGAGATACAACCCCGATCTGATGATAAGAGCAAATCATTAGTACCTCTAATGAGAGCAGTCTCAGTACTGTGATACGGTCTAAATCCTGTCTGGAAATCCTCATAGATTCTATTTCTTTCTACAAAGGAACATAGTTGTGATGATACTGCCTTTTCAAGTATTTTTGACAGAAAAGTGAGATTTGAGATCGGCCTGTAATTGACTAATTCTCTAGGATCAAGTTGTGTTTTTTTAATAAGAGGTTTAATAATAGCCAGCTTAAAAGTTTTTGGTACGTATCCTAGTGATAAAGATGAATTTATAATATTAAGAAGAGAATCTATGACCTCTGGAAGCATCTCTTTCAATAGCTTAGTCGGTATAGGGTCTAACATACATGTTGTTGATTTTGACGATTTTGCTTGTTTACTGAAGTGTGAAGTTTAGCGGAAACTCGCTTGCATATAAGGCTCGTCCACTCCTGACAGCAAAATGGAAATATTTGCATGATTTTCCAATATTTACAGATGGAGAATATACCTGTGAAATGTAAGTTATGCACTGAGGAAAAAAAACATTAAACAGTGCAAGTATCCATGTCTGTCAGAGCATCTGACAGGGCAAGCCGCTTTAAACTATGTGTTAACTATATCTTAGGAGTTATTTTAAAGCCCTTAATATTAAGCATGTCTTATGTTTAGGACAAATTGTATTATGCATTGTCCCCACAGCAGCTCACTCAGCGTCTTCCGCTATTTTAAAGTGATCAACCGATATTGATTTTTTTAGAACCAATACCGATAATTTGTGTGTTTATGTGCCCGATAACCGATATGCAGAACCGATATTTGTTTACTGTTATACTTCTGTTTTTGACCCGATTACAACACCATTGAACTGAACAAACCATTTTATTTATAACAATCACTCCCTCCTTGCATAGAAAACAAAACAAATCTTATTTATACACCAATAAATAGAGGGGTCTGAAAGTTAGAAAAATAAAAAAGTACACTGTTACTAAACTGTTTTTGTTGAAAATTAGTAGTCTTTCATGTTCATTTTAATCTTCATATTACAAAAATAATTGTATTTATAAAAAGCATCAGCAGCAACATTAATGTTAACAATAAGCAAAATAAATGTAGAATGTCTAATGTTTTTTTTTTAAATGGAGAAAATAAATTAAAGACAGCAGTCATATTTTTCATAAACTTTGCAGAAATGTAATACTTCATTTTAAACTACAGTTTTAGTAGATTTATAAGCTGTTTAATAGGCTAAAGAGTGAAGAATAATTAGCTGGATAATGTTAAATAACTGAATAATATTCTCTGGAATATTGGAATATAACAAATAAAGCATCGTATTTTATTGCATTTCTCAACTGGTATGTTATATCAGAATTATTAATAATGTTTTTGTCGTTCTAGATTATAAAATATCTGCTGACAAAGTGCTGTTTATCTATGCATTTACACAGAACTATATTCAAATAAATTCAGATAAATAATAAATTTCCATAGAGTTGTGTTTACTTGGATGTTTATAAGCGAATGAATGGTTATATAGTAAATGTTTATATAATTACGGTGTTTTAAACAAGAGAATCTTCTTAAAAGTTACATGCGGTGGCCGTTTTGGAACATTTCCTGAGCATCAACCCGCTGAGTGAACAGCAAAATGCAGACAATGCTAATGATAAGCATAGACAACAGAGAGAGAATTAAATTCAGCGCTTTTATTTCCAACATGTGCTCGTTCATGGCTGTATTATTTAATTCATGCAAAGTTACATCTTTATTTTGACAGGACTTGACGGATTATCTTGCGTGACTCCGAGAGCTTGTCTCTATTTCTTAGAGACAAGCTGCATAAACTAGCTACATTTCAGGCATTTATGTAACACATCTAATTTGTGCATTAATGGCCGTTACGTTAAATAAAGTTTACTAATTACAGCAAAGCGGGTAAGTATACTTTACCTGTGCATGCCGTTGTCTCGTCTCCCCTCAGATGCGCTGTAATGGCGATCCTGCGTGCAATTCTCAAAAAGCCCACAAGATGGCGACATTTATCGGTAAATCCGATATTACAAAACCGATGTCCGATTATGGTAAAATGCTTAAATATCGGGGGAAAATATTGGTAAATCGATATATCGGTCGATCTCTAGCTATTTTTCAGATGCGCTCGTATCAAACTACTGTATATTGATATAAATGGTTTTGCCTCATTCCATATCGTATATAAAAAAATATATATATATTGATATATCGTACTAACTCGATATACCGCCCAGCCCTAATTATAACGTTACTCTGTGCATTCGCTCGGTGGCTGGTATGAGACACTTGTTGCACTTTGCAGTAAGCTAGATCAATATTAGAATAGCATATTAATAAAACCTGGATGACTTGTGTTGCTAAATGACATGTAATTAATTTTAAAATATATTGTATTATGAAGAAAGCTCTCTGATGATGCTGTTAGCCACTTGACAGAATAGTAAAACTGGAAATAGAAGGTAACGCAGATATGACGTCATTGACAAGTGGCACAATGACACGGTCCATTACACTGGTTAAAATTGCTGATTTCTCTGGATTTAAACATTGTTGGAAACGTTTGGGATTATGTAAGTACACAAGTCAACAAAACATAAAACATTGTTCTACTGGTTTTTGGATATTTTGATCTAAGAATCTTACATATTGTGACTTTAAGGCACAGTCTAAACATAGTGGTTGTGTTTATGGAACTGGCCCTTGGTTAAAGCAGGCAGGTAGACTAGTGGTTCCCAACCACGTTCCTGGAGGCCCTCCAACACTGCATATTTTGTATCTGTCCTTTGTCTGACACACCCGTTTCAGGTCTTGGAGTCTTTACTAATGAGCTGATGATCTTAATCAGGTGTGTTTAATTAAGACATGGAAAACATGCAGTGTTGGGGGACCTCCAGGAATGTGGTTGGGAACCCCTGAGGTAGACCACCATGCCTAAGCTGTTCAAGTTGGTTAACTATGCTTTAAAGGAATAGTTCACCCAAAAATGAAACTTTGTGTAGTACTTTGTGAAATGTAATTTACTCACCAACTGTATGAGTTTTTTTTTCTCTTCTGTGGATCATAAAGGGTGCATTTTTGAAGAATATCCTTGCTGGTTGTTTACATGTAATAAAATGGACTACATAAATGACACAATGCACCAATGGTTCTTTTTCTGTCTCTTGTGACCAAATAATATATATATATATATATATATATATATATATATAATATGTAATAGATGTCAAACCTGATGTAGCTCATCTAATGGCAACATATTTCAGTCTGCAAAGCTTTTCTTTTAGTGGTTTCCCCCTTAGTTTTGGTCTCATACTTTCCTTTCACGTTCCTGAGAGTCTATAGAGGACAATATAAAAAAGTTTTGGGGATCTCCAATGATGTTCTGATAAAAGCGTGATGCTCAGTCTCAGGGAAGAACTTGCCTCTGGCAATCTGCTGATTAGGATGTTTTTACCTAGTAGATCAAAGGTGGAAGAGCAGCATCGGCTGCTCTTGAGGACAACAGCATCTCTTTGAACATAAGACCAATCCACAGAAATACAAGTACACGCGTTTTTTTTTAAATTTTTTTTTTATATATAAACCTTCATCATTGTATACTCATTATTCTTCTCACATGCTGTGTCTGTCTAATCAGGTGTGCCAGGCTCAAGAAACGAGCTGTACTACGACTGCTGTAAGGAACCCTATCCAGATGTGACATTTGTGGTGACTATGCGCAGGCGGACGCTCTACTACGCCTTGAACCTTCTTGTTCCCTGTGTTCTCCTTTCATCCATGACCTTGCTTATCTTCCTACTGCCTGCCGACTCTGGAGAGAAGATCTCATTAGGTATTATGAAAGAAAGAGATTATCTACATGTTTGGAAGGAGAATGTTAACAGTGCAATAGAAAAAATAATTCCGCAGGCTTTCCAAGGTCTAGTCACAAAACAGAGAGCAGGGACATGCAACAGAAAATGTGTGGGTGCTCATTTCAAAGAAAGCGCCTGATTGTGTCATGTCAAATGAACTCTTGGTTCACATCAAGGGCTTTTATCCAGGTTTTTTTTTTTTTCGCTCTCTGTCAGGAGACCTTTACCATCAAAAGCGTACAGTTCAAAGAAGAAAAAACAGTCATCAGAGATGGAATGGAAGGAACTTTAGATGTGACTGTCAAGAAATGTAAAGAGGCGTGAACTGAAGGGCATTCACAATATATTTAAGTGGAGAAGCAAAAAGGCAGAAGCTTAGAGCAACCAAAGAGAAAGGAAATGAGGCAGTTTCCTCAATTCAAGAATGCGTATCACTGCAAGCATGGTAAAGGGAAGTGCTTTGCTGTACCCTCATATGGGCAATTAATCTATTGATGTAATTAAAGCAGGGATGAGTCAATGTGTGTAAGAGAGAAAGAGAAAGAATGCATTGCACTTTCCAGGAACCAGGCCTGCAATTATTGAAACATCTTTGATTGACAAAGTATCAACCTAGTTTTAGGATAGAACTCAAAAAGTTCAAATTTTTTATATGCTTTGTTTTAAGAAGCGCATGTTAAAAGGGATAGTTCACCAAAACATGAACATTCTCTCATCATTTACTCATTCTCATGTTGTTCCAAACCTGTATGACTTTCTTTTGGTTCCCATTAAAATTGAAAATACAATGGAAGTAAATGGGAACCGAAACTGCTTGGTTACCAACATTCTTCAAAATATCATTTTTTATTTTTCCACAGAAGAAAGAAAGTTATATAGGTTTGGAAGGACATGAGGTTGTTTAGACTATCACTTTAAGAAACAACAACCTCCTCTACCTCAAACTGATAAGTGTTAGTGATACTTCTTTTAAAATATGCAATGTTAATTTAATGAATTATATATATTATTTTGCTTTTATACACCAGTTCACTAAACAAGAAGTTAAGGTTGAGCAACTTACATTTTTTAAAAACGATATTGGCAGTTATTTTTTCTGTTTTTGCACTGCCAACGAAAATATTTCCAAACAACCAATGAGTCAGTGTTTTCAAATTAAACGGATGAGTGAGTGACTCAAAGACTCACTCATTAAGGCAGCCAATTGTTTTGTTCCTAAATGAATCCGTGTTTTGAACAAATCAGATGAGTGAACGATTCAATGACTCACTCATTCTCACCACTAATGCACAGGCTGTTAGTGAGTGATACAAACAGTGAAAGCTCCAATAATTGCAGTTAATGAATCAGCATATCATGAAATTAATTCATTTTAATGGTAACCCTGATTATAAGCCGAGAGTGTTTTTTGTTTTGATGAATTCAGTTAGTCTCATTTGGCAGAGAATTTGTGACAATAATTTTATTAAGGGTTCATTATGCCAAGATAGCACTTATAAAGCTGAGCAAAAACATATGTAAGAGGAAGGAGGTTAAATGAGAGAGCGGAAGCAGATTTAAACGGCAGATAGAGATAGATGGATTGTGTGTGTGGTGAGAGAGGAGGGAGAGATGGATAGCAGCCGGAGAGGGAGGGAGATGACTTGAACTGAACTAAAGAGCGATTGAGGAAGAGAAATGGCCTGATGTAATTCACTTTATGTATCACTCCATCAAACCCTGCACGGCCGTCCAATCAGATCCAATCAAATTCTGTCAAGATGAGTTACATCCAATAAGAAGCTGTGTTTGGGCATCTTATGTAGTGCCAATGTTGCACATAACTAGAGATGAGGTATAACTATGCATTTATTTTAGTGGTCAGCTGATATTGATTTTTCAGTGGCAGATGCTGATATCTAGACTGCAGGGTTGGAGATTTAATGCCTACTATATATATAATCTATATATACAAATGTAAATATATGTACTGTGTACTGCCAAGATTTGGAGACATTGAATTTATATTTCTAATTATCTAATTTTGTAGACATGATTTATTGTAAGTAAGAGATACAGAAACTAGCTTAAAGGGTTAGTTCACCCAAAAATGAAAATTCTGTCATTAATTACTTATTACCTCATGTCGTTCCACGCCCCTAAGACCTTCATCATCTTCGGAACACAAATTAAGATATTTTTGATAAAATCCGATGGCTCAGTGAGGCCTGCATAGACGACAAGATAATTAACACTTTCAAATGCCCAGAAAGGTACTAAAAACATTTAAAACAGTTCATGTGACTACAGTGGTTCAGAGTGGTTTTTATTAACAATATCTAGTGACGGGCGATTTCAAAACACTGCTTCATGAAGCTTCAAAGCTTTACGAATCTTTTGTTTCGAATCAGTGGTTCAGAGCTTGTATCAAACTGCCAAAATCACGTGATTTCAGTAAACGAGGCTTTGTTACGTCATAATTGTTTCAAAACGTTTCGAAATTTCAATGGTTCATGTGACTTTGGCAGTTTGATACGCGCTCTGAACCACTGATTCGAAACAAAAGATTCGTAAAGCTTCGAAATATGTATTTAGTACCTTACTGGGCATTTGAAAGTGTTAATTATCTTGCTGTCAATGCAGGCCTCACTGAGCCATTTATCAAAAATATCTTAATTTGTGTTCCGAAGATGAACGAAGGTCTTACGGGTGTAGAACAACTTTAATTTTTTGTTTAATTAACTATAAACAACTAATGTCTTAGCATTTGTGTAGAATTCATTATATGCAATTACATGTATGTTTCATTAAGTCAATTTCTTTTTGTTTTATACCTATTCACAGGTATTACTGTGCTACTCTCATTAACAGTCTTCATGTTGTTGGTGGCAGAGATCATGCCAGCAACCTCAGACTCCATCCCGCTAATAGGTAAAGCATGCATGTTCATTTTTTGCATATTTTAACATATTTTAATGCTTCATACTGTATTTTGTACAGTATATTTCAGTGTCTGCCCCACTTAGTTGAATTGCAAATAAAAACACAGGGCGCTTTGAATATATTAGACTTCATACGAGTCTTTGAACTTAATGATATGTAAAATTTAGTGCATAAGGATGTATAGTTTGTGTGTGCTCAGATCCACACATTGCAACACTGAAGAATAAATTTATCACTATTCTGTATCATGGCCAAAAGCCTTGGTCTTGGCAACCGTACGCTTGGCTTCTCATAGTAATTTGCAACATGAATCGTAAAAGACCGTTAAATGGAAACGATGGGCAGGTCAGGAGAGATGAAGCAGGAGAAACATAAAAATGAAACAGACCTAAAGATAGAGATGATCCTCCTAGGGAGAAAAAAACAAAAAAACAATTCGCCCCACATTCTCTTATCCCACCCTCTGGTTTATAGGCCTTCAGAAGCCGCAAAGATGTAATCTGCAGAAATGCGTTTGCTGGAAGAGTGTTCACCCACCGCGCTTTGTCTCTTCTGTCTGCTTCCCCCTCTCCTTTTATGATTGAGTTTTTATGGTTCACTCATCTGTTCCTCATTCTCCCTTTCTTCCATGCGTCACTCTTTTATAATCAATGCCCCCTTTTTGTTACATTTGCCCTGGTTTTTACTAGTATGACCGGATGATAAAAAGCTATTCTGCTAAGAGAGTAATAAATGAAAGGTTTATGCATATCGTATTCTCTTCCTTTCTTTCTTTGTCTCTCTCTCAGGGCAGTATTTTGCCAGTATAATGATCATAGTTGGAATGTCAGTTATTGCGACCGTGGTTGTGCTCCAATATCACCATCATGACCCCAACGGAGGAAACATGCCAAAATGGGTAAGTCTACTCACACACAAGCACATACACTGTGCCTGAATACACAAATGCTTTTTTTCCCTTTAAGCACGCAACAATGTCTCTCATGTCAGTTGCATTGAAAGCGATAATTTACTTATTCAGTGATAATAGAGATAAAGCCAACAGATGGGACTAAATGAGTAACTGGGATGCAGATGGATATAGATCTGCAATCTGTCCGCGCTGATGAATGACCGTATTTCACTGTATTCTGCAAGCCAATTAGCAGCTCAGCTGATGTGCCCCGGTCCTGCTGATCGAACCCCATTCACTTACAAAGCCAAATGCAACAACACGAGGAAGCTGACAGGTGTATTTACTCAGGGACACTAACATCAATTCTGCATCAAAACTAGATTTTTACATGTTTCTGAAGAAACTGTGAGCGGTCTCAAGTGCATATATGCAGCTACTGTTCAAAAGTTTGGGGTTGTAAGATGTTTTGGAAAGTCTCATGCTCACCAAAGCTGCATTTATTGATTAAAAACAGTAATATTGTAAAATATTATTACAATATAAAAGAACTGCTTTCTGTTTTAATATATTTTAAAATGTAATGTATTCCTTTTGATGGCAAAAGCTGAACTCCAGTCTTCATTACCTGATCTTTCAGATATCGTTTAATATGCAAATTTGATGCTTAAGAAACATTTCTTATGTTGTGCTGCTTAATATTTTTGTGGACACCATTATAGATTTTTTCAGGATTATCTGATGAATAGAAAGTTCAAAAGAACAGCATTCGTTTGAAATAGAAATATTTTGCAACATTATAAATGTCTTTACTGTCACTTGGAAAAACAAAATCTTACTGACCCCAAACTCCCCAAAAGTCTATAAAATTATCCGCCACCAGACAAAAACTGCATGTCTCATTGCTTAGAAAAGTACACTCTTAAAGGGATAGTTCACCCAAAAATGAAAATTAACCCATGATTTACTCACCCTCAAACCATCCTAAGTGTATATGACTATCTTCTTTCAGACGAACACAATCAGAGGTATATTTAAAAATATCCTTAGTCCTCCGAGGTTTATAATGGCAGTGACTGGGGAGCCGTGTTTTGAAGTACAAAATGAATCGCTTTGCTTCAGAAGGCCTTTATTAGCCCCCTGGAGTTGTATGGATTATTTTTTTTTATGGATGGATGCATTATTCTTGACTTCAAAGTGCGGCCCCCCATTTACTGCCATTATAAACCTTGGAGGACTAAGGATATTTTAATAACTAACTAAATAAATAAATAAACAAAAGTACTTTTATTTATTTGTATTTATTTGGCAAACTGTAGCAAAAATGTTAGTGCTCTAACAACAGTTATTAGCTGAATACATTAATAAATAACAATGGATATTGAACATGATATAGATGTAATGAACACCAAGTTCCAGTGAAATATTTTCACAATCCTCTATGATGTCTTTACATCCATCATTATGTGTGTATTTTAAGCAGAAGTTTCTCTCTACAGATGATGGAGACAGCATCTGAAATACACAATTGAGTTTAGTTACAGTGTGTCTCTTCCAGTTGTTTATGTAAAAACAATTATGTTTATGAAGGCCAAAATTAGCAAAAATTGATAGTATGTGAGACCTTTACAATATTAAAAGGAAAAAGTGATAGAAAATTCATAGGATAGCTTTAATTTTTTTTTTTTTTTGTGACTGGGTATGTTTATGCATAAAGTAATAATTTAAAAAATCGAACAATATGGATCGTAAATTAAATATCTCTATTACTTATACTTTGTGGAAAACAGAAAGTGAGTATCCTTAACTGAACAGAGCTGGTCCCACTTACATGTTCTAACTAAAAAGAGAAAAAGACACGATTGGTAAGAAAATCAGTTATAGTTTTTAAAGTTAAAATTAATAGACATAAGAAAGAAACAATTTAACTGTTGAGAGTGACAGTCTATGTAACTGACCCTTTGCAAAGACCCGCCCCCCCTTCATTACTCCAAAAAAAATCAGTTATGAGGTGGCTTTGACAGTTACAGATTCGAAAAACACAAAACTCTAACACAAAGAACCATTTCAGCATATAAAGCGTTTTTCAGGACTATATGGTTCTAAATAGAAATGTTACTACATGTAAAGAACCTTTTAAAGAACCATCTTTTTTTAGAGTATAATAGCACATTTTAGCCATGCAATTTGAGGATTAATACTGAAAGTTAGAGTTTTTTTTTTTAATCCTTAACTCAAGGTATGAGCAATAATAATAGTGATGTGCTTGCACAACATTCTAGGATCCTATCCTTGGATCAGCTTTTAGCAACATTCACAGCCAATACTCAGCATGTGTAGTTATTGAAAATGTCCATCAGAGCCAGGACACAGAGGAACTCAAAAAGAAAGCCCTCTTTCTCTGAACAACCTGGAAAAAGCAATGCTTACATAACAGCAATGGTTGTTATCTTAAGATGTAAAGAACTAAAAGAGATATAGTTCAGAAGAAGATGCTAAAAGGGAAGGCTAAGGTGGATACTGATCAGGGAAAGATGTTTTTGCGATACTTATCAAACCCTCTAGGGCTTCTAGACTATAGAAGAATTTATAGAATTTATATTTATAGAAGAAAATAAAAGAGGAGCGTATTAAGACCGCCCAGAGTTTGTTAGTAATACCCATTCTTTCATTACATTCGTCAAAGTCTGTGATACTGTACTAGTGGCACTAATTTTGTTTATGTAGCCAAACATGCATTGGGTAATCTTTTAATACACCAAAATATGTGTGAAGATGCCAAAGAAGAACCTTGTTGCTTAAACTGCAGTTTTCTGCGAATGATAGCAGTGCCAACCTCACTAGTCGTACATTTTGCCATGCTTTATGCCTCTCCTTGGCCGGGACTTGGCAGTACAACTGAATAATTCCAGCTTGTCACCTCTTTATATCTCTCTGTGTCATAGTCCTTGCTGTCATATGTTACTGTTTTACAACTCCTTTCCTTGGAAAACCTCTCTTCTCTTGACTCAGCAGACGCTATAGCTAATGCTTGGAAAAAATTGCATGGATTATTATTTTATTTTATTTTTTTGCTCAGACAGTGCTGTATAATTTTGTTTAGACTGTACGTGTAGAGCATGAGCAATATATAGTTCAAAATGGCTTGACGCACTGCTGTGAAATGCATGCTTTCTCATACATGCATAAAAATACCAGCTTACGCATGGTTGGAGGGGATTTTACTTTTAATATTCAAAGCTAATTTTGTTTACTGAGAAAACAGGATTTGGTTTTAAAAGTTGGTACCAAAAGGTAAGATTGGAGATTTATATAGAGATAATATTATTTTAGCTTGAGGGACAAAATGTGTTATCCCCCAATCCCCCCCCCCAATTCTCCAATTACACAGTTTTATTAATTCAGCTTTAAATAAATAATTCTTACAGTATCCACAACAGCTAACAACACTGAAACTAGCAGCACTGAGAAACTCATATGGTACAGGACAGATGGCTTTGATTTATCATACATTTTTGAATAAAGCATAGATAAGAATTTATTATAAAAGCATGGTGTGAGGATTTTAAAATAAATTCTAAAATAAATTTGATGTACTTTTTAAATATAAAATATGAGGTTTATTTTTTTGCATTTATAAATAACCAAGACTTGCTGTCAGAATAAAAAGATACAATATTATTTTTATTTATTTTTGTTGTTTTTTTCCCCCTGCGCAAATTAAAATATAAATGAAAATCTACTAACATTATTATGGTTGTGTTCTTTTGAAATGGCAGAAATTAATATGAGGGGTATATTTGCTGAATATTATATATATATATATATATATATATATATATATGTGTGTGTGTGTGTGTATATATAATTTGTGTCTGTGTGTGTGTATATATCTATGTATGTGTATATAAAATGTTATATCTGTTGCATGTTTGTATTTATTGTATATTTTGTCACTCAATGTGCAAAATGACAATAAAGCAACAAAAATATGTGTAAAATGTTCTTTTACACATTTTTCCCTCTTTATCTTCCTTCTCTTAGGTTCAGGTAGTTTTGCTCCAGTGGGTGGCCTGGTTTTTGCGCATGAAGCGTCCAGGTGAGAGTGAAGACCCTGAGCGCCCTCCTTGTGCCCCCCACTTACGACGTTGCTCTTCAGGTTCCCAGAGCGGCAGCCTGCCAAACGCACCCGGTTCCGCCTCTGCAGATCTTCATCACCACCACACGTCCTCAACACTCCACCCACTTCATCCCCAGAGTCTTCTTCAAGCCGCTGCTGCCGCCGGGCACACCCACCATCTCCACAACCAGACCAACAGCGCCAACAACAATGGCAACCTGCTCTACATTGGATTCTCCAGTCTGGACGAAGCTTCGCCGCCATCCTTGCTCACAGATTCCGTGCAGAGAAACAGCATGTCAGGCGGCCCGCGTTCTGCGGTGGTGTCACCCCCAGCGGTAGGCTCCAGTCCGCCACCTCACCTGCCCTCACAGTTCTGCAGCCCTCCGCCGCCTCCCACGCCCAATTTGGAGGCCACGGGTTGTCCGAGCACGGTGTCTGGTGGTGGCGGAGGCTGTTCTTGCTCGGGGACCAGCAGCGGTGGAGACCCACAGCTTCAGGCTATTTTAGAAGAGGTGCGCTTTGTTGCTGATAGGTTCCGCGGACAGGACGAGAATGACAGCGTGGCTGAACAGTGGAAGTTTGCTGCAGCCGTAATTGACCGACTTTGTCTCGTGGCGTTCAGCGTTTTCAACATCATCTGCACCATCTCCATTCTTATGTCAGCACCTAACTTTGTGGAGGCAGTTTCTAAGGACTTCATCTGATTGCTGTGTCGGCAGAGAATGTGCATTCGGGAAACTTGGGTTTGACCGTAATTGGGAAGTATTCTTCTCCTCAAAACAGTGACTAAGCTTTTTTTCCAAGACTGTTATTGGAATAATGCAGGATCCCAAGGTCTGAATTGAGAATACTTCTGATTGGCTAATGTCCTGGAGATTTAAGGCCCACTCAGACATCTCAGACTGAACTTTGCTGGTGGAACGCTAAAGACCTTCACCGAAAGGTGTTTGTAAATGACAAAAGGGGTTGGTTCGATATATGGTAAAATGTTCGGCTATGGAATGAATGAAAAACGAAACATAAAAAAGTGAAAACACTGATTAATGACCTTTCAACTGTGTCAAACGCCTCATAACCTGACTTGAACCTCTTGAGGAATGGCCAGTCGTGTTACTCCAACTTGTGTGACATTGTACATCTAACATCTAGCACAGTACAAAACTTCTCTATGATGTCAAAATATATTTTGGTAACGTTCATCTACGGGTAGGCGAGGAGAGAGGGAGGGAAAAAGCTGAAGACACAGAGAAATATTGATAATAGTGGCAGACGTGCAGTGAATGGCTCATATAAACCAAGATCAAAAAATGTTCTTCTTAAAAAATGAAAAAGGCGCTTGTTTCAAGGACAGATGGGAGACTTGGAGAACTGCTGCAGGGTTTGAGTGGTTCAGTTAATGGAGAGATACAGAAGAAGTGAAAGATGGAATACCCCAATGACGTGGACAGAGATGTAGACCGATGGAGAGATTAGGGCCTCCCAGGAAGACAAGGCAAGAGTAGAACAAGGGTAATGAAACACAAAATGAGATCGAGTGTATTAGAGAAAAAGACACAGTCAGCGCAAAATGAAAGAAGGATGGGCTGAAGAAGTGGATCAGACAAATGGATAAGAAAATGAAAGAGTGATAGGGGAATTGGAGAGGGATGGACAGAAACAGACAGAGAAGGCGGTTGGGGGGTAAGTGAGACTCAGCAACATTTACTGGCAAGAGGAAGTATGGCTTCGCTGTCGGAGAGAAATAGCTCATCATGCCCCAAAAAGCCAAACAGTGAATGCATCCGTCACAAAACAAATGAGAAGAGAAAAACACACAGCAGAAAGGTAGTGGGTGAGAGGGTGTGGGAAGTAATAATCCCCTGAGACATACTGGAGAAATGGCACAAAGACAGTGGAGACATGGATGGAATCTCATATCTCCCTTCCTCTCTCCCATCATCTCTGTGAAATGACAGACAGTGTGAGGTGTTCTCAAACAGCAGAGATGATCTTCTGCATATCTAAGTAGGTGCAGAGCCACAACCATAGTAACTGTGCCCTGATTCTCTACTGTCACTTAAAAAACAAGTATATGAGGTAAATCTCTTCTTGCTCTCTCGTTCCTGCTTACGCATACAGTGCCCTACAAAGGTTTGGAAATGTCTTTGGTAAAATGGGGGTTTGCACAATATTAGCGTAAATCTTGGTCATTTTGTGATTGAACGTTAGGGATGTTTACATGCTCTAATTTCCGTTAATTGGAATGAATCCTCATATCTGATGACATACCTAATTTTCCAAGTTCGTCTTCAGTAATTATTGACAATGACATTTAGGATAATCTAAAAGGAAAGGTCAGCTATTAGAAATACATTTGTAGTGAATATATATGAATGTCATGTCAAGACCATAATATTAGACTTGTGGATAATTATAATTGGCCTTATTATAACCCAATTTACCTTATCCTCTTTTAGTTTCTCAATTGAATCTTGAGGAATATTTTGTGACCTCAAAAGAAAGCAACAAATTCTTCTTTCATGTTTCAACCTTATGAAAAAAATGTAAGATAAAGCTCCAAAATACACTCATCCCTTTCCCATGATCTGTAGCAATGACTCAAAATGGCTATATATACACCAGAAATTGTAATGCGGAAGCACAAAAAACAAAAAACAAAACCCAGTGCCCACACAAAAAGTTTCTTGTGTGTACGTGTACGTCCTCATATTTTTTATTTTTGCAACGGTCTCTTTAGGGGCTCCTTAGACCAAAAATGAAAATTCTGTCATTAATTATTCACCCTCATGTCGTTCCAAACCCATAAGACCTTTGCTCATCTTTGGAACACAAATTAAGATATTAAGAGCTCTATGACTCCTCAATAGACAGCAATTTAACAACCACTGTCAAAGTCCAGAACGGTACTAAAGACATCGTTAAAACAGTCAACGTGACTACAGTGGTTCAGCCTTAATTTTATGACGTGGCAAGAATACTTTTTGTGCACGACACCAAAACAAAAATAACAACTTTATTCAACAATATCTGTGTCATTCTCTTACGAGCGCTTCCAGATTCTATGTCAGAACGCCGGCTCAGTATTGGCAGGTGCTGTTCACGTGAGCAGCGCGATGCATGCATGTATGTGATGCTGGCGCAGGAGCTTGAGCACGAGTCAGCGTTCTGACGTAGAACCTAGAAGCGCTGGACGTAAACAGCGTAAGAGAATGACACAGATATTGAAAACAAATGCATCTATCCATCATAAAAATAATCCATACAGCTCCAGGGGGTTAATAAAGGCCTTCTGAAGTGAAGTGATGGGTTTTTCTAAGTAAAATATCCATATTTAAAACTTTATTAACTATAATAACTAGCTTCCGGCAGACGCCTGCGTGCATCAGTTTGCGGTGGAAGAGTAACCTCCGACCTGACGCATGACGTAATGACGAACGCGGAGGTGCAGAGGATAGAGCAAAACACCGGTCACGAATTTGAAGTCTAAAACAATTTTTAAAGAGAAATGTCAGAGGATTTCAATATAAGAGAAGAGGAGCTTGAGTTGAGCCCAGTCCTATTGTTTTGGGTGAACTAACCCTTTAAGAAAGCATTTGATCATAGCGATGTGTATATGCACCAGCTCTGCTGTTCCCTGCTGTAATACATGAATATTCTTAAATATAGCCCCTGAATTCAGAACATGCTTAAGCTGTTTTTAACCTGTTTTCTGATTGGTCTGTCAATCAGTAAAGCTAAAAAGCTGTGCTTACCCAGTAATCTTTAAAAAAGTAACCTTGGCCAGTTTAATCCAGTAGTCATGCATCACAGTCGGACTGTGATGGGCATTTATTTCCATTATTATGTAATCAAAAAGAAAAGCATTGTTGGTCTTAAAAATAATAGTTAAAAAAATAATAGTATTATAATAGCAAGTTAATATAATGCTTTCATACCAATAAATGATTGAAAAAGATTTATATTGATTTTGCCCAAAATCCTACTTTGAACCCTTGGGGTTGATTTTGCATTCCGCTGCACTGCTTTTCCATTGGTTTTTCTATGTTAACATGTGCTAGATGGATATATTTGACATTTGCACTCACACCTCACATCTTTTGCATCACACATGAGCACTGCATTTTTAGAATGCTGTGTCAAGTTAAAAGTTCAACTTTTAAAATGGTCCCTTGGGGTGATTTCAAACTTTTGGAGGGCACTGTATGAGAGTAAGGTGACTCAGTGTATAGCACCGTTGCCTCACAGCAAGAAGGTCCCCGGATTGAGTCCCGACTGAGCCAGGAGGACTTTCTGTGTGGAGTTTGCATGTTCTCCCTGTGTCTGTGTGGGCTTCCTCCGGGTGCTCCAGTTTCCCCCACAATCCAAAAACAAGCAGCATAGGTGAATGTCATTGTCCGTAGGTGTTAATGAGACTGCAAATGTGTTTGTGTGTGAACCCTGTGATGTACCGGCCATCTGTCCAGGTTTTCACCAGCCTGTGGCCATATATGCTGGGATAGGCTCCAGCGGTTAAACTCTGAAAAGCAGTTTGGAGAATTGATAGATGTATGAACATATGCAGAAAATTACTATTAGCTATATTAAGCTTTCAGTTTGGTTTGTTAATATTGTTTTTTTTACTATATTTACAACTTAATGAAATAGTTCACCCACAAATAAAAATTATCCTATAATTTACTCACCCTCAAGCCATCCTAGGTGTATATGACTTTCTTCTTTCAGCAAAACACAATCAGAGTTATATTAAATAATATCCTTTTTCTTCCCAGCTTTGTAATGGCATTGAATAGTGTCTTGAGTTTTTAAGCTCCGAAAAGCACACCCATCCATCCATAAAAGTAATCCATACAACTCCAGGGGGTTAATAAATGCCTTCTGCAAAGCAATGAAAAATATACATTTTTAAAACTTTATAAACTATAATCACTGGCTTCCGGCAACTGCCATATGCTTGTTCACGAGAGAGCCAAGTTCCGGCAGAAGGGTGACCTCTGACCTGACGTATGATGTAGGATGTATGACGTAGGCGTTGCGTAAGCTTTGTGAAAATTTATGAACATGGAATGCATGAACGAATGAACAAAGGATAGAGCAAAACAAATTGCCGGTCACAAATTAAAAATCTAAAATGAGAAGTTTTAAAAGAAAAATGTCAGAGGATTTCGATATAAGGGAAGAGGAGCTACTTTTGTGAACACGTGTACGGCTGTTGCTGGAAGCCAGTGATTATAAAGTTTTAAATATGGATATTTTTGTTACAAAAACCCATCGTTTTGCTTCAGAAGGCATTTATTAACCCACTGGAGTTGTATGGATTACTTTTATTGATGGATGGATGCGCTTTTTGGAGCTTAAAAAACTCTGGCACTATTCAATGACATTACAAAGCTGGCAAGAGCCACAATATTATTTAATATAACTCTGATTGTGTTCGGCTGAAAGAAGAAAGTCATATACAACTAGGATGGCTTGAGGGTGAGTAAACTATGGGATAATTTTCATTTTTGGGTGATTTATTCCTTTAAAGCTGTTGGATGTAAATTCTGCGGATATAAAAGACAATTACCAAACAGGTTTCTTGAACATACTGTTCATTTGAAAGCAGTATTAGATGAGGGATGTGTTCAGTGGCGGAGAAATGGCATACCTCACCAAGTTAAAGTAGACTTTTCCTTTGAAGGTTGAGTGGCTATAGTTGAGTTTTGATAGAAAACATGGCTGTTGTGTTGTTGAATTTGAGTCTTGTTATGTGACTTATTCAGCTAGGCAATTTACAGGAAAATAGAAATAGAGTTGTAGATTGTAGACAATTCACAGTGAAGGTCTCTCTTCAGAGTAATGACTGAAGCGTACTGTCATTTTTTTAATGGACTGTATACTATTCCAAATCTGCCTCTGGGGCCCGTACACCTTTCAGGTGAATTTTTATGATAAACCAGATGGGAAACTTTTTTTTCCCTGCAAAACATTTCTGGTGACAGCACATATTATGTGGTCCTTACAAACAGTTCTGGTTCTTATTGCAAGTACTACTTTATTGCTAAAGTCATTATAGCAATTAGTGGTTGTTATGGTATTAATTAAAGTTCATCCAAAAAAAAAAAAAAAAAAACACGCTGCCAAAAGATTGCTGCTGCTCGCTGTGCTCTTATGAAATGCCAGCCATCTCGTCTTAATGGGGGACCAAGCAAATTACTTTAAAATCTCTCTCTTACTCTCTCTCTCTCAGATGCAGACACAAACCATTTCCCATCTTTGAATAAAGTATTCTTTAATAATATACAGTCTGTGCTTCGTCATTTCATGGCTGGCTGTTGCTTAAGGAAAATGACAGAGCTGAAAATAAGAGTGGGAAACGTGACGGCACTGATGCAGAATGAGAGACGAGTAGGGCTGAGCCTGTACAGTCATTTTGAAAGTGTCCTATTATGTTTTCTTTTTCATTTTCATTTTTCTTTAGTGTGTAATGTTCTGTTTAAGCATAAAAAAGGTCTGCAAAGTTACAAAGCACAAAGTCTACTCCAAAGGGAGTTATTCTCTATATCAGTAAGCATTGTTTCTGAACTCCCTCAGACGCCTCAACTGTAGTCTTCAGTTTTCTTCTAGGAACGTACACATCACAATATTCCTCATTTAAATAATTCCTGGCCAAGGCAAAAGCAAAAAGGGGGCGAGGCCTGGTTGAATTGTATTAGTAGTAAGTCGTGCTTGCAAAGGTGGTTTGGGGAGATCAGCTTGTTCTTCTTGACTGTCGTAATTGGATTCGGGCTCAAACTGATATGGCAAAACCGATGCCACAGTTAGTGTAGTTACAGTAGTGTTTACAGCGCCTCAGGAGCTGATACTTACCATTTATGGTAAGGGGCGTTACATTTTCAACACCCACGTAAGTGGACAACCAATCACAACAGTCTAAGGGCCAGCTAACCAATCAGAGCAGACTGTGCTTTTCGGAAAGCAGGTTTTTAAAGAAACCGAAACTAAAACGGTGTTCTTCTGACAGGGTGAAAAGAGGTGTTGCAAAAATGTAAATGATGAAAAACTAGTTTTTGAACATTAACTGATGTAATGGCTCTTTTCCACTGCGTGGTACGACTCGGTGTGCTTTACTTTCAGGTTGCTTTTTTTCACTGCAGTTTAGTACTGTTTCAAAGTGGGTGGGATTATAGACTGATATAGTTGCGCTGCCTTTACTGCCGTGGATCCACTTCTCGGCTACTAATGAGTCTGCACCTCATCTACTTACCATGATACAGCCATTTCTTTTTTCAAGTTGCGGTCGTTTAAAGCAAGTCGTTTCGCAAACAAATGATATTGTTACTGACTATTGAAATCTAGCGGGTTTGATGTCTCATGTTTTAAATCTCTGACCCATCAGTGATCTGCAGCGTTTACACGTCACATTTAGTACCGGTACAGCACACTTGTAACCTCAACCGAGGTGTTACTATTTAAGCGAGCCGTACCGAGCCATCAAAAGTGAGGCGAACCTCATGCGAGAGATTGAATATACTATATCCTGCAGCAATTGTAGTATGTAGTAGTATGCTATTCTGAGTCTCTCAAGTGTGACGTGACGCATTGCAATGTTTATCGTGAAGTAGTTGAGGGACAAAAGCAGACCAATAGGAAATCTCGAACTCTGAACAGACAGAGATGGAGAAATGCTGACGTGCGGTCCCGGCTGGACAAGGATTTAATTGATCACTCGTTCATGAAGGAGGGATGGAGCAAGGGAGGGTGGAAAGTTAATGATGGAGAGAGAAGGCAGCGTCTCAGGCCTTGGGTGGATTTACGAGGGAAAGCAGTCACACATCGCGTACGCCTCTCTCAAAACTGCCTGAACTGCCAAAACACTATAAACAACACAAACAAAATATTACTGAATACAATGACCAGTAATTGAATATGGGATTATTAGATTTTGATGCAGTTATATTAACATTCTACATATAAATCAAGGGGAAACAAGCCATACATTTTTTATTTCTTGACTTAAAAGGTATACTTTTGGCTCTCTAGCACTTAAAAAAAAAAAAAAAAACTGCATGCACTTTGCAGAAGAGCATCTTCAACACATTGAGTGTCGAATAATCTCTTTAATCACTTAATTAACTTAAAGATTATCACAGTGGGAATTTTACTAAAACATTCAATGTGACAGTAAAAGTTGTAAATTAAGCTCTGTTTTCAGGATGTTGGGCCAAAAGTGCCAATTTAGAAAAGTGAATGTCCATTGCTTACTTTGATTGCTATTTTGACAAAATTATGATGATATAAGCCACAATATCCCCACAGAGTTCAGCGTTTAAGAAATTCTATATAGCTCAATTTCCTATCCCAACATGCACTATGGCACTCAGTCAATGCATCAATGAATAAAGATTGCATGTGTCTGCCATTACTGCGGCAGCCATGGCTCGTCTGCCAGAGTAATTCACTCGCCTCTCTCTGTGAATGTGCTGTGCTGGCACATTGACTTGTCCAGATTTACCGTGCTCACTCAGATGGAGAAAAAGAGGATATAGGGGGAATAAGAGTGGGTGTGTGTGGCAAATAAAGGTGATGGCACACATGGTTTTTTTCAGAGATATGGCAGAGATGATGATTATATGAGCTGGAAAAGGACGGATTTAGGATTGTGTGAAGGTGAAACTAGTGTGGATTTGAGCATGAATGAAGGAAATGTGGGTAGAAGATTGATAGATTGGTGTCTCCGTGTGTGAAAGAGATAAAGACATGAATGTAACTGTAAAGATCGATATGATTTATAACTATATAAGATGTGTAAATGGCAATGAAGGCTCAAGATGGTGCGACAAAGTGTGAAATTATATCCTGAGACTCTTTAATGATGCTTCAATGCATAAAGTCAGTTTAAAATCAGATTAATTCAGGTAAGACAACAAGCTGATAACAAGCAATTTGGACCCTTGAAAGGATGCAGTATTTGAACATTTACTCTCTAAAAGTGTTTTTTCCCCTTTTTTCCAGTGTCATTCATCATTCCTCTTTAAGACTCTGACATACAAACACATATTGGCTTATCTCTGAATGGCTCCTCCTGTGACGCCATCCATGATATTGCTGGCATGTAGCCGACGATCAATGGCTTTTAATTAACAGGGTAAGATGGGCATGATCGATAATAATGACGAGGGAGAGAGAGAGCGAGTGATTGAAAGAAAGGGATGGGGCTGTTTAGGGAAAAATAAAAGATACAGGTCTGTAAATGAAATTGGAAGAAATGCATAAAGATAGAAATGTGGAAAGAATTTAAGTGTACTGTAACAGGAGTTTAAGCTTTTTAATGCCCAATATGATTTATATGATTGACAAATGTTTAAAATATTATTTGAAAGTTATATTAGTTGACACTGTATTTTTGGTAATGTATCTTTCTAAATAAAAGGATAGATAAATATACAATAAATATTTTAAAATCCCATGATGATCCCATGATTTCCATCTTTAGAATGCAAAAAAAAAAAAAAAAAAAACATTAATCATGTCAAATTCAAAAGTGTATTTTTGTATTTTATTTTACATTTATTATTAATGCTTTAAAATATAAACCTTTTACAATTTATTTATTATTATATTGTTTCATAGTAATAACAGTAATATATAGCCTTTTAGATGTTTTTATTATTATTAATGTTTTTCATAGGATTATAATTAAAAACAGTTTAGAAATCCTTAGGATAAAGAGCATAAACAAACATCATTGTAACATGCAAAAGCAATAGAATAAAGATGCAGTCAGAATGCTTCCTGGATTAGATTGATGACAGTTTTCTCAGGGGAGCATTCATTAGCACTGATTTGGCTCACTAAGACACCTTCAGTCCACCGGAGTGACCACAAGTGGCCCTTTGAGACCACTGTGGTCTCTCAAACACAGTTCCTCTCCTTTGGGCCCTACTCTTTCAAGCATCAACCACTTACAGGCAGAGACATACAAGCACTCTTCAGACAGCTGAGATCTGAGGTAAAGTGGACCGACACTTCATCCAGTTTGACCTCTGCAGATCGTTGCAGTCTAAAGCGGTATTGATCCCCTCTAACCCCATGGACAGCTTCATCCTTCGATCCTGCAATGGCAATTTATTACATTCTCGATCCCTCTAAACTTTACAGTGCTTTTATGACGATGTAATTATGTATGTAAATAGAGGGCGGAGCGTGCTAAAGCTTTTAAGTGCCTGTTTATGCGCACACCATGGGTTACAGTGTAAAAAGTAATGTAATGCTAAAGATGCAGCTATTTGACCTACTGTTACAGTATGACTATTGCCTTGACTAAATATATTTATATAATTGTCAATATATAATTGTTTATATATTTATATAATTGTCTTTCTACAGTACACTACGATTTGGACATCACTGAAAGTTGTGATAACTTGCAGCTCAGTGAATCAGATGTTGATTCAGTAATCGCTCTACTGGATGAAATTCAGTAGGAGTCAGCCCGATTAAAGCCAGTCATCCATTTCAGTATTATAGTGTGTTATTTTAATATCATTGAGATTTCACCCTTTGTCTGAAGTTTGATTGACAGGCGATCTGACCAATCATAGCGCGGAATCCGCCATTTTGTCCGACAAATGAACCAGACAGGAGAGTTAATAAATTAATGTCGCTGGAAAATAGTGTGTATTAATGTCTTTCTGCGTTTGAAGCAACATACCTTCTAATGTTAATTCATGTTTATTACAAGTAGGAAGAGATGGTCGGTTCACGTAGCGCTTGAACGGAGACCCCACAGCAATCTGTCACGACACATTAAAGAGCCACAAAACGGAATTTATTGTTCGAATTTCTTTCTTTATTCTTTTTTTTTTTTAAAAACGAAAAAAAAAAACAAAAAAAAAACACAAAACTTAAAAACTGAGACTTTGAGAGCTCTCTGAAAATCTGAGAGCTTTGTTTCATACCAAAAACGTTATCTATCTTGTCTGTCGGCCCATTGTCAGTGTCTTCTTTGCTCCGCGATGTATTTTCCACTCTGTAAGAACATGTGTGGCGTGAGAGCGCCATGGCTTGTCGGACTAAGCAACAGTAAGGGGCGGGGTTTTTTTTTTTTTTTTGCGAAGTGTCAATTAGTCTTTATTTTTAGATTTTAAAGTTGTGTTTTTGTCGTTTTTATTATTATTATTATTTTTTTTTTTAGATATTTCTATATAGTTTTTATTATTTCAGTTTTAGTTATCTTTATTACAAAAACTAAATGAGAAACATTTCCTTGGCAACTCGCTGAAATAAAAGAAAGTTTTTTATATTTTATTTTAATTTTAGTAACGAAAATGTTTTTAATATTTTTAGTTAAAGGCACAATATGTATGATTTTTGGATTAAAATATCCCAGAACCACTAGAACAATGTTATTTTGTAGACTTGTGTACTTACATTATCCAATAATGTTTCCAATAATGTTTAAATCCAGAGAAATTAGCAATTTTATCCAGTGTGTAACGTCCTGTGTCATTGCGTCGCCTGTTAATGATGTCATATCGGCCTTACCCTCGATTTCCTCGAATCCATGGAAACACCAAAGACGCTTTAATATATTATGTGATTTATAAGACAGGTGAGCAATTGTTTGGATACCTTTATCGGGTTAAGGTCCGAAATTTTCATATGCGTTTTTTGTTTTGTTGTTGTATTCATCAACCTAAAGATTTGTCACGCACAGAAACCTTGCACATTGAGTCTGATGCATACTTCAGGATGTCAATGGCCAGTTTGATATACTCTTTGTATTGATTAATACAAATCCTCTATGTATTCTGCACTCTGTTTGTCATACAGTGCTTTGTGCTGCGAGATGAAGTGGGTCAGCTTGTCAGACGCCATTCTGGATTTTAGCGTTCGCTTGTATGGTGGCTCTGAATTGTCAAAGCACCTCTCAAAATGTTCTGCGAAAAACGCAGAAAATTAAACCCGACGTTTCAATTTTACCAAATTTTTTTTATGACAGGCGAAAGTTAAAACATCAACATAAAATGTCAGTTTGCTGACCTCTAGAGGTTAAACCACATACTGTGCCTTTATCTGAGTACAATGTAACTGATACATTGTCATGCTTGTTTCATGACTGACATATCATTTCACAATTTTTTTTTTCTTCTCACGGGACAATATACAATCCTTTGGCATCGGTTCCTAAATTTGAACAACACTTAACTTGTGGTTTAGATCAGGCTTAAATATCCAGTTAATAGTGTGAATATGTCATGGCAATCACTAGCTTCAGCTTCTGTGCTTTATCAGCTCATATCATTTTGTGTGATATTCTATTAATTGGCCTACTTAAACCATATTTGCCTGCTGAACCCTCTGTTCATTTTGTCGTTCAGCAGGCATAATCTTTAAATGTGGCTAATTCTCTTGTAAAATTCCCTGGAGTCCTTGTGATAATAAATAAAAGAAATTTTATTTAAGTATTAAGCTGGCTTGAGGCAAATTATTTCCCAAGTGGTTGCGCATGAGAGACAAGGGTAGAAGTTGGTATTTAATTCCAGAAGCAATTCTACAGAATCATGGGCATGAGATTTATTCTTATTATGAATACCGGATAATTTCTTTATGGAATTCTGCTTTCTTTTATTGTTTCATCATATTTATTTTAAATAATCCTTTAAGGTGATCATGTTGTCTTGAAACATTCCAATTTCTTAGGCCACTTGACTTCAACAAACATTTTTGACAGGGTACAGTATGAAACATACATTAGTAAATAACAGATCAATTTGACATACCTTCTGATAGATTTTCCGTGTTAAGTCTGCCAAGTGTTACGATGATCATAGTAAACAGCAATCAAAAGTAACAGCTGTGATAGATTTTTGCAAAGAACGATTGTTTTCATTAAATTTCCAACCCCCGATAGTCCCGCCCCAAACTCATGCTATTGGCAGAGAGCCGCTTCCAGGTTTTCTGATTGGCTAACAAGGCGGCCAGATCGTTAACCTACAACTTTTAAAAAATTTGTAGATTTGAACAAAATTACAACATAATAAACCAATGCAGAAATCCAATAATACAAATAGGCTACTTACCTTTTTGCTATTTATCACATAATAATTTTACATGATCACATTTATAATTAACTACTTAATCATATATTTACCTTAAAAAAACATTATTATTACACTGAACCAGACTAATTTCTGTAATGACCATTAAAAATGGATTGCACTTCTGTCAGTAATTTTGTAAAGTCTTTCTATCAAAGTTGGCCACACTATATAGATCAGCAAGAGTTCAGTGAGGTTTATTGAGTTTCATTAGAGGTTTGTTGGCTATCTTTGTACTTTACTGTTTGATAACTAGTTCTGATTCACACTCAAAAATGTCTATATATTAATTTAAAGGTACACTATGTAACCTTTGGCCCTTTAGTGATTAAAAAAACAAAACAAAACATTGTTTTGTTTGTGCTGGCTATGCCTGACTGTGCGGATGAATATGGTTATCCCACTGCTCATAACTACTTGGCTTAAAGGGTTAGTTCACCCAAAAATGAAAATAATGTAATTTATTACTCACACTCATGCCGTTCCACACCCGTAAGACCGTTGGCAATCTTCGGAACGCAAATTAAGATATTTTTGTTGAAATCCGATGGCTCAGTAAGGCCTCCATAGCCAGCAATGACATTTCCTCTCTTAAGATCCATTAATGTAGTAAAAACATATTTAAATCAGTTCATGTGAATAGGCCTATTTCACAATTCCGGGTTTTTGGCTTCCGGAATGATCCACGCTGGGTAAAAATTTTTCCAGTTACAGTGATAGATAGCCTCGATCAGAACCAGCTGGGGAATCAAAGTCGTTTTACGAATTAAATGTCATGAAAAGGTTTGAACGGTCTTGGTGAATTATTGGTGAGACTACAGAGCTAAATTTAATAAATAATTCGAAGTGATGGCGGTAAAAACTGGTTATATTCTCCGTGTCTGTTTGGCGCGGCTGTACATTATCGCGCTCCATGTGCTGCAAAGACAGTGCCTGCGTCTCAACGTTCATACTATCCATCCTAAATAGTAGTCTATGTGACATTATTAATATTCAGTACTATTTAGGGTGGATAGTATGCACATTGGGATGTATAGAGTGTTTTTCGCGACGTGCTGGGGAAACGATCAGCTGGCAGCTCCCTTATCACGCAAGCCCAATCCTCTGATTCATGAAACAGGACCGCTCGCACCCTGGATATTTCTGGATATATATAAACACTTAAGTCATCTCTCACTCATATTTTCCTGTCGTCATCATCTTAAAGTGTGTATTATGCACAGTATTATTGTGCTGTTGCAACATGAATGCAAAGACTGATAGTTGTGTAGAGTGTGGTGTTGGAAATGTATTGTCTTAGTTTAATCATTTTAATCGATCAGGATTAGTTATAACATATGCTTGAATGTGGGATGTAATGCCATGAGATTAATACATGCTATATATTTTAAAAACGTATTAAACTCACGACCATATTATGTATCTCACGATTTTATATCCCCCATTGAAGTATATATTAGGAGTTATTTTTTTTAATGAATAAATTATATAATGTTCGTCGTACGTGATACAATCGGGGGAACTGCTGAATGAGTAGCTGCGTAGCCTATACTGTATGACAGCTGGTAATATCCACATGCCGGTAAATTACGGTCTGAGTGGCCGTATAAACTACAAACAAGTAGAAAATAATTTCTTTGTAGATTATACAACAGCAGCTTGGAAAACAGACAAAACAGAAAAGGTAAGAAGCGATATTTGAGAAAAGAGCATATCAATCTAATAGCCATACCCATAGCGGAACTAACTTTACCCTGCGTCACGTGATTTTCGATTCTTGTGAAAAAGGCCTATACAGTGGTTCAGTGTTAATATTATAAAGACTTATATAGTGATGGTCGATTTCAAAACACATAATGATTCGCGTGTCAAACCGCTAAACTGCTGAAATCACGTGACTTTGGCGAACTGCTGATTGGACACAAAAGATTCATAACGGTCCGAAGCTTCATGAAGCAGTGTTTTAAAATCGGCCATCACTATATAAGTCGTCATTTTGTTTTTTTTGGTGCACCAAAAATATTATCGTTGCTTTATAATATTAATATTGAACCACTGTACTCACATGACCTGATTTAAATATGTTTTTAGTACATGAATGGATCTTGGGAGAAGAAATGTTATTGCTGGCTATGCAGGCCTCACTGAGACATCGGATTTCAACAAAAATATCTTAATTTGTATTCCGAAGATGAACGAAGGTCTTACGAGTGTGGAATGGCATGAGGGTGAGTAATGTGAGTTAATTATTTTCACTTTTGGGTGAACTAACCATTTAAGATATATAACCAGTTTAGATGGAAAGGATCTCAAGCTGACTAGCTGAAGATGTTATAACTATACCCATGGATACTGTACTTCATTGAAAATAAATTCCAGCACAGCGCTACAACAACCACCACAATGAAATGACCCTTCACAGTAGATAATGCTTTACAATGAACTCTGTCAGAGAGCTAGGCCTACATATGGCAGTTTATCTCTTCAATAAAATACCTTACTCACCTGCTGAGTAATAAAAATGCCATCTCGATATTGCTTTTACAACATTTCAAATTCCTAATTTCTTGCAATCTCCGAAAAGCCAAGCCAATGTTCATTCTCATCTATTATGAGTTCTGTCATGTTTTCTTTTTTTCTGTGGATTTTTTTTTTTTTTTTTTTAAATACGTGATTCCCCGGAGGTTCGAGATTTTGCGTCTCCACGTCAACCTTTCTCACTCATTGTGACAACTAATCTGTCCCATTGCCACCCCCACACCATAGGCCAGAGCAACTTTTCTCTATTTATGGACATGAGACATGGGCAAATGACATATGCGCAATTGCCCGCGAAAACCATCCGGACAGGTCTAAAATAAAAACATTTATAATAGGCTTACCATAGTGAATGAAGGGAAGACAAAAACACATTGTGGAAGAAGGATTATGTATTGACTTATTTTTTAAACTAACAAAAGTTAGTCTACATTTAATGCAGTAATGTAATGGGTTACCTATAGGCTAGGATGCATTAAGAATATGCTTGAATAGATCAGCGTATGACATCAAAGTACCGCGAGAGCGATTCAAAATCATAAGGAGTCATTTGCTCTCCAATCGCTCTCGGGGTACTTCGATGTCATACGCCGATCCGTGCTACTTACAAATGAAATCAGTTGTTCCAAAAAAGACTTGCACATTTAAGAGAAATTCAAACAAGTAAGAAAAGCCCAGCAGTTTTTGTTTTTTCAATAGGTCATTTTATTTAAAATAGTATGTTACAATGTTTCAACCTACATGAAGTTTTTTTTTATAACTCTGGTTAGTTTAACCTTCACACATTTCATTTATAAAACTATTGTATCCCGATATTATTGTTAATTTATGCCATTATCTAGGCTACATGAAATAATGCACACCTGTTTAGCGCCTTCATGTATGCATTAAATCTTTTGTCATACAAAGCCCCTTCCTAAACCCACCACAGCAAAGGCCTTGTTTCAATCCCCTTGATTTAGCAGAAAAATAAATTAATGTTTTCAGTCAGAAAAGCTACAAAGACTCTGTAAGTACTACACATAAGCAGTAAAATTTACAGATGAAGCGCAGAACACAGACAAATAGCCGTTAAACTTGTCAGTAATCGTCCCAACACACCAATTTTGGGGAAAGACTCAAAACATTAATAATACTTTCAAGGTGGGCCAAAAGTTAAGGAAACACTCAGTGGAAGGATAAGAGTTAGTGTCTTAAGTTTTAAACTGAAGAGTTATGATGATCTTAAATGGTTGCAGTTCAAGTTAATGACAAAAAAAACAAAACAAAAAATAATCATCCATGTTATAAATACATTCTGGTACATTCATATTATTTTTTTCCTCTGCACATTGACACAAAATAAGAAACACTGACCAAACAATTAATATTTTAGCGCTGGTGAACATTACGTGGTGGAGCACTTTTGACATTTTCCAAACCATACAAAAAGTGTCGCACCTATACTCCTGACGAAAGGACAAATTACACAAAAACTGTAAAACACACAGGCCTAAATTTTTTCTTCATTCACATTGATAAACTGGCTGAATTAATCAAACACGGAAATAATCAGGACTGAAGACACAAATTAAGTTTGTAAATACGCTTAGACCACAGATGCTACTGTGCTGCTGTAATAGGAGCCTTTACTCTAACCAGAGAGCAATCTGATGTAGAACACACACACACACACGAACACACACACACACACACTATACAAACTCACTTATTGATCAAGGTATCGTAGCCAAGGTGGCTAAAGCATTTGGATGAGGAATAAGCTCATGTATCACAGTATTGTGCTGGAATGGAATGGTGAAAGCTTCTGACTTGCATTAAACATGCATGTCTGTTAAGAAAATGTTAAGCTGTGTCTTGTCCTGTGACGAGGGGGCCAACTAAAGTCCTTTATGGTATATCTTTTTGGCTATAACAATTTTTTAAGTTCTAGTTCTCTACTATGTATTAAAAGAAGAAAAAGAAAAAAGAGAAAAATAGCGAATGCAGACCTCTACAAAAACTGGCTGTTATTTTAGCACACTGTGGGGAATTTGTATATGAATTTGAGACTAGTTGCCTTTTGCTGCCTTAGTTCTTATTCTCTAAAACATATAAAAGAGGAAACTGTTAAAGACGCTTCTGAGATGACAATATTCTCAGTCTGTCTCCTGTTTTACCCCTTCAGATCTTGTCAGCAGGTACGACGTGGTGCTATCGTCTCTATGAGGGAAGCCTCTGCAGTCTTGAACAATAAATAACACAAAAACAAACTCAGACGAAGACTCGATGATGTTCCCTCCGAGGCCAACAAATAAACTGAACAGAAATAAACTATCCTGAGCGCAGCTACTTATGTGTTTGATGCTGGGGCCCCCTACAGGTCACTTGTGCTAACTACACAACCTTAAAGGGATAGTTCACCCAAAAATGAAAATTCTGTCATCATTTGCTCACCCTCAAGTTGTTCCAAACCTCTACGAATTTGTTTCTTCTGCTGAACACAAAAGAAGATATTCTGAAGAATGTCAGTAACCAAACAGTTGATGGTGCCTATTGACTCCCATAGTATGGAAGTATATTTTCCATACTATGGAAGAAACCAACTGTTCGGTTAGCCATATTCTTCAAAATATATTCTTTTGTGTTCAGGTTTGGAACAACTTGAGGATGAGCAAATTACAGAATTTTCATTTTTGGGAGAACTATCCCTTTAATATCTGTCCATATACACTCCTGTCCTTAATTTCCCACACACACTTCCCATGTCACCGTTTACTCCTCATTTAATTGAAATAAAACGAAAACGAGCTAATTTTAGTCAGCAATACTGGGAAAAATCAAGCAATAATGCCATCACAACATTATTTTAGAGAGATCCCACACTAATTGTTTGTATGGTGACCTTGCTACACAAATTAATTAATTTTTTTGTTAAGGCATGACTTCCCCCTCCCATATATATATAGTTTTGTCAAACAATTGTGATAGCGGCTGCCTTTCCAAATCACAAAGTGGTCATTTTGTTACTACGCTGCCCTGATAACAGTGCCGATACAGCTTTACTTTAGCTAATGCTCTCCAAAATCCAGCCAGTAGACTTAAAGTAGAGCTTGTCTCCTAAACCACTGGCGTGGAAGATCTTTAGATCTCGTCCTATGTGGTATTTTACATGTACTTATGCGAGTTCAAAGTATCTATTGATGAAATGACAGCAGAACCCATTGGTGCTCTTGATCTGGGGTGAAACATCCCCACATCCCCGCAGTGTCTGCTTCGCCACGATAATGGCATTTTGCGTTGCCGTGGTTGCCATATGGAAAGCTCTGCATCTGAAAGGCACACTTTTGTCTCCGTGGAAACGTGGTTGGTATGGTGTCGCTGGGGTGTTGCCATGGTAACATCTTCATTATGGTGGTCTGCTCAAGTGTGATGATCCAGCGCAATTTATGCTGTTTCACAGGGGGTCTAGAGAGGGGTTTTAGGAAGTGGCAATCTCGCCCCCTAGGTGGCGCCATCCCTTCTGTTGCTCCAGCGGCGAGAGGTAATCTGCAATACGGAAGCGTTTCATTAGCTTTACTAGACATTTAAAGGGCAACTATTATTCACAAAATTCACTTTTACATGGTGTTTGAACATTAATGTGTGTACAAAATCCACCCACTCCTCGTTTTTGAATCCCCATAAATCATAAGCAGTGTTTCAGAACTGTTTGCAGATTCTGGGCAAACTGACATCACTTTGCACAGGCGCCACCTACGACTGCTGACGGACTCTGCTGTATTAGCATAGAGCCCGCGCTGAGCGAGTTGTACACAGTCGGCCATTTTCTCCAGGCCAGAGCAGCTGTAGCGACAACAATGTCTCTTAAGTGATTGAGGTGTTTTGATGTTTGATGTAAGAGTGAACATAACAGTCTTTATGTACTTCCGACATCAGAGCCGCTGAAGACGCAGGGGATTTGTTTTGTTTTTGAAGAGAATGCGTTTATTGTTTAGTTTACTATTTATTTATTGTTAGTTGTAACGAGTGTTTCTGTGTAATTTGCGGTGTATGTTGATAATTCAAGGGAGAGAGAGAGAGAGTTTATGGATAAGACTTGCGCACTTCTTGCACTGTTTTATTCAGCTCTTACTGTGATTTTTTTGCCGTAAAAAAATGGACGCTTTATCTTTTGTGTGATATACTACAAACTTCATAAAACTCATCAGTAAAGTTTTGGCCATCACAGGCTTGTACTAAAAGTGGATAAAAGCAAGATGACAACACAAGTTATAACCGTAATTAAACTAAACTATACTGTTCTATCTCCATGCAGCATTTATTCTCTTGCTCTGTAGGCATCGGTGTCCGACTCCGGTTCGAACTGAACACAGCTGCCGACAGTTTCGGACATTTTCAGTGCTTGAGACTATCCTGTTTGTTTGTTTCATAAGCTCTTGAAGCCCCGCCCTCTTCTTGAAAGGGGGCCGGGAGCAGCAGCTCATTTACATTTAAAGGGACACACACAAAAACAGTGTGTTTTTGCTCAACTCCCAAAAGTGGCAATTTTAACATGCTATAAAAAAAAGGATCTGTGGGTATTTTGAGCTAAAACTTCACATACACACAGCAGAGACTTATTTTATCCAGTAAAAAGAGGCACAATAGGTGCCCTTTAAAAGTGCCCCCCCTCCCCCCTATGGATTTATAAATTCTGCCTTCTGTTATACAGGTTCACCAAGTTTAAAATCACACCTACACACCAGTCATTTTCAATGGCATAGAAAAAAAAAACATTTATATATATATATATATATATATATATATATATATATAAATATATATATTTTTTTTCTATGCCATTGAAAATGACTGGTGTGTAGGTGTGATTTTAAACTTGGTGTATATATATATATATATATATATATATATATATATATATATATATATATATATATATATATATATATATATATACACATACACACACACATACACACACACACACTGTGATTAATTGATTTATTGTGAATGTGATTAATTGATTTCACAGCACAAAATTATATATATTATATATATATATAAAAAAGGTGCATAATTTTTTACAATTTTAAATGATCTTTAACACACATATACACACACATATATATATATATATAAAATATATATATGTGTGTGTGTGCGTGTGTATATGTATATAATATATATTTATATCTTTAACACACACACACACACACACACACTTTATAATTTTTAAATGATTAAATTGTATTAATTCAGATTAAAATAATATATTATAATTTATATATTATACATTATAATTTGTA
Organism: Elopichthys bambusa; assembly: GCA_037101425.1. NCBI lineage: Eukaryota > Metazoa > Chordata > Actinopteri > Cypriniformes > Xenocyprididae > Elopichthys > Elopichthys bambusa. The sequence continues at coordinate 24,080,962 of CM074448.1, forward strand.
TAAATATTTAATAAATGAATAAATTTAAATTTAATTTCAATTCATATAATTATGAATTCAGTACAGAAAAATACAAAAAACCTATTGTATTATTTTAAATATTTACTTTGCATGAGCACAAATTAAATGTGTGAATATATTATTCACTCAATGAATAAAATAATAAAAAGCACATTTGCTGGAATATTTCTAATCTATGCTAGCCTACAGTGCATTGGAATCAACGTTTCCTGAAATTTGTTTTACATAATAAAGGAATACATTTCCATTATTTGATCTTTCGAGAAGGTGCAGGGTTCATTTTATGCAATGATGGCTCAAATGAGCATCACACGCATGACATGTGACTTTTTACTCATACTTGAATGTAAGTATGGTAAGTATGAACCAGTATTTCAGGTTTCTGTGTGAGTATAGGCATCACATGAGTATGCTTGTAAAAATCCCATTAACTTGAGTGTGATAAAATGAGGGCAAAACGTTCTTACCATTATTACTACAGTTCTTATTGCCTTTGTCTGAGGCTTCCTCTTCAACCTTTAACATATCAGAGAGAAACTCATTAACAAATGACAAGAAAGGTAAAGAAACTAAAACAGAAATCCATGTAAGTTATTAATACCTCTTTTCTCCATTTGAGCTCACAGAAAATCCTCTCAAAGCACTCATGCATGTAGTTAAACTGGAGAAGGGAACAAGCACACACATCCAAGGCTTATTTATGTTCAAAATGTTCTGCGAAACATAATTCAGCAGGTAAATAATGAAGCAATAATTTTCGTTTTTGGGTGACTTACATAAGGAGTGAATATTTTGACCCAGCGAGGTTTCTTTTCTCCCCGCACATACTCAAAGCAGAAGGCCATACCCTCCTCATCTGTGTCCCATCTTTGCATCTCTGACCATTCGAACACAATCACCTGATTCTAGGAGTCAGAGATAAAGTGTTACTATGGTCAAACAAATCAAACACGTTCTCATAAGGTCAATTCACAGCGCACCAACATGAACAATCACCAGACTACAGTTACGTCACTTCTCAAACAATTTACAACCTGACAAGCGCTGATTCAGCATGTTCCATTGGAGAAAACAAGATGCCAACAGGAGTAACACACTGAACCGACAAAACCCCACGAAGTGTCTGTTGCCGTCTGTCGGTGCGGTGTGAAAGCAAATTAAAGGGTTAGTTCACCCAAAAATGAAATTTCTGTCATTAATTACTCATCCTCATGTCGTTCCAAACCTGTAAGAACTTCTTTCCTCTTCGGAACAAAAATTAAGATATTTTTGATGAAATCCAAGAGGTTAAGTAGTTGATGCAGTGCAGCGCTTACGTGTTTACGCTCCTGCATCAGCATCACATCCATGTGTTGTGTGCTCACGTGAACAGTGTCGGCCAATACTAAACACAGAAGCGCTCCACTGCGTCAACTGCATAGGAGACCAACGTGGGAGAGATGAAATGGTTGAATAAAGATGTTGTTTTTGCACAAAAAAAAAATTCTATATTCAGTGGTTGAACCACTGTAGTCACATGGACTATTTTAACAATGTCTTTACTACTTTTCTGGACCTTGAATGACGGTAATTACATTTCTTTCTATGGAGGATAAAAATAAAAAAAACTCTCAGATTTCATCAAAAATATCTTAATTTGTGTTCTGAAGATGAACAAAGGTCTTACGGGTGAGTACTTAATGACAGAAATTTCATTTTTGGGTGAACTAACCCTATGCCTTAAAATTATGTCTGTAGATTCTGAGCATCATTCACCCACCTCAAGAGTGCCGTCCTCTGTGCAGGCGTGTAGTTTGAAATGCTTCATGTTGACGGCCGTGATCACATGACCTTTCCGCCGTGAGTCACATGCACAGTGAGGAAAAGTCACCTCGTTATATCCCTCACATGAGCGCAAAAGACTCAGATACTGCAAAAGAAAGATCACAGAAAAGAAGGAAAACAAATGTTTATTTTGTGTTAAAACAAAATTCCTTTACATATTAATAGATTTTGCTTTTTTGTGACAAAAAAGGTAAAGTGTCCAAGTTACATTTCACCCCAAAATCTATATAATATATATAATTTATATACTAATATATTTTTAATTTATTTATATATCAATTATATATAAATAAATTAAAAATATGTTAGTTTATAAATAATACTAAAATAACACTGTGCCATATTAGATTTATTTTTGCTTTGCAGTAATAAGAATTTGTAATGTAATAAAAATGTATTGAAAATTAAATAAAATACATATTTCAGTGTGAAAAAAAAAAAAAAAGCTTGATTGTGTTATTATTAAAATAATTTTTTATTTGATTTTGAGGTAAAATATGACCTGGACATGTTATTGACAGGGTTCCAATTAAAAGATAAATAACATTTAAATGCAACATTTTATTTAAAAAGTCTGTTTCGCATTCAGTGACAGATAAAGTATGAGAGACCGTTGTCATCTTTTTCTGTTCTGCTAGTTTTTGCAGCTGGTACGCTTTATCCTCTGCTTTAATGAATCCCTTCTTCACATCATCCTGTGCCTGAAGAAAAGAGACCAAAAGGTTATATGAGGTTAAGTTGCAAGTCAAGGATTTGCTTTGGAGGCATCGGACTTCAGCTATAGACCGTATGTAGCCCCACCCCTTTTTAGCGCTGTGTTCGTTGTCGTCTGTCTTCCGGTGTGTATTTCCACACCATGAAGGTAAGATCTTACGGATTTATGAATGAACTGCTCATTTTAAAATCTTCCTGGTCTACTGATATTTGTAATGACATCCGCTTCATATATGACAATTCTCATAATAACTTTCATTAACTCTACAATAAGTAAATCCACTTCAACAGCGATGCCACAGACAGAGCTACTACAAAAACAGAAGTTCAAACACAAAATTCTAAAGTTGGCTGCATAAGGTTTATACAAATATGCCAAATAAAATGGAAATTGAAACTAAACGAGCATGTGTGGTATTAGGTGATGCATTAACCTGACACCTCGCTAGCTGTTCAAAGTCCATTTGCGTGGTTTATGGTCTGCATTTGCTGTAATGTGAAGTGTTCGTATTTATTGCTTTTGTGTACACGAGTCCATCATAATGACCATGTTAAAGCTCTGGAGACACTATATATTACTTAATCTGCAATAAAGGAGAGAAGTGACAATAACCCGGACTGACCTGATGAAAGCAGTAGTGCAGGGCCAGTGGGTTGTCCCGCAGCAATTCCTCTTCCTGTGTGCTGAAGAGCCACTTGCGCACCGTGAGACACGTCCCGGGGACAGCTGACGTGTAGTTCTGAACATACAGCTTGTGCGGAAACTCATTAGGAGCCAATTTGCGCACTTTAGGAAGAAATGGTACAAGCGACAACACAGAAAAAAGGGAAAGGGAGAGAGATTTTCAGTAAATATCGCAAGCAGTTTAGCATTTCAAATTTACTGTAATTCATTAGATAACATTAGATATATTTAAATGAGGAACAGAATAAATATTTTAATATACACTGAAAATCTGCCATAGAACCATTCAAAGTTTAGGGTCAAGTAACGTTCTTTTAAATAAATGAATTGTTTTATTCACCAATTAAACTGAAAGTGAAGACATTTATAATGTTGGGGGGAAAATCTATTTCAAATAAATGCTTTTCTTACTAAAAATTACTAGCATATTGTCTGCTTATTAGTACTTATAAAGCACATATTAATGCCTTATTCTGAATGACCATGTTCTACATCCCTTAATCCTACTCAATACATACCTAAACTTAACCACTACAACAACTACTTTACTAAATATTAATAAGCATTAAATTAGGAGTTTATTGAGGCAAAAGTCATAGTTAATAGTGAATGTGTTCCTCAAACTAAAGTGTGACCAAACATTTTTCTAACAATGTATGCAAGAAGGGTTTTTCGAATGATTTACACAGTAATCCGTTCTGTTCATGTTTCATTAACAAGGCGCAATGTCCTTATGAGCTCAGTAGCACCTTATCGGAGCTTGCCAGCTGGGGCAAAACATTGTTCATTTGATTAAGAAGAGATCACGAAGCGGCAGTTTAATAGCTGTTAAAAAGAATCATAAGTGCAATTACTTTTGACTTCATAACAAGGTCATCTGCTTCCCTCAGTGAATATCTAAACACTTTCTTCCTTCGTGCAAGAAACTGATTCAGAACACCAACACTTGAAGGAAAATGGAGCGATTACTCACCAAATGAGTGGTTAATAACTTCGAAGAGAGCAAAGTAACTGGCCATGATGCTGTCCATCCCAACCTTCACGACAAGAGCCTGAAAAAGAGAAAATGATTGAGGATGAGCTTCTGTTGAGGTCATTGAGTAGATATTTAAAGGGGTCGTGCCATGGATTTTTTTTATTATTTTAAAATGTTCCTTGAAGTTCATGTATAATAACGTGTTTTTGCACGTAAAACAAAAAAAACAATATTTGCAGAAAAAATCATTTTCAACCCTCATTCTGACCCTCTGTCTGAAATGATCTGTTTTTAAGGGGCAGCTTGAAGCAGTGTATGCTGATTAGAAATTTTGTCCAACTTGAGACAGCGCTGTGACCTATGGCATCAAAGTATCGCAAGAGTGATTTGAGAGTAGACGGCTGCTTCTCCAGAGCGGCTGTACAAGCTCTGATGACGACACAGATGTTTCACGACTGGCCGGATTCACCAATGACAGTGATGCCGTGTGTTTTGTGTTTATTCTGACACCGATCACAAATCCATGTTTTTCATATATATATATATATATATATATATATATATATATATATATATATATATATATATATATATATATAAAAGAAGAGTTCCATTGCAAAAACCTCTAAGTCCATCTGACATCTTTTCTTTCAAATGAGATTTTTCCACCTCTTTGGACAAGACATAGTAAAACTAAGTAAATTTCTGCCAGTTTTACAAAAGCCAAGGAAACACTGTTGTGTTTACTTGCTACTCACGAAATCCTGGCATTGCCACTGTAACGATGGACAACATGATAAAAACTTGCAGCTCGGCAATTGAAAGCCAGCTCATACACATGCACCGTCATTAATCTTAAAAAAAAAAAAAAATCATATGAGTCGATTTGCGTTTTCTGATTGGTTCTTCTGTGAACTTAGAGGCTTTTGCTGACAAAGGGAAGTGGGGTTTAGTGGTTTTATATTTTATATATATATATATATATATATATATATATATATATATATATATATATATATATATATATATATATATATATATATATATATATGTATGGGGCCTATGGTGTGATGATGTATAACTATTCGTTGATATCTTGCTCTGGAGGCAGGCATATGCAAATGTCATTTTAATCCCACAATATTCAAACAAGCTGTTTTTTGGAGTTTGATTAAATGAATGCTCTGTTTATAATGAAGAGGATGTTTTAAGCTATGAAACTTGCAGGATGTTTTAAAGGAACAAAAGATGTCAAAAGATCAATGAATCAAGGAATCCATCTAATATGTCAAAAGATCAAGGAAAATATGATTTCTCATTTCATGACCCCTTTAAATAGTCCGACTGTGTTGCATGAACAAATGACATTTTACCTGGTAAACCTGGTCAGTGGTGCTATTCTTTCGGACTCTTACTGAAGCTGTGGTTTTATCAGGCAGCGCTATTCGTAACTCGACATCCGCTACGCCGTTGTGGTTCTTTAACATGAAACACATGTTAAACAGTGTTGCTAAGCAAAACCACTTCCATGCAGACCTAGAGTTATTGCACACACATACTTACCTCATTCGATTCAGACAGGAATTCCTGCATAATGTCACTCTCACCTATGATCCGCACTGAGCAAACTAAAAAGAGAAAAAAGAGAAATAAGTCAAGAGAGAGAGAGGATATATATTTATATCTAGGTCAGCAGAGGTGCATATCATATCTCATGAATCTTTGACAAACACTTTGTGGACAAGTATACAAAACCACTTTCATTGTGGCTTACTGCAAAGATGACAATACAAAAACAAACCTAAACAAATAAATATAAATCATCTGTAATAAAAAAAATGAATGTGTAATAAGAATAAATCAATAAAATCAAGACTGCTTGACTAAAAAGGGTGTTCAGGTCATATTTTACCACACAATCAAAAGAAAAAAAAGAGTTTATAACCATTACCATTTTTGTACAGTGTTGTAAACTAAAATTGAAATAAAATATTATATTAGATGAAAAACTTAAAAACAAAACATGGCAACTAACTGAAATATCTATTTAAATGCCATTTTATTAAATAGATACATAATTAAGAGTGCAAAATTATTGGTGTGAGTAAGATGGCGAATAGGACCAGGACACATCGTAAGCAAGTCTGCATCACTTGAATTTATTTTACTTCATTGTAATCAAAAAATAACACACAAAAATGAAAGGCATGAGACTCACCTCTCTCCAGGTATTCCTCCAATCCCCTCCTGCGAGAGTCCAGCTGTTGTTCGGACAGAGAAAAGGGCCACTTCCCTGGCAGCTTCGGGAAAGTGTAGTTGGAAAACTCTCTCTTCAGGTTCTGATGAAGTATTGCGAACTCCCGATAACGCTTTGAACACATCTGTCTGCCCGACATGTACACGTTATACACCTAAGACAGGAGGAAACAAAGATTATTAGCACTAAACAACAGCCCAAAATTAAAAAGCTTTCATTCTTTCTATGCAACTCACCACAAACTTCTCTGAGTGCTGTTCCACATGTTTGTATGTGGGGACTGAAATGGGGACGGCCTGCTTGTCACTGTAATCGTAATTTGGCTGCACCGCACCTTCTTCACTGGCATCAAGTCCATCTCCTTCCTGTGCCGGGACAGAGAGCACGGTCAACACCAGCTCCCTCTCTCCGGCCCTGATCAGATCCACCACCTGCTTGTGCGTCGCCCCCTCCACGCTCACCCCGTTACTGCAGGAGGGAAGGAAAAAAAGTGGGTCATGTTACAGGGGTGAAATATTAAGATGGATTTGGGGTTGGTTAATCATTTTAACTGCTTTTGAAAGTCTCTCATACTCACCAAGGCTGCATATTTGACCAAAAATACAGTAAAAACTGTGAACTGTGAACTAAAATAAATTGTTTTAATATATTTTAAAATGAAATTTATTTCTGACATGGCAAAGATGAATATTTATCACAGTGTCCTTCAGAAATCATTCTAATATGCTGATTTGATATTCAACATTTCTTTTTATTATCAGTTGAAAAGCACAGCATTTAATTGAAACATTTTGATATTTGTATCTTTGCTGAATAAAAATATTAGAAAAAAAAAAATGCAAACCCCACACTTTTTGAATGGCACCGTATGTCTATAGATATTCAAAAGCTCATAGGCGTTGAGGGAAATCATTTGACCACATAGGGCAAAAATCGGCTTTATTTTAGACATTTAAAGAGATCGTTCACCCAAAAATGACCCAAAATTATTCCATGATTTACTCACCCTCAAGCCATCCTAGGTGTAAATGATTATCTTCTTTCAGACGAACACAATCAGAGATATATATATATATATCCTGGCTCTACCAAGCTTAATAATGGTAATGAACGGGGGCCTGTTTTGAACTTGAAGCCCCAAAAAATGCATTCATCCATCATAAATATAATCCATACGGCTCCAGAGGGTTAATAAAGTCCTTCTGAAGCAAAGCGATGGGTTTTTGTAAGAAAAATATCCATATTTAAATGGATTTTATTAACTATAAAAACTAGCTTTAGGCAGTCAGCCGTAAGCATTGATTTGCGGAAGAGTGACGAAAGCAGAAGCACAGAGGATAGAGCAAAACAAAACACCGGTCACGAATTAGAGAAGTCTAAAATGAAAAATTTTAAAAGACATGTCTATGATACTCCTACATCCTGCGTCAAACATCACGTCAGGGGTTACTCATTCGCCACAAATCGACTTGCGCAGTATGCAAACGTTCGTCTGACGGAAGCTAGTTATTTTAGTTTATAAAGTTTCAAATATGGATATTTTTCTTACAAAAACCCATCACTTCGCTTCAGAAGGCCTTTATGAACCCTCTGGAGCCATATTATATATATGATGGATGGATGCATTTTTTGAGGGCTTCAAAACAGGCCCCCCATTCACTACCATTATAAAGCTTGGTAGAGCCAGGATATTTCAGATTGTGTTCGTCTGAAAGAAGATAGTCATATACACCTAGGATGGCTTGAGGGGGAGTAAATCATGAGATAATTTTCATTTTTGGGTAAACTAACCCTTTAACTTTGATTTGCATGCAAATCAGCCCCTTAACATGCAGTTTTAACTGGACATCTGCATTAGGCATTTAGATCTTTAATATTAAAACAAAACATTGTTTCTTCACCACTAAAGCAAAGATTACTCTCTTTAAACTAGTGCGATAAGCCATTTTACAATTTACGGAACCCTAAGTAATCCACTAAACAAAGGATTACATTTCATGAAGGGAACTGCTGATGTCTTTTTCAAAACACCTCTGGTTATGAAGTTTTGTTTTGTTTTTGCAGCTGGTTTACAGGGTTTTTCAGCTGGTTGAGGATCTCTCCATTTAGTTATGAATTATTGTTTGCATATGCACATAATCCCACCAACAATAACACAGATAGCGCATGCCACCTGCCCATCACTTATTAACACCATCACTAATTCATAAACCAGGTGACAGATGGAGGAAGACTGTAATGGGGAGGTATATTTCATGACAGCATACAAAATGAGGGTAGACAAAGCTGACAGCTTTCTACACTATACTTTCACTTTAAATATAAAAATATAAATCAGAAAAATGTGATGCTTGTATTTTCAGTCAAAACTTTAATCACTAGAAATATTAATAGGGATTATTATAAGGTCCCTTCATTTAGGATGTCCCAACTCTCCATACCCAAATCTATGCCAGTGTATCATACTTTAATCCAATTCTATATAAAAATCACATGCTTGCATGCTGAACAATGAGTTTGGAACAGGAACAAACTGTTGTGTAACGTGATATTCACATGACTGCAATGATTCCCTGATACTTCCTCATTTCAGACTGGAAGTACTGTTAAAAATCTAAAGACAACATATTGATTTTCTTTTCCTTAAACAGATTCATGTTTATATTATTGAACTGAAGACAGGGACGATGCCCACCAAAGACTGTAAATGGAAAGCAACTCAGCTTTGGTTTGTGAACCCACTCCTTCTTCCCCAAAGGAGTTCCTCAGGAAACCAGCCTTGGGCTAATGAAACCTTTTACGCACTAGGATTATTTCCAAAAAGGGCATGTCAAAGCATTACAAAAACAATCTTGAAAGTTCCAGTTCCCAATTATTCATCACAAATGACCAGTAACTTTTTTAAAAGGATCCAGATACAACACGTAACACGTGAGAGAGAATATATACCATTCACAATGATTAACACAATAAAAACTAGGGTTGTCACAGTACCAAAATTTCAGTAGTCAGTACCAATACCAGTAAAGTTTCACCGTTATTGGCACCAATTTCAGGACAAGAGCAAAAACAGCTGAATTAAGTACTTTAAAATATTTTTTCCCATTTTGTGTCATCCGTTGGTTATCACTGTCAATCATCACCCATTTAAATAAAGCTGTCAATCCAGAAACTGTACAATGAATCTCTTATTAACATCGTTTACACTTTGTTGGTTATAATAAAAGGATTCATGAGCATGTGGCTCATGTTAAACAAAACCAAACCTTGTGCATTTACAGTGGTGTTAAGTTGATTCTGAATAACTTACTGACTAGCACCTCTGATAGGCCATTGAGTTCAAGTGCTCAACAGATATGATTGTGATTGGCTACAATGCTCAACACATAAAAACATGCTGTAAATAGAAACCTTTGATGGTCAGAGAGCACTTAAACAAACAAGTCTATCCGAATCTAGCCGGTACTCATGCTGCCGGTACTGCAGAAATGCTGGAACCATCAACGTTTGTTTTTTAGTACCAAGTAGGTAGTACCAGTACATTCGACAACCCTAATAACCACCAATCTTGAAAAAAACAAAAACAAAATAAATCTGTATTTTCAAAGCTGATTTGTTTGAAATTGCTATTTTGTAGCACTGCCCAACAACTGGCCTTTAAAAAAAACGTAATAACGAAATATTTAACATGTTTCTAAACAGGTTCCTCAAGAATTTTCAGTGAATTACTTACATATTTATGTAATTACGTTCATGTCAGGTGTACAATTGAAATGTGTTTTAAATAAACTTGTTAAAGTAAACTTGACCGAGGCTAAGTAAGTAACAACCTTCATGTCCCTAATAACCTTTTGCATTTCCTTCCTTTCAGGGAGGGGTAGGCTAAATGTTTTCATGACATTTTCAATGGATGTTACATGACAACATGGGATAAAATTAGCAAATCCAAACACATTACTGAATCAGATATTGGTCATTGTGAGAAAATGTCAAGTTTTAAAGAGAACAATGAGTGTTAAAAAGAACTATAGAGAAGTTTAGCATCATTTTTATTTAAAAGAGTCCTGACACTAGCGTGCAGTAGCCTACATGAATGATTTCTTTGTTTACATACACATGCCCTCAGTTTATCTAATACACACAATTTAGATGATCGCGCATTGAGTTCAGACTGAGATTAAACCACCAGTTTTTTTTTTTTTTTTTTTACTAGAACTGACATTCTGAAGAACTGCACCACATTGTGAATCCTTATTCAACTTCTGGTTTTCCCATAATATAAAACTGTGACCCCAATACGTCTCATTTTTATAATGCTGATCATGTTACCTGTGACACCGCCAAATGACTAATGACTATGACCAATGGTGCGGCTCTATACATACATAATGTAGCTTATGAATTAACATGCAAAGCAGATCTGTAAAATATTCACTGAAGGAGGAAGATACTTTCTAAAAACTGTTGCTCACTGCAGTAAGCTCTGTAAATTATACCAGTAGATACAAATACTATTACACTGTAAATTGCCAATTAATCTACCGGTATTTTGAAAATAGTATTATTAGCATTGGCTAATTAATAAGAAAGTCTTTCTGCCTAAAGTCAAAATTTACAGACAGCCCTGTCAATAGTACACATTTTCAAATATTCTCTGGTGAAGTTTGAGAGTAAATATTATGTGGTTGACAATGCCAATAACTAGAGTGCACAGCGGCCTATATAAGTGTTTATATATGTGTGATATAGGCTAATGCATCTTAATTAAGGCAACTGACATATAGTAGGAATATACATTATTGTTCAAAAGTTTGGGTACGGTAAGATTTAAAAAAAAAGAAATGTATACTTTTATTCAGCAAGGAGTCAAGGACATTCATTGTTTAAAAGTGACAGTAAAGACATTTATAATGTTACAAAAGATTTCTATTTCAAATAAATGAGATTGTGTATTACAGTTTCAACAGAAGTATTAAGCAGCACAACTGTTTTCAACATTGATAATAGTAAGGGCATCAAATCAGCATTTCTGAAGGATCATGTGACACTGAAGGTTGGAGTAATGATGCTGAAAATTCAGCATTAAGGCATCACAAAAATAAATTAGTTTATTTTCACAATATTCCATTTTTTACTGTATTTTTGATCAAATAAATGCAGCTTTGGTGAGCATAAGTGACTATATGTGAGTCTATAAGTGAGTCTATGATAAAATTAAACCAGTTCTTACACAACATTCACTAAAGTTTGCACTGTCAAACAGCAAAGTGGACATCTCAAAATGGCCATATATATTGATATATTTCACTGCACGCACACACACACACACACACATACATACACACACACACTATATATATACACACACACACTATATATATATATATATATATATATATATATATATATATAAGCATACTATTTTCTATTATGTGCACATTATCGGCCAAAAAGAGCTCTAAATATCGGTATTGGCCATTTTAAGAAATAGTCAATCATATGCACTTCAGGCCAGGATATTACTAACGTTCAGATCAAGCACAGTTAGGATGCTAACATGTCAAGAACTACATTTATCAGCTGCATCGACGATAAGAGATCAATATGACAGCATGTGATCGTGTAACTGTCATGCATCAACAGGTCACTGAGTGAGAGACTCTTCTGGATTTATATGACACAAGCATAAGCTGGCTATGGCACACACGAATTGTTGAATACACCAAACCGATGACCCTGTTGCACAACAACCGTTCTGCGTTTGAGAACTTCCAGTACGTGTTATCTGCTCAAGCCTTACATAATAATGATCTGTTTATTGCATTAGCAGGGATGTGTTGGTATGCACGGCCACGAAAGCTTAAACAAGTCCACGGAACCTTGTGCTAATGTGTAAAAATAACGCCAAGCCACCAGTGACTGTGTCAAACAGACTGACAGCAGAGCAAAGCTAATTTCCAGGCTGAAATGAGAAATAAAGTGAAAAATAAAAGACTTACACCTCTAGTATTCGGTCTCCTTTCACGATACCGGCCCGGTCCGCCGCACCGCCGGGTAGCACGGCGCTGACATGCTGGAGAGGAGCGTACAGCTCCCCGTTAATGCTCCGCAGCTGGCCGCCTTCACTCACTTGACCGCGGACGTTGAATCCGTATCCCGATTCTGACTTTATGATCCGAACCACCCGCGGACCTGAAGTCACCAAGGTCGGGGTTTGACTACCAGAACCGACCATCCCCGATCCGTTAACGCGGGGCGCTGTGGGTAACAGTGACGGAGGAGCGGGCCGAGCAGTCTCATCTCCTTCGTTTTCCGCCATCTTTAATTCGTTCTTTCACCCCCTCTCCTCCCGGAGGCCTTCAAAACAACAAGCCAGAAATACGCGTGACCCGCCCAACCATCACAAGACTTCTTTCACTTTCACAGACTGTGTCCAGTGTCTTTAGAGGAGGCCGGAGGGCCTCTGTGGATGTTGTCAAGTTTGTTTAGGTGGATTATGTAAGAGGATATCCTGTAACAGTACGTTTACAAGGCACAGCTGAAAGACAGTTGCATGGAAGAAGCTGCAATCACTAGGGTTTTTACCATAGCAAATAATAAAAAGTTTGACATGATGATAGAGGCTAGAATATTACTAGGGCAAGTTGCCAAAATACCATTTCTATAATAGGCTATTCTTTTTTGTGATACAGCTGTTGTGTAAACAGTTGAACTCAATAAAACCACACTGACATACATTCTGACAAGAGTCAACTTTCAGATTCAGATCTTTAGTTTCACATTTTATATTTTATTCAGAATATTTTTCTTATGTTGGGGCAAGATCATATTTTTAAAAAGTCATATTTTTCAGAATGTTATTGTTTTATTTTTTATTTTTTTTCTGTATGTATGTATGTAACAACATACACTAGCAGGTCAAATTAGAAATTTTCACTGGAAACAACTAGCCCTAGTCTTACCTATACTTTATGCCCATTCATACATTAATAAGAATAAGTGGAGTACTGTAAAATTAGATACAGTTTACATTTGGATTAAACAACAGTGTCCAAACTATTCCAATCATCTACTGCAGGGGTGGGGAACGTTGATCCCGGAGGGCCATTGTCCTGCAGAGTTTAGCTCCAACCCTGAAAAAAAAAACACTCACCTGCTTGTAACTTTAGTAATCCTGAAGACCTTGATTAGCTACAGGTGTGTTTAATTAGGGTTGGAGCTAAACTCTGCAGGACAATGGCCCTCCAGGATCAACATTCCCCACCCCTGATCTACTGAGTAGATTGCTAGAGCGACATCTAGTGGATTTGTTTCTATGCATGTCTGAAAAGTGTATGCCTGTGAATGTAGTATGGAGCTTGTGCAGGTCTTTTCTGCCCTCTTGCGGCATTGCCAACGCCCTGTGTAAGTAAACAAGACTGTGATAACATAGCAATGTGGTGCGCCAATGAGAACAACCAGCATGCATAAGATCTTATCATGCAAATTTGTCTTGTGCCAGTGGAGAAGGCTTAATTTTTAATCCCCTTTATTTATCTTTATTATAATTGTCACCAGTGTGATTGCAAACAAGCATGAAGATTAAGGGAATTTTCTAGAATCTATATATTTACAAAATCAAAATGCAGGATGTTACAAGAGAAAAGCTAAGCACAGGTAAAGGCAAACATAAACTCAAACACAGTAGGCCTACACAATTAAAAAAAGGGGAAACTAGCAGGTTAACAATCAAATATCATTGAGTAACCATAGCAACTAACAACAGAAACAAAGGGAACAGGAACTAAACACGAGAAGGAAACACAACTAAATAAAACACAAACATAACCTTTACGGTACAGAGACCCGGATGTCAGAGGCGAAGCCATAGCGACGATGGACCAAGGTGCAGCCAAGGGAGCATGGAGAGAAGGTGGAGCTGATGGGTTGGAGCCGAAGGCCGAGGTGGAGTCTGGGGCCCGGAGCCCCGAAGTGGACCTAGGGGGTCGACACACCAGGGTGGAGCTGGATACCTGGAAGCCCAAGGTGAATCCGAGTAGCTGGGTGCAGCCACTGAAATAGGAGCCAAGGGGCTGAAGAGAGCCAGCAGAGGCGGGGCAGAGGAACTGAATGCCGCTGTCAGAGAAGGATGGAGTGGGAGGCTGGGCGAGTCTAGCGGCAATGAAGAAGACTTGAAGCTGGGACTAGCGGCATCCTTAAACTCCCCTCATGCGCCATAATCAGGCAGGGAAATTAGTTTTTTATTTGAGAATTTAGATCGGGCCAGGAAAAAGAAATAAGTGCACTGTTGTGGTAATGTGTTTGATTTGCAAGGTCCAGAAACTCACTAGCATCTGTATAGTCTTTATTTACAAAATCAAAACACAGGATATCACAGGAGCAAAGCTAACCACATGCAAAGCTAACCACAATCCAAACAAAGAAAACTAGACAATCAACTGACAACTAATAAAGGGAACAGGAACTAAACACAAGGAAATACAGGAACTAAAAAAACACAAACATAACATAACTGTTACAATTATAGTGGTAGTAGTAGTAGTATTAATAGTTTTAATAGTATATTATATAATATTATATATTATGTATACTAATGCTAAATTGACCTCAAGGAAGCCACAAACGGAAGGAAGGAAGCCTTTAGAAACGATTAGAAAGTAATTAGCATCCAATTAGCAACGTTTATATGCTCAGTTATTATCATTATGTGATGTTTTTTTTGGGGGGGGGGGGATAAAAAGGTACGGAGCCCCTAAAGGGACATAGTGGTGGAAAAAATTAGATGAAAGGAAAAATAATGTCAAATGTTTTGCGTTCCCCCAAAAAACGTTTTGGCGAGGGAACGCAAAAGCATTGACAAATAATTTTCCCTCCATCTCATATTTTTTTCCTTCACCATGTCCCTTTAGGGGCTCCATACGTAATACAGAATGTTACATTCTAATTGAGTTTTAACTTCTGTAACTTCTATCTTTCCAACTGAGCCCCCTTGTGTTTGCATTGCTACAACGTGGGGCACACCCTAAAAGACAAAGAGTATTGTGACAGTGAGGTTAAGAGAGAAAGAGAGAGAGAGAGAGAGAGAGTACAACAGCGTTGCAGCTATAGCTTAATAATAAAGTTCTGCACATGAAGACTTTTGAATATTTTAAAGCTTTATTTTAAATAAAAACATTTTGCTTTTAGCACAGACATGTTTAAAGCTCAAAGAATACTGTTTGTAGTCCTGTCACACACACACCCACTGTACTTTAACCTTGCAGCAAAAGTAGTTTTTATGGTTTTCATTCGACACTGATGTACACACATCAACACAAACTCATAGGTTCCAGCTTTGTGTGTTCTTTAACTGCATCCTGTAGCAAGCCTCACAGGCGATGGACAAACCCACAACCAAAGACACAAACTCCTCAAAGTTCACTTCTCCGTCCCCATTGGCATCCAATTCCTTCATAATTCTGTCTATGGTGGTTGGATCCTTCTGAGACTGTAGAAAAAGAAAGAGAGCAAAATGTGTTAAATAAACGAGAGAAAGCTTCTATCTGGTCTGGATTTCCTATTCTTAGAAAATTAAATTTGTGAAAGAGAATGACAGAAGATCTTCACCTTGAGAAACCCAGAGAGCTCGTGCTCCATCAGGGTTCGGAGTTCACGGCGGGTCAGGGTGCCGCTCCTGCCCTCTTTTCCAGCGTACCGGTGGAATACCATGATGAGGGACTCCATGGCAGTCTCTAGTTCGGAAGGCATGGCTGTTCACTGCTCAGGTCCAGCACTAGAAGGCTGATATGAATCTAATATTAACACAACCCATCTTAACAATGCAGTTATATGCTAAAAGAAACATCAGAATGAAGAGCTTACCGTTTGGGCGTCTGAATGAAGAATTTGAGAAGTGCTAGTTATCTCTCTCAAGACTTTATAGGCTGTGGCCGAGCCCATGGGCAGGAGAAGCTCTTATCAGAGAAGTTGAGCAATTCATTACAGCACAGCATACCAATGTGTGTGAGTTAAGCGGACTTTGTCTGTTTAGTGTAAACTGATTAACTCAAAATGGTGGACAGCAAACACCAGACATCGCAAACTACATATATATTTAGTATGAGTTGACATATTCATATTGGTCAAGCTTTATAAAGTAGTTGTGCCTGCCACATAGCTAACTAGGATCCACATAGCAGCATGCTAAAAACGTCTTAGCAACTGCATAGCAACACCCTCACCCACAACATTCCATCATAGTGAATTGGACCAATGATTGGATACTTTTCACATTTCCAGATTTGGAATACGGAAGTAAACTACAGCAGAGTACATTTCAATATAGAGGTTGGCAATACAATTAAAATGCTTACTCTATTTGGAAAATATCACATAAAGTAAAATATATGTCAGTTGTACTAAATATCACAAACAAAAAGTTTTATTTAGATCTCTGAGTTCTTAACATGGTCACCTTCCGGTAATGACGGGAGAAACGAAGCTCAAGAGCTCGAAACACCGCAGGCTGTCGACACCTGCTGGTCAAAACGGTTCAAGTGCATCGAAAACTCAGCCCAATAATTTATAATGGCACCTTTTACAAAACAATGTAAAGTGTCATCTAGTAAGTTAAATGTAATTTAAAAATAAATAATTAAAATGAAACAATAACGTTCTGTATAATTCACGTTCTTTTATTAATATAGGCTAGTGCTTGTTTTGCGAGTTAGCTATTAAGCAGTGCATGGCACACTAGGTCAATATACTTTTTGTATTATACACGTGTTAGTACTGTTTTAAAATGTATAAAATTAATTAAAAATTAACATACATTATAAAACTGAACTGAATTTAGATTTAAAAAAAAAAAACCAAGTTCGAAACAAAATGACGTAACGAAGCCTCGTTTTCTAAAATCACGCGAGTTTGATACAAGATCCGAACTACTGATTCGACACGTAAATGTTTCGAAGCTTAAAAGAAACACTGCTGCACAGTTTCACTTTTTAGAGGGCTTGTTTTACAATGCCATTTTAAAATGATTGGAAGAGACTGTCAGTTTGACTAAAATACACTGATAATACCAAGAAATGCAAAAGCTGTAAGTTGTGATATTGGACATATTGAGGTAGGCTAATCGTAATCGTGCTGCTGTGCTGATGGAGCGGACGTGCTCGTTTCCACGGAAACGGGATGCGGGCAAGAGAACGAGAGCGTTTGAAAGCATCTCCAGCTGCCTGCTGATGTAGCGACATCCTACTAACCTACATTTAAACCTGAAAGAGGCGATGGCGGCCAACGGAAGATTTCCCCATTGACATATGATGGTCCACTGCGGAGAAACGGAACATAAACGGTACATTTGCAAGATTTGTACAGAATATATTTAATCCGCATCGTGCATGTGGCAATGTGATGCTTCGATGGCATGGGGTGTGTTACTGGTTTAATTTCTTTAGCTGGCTGGAAACTGCAAGTAGGTTTACATTAATTACAGTTAAATCTGAGTATCACGGTAAGTCGCACAGATTTGCGACATCAGTGTTCTCATATGAAGTAAAGACGGCAGGATCCCGTAATGGCGCCCAGATTTCAGGTGAAGGTAAGGGCGCTGCCGAACACAGCTCGAGCTGGTCTGCCGTGCAAACCGGTCATACAGTCATCTCTGTAGGTCAAACCTCAGTCGCGTTTGTTTTGTAGTAAAATCACGTTAAATCTTTTGTATTGCGGGATGGAGTAACATATATAGCCAGTTGACATTGCTGAATGACCGCGCGATAATAAAGAAGCCCAATAGTGTCTACAAGCTGCTGTAGGCCTTCCTATGGCATGCGTTTTGGTTTTTAAAGTATGATTTAAATTGAAATTGTTTGTCTAGTTCATAGATGTACGGTTAGATTTTAAGATGACATTGCCATTGTATGGGACAGGCCATAGTTTAACTAATAACCAGCGTACGAATAATGATAACCAGCTGTACTGTACTGTGGGAATGTGATTATGAGAATCAATACACTAAAGAATCTCGTTGTCGTGGTGATTCCTAAAGGTCAAAGTTACTTAACTCATTTGTAACATGTTTTATTTGTGCATATATTTTTTATAAAAATTGTGAACATGCATGTTTGGAAAAAACAGGTGTCAGATCTGTTTGTGGTGCTGTTAGTCAGTCAGTCATACAGTCACCAGAAATATGTTTATAGCCTACTGTGTGTGTCTGATGGACAAGGTCATTCTTAAGCTGATGTGGCCTTTATAGAGCTTCCCATGTCACCCAGCTGTCCGCTTAAATCATTAACATCAGGTCACTATCCATTTTTAAAGAGCATTGCAGGCTGGAAGCAGTGCACCAGAGACAGCTATTTATAAAGGTGTGCATGTTTCTCTCAGCAGCCAGGCAGCATGAAAATCTAGTCTCTTAACTCATTTTATATGCCTCTTTCCTTTTTCTTTAAATCAGTGTGCAACAGAAACATCTTAATTCTTCATGGAGATCAAAAGTTCTGTCCCAAATATGACTTCAGCACCTACACTTAACAATTATCTGGCTGTACCATGCTCTGAATCTTCAGTTTATCATCATGGAAAGAGCTACCATTTTTTTTTTATATTTTTTTATTCTTGTAGTTCAATTGGAAGTGCATGATGCTAATAATGCAAGACTATGGGTTTGATCCCAGGGAATTCACATACTGGTACAATTTGTAGCTTTTTTGCTAAGCTGTTTGGGGTGTAGCAATATTCGTGCCCCCATATATCGCAATACACAAAAATGCAGAAATATGTATTGTGTACAGTTCACTCTAAATAAAAGTTTGGACAAATTTAATTTAGCAACAAATATGGTAATGGTGCATCAAGTAAGGTTAACCCAGAAGGTCACACATTTGAGCTTCCATGATTATTAATTAACCCTCTGGGGTCTGAGGGAGTTTTTGGGCCCTGGAGATGTTTTGACATGCCCTGACATTTGTGCTTTTTTCAGTTGCTTAAACTAGTTGCTTAAATTAATGGCTAAAGTCTGATTACAGTGTATTCAGCACAAACTGGGCTACACTAATATGAGCAACATGTACATGTTTGTATTTTTGAGAAAATAACGTTTATGCATGGCTATTATAGGGATAGGGCCTGAAACCATTTATCTCGGATTTTGAGGGGATATTCAGGGTTATGACTGGTTAGGAATGTTGATCCAGGAGCATGTGGTACTTAGATAAATTATGTTGTGATTGTTATACATACAAGTATGTCAAGCTTTGCATTGTTCTGCGTAAATTATTGCGTATTCAGGAAATATTTGGCTATTTTCTTATTAGTCTGATTGTACCATTAAAAATACATTCATGGACATACACTACCATTCAAAAGTTTGGGCTGGGTCAGTAAGGTTTTTGAAAGAAATTAAAACATTTAAGGGAACATTAATTCCATCAGAATTGATATACATTGTTACAAAATAATTCTGTTTCAAGTAAATGTTGTTCCTTTGACCTTTCTATTCATCAAATGACCATTCCATAAAAATATTATGCAGCACAGCCGTTTTCAACATTGGTAGTACTATAAAATATTTCTTAAAGGCACAATATGTAAAGTTTCACCGCCAGAGGTCGCTTATTCAAAACAAAGTCATAGCTAGATGATGCCTTGATTTTGCGGAATCATGGGAGGTGATGTCTTCGTCTACAGCCGGTGGAAAAGAATCAAGATGGGCAGAAGTCATGTTCATGGATGAAATTATTAACGTTACTGTAGTATATGCAAGCAGAAACGAGGCCGCTGGAGTGATTGCTAATAAGAGATGAACGTGACATGCGGCTTGAGAGCAGCGGAACATTTATTATGCCACAGTTGCCTCTTCTGCTTCTTCCGGTCAAGCGTATGTGGGGTAAATTAGCGCTAGTATTTTATAATAATAGATACATTTGTGTGTTGAAAGTTGTTTATAGTGCTACTCTGCATTCGCTCAGCGGCTACTATGAGACACTTGTTGCACACTACAGTAAGCTAGAACGATATTAGGCATGGTAAAACATGGTACTCGCTGTAAGTCAAGAAAATGAGATTTAGACAATACTGTGTTGAGCTATATAATATGATTAGTTTTCTGTCAATGAATGTATCCATCCAAACAGTTGGTTACCTGTCTAATAAAACACATAATATATTAAAGCGTCTTTGGTGATTCCATGGTTTCTACAAAATAAAACTGTAAATTGAAGGTAACGCGGGTATGATGTCATCGATAGGCATGCACGGACATAAATAATGTCCTGGATAAAATTGCTTATTTCTCTGGATTTAAACATTCTTGGAAACATTTGGGGTAATGTAAGTACACAAGTGAACAAAATATATAACCTTATTCTAGAGGTTTTTGGATATTTTAATCCAAAAATCTTACATATTGTGCCTTTAATTACCATATCAGTATATTAGTGTTATATGTTCCCTATGTCTTTCTAGGACTTTTGTGTTACTTCCTGTCCCTACTTCCGCTCGATATAAACGTTCTCTTTCAACTCAGAGTTTCATCCAGAGTTTGTGATTATCTGTGTGCACCTAAAAGTGTGACGTGAAGCATTGTCCGTTTTAATAAAACCCCTGCACTTGGATCCACATCTCTGCCTGCCATCTTCCACTCCTGCTCATCTTTCTCTTTTTTTTTTCCCCATCCATTTCTCTTTTCAGTCCAATATGAAGAGTATGGAGCAGGAATTGCAGTGTCCTGTGTGCAAGGACATTGTGAAGCAGCCAATTGTACTTCCCTGCCTGCACAGCGTGTGTCTCATGTGTGCCTCTGAGGTGCTGGTTCAGAGCGGGTATCCCCAGCCCGAGCTCCCCCCAGAGCCCAACTCGCCCGCTTCCACCCCCAACATGCGGTCCCCGCGGCAGATACGTAGACCTTTGCCCAAGTCTGACCGCGTGGACCGGCTGTTGCGCTCAGGTGCGTAAAGACAAGAAACTGTATGCGTCATCTTTAAAGTCAATGTAAACGGGTTGATATATTCAGTTATTCAGTTTATTTCACTGTGTGTATGTTAATCAGTTTATCTCACTGTATGTATGCATTTAGGCTCTGGGACGTACCCAGGTCGCAGGCGAAAGGAAGGCCCTACAACTGTCATGCTTTTCCCTTGCGCCCCCTGTGGGCGAGATGTAGAACTAGGTGAGAGAGGATTGGCTGAGTGCATGAGGAACCTTACACTGGAGAGAATTGTAGAAAGGTAATACACATATTCAAATACATTCAAGTAAATATATTTATTATAATAAAATATATTATATTTGTAATGAAATTTAAAAAAAGAATATAAATACAAATGCTCTAAATGATAGGCAAATATCAAGACAATTTAAAATTATAATAATATCTCGGCATTAGAAGATATACTTTTTTTATTAGTGATCTAGTAATCTTAAACAGGATTTTAAATACGCAATTTAATATTATATTGTTTAATAAAATATAATTTTCAGCATTTATACTTTATTAGTGACCTAGGAATCTTAAAGGTGCAGTAAGTGATTTCTGAGAAATAGACCTGTAGCCAATCAGCAGTAAGGGGCGTATACTCTCATTAGGGGGAGGTGCCTGTGTTGCATAAACTCTACTTCACAGTTGAAAGTTTTCTATTGTTAAACTAAAATACTAAAAACCATTTCATAGTCAAATAAATTAAAGATGCAGTAAGCAATTTCTGAGAAACAGACCTGTAGCTAATCAGCAGTAAGGGGCTCTCATTAGGGGGGAGGGGCCTGTGTTGCATAGTGTGTTTGTGAATTTGGGGGCGGAGCTATGAAGATAGAAGTGTGATCCTTTTAGGTAGGGGCATGTTTGTTTTGATGATTTCAAATATCAACAGTGTTTCTCAGAAATCATTTACTGCACCTTTAAATAGAAACTTGAATACACAATACAATATTGTGTTATGTTACATAACTGTAATGAAATGATAATATAATATAATAATATATTTGCTGCATTTATACTTATTTGATTAGTAACCTAGTAATCTTAAATAGAATCTTAAATACACAACTTACCCAGTGTGATTACTATATCTACATGAATAAATCTGCATACAGGCAAATGAACAAACGCCTCACTGTAGGATCTGCCTCTTCTCTTGCTTTCTCTAGGTACAGACACACAGTGAGTTTGGGCAGTGTGGCTGTGATGTGTCAGTTCTGTAAACCCCCACAGGCCCTGGAGGCCACTAAAGGTTGTTCAGACTGCAGAGCCAGCTTCTGTAATGAGTGCTTCAAACTCTACCACCCCTGGGGGACTCCCCGCGCCCAGCATGAACATGTTCAGCCCACCCTGAACTTCAGGCCAAAGGTGAGCTGCTTATTCTGTGCTGCCCAGGATTACTACCCGATTACCTCTCATACATGGAGGTCCAGGATCTGATAACAAATTATTTAACATGAAACTGCATTTGCACTTCCCTAATATGACGCATTTCCAAGTGAATATTTGTAAACTAAATATGCAGATTTTATCCATAAAACAGGGCTAATCAACTGGCGGCCCGCAGGGCCAAGTCCGGCCCGCCAATCATCTTCATCTGGCCTGTGGGCACCCACACTAATCATACCCAAGACTACCAAGCATATTATATGCACGCCATAAAGTGTGTATCGTGCACGCTAAAATTGGCTAATATTTTCTACGAGATTACACGCACGTACTATTGATACGCATTCTCATGTGATCGGGTTGGGTGGCCACAGTGGCGCCTTCAGCTGCACTGTTCGTACCATGCACGCTCCTCCGACTGACCGGAGAAACGTTTTCCGTGCAAATATTTCAGCAGTTATTATGTGTCTCCCATATTTCTGTCGACGGAACCAGCAATACCAATCATTCGTGAATTCATAATTCTTTTGTCTCGATTATTTCTTTTCCGTTAATTGGCTAAATGCGCTTTTGCATAACAATCTGAAACTATTTGGATTCGTTTGGACCACTCTCACTGAATCATCTGAAGTGGTTTCTCGGTCAGTAACAACAAATACAGGACAAATAGCGCTGTTTTCAGGCGTTTCACTAGTTTACTTTGAACTACACAGCACGGCCCAGTGGATAACGGAACGAGAGCTTAAAGGAATTGGATTTATTCCCGGTCACCATTATTAAACAGCGTTGTGACATCCAGTAAGAAACGTTTCAATTCGACACACACCTCTTGGTTACAAATTACAAAACACTCGATGATTAAACTAGTTTTAAATCGAATGAAACAGCTCCAACGTTCCCAACAATGAGGAAAACAGGAGAAACGTGCCATGAATGAAGATAGAAGACTTTTAAATCCCAAAAACACCCTTACAAACATGGATGAACTGTAGTAATTTACCATGGTTTGTGGAAATGTATATAATAATAATCAATAATTTATATTGAATACCATGTTGTAGCCATTTATATTGCAATATATTTATTAGGTGGATAGGGGAATATATAATTAATTTCTTTGTGAAGGTGTGTATAGTTTTTACCTGCATTTCGGCATTTTTTATAGGCCAATATAACATTTCAAAATATAATATCATTTGACAGTGGTAGTAGTGAGTAACCATGTATGGTTCTACCTGTGGTTACCAAGTCTCACTGTCAGAATATTTTATCTATCTGTTTATCTCTCTAGGTATTGACATGTCCAGAACATGATCAGGAGAGGCTGCAGTTTTACTGTAAGTCATGTCAGATGCTTCTTTGTTCACTTTGTAAACTGCGCCGAGTCCATGCGGGTCACAAGATCGCACCCATCACCCAAGCCTACCAGAGTCTCAAGGTATGTTTTCAATTCACCTATATTTTAGTGATATAGGTACCGCGAATAAATGACTGTATCATATTAAGTTGCCATGTTTTTTCTTCTAGAGAAATTGATTTAATACATTTTTAAAAGCTAAGGATGGGCAAATTAACAAACAAATATAGATTAAAAACAGCTGTTTTCTCATTTTTTAAAAATAAAACAACAGTGCCCCCTAATGACACTGCCAATGCAGTACCACACACAGGTACTGTATAATTGCATGGAGTAAGGTGCACCTTTAAAGAAAAATGAAAATTATCACGATTTACTCACCTTCAAGCCATCCTAGGTGTATATGACTATCTTCTTTCAGACGAACATAATGAGAGTGAATGGCACTCCTGATTTTGAAGTCAAAAAAGCGCATCCATTCATCATAAAAGTAATCCTTACGACTCCAGGGGGATAATAAAGGCCTTCTGATAAAAAAAAAAAATCCATATTTAAAATTTTATAAACCAAAATAACTAGCTTCCGGCAGATGGCCTATGCAAGTTGAGTTAGGACGAAAGAGTGACCTCTGACTTTATTAACCCCCTGAAGCCACGTGGATCTCTATTATGATGGATAGATGCACTTTTTTGGGCTTCAAAATCAGGAGCGCTGTTCACTACCATTATAAAACCTGAAAGAGCCAGGATATTTTTAATATAACTCTGATTGTGTTAATCTGAAAGAAGATAGTCATATACATCTAGGATGGCTTGAGGGTGAGTAAATCATGGGATAATTTTCATTTTTTGGTGAACTAAACTTTTAACTACAACAATGGGGAAAAGTCATGTGATCAGATGAGTTTATCCCTCACAAACAGTTTGCACAATGATGTTCAATTTGTTTAGCTGTGATGTGCAACTCTGTTCACTGCATGCCTTAGATCTATGGTTTGTAAACTTTTGAAAGCCAGTAAATTACCAGTAAACACACTCCATTGTGGGTGATCCTTCTGTAGTGAGTTATTTTTACTCTAACAGGGATGGGTTTTCTTTAGGATGAAAAGATTTAAAGAACATGATAGGTGATTGAATCATCCGTTGAGCATAAAAACAATACATAACAATCACAATGGCATTTGAAAGCTTTTGAAGATCTGAACAAAAATGGGATGCATTGCAATGTCATTCTTGCCACTAAAACATTCCAGGGATGAAAGTTTTTTTATATTTTAATATACAGTAAATGTACAACATGAATAATTATCAACGCATGAATAAACCACACTTTTCTGCCATGTATATTTGTTGAAATATATCGGCATCTTGTCTGATTACTAAATTAATCTCTTCATTTCAGAAAGAGAAAGTTGAAAATCTTTTACATTGTGTTTTTGTAAACCCTAGGACAAGATCACCAAGGAGCTGAACTACATTCTGTCCAATCAAGACATGGTGTTGACTCAGATCACTCAATTGGAGAGTGCTGTCACTCAAACTGAGGTACGCCCACCTTTTCATCTCTGTCACAATAGGAATGCAGGTGTTTGATGCGCTGAGCAATTGTCTGTGTGCATGAATGCAGGTGAACAGCGTATCAGCCAAAGAGCAGCTCTCTCACTGCGTGAAGGAGATAATGGCGCTGCTAACTGAGCGACAGACAATGCTGGCTCAGGCTCTGGAAAGCTCGCGGCAGAGAAGGGCAGAGGCCTTGGCCAATCAGGTGGCTGAAAAACGCAGCCTGCTGGAGCACGCCGGCTTGATGGCTTTCACTCAAGAGCTGCTCAAAGAAAATGACCCATCGAGTTTTGTGCACGCAGCCAGATTAACACACAACAGGTGGGACGACTTACTATCTGCTGATAATACTAATGCCAACATTTGAAAACACTGGACTATTATTTCTCTTTTTCTCAGATTGGCCCAGTCTATTGAATCTATGCAGCGTTTCTCTCTCTCTGCTGATCCCTCATTCCGTCACTTCCAGCTTGATGTTTCCAGAGAGCTCAAACTCCTCACAGACCTGAACTTCATTCAGGGTAGGAAAACTCAAATAATCAGACACTTGTAAATGTGTAGAATACAACAGGGCTAAATTATTATGGGATTTCCTTCAAGCAGTGTAATAAACTTTCAGAATCTTTATTTTTTATTAATTTTTTCTGTATTTTTATAAAGAGATTTTAATGACAGAAAACACTGTCTGCAGTGTTACTAAAGGGGTTTTCACACCGGAGAAACCTTTTCATAGTTCTTAAAACTATTGGCGGAAGTACCTGCTTTTTGGCGTGTTCGCACCGCAGGAACGATTTTAGTTCTAGGAACTCCTTTTGGGGGGACTAAATTAGCTCCTACTTCAGAGTAGGGTCTAACCCAGCACAATAGGAACTACCAGTGACGTAAGTGTATGCTGATTGGCCAAACGCACGTGAAACACCAGTACCCGCCATTTTAAAAAAAAAAGCTATGTACACACACTTATTATATTCTATATATGTACTCCACAAACTAACTCTACAAACATAGGAAACAGTGATAGATGGACTTCAACCTTTAAGATTAGGAGATTTAGGACCAAGCAAAACATTATTATGTTCTTCTGCTCAGCTAGCGACATTGGGCATCAACCACACGGCAAACGCAAATATTTTTTCATATACTGTCTACTTTCTTTGTATAACAGATCTATATAATAACGTATTAGACAGGACTGTTAATCAGATCATAAACTAATGGAGAATAGGAACGCTGTGTGCTGCTCAGGCTCAAAATAAAAGTCAGCGGGTTACGTCACTTCAGAGTTCCTACTGGCGGTGCGAATGCAACCAGGAAAACGGTCCTCCGAACTATTAGTTGTTGGGGAACCACCCATGTGGCTAGTTCCTGTAACTAAGTTCCTAGAACTATCTGGTGCGAAAGCCCCTATAATCTAACCCTAACCAAAAATGACCTCTCCCATCAGCCCCACTCGCTCCTGTGATCGACACCCAGCGAACCCTTGCCTACGACCAGCTCTTCCTCTGTTGGCGGTTGCCTCAAGACTCCACTCCTGCCTGGCATTTTTCTGTGGAATTCCGGCGGCGTGGGGTGGTTCCAGGGGGCGGGGCAAGAGGGGGGATTCACGGGGGATTGGCTGCCGCTCGCTGGGGCTGGCAGAGATTGGAGGAGGTGACTGGGACCTGCGCGGTGATTGACAGGCTGGAGATGGACAGTGTGTATGTGCTGAGGGTGAGAGGCTGCAATAAGGCCGGCTTCGGGGAATACAGTGAGGAAGTATATTTACACACACCACCAGCTCCAGGTACGAAGTTTTTTTCAACACAAAACATAGTACAGACAGAATTCATTCCCAAATGTTAGTCATCTACTCATCAATTCTCTTTATCTTTTTTCTTTTTTATCCATTCCCATCTCTCTTTGTCTCTACAACCTTTGGTTTTTCCATGTTTTGTTTCCCAGCTTTATTGACAACAGCTCTATACTGCCACCTTCCCTGTTCCCTTTTTATAGCCCTCAAAACTCTTTCTGTTATTGGATCTTTATTCTTGTTTATATTTCCCTCATCTTTTTATTATTTGAGCCATTTATTGTTTAATCCACCAGTATGTTTATTTTCCACGCAAAACCCTCGATGTAGTGAAATATTTTGATCTGATGTGAATGTTGACCCATCTGCTTTGTAAATGTGGCCACAAGCAAACCTTAATGCTGTGTAATGTTTATTAATATTAACACATTAAATGGAGGCCCATGTTACAAATAATAATCCAAGGTTTGCAACATCCAGACAGAAGGCAGATGTTCATGACAAAATGATCTTTTTTTTTTTTTTAGACGTGAATTATTAGACTTTTATTCAGCAAGTACAAAATAAACTGATCAAAGTGACAGTGAGGACATCTGTAATGCTACAAATGAGTTCTACTGCATATAAATGCTGTTCTTTTGAACTTTCTATTCATTAAGGAATCCTGAAAAAAAAAATGTATCACAGTTTTCACAAATAGCACAAACTTTTTCAACATTAATAATAAGAAATGTTACTTGAGCTGCAAATCAGCATATTAGAATGATTTCTGAAGGATCATGAGATTGGAGTAATGATGCTGAAAATTCAGCTTTACCATCCCAGAAATACATTACATTTTAAAATAGAAAATAAACTTTTTCTTAACTGCCTGTCTGCTGGAATGCAAATCTTTCTCCTTTTTGCAGTCTTGATTTGACCCTGCTATTCCTAGAGTGCATTTCTTTGTCTTCTTTCCTTGTTTTCCTGATTGCTGTTTTTATGCTTGCATATATCGCCTATTCTTCCTTTTCCACCCACTCTTTCATCCCTCCGTTTGGTGCCTTAATTCTGTCCCTCTTTCCCCTCTTCTTCTATCCTTCTCAAAACTTCTCCCGTATTCCCTCGCTGTTGTCTCCCTCCGCCTCTCTGACAGTGTTGAATTTTTACCTGGACTCTCGTTGGGGTCTGCATGCGGACAGACTGGTGGTGAGTAAGGAGCAGCGCTGTGCCCGCAGTGTGCCTGGTCTGTCTCTGCTGCAGGCCGCCGATCGGGCCCTCACTTCCTGTCACCTGACAGCGGATCTACTTGTGGGTGACGTGGCCATAACGCAGGGCCGACACTATTGGGCATGTTCAGTGGAGCCCGGCTCATATCTGGTCAAGGCAAGTTCTGCAGCAAAGGAAAACATATTAACCGTCTTTCCCGTACCTCCTTCTGTGCATCACTTTTTCTCTCATTTTTTCTGTCTTTGGCTTTTCTCTCTATATTCTACAGGTTGGAGTGGGCCTGGAGTCCAAACTTCAAGAGTGGTTTCATCTGCCTCAAGACATGGCTAGTCCAAGGTAAGTACAAAATCTCAGAAATTAACAAAGGGAGAGGACAGAAAATAATCATGAGAAGAGAAAGTAGATATGTTAATGTTAAGATATAACACCTAATACTTTTATTTTTGCTTTTATTATGACCAAAACTATTGAAATTATGATTTTGAACTATTACAATGATGAAAAATATCCATTATTTTACTTATTTATACATGTGTACAACAAAATGTGAAAGCTTGAATGATTAATACCATGCCATACAGCTATCTGTTCACTGATTTTTATAGATAGATTATACATAAGATATTATTTATATCAGGGGTTTCAGTCTTTTAGATGCCACAGACCCCCATATATTATCTCATGTGAGGGACTTCCATCCTAAAATTTGAAAGGCAGTTATAACTTTTTATTTATAAAGACCCAAAGACCCAATTAATACTTTGAAAAAAAAAAAAAAAAAAAAAAAGTATAAATATATGTAAAACATTATTTGTAAAATATTTATTTATTTATTTATTTATTTATTTTTACTCACTATAGTACTATGCTGTGTATTATTTATTTGTTTATTTTAATCTAAATTTTTATATTTTTATTCATTTATTAATATAAAATATAAAAATATTTTTTGATATAATATTTATTTATTTAATTCATTTATTTCAAATGTGTATTTTAATATTTTTTAAATTTTATTTTAATAATCTTTTTATTATTTATTTTTATTATTTATAATCTTATTGTTTATTTTTTTTTTTTTAAATTTTTCTCAAAACATTTCCACGGAAAACCTTAGCACTTTCTTGTCGCCCCCTAGAAGTTCCCGGACCCAGATTTGAAAATCCCTGATCTATATTCTAGATCAGTGCTTCCACCATGTTTCAAATCGACATGTGAAATGGGGGCAGTGAAATGTTTTGGTTAGAGAGTCTGATTTGTAACCAAAAGGTCGTGGGTTTGAGTCCCAGTACCGGCAGGAAATATAGGTAGGGGAGCGCTCTCTTTCACTCTCGTTACCCACAGCTGAGGTACCCATGAGCAAGGCACCTAACCCCCAATCGCTCCCCGGACGCTCCAGCAAAAATGGCTGCCGACTGCTCCGGGTGTGCTGTGTGTGTGCACTTGGATGGGTAACAAGAGAAAATGAATATGCCAAGGGACACAGCATATTTAAAAAAGGAAAATGGATGGTACTTGATTTCAACCAATTTTCATGCTGACTTTAATCTCATCTTTTCTGTCTGATAGATATGATCCAGACAGTGGCCATGACAGTGGAGCCGAGGATTCGTCAGATTCCCCTCCCCCTTTCTCTTTCCTCACAATGGGCATGGGCAAGATCTACCTGCCCTCCTCCCCCAACTCCCATCACGGCAATGCTAATTACCGAGAGTCTGGCTTCACTAATGGCAACGGCCCTTCTTCGCCAACTGGCGTCACCTATCCGTTGCCTCCGAGACTAGGAATTTGTCTCGACTTTGAGAAGGGCCGGGTCACATTTTACGACGCCCACTCTCTCCGCCCACTATGGGAGGGACCTGTGGACTGCTCCGCCCCCGTGTGCCCTGCATTCTGTTTCATTGGAGGCGGAGCTCTGCAGCTACAGGAGCTGGTAGCCAATCGCAACGCAAATCAAACCCCTGTAAGACGAGTCACCATTCAATCACGTGTTACCAAACTGAACTGAACTCTGATTTATTGTTTTTATAATTCAATTTTAAGAGATGGTTGTTTTTAATTGCACCCAACATAAAACTTTTCCTTTTGAGAGGGCTTTATTGCTGCATTGCTTGCTGAATTATAAACCTCTGAATTATGAATTTGGTGATGCCACTTATATACCCATGAAAATGCATATTCACCTATATATAATGCACACACAATATATATGGAAAAATATATATTTCCCAACCAATCTCTCTGTGTAGGAAATGTGCCTCAAAGTTTTTTTTATACTAGATTTCTTCCACACTGTGTATATTATAGTGATATAATATACCTTGTATTAAAGTGTTTTTGTTTATTAATCTCCAAACAGAGCAGAAATTCCAGACTGTTACACAAGGCCTCATTTTATAACCCACAGTGCTATCGTAAACATCTGCTCTTTTAACCTCTAGCCATGTGCTGTCAAGACAGATCTGTCAAACTCTTTCAGCTGTCAACTTGAGCATTTACAAAGATATTTACTCAACATACGTCTAATGCCAGACCAAATGCTTCTCGCTGCTGTTTTGCCTTAGATGGTTAAGAAGACTTTTGATTTGTTGAAATATGTGGCTTCTAGACTGCAGTCGGTATATAAAAGGACTTTTTCTTAGGGCACGCTCACCTTGTAGCTTACACAAATTGTTGTTTTGAATTCCCATATGCTATTGGACAATTGGAAAATATTTAAAGCTTAAATGAATTAAGTGAAGCTTCTTCTTAAGAATGAAAATCTTTAATGCAATAGATTGGAAGTGCACTGCTTAACTCAATATTTATGTGATTTAAAAGTGTATATGTGTGTGATGCACAAACCCAACTATTATAAATCACCTTATGCAAATTCATACTAAAGCTTGTAGAGAATATTTTTTAAGAGTTTGAATCATGTGCTTGATTTCAGTCCAGCTTAAAGCTTTAGAGTGTAGTTTGAATCTTGCTGGAGAGAATGGTGGCTTTTGCCTGCTGGTAATAAATAATTATAATAAATAATTCTCTGAAAATGAAACTTATTCTATCCTTAATGTAACATCTCGTATAGAATATACTCAGAACGAATGGTGTATTACTGTTTTTTATCAGCTGGGGGCAGCAGTTTCTTCAAATATACTGAATGTGAGTGTCAGTCCTCTTGCAAGGTGGATTAGACTTGGATTGTTGCAAATGCTTTAATTTAGCTAAACATTTGGCTAACAAAGGAATTCAGGAAATCTGAAAACAAGATATGGTAGGCTTTCCATTTGCATTGGTGCATGGCACTTTTATTGAATTGTTATCAAGCATATAGACTAGAGAGATCAAGTCAGCTTATGAACCATTTCTTGGCGAGTCAAAAACAACCACTGTAGCCCAATTCATGAACAAATGGACTGTTTTTCCTTTTGGTCGTGAATAGGAAAATTACTGCTGCGCAGCTAACTCAGAGGTCCTTTAAGAAATCGGATCCGTCTGGATCGGATAAAAGTATAGGACCCCTCCTTAAGACAAGAACCACCCAGAGGAAATTGCAGACAATGATTCATGAATGTATTTATTCTGTTTACATACAACTATATACACACATATATAGTATTGTCATATAGTGAATGGCAAGAAATGCACTATTGAGTGAATATGGGGCGATTTCAGACAAAGTGAGAGACTTGCGTCCACTGCCACCTCAGAAGAATGTTTGTAACCAAGCAGATCTCGCCCCCCATTGACTACCATAATATTTTTCCCCCCTACTATTGTAGTCAATGGGGGGCAAGATCTGCTTGGTTACAGCAGAACAAAGAAATTTATACAGGTTTGGAACAATTTGAGGGGGAGTAAATGATGACAGAATTTTCATTTTTGGGGGAACTATCCCTTGAAGTTTAGGTATTGGGTAGGGTTGTAGAATAGGTCATGCAGAATAAGGCATTAATATGTACTAATAAACAGCCAATATTCTAGTAATATGCATGCTAATAAGCAACTAGTTAATAGTGAGAATTTGACCCTAAACTAAAGTGTTACCAAGTTTCTAAATGATTACTTTTCATTTAACATATGATGTCAACACAATCTCTTGGCAATTCATAACTATTTTGTATTGAAAATATGGTGGCTAATTTGTATAAATTTAAAAATTGATTTAATTTAAAATGTTTTTATATGACCTGCTTCCACCCCGGTGACGGGTATGTATAGGGGCGGACCTTTATGCATACTTTTTTTTTCTTATAATCGTACATTTTTGTACAATTCACATTCATACGAAATCACCACCTTGTAAAATAGTTATGTTTTTCCATGAGATCAGACTGGATATATGCACCCTATTTTCCTTTCAATATTATATTGGTTAGAATTCATCAAATGAACCAAACAGGCCAAATAAGTTTTGATACTATGCAGATATATGCATGTCTGTATATGGTGCTTTAGAAAGCTTCTTATGTGAAAATCCACACATGTCTTTAATTGTTGCCATATTGGTTAGAAACCAGAAAGTAGAGTGGTTAGGTATGTTTCAGCTTAGACAGACCCTTTGAGAGACTATAAGCCAAAGGAGGGGTTAGCCAATGTTTTCCTCTCATGGAATGTAATGTTTCAGAAATGTAAAGTTTTAAAAGCACAGATTTCTCTTTTGGCTTATGTTTCTGGCGACAGAAATCCAAGACTATATGTCGTCCTCCTTCTCTCTCACACACACACACACCTTCTCACTGAAATCACTGCTCTAGGTAGTGTGATGGCCCAATAAGAGCTGAGGGTGATATTTCTTAAAGATTGTGTGTCATAGGTTGATTTTCTTTTCTTTCATCTCTGCGTTCTGTGCTTTCATCGAAACGCCCAATCTATCCCATCTCCTCCATCATTCTCTGCTGTTTTCCACGATTCATCTCTAAGTTTTGCTCACTTTATCTTCATTTTGATCTTTCTTTTTCTCTTTTTCCTTCCCCCTCTCCATCATCCACTTTGCTTTTGCCGATTCTCGGCCTGGGGAGGAGGAAAACTCAGCACCAGATTGGGTTTTGACTGACTGAAGGTATGTAGCCACAACACCACATGTACTGCAGCCTCTAATCCATACCAGGAAGTCTTATGCACAGTCAGGGGGAAATAGTCAGGGGGGAAATTTTTAAATACCTCAGAAGCTTTGCAGCTGCTTAACCTTCTGTGATTTTCGTTTAATAAGACCAGTCATTTCCCGAAGCACCACAGACTAAAATATCCGTAAAGCGTCCATCCGTAGTCTCGGTGGCTTGTCGTATGGCTGCGCTCGTTGATCCATTTTGTTACGAGCTTAGACCTATACCAGCTGTTGCAGGTCTACCCTGGTTGTTGCCATCTGCGTCAAGCCTCTAGCTGACTAGACTAGAAGGGAGGGCTAGACGGTGGTAATACTCCGTTATTGTAGGGTAAAGACTTTAGACAGACCACTGCACACTCATATTTTGATTTTTTTTTTCACCGCAATGTCTATTGACTAATTGTAGGATTGAGTTTCATGGAGTTTGCAGATGTATCTAAAAATGCTTCGACAAAATAGTCATTTCAAAGAGCTGTCAAACCTTTCGCTTTTTAAAATAGTAATTTGATATACTAAATAGAAAAGATCTGTACTACTGGATATATTTGCTTGTTTATTCAAGACCAGGGCTAGTTGTTACACTGGGAAAATCTGTATCTCAGTAACTATAAAGGTTGAAGTCAAAAATCCAATTACACAAATGTGTTTTATACATTGAAATGGTTTTGTATGGTGTTTTCAAACAAATTCTGTTAAAACTATTGGAGCATGTTGTCACATAATCCCAATGTGTGTTAAATAAACTGTATCTTTTTCCCTCAGCAATGACATGGTTTCCGTAGCCAATACAGAAAACTGACTAAAAAAACCCAAAAAATTATTCACTGTAGTAAAAGTGTGACAACTAGCCTACATATTCAAAACTGCTTCATAGAAAATAGTCATATCAAAGAGTTGTCGCTTCCCAAAAAAAAATAATTTCTTAGTGATAGATTCTATTTACACTGTAAATATCAATTAGATGCTATTTATACTATGTGAAAATAGCGATAGATTATATTTACACCATGTAAAAGTATCAGTTCTTTGCAATAAGATTAAATAGTAATTAGATGTCATCTGTACTTTACATTGGCAGATACTATTTGCACCTCAGTATTTTTGTACATTAACAGGATGCAATAATATCATAGTGTAAATGATTATATTTATTAAAATTATTAAATGGATGCTGCCTTATTGGGAGAATAAAAACCTTCCCTACACCTTACCCTAACCCTACCCAATAAAGACTTTTAATATTATTAATCACTCGTTCGCAGTTTATTTCCACTTTTAGAATATTATTTTCATTTTTATTGAAAATAAATGCGACCTTGGCAAAATGCGAATTCAAACCCGCGTTGATCGCATAAAAAGCCAAGTCTGCGAGCTTTACTCGCTACTGCTGCACCACTGAAGACATTGAATTCTGCACGTCTGTTTTAAAACTTGAGTGGCCCAATCAGACATTGGTGGGCAGAGATAAATAACGTTTATATACGTGTAAATAGTGTTTGCCAACAAGGGACGCTATTTGCACTTTAGTGTAAATAGACAGTCCAGAGACGGCAATTGTCACACTGGGAAAATCTATATCTCAGTAACTAAAAAGTCAAAAATCCAATTACACAAATGGGTTTTTATCTAAAAATCTTTTTATGTTGTTTTCAAACACCTAATTCAAACACTCTTATGTCAGAGATTTTGTCAGAAATTCTCAATATGTGTTAAATAAACTGTATCTTTTTTCCTCTGTAATAACACTGTTTCTGTAGTCAAGACTTTAAGGATTTTGACTAGATATTGATTTAAAAAAAAAAAAAAAAAAAACCCTAGGAATTATTGACTGTATAGTAAAAGTGTGACACCTAGCCCTGGTTGTATCCAATCTATCCAAAACTGCTATGTACAAAATAGTCATATCAAATAGTTGTCGAACTTTTTGCTTCTTAAAAGCAAAAAACTAATTTGATAAAATAAATAGCAAGGATCTATACAACTAGATATATTTGCTTGTTCCTTCAAGTTAACAGGGGAGACCAGGGCTAGTTGTTACACTGGAAAAATCTATATTCTCAGTAACTAAAAAGGTTAAAGTCAAAAGTCAAATTACACAAATGGGTTTTTATCTATAGATTGAAATGGTTTTTTATGTTGTTTTCAATCACCCATTTCAAACTTTTACTTTTTCATTGAAGATGTTCAATAATTTTTGTAGCCAAGACTTTGTCTGTTCTCTATACAGAAATTGACTTTCAAAAATAAACCCATACTTAGAAATATTCACTGTAGTAAAAAAAGTGTGACAACTTGCCCCGGTCCCCTCTATAACCTAACCCTGGCAACTGAAAAACTTTCCTGCCCTTTGACAGGAAATTTGGATGTTTTCATCTTTTAAAGCCACTAGCAATCAACATAAGCAATTTCACCATAATAACCACGGGAAGGAATGCATTAGAAAAGTGCAATACTATTAACTCGCGAGATCCTCGTCCCACATAAAACGAGAATCAGGGTGATCAAAATCAACCAGTTTCATTACTTGATAAGAAGATTTGAGAGGTAAAGCTGTCGCCCGACTCCCTTCCCCCTCTGTATACATGAGCCTTACACTAATACTCTCCTGTCTCCATATGGATCCTCTCGTGTGCCGGACAGAGCGCTGGAGTGGAGGGATCGGCCATGTTTAACTGTTTCAACTCTTCACCCTCCCCATTCAGCAATCCCATCTGTCCCGCTATTAGTAAATCCCCACAGATAAATAGAAGCTTTTGAGGATCATTGCCTAGGTTTTCAGCAGTCTGAGCAAGACTAAGTGTGACTGACCTCAACAGAAACATTCCATTTGTTAAACTTGCACCACATTTTGCGTTTGGCCTAACTGTGTGCAAATGTAATCTGCCCCGCTCCATTCTGTGGAAAACCATTTCATTGTACGCTAATATTAGAACAACAGCTGAGCAACTAATTGCTGGTGAATTAGCCAGACAGCACATCATATGAAACTAATTTTCTTAGAGCACCTGTTTGGTTCTGCATCATAAGTGACCCATGGTTTATCATCAATTTTAGATCATATACTATGAAAGAAGTCTAGTACCAGTGTGTCGCGCCTTCCAGGTGTTCTCTCCTCTGAATAAGCCATTTCAGACATCTGAAAATGAGCTAGGCATGTCTGGATACAGCATGAATGTTAAAAGCATGCTGCAGGGTCCACCTTAACCTTGTTTTCACATTCACATATAAAGCATCAATCATTGATTTGAAGTCTTTCTTGTTCTTTGTCTAAAAGGGAGTCACCATTCAGTGTGTTTAGCCATTTCAAAGAACTGGTTATAAAATGCATTATAAAGGTTTGTTCACTAGCCTTAATGTGAATATCACAACGATGAATCAGGGTATATAAATAGATGTGTTTTGCCTGGCACCTTCCTTAAGGAGTATTCAATAGACCAGAAGCACATTCCAGCATTGGAATACTAATCAAATTCACTAGTGGCATTAGCAAAAATTCTGAGCAAACACAACTAGATTTAATGGGACTATGTTAGTCATATATTCAGTTATGCCAAGTTACCACCCCCTTGATTGGCTGTCTAAGGTAGACTCTAGCAAAAGCAAGTTTCACATCATCTCAAATACAGTATAATGTATCCCTATGGATTTTGACCAGCATCTGTTCGGTATTTCCATTTTGTTCCAAATGTCTTGGATCACATCTGGAAGCATCAAATTTTGAAGTTATGTCTCAGCTGTGCATCTGTTTTATTTTTAGCTTGGTTCCCTAATAAACCTTCATCAGCTATATAGCACATAGTCAAAAAGGGTCATGACATGGATTTTTTTATTATTATTTTAATATGTACCTTGACGTTGCATGTATAATGTTTTTTTTTGCACACAAAAAAAATTATATATATATATATATATATGAGGAAAAATGATTATTTTCAACCCTTATTCTGACCCTCTGTCTGAAATGGTCGGTTTTTAAGGATTGTCAGTAAAGGCCACTGATATAATTGGCTAATGTCGTTGCATAGGAAACTATCAACACTACACACAACAGTATCGTCATTTACAGACAAAGTATTGTAGACAGCATCAGTGATTATAATGGGTTTTATTTGCTTTTGATGCAACGCTCACATCCAGTTTAGGCGAATGTCAGCCATTAAATGACTGAACGCCAGTCGGCGGGGCCTATGGTGCGACAATGTATAACTGTTTGACGATGTCTTGCACTGGAGGCAGTCATATTCAAATGTTTGCCCGTGTGATGTCACAATGACAAAATGAGGCGTTTTTGGAGTTTGATTAAGCAAATGCTTTGTTTATAATAAGGAGGACGTTTTAACCTATGATGTTTTAATGGTACAAAGACCTCGTATATGTCAAAACATCAAGGCAAATTTGATTTCTCATGTCATGAACCCTTTAAAGGGTTAGTTCACCTAAAAATGAAAATAATGTCATTTATTACTATAATTATTTTTGATGAAATCCGATGGCTCAGTGAGGTTTCTATTGCCAGTGTTGTCACCAAACCTATCAAGATCCAGAAAGGTACTCAAAACATATTTAAAACAGTTCATGTGACTACAGTGGTTCAACCTTAATATTATAAAGCGA
Source organism: Elopichthys bambusa (assembly GCA_037101425.1). Lineage (NCBI taxonomy): Eukaryota > Metazoa > Chordata > Actinopteri > Cypriniformes > Xenocyprididae > Elopichthys > Elopichthys bambusa. The sequence goes on from CM074448.1 coordinate 24,119,401, forward strand.
CGAAAATACTTTTTGTGTGCAAAAAAACTAAATAATGACTTTTCAACAAATATCTAGTGATGGCCAATTTCAAAACACTGCTTCATGAAGCTTCAAAGCTTTATGAATCTTTTGTTTCGAATCAGTGGTTTGGCGCGTGTATCAAAATGCAGAAATCACGTGACTTTGGCACTCCAAACCACTGATTCGAAACAAAAGATTCGTAAAGCTTCGAAGCAGTGTTTTGAAATCGGCCATCATTAGATATTGTCAAAAAGTCGTTTTTTGGCGCACAAAAAGTATTCTCGTCGCTTTATAATATTAAGGTAGAACCACTGTAGTCACATGATCTGTTTTAAATATATTTTGAGTGCCGTTCTGGATATCGAGAGGTTCTATGACATTGCTAGGAAATAAAGGCCTCACTGAGCCATCGGATTTCATCAAAAATATCTTAATTTGTGTTCCAGAGATGAACAAAGGTCTTATGGGTGTAGAACGACATGAGGGTGAGTAATAAATGACATAATTTTCATTTTTGATCGAACTAACCTGAATGTTAACCTATTGACAAGTTGAAAGAGACCCGTATATCAGTCTAAAGACTGATTATTTTAATAATTTATATCCTTTTGTTGCATTGCTTTTTACTTGTATTGTATGCGTTTTACTGAACGGTCTGTCATATTGGATTGTAGTTGCTGATGGAGTAAAGGTGTAACCTCAGACAGATGCCTAATGTGGGCCCATAACTCACTGCGAGCAGGTTAACACTGTTCCCATGGTGTAAAATAACAAGAATCGTTCAGTGGTGTTCAACTGCTTAAAACTGCATTAAAATATAAAAATGTGGATGTATGAGACTGAATATCACAGTTCACACATTATACATTTATAATTTTTCAGGCCAGTTCACACTCCACCAACAGATGCAGACCAATCTTCAGATTACAGCACGTCTCTTCTCAGACATTCTAACACAGATTCAGCATGTTCAATCAGCGAAAACAAGCTCTGACAGACTCTGAGTGGGGTAACACACTGATCCGACAAAACCCAAAGAAGTGTCTGTTGCCATCTGTCAGTGCCTTTACAGTATCCATATAATTCATGTTCAGATGAATGTAAACTATAATAAATATAAACTATAACTATAATGTAAAATATATACCTAATTATACATTTACCTAATTAATTTATTTGATTTATAATTATTATGTGTGCTATATATGAATTAATTAAATTTTATATATACATAGTAGGGGTGTGACGGTACATGTATTCGTTCTGAACCATACTGTATGAACGTCACGGTTCAGTTCATGCAGTTAGATGACTAATATATAGTCAGTCACAGGCAATTCACACTCCAATCCAGATGGGGGCGCGTGCAGTAATGCAATGCTGTTTGATAACCGTCACAACAGGAAAAAGCGCAGAAGAAGAACAACAGACGATCAATAGCAGCATCCAAAAACTGAAAAATGCTGCCTTCCGAGGACGCATTCCAAGGTAGGAAGGCATCAAGGCACATCCGCATCCAAAGTTAGCTTCACTTCCTGTCTCATGAGATGCAGCATAAATGTATCCTTCGCTGCCTTTGATATCCCACAATCCTGTGCTTTCCATTCTGTGACAGCTGAGCTAATAAATAAAGATGGCGTCTGAAAGTTGCGGTTTGTGGTCAGTTTGTGTGTAAATGTATGTTTTTGATTGTTTTCCACTTGTGATGTCATTTCTAGCGAGAAATTACTATTGTAGTATTAAATATTTGCTTAGTTATCAAGTTATTACTTAGTTAATAAACCACCGTTTAATAAAAAAATTTAAAAAAAAGCAATTTTATGTTTAGTTTTGTCCCCCCTGCTGTACTGAATCGTGACTTCAATACCAAGGTACGTACAGAACTGTCATGTTGTTACAACTGTTACACCCCTAATATATAGGCAAATAGATAAGTCCTAGGTGAGATAACATGTTTTAGAAATGTAATTAGCAATATTGTTTCAAATATGTATCAGCTGCACTCACACCTTGATTTGAACTACAGCGAGACATGCTGAAGTGACAGTTGCACAATTTATTATCATTTAAGTTTTCTACTTATCTTACCATGAATTTCAGCATTATACTGAACACTTGTCAAACGCACCGTGGCTGTAAAAATTCCAGCTCCCATAAAAAGCAAAAAGGCGAGGCGAGTCACATTGTCAACAGGGGGTTTGTAAAGAAAACACATGTTTTTCTAGCGCTCTGTCAAGAACAGCTGTGCATACATCACTGTACTGAATGGTCACTAAGAGACAGAATGAATCAGGGACAGAAAGACAAAAAGAGATGTGACAAAAAGAGATAAACAAGTAAACACTGAGGGCACACTGTCATATGCACATATGGGGGGAGACTGGTCCAGGAGAGAAGGACGAAATGACAGAGAGTGAGACAGATAAACATCAGGAGAGAGATAGAAAGCAGATGGAGACGGCGATAAGATGAAGCTGGAAAGGTCAGAACAGTTGACCTTTACATAGGAGAGAAAATGAGAGAGAGAAAATAGTGATGGTATCTGTTTCACGGTCAACACATGCTTCTTTTCTCCTCCTTGACACTCCTGTAGGGTTAAAGGTCAAAGGTTGACAGATGCAAGAAGAAGCGAGGGAGAGACGCAGAACGTCAATAAAGTTCTACAGGGTGAACTAAGGAAAGCAACCCAACAAAACTTAAAAAAAAAAACAAAAAAAAAAACTGCTTAATAAAAAAATTGCCCAAAGAAAAAGCAAATCTTACAGGTTTGGAATGACATAAGGGTTTCATTTTTGGCAAACTACTCCTTTAACATTTTTGGGACAGCTCGAACAATAAACCATCAATCATTTATTTATTTCCATAAACACATTTTACCGTGACAAAGAATGTCTACTTAGACCTTTTTTCATCATTCATACCATAAAGACAAACAAACGCTTTTGTCCTGCAGAGATGAATAGCTAGTTCAAACTCACACTCAGTGCTGTCACTAATGTTTACAGGTTATGGCCTCACTGCTGAAGATTGACACTGACTTCATTTATTAAACTTTTTATATAATTAATGCTTGTCTTATATTATGTTATGTATATGCTTGTTTTTAATCAATTCATCAGAGGGCATTTCGATGACTAACATGGTTCAAAACTGGGCCACAGCACCAAAACAAACACTGGATGCAACTGTCAACCAATCAAATCCCATTGTAAGAGTAAGTCTGTCTCAAAACAGATTTATAAAACCCCATCTCCTTTGTGCCAGGTTTCTTCCGGCCTCAATGCAAAGCATTGGTGAACTCCCATGGAGGTCACTATGGTCTGTCCTACATTAGCTCATTAAAACCGATGTATCGTGAGCTAACTGACGCTAGAAATAACTGTCTGCTCAGCATGTGCCAATTAACGATGATGTCAATAGCTGTACTTAAAAGGGCATGAAAAGCAGGCCAGGCTTTATTGGTTTTTGGTATACAGTATGTTTATGCATGCTGTCACTATATGTTTGGGTATAACATGCTAACTGTACAAGTAGTTGATGAGGGATAATTCCAAATGTGTTCGACTACTGATTGTAATAATGCTGTTAGCTGAAATGTGCTAAAAGCATGCTGAAGATTTATAGGCTTGAAAGGTTTGACTTAATTTCTGAATATAACATTCTGAATATTAAAATATTATTTTATATTATTTTTATTTATATTATTAATCATAAACATGATATATTGATATTATATATATTAAATAGTATTAATATATAATTTTTAAAATTACATTCTTAAAGGATTAGTTCACTTTCAAATAAAATTTTCCTAATAATTTACTCACCCGTATGTCATCCAAGATGTTCATGTCTTTCTTTCTTCAGTCAAAAAGAAATTAAGGTTTTTGATGAAAACATTTCAGGATTATTCTCCTTATAATGGACTTCAATGGCCTTCACTATTCTACTTACGGAAAAAATGTAACTGGCGCTGCGTTCGTTCTGTAAGTTGAATAGGGAAGGCGTAGGACATACAGCGTAAGCTTTTTGAAGAATACGAAACATAATGTAAATGTAACAATATCCATTTACATTCTTTTCGAAAATGACCGATCGTTTCTCTAGATAAGACCCTTATTCCTCGTCTGGTATCGTTTAAAGCCCTTTGAAGCTGCACTGAAACTATAATTTGAAGTCCATTATAAGGAGAATAATCCTGGAATGTTTTCATCAAAAACCTTCATTTCTTTTTGACTGAAGAAAGAAAGACATGAACATCTTGGATGACATGGGGAGAGTAAATTATCAGGAAAATTGTATTTGAAAGTGAACTAATCCTTTAATTATAACATTCAGAATATATGTAAATGTAAAATTAAAGGGTTAGTTCTCTCAAAAATTAAAATGATCCCATAGTTTACTCACCCTCAAGCCATCCTAGGTGTATATGTCTTTCTTCTTTCAGCCAAACACAATCAGAGTTATATTAAGCAATATCCTGGCTCTTCCAAGCTTTATAATGGGAGTGAATAGTACCATTTTTTGAAGCCCAAAAAGCGCATTCATCCATCATAAAAGTAATCCATACGGCTCAAGGGGGTTAATAAAGGCCTTCTGGAGCAAAGCATTTTTGTAAGAAAAATAAACATATTTATAACTTGATAAACTAGAATCACTGGCTTCTGTATGCTGGCTAACTTTTACTCGATGCATGACGTACTGACAAACGCAGAAGCGCAGAGGATAGAGCAAAATAAAACATAGGTCACAAATCAGAAGTCTGAAGCCCGGAACACACCAAGCCGACACTGAAGAACTAGTGGCAACGGAAGCAGACTGCGGGGTTGGCTTACGTCGGCAGCATCTGGGTCCAGAGTTGCCCTTACACATCAAACCGACACTCGACACCTGAAGGCCAAGTAGCACGTCCAATCTGCGTCTGCATAAGAAGAAATACCTTTCCGTACCAGCAGGTGGCAGTAGCTGAACAGCCAATCAGAATGATCAGATGGCCCGACTGACCAACGAGTTCCGACGCCGATTCCGGTGCGGAACAAACTGAGAAAACTTAGTTGGCCGATGAACAAAAACTGCCTGATGGCCGACCGTAAAAAAAAAAGAGAATATTTAAAGAGAAATGTCAGAGGAGCTTGAGTTTGTTGCCCAGCCCTATTTGTTTGAACCGCAAGAGGCGTCTACTCTCACCTAAGTTTACGCTATGCCTATGTCCTACGTCGGAACTCGATTCCCTCGTGAACGTGTGAATGGTGGTTACCGGAAGCTAGTGATTATAGTTTACAGTTTTTTCTTACAAAAACACATCCCTTTGCTTCAGAAGGCCTTTATTAACACCCTGGAGCTGTATGGATTACTTTCATGATGAATGTGCTTTTTTGGGCTTCAAAAAAATGGTACCAATCACTCTTATTATAAAGCTTAGAAGAGCCAGGATATATATTTTTTTAATATAACTTCAGTTGTGTTTGGCTGAAAGAAGAAAGTCATATACACCTAGGATGGCTTGAGGGTGAGTAATTTATGGGATAATTTTCTTTTTTTGGGTGAACTATCCCTTCAAGTCAAGCTTTTCATAAGATGTATATATATATACATACATACATACAATTAAATACATTACTACACTGATGTAAAATAGTAATTGTTGTTTAAATGGCTGAACACCCAACACATTGAAATTTTAGACTAGCATATTTTCCTGAATACTTTTTGCTCAAGGATTTTTCATTTCATTCCATTTTGCTTCTGTTTCCAACTCGCCTTTTCCATTTTAACATCACTTTCTGAGATGGTGAGACCTCATGCCAGTCAAAACAAGGGGATGGGCCAGAATTGTCCTTGCTAAAATAAATATGACAGTGTCTAGTTTATTGTTTTATAAAGCAAGCTTCATAACCCTGGACCACACAGACATGGCATGAGTTACGAGAGGGAACAGAGACCTGGCATGACTATAAGCTCTCACAGAGCCACTAAGTAATGGAATCAGTTGATTGGCCTATAGCATCTTAGAATGAGATTTGTACAAGCCCTGAGCATTTCCATCCCAATCTATGTCACATAGGAAGGCTGTAGTTTTGTTAGCTCTGCGTGAAATGACCAGAAGAAAAGAGCTCTCAATAGACATGCTGTCATATCGAGTTATATTCAATAACAAAATAAAACTGCTCTCTGGGGCATTTTACATGCTCAAATGACACTCTGGGACTCCTACAGAGATCAAGTATGGAAACATAGGCTTTCGTATATACTTGTTTGTGAGGTCAGAATGACGCAGATTTGAAACATTTGTGACTTCAAAGCGTTTCTAGGGTTCTACACAAAAGTTTCATACTTTGATCTGACAGATTTAAAAGCCAAGTACACCGGTTTTATACTATAGGAGAATGACTTGCTCATGTAGCATTTATGGAGTGACGATAGTTTACAATAGAGAGCACAATATGCAAAGTGATTGATTTTTAGTAGGCTACTAAACCATAGTCCAATACCAAAGCTAAGTGTCATATCTTTGGATGTAGGCCAGGTCTGAAACTGAAGTTTCAATATCAATATAATTTCAAACAGAGCTTTAGAGATGTTGGCTATTCTTAGAGTTATATACAGATGCACTGTATGTATGGTATGCATAATTAAAACAAAATGTCAGTAGTATGGCATTATACTGTTGCTAGCACAGGGATTGACCTCGGTTTCACCAACAAACGATAAAAACAATAAGGGTCTCCAAATGTCCCTGAATGCAGTATTTGTCTAAATATGAAACAATGCACTGAAGATACACAACATTTGAAACACCAAACATTCACATGTTTATATTTTATCAATTCAATGTCAGCTCAGTTTACAACATAGACTGAAGCTTTACAAGAACAGCTATTTTTAATTTAAAACATTTCACCAGAACCAGGTGTTCTTCTGGTTTGAAGAGCTATACCAAAACATGCAGTTATTCCTTAATGCTGTTATAGTCTTAGAAATCTAACACAGCTAGGTAAAATCAAGCTTTCATAAAAGGTGTTTTTAAGTTTAAATTACTGGATAATGTCCTGGGAGAAATGATTAAATATTTGTGTCATTTTTTGTGTTTGGGTCTGTATGATTTTTAATGTTTTAGAATGAAGTCTGTTATGATCAGCAGGGTTAATTTACTTGATCAAAATTTATTTGATAGGGATCCAGCCTATGACCATTTTTTGAGAATGTGCGAGTTCAAATTTGGTCACGCACTCAATCTTTTTACACTGATGCACATCTGATATTCTCAAAACCGTTTACGTTTTCTTAAGACATAACTGACTTTGTATATGTGAATATTCTCCAAAACTGACATTTTGATATAATGTTGTGTGTATTTTTCCACTCAATTCAGTACTCATACTCTGACATCTGAGAGGCGGCTTTTCTGTATGCACTGAATAGAGCTCTCTTTTGTGTCGTCACGCTTTTTCAGATCTATCCATATGTCTGCTCTTCCCTTTCTCCCGGACGTTTGCATTTTTGAACGTTTTATGAGACATGCAGCAAGTGTATGCCAGCTTATGTCCCACCGGGTAGATCAGCATGTTACAGTTCAAATGTGCACTTCTACAGCGCAGGACAGCAATTCTGACTGGATCTCTTCCCAAATTGCCCAGAGAAAGAAATTATATATAGGCCTAGGGGACAACAGGGCTAAAGGCGCCCTGGGGTAAAAGGTGCCTTTGAATTATTTTCCTCTAAACCACTAGATGTCACAAAAACTTGCCGCAGCACTTTCCTAAACATCCATTTAAAATCCCTCTGTGGTGAAAATCAAGTTTTTTAATGTTGTTTATATGTCTATGAGGTGTTTTTAAAGTGCTTTAAGACAAACCATGTGCAAATTCAGTCAACACCATTGCCGAGTATTTTCTGTTTAAAACTGCAGTGATCTAAAGACAGTTTCAAAAATGTGGTTTGAAATCGCTAGTGTTTCTGACGTCACAAACTAGCATTAGCATATCATTAACAGCGAACTAGCAGGGGAGTCTCAGGAGAAGCCAGGTTATCCCGGTATATTTTTCTGTTGATATAGAAAATCGGGTAGATTTAGCAATATAGTGGGTGTATGATGTATATTACGATGTTATGATGAACTATATGTTTTTCTCCACTGACGTTCTGAGTTATTCAAAGCGTTTCTAAGGATACTGATTGTTAGAAGACAGCTGTCTGACTCACGAACGGGAACATGGTTGTGTAACATTAGCAACACATTATTAGCTGCTGTTCGATAATGTAGTCAAGCAAAATGCTAATCATATTAATTTCCGCTATGTGTGATGTTGTAAAAAGCGATACCATTGTGCAGCGTTTACCTCGGTAAGTTGACCGAGTGGATCTCTGAGCTTGTGCGAATGAGTGGAGGTGGGGCTAATTAGTATATTCATAGATCCCCGTATACTAAATGAAGCAAGGGTGTAGAGTTACATTTAAACTATTTTAAGGCATGAAGAATTTTTTTTTCACAGGATTTTTTTTTTTTTTTTTTTAAATATGTCATTTTGGTGATCAAAGATGAGTTTTAAAGGGTTAGTTCACCCAAAAATGAAAATAATGTAATTTATTACTCACCCTCATGCCGTTCCACACCCGTAAGACCTTCATTCATCTTCGGAACACAAATTAAGATATTTTTGTTGAAATCCGACGGCTCAGTGAGGCCTGCATAGCCAGCAATGACATTTCCTCTCTCAAGATCTATTAATGTACTAAAAACACATTTAAATCAGTTCATGTGAGTATAGTGGTTCAATATTAATATTATAAAGCGACGAGAATATTGTTGGTGCGCCAAAAAAAACTAAATAACGACTTATATAGTGATGGCCGATTTCAAAACACTGCTTCATTAATCTTCGGAGCATTATGAATCTTTTTTGTCAAATCATGATTCGGATCGCGTGTCAAACCGCCAAACTGCTGAAATCCCGTGACTTTGGTGCTCCGAACCGCTGATTCGACACAAAAGATTCATAACGCTCCGAAGATTCATAATACTCCGCAGTGTTTTGAAATCGGCCATCACTATATAAGTCGTTATTTTGGGGTTTTTTTGGTGCACAAAAAATATTCTTGTGCGACCATTCATGTGCTGGTGTGACCAACTGAGAAAGTTTCAAGCACCAGTGCAACCAATGGAAAAGTTAGTCTGGAGCCCTGTTTGATATTGTAATTATTATATATATATAATTACGATTTTTCATGTTTTTGAAAGAAGTCTTCAGTGATCCTTCATGAACCATTCTAATATTTTGTTTGGGTCCTTCTTTTGACCGCCAATGTGAGTATATATATTATTTATATATTTATATAAGACAAAACATTCACCCCATAAAATTCACTTTTGCTTACAGTGTACAAATATTGTAATTGTGCAGAAACAGATGCCTGGTGGGGTTCTAAAATAGACCAGAGAACTGCTGACAGGGGATTGAGAAAAGCACATTCCTGTTTCCATATGTCTTTCTTTCCATCCTTTGTGTCTCTCTGGTCTTTTTCCACGGCAGAAGCAGAAACAGGTGGACTTTGACAGGAAGGGCACAGATCCCTTGCTTACACTCTCATACACCTTCTGACTTTGTATTTAGGCACAGAACGTCAGGTTAGAATTTATGCTGTTTGTATTTCCCCCATACTGTGATTATTTATGAGTCCAGCTGTCCCTTGCTCAGTTGTCTTCATTAATGAAGCGTTTGACTTGTATGAAGAACTATCAACAAAATGCCTAAAAACCCACCGCAGAAGAGATCAAAGCGCTGACCAAAAACACACTGCTAAGTCACCAAGACATCTTGACTGTCCGTGTCAGGATTTGGCCGGGACTGAGCCTAACTGAGGAATGGTTTTCATACTGAAGACAAGAATGATGGGATCATTCCTCCAACATACACAGATACTGGAAAATGATGGCAGATCCAGCCAGGTCGACTCTGAATAGGGTAGATACATTCCATCAAAATCACATCTGTGTATGTTAGATCAGTTAAAATATTTAAGAATTTCGGCCAAACATAATAAGTGATATTCACATTTCTAAAGAAAATCTGAGAAGTATTTGCCCATGCAAAACTCGCCGTCATTATCCAAGGATGGACCTCAGGTCTGTTGCTATGGTGTGACCAAAATTTAGGCAACATTTAATCAAAAGTGATTTACTTTCTAAATGCATGTGAAAGATTCATCAGTGCACGTCACTGCAAAGTCAAATAAAAATTCAAATTGACTTTAATACTTATAGTTTAGGTGTGTACAAATTCCTAATCATACGAGAAATATTGCAGAGATGCATCAGAAAGTGCCACAAATGTGATGCATTTATTTAGACTTATTTATTAAATAGAGAACATAATTGCTTCATGCAATTTGCACAACAAACATAATGTCATTGCATGACCTCAGATGGTCAGTCTCTCTCTCTGTGTGAAAATGAGAGTAGACTGAGACCGAGATCTCAGGCACAGGAAACAGAGGGTTCCTGTTTGTGAGCCAGGCACTATTGTCTCCCTCCCTCCCTCTCTTTCTCTCTCTCTCATAAACACACTTATCTGCAATTGTTCCCTTTAAATCATATTTTGTCTGCCCCATCTAAGCAGCTCACATTGGAGCCATGGAGTGTCCACAGTGCTCTCCTTTCAAACCCTAAATGAAGGTACATTTTCACTTTTACCTTCTTTTTCTTCCTCTTTGCCTCCTCCTAGATATTAATAACATTTTTTACACATCAGGTCTCCGGTGATCCTACATCCTGCTTAGTTACTGTTGCTTGGGTTAACAGTGATCATTTCAAGGACATTTTCCACCACTGGCGTCTCACACCACACACACATACACACTTTGGGTTTTCATGTTTGATGGGGATATTCCATAGACATAATGATTCTTTTCTATCCCCTAACCCTTAATCTGCCTATCACAGAATACTTTCAGCATTTTTACATTAAAAAAAAACATAATTCTGTATGATTTATAAGCTGTTTTCCTGATGGGGACCAAAACCCCCACAAGGACAAGGATTTCAAATATTTCCATCTTTGTGGGGACATTTTGTCCCCATAATGTATAGGGTTTACCTGAATCACACACACACACGGACACGCACATGCATACATGCACACACACACACACACACACACACTTAGTTAGTTGTCTAAAGAGACCATATACTTCTTTTGTTTTTATATAAAGCTAAATATAAATATAGATTAAAAGAAAGATTCATGAAAATGATAACTGATATGATAAAATAATAAATAGAAAATAAAATAATTTTAGAAACAAAACATTTTCAAAATATAGGGGACATCTAAAATCTAAATATGTTTATATATTATTAGTAAGATTATTTTAAAGATGTAAATACTTTTTAGCAAGAAGACATTGATTAAACTGATCAAAAGTGACAGAAAAGACAATTAAATGGTTACAAAATATTAATATTTTAAATAATTGTTGTACTTTTGAACTTTCTATTAATCAAAGAATCTTATAAATATAAATGTTTCTTGCGCAGCAAATCAGCATATATTCATGTGAAAATGTTAGGACACCCTATTGAATTTCATGGTTTTCCGTATCAGGACATAATTAAAAAAATCATCTAGTGCTTGGCAGGTCTTAAAATTTGGAAAATAAAACCTCAGATGAACAACGACACATCACATATCACACCGTGTCATTATTTATTTAGCAAAAATAAAGCCAAGATGGAAAAACCATGGGTGACACCCTATGATTCAGTTGCTTCTAGATCCACTTTTAGCAGCAATAACTTGAAGTAATCATTTTCTGTATGACTTTATCAGTCTCTCACATCGTTCTGGAGGAATTTTGGCCCGTTCTTTTTTACAAAGTTGCTTCAGTTTATTGAGGTTTGTGGGCATTTGTTTATGCACAGCTCTCGCCATAGCTTTTCAGTTGGGATGAAATCTGGACTTTGGACCATTACAACACCTTTAATCTTTTCTTTTTCAGCCATTCTGTTGTAGATTTGCTGGTGTTTTGGGATCATTGTCCAGTTGCATGACCCAATTTTGGCCAAGCTTTAGCTGTCGGATGGATGGCCTCACATTTGACTCTAGAATATTCTGGTACACAGAGGAGTTCATGGTGGACTCAATAACTGTGAGATGCCCAGGTCCTGTGGCTACAAAACAAGCCAAAAATCATCACCCCTCCATCAGCATGCTAGATTTTTGGTATGAGGTGTTTGTTCTGATATGCTGTGTTTAGTTTTCACTTAACTTGGCACTGTGCATTATGGCCAAACATCTCCACTATGGTCTTGTCTGTCCAAAGGACATTGTTCCAGAATTCTTGAGGTTTGTTCAGATGCAACTTTGCAAACCTAAGCCGTGCTGCCATGTTTTTTTTTCAGAGAGCAGACCTTTCTCCTGGCAACCCTTCCAAACATACTTGACCTGCCATACTTGACCAGTCTTTTTCTAATTGTACCGTCTTGAACTTTATCATTTAACATGTTAAGTGAGGCCTGTAGAGTCTGATGTGTAGTTCTTGGGTTGTCTGCAATTTCTCTGAGAATTACACGGTCTGATCTTGGGGTAAATTTGCTGGGAGATCCACTCCTGGGAAGATTTGTGTCTGTTTGAACGTCTTCCACTTGTGAACAATCTTCCTCAGTGTAGAATGATGAATTTCAAATTGTTTGGAAATGGCTGTATAACCCTTCCCAGATTGATGGCAGCACCAATTGCTTCTCTAATACTATTGCTGATGTCTTTCCTCCTTGGCATTGTGTTAACACACACCTGAAGGCTCCAGACCAGCAAACTGCCAGAACTTATATAGAGATGATCACACTTGCTGATGATCGATTAATCAAAGTTATTTTATTAGCAGTGCCTAACTGCTACTCACCCTCTTAATTCCTAAGGAAACAATAAGGGTGTCTTTGGTTTGTCACACATGGCTTCTCCATTTTGGCCTAGTTGTTGTTCATCTGAGGTCTTATTTTCCAAATTTTAAGACCTGCCAAAGACTAGATGATTTTTTGTTATGTCCTGATACAGAAAACCATGAAATTCAATAGAGTGTCCTAACTTTTTCACATGACTGTATATATATATACACCAGGCATAACATTATGACCGCTGACAGGTGAAGTGAATAACACTTATCATCTCTTCATCACGGCAGCTGTTAGTGGGTGGGATATATTAGGCAGCAAGTGAACATTTTGTCCTCAAAGTTGATGTGTTAAAAGCAGGAAAAATGGGCAAGTGTAAGGATTTGAATGAGTTTGACAAGGGTCAGATTGTGATGGCTAGACGACCGGGTCAGAGCATCTCCAAAACTGCAGCTCTTGTGGGGTGTTCCTGGTCTACAGAGGTCAGGATCTATCAAAAGTGGTCCAAGGAAGTAACAGTGGTGAATTAGCGACAGGGTCATGGGCGTCCAAGGCTCATGCACGTGGGAAGTGAAGGCTGGCCCGTGTGGTCCGATCCAACAGACGAGCTGCTATAGCTCAAATTACTCAAGGAGTTAATGCTGGTTCTGAAAGAAAGGTGTCAGAACACTGCATTTGTTGTGTATGGGGCTGCATAGCTGCAGAGCAGTCAGGGTGCCCATGCTGACCCCTTTCCACCGTTGAAAGCGCCAACAGTGGGCACGTGAACATCACAACTGGACCACGGAGCAATTGAAGAAGGTGGCCTGGTCTGATGAATCACATTTTCTTTTACATCACGTGGATGGCCGGGTGCATGTGCGTCACTTACCTGGGGAACACATGGCACCAGGGATGCACTATGGGAAGAAGGCAAGCCGGCGGAGGCAGTGTGATGCTCTGGGCAATGTTCTGCTGGGAAACCTTGGGTCCTGCCATCCATGTGGATGTTACTTTGACACGTACCACCTACCTAAGCATTGTTGCAGACCATGTACACCCTTAATGCGCCCTGCCACAAAGCAAAAATGATTCAGGAATGGCTTGAGGAGCACAACAATGAGTTTAAGGTGTTGACTTGGCCTCCAAATTCCCCAGATCTCAATCCAATCGCTCATCTGTGGGATGTGCTGAACAAACAAGTCCGATCCATGGAGGCTCCACCTCACATCTTACAGGACTTAAAGGATCTGCTGTTAACACCTTGATGCCAGATACCTCAGCACACCTTCAGGGGTCTAGTGGAGTCCATGCCTCGACGGGTCAGGGCTATTTTGGCAGCAAAAGGGGGACCAACACAATATTAGGAAGGTGGTCATAATGTTATGCCTGATTGGTGTATATATGTGTGTGTATTTGTTATTTACATTATCTATGCATTTTTTTAGTTTTAAATTGAGGATGTCCTTCCCCAAAGTGCAATTTAGCTCATGCCTGGGGACAATTTTGCACCTAAAGTGTAGCTAAGTAAACCTACCCCCCCCCCCCCCCCCCTCCCCCCCACACACACACACACAGTGCAGATCTCTTCTCTCTGGGTGGTGGCAGGGGACCAGAGTTTAAGCATGTAAGCTATTTAAGCATCTGGATTTAATGCACCATTAAGGTCACCGGCTGACCAGTCTGCACCTGTAGCGCTCCCCACCAAACCTAACAGCCCCTCCTCGCATTCTGCTGCCACTATTTCTCCACTTTCTCTCTGTCGTTTCACCAAAGACGCTTCCACATTCTGCAAACAAAGTTACAAATTTGGGGGGGGGGGGGGGGGGGGGGAAAGAAACCCTGCAAAAGGTTTTAAGAGTCTTGTCCCTGAATCCCTCCTTTCTCTTTTGACCTTTATCTTTTCATCTTATTCTTTAAGTTCTCTGTGTTGTTCTCCTCACACCCTCATTCACTCCATCACCCCCTCTGTCTCAGTGCAGCCTGTTCTGTTGTGTCTGCCAACTGCTCTCTGCTGGATCACAGGTTTCCTGAGCTGGAGAACAGGGGACTGGCAGTCTCAAACACTGTGAACGGCCAACTTGCTTTTTTCCCACTGTGCTTCGTGTACATTCTGCTCACTGAACACGTACTCCTACGCAAACACCCAGGCAGCAAAGAATCACACAAATTACGAAAAGAATCACAGTCATTACTGTCCCGAGAGATACATAGATAGATAGAAAGATAGACAGACAGATAGATAGATAGATAGATAGATAGATAGATAGATAGATAGATAGAGAATTAACAAGTTGATTACTGGGCAGAACTACAACTAGATAGCCTAGTGCATGTATTTTTATTTGCATAATCATTTATGCTCTTAAATATTTGGTAATAAAAGTTTTAATAAAATCAAGGTATTGCTGAACAAAACAGTTGACTGAGAGGTGCCAAACCTCCACACAAATGCCATACTTGGCTACGTTTCTTTTTTACAACCACTTGCAGTATTGAAAGAAGCAGTCGCTGACAAGTGTAAACATCACTAAGAATAACCTCGCGTTTGCTGTGAAGATGATGTTTTTCAGGAGCCTCAGTGCTGTCTGTGAGTGATGTTTATACCTTCTTGGCTGGTGAGGAGGTGTGATGGGTCATGGACTCGCTTCTGTTATGCGTGCTGAATGGGCGGATGTCACCCGCGGCATCCACAAGACACTGAACTGCGCCAAGCCGCCAACAGCCAGAGAGACAGAGACGAAAACAGCTTCAGACTGATACCGCGCAGGCGTTTCATTTCCTGTCAGGACTACAGATAAACGAGTGGATCCCACTTGAGGAAAACGTGGTTTAATATACCTTATACTGTGTATTAACTGACTGATATTTTTAAAGATAATTTAAACAAAGCTGTAGTCAGCTGAATCAGTCAGTCAGTCAAACAAACAAACAAACACACAGATGAACGAATATCCAAAAATATTGGCGCAACTGTTTAGCATAAAACATACGTGGTTTATTTTAATAGGCTATGTAAGGAACAACATGCCGTTTTAAAATACGGAAACATAGTAAGCAAGCAAGCAGTAGTAAGTAGCCTAAGTAAGTAAAATGTAAAATGTTATACAATGTTATCACAAAAATTTTTCTTTTGTCAAATCAACTTAAATAATTAATGTTGTTCAGATAACATAATATTTTTTTAGTTTCTGTTGATTAAACCAATCACCATTGTATTAAGTTAAACCAACAATTCTTTTTTACAGTGTAGCCAAATAAATAAATAAATAAACTTCCAGTTTATTAAAAATATTAATTTTTTAGCACTTAAACAGTAGATCTCACTTCTTATTCTTTATTTAAGAGAAAGCATAGACACTCTATGCTATGCCCATAGCATAGAGTATAATAGGGGTTAAGATATTTTAAAGATTTTTTGTTAAGGCTATAATTAAAAACCAACCAACCAACAAACAAAAAACATACAAATAAATAAACAAAAAATGTTTCAAATGGTTAGCACAAATACAAAATAAATACAAAAAAATGTGCCTTTTCTTTTAATTTAATATTTAAAAGTCAAAAAGACGGTTATAAAATACTGAAATATGGTTTAAATTAGTCGAATATATTCCTGTAGTGTTTGTAGTGCACGAGTCTGAAAACGTACACTACATGTTCCATAATGCTTTTCGGCATCTACGTCATCAACGTGCGTTATTTCGAAAGTGGTGAGCTGGCTTTGGATAGCGGGTGAGAGTTTATTTGGATATTATCAGTGCATTTTCATTGTACTTATTTAATGTTCAGGAGCTGATCATTGTTACTAAGTTAAAAGACTACATCTGTGTTGCGTTGGCTGTCAGATTTCATTGTAAGCATTAGCATTCATGCTAGCTGTTCTATCCGATTGAGGATCAGTGTACATTTAAAAAAAAAAAAAAAAAACTTGTGGTACTATTTATTTCGTTATCTTCGCCTGTCTCAAGCAGTAGTTATGGAAATTGTGACTGTCAGTTTTAATCTAAAGCACTGCAAGAAATAGTCTCTTGATAATTAAATGTAAGCACATTGATAAGTACATTTTTATTTTCGATGTAAAACATTCGTACAGTGTTCTATGTATTGCCAAATCTAAACGGCCACTTTGACATTAGCCAAATAAAGAAAAACAGTGTGTGTCATCTAAAAGTATACATGTTAAACAGTACTATCTAACCTGACAGAAGCATATTTATCCTCATAGGTGGATTCTTAAGTTATAATTTTGCCCTCCACCGTCCCACAATCCTCTGAACCATGACCAAGCTTCTGGAGTGGCTTCTTGGTGTGTCACTGATTGGCATTTCATGGGGACTCGTTACCTTTGACCTTCTTGATTTGCAGCTGCCTCCCCAGTATAAAGAGATGGCATGGCCGATGCCTGTATATCTGCTGGTGGCGTTTGGGTGTTACTCTCTGGCAACTGTCGGCTACCGTGTGGCCACATTTAATGACTGTGAGGACGCAGCCAAAGAGCTGCAAGCGCAAATAAAGGAAGCCAAAGCGGACTTGAAGAAGAAGGGACTAAAGATGTGAAAATTAAATGCAGCTACTGTTTTTTCTTCATATACAAATGTTTAGTCTCATTGTTTCTGTTTACTTTGTGCCCAACATTTCCCCTACATTGAAACTAGGCTAGTTTTATGAATGTCTGCACTATAATATGCACTCAAAGATGCCCAGCTTGGTTCAAGTCTTTATTTCAACATGATGTAAATGATGGTTTGAAGTATAAACACCTGCACACCTGTGAATGATCTATTTCCAGCTTCAGGACAGGTTTATTTAAAACATTACAGGCACATTCATGTATTGTCAATGGAGAGCAGTGCTATTTTTGTAAAACATCTAGTCCAGAGGTTGTGTATTTGCATTGGCTGGGGAATGGATACGTCTTTTTTTTTTTACCCTGATGTTTTTAGCCAGGTCAGAATTCTGAGTCAGACTTAGAAACAAACCCACTATGTTGATTCACAATTGCACAAGGGTAGCATTTCGGTAAATCAAAATATGTGGAATAGAATTTTGATTTAAAATGTAAAATTGATTGTGTTGAGGCTCACACACTGTTTTCCCTTTTACCTTAAATTAGGGTTCTAATTGAAATTCATTTAATGGATTAGTTCACTTTAAAATGAAAAGTACCCCTAGCTTTACTCATCCTCAAGCCATCCTAGGTGTATATGACTTTCTTCTTTCTGATGAACACATTTGGAGTTATATTAATGAATATCCTGACGCATCCAAGATTTATAATGGCAGTGAACAGGACCAACGAGTACAAAGCTCAAGAAAGTGCATCCATCAATTATAAATGTACTCCACACGGCTCCGGGGGGTTAATAAGGGCCTTCTGAAAAAAAATATCCATATTTAACAAATTATAAAGTAAAATATCTTACTTCCACCAGACTGCCTTCCATATTCAACTTACGAAAAAAGTGTAACTGACACGTTACGCTTTTTTTGTAAGTTAAATACACCATATACACCTAGGATGACTTGAGGGTGAGTAAAGCTTGGTGTAATTTTCATTTTAAAGTTTGGGTCAAACCATTTATTTATGTGATCCATAATAAAAGAAGTGACCTACATGTGTATGTATTAAAAATAATGTACAGATGAAAACTTCCTCAAAAGACATTCCACATGACAAAAATTTATGTTTGATACAAAATACAGACTGATTCATTCTCAACTGTGTTTAATTCATGTTCTACTGAGCTTCTCATTAAAGTTGGCATGAAACAGAAGTTGTGAAAGGCAATCACATACTCTCCTGAGTAGATACTTATTTTGAATAAGTAATTCTTTTGCGACCACTAAAAAAAGTAAGTTCTACATAGTATTAATGTGTGTAGTATGAATGTAATAGAATGTAATTCGGACATACTACATTCGCCATGTTGTCATTATCATGTGACCTACCAGCTCTCATGGGATAGTAAAGTGTGCACACTTCAGAATCTCACCAGAAGTAGTAGGTCATCCACATATTTTTTTGCTTACTCTTTTACTGTGAATCCAGTCCTTAATGTACTTGTGTAGTCACTATTACAAGAGGTATAGGGGCGAATAAGGTTTTTAAAAGTGTGAAAAAAAACACTTTCGGGGCATGTGTATGAGCAAGTGAAAACATGAATTTTTCGAATAGTTAAAAGAGAGTTAGTTACTTTCTTCATGGTCATGTGGTCCTGTGCAGGTGTCTGAATGATGTCACATGATATTGAATGCATGACTTGATCCAAAATGGTCCCATTATATTGGTTACTCCGAATGACATCACTGAAATTCATTTTCCCGGACATTCTTTCTCATAATAAAGCAATGATTTCTACACATAATTTAAATACCATTTTGCACTATGTTGACATATGATGTTATAAAATCATGCCAGAATAAAAAATATATACATTTAAAGATATTTTAATCACAATTGAAATGGCTGTATTGGCCTTTGGACGGTTAAACCGAATGACCTTTTGACACTTCAACATCTTTAAAATGTGCAAAATATAATTAAAACCTTTTGGATTCAATAAAAAAAGATCTAGTTTTACTACCTTACATACTTTGGATGTCATATCGACGTCAGCCTGTCATCAAGGCTGTAAGAAACTTCTCCAGTACCTGGATGCTTAAAGCACCTCAGGTTTTTCCCTTAAGTATGAGAATTAAGGCATGATTTTGCAAAATGTTTATCATATAAAGCGGCCGATCATGTCTTTTTAGAAGACTTGGATTTAACCTGCTTGTTTTGCATAACAGTAATGGTGAAGTTTTCCAAAACATAAGTTATACTAAGGTGCTTTATACCTACTCCAGAAAACAAATGAAAGCATACAAAACTATGGAGGCATACTACTTTTTTTGTTAGTGGTTGCATATGCAAGGTGTATTTATCTTTTGTCGAAGTGGTCACTGCAGACACAAGCATTATACGACTCGGCTCCTCACGACCGTAGACGCAGGATTACAAACCACTTTTTCCTGCATTTTTCAGTCAATTTCTTGCATTTTTCCCACTGATGAACAACAACTTCTGGTACATGATAAAAGCTACTTGTGGTTTCTCTGTTTGGTCAATTAGAGCAACAGTAAATGACACAAAACTTAGGCATTTCACAGTGCTTTCCTATGTAAAAAAAAATCACTTCCTGCCAACCCATTGTGGCATATATCCGAGTGAAACAGAACCTCGAACAAGAAAAAAAAAAAAAAGTTGGGGCGGGACTAGATTTTGTTTGTCGGGAATTGATTGGACGATTGGATGGTTGTGGCTTGCTATTGGTCGATCTCATGTGAGTAAAAGATCGTCCCGCCCTCGCGCCAGTAAACACTCCATCAGAGAAAAGATTAAAGATTACAAGGGCAAATAATATTTAAAAAATAATGATGTGCACAAATAAATCATATATAACAAATACTGCAATATTCCATCAAATAACAAGAATTGTCCAATTTGATTCCATGGTGACTTTAAATGTTGGTCTCAAAAAAATGAAATTCTGTGCACATAAATTTTGAAATGTGATCCACATCCATGTGTTGGCTCTTAAAACACTAATCCCAAAGCCACTAAGTGCACACGGGCTCTGTATATAGAGCTGAATTAATCTGGTGCTTTTGGCAAGCAAAGCTCATTCGTTCTCTTCAGGCTTAAAGTAGGTTGCTGTAACCTTAATTTTTTAGGCCCCTTATAGCCCCTGTGAGCAGGCCTATACCTGTCTGCAGAACAAGAAAAAAGTGGGTTTTTCTGTTTTAATAAGTTTGCACTTTCTCATACGAGGAGGCTCCGCCTGACTGCTGATTGGCTCCTGTTCAAAGCTCTGATGTCACCCCCTGCAGCCTCTTACAAGCTGTTGTTAGTTAAGGTCTGTTTTTCACAAACCAATAGTAGCATATGAGAGAACAGCATCAGCATTTTCCTCTGAAACCACAGAATGATTAACGCCATGTTTATGCTTTGAGATGCAGTTTAAACAGCTGAGAAACTAAGCAAAATCACAGTGTTAAGAGTTTTAAATGAAGAAAGATTCAGTGATGTGATTCAATGACCCATTATTGAGAAGCAAGAAAGAAAACTGCAAGCTTTGTTTTCTTCTCCATGGTAATTTTCTGCTCCAGATCAATAAATCTTTCTGAAATGTAGGCATTGTCAGCCTGGGTATGTTTAAATCAAGCAAGTAAAAAACAGACATCCCATTTTGTGCACCATTAAAGATTTAGAAAGACATGGGGGTGAGTAAATCTTCAGTTTTTGAGTGAATTCTTTCTTTAATACTTAAGAAAATGTATCTAACAGCTTTTAGATGGTAGAAAACAGAATTAGTAATAGTTATTTCAAGTGTTGGTTTTCAAAGACTCATTATCATTGAAAGTAACATTTTGTACAACATGGCTTAAAAAAAAAAACAAGCACATTTGTCTCAGCTGACCTGTTTCAACTGCCTTTAGGGGTTAGAGACGCCACATTTTGTGAAATGTAAGACAGGTCATGCTGCTGTTGTACGTCAAGAGACCTTTATGCTCCATATTTCTCATTTGTCTGTTATGCAACATGATACTTCTTCTGGACTGTTATTGTTGGGAGAAAGAACTATATGTGCCTCATTTAGATTAAATACATGGTTATAACTCCGACCAACAGTGACCCAAAAAAAAAAAAAAAGTCACACAGAGAAATGTATGAATGTTATTGTATTTGATCATAAAATGGTGTTTAATTTAAAGAAATTAAGCACATGCACACTTAAAAAAAAGAAAAAAATTAAATAATAAATTAAATAAATAAAAAGTTTCAAATATATACTACAATATACTATTTTTTTTTTTAAAAATTATATTGTGTGCAGTGTTGGGGAAAGTTACTTTTAAAGGGGTGGTTCATTGCGATTTCACTTTTTTAAGGCTAAAGTAAAGTGTGTAATGTTGCTGCTTGAGCATAAACAGTATATGCAAAGTTACAGCGCTGAATGTTCAATGCAAATGGACATATTGTCTTTTAAAGTTATGGCAGTTTAATGCCTAAAAAAACGACCGGTTTGGATTACAACAAGCTTCTTCCCGGGTTGATGACATCATAAACCCTGCAAATAACATAAACACTGCCCCCGGAAACACGCAACAAGGTGGGCGAGGCCATGTCGCGTGCATAGAAGTCTTCTTCCTAGGGACGCTGGACTCAGGGAACAATGTTTAAAATGTATGTTTAATTCTGTTCCTGACAATTATAATGCTAATTTAGCTGTATGTGCTGCAAGTTTACAGAAGACAGCTTCCAGAATCTACACGATCTGGATTTGCACAAAGGCTATCCACCTTATTCCTGACTAGCCTACTGCGTTTCGAATTATGGGTTGCACTTCCGGTTTGGGGAACTTCCATTTAAAAAGACTGAAACGAATATTTTCAAATCATAAGGTTGCCCTGCAAATAAAGCTTATCCGTCAGTTTGACTGAATGAGCTGTCAATTTTTCTTTCGTGTATTATTTTCAGACATCATGAGAATAACGTAACGCTTGGTATTTTAACGTAATGTTATAACAAGAATTTCAATGGCAAAAGCTCTTTTCAGCTGCTGCTTTCTATCCTCGTGATTATTTTCTTTTGTCACTTTGCATACCGCTGTAATAGTATAAAAAAGGACAACATATACAGCACATTTGTGGTCTGTTCTCCTGATATAATTTACAATATATATCCCATTAATAATTCACTGTAATGCACGAAGAATCTCTCGTTTTTCTCCTCAAAGCCACACGTCTCTTTCCAGGTTTGTTTTCACAGGTAAATACAATTTATTATCTGTTCATGAACATTTTTTTTATTAAGGCAACGTATATTACATAATACAGATATCACTAGATATTTCACCCGTCCGTTATTGCTGCGGAAAGAATCACGCTTTTTCATGGCCTATTGAAAGTAGCTTGTTGATGCTTTTACACTTTTAAATGTCCTTTTAATGTTCGTTGGTTGAAGGGTGAGTATAATAATGTCATCTCATTGTACCCAGTTTAAAAAATAACGTATTATTGCGTTCATAGAGGGAGCCTTTCACTGACTGTTTACAGCTTAACGGAAGTTACACCCATAATTCGCACAAAGCGTCATGGGGCGTAGGAACTTTAAAAGCAGAAGCTGTTTATGGGCACCAACCTGTAAGTATGTTTTATTTTTTTTTATAAAGTTATATAGTTTCTGGGACATAAACAAAGACCAATGCGGTTTGGCTTCGCTAGCCAGTTAGCTCAATTCTATTTCTTACTTCTCCAACAAACGCCTACAAACACCAACAAACTTCTATGTAATCACACCAGCAAACTTCTGTAGGTGTTTGTTGGCGTTTCTGTTATCATTATACGGCATTGTTTCATTATGGCTTTTATGTTTTGTTTACCCACATGCTCATTCATAAATTAAACAATACCTTTACAAAAATGCTACTACTCAGTCATTTATTCAGCTACAGTAAAGCTTTAATCAGAACACTATGGGGCAGCAGTAACATTTACAAGTGACAGCATATCTAAACACTTTGACACAAATACAAACAAAAATACTTAACATTTATAAAGGTTCATTAAAAGCTGTGCTTGCAGAGGTTCTGCTTGTCCCTCTTCATCATTACTGCTATCTGGGTCTGATTTGGGCTCAAATTGATACGGCAATATTGACTTCATTATTCACATTTCCACCGAAGCAAAGACTGGACTTTGACCGAAACATATGCGACGTTTGCCCGTAATGGTGAGGGGCATGGCGTTTCCGGACAACATGAATCGTGACAACGTATTCCGGACAGCGAATCACAATACACATAGCCAGCTAACCAATCTCAGTCCATTGTGTATTTCTGAGGGAGGGGCTTCATAGAACCAGGAACTCAACAGAGCGTTTTTAGGAGAAGGCAGCGGTGTAGAATAAAGGTAAAATATGAAGAATACGGCTTTTTTTTTAACATTTTTTTTTTAAACAAAGCATTAAGACATGTTAAACTGCGCCCCATAAACACAATCAAGCCTAGAAAAAAAAAAACAGTGAACCACCCCTTTAAAAGTAATGCATTACAATATTGCATTACAGCCTATAAAGTCAATAATTGTGTTACTTAGTTACTTTTTATGGAAAGTAATGTATTACGTTACTTTTGCGTTAGCCTACTTTTTCTAATCTGGGATGGGCTTGCTTGCTTGGTTTTTAATAACAAACAAAAAAACAATTTTTACAAATATAAAGGCTTGTTCATTTTAAAAGTGAAATGAATAAGCCTCAGGCTGAATAGTCTCAGCCTCAGATGTCACGCCCACAGACCGTTGGCTGAACATCTGATGCATATGGCACACTTATCTGGTCGTCATCTGGTTGGTTGAAATCTACGGGATGTCTGGGAGACGCGTGTGTCACGTTCTTTAATGGTCCGCCTGGAAACAAACGCTGTGACACCAAACCCC
Organism: Elopichthys bambusa; assembly: GCA_037101425.1. Lineage (NCBI taxonomy): Eukaryota > Metazoa > Chordata > Actinopteri > Cypriniformes > Xenocyprididae > Elopichthys > Elopichthys bambusa. The sequence continues at coordinate 24,143,750 of CM074448.1, forward strand.
CTCGTGAAAGAATAACTCTGTTGTGTTTACAACTGTGAGAATGAGCGCTTACCAGGATCAACTAAATGCTGGATTTTCAAAAGTATGTGAAGTTCACGGCTCCATTGTTGCAGTAAACTTGCATAACGTTCTTGAATGAATAATTTATTAGATGCACGCAGGTCTGTTATTGTAGGGACGTCGACATTTTCACGGCCCTAAACATGATGCGGAACCAAATGAACTGTGATTGGTTGTGTTACATGTCAATCAAACGTCCTCTTGGGTAGTCCTTGGCCAATGAAAGCTGCGATAGAGTCCAGACCTGCCGTCAGTCTGAAGGTCTGGCTATGCGAGACTACAGGCTGAAGGAAATGCAAATTCATGCTTGTAGAGGGCGCAGCTCAAACAAACCTTTCAGCCATTATGGATTGCAGAAGAATCAGACAGTAGAAAGTTCATCACTCACAAGTAATTTTTACTTAGTATAGTTGGATCATCAAAGGTCAGCAGCAAAGACATTGATTAATAAAGTGATATTAAATACATAAAGTATTTTTGTGTAATTTAACATATTTAATCACCGCAATACTATTTTGAGTTTGCATTTAACTGTTTTTACTCATTCTGAGGAATACTAAATCTGTTTTTGTTCAAGTGAGATGAGTAAAGGCCTGCTCAGATTTAGTCTATCATCTAGAAGCATCATGTTTAGCGCGCACTTATAACTTCTCTCAACATGGGGACAGAGGAGCTGTCAGTCAATGAATGGGAAAACTTGCGTTTTTGAAAAAGTAGCCTAACTCAGATATTTTTTTGTAAATTTAAAAGTAATGCGTTACTTTACTAGTTACTTCAAAAAGTAACCTGATTACATAGCTCGTGTTACTTGTAATTCGTTACCCCCAACACTGTGTGTGTGAAAGTAATTATATATCAGATACAGTAAGTATTTGGACATTTTTTGGATGTCAAACTTAGAGGAAAAAGGCTATGAAAAAAAAATCAGTTAACATTATCCAATAGACTACACAGCCAAAATGATGTTAGGAAAAGGAAAAGAAAATTAGTGAATTACATTCTGATGAAAAATTAAAAAGACAAATATTATTTTTCCTTTGGAATAACATGCACTGATGAATCATACACAATAAAACCAGGAATGTGTATCAATAAAGTAAATGGCATCAATTTTGATTTCATGTTCACTTGAAATGACATTCAGTAAAACTCCATGTACACCAAACATCTGAATGGCCTAACACATATAAAAATGTTTGAGTAGTGTGCTGCCAACATATGAACCAAGAGAAATACTATCTGGAGTGCCAGCTGCCAAACGTTCTCTATGGCCTTGTTAAAATAAATACGAATGGAAAAAAGAGTGGAAGTGCAGAGTAATGCCTGAAAACTTTACCTCCTCTGAAGGTATGTACGTCAGTGAATGTAAACCTTATTGTTTAAGCTAATTAGCTCACTGTTTCAGTAACATGTGCTAGCAAGGTGTGTTTGTCAAAGAATGTGAGACCATGGAACAATTCCAGCTCTCTTTCTCTGTGACACTATCCAAATATGCCTTCATTAGTACAGAAACCAGTAGAGACCTCCATTCAAGAGTATGTAGAAGACGATACATCCTATAAAATCGATAAATACCATTTTTCCGAGACATTGGTGTTCACCACAAGAGTTTATGTTACATGTTTGTTTCAATAGCTTATTAAATTGTCTGATCAAAATCTTGGTAGCGATTATGGTTTTGGCTTGAGTGACTCTATGAGTCTTATATTCACCTCTTAATCGAAGCGTTTGCTTTATTTTCCTTTGCCAGCAAAAATGCAGAATGAATGGTTGAACAGATGTCTACGATCGGCAGCTCTGTAAGAAAATTGGATGTATCAAACTCTGCAGTTCGCACTGTGCTTTGAAAAATAGTATCGTGGTTGATTTCTTCTGAAATTTATGGCAAGCATAGCTTGAAATTCAATCACATTTTCATTGTCTGAACAAGAATTTATGCCCAATCCATCAAGCCAAGCTAAAAACGAGATTCAGCGGCCCCCGACCCCATTCTGAGAAGCTGCTTGACAGTCTTTGTTGTTTAAATGGCTTGATAATAATTATGGGGTTTATGTATTCATATTTCTGATATTGTTGGACTGGTGTAGTATTTCTCTGGGTTTGGCTCTGTGTCTTTGAAATAGGATAACCCATTCAACAGTGAAAAAGAATGTAGTGTTTTTTTCTTTTTTTTTTTTCAATATGTCAATAAATTTGCTTGCTCTCAATCCCCAATGAATTCAAACAAAAACCTTAAAAATTCAGGTTTTACTTAATGCTTACAAAGACATATTACTTCTAATGCCATCACCATAACTTTATTTTCGTTGTTTTGGAAACCATATCTCACTGGATCTGTATCATGTTCACTGAGCTGTCTGCTTTTAATGCCAAATCAAAAATATGATTTCCCAATTTCTCCAGCTATCTCAGCTTCACCTAAATAATGGTTTTAATTTGCTTTCAAATGTTTATTTAAATGCAAATTCCTGCAAAAATAATAATAATAATAATAAAATAAATAAATAAATAAAAATAATAATTCCAAGTAATGTTATTTTGATTCTCAAAATAGCCGTTTGTTGTATTTTTATAATTAACTTGAGTAGAAATTACTATATACATACATTCTACATACATTTCTATTTCTATTTATTTTATTTTAAGTTTTTTATCAAAGAATTCTGAAAAAATGTAACATGGTTTCCAAAAACATATTAAAGGATAAGTTCACCCAGAAATGAAAATTATGTAATTTATTACTCACCCTCATGTCGTTGCTCTGTAAGACCTTCGTTCATCTTCGGAACACAAATTAAGATATTTTTGATAAATCCGATGGCTCAGTGAGGCCTGCATTGACAGCAGGTTAGTTTAGACTTTCAGATGCCCAGAAAGCTACTAAAGTTATATTTAAAACAGTTCATGTGACTACAGTGGGTTAACCTTAATGTTATAAAGCAACGAGAGTGCTTTTTGTGCGCCAAAAACAAAACGACTTTATTCAACAATATCTAGTGATGGCCGATTTCAAAACTAACTAATAACTAATGTTAATAAATTAGACCTTATTGAAAAGTGTTACCAATGTTTATACTGTATTTTAGATCAAATAAGTGCATATAATAATTGCTGAATATAAGAGACTTCTTTCAAAAACATAAAAAAATCCTACCATCCCCAAACTTCACATGCTATTTTGAGCTTAAAATACATCTTTGCTACATTTTTAAACAAACGCATAAAGAGCTCTTTCTTTCAGCCTGCATATTAATGCCATCATTCTTTTCTGTATAAGTCTCTCTAATACTCTGTTCATGTTGGATAACAGTATGAGACATATGCTGTCTGAGGAAGACTTGTCATATTTCTCTCCCCATGATACCCATGCTGCGTCCAGACAAGTAGCTGCTGTTCTCCAACCTGCTTCCTCCAGCGATGACTGAATATGGGAATTAGCAAATGTGATATTAGACATAACACCTACAGCCTCTGTTAATTTTTTCAACTGTAGTGAAACAGTAGTAAAATATTGTTAATCGGCATTACCTATAAAAAAAATACCGCTTTTTTTTATGTGTTTGTATTCTGAAAGTGCAAGCACAACAAGGGTTTGCCTGAATGAGTCCATTTTAGTTTTCCGACCTGTGTACTGGAACGCAGTCAACTCAGGTGTGATGTTATTCCCAGTTCCTCTTCTGAAGTAAATGGAAGAGAGTCTGCCCAATGTAGAGCCAATGGGTGGAGCTTGACGTCCAGTACCGCTTCGTTGGATGTAATGGGTGGAGCTAGATGGCCCAACCACACTCAAACCCTACCCATTACCCTCTCTATCGCTAAACATAACTCTACTCATTAAGTCCACAGAGGTGGAGCTGGACTAGGTCAAACTCTGGATGTCATTTGAGCACCACTTGAAATGGAACACAGTATAACTCCCTTTGGAGTAGACTTTGTGCTTTGTAACTTTGCAGACCTTTTTGATGCTTTAACAGCAACATTACACACTAAAGAAAACTGAAAATGTAAAAAAACCTAACAGGACCTCTTTTAAAAAAGTCTAGACAAAGTGTTATCATCATCTAATGGATGGTTTTTGTTTTATCTGATGATGAGATAACAGAAATGGGATACAAAGTCACAGTATTTTCCCCAACTTGCATGAGGATAAACTGTACTAAGCATATTTCTTGATCAAAGTTGTGTGTGTGTGTGTAAATGCAAACCTTTCAAAGTGTATTTGTAGCTCAAGGACAAAAGCTTAACATATTTATCATAAACCACAGAAACAGATGTGCAGGACCAATTTAATGCGTTACCTTGCAAATAGAAAAAAGTAACATTCTCAATCTTCAGGAGACATTCAAAGCTGATAAGATAGGGCCAACATTTTTCCAGAAGTGAGATGAATAATATTCAGAAAGGAGGGAGAGATCTTGCCTCTCTTGTTTTTTTTAGACTCTCTGACGCTGCAGTTGAAGTTCATGTAATTTAAGTGCAGTACATTTTTAAAATGCAAAAATGTGTGGAATTATATGCCGCCCACTAGCACAACAAACAGTTCTGACTTGTCTGTTCAAAGTAAAAAATTGCATCTACAGTAATAGACTTACAATAGAAGACATTAAAGACAAATAACAAAAAGATTATAAATTATTTAAAGCTGCAGTCTGTAAATTTTGCCTTTTTGTCGCCATCTCTGTTTGAAACCTGCAATTGCAGTTATTTGCGGAATTATCATCTTTACGAGGATTGTGCGTCGGCACGGCTCTTCAGCGCAGATGAATCTAATGTTTTGAGGTGAATATGTGGCTGTCAGTCACCGCACCAGTGGATATTGTACTTCGGAATCACTTGGAAGTATGACCTAAATAAAAATGTTTACCGGAAAATGTCATCTGAACAAGCAAGTAACAAATCTGCCACTTTTGTTCTGACCAACTGAGAAAAAAAGCATTACAGTAAATCACGCTGACAAAGGTGATTAAATCTAATGATCGCTTAGCTCATATCACATCAAACCGTGCAAATTATTATACTTTATAATATGTTAATGTTATCAACATCAGCATTGTGTTCTAAACTTTTCCTACATTATTAAATTCCTCCCCCAAAACTTTTTTTGGTATCTCTACGTAAACTGATTTTTTTTTCCTTTTTCCACATCATACTGTGCTCTTTTGTCTCCAGACATGATTTTTCATATGGGCTCCTGTTGTCCTTTTGTCGGTCTTTCGACTGACTCTTTGTGGTTTCTCTTTAGCAATAATGACTATTTAAAGCAGAAGTCCTCTAGTGAAGTGCCACTTATTCTCTTTAAACTCCCTAAACTCTTTAGAGGAGGTCAACAGTTAAGAGAGGGGCTGATTTACAGTCGTGGGGTCAAAGCTCTGAAAACACACGGTCAGGGTGTGAGCTGTGAAACCAGTCTGCAGTGTGACAGCTGCTCTTACGGTCACAGCCATAAAAAGAGATGAAAAGAGAAAAGAAAAGAAAGGCCTCTGGAGATGAGCAGAAGGAAGGGAGGAACAATAGTGTGTAGGAGACAGAGTCAGAGACAGAGAGACGGAGAGAGAAAAAAGAGAGAGCTTTAGGGAAGGTAAACGAAGAACTGAGGCTGAAAGAAACGAAGAGAGAGTGAGAAAATGAGATGCTGCGATACAGAAAGAGATGGAGTAAATGATAGGTTAATAAAATGAAAGAAAAGGTCATGATACTGTATGAGTAGGGTATAAAATACAGCATGAATAAAGTTTCAACAAACGGTCAGTGAAAGGAAAGAGGTTACCTGAGGAGAAATTGTTTTTTTTTTTTCTATTCATTTTCTGTGAGGTTTGCAAATATTGCAACTCAAGTGTGATTTCTGTCAATTTGTAATTTTCTAGCAATAACAATATACAATAAAATTACATAGACAAAACGTATACAATTTTTAATGATGAAAAGAGCTGCAAAATTTGCTAAATTAATTCAGTAGGGAGTAGCTAGGTAAGGACAAAATGTGGTTTGGTTTGTAGTTATTAATAAACTAAACAAAAATTCAGATATTTTTTTTGTCATTTCTCAATTGTTTGAGCTTGATGCATATAGTCAACAAAGTGTTTTTAAAAAAAGACAGGAATAAAACGAATGAGAACTTCTAAAATGGAAAACAATAACAGAAGAGGTGTGTATTTACTGAGCCGTCTGGCAAAGCTTCAAGTTTAGCCAGAATACAAAGGGAAGAGTCACACGTGTGTTATCCTCCTAAAACACACACATGGTCAAACTGATGCCTCTGACCTCCGACCATTGTGATTTTTTTCCTGTCACCGGTGAATCATAAACCCTGAGAGACAAAATACTTCATCCTACTGACACACGAACAGGACAATATGTGCTTTTGCTTGGCTTGGTAATTGTTCCTTATTCTAAATGAGCTCAGATAGTTCTGGTCCTGGATGCTGAGTGGTCAAAATATACAATATATATATGCTTAAAGCTGGTAGTCTTTTCTTCCCTGTTGTGATGTATACCAGTTAAACTATTCTTGAACAAGAAAAAATGTAGGGCGGGACTTGATTTTGTCTATGGAAAATTGATTGGAACGTTGAATGGTTGTGGTTTGCTATTGGTCGATCTCATGTGAGTGACAGGTTGTCCCGCCCTCTAACTAGTTAACACATCATCAGAGAAGTCGCTGCAAGTGGGAGGGGAAGTTAATTTGATTAAAGATTATAAGGATTCATGAATTTAAAAAATGATGTGCATGATTAAATCATTTATAATAAATACAGTATTCCATAAAAAACAAGAATTGTCCATTTTGATTTCATGGTGACTTCAAAGGCCCACTGAAGTTTCTTGGAGCGGGCAGCATTATTCATTGTGTTGACTTAATTTAAACTGAAACAGGAAGATAGGGCAGGACATATCGAACAACTCCTCCCCTTTTTTAAAACAGCCAATAGCGTTTCATTTATATCACAGCTCGGCCAGAGCCGTTGAGCTTGGCAAAACTGGTTTGTTTCTAATCTCTAACCGTTTCTCCTCCTAATCTTCTTCATATCGCTTTAAAATATAGCATTCTGTGCAGAATTCAAGTGGGTCCGATACGTTTTGTGGTCTGCGCCGACTCGCACATATGATCTGCTCTGTGCTCTCATGTCTCTGGACCGGAGCAGACTGTGCTCGCGCTGCGGCGTTCACGTGACACTAACGCGATAACGGGCTTAATTCGCCTCAATGGAAGACATATTTACACTGTTTGAATCGCCATTCACTATGTAGAAAATGGTAAACGTGTGAACAAGTGACTGATTTCAGCCGCAGCTTCAGGACAAAAGATCTGATGAGAAGCTGAAGTCTGAGGTGATCTCATGAAAATCCGTGAATCCATTTTAGCGGATGTGAGAGATTGTAAGTTTTGAATGCTTATATCTCCTAAATGCAATTGTCATTGTTTTGGAACACGCCAGCTTATTCATAACCTTAAGGCTAAAATATTCATACTAAAAGCTATAAAACTTAAATTTATATTTCAGAGGGACTTTAAGGAATATCAGTGCTGTATGGTCTTGCAAGCACTGCAATACATATAAGCAGGACAACTGCTTATATTAAAAAGCTTATGTTAAAAAAACACATAGTCGGCAACAATCGCATTTTCCAAAAATATCATTTATTTTCACATAAGAATCTTCACATTAACTGTTTTTTTTTTTTATTTATCAAAGTCCATTTTTTTTTATATAATCCTCTTTATATACATAATATACATTTTACACAATACATGTACAAAATAAGAATATGAGAATGAACAAAGAAAAACAAAATAATAAAAAAAGGAATCAAAGTGACCTAACTGTTAATCATATACAGCTGCGTCAGTCGTACGAACAACTGTCCGGAATTGAGCTTAAACGGCTACATCATGTCAGAGTCAGTGTATGTGGTGTTTCGTTCATAGTGCTTTAGCTGATTAGTGTTATAAATGTTTCCTCACACTAAATGTTCCTGATAGTATATAGTATATGTAGATTTACAACAAAATAGCTAAGCTTATATTGTAGTGACAGACTAATATATCAGACAGGCCAGTTAATCAGCTGATATTTTCCATTTTAGGTTTGGATTAATATTTAATATTTTTTTATTAAATATTATGTCAAATAAACGTTCATTTAATCTCAATTGCTATCTTTAAATTGCATATATATATATATATATATAAACAATTTATATAATGCAGTTTAATGATTTTGAATGTCTTCTATCATTAATATTTTTATTATCTGTGTTGTATTACACATGGGTAACCCTGCTTTTTTGATAACAGTACCAGAATAAATTCATTAAAGTTTTTGCAATATTTAGTATTGTTCAATTACTAATCCAAATCACGTTCTTGAATTTCCCTTTTCTTTCTGCCCAATGAACAGCTTCGATGAATTAAAACGTCTGTTCTTACTTATGAAGTTGGTTTCCAGGTGTACATTAGTGATTTGTTAGTGACTGTGTGAGAGTGTGCTTCTCATTGATTGTGCTTGGCAGTTTAAATGCTGAGGGTGCTGATCTGACCAACCGTTGCAGGACATACCATCACAGATCCTCTACACACACACGCCTGGGAGGAAGTGTGTGTATTTGGCCAATTACATCATTTCCCTTTTTGCCACCTTTTCATCTACACATCAACACATTAATCCAACGAGTCTCTGCTCTCTCATGTCTCTTTTCCTCTCTCTCCATCACACAGTAAACATCTTTGCTCATTATATACAGTAATTTGTTCTGCAGCAAAACTAATAAGTTACTAATTCTTTAAACAATTAATGTACAAAAACAACACAGCATTTCTGAATGGAAGTGTGTCAGTGGGTTTGGTAAACAGTATCGGATGCCGCCATTTTCCGCTGTCAGGGTGCCGGTGCCCAATCTGGAACCGCTCTGTTCGTGTCCCATCACAGGCACCAGCACCAAGTCGGTGGAAAAGTGGTACATGTGTGTTCTGTGCTGCATTTTCAGGTTTAAATCCAGGTACAGCACACAGTCTTGTAAAATCATGAGACGGTGAGAATAAAACCCACTGAGCGGATGCTACATAAATTAATACGAAAATCAATTATTTCTCTGGATCTACAAAACATGAGAAAACAATGAACGGTTTGATCGCTCTACTCCTCCGCAAGAAGCTCTGTGGTCTTTGGCTCATTCTTGGCTTGCGTCCCCTCATTATGACACTCAAATAAAGAGGTTGTCCATATTCCAAGTACATGCTAATTCCAATTCTGCATTACTGTTTCAGTTTGTTCTTATCCAAGTTTTGAGTGGTCAGACGTTTATATGAAGAAAAAAAATGGCGTGAACAATAATTCCAGAAAAATACTGACGTCTCATTTTTTTGTTTCTTTAGAAGTGTCCGAAAGTTCAAAGCCCTCTTCATTCCAGTTACGCTTCTCCACCACCACCAGCAGTGTGAAAGAGCTCCACTTCCTGTACGCTTCTCCCAATGGCCAGCACTGGGATGTAAAGAGCTACCTCTGTGTGCTTCCATCAACACAGGCCGCCGTCAATTTAGTCTTTTGTAAGTGTAATTTAGTCCAGTGTCCATCTCACTGTAAGACCAACAATAATAAAAGTGGAAGTAAGGTTGTGAGAACAGTCCAGGACGCTCCTGAAATGGCAGAGTTTGTCCTTGTGCTTTTCTGTACTTCAGGAAGAGCCACAACAGGATCATCTGTAACATGGAAATAATATATTAGATATTTTGTTTTTTAGTAGTTGGAGATGTTATACAAAGATAAGGCCAGAATTCTCTCTCTCTCTCTATATATGAAGACTTCAGATGCAAAAGCCTCTAAGTCTTCATATATATATATATATATATATATATATATATATATATATATATATGGGTCAATGACGTGACGGGTAATTTTTCCAAAGGCCTTAATAATAATAATAAAAAAACAAAGATTTGAAAAAGTATGTAAGGTAGTACAACTAGAACTCTTTTATTGAATCTAAAAGGTTTTAATTATATTTTGCTACATATAAAGGTATTTTAAAGATTTTGAAGTGTCAAAAGATCATTCGGTTTAACCGTCCAAATGCCAATACAGCCATTTCATTTGTGATTAAAATATCTTAAAATGTAATAAATGTATATATATTTTTTATTCTGGCATGATTTTATAACATCATATGACATGGTATTAAAATTATGTGTAGAAATCATTGCTTTGTTATGAGAAAAATGTCCAGAAAAATGAATTTCAGTGATGTCATTCGTAGTAACCAATATAAAGGGACCATTTTGGATCAAGTCATGCGGTCAATATCATGTGACAGGATGTGACATCATTCAGACACCTGCACAGGACCACATGGCCATGAAGAAAGTAGCTAACTCTCTTTTAACTATTTGAAAAATTCATGTTTTCACTTGCTCATACACATGTCCCGAAACATAAGGTCATTCGGTACAACCAATATAAAACATGGAAAATGTTGTAATATTTTAAAAACTTGTACTAAATATAAAATGTTTGATTGTCCTTTTGCCAAAATTTTGGTTTTACCGAACGACGATTTTTTCAAACAATGCTAACAGGCTGATATCTAGTTAGCTAGCTAGATATTAGCCTGTTAGTACTGTTTGAAAATATTTTTTGTCACCAAACCAAAATTGTGGTTAAACCGATTGACTTTTTTGGTGACAAATTTTGTCCATCTTGTAAAAAAATTACAAGAGCAGTGTTAATTGATTATTAAAAAAAAAACACAATCTTATTGTTAACACTTAATAAAACTTCAAAATTATGTCTCCATTATGTCTCCACACATAACTAGAGTTTTAAAACTTAATCGATGTGACCATACCTGCTGGTAACCGATTAGAGGGTGTGTGAGCACCTCCCCCTGTGCCCACCTTAGATCCAGTTCCTGTGCTAACCCTGGCTTCTTGAGAGCCTGAATGGGAAAAATAACAAAACACCAGTGAATACACAGATCATCTGAAATGCAAAATTTGTGTCATTTTAAAATCCGCCAGTTCACCTACACACGGTGTTGATACTCACCATCATTGGCAACTACGTCTACTCTGAGTCTCAGACACTCCTCTCCGTGGTGGTGCAGTGGTTTGGCTGTAAGGCAAAAAAAAGAGAAGGCTGTCAGGATAGAGGAAGATAAAAGGACAATGTAGGGAGGTAAATGAGTAAATTGGTAGCAGACAGGTTAATTATAAAGGAGGTTAATAGTGTTAGACGTGTAGTGGCTAATCCACTTCTCTTCAGCAGCCACCTGGACCTGTGACCTGTGTCTGATCTCTTTTATTACCGTGGTGGAACTGTACTCTAATTCTTAAGGCGCCTACACACTACAGTTTACACTGTGTCAGCCTGCAAATCCATTGATTTAAACTGTGATGGTGTGTCAAAAAGTTGAGAAAATTGGGTTTAGTTGTGCTTTAATAATAATAAAAAAAAACATATTTGTGTTTGACATTAAACTGACATGGATCTTTCCACACCGTCAAAGTGGATCTAATGCATTTTATCCATCAAACACTCCATTTTTTTACTGCACAGTGTTTGCAAAATTAGCTTTTTCAGAAGTACGCTTTCCTAGAAGGGTCTAAATTGGGTTGTTGAATTTCACCATTGTTAATTCTAGACCTCCATATTCTATTCCACATGCTCGCTGAATTGCGTTCCTTGTGTTTCCAACTGCCCAAACTCCCCAAGGATAGCCCGTGGGGATGCCAGAAAGACACGTAGCGGTTCTGCTGCCAGTTTAGCAGTCCACAACACAAATTGAAATGTATTCATTACTGTGGTGCTAAAGGAGGGCTCAGATATGACTCACAGACTTTGCATTCAGCGTATGGTTTGTGGGGCAATAAATCTATAACCGGTTTTCAGATGTTAGAAAACATTTCCACCCCTAACCATTCTTGAAAACAACCCACCATAAATGTTCACATTCATAGTTTAAGTGCAAGCTGACTTTTTAAGGCCTGTACTCACAGATGTAGTAGTAGCTCTCGCCCTGTCGGAACTCTTTTCCCAGAGTGAATGGAGTGAAGCGCTGGAACTTCTCAGAGAACTTTTCGGGTGCGTGCGGGGCGAAAGGGTGGCCGCATTCCCAGCGCATCTGGTCGTAAGATTGTGGGCGGCAGGAGTCATAGTCTTCACGTTCCACCATGTAGAGCACGTAGCGCTCGGCGTCCTGTGACGGCACTTCGCCCAGTGGGTAGTGAGGGCACACGATGTCTAGGTAGTCGTTCAGGCGGACCTCAACCGCATAGTTGTTCTTTCGGAACCTGAAAGAGTAAGACAGATTTCATAAATATTTTTTGTGAAACAAACTTTATAAGAGCAATGCAATGCAATGCAATGCAATGCAAATATAAACAAGCTATAAAACTCAATTTTAGGAGACAAGATCACCTAATATTACAGATCGACAGAAAACAAGCAAGAAAATGAGAATAACTCGAGCGATGTCACTCCCAGTGGTGACAAGAATTCTTCATTTAGAGAACTTTCACAGAGCGAGTGACTTGAATGCCAAACCTGATGCAATCACATTTTCAATTGCCCTTGCATTGATCTACAATACTATCTCAAAGACGACCAGACGGCAAATCACAAAGGGATGGCGGCAGGGAAGAAAAGACAAAAAATGCGAACAATAGAAAGATAGATGAGTATGTTGATTTCTTTGCAGAAGAGAAGCCGGGACAGATGCATGATTATAGATTATTCTAAACATCGGTTCATTGATCGAACCGCACGCTGTCTGTAGACAGAGAACAGGTCAGAGCTGGCGAAAATGGCAGGAACATGGCGTGAATGTGTGCAACGTATTGATCTCGCTCGCATCAAGAGAGCAGAGTCTTATTTGTGCAAAGACATTTGCAATCTGTCAGGTTGCATCACCAGGTGATGACTATTGACTATCTGCAGAAACACGCTCAAACTCACGAACACAAATAGAGAAATAAATCTGTTTTTCGTCAACACTACCTTACTCATTACAGATAAAACACACGCACTCCGGCTGACGGAGTCATACACACCCTGTCTACGCCACACTTCCCCCTTTCATTTGACACACAGAGGGAGGCGGCAGAGACAGTCTGCCTGTCTGCTCCTCTCCACGCCCTCCCTCTCTCCGGCATTTGCTTCATTCTTAGTTCTGCTCCTGTAACTCTTCTGGCAATGTGCTATCTCTGTTTATGTGCTGCCCACTGATCGCCAGAGGTAGAAAGAATGCCCTCGTTTATTTATTCATCCATCCATCATCGGATGCCACTTTAGCTTCCATATGTTTGTTTCTGAGCTCAGCTCAGGTTCAGACATTTTCATTATGAGCTCAATATCGACCAGGTCTAAAATCAGCTATAAAACTTTTTGGGCTCCCCAGGTGCAACTTTTTGGATGGTGATCAGGTTCACTTCTCATACTCTCAAACGTATTTTCTTTCTTGTGGAGTCAGATTTTTTTTGTGAGTGATGCTTGCTAATGCTTGCTACCCCTTAAACTCATGATGAAAAGGACAGATCTTTTCCTTCATATTGTAACTTCCAATTCCTCACACACACCACTTAAATTATAGAAATAAAATAAACAATTCATAAAGTTCAAAATGGTTTAAAGTGAATTACAAGGGTGTTTGCAGTGGGCTGTTTACATTAATCTTGCATCATAAAAGGGTTTATGTGGGCTAAATGATTAGCGAATTCCAGCATACATCACCTGAGAAAAGTCTGTAATTTCACCGGAAGATATCACATATTGATTAAAAATTACAAGATCATTTAAAAAAATAAATAAAATACACAATAACAATAATTTAGAAAATAATAACCAAGTACTACACATATATGTAACTTGCACTGTTTACGCTAAGGATGTGATTGATACCTTGAATTGTGTGGCTTTTAAATGTTAAACATTTAGACTTACAGTTTCTATCTGTAAACATAGCCATTACTTGTAAAGAATCAGTTGAAAAATTGGATCACAAACCTCTCAAGGGCCTACATGAGCGTCACAGACACTAACTGCGATTCCCCCTAATTTCTGGAGAATTTCAGCTTTCCTCCCTGTCTGGTGTAAACGGCAGTAGCGTTATTTCCCAGAGTGGGTGTTTCTCTCGGTGTGTGACAACATCCACACGTCTGCTCGATGATCAAAGTCTGCAGAGTCTCTCTCGCTCTCTCTTTTCCTTGTTTGTTGATGGGGGGGACCCCTTGGTCTTAGGACAGACGATCTGGCTCCAGACCCCTTCTAGTCTTACACACACATACAGCCCTTTTAATTGGCCTGCTGCTTTCACTCACTGCAGATCCAAACACACACACACACACAGCGCTACACATAAAGCCAAACTTAGCACTTCCAGTCACACACTTCAATTCTCTGGTGGCCGTGTACAGCAGTCACATACTGATACATCTTTGTGTCATGAATGAAGCAAATATACCTCACCGCCAATAATAATTTACATGTCTCACATTCTTTAACTGCTGTCACCAGATGCTTGGGAGCAGTCATCTGGTGCAGCAGCACACACACACCCCGTTAAAGCCCTGATTAAAATCTGTTTGTGGTATGGCCCCAATGTGTTCATCAAAAAGGGGTCGGGAGGGGGGGCAATTAAAACACAAAGACTGGAATTAAAGTGGTCCCAGAGGGGGGCAATTATGTTGCTCCCCCCTCAGCCCCTGGGGGCTGGGAGTCAGTGGGGAGTGTGGGAGAAAGCAGTGGGGGATGGACTCTGTCTCAATACAGGGGTCAGTGGGTGCTCCCTGAGCCAGTGTCCTTTCAAACGCTACAGTTGCTTTATCAATGCCTTTATTCATACAGTAATGCCATTCGCTCATTCTTGCATCATTCATCACACATACTGAGCTCAACTTCATCTTGAGCATCCATAGATGAACTTAAATCATTTATGCTTTGTGTTTTGTCCTTTTTTTTGTTGTCATAGGCTTCAAAAGATGTTTGATAATGGTCTTAAGTTTTAAAAAAGAGAGACAGCTGGGATATTAAACATGTTCTCTTTGTCTCAGTTTTAATCTTGGAAATTACTATGCTTTATTATCTATATTGATCAAAAAATCTAAAGAGAAGTCTAAAAAAGATAGATAAAACAAGTAAATCAAATCAAATAATTAAAAAAAAAATGTTTATCATTATTATTTCTTAATTATTCGAGTGAAAATAAATGAATGAACTCTATGCTTAATTCATGAAACCTGGCGCACGGTGCTTGTGAGTCACGTCCGGGCTTACCGTAACAAGTGAATAACTGAAGTTCTTTAATCCTGAACTCATCTTCCTGTAAATATCAGTGGAATGTTCTGCCGATAGAACTGACCTGATGCCAAATGGACAACTGTAGGGTTAATCTCAGGTCTTAATCTTTAGTTCAAAGTTTTGTCGTTGTTGTTCTTTTTTACCCCCTCTAAGTCTGTCTATCAATTGGTCTCTCCCTCCTCTCCCTCTCTCATTTCAACACTCTATCACTCACTGGAATGTTGGAGCTCAGAGAAAGGGGGGATGATCAGTGGGGGCGGTGAGGGGTTGAGGAAATGCTCGGAGTCAGCAGCACAGACCTTAACACACACATACACAGAAGCAGGGATGTTGGTTAATACTCTTGAAAATGCACAAGTTAACATTCTTTCCACATTCACCTGTTCAAAAGGGAAGGTCTGGGGTATTTAAACACACATTTTGCCACACACACACTCCAACAATAGGCCCGCCAACATCCCTGTCATTCGATCTGCGATCTTTTGTAGCTTTTACCACCTGATACTACAGTCTAAATGGTAATTAACGAAATTCTGACCCCGGATCTGTTCAAATATGCATCCTTCACTCTCGCCCTCACACCTGCGTTTGCTGGTTGAAATGACTGTCATTAGCCCCTGAAACCTCTGCTGCTTTAATTCAGTGCTAATGCAAGCGCCGTTGTTCTGGGTGACTGGTTCGGAATGCAGTGTGGCAGGATCATCGGGTGCTCTGTGCTCCGGGATTACCCGGCCTAGGTTGCCGAAGGGCCAGGGGCCTCATTCAGTTTAATGCAAGCAGAAAGAGAGAGAGAGATGAGGGGCCCATAGCAAGCTCTTTATTGTTCTGAAACACAGTTGGAGCGTTACAGTGGAGTGGCTTGGTTGGAAATGCAACAAAGGCTGGCGGGAGGTAGAAAAAGAGCGATAGAAGGAAAAAGGGAAAGGAATTGGTGTGGCAGTTTTGTTTGGAAAGGAAAATTTTTTCTATATTTTTGGAAAAAAAAAAAGAAGCTTTGTACTATGCAGGTGTAAGACAGATAAAGAATGCAAAGAAAGGAAAAAAGCAAAGAATCCTTTGATACACCAAAAAATGGAGCCGGCTCTTGTGCTTGTCCTCGCCCCAACTCGGACCAGTATCGTTCTTTCATCTTTTCTTCAATCCATCCATCTCTGTCCACTCTCTCGGTTCGTCTCTCAGCACTCAATAAGCCTGTTTGATCCCCCATTCATTCTCGCTGCAACCCCGCCCCCAAGGCGCTCTCAACCAATCATAAACTGACTCGCTGGAATTCACGGTATGTTGGTTAGTGACCTACGTTTCTGGACACTAACTCTGGCCCTTTGCGATTGCCATAGTAACCAAATTCGACCAGTTCCCCCATTTGAGACAATATTCCACAACAGGGTTTATTCAATCCATCTTGTTTACATTCATGTTATCCACATCAATCTTTTTTTTTTCTCCCTTCAAATCGCTCAATCTTTTGTCTCTCAGCACCACTGATCAAGTTGTCAGATTTGCTTTCTCTAATGACTGAACTCTTTCCTCTTTTGTAAAGAAATGGCATGCGATAAAGATCTATTTGAAAATGCAGTTTCACCATTTTTTAAAGTGAACATAGCTGACAGTCTAAGGTGTTTATAATAACAAAAGCTACATTCCTAAACTCTTAATTGGTATGGTGTCTTAAAAGCTGCTTTAGGAATTAGTCGCCTAATTCCTTATTTGTCCGATCTGTCACAGTAATTACTGGTCAACTGTACCAATTGGCTCTGCCCAGCTCCGATATCCTCTCATAGATAAATAAATTACATAAATAATTAGAAACATGGAAGCACTCAGTGTGAAGGGAAATGAGAAGGCGACTATGAAAATGGCTTCAGTAGTTCCTTGCATTGTTTAAGCAATAGCCATCCTGCAGGGGGCGTGGCCTCTCGCACCATGTCGTAATAAAATACGTGCAACGTGTCGTGGGAATGGACCTTCATCTTAAAAACCAGCCCATTCAAGAACAGTACAAACAACAAGAGTGCTGAGACAAATACTCATGGGGTTGAGATTGTGACAACAAGATCCTAACACAACAAACACACACTCTCAAACATAACACATCCCTGACAAATACTTAGTGTACGATTGTAAACACACCTTTAAAGACACATTCAGCTGGACATGTGTTCTTAAATATGAAAGGAACTGATAAACTATTTAAGATAAATCAAAGATGTTCAATAATAAGTTGAAAGGGAGGAAACTGAGATTGTCATTGTGAGAAGGAAGAACAATTCTGGGAATCTGAGGGAGTGAAATACTGTGACAGCACTGTATGATAAAACAGAAAGATAACAGTATTATTGCTGCAGGTGTAATGAACATTTACAACGAAGCGTGTGGGAAAGTACTGAGGAAAAAATGAAAGACAAAGGCGTAAAGGCACGTGTTTTCTTGATACTGAGCTGTAGACAAAACTCACTTTCTCAAGCCCTTTAACTTGTGTGAATAATAATTCAAAGAATATGCGTGCATACGAGGAAGTGTGTGTCTGAGACTTGTGTAAGAAGTGGGTCGCTTGCGTGCGCGAGTGTGTGAGAAAGGTATTGTTTATTGTACGCGCAGGATGTGCCATTTTCCCGGGAAAACACTTGGCCAGGAAACTCATGCTTAACGAGGGAAAAGGCCGTCTCCTCAACCTTAGGCCAGAGTTCACTTGCTCACAGAGGTTTGTAAATTACAACACGGTAAACAAAATATCACACATTTCGTTATACATTATAAGTAATTATATAAAGAAAACACTTCTGCCTGATAGGGACTGCATGTAGAAGCCTGAACCAACAAGGCCTCTGATAAAGAAGATTATCATGGGTCAGCAATCAGCGAAAAAAAGCCAGATAAAATTTACAAAACGACAGATTAAAAGCTGATTACAATCTGGAGAAGGGATGGAGGGAATGAAGAAGTCAATTCTGCAGAATAGGTTTATCTTTAAAATGTGTAAAATGTTTGTGTTTCATCTTCAAATACAGAAATGATGATATTTTCAATGAAATCTGAGAGATTTTGATCCCTCCAATGAGTCAATTTACCCAAAACTTTAATGTTTTATTAAACATAAGGAAAGATAATCCATATAAACTGAGAGGTTTATTTTGACACTTTAAATGATGAACAAATTTAAAGGGGTCTTTGATTATGATTTCACTTTTTTAACTTTAGTTAGTGTGTAATGTTGCTGTTTGAGCATAAACAACATCTGCAAAATTACGATGCTCAAAGTTCAATGAATAGGAGATATTTTCTTTTACAGAAATCGCTTTTTAAGGACTACAACAAACGGCTGGTAGGGACTACAACAAGCTTTTTTGCTGGGTTGGTGACATCACAAACTCCAAAATTTACATAAACCCTGGCCACAGGAACACACAACAAAGGGGGCGAAGCCATGTTGGGGTGCTTTAGAGAAGAGTTGTTGTAGTAAAGTGTTGCCCGGACTGCTCGACGGCACATGCTAGTCAATGAGTTGAATCAACTCCACAGCAACTACATACATTTATCCACTAACCATTCAGAAATGTCCAATTGCATTTTAAAAGTTGTAACTTCTTTCTGAGTCTCTCCATCAGTGTCCGACTCCGGTTTGAACAATGTAAGGCTGAACTCCGCTACTGACAATCGTCATTTTGGCTGCGTGAGATTCTCCAGCTTTGTTGTTGTTGAGCAACCGAATCAAGAGCTGTTAAAGCTCCACCCTCTTTTGGAAAAAGCTCATTTGGATTTAAAGGGACAGACACAAAAAATGTGTGTTTTTGCAAGCTATAATAAATTATATGTGGGGTATTTTGAGCTGAAACTTCACAGACACATTCTGGGGACACCAGAGACTTATATTACATTTTGTAAAAGGGGCAATATAGGTCCCATTTAAATTTAGGCTTTTATTCATATATAAACTTCGACTGATGCACATATATAGAGCTCATCAAATAAAGTACTTCCTTGATCTTCATTTGTTTTTCGAAGAATGAAAGTCTTATGGACTTGGAACGATTTATGTTTCTGCCGGTGGGTGCCCACACTCCATGAAGCTGCGTGTGCCCTTTATAGTGCCCCATGCTGTCCTAGGTGGCTGCCTATGCCAATGCTAGGATCCACCACTGCTGATGATTATGGAGTTAATTACTTAAAATGCAATTTAACATCGTACAAAAAAAAAAAAAAAAAAAAAGCACAAGCTTTTGTGTCAGGTTGTTATGTTGTAATGCTAAATATAATGGTAGAATTGTGTGTATTACGAGCCGCCAGTACCTGTTGTGAGATCCATCAATCAGAGAGGTTCTCGAATCTCAATCGATTTTTTTATTGGTTAAAATGAATAGAGAATATCTTATGTTTTTCCCTGGGTGCTTGACCATTTCCGTGGGATTAAACAATGACAATTTTCATTTTTGGGTGAATAACCCTTTAAATGGAAATGTGCACTAAACTAGCTATAAAACAAACACTCAATGGGCGGGAATCTGTAGAGCTTTGTGAATGACGGCCATTTGTATTCTGTGGATATCGCCAGAATTCAGAGTAAGGGAATGGACGGAATAGGCATGAAGAAGGTGAAAGGGAGGAGAAAAGGGAAGCGAGACAGGCTCTGGTGGTTATGGCTGCCAACACCGATAAAGAAAGGCAAAGAAAAAAAATTAACACCTCTTTTTCTCCCTTCTTTCACAGAGAGAAAGGAAATAAG
This sequence comes from Elopichthys bambusa, assembly GCA_037101425.1. Lineage (NCBI taxonomy): Eukaryota > Metazoa > Chordata > Actinopteri > Cypriniformes > Xenocyprididae > Elopichthys > Elopichthys bambusa. The sequence continues at coordinate 24,163,820 of CM074448.1, forward strand.
GACAGGAACTGAATAAAAGGATGAAAGGCTTTGGTGTGTATGGCTGAGATAAAAGGTAGAGGGAACGAGGGAGAAGCCAGACAGGAGATCAGGAAAGAGGTGGGCTTGAGTGGTGGCCTCCCTATTTGAAGGCCACGAGAGAGAGTGACAGACTACAGAGAGTGAATGGCACTTCATCACTCACTCTCTCACTGTCAGTGTAACACACACACACACACAGATATGATGAGTTTAATGCTAAGTGACATGTAGACAAAAGCAAAGCACTTTATCACCGGTTTCTATCTCCACTTCTCCTTTCCGCACACATTTACAGACGCACACAGTGACAGACACACCGCATGAATGGCACTTCATTTCAGCTGTGAACTCTGCCCCACAATTGGTCACACTAGCCCCTGGTTTTGTTCCGCTGCAGATCTGCGGTGGGAGCGTGCTAATTTGGCTGGAACGTATAACAAAAAAGCACTTAGCTGGCAAAACCCCACAAGCAAAAAGCCTCGTTCCCTAGAAAAAACACCAGTGAATGGGACATTTTGGGTAGAAAACCAAAAAAGCCCCATTTCTGGCTGAATTAAACCATGTAAAAGGCCTTTTTACAGGGTGAAACAGTAACACAATGGGGTGATCGTGAACAAGCGGAGAAGAAGCAAAAATGTGAGGAGGTCGGAGAGTTTTGGGGTACTGATGGGATCGGGGCAGAGTGAAATGATAGAGGGAAAGAGTTAAAGAAAAGGAAGCAAAGGAGAGGAGAGGTTGAACTTTGTGCCAGTTAACCATGCGGTACGGGGCACACAGCCAGAGGAAAAGGGAGGAGGTTTGGGAAAGACAGGTAGGAGAGTGAGAGAAGTCAAAGAAAGAGAAAAAGAGACAGAAGAAAGATACAGAAAGAGAAGAAATCTCTATAAGCCTTTGAGTGCTGATAAAATAAGAGCCACAATCACAGAAAAGATTTAGCATCCATGAGTAATATTAAAAGATTATTTCACAAAATGAAATTTCTGTCATTTTTTACTTACTCTCTTGTTATTCCATGTTTCCATATATATAACATAAAAGGAAAAATTGTAAAAGGGTGTACTAGTCACTCTTTGCCAAACTGTTACAATAAATGGGACTAAATAAATGGGAATAAATTCAAGCTTCAAAATCATCAAAAAAAATAAATATAAATATAAATATAAATAAATAAATAAAACTGGTTAATGAACTTTGTGCCAGTTAACCATAATATAGTTATGTTCTATATTCCAAATCTTCTGAAGTCATGCAGAAGCTTGAGTGAAAAACAAAACAAAATTTTAGTTGTTATTCACTAAAAAATTTCATTAGGACAAGATCATTGAGTTGGTGAGTATATGATTCATGAACAAACACTTCAGACCAGTTTTCTGAACTGGATAAACTGATTGAACATTGAAAATATTCCACTTAAAAGAATGAATTGTTCATGAATCATTTCATAAACATGCCAAAGAAATCTAGGGCACTTTTTCCGTGAGTAATGACTTCTTCTGTTCCTCACACAAAGCTATCATGTGACTTCAGAAATCTTGGAATATAGTCGTTTGGAGCTCTTTTATGATATCTGTCAATATGATGATGGTGCACTGCTTTCTGTCGCTTTCTGCTTGCAACAATTTAAATAAAAAATTTAATTTTTAATTTTGGGTGAACGGTTCCTTTAATGAATTACAAGTCATATAGTTGTACTTCCAAATGGTTAAACAGAGAAAAACACTCTGCAGGAGCGTACAGAGAATTTAATAGAGGAAGTTTGGTTAATAAATATACGAGTGAGTCAATGAATCATAAACAAGTGCTGAGTTACAACTGCTAACCAGGACACTCCTTAATCAGCTCTCACAGAAACACACCTTCCAGTTGATCAACAATCGACTGTGAGCAACACTACAACACATGTGTTTCAGCAAGCAGCTGCAAGCACAACAAGAACATGCACCAACAAATTCAAACATGTGCGTTGACACGACCTGACTCAGAATCACCTCTCATGCTGAAGAAAAAAAAAAAAGTGTGCTCAGCTGCAATGGTCTGTCGACCCTAGAGTCATCCTTCCCCCAAGACTTATACACACCTACACACATATGCACACAGGCTGTCGAACATGTGCATCAGAGATATGAATGCAAACGCAGTCACATTATAATATTTACTTTATTTCCCTTGTGTAATGAATTGAAAAAAAAGAAATGCATAAAGAAAGAAGTGCAGAAATACATAAATGCAGAAAAAAAGGAGTGCAGAAAAAAAGGAAAGCATCTCCCCAGCCCCTCTAGTGTTTCTATGAAAACAGGATTAGAGCACACACACACACACACAGAGAGAGAGAGAGAGAGAGAGAGAGAGAGGGGGGGGGGGGGGGGGGGGGGAATTAAGATGGAATAAAAATAGTAAGTGTGTGGATTACACAGGCGCTAAAATGATCACTGTTGTTTGGACATTGACATAATCATTACATCTGCTGAAGCAAATGCTTATTCTAAGAAGAGTGGATGGGTTAAATGTGTATGTGTGTTTTCTGTGTGTTACCACACTAATTTAGTTTCACTGCCTTTGGGCTCTTTGTATAGGTCTTGGACTATTAACACCAATTGTTCAAAGATGACAAAATCATTACTGTAACTCAGCCTGACCCTACATCTTATTTGCCAGGTTTAGCTTTAAGAAATCTGATTCATTTGAACGAATCGGTTCGTTTCAGTGAACCGGTTTAAAATCATGGACTCCTTTGAGTCATCACTTAAAAGCTTTCTCAGAAGACTATGCGAGAAAATTAATATGCCTTTTGAGGTTTAATATTTGGATAAATACTGCTGTATTTAGTTTCATACACTATTTAGTTAAGAGTTTGTTTTGCCAGATAACATTTCTTACCCGCTGGAGAATACATTGTACCACCTTGCATTGTATACACTGAAACAAAGTTCTCCTTTCAGTCCATCGCAAACGTTCGGTGAGTCGGTGCAACAGAATCGTTAAAAAGGTTCAGAATTGATTCTTTCGCGTTTTCTTCGTATCGGCAATTCGAGTTTTGCAATCCCAGCTCCAGTCATCTGCTCTGCGCGTATCAGTCATCGGAAAAGTAACTCAGCATTCAGCAACTATTTCAACACCTCACTGATTCATAGCTACACGTCAAAAAAGCAAAATGCTCCCGTAGCCTAGGCTTCCCCTTATTTTTTCAACTCATGAATTAACAACGCCAAATAAAGCCAAGACCGTGAAGGTACTTTAATATTGAGTGTACATTAAATAAAAAAATGGCCATAACCATAACGTAGGCTACTATTCCTGGTAAGATGTGTACGAGAACGAGCATAGTCAGCACACATCCAGCGAACATCAATTCTTCTTAGAAAGAGGCAGATAGGTTATCATACATGATCACACGTACAAACACAGGTAAATAAGCATTCCGTGATGTATGATGGGTAATAGATAGATTATGACGCAATAAGAGTGCCTGGATTATGCAATCTGTTACAGGTAAAGATGTAACATCACAACGTCAAAACGCATCCACAGTGTAAACAGGCACGAGTCTCTAACTCTGCAGAGCTACCAAATTCACTGACCATAAAACCAGTATTAAAATGGAAATAAACATTAACATAAAGAAAAAAAGTTCTAATAATTGACTTAAACCTTAAAAACAAATACCAAATGAATGATGCTGGAGTTTGCAAAAAGTTATCACTAACTACCAGCGTAAAGTAAGTTACATTATAAGCATTAGCCTATCACAACATTAAATTCAGGGATAAATGAGGTAGAAATGGCAAAAGTACTTACTTAGTGTTGGTACTATTCCAGAAAACAGTGTGTCTCTCAGCAGAGACGAGCAAAGCGCAGATACTCGCTGAGAAGTATAAAAGCCACACCAGATCCATTATAGACCCTCTGCGATTCAGTCCAAATTAAGAAAATTACCAGCAATAGGTAAAGTTTCTTCTAAAGCCCTGTTTCCGTACAGCCGTGTTGCTATAAACTGCTCTTAAACTAGTTAATATGTGGTTTGTACTCAGCGCTACAAAGATTAACAATAAATCAAGAGATCCGCGTCTGTTATCTATGTATTCAGTGCTGAATGAAACTTTCTTTGCGTCGCATTTTGGTTTTGTGGAAAGACCTTCGCACAAGCCACGCCCACACGTCCAGCAGCCAATCAACACACAGGCTTCATTTCCTACTAAGGAGAAGCAGTCGATCGCCCTCTACAGATGTATTGTAGCTTGTAGTTCAGACTGAATCGATTGTAAACATATTTTCCCGAATATACTGTGATAAACTATTCTTGGAAATCTCACATGGTTATGGAACACAATATGATTAACAATAAACGTTTAATATCTTTTCCCTCCAGGCCAGTCAAAGGACATCGCGTTCTGATTGGATTATGCGACAGAACTAAGTGCTCAATGTTGGAAATGCCTCCTTTTAACACTTAGGGTATAAATGCTTTCATCTTCCACAATCAACAAAAGTCTGTATAAAGAACAAGCCATTGACACTTTCACACAGACTCGAAATGCAAGTTAGGCTAGTCTTTGGTCAATCCAATTTGGTCTGTCTTCATTGTTTTCTCTAGTTATACTTGATGAATCAATTGAATACAATTGATTAACCTCCAACAAAGAAGAGTAAAACTTCTTAAACACAGAAGTAACCTACATTCTTTAGGTATGCAGGTCATCTTGGTGTTGTTTGATGAACAATGTGTATTTTAATAGCCTTCTCATTTGACCTAATGGTTTTTTGCACAATATACACCAAAAATGCTGGGTTAAAAACAACCCAGGATGGGTTGAAAATGGACAAACCCAGCAACTGGGTTGTTTTAACCCAACGGTTGGGTTAAATGTTTGGCCAAGCTGCTGGGTAGTTTTATTTAACCCAACTATTGTTTAAAAATGACTGTATTGCTTCCTTAAAAAGAACACGAAGTATGTTGGAAATGAACATTTATTAATATGTTTATTAAATGAACATTTAAGTTTAATGAATAATAATTAAACAATAAACATTTATTAAAATGCTTATTAATAATTATGGTTGCCTGTAGTAATTATGTGTCTTATTTTTAATTTCCAACCATTTTGGGTTCATTTTAAGCCAGCCACATAGTCATTTTTAAACAATAGTTGGGTTATATAAAACTGCTCAGCACTTGGGGCAAACATTTAACCCAACCGCTGTGTTTGTCCATTTTCAACCCAACATAAGTTGTTTTTAACCCAGTATAGCTGGGAAGTATGCATATTTTGACACAAAGATAATGTAATGGGGGAAAAAAGTAGTTTGCTGTCCATGCTTATTTAAGAAATCATTTTTCATTCTAGTAAATGTCTAGTGTACATCTCACATCTTCAATATAGTCTCACTATCACACATACACACTTGTGACTGTGTATTGCACAATACACACTGTCTGTTGACAGATTCAAGAAGAGCCAGCAGGCATTTTAGCACTCTTGTCAAAACAGCAGTTACTTCTGCTGAATGCTAATACATAATTCAAGTACCTCTCATGGAACAAATCATGGGGCTCAAGTCTCCTCTATCTCTCCTTATGATAATGAGTCAAACCCAGCATCTCAACCCACCAACAAGTACGAAATATTTCAGAAGACAAAAAAATCCTAGTTAGTAACTTAAGATCTTTACTCTTTTAATTTTGATACTGTGAAGCTTTTTACAGGCCACATCCAGATTCTTTCAGGTTTTGTTTGTTATGGCATGTCAATATGTCAGTGGTATAGTTAAAATTTACAGTATTTACATATTGCTCTTGCCAAAAAAACTTATATAGGCCTACTTGTGTAAACACCTTCATTTGATGTTTACGTCTATATTATTTTTATGGTATATTCCTCTTCAGTTTTTATAAAACTTTACCTCTAATTGGACTTAATTTGACAGTGATATTTATGCAAAAACAATAAATATTCTAAAACACACACGAAAACCTAGAAACAACTGGTCGTTCTTCAGATTCACAATCCTTTTTTTGCAGTACAATCTTACATTTTATTTTGAGATCTAAGATCTACCTGTTTTACTTTGCCATCAAAATAGCTGGATATAATGAAAAAGCCCAATTTCTAATATGTGTATTACACAAACGCTCTAGCTTTACTTACTGCTCTGAAACAGCTATATGACGCATATCCACCAGGATGTTGTCAGATTGTACCGCCTTCAGCATTCTAGTTCAATCCAGGTTGATCCTGAAAGTGAGGCATGTGACGTCTGCAACAGCTGTATGGCCTAACAGGTAAGCCAGATAGGACAGGTAGGACAGCAATAAAAATATATCTTCTTCAGAACATACAACTCCCTCATGACTATTCGACATTACTCAACATCAAGCCAATGAATCAGGTTCCTGATGTCAACCTCACAATTAGCCAGTGTTTGTTTTGGGAAACTACGAGGATCTGTGCTTTCCTATATGGTGTAAAGCTCTGTAGAATGTTCCAACATTATGCTGCCTTCTAAAATATTTTGTTCTAATCCCAGAATGCGCTGAGCTCAGTAAAAAAAATGAAATCAAAGACGGTGCACAAAAAAATAAATCTCAAAAATAAGTCACAACCAGCAACAGGGTCATGGGACAAGGCTCATTGATGCACGTGTGAAGCGAGGGCTGGCCCGTGTAGTCCGATCCAACAGACGAGCTACTGTAGCTCAGATTGTTTAATGCTGGTTAGAAAGGTGTCAGAATACACAGTGCATCACAGTTTGTTGCGTATGGGGCTGCATAGCCTCAGGGTGCCCATGCTGATCCCTGTCCACCACCGAAAGCGCCAACAGTGGGCATGTGAGCATCAGAACTAGATCACAGAGCAATGGAAGAAGGTGGCCTGGTCTGAAGAATCACGTTTTATGGTGTTTTGTTAACAAAGTTTGGGAGGAGCACATTCACATACAAATGATCTACCCAATCAGCATAAGAGGAGGCCTATAAATACGTAGCCAACTCACCTATGTTCCTCGACATTTTTTTCTGCATCCCTCTACCACCCCCTTTCCTCAAACTTGCCTGGTTACTATCCTAACCAAAGATACGGGGGAGTACTCTGGGTTCGAGCGACATTTGGAGCCCTGCCCCGGAAAGCACGCCAAATACGCATACTTCTTATTCTATCTAATCACTTGTAAGTGTGACCTAGTGAACTTTTACATTGCGTGTGCGTCGCTTACATGGGGAACACATGGCACCAGGATGCACTATGGGAAGAAGGCAAGCCGACGGAGGCAGTGTGATGCTTTGGGCAATGTTCTGCTGGGAAACCTTGGGTCCTGCCATCCATGTGGATGTTACTTTGACACATACCACCTACCTAAGCGTTGCAGACTATAGGGGCTTTCGCACCAGAGGAACCTTTTCATAGTTCCTAGAACTATTGGCTGAAGTACCTTGCAGGAACTAGGAACGATTTTAGTTCTAGGAACTCCTTTTGGGGGAACTAAATTAGCTCCTACTTCAGAGTAGGGTCTAAACCAGCTCTATAGAAACTATCAGTGACGTAAGTGTACAATGATTGGTCAAATGCATGTCAAACACCGGCACCCAGCATTTTTAAAAAGCTGTGTAAACATATTACTTCACAAAAATGGAAAACAGCGAAAACGGCATTAACCTGTTGTCTGCAGGGTTGTTCTTTTCTTTGCCTCGATACTTAAAGTTGTCATAGGAGATTTTGTCTCTTGGCCCCACTTTTTGCTCTTTCAGTGTCTTCAGTCTCCGTTATCACGAAACCCACGACACACAACAAACACAGCTCCGATCACGGCATCCTCCACCGGTTTTTAGCGTTTGTAAATGCCACGCTTAAAGACACCGCTGTCGGTAGCTTCACAGATCCTATTCCCAGTGCGGATGCAACCAGGGACATGGCCCGGGGGAGAAATTAGTTCTCGGGGAACTATCCTAGTGGCTAGTTTCTAGAACTAAGTTCCTAGCAACTATTCGGTGCAGAAGCCCCTTCTGTACACCCTTTCATGGAAACGGTATTCCCTGGTGGCTGTGCCCTCATTCAGCAGGATAATGCACCCTGCCACAAAGCAAAAATGTTTCAGGAATGATTTGAGGAGCACAACAATGAGTTTAAGGTGTTGACTTGACCTCCAAATTCCCCAGATCTCAATCCAATCGAGCATCTGTGGGATGTGCTGAACAAACAAGTCCGATCCATGGAGGCTCCACCTCGCAACTTACAGGTCTTGAAGGATCTGCTGCTAACATCTTGGTGCCAGATACCTCAGCACACCTTCAGGGGTCTAGTGGAGTCCATGCCTCGACGGGTCAGGGCTGTTTTGGCAGCAAAAGAGGGACCAACACAATATTAGAAAGGTGGTCATAATGTTATGCCTGATCGGTGTATATAGCGCCCCAATATTTTTATAAAAATGTCATATGTTACCTGATATTTGTTGTTAGCTTGTGGTAATGCATTACAAGTATTGCGAGTTACACAATCAGATTACTTTTAGTTTTCGTAACTAGTAAAGTAACGCATTACTTTGAAATTTACAACAAAATCTTTTTGTTGTGTCAGTGGCTTTTTTTTGCCTAAAGCTTATTCATTTTACTCTCAGTTTAAAAGGGTCTTTTCATTTGCCTAAAAATTTTACTTTTTTGTTATTAAAAAAACAAACAAGCAAGCCCAGACAGTTTTTGTGAATTGTTTTTGCCAGAGTGCTTTCTTGTGAGACGTTTGTCCTGCTAGTTGTCTTGTTAAACATTCCAAATCAGTCATTTATGAGGTTAAGATGCTGGCTATATAGGCAGTTCACAAGGTTTTGGAACGGAGCCACTGTAAGCTTGCTGTAACGTGTTTATTTCTTGGGTCTTGTCCTGGTCTTGGCATCATAAAGTTGAACATTTCTGAAAATGTTACAGGGAACTGATTTTCCTTTTCCTTTCCTCTTCTTCCTTCTTTTTTGCACACTGTTCACATTTATCACAGGCAGACATAGAGGACAGAGCGCTAAAGAGCTGTGGCAGTTGTGCCATAAATGACATCATTGGAGGTTGGTACAAACTTTTTGGCACGGATCACATCACAGTGTATACTGCATATTTATATTGTTACATCAACATGATGTATAGACACACAGTGAATATACTCTATAAATGAAAAAAAAAAAAAAAAAAAAAGTCTGACATAGAAAGGAAATACACACTAGGGAGAAAAACTAAACTTTTAAAGTTATAAAACCTTATTCTTGATACCAAGGTTTTGTTTCCTAGAAACAGATTCCTGGACTATAAAAGGTATTCAGAGGAGACTAAATGTCAATGGTGACCTTTAGCCCTGGGCGAAGTTTAATCTATGAATGGAAAACTTTTATAAGTTGTCACAATGTACTGTATCTTTTCCCAAGCCGACAAAGTTACTTGTATAGAAATACTTGTATAAAAGTGTCTTATAAAAACTGACACAAAATTTTTTTCTTGCAAAAAAGTAAGCTTTTTTTCTCCCCCACAAAAAGTGGAAGAGACCACTGAAGCTTGACCTTTTTCAGAACAGCTAGTTTCAGAGAAAATATAAATACAAATAGACAAGCTTCGCCCACATGAAGCTGAACACTGTGCTTCTCCTGGCGTTGTCTTTCTTCTGACATATGTGATATAAGAGTCTTAAGTCTAGGTGGTCAGGTGTAGACTGTCAAATCTGATATCCAGAGGCATGAGCATTGGCCGGACAGTATTAAATCCAGGAATAGATACAAATAAGGCTAATTTAAACCTTGCCCACAGATGAACTTCTGTGGAATGATCTGTGGCCGTAATCCTCCACAATACAGATGCTTCAAACTCCTTAAAGGGACAGTTCACCCAAAAATAAAAAAATCTGTAATTTACTTGTGTTATATGACATTCTTTATTATGTTAAACATGCACAAAAAATATATTTTGAAGAAATCTATTTTTGTTTTTGCCATACAGGTTTGAAATGACATAAAAATAATATAATCATAATTTTTTTTTGGGTGAACTATGCTTTAAAAGAAAACGGGAGGCCTGTTTTGTGCCAGTGCACAACATTGCACAATCTTTTCTTTTGGCTATTCTTACATTTTCTTGCAACACTGATAATCCATGCCAGGTACTTTCAGATATCTTACACATGTTTAGCTCTGGCCAGGATAGTTGCTGTTTGTTAGACCAGTTTTATTATTTCTCAAAAGACTGCTGCTTCATTTTGATTTTAAATGCCTTTATTTCATATAAAAGACATCCAGGCTGCATCTCTCTTATTCACAGGCTAAAATAAACTTCTCCCTCTGAAAACAAATGACTTGTGCTCTCTTGCCATGATTGCTTTCATTGTTGTAATATTTATGTTCTAATATATAATAATATTTAGATATTTCTAATATACTCTAAGGTATAATAATCTAATATGTCAGCAAGCAAATGAGTGAATTATATGGTCACTGTATCAATATATATCAACCCAACCAAATATATATATATATATATATATATATATATATATATATATATTTAATAGATAGATAGATATAAATAGATAGATAGAATGATAGAATAATAGAAAGAATGAATCGAACGATACAACAAATGTTAGAATGAAAGATGGAACGATTAATAGAACAAACAACAGAGATGGATGGATGGATGGACAGATAGATGATGGATGAACGGATGGATGGATGGACAGATAGATGATGGATGGATGGATAGACAGATAGATGATAGATGGATGGATGGACAGATAGATGATGGATGGATGGATGGTTGGATGGATGGACAGATAGATGATGGATGGATGATGGATGGATGGACAGATAAATGATGGATGGATGTATGTATGAATGGACAGATAGATGATGGATGGATGGATGGATGGATGGATGGATGGATGGACAGATAGATGATAGATAGATGGATGGATGGATGGATGGATAGACAGATAGATGATAGATGGATGGATGGACAGATAGATGATGGATGGATGGATGGTTGGATGGATGGACAGATAGATGATGGATGGATGATGGATGGATGGACAGATAAATGATGGATGGATGTATGTATGAATGGACAGATAGATGATGGATGGATGGATGGATGGATGGATGGATGGATGGACAGATAGATGATAGATAGATGGATGGATGGATGGATGGATGGATGGTTAGATGGATGGGTGGATGGACAGATAGATGATGGATGTATGTATGTATGGATGGACTGATAGATGATGGATGGATGATGGATGGATGGACAGATAAATGATGGATGGATGTATGTATGGATGGACAGATAGATGATGGATGGATGGATGGATGGATGGATGGATGGATGGATGGATGGATGGACAGATAGATGATAGATAGATGGATGGATGTATGGATGGATGGATGGATGGACAGCTAGATGATGGATGGATGGATGATGGATGGATGGATGGATGGACAGATAGATGATGGATGGATGGATAGATAGATAGATAGATAGATAGATAGATAGATAGACAGATAGATAGATAGATAGATAGATAATGGTTTTACAAAATGGTTGTGGTTTTACCTTCTACTTGTTCCATTAATGTAACTTCAAGTATTTTTTAAATCTCCAAAGAAAAAAATACAGACAAATCAAGATTCCTGTAGTGTCTGAAGCAGAGTACAAGATGACATTCTCAAGAAGAAAAGTCATCTAAATGCTAAATGTGACCACAGAGCTTATGGCTTTAACCAAAACCATGTGCAATTAGTCCATCAGATAATGACTTTTTTTTTTTTTTTTTTTTACATTACACTGTAAATGTTATTTTGGTCAAATATAATATTGAAAAAAATATCACATAACCACAGCTAATTTCTCTTGCTTCTGGAAAAAAAGAGTCAATACTTCAGAGATCTTGCTGATAACTGCATTAAAGTAAAACACAGAGGAAGTGGCCGAGGAAGCAGGGTATTATGCAGTGGTCTTTGTGGACACATAAAGAACCCACGCTCGTTGTGTTTCACAGACACATTAAACAGAGGCTGGACCACCCGGACAGATACACAGCATGTTCACTTTCTAACACAGCACAATACCAGCAGCCTGTCTAAAATTATAACAGCTCCTGAGCGCTGCTGCAGCAAGTACACACACACACACACACACACACGTCTCGCAGCACCAGGGGCCAGATGTCAGAGATAAGTGGGTATGTTCTTCACTGCACTGCTCCACATATGCCTAAACTTGGTGTCCTCATTAACCCAAACACACCATCCACACTTTCTGTACATCCACACTGGGCTGTCTAAACCTGACAGAACCTTCGTCCTCACATGAAGGTGAGAAACTGTCACTATTTTCAGAGCAGCATGAGCTCCATCATTACGAAGCACAGACTTATACTGACATACATTTGATCTATTCCTCAGAGCCATGTAAAAAATGATCTGATATAAAAAAAGTTTTGTAATAATATTTCATATAATAATATTATTGTTTTTACTGTATTTTTTATGTAATAAATGCCTTGGTTAGCATTCTTTAAAAAACAAAACAAACAAACAAACTAATAGTCTTACTGACTCCAAACTTTTTAACAGTAATATGTACTGATATGTATATATATATATATATAAACTGATAAACTGTCACTGTAATTTGTGACAGTTTATTGTTTCTCAAGCTTACATTATTAGACAGAGGTAATACTCTAAGCACAGCTTTGGGTGTTTTAAAGCTCCAAAATGTGATTTCATTTCTCCATGCATGTACAAACAAGCTGTTTGTAAGCAAGAACTTGAGTCATTTAAAGTAATTCGAGGTAGTTTGGGGACAGAACCACAAACTTCCACCACTGACACAGGATCTATACTGTAATTAGGCGTAAGACAAATTGTATTCGACAGCATTTCCCTCAAAAACTGTAGGAATGATGTCATAATGGAATCATGAGGCATGTTTCTGTTGTGATGACAACCAAACTCTACTGATGTTACCAGCATGGTTCCATATGTATTTCTCTTGTGTATGCATGGATGTTTTTACATGTTTTTACAGAATTTGGTCCCACTTTATATTAGGTGGCCTTAACTACACTGTACTTACATAAATAAGTACAATGTACTTATTGTGTTCATATTGTATGCAGTATGCAGTGTTTTGGGGTGGATGGATGGATAGACAGATAGATAGATGCACAGATGGATAGATGGATAATTGGATGATGGATGATGGATGGATGGATGGATGAATGGATGAATGGATGTATAGATGTATAGAGATGGATGGATGGTTAGACAGATAGATAGATAGATAGATAGATAGATAGATAGATAGATAGATAGATGGTTGGATGGATGGACAGATGGATGGATGGATGTATAGATAGATGTATAGATGGATGTATAGAGATGGATAGATGGGTAGACAGATAGATGGATAGATGCAAACATAGATGGATTTATGGACAGATAGATGATAGATGGATGGACGGATAAACACTTTTTTTTAAAAACACTTTATATAAACATTTAATTTAAACCAATGCATCTTGGCACACATGACTGGATGGACAGATGATGGATGGATGGTGGATGGATGGATGGATGGATGGTTGGATGTATAGATGTATAGAGGTGGATGGATGGATAGACAGATAGATGCATACATAGATGGATAGATGGATAGATGGATGGATGGATGGATGGATGGATGGATGGACAGATGGATGGATGGATGGTTGGATAGATGGATGGTTAAATGATTGGATGGATGGATGGATGGATGGATGGATGGATGGACAGATGGATGGATGGATGGTTGGATAGATGGATGGATAGATGGATGGTTGGATGATTGGATGGATGGATGGTTGGATGGATGGATGGATGGATGGATAGATGGACAGATGGATGTATGGATAGATAGGTGGATGGTCAGATGGATGGATGGATGTATAGTATAGAGATGGATGGATGGACAGACAGATAGATGATGGATGGATAAACACTTTACCTGAACATTTAACCCTCTACCGCACACGTTATGATAGACCTATAGAAAAAAATATTTGACTCTTTTTCTTTTCTTAGAATGGCTTAACTTGAAGTGCTGTAAAAAAAAAAAAGTGGAAAAAAATATTATTTTAAGGTACTTATAATATGTTGCCATATGGCAACAACATACAATAGTGCAAATAACTTAGAATAAGTGTAAGTGTATATAGTTAATATTCTTCCTCAGAAATGTTGTTTGTATTGAATCAGCTGGTGCTATTATAAGCTTTAACAGTAATTATAAACAACACATTATACATACTTTCCAACATCTTGTGCTTTTATTTATTCTATTCTTTTTTGCTGAATAATGTTTTATATACTTTAAATTTCATTATATTTTTCATGAATATTATTTAAATTGCAAATTTATACAGTTAAAAACAAATATAATACTGTTCATCATAAAATATTGACATAAAACCAAAAACACTGCAGTTCGTGAAAATTCAACATTACACAATGTTATGAGAGGAAAATTCTGAACATGAACCCCCCATAATCATTGAAACTTTTCCTTTTTTTCTGTATGAAACTTCACAAAGCAGTTTTTTTCAGAGGTGAGGCACAGGTACACATCACATTTGGTGCACTTCACACTAACAATACACTTACAGCCACTTGCACCTGCCTGTTTGAGACACCATGGTAGGCCAGTGGTTGTCCTGGTCCAGTAGTACTGGCTGTGGTGGCAGTGGGCAGGCAGGTCTCCAGTATTGATTTAATCCATAATACAAATGCCATGGCAGTCCTTAACATACGACTAATCAACATTATATCACTAGCATTAATGTTGTTATTGTTACAGCTTAACAGACTGCAGCTGACCTTTGATAGCTACCTAAATTATTACAATAATGTCATTCCATTATTGCACATTGTTGCCATTTGGCAAACAATTTTATCGATTTACCGAAAAACTAATTTCATAAAAACTTTTTTGAGTGGTGAATATGTCATTATAACTTACCTGAGATGATGTTACCAATTTTTTTTGTGAATGTGACATGGACTAGTCCTTGTTTGTTACTGACGTTTTAGTTTGCTTTCAGCAACTGTCTGTCAGAAATCGTGCCACAGAAAAAAAATTGCATGTTATGTGACTTAACCAAAGCACATCATTTGCTAAACTAAGGTCTTCTCTTACCAACAACAACAACAAAAAAAAAGAGAATGTTCTCTTCAAGAGACAGTGGCAAGGAAATGAACACAAAGAGTGTGTTGCCATATGGCAACACCATGCAGTAGAGGGTTCATTTAAACCAATGCATCTTGGCACACATGGCCAAAAACGAAGATGCATTTGTAATACTTGCTTCAAACGTAACATTAAGTGCTTTTTAAATCTCTAAAGAACAATCGACAGAACTCAAGAACCTGAAACCCTGGGCTCTTTGCCGTTCCTTAGGTGGAGCAAAGTTTGAAGACCCTTTGTTTTAGGAGTGTACATACAGGAGAATTCCTCAACAAAGGCACTTGTCTCACATCACCAGCCAGGTCAAATAAAGCGGGTAACTATACACTTGAGTGGTCACTCCAGTTGTTGTTTGACAGTGTGTGTGGTCTACCCTCCATTATGCCGTGATAAACTTATGGCTGTTGCTCTGCTGGGTTCTAGTGTGTGCTAATAAAAAGCACTTTAATGGACATTGCCCCTCCCTTTCACCTCTGCGTCCATTCTTTTCCCATCCATACCGGCACACTTCTGCATTCACTGCTCCATACTACTCAAGAGAATGAGAGAATACATTTTACTGCCTTCATCCATCACGCGCCCGGTCAACCCCCCCATCTGCCACACTTCTGCTGATCACAAAATGAACTGTACTGTCCTCTCCTCCTCTTTCATTCTAATATCACACAGCATTAACTTCTGATAAAATACAAGAAATAGAATTGGGTAGATGGATGTACTATAGGGGCTTCTGACATCTGTCTGACAATTTTCTTTCATAAAAAAATCTTTATTCAGCAACTTGGCAAAGGGATGATTATTTTACTATTGCAATACTAAACTTATATTTTCTAAAACCTTTGAAAATAAAGTGATAGATAGATAGATTTAAAATGTAATATCATTAATACAAAATCATTGTAATTTATGTAATTTCAGATTCTGTAATTTATAATTTAATTTCATTAATACAAAATCATTATAATTTATGTACTTTCAGATTTTGTAATTTATCACTTAAGCACTACTTCATTACCTAAAAGTAGGTGAACACTTCTAGACAGAATGAAAAAATCAATTTTACAGTCTTCCTCTCATATATGCTAATTTTACTGTGGAGCGGAAAAGAGAAAGTTAATTGTACCAGCTCTCCTGCTGCACACTCACACTTTCCCCATCTCTCTTATTACTTAAGAGGAAACTTTACATATTATTTCTCTTTTGAGCCTCCCACTCCCCCAGCCCAGTGCGCCACACTTCTACAATTACTTCCTTTGTCTAACTTTCTTTTGATTAATCAAATGGTACATATTATGCTCTAGTAAATGTAATAGTTTTACAATGAAATTCTACATAAAATAGCTAAAATAACATATTTTTAAAGAAAAAAAGTATGAACAATTTTCTCATATGGCATTTTTGTACCACAAGTAGATATCAAATGCACTTACAACTTCTAAAAATATATAATATAGGTGTTCACATTTTTTTTTTTTCATAATTTAAATACATAAATGATACAGTTATATTAAAATGACCTATAAGCAAATGCATTATTGCATTTTCTGTTTGTGGTATGGAGATGCCATGTGACAACATTTATATTTTCAATTTTCTGTAAAAACTTCAAGTTGATCTGTGAACAACAACATCTAACTAACTTGTTAAAGACCCCCTGTGGTGAAATCAAGTTTTTAATGTTGTTCATATGTCTATGTGGCATTTTTAATATGCTTTAAAGCATATTATGTGCAAATTCATATGTCAACACCATTGCTGAGTATTTTCTCCTTAAAACTGCAGTGAAAAAAAGACAGGAAACCCACGTCTTGAAATTGCTGGTGTTTCTGACGTCACAAACTACCTTGTAACCAATCACGTCAATGTGCCGGCGGGCTTTAGCATATCATTAACAGCGAACTAGCAGGGGAGTCTCGAGAGAAGCCAGGTTATCCCGGTATATTTTTCTGTTGATATAAAAAATTTAGCAATATGGCGGTTGCATGATGTATATTACAATGTTATGATGAGCTATATGCCTTTCTCCACTAACGTTCTGAGGTGCTTTGTAAGGATACCGATTGTTAGAAGGCAACTGTCTGGTGAACAGGAATATGGTTTGTGTAACATCAGCAGCACATTATTAGCTGTTTGATGACATAGTCAAGCAAAATGCTAATCATATTAATTACCGTTATGTGTCCGATGTTGTAAAGAGCGATACCATTGTGCTGCGTTTACCTCAGTAAGTTGAGCTGGCGTGAGCGGGTGGAGGCGGGGCTAATTTGCATATTCAGTGATCCGCGTATACTAAATGAGGCAAGGGTGTAGAGTTACGTTCAAGCTATTTTAAGGCATGAAGAAATTTTTTAAAATATGTTTTAAATGTGTTAAATATGTCATTTTGGTGATCAAAGATGAGTTTTAAGGGATAAACTTATTGACTACAGGGGGACTTAAGTCAGAATGTGTTTCATAGCGCAATTTAATGAGGATGTGGATTAAAAACAGCATATTATTGGTTTCTTCAGTGACTGCCTTTTAAATTCCAACAATTTTTGTTTTCTGAATTCCTAGAAAGCAAAGGGAAATAGTATGTTGCCATAAGGCTGCACAGAGGGTTAAAGAAAAGAAACAGAGGAAAGAGTGTTTTATTGCTTCATTACTTCCCTTACAGTCCAAAACCATGTTGCAATAGCTTTTACCTCCTGGTCTATTTTTCTTTCTCTCATCATTCCTCTGTCTGTCTTTTACTTCTTCTCTTGCTGTCAGTAATGATACGGATTTAAAAATAATGAAAAATTGTCAGACCCTTCCCCCCAAATTTGAACACTTCCTTACATTTCTAAACCTCAGGCATTAAGTCTGTCTATACTCGAGATTGAATCCTATCAGGATCATTACGTACTCTGAACCACCGTTTTTCACAATGACACCAATTGAAATGACCTTATAAAGAATGGCACATTCTATTTTCCACCTTCAACACATCACTTAAAAGTTGGAGATCAATTTTACAGCTTCCTTCTTTCCATCTGCCCCTTCATACCCTTTCACTCATCTACTCTTTGTAAGGAGGCAGAAAATCCATTTTAAAGGTCTTCCCCAAAATGACAGTCCCTTTCACAGAGCCTTTAAAGAGGGAAAAGAATCGATTTAAAAACTCCACCTCTCTTCCAACCGTGGCACATGTCAAACTTCTGTCCTTCTCTTGTGTACTTTTTTAGACTTTAACTATACAATCCCTCCTCAACCAAAAAACAAAGGGCACAATCCCTACATCCATCACTATTGTTTCATCCCTCCACCTCAAGTAAAGCTTCAGAGAGATCAATAAAATCCTCTCAATGGTCATTCACAGACAGACACACACACTGCAATCTGCTTTGGTACAAGACCATCACTAAAACACCCTCTCAACATTACCATACAGGTGCTCTGTCACTCTGTGTAAGGCACACTTCTCCTCTGATCTGTTCACAGTGTGTGTGTGTGTGTGTGTGTGTTGAGAAGAATTGGGGTCATTGTTTTAAAGAAGCTTTTGGAGGTTGCTAAGACAATTCAACACCTACTTTTTTTGGTATTTCAGCAGCACCTGTCACACCATTGTGGAAGGGAGTTTGCCTTTCATCCTGTATGTATATATTAATTTACTGCATATCAAATGCGAATCCCGTATATATGCCATTTACCTTTGCATTTCAGTGGTCAAGACTAAAAATGGTTTGTTCGAAGATTTGGTCTCTCTAATCCCCTCCTTACTTGCGACAAAACATTATAATGAATGACAATAAAAATCCAGTCACTACTAGCAACAGTTTCTATAACTGGATGCTTCCGTTAGTGGTTTCGTCAGATTATGTTACTAGCTCACTTGCGCTCTGCGCACACCAGACAACAAACACAGCACAAGTGAGCTGTGATGTCCTATTCTTTTTAATGAGTCAGTTTTTTTTTTAACAAGAAAAACCTGATTGAGACATGCCATTTATTTTCCATTAACCCGACTGGAAATTTTGTAAAAATGGCTGACATAGTTTAAAAGAATTCGGGTCTTTTCAGGAAAAGCACATTTATTTTAAATACCCGAGACCCGAGGCTACTAATACTAAACCCGACCCGTGTCCGAATCATTCGTTTAAAGTTCTGGACCTGAACCCGCTTGGGTCTTGGGTTGGATCTCGGGTTTTCTGATCCAAGTGGACCCGTGAAGACCTCTAGTTTGCAGTTTTATATTTCCTGTTTTAGCTGAGTGGGCGTGGCCTTAAAGAAAGCACGAACTGTAAGGGAAAGCTCATTTTAGCTATTTATCGAAATGTTTGTGTTGGTTTTATCTGTCCTATTTATTGCATTTATTGACTTGTTTTAAAGGGTTAGTTCACCCAAAAATGAAAATTGTCATTTATTACTCACCCTCATGTCGTTCTACACCCGTAAGACCTTCATTCATCTTCGGAACACAAATTAAGATATTTTTGATAAAATCCGATGGTTCAGTGAGGCCTCCATTGACAGCAAGTTAATTTACACTTTCAGATGCCCAGAAAGCTACTAGAGACATACTTAAAATAGTTCATGTGACTACAGTGGTTCAACCTTAATGTTATGAAGCGACAAGAATACTTTTTGTGTGCAAAAAAACAAAATAACTTTATTCAACAATATCTAGTGATGGCTGATTTCAAAACACTGCTTCATGAAGCTTCGAAGCCTTACGAATCTTTTGTTTCGAATTAGTGGTTCAGAGCGTGTATCAAACTGCCAAAGTCACGTGAACCACTGAAATTTCGAAATGTTTCGAAACACTTATGACATAACAAAGCCTCGTTTACTGAAATCTTTGGCAGTTTGATACACACTGAAACAAAAGATTCGTAAAGCTTTGAAGCTTCATGAAGCAGTGTTTAGAAATTGCCTATCACTAGATATTGTCATAAAGTCATTATTTTGGGGTTTTTTTGGTGCACAAAAAGTATTCTTGTCGCTTTATAATATTAAGGTTGAACCACTGTAGTCACATGAACTGTTTTAGAAATGTCTTCAGTAGCTTTCTGGGCATCTGAAAGTGTTAATTATCTTGCTGTCAGTGGAGACCTCACTGAACCATTGGATTTTATCAAAAATATCTTAATTTGTGTTCCGAAGATGAACGAAGGTCTTACGGGTGTGGAACGACATGAGGGTGAGTAATTAATGACAGTATTTTAAAAGTCTTGTTCTTAATGATCTTGTGTTTTTAATTAATTAATCATGGTGAGGTGAGAGTTAATTTAAAAAAAATGGTACGCCAATGGTCGCTCTCATGTTTACATCTTGGTGCGATTCTTCTTGTGACTGCTCGGGTCTCTCAGAACTCTAAGTTCACAACTTACTCCCTCACCAAACCGTGACTTCTTTTTTGGTTTGAATTTAACCAGAGACTTTAACTACTTAATTCATGCAGCTTGATCAAATGGATTTTTAAATATTTCTATTTGTTGGTGGGAAATATGGTATGCAAAACAATGCCAATAAAGTGTTTCAAAATTGAAAACTCAAACTGACTGGAGGTTGGCTCTTTAAAATATATAGCCACAAAGCAACCACCCATTTTTGATGACAGTGGTGGCTAATAGCCAGTTACCTAGAGTTGGATCAAATAGTATATGATAATATGATAATATTTCAAGGCATCTTTCGGCTTAGTGTGCCTCACAGCACTGCAAAACATATGAAGTTTCACAAGCCGTACACAGTTACACCTTAATTATCACAGTGAGACCTGATGCACAGATGCCATCTCTTCATCTTCATCTCTGGCCTGGAGGAACTCAAGTCCAGATATGTCTACCAGCGAAAACAAACAGTTTCACCATGAAATATGGAATTTGCATGTAATATAGACTTACGTCAACCTGCTGAACGTGTACATGGTCTATGTGGAAGATTTTTCTTGAGGTTTTAGGTTTATTGCCTGAACTAGTAGCTTCAAACCCTGTGGAGCAGTGGAGATTGTGTGTGTGTGTGTGGCTGTTTCTCAGAGATGGAAGCAGATTCTCAGAGACCACAAGCCCTAAACATATCTGCAGGCCAGATGCTAACCACTCCATCTTTCCCTCTTCTCTTTCTCTCTCTCTATTGAACCACTGCTGTTAATGTTGTTCATTAACAGCATCATAATACTCCCACATAGTAGGGCAACTGTAATGTAAAATGTTGATGTGAGTATTGTACACGTCTGCTGTAATAATTGATTCCCCCCCCCCATGTGTAAAGCTCTTCTGTACTGTAATGTTGGATTGCTTGTCTGAATAGCCAGTGAATATGATTAAGTGTGTGGTTTGACTGTGCATTCAGGAAATGATACAGTCAGTTTCTAATTAGCATTGTGCACAGAAGAACCGTGATGCTGCACATTTCCACTCTATCCACAAGCCTTTTGTGAATTAAGATGTCACTGGAAGGGAACGTCTCCCAGCATCCACTGAAAGGTACTGTATGTGTGTGGGGATATAAGTGAATTTATGAGTCCATACCACCCACACACAATACAGTGGAATAGAATTTCCTCCAACTGGGGAACTGAGAGTGTTGGAGAGAACAGAGAGAAAGAATCTGTAAAGATGTGAAAGAGATTTAGTTTCAGGCTAACTGCTCTCCATGCCAAGAATGTCCACTGCCTGTTGTTAGCATGGCTCATAGAATATCACCAACCTTTCATTGACATGAACCTGCACACAAAAAATACCTTCCACCTCACAGACACACACACAGACAGTGTTTTTAACATCACAAAGACAGTTTATAAAAGTTTATTAAAAAAAGATTGCTAGATACATTTCCTGAAGGAATTATAAATACTTGAAAGGCATTCCAGTATCACTTCCTGTTACAAACCTACATAACAAATTTGCATAATGCCTGCGAACAATGTCTACTTTGACTTGCCCTCAAACACTGTAGTTGTAGTTTAGGCCTGGAAGAGTTGGGTTTGTGTTTTTTTTGCACTGATGAAGAAAATTCACCTTGAATGCACTTCAAAATGATTAGGACTCAAATTGATACGGAAAAAACAGCGCCATTAGCCACGTTCCCACCAAAATTACCTGGAACAATTTGTCCCAGGAACTTTTTTTTACCCCAGACCTGTTGCTGTTTGCGTTTCCATCGCGGACTGCGCGCAACTTTCCAGTCCTCCACATATAAGCTTAAAAAAGCCTGAACCTCATCATCGGCCAATTTTTTAAACTCCATTGTTGATTCAAATAGCAAACAAGTCTTACTGCACGCACCGCAAGAGGCATTTAAAAATGGTGGTTGAAATAAAATGCTGAGTGAAGTCAACTAATCAAAATTCTGCATGAACTCAACCAATCAGCATGTTCAGCACCCACGACCCACCCCCGAAAGTTCCTGAACTTTGAAAAAGTACTACCTCGTGAGCAGGGACTTTCTGAGGGGGGCATTTTTACCCAGAACTTCATTTAGACCCTAGTCCCTGCGGTCGAAACACACCGCGTACCACCCCAAAGTCCATAGTTCCTGGGGAAAGTTCCTGTGGTGGAAACGTGGCTATTGATACAGTTCATATCACTGCATATCAAGTGCAGAGGAAGAGCTAAAATTTAGATATGTTAATGGTGTTTGGTGTTTGTCTAAAACGCACTGTAAGCAGTAGACCAATCACAACAGACTGGGCCGTCCGACCAATCAGAGCAGAGTACGCTCTCAGAAAGGAGGGGATTAGAGAGACCAAATCTTCGAACAAACCATTTTTAGACTCTTTGAGAAATGAGATGATGTGCAACGTATATTATGAGAAAATTGTGTTTTTTTTTCTTTTTTTATTTACCTTGGATGCATGTAAAACTATTGTAGGAGACCTTCAAAACAAAACTAGGAACCTTTTGAATAGCATAATTAAACACATTAACTTTCTATGACAAAAAAAATTACACCTTACAATGTGTACAAACCTGGGTTTGACTTAAATTAATTTGTCATTATGAAAGCATTTCTCAAGTGTTTAATGATAAATTGATTCCATTTATGGGATTCTTGTGTAACACAATTTATTCACATAACTTCATGCATTAACTTTGGCCGCCCTAAACAGCACTGATTTCTTTGCTGCACACAAAGTAGTAAGTTCCTCAAAATAATACAGTCCTACACATATGCAAGCACACACTCAAATACTGCTGTGTCGGAGGGAACTTTCCCGCGACATTTTGGCTTTCCTGCTTTGCGTTTTTGTAGAAAGCCCAATGGACCTCTGCATTTAAAATACTGCCCACAGAGTCAGTCAGCAGACGGCCAACCGCATGGCAAACACACAGGCCTCCTTCTGCACGCAAAACCATGAATACTTGAAGTATGTATGAGTATTACACTGTTCCTCAGGACACAGAACAGGAAAATCCAGCCACCTTGATCCACACCTGTAATGTAGAACAACATTCTCAATTACACCAATCAAAACATTATATCCCAGAGGAAGATTTATTGCTCAGAGGTATGATTTAAATTTCATTATTAACTTTGTCTCAGATGTTTCTCCTACAGTTTCTTTGGAGGAATAAAAATAGCAATTTTTGACATACATTGAGTAATAAAACTAATATGGTTAGCACAGCTCGGATAATTTGGTTTTGGAAGAATTTGATGAGAAAAGTTTAAGATTTTTGATCGCAGACTTTTCACGTCTTGGCAAATCTGAGCACAGTTTGAGACCTTTTCTGAAACTCAAGTGGAGATACATGAGAAAAATTTTAGAAGCAGGAGACTTAAGCCCTCCAGTCTCATTGAAAAAATCAATGTGATTATTCCTCGTTAGAAAAAACCCTTACAAACATTAAATATAAAGAATGAAGTTGCATTTCCTACACTTTTAGAATATAATTCTCTCCAGAAATCAGCAAAACATAACAAGGCATCGGACCACGCTGAAAGCGCAAGAAATGACGCCCACCTACAGGCAGAAATGGCCTCGGAGCAGGACCAGAGCAAGTTTGGCCTTGTGACATGATAACTGCAGTCAGGAATGAAGGTGCGACATCTGATTCCAGATCAGGCCTTTGGGACACCCTTAGGGTCAGTTGTAGTCAAGCTGAACAGACTCAGGGGTCTCAGTGGGGGTTCGAGGTCTCACTCTTACACCTTAGAACACTTAGTTTTAATTACTGCTGCTAAACACTCTCAGCTGTCACACACACTCAAACGCAGACATATACATCAAAATGCTGACACATTTTTTTTTGCAATAAGAAGAGTCTAAAACAGCAGCAATTTGACACAAAAGTAAGTAGCATTGTAATCATGCTGGGATACATTTTATTTCAATAATCCACTTTAGACATACTAACTATAAATAACTTTGCAACTGCATGTCAACTAACTCTCATTAGAGTATTAGTAGACTCTTAGATTAGGGTTAGGGTTAGTATAATAAGTTGATATATACTACAAAGTTATAAGAATGTCTGTTGGGGGACCACCAAATAAAGTGTTATAAAATATTAAGCAGACAGTCTACTAATATTCTAATGACTGGTTGACATAGTTGCAAATAGTTAGTAATGTCTAAAGTGGACTATCGAAATAAAGTGTTACCTCATGTTCTATAAAATTGTGTTTATTTCAGATTGACAGCATAATGGATGTAAATGATCTCAGAGCAAAGATTTGAAAAACATTTGAACTTGATAAAGACATGCAAACACACATATTCTTACTGGAAATGGCATAAACGGAGAAAATTGAATTTCTGATAAGCAAACAAAAGGGACAAAAATCAAATGAATTTAGTGGACACAGTGGATACGCATGCACACACACTTGGGCCAAGTATGTCCTCATCTGATTTCAGCATACACAAGAATATGTGTGTGAGTTTGTCCTCTCAGACGAGACCACAGTCTTGCACAGTTTCCAAGCTCAGTGTCTCCAGAGTGTCAACACGGTCAAATCTCTCTCTCTCGGAATCCTTTTTTCTCTTACCCCATGTCTTTTCATTTTTCATTCTCTCTTTTTTGGCTCTGTCTATTTCCAATCTGTCTTTTCCCTCTTCATAATTTATTCCAGCTTGGCCGTTTTCACTGATTAGCCAAAGACCATATTAAATCACAAATGGAGGGGAACATAATTGGACCTATCAAGGCATTTTTTTTTTTTTTTTTTTGTCTATAGCTCAAAGGTTTAAGGTCAGATTGCGGCAAACTAAGTTCTATGTTGTCGAAATAATTTTACTGCAGAATTATCCAACGCTATCTCACGACCAATTTGTACATATTTTATAAGGTGGCTAATTCATACAACCTCACTCGAATTCATACGATTTGTCTAAACCCCAGTGACAGGTAGGTTTAGGGGCGGGGTTAGGGGTAGTTTGGCAACTCGTAAAATACATATGATTTAGCAAAAAACGTATACATTCGCACAATTGCGAATTAGCCACCTTGTAAAATACATTCAAATTGCTGTGAGACCGGTTTGGAAGTATCAGTGAAGGTAAATGTCCATAACGCGGTTCTAAATTCCAGTATATGGGCCAATTTACTATTTTGTTGTCTGTATTAATTTGTTAAAAAATGTAATTATAAAATGGTTAGTTCCTGTCCTTGATTCTGATTGGTCAATAGCTGTGTTTTATTCACGATAAAACACGGCTATGACCGCTTCACTCAACGGTTCTGTGTATCACTACACAACACCCTTAGCAACCACTCTTAGCAATGTAAACTGTATGTCTCAATTGATATTGTTCGTTGAAGCTTACTGTATTATGTAGAAGAGTAAAGAGAGAAGAGATCGAGTGAGCGAGTTTATTACCTGCATTCAGATTTAGCATTTTCCTTCAGGTCAGTCCTATGTCCATAATAAATAATATCTTTTTAAATGTCTGATGTATTATCTTGTCCTTTTAACAGTTGCGTCTTGTTCCGTATTCACAACAACTCAGTCTTTTCAATATAAAGGTCTTCGCTTCTGAGTGACACAATCATAAAGACGGTCTTTGCCACCATCTAATGGCATAATAATGTAACTTCTGTTGCTGTTCACGGTCAGGGACTATTTTTTTCCGGCGGAAGGAAGGCTTTTAGTGAAAGTTTACCTCATGAAAGTTGCATTTATACATACTTTTTCAGCCTCTTGTACCTTATTGCTTACTTAAAAACATGTATTTCTAAACTAAAATTTCATTTTCATATTTTTGTGGAGCTTAAAGTCAAAAATTTAATTTAAAAGCTAAAATTCTTGGAAAAGGTGTTTTTGTATTACTATTATTTTTTAATTCTTAAAAATCCACAGAAGCAGTTTTGATTTTTGTAATTCTATATATGTATATTTTAACACTTTTTGAAAAACAATTTAGATAAGTAAGATTAAATGTTTATTACTTTTTACCTCATAATTGCAACACTTTATATTTTTAAGCTATAAATTCAAAATTTTAGTTGTATAATATATTATACAAATATTCTAAAAACTTAGAACAACATAGATTTTTTTCTTTTTTTTCCTTCTTTTTTTTCTTGCCATTGATTAATATGCATGCTGTATGGTTACACCTACATCTACATGTATGTTCATCAAATTCACTCATACTTACAGTCTAAGGTCTAAGTTACAGTCTGAACTTCTGTTTTGGCAGATGTTCCTTAAATCATGGACCCTGCAAAAATCTTGCCCATTATAAAAGCAAAAATAACATTACAGAGAGTTTGCCAGCTCGTCATTGAACTGAGATGATGTTCTCTCCATTTCCACAAGCCATTAACCACATACCATTTTCAAACCACATCAAACTTTATTGATATTACAGAGAATCCTCGAAAAAAAAGATGACCTGGCTAAATGCATTTTATGGGGCTGGACAGGGCTGAGTGGAAACCCAGGAAGCCGATTGATTGCCAACACTTCGTTTAGGGGCAGCGGTTGATGTTTTTCCAGATTCACTATGACTCGGTCCAGTGCTGTTTTAGAGGCATTTCCACAGGACTGACCTCATAGCGGGGGACACAGACAGGACAGAGACGACCACGAGGCACTGAACCACAAAACCACAACCATGAAGTGCTATCAGAAAACGGAGGGCAAAATCAGGTCAAGCGTCCCATTTCTATGATGTACACAAATGTGATTTTAATGCACTGCATTTACGCTACCAGTCAACAGTTTGGCCACACATACTCATTTTTGTATTTGTGCTATTTTCTACATTATAGTAAAGACATCAAAACTATGAAATAACCAAATGGAAGTTGAACCATCAAAACTACTGTATCTTATATTTGCATTTACAAAGACAGAAGTGCAACAGAAATGCACTTTAAGATCTTCAGCAATCAAGCCTTATACAGTCTGTTCGAAAGGATTTGGATTGTTATTAAATGGCGATTCTGCATAAAACACCTTAATCCTGCTTTAGCATAACATTCAATAGGACATATTTCCAACAGGTATCAACATGTCAACAGGTTTAATCCTCTGAATCAACATTCTTGAGAACAATTCATCTCTCTTGCCTTAGTGCACAGTCCACTGTTATTTAAAAAAGAATTACGAACACTAGACTAAGAATAATAGTTTGGGGAATGAAAATCCTTGTGCAAACACAAACCAGAGGTGAGGGTGAGGAAACAGAACGGAGAGAGAGAAGAATAAAGACGTGTTACATGAATGATTATTCACATGTAATTTGAACACTCCATCAGTCAAAGCTGGAGAAAGTTCTGTGTGGTCACGGTACAATAACACAGTGGTTTAAAAAGTATTTGGACACTTAAGCTACTCTTGAAAATAACTGAATGCATTGAAATACACAATACACAATATACAACAAAGTCGTATTTAATTCACAGATAGCACATGAAAATATTTTACCAGTTTTTCAAGTCACAAAACCAGAGAAAAAAATAATTGCACATCTTCCGCTTGTCACATTAAGATGCGGTCACACTTTTGTCATCTATACAAGATGCAAGTTTTTATCTTCTGCTACATACCAAAGTTCAAGTTTGGTGACCTGTGTGTTTGAAGCCCCTGAGCATGACATCATATCCTGTTGCAAATATTTATTGAAGGCTCCGAATTAATTTTCTATGCTAAGACAGTTGGTTTAATATTATGTTATCTAATACAATGGCTATGTTTCCATCCAAAGTTGCATATTTAACTTATTTAATGCAAAATTGGAATATTGCATAAAACATTTGCGAATAAAGCAGAGTCTCCATCCCATGTGTTCAAGAGAACAAAATCGTCACTTCCCGGTAAATTGTCCACAAAATATCTGTAATAAAAATGGAAGTTGCTGCAATCAGGGAAGCCACTATGTCTCTTTTTTTCCTACATCATAAATGACTTACGTCTAAGAGCGCATAGACAAAACACAATAATCGCTGTAATGTAATCTTGCGTTCGGATGCCCCGTGTTTAGGAACGCAATCATGTGAGACACTTCTGGGAGGTCATTATACTAAATCATTCTGATGACAGACTTTGGCTCGGGTATTTCAGAATGACCAAGCCAACATCTGAGATATTATGCAATGAAATTGGTCCACTGATTAGTCCAGGTGACAAATGACATCTACTGTTGAGACAAAGTCACATGAGTTTTTTGTTGGACAATGAGGGATTTATTCGGTAAATGTGTTTCAATAGTAGTTTATGTGCACGTCTTCTTATCGGATAAAAAATGTATCTGCCCCAGTTGAGCGCATACATTTTTTTATGCACATTTTTAGAATTTATGTTCATCTTTTCCATACAGCGATTTTTTTTTAATGTGATATCCCAAATTGTGCATAAAAATAGGTGGATAGAAACATAGCTATTGACATCCACATATTTACAGGTGTCCAGACTGTATATTTTAAAATTCTGGCCATATAAGAATTATTTTCTTTTTTATTTGAGCATGAGATTACAAATAAACATACTTCTTCCTCAAGGATTAATAAAATACATTACAATTCAAATGTTTGGGGTCATTAAGAATGGCACAAACCATTTTCAACTGTGATAATGAGAAATGTTTCTTGAGCAGCAAATCAAAGACTTTAGAAAGATGGTGCACTCATATTACTATGAATGTGAGAAAGTGCGACGTGCAATATGGCAGAATAAGTCCCACCTTCCAAATAAAAGAGCCAATTGGCAATTGGTAAAGTCATTGTGTCACTGTAGAGCCATTAGAAGCTCTGTGTTTGTTTTGTGTTTGGGTAGATAGTAGTCTCAGCCTCAGACATCACGCCCACTGATCATTGGCTGAACGTCTAATACTTATGGCTCACATAACTGGAAACACTTCAGGATTTTCAAAGTTGTCATCTGGACATCTGGAGTCGCAACATTCTGAGACGTGCACTTATGACTGCACATGCGCATTGGCTGTTCCAGTCTGAAAAATGCAATTTTTTTGTCATGATTTGAGCATTTAGAAACTGAATTAATAAGACAGCTGTTGTCAGATATCAAATTTATTCGTAAGCTTGATGAACAGTGTAACAATGTTCAAAGTATATAGAAGAAAGGAGACAGGGTCGGCTTGCTGAGACTCTGTGCTGTGTTTACTGGTATTTTTGCTCACAAACAAAAGTCACGCTAACAGCGCTTTTAAATCAAAGTCAATCTCTCTGCAGAGCAGCACTTGCCAGCTCTCCAGAGCTTCCCGCAGACGTCCACACAAGTCTTCAGCTTCTCTCTCTCCCAGCTTCCTGTTTCCAGCTGGCTTTATCCGGTCTCCCCATGCCAATTACTGCAACGAGACACAGGTGTATGTCATCCAGCACTTGACCTACTTACTCACTGCTCGTCTCCTGTCTCTCTCTCCCGCTGCAGACTTTGCTGAGCTATGCCTCCCTCACCACAAACAGCTTTAGAGAATTTGATGTTCCCTATTCAAAGAGATAGGATCTATAGTTGCATGACTGAAAAAGCTGCCCGAGAAGTGTTACAAAGATGGCCGCCGATTGAAATGACTTGCCTTAAAGGGACATTGATCAAATCGGCAAATTAGTGTAGGTGTACTGCCTTCTAAAACATCTTTAGTAGCGTATGTCCTGCTTGACCTCTACTTTAAATATGGCAGTGAGAAGCACAATAATGAAAGAGATAATGTGGTTTCTCTGAGCTGGGGAGTTGAAACCTTAGCTAACACATAGAAAAAGTGCAAAACAACCTCTGTCAAAATATTGACAGAGCAGAGAATGGCAAAGTGATGAAATGCTGTAATCTTGCTGTCACTCGTGAAAGTAAAAAACATCCTGATGTGTTGAAAAACACATTGTATCTCTGTCAGTCTTTGTCTTACCCGTTTGTGAAGGCAGAACACAATGGCATCAGATGGAAGTGTGTAGCTGGTCTTGACAGGTCGGGCTGGTGTTCAGAGAACAAGAGGCCTTTAGGCCCTAAACACATGCTGGAAAACACTTCAACACGAATCATATCAAACCCAGGCTGCTGCGCACATTCAGACCCACAGCAGTCACCGTGATTTTCTTTTTGGGCTGTTCAGGTTGTCAAGAGAACTCTTGAGCCAGCAAAGGTCAAAAGAAAAGCTGGAAAGGAAAGAGTCAGTAAAGGGATTTGGAAAACTGGATCCATGAACCATACAAACAATATTACAATGTTCTTATTGTATAAAACAAAGAATAATGACAAAAAACAGTTCTTAAACAGAAAAAGTACACAAGTTAATGTTTGTTTTGTGTAAAGAAGTTAATACTAAAGTTAATACACAAGGATGCATTAAATTGATCAAACATGACAGTAAAGACATTTTTCTAACAAAAGATTTCTATTTCAAATAAATTATGTTCTTAAGAATCCAGACAATCCAAAATTGATCAAAAATACAGCATCACTTCAGTGACTATTGTATCTACACAGCATACAGCATGTGTCAATCTGTGTATAAAACCATCATTTATGTTGAGACTGCAGCAGTTCAGGGACCCAGCTCCTCATGAGAATGACCCGAGGGGTAGTTAATCAAGTCCTAGTTCATATTCCAATCAGATGACCCTTTTTTTCTACTTGACCCATATTCTTCATGGCCCGACTCCTGACAAGGCCAAAGGCATTTGCCCAGTGGACATCCACACAGCTTCATTTCACACAATCTGTCAGTTCTAACGTCCAAAAGAGAATTAAAGCAAACAAAGTATGTGTTTAATTTGTTGGTTGGGCTTTTGGGGGGTTGATTTGCAAAACAAGAAACTATCTTGGAGGTTACAAGCACATATGCTTCAGATTTAGGTTCACACAGAAAACTAACTTGTAAACATTAAAAGACGAGGTCCTGTGAGGTCAGACTTTTCAAATTGATTTAATTCAACTTTGCATAAATAGGGTTAGTTCACCCAAAAATGAAAATTATCCCATGATTTACTCACCCTCAAGCCATCCTGGGTGTATATGACTTTCTTCTTTCAGATGAACACAAACAGAGATATATTTAAAAATATCCTGACGCATCCAAGCTTTATAATGGTACTGAATGGAAGGATTGTTTTGAAGCCCAAAATAAATGCATTCATAAAAAATAATCCATACGGCTTCAGGAGTTTAATAAAGGCCTTCTGAAGTAAAGCGATGGGTTTTTGTAAGAAAAATATCCATATTTAAAACGTTATGAAGTAAAATAACTAGCTTCTGGCAGATGGCCGTAAGCATCGATTTGCGGTGGAAGAGTAACCTCTGACCCAATGCATGACGCAATGATGAAGGCAGAAGCGCATATGATAGAGCAAAACAAAACAACGGTCACGAATTAGAAGTCTAAAATGAGAAATTTTAAAGAGAAATGTCGGAGGATTTCGATATGAGATAAGTTTTTTGCCCAGTCCTATTTGTTTGAACTGCAAGAGCCATCTAAGCTTATGATACTCCTACATCCTGCGTCATACATCACGTCAGGGGTTACTCATTTGTCGCAAGTCGACTTGCGCATTATGCGTACGGTCGTCTGGCGGAAGCTAGTTATTTTAGATTATAAAGTTTTAAATATGGATATTTTTCCTACAAAAACCCATCGCTTCGCTTCAGAAGGCCTTTATTAACCCACTGAAGCTGTATGGATTATATTTATGATGGATGCATACATTTATTTTTGGCTTCAAAAGAGGACCACTACCATTATAAAGCTTGGAAGAGCCAGGATATTTTTAAATTATATCTCTGATTGTGTTCATCTGAAAGAAGAAAGTCATATACACCTAGGATGGCTTAAGGGTGAGTAAATCATGGGATAATTTTTATTTTTGGGTGAACTATCCCTTTAAGCCTGATCTATTTTAATACAATATATTACAGTACAGTATAATACAATATTAATGGAATCATATACTTTGTTATGATGCCTTGCAAAGCCATGAAAATAATCCTTATTGATGTATACTTGTAGGGGTGAATTCAGGTTGATTGAGACACTTTTCCCCAGTCATCTCATTGGCAAAAAGTGTCCCAATCAACCTGAATTCACCCCTGTATTACATTTTTATTTTCCTTAATACATTTTCTTTTCAATTAGTTTGGGTTGAAGTTAACTCAATATTTTATTATTGTATATTTTCATGATCTAATTTATAGGTTAACCTAGTTCGTTCTAAGTGAAATCAGGAAAAGCATGTTCATGTAATCCAGGCAAACGTAACAACATTCCTTTCCGTCACCATATTAAAGGGGTTAGTTCACCCAAAAATGAAAATTCTGTCATTAATTACTTCCACACCTGTAAGACCTTCGTTCATCTTTGGAACACAAATTAAGTTATTTTTTACTTTCAACAATATTCAACAATTTCTAGTGATGGGCGATTTCAAAACACTGCTTGATGAAGCTTCGAAGCTTTACGAATCTTTTGTTTTGAATCAGTGGTTCGGAGTGTGTATCAAACTGGCAAAAGTCACATGGTTTCAGTAAACGAGGCTTTGTTACGTCATAAGTGTTTTGAAATTTCAGTGGTTCACCACTGGGGGGGGGCATGACTTTGGCAGTTTGATACATGCTCCCAACCACTGATTCGGAAACAAAAGATTCATAAAGCTTCAAAGCTTCATAAAGCAGTGTTTTGAAATCGCCCATCACTAGATATAGTTGAATAAATTCAATATTTTGTTTTTTTTTGGGCACAAAAAGTATTCGACTTTAATATCCAGGCCTGAAGGAGGTATATGAGACAGACAAGTCTACCACAGTTGTCATACATTTTGAGAACACATGAAGTTGTGAGAGGAAAAACAAATGCAATTAGACTGCATGGTTTTTAGGAATCCCCTCACAAATAACTCCTGTCTCGGATGAATTGCTGCTATACGTTTGTCAGTTATCCCATTATTTTCAAATCGGTTACCCTCCGGCTCTCTGGAATTTGCATTGGATTTTCCAATTGGATTTTGCGTTTTTAAATGTAGATCTCTATTAAAAACGACTGTTTGTTTGCGTGCTCAGACTTAGCAGTGGAAACAGCAGAGATCATAGTGGGTGTCAGTGGTTTTCTTGAATGTGATTTCGACATTACAGAGGAACCAGAGAGTCCAGCGGTGGTTTTACATGCACGTATAGGTCTGAACGAGATTTAGACTGCATCTGTTTTCTTTTCGCATATAGGCGGAGAGGTCATGTGAATGAATCCGGACTGCAATCTTCAAGCATTTCCAAAGTGTCAGTAGAAGTTAGATGGTTTAACATGAATGCCATCTGGATATGGAAATTTCTTTTTTGAGTGTGTAATTCAGTAACCTAATACAAAAAGACTGTTTTGTTATGGACCTGGTTCCCACTGTTTTGGACTGGCACATATGCTGATCTGTTGCAATCCACCTCTTTCAGAGAAGAAGATTGGGTCCTTAGAATAACTCAATGGTAATGATTCTGAACCAAACAGTGACTGCTCTAAAGACACAATTAAATGTATCCACAAAATCATCACCTTCCATACTTATAACCATGATGTTTTGCGCCATGCCACCTTTAATCTACATCATCATACTGGACTTTGGATATGAGAAGTGGCACTGTGAGTAGAAAGAGATTAAGATAGCTTACAAACTGAAATGCAACCAGATGGAATAAGTTTCAGTCCGAAAGGAGTGAATTTAGGTGAGAAATTGTTGCCAGACTGGTGCAAAGTATAAATTCACACCCGAGCTGTTGAGGAGGTTCTTTTAACAGTGAATTCATTGTATTCCATGAATGCAAAGAATAATGTAACATGTCACATCAAGGACTATTTTAGCTCAGGTCAAATATCATAAATCAAGCATGAAAGCAAACACGAAAGAGTATATGTGTTGCAATAAGTAAACAGAATCGAAAGTGGATAGTATTTTTGAGAAGTGAGGCACAGAGATTGTTATATATGAATAAAAATAATATGACACACCTGTTTTAAAATCATTTTGAGGGTATATCAAAAACAAGAATATTTATGCTTCATTACCTTCCTAAAAGAATAATTAATAATGAGCTAAACTATAAAATACCCAATGAAATTTCTACTTAATAATGATTTATAATCTCAAAGAAAATGACAAATTGAAATCATTCATCAGCAAAAAAGACTAAATGAATAAATAAATAAGAAAAACTAAAGAACATTTTTAGGACTTGCCATTTATTCTTGAAAAGCACATGTTAGAAGTACATGTTTTTGTTGCACTCCACTAATACACTGTCAATATTTAATGGCAAGAGTGGTAATGTACTGTAGTACTACAGTTGCATGGCTGTATATGAGTTGAATGACAGGCAGCACATCCCAGACCACATTCCTGAACACATCCGAGAACTCACAAACATGTCTAAAAATTCTTGATATCCTTGACAGCAGAATTCCAGGTAGAACATCAGTAGCTTTGTGCTCTTCCTGGGAATTTCCTAGAAACTCATGTCTACATCATGACATACAAAACAACTCAAGTTACTGCAGCATTACTGACTACAAAGACATTCAACTGAACTTCAAACTTCAGTTGAGTAAGTAGAAGCTACTAATGTTGCCAAACAATAATAAACCATTACATTTGTGTCTTTCAAGGACAACTGTGTGTATGTAAGGATAAACAATTAGTTTAACATGTCTGTTCTGCTCAGTGGAGGATGATCAGTGATCATTCTTCTTTAAATGCACTGAATCAGTCCTGATGCTTCATTACCAAAATATTTACCCATGTATCAATTCAGAGTTCATTTTAAACACCAGCTAATGCAAGATGAGTTTTATATGGCCCCTCAAGTGTAAATTGTTTATCCTTAATTTCAATTTTCTCTTATACATTTAACATTAACATGGTGGGTAGGAAAAAGACATGCTGTCAACACCAGTGTTGGGGGTAACTCATTACAAGTAACTTGAGTTACTTAATCAGATTACTTTTCAAGTAACTAGTAAAGTAACGCATTACTTTTTCAACAAATATCTAAGTTACTTTTTCAAATATGTAAGGCAAGTTACTTTGTTTTCACAATTATGGACTGAAAGTTCTTCCTTCCCCATGTTGAGAGAAATAAAGTGCAGAGGACATGAAGAAAAAACATGATGGTTATTGTAGTTCTAGACTAAATGTGCCCATGCATTTACTCATCTACGCATTTACTCATTTACTCAATATACTTAATGTATTTAATCTTACTTTATTAACCAATGTCTTTTCTGCTGACCTTCAATTATCTAATTCAATCATACTAATAAGCAAAAATTTAGAAATAAGAGTGTTGAACTGTATCCTATTTTTCTTTAATCTAGAATGGCAGCACTGCTGAAAGATTTGTTTGAGCTGCGCCCTCTACTGTACAGGCGTAAATATGCATTTCCTTCCGCTTTAGGCTTATTCGTTTCACTTTTGGTGTAAAAGGGCCTTAACATTTGCCAAAAATAGAACTTTTTTTGTTGTTAGTAAAAAACAAACAAGCAAGCCCAGCCCAGGTGATAAAAAGTAACGCAAAAGTAAAAAGCCCAAACTCAAGGCACGCCGGGCTAATGGAGAGGGCCTGCAGATGGCCTACACGCTTTAACGATGCTAGAGCAAGTAGCAGAGCGGTTTTAAGCGTCAGGGGCCGGAGGTCAGCTGACCGCAGCGGTTCAAAGGGCGCCCCTTTGAGCACTCTGAGGACCGAGGAAAGGTCCCAAGTGGGAACAGTGAGAGGACGGGGGGGGATTCAACCACTTAGAACCTCTTAAAAAACGCACTACAAGGCTGTTTCGTCCCACTGACTGGCCAGCGATAGGTGCGTGGGACACTGCTATGGCTGCTACATATACTTTGAGCATGGAAGGGGTGAGGCCCTTGTCCAGACGCTCCTGGAGAAATGACAATATTGGAGATATGTCACACTCCACAGGGTCTTCGTTTCGAGCTGCACACCAGTCGACGAAGACTGACCATTTCTGGGCGTAGAGGCGTCTAGTAGACGGGGCTCTCGCCTGAGAAATGGTATTCAGCACGTCCCCTGGGAGGTTAACAGGTTCCCATCGAGGGACCACAGGTGCAGAGCCCAGTTCTCTGGCTGGGGGTGCCAGATTGTCCTGTTCGCCTAAGAGAGGAGGTCCCGTCTCAGGGGGATCGGCCATGGGGCTTTTGTTGAAAGCCTGAACAGCTCCGAGGACCAAGGTTGGTTCCTCCAGAGTGGGGCCACCAGGAGGACTCTGTGATTGTCTTCTCTGATTCGTCTGATGACCTGAGGGATCAGAGCGATCAGGAAGACTTAGGAGGCGTTGGGTCCAGCGTTATCCTAGGCCGGGGTCCCTGACATCTCGGGAGGAGTGCGTGAAGCAGGCGGCTCGAGAGCAGCGTTCGAGGGCGGGCAGTCTGCAGCGCCGGCGGGTCTCAGCTGGTCCGCTGCGATGCCTCTCCAATGGCAAGGAGAGAGCTCGTTCCAGCAGGCGAGAGAAGGCGTTCAGTTCTTGAAGTCCAGCAAAGAGAAGCGTTGTCGCTGAAGGCAGAGATCTGAAATCCTATGGCGAAGCACCGGCTTATATAGCCAGTCGCCCCGCCCACTTTGGCGGGCTTTGGCGCGATGCTTCACCATAGGTTCGCACGGCTCCGCCGCGCCGTCATTGGTTCAAAAAGTTTTCCAGATTGAACCAATGGCCGTGCAGTTACACTGCGTTGTTGTATAAGGCTTCAGTATCAAGGAAAAATGAATTTTTCCCCACACGCAGTATGAGTGAAGTATTGAAAGGGAACTGTCTTTAATAAGTTCACAAAGAAACACTGAGGAGCTCACAGTAAACTAATTCTCAACCACACTAAAGACAGATGATACTGGACAAATTAACAGAATGAACTGAGGGCTTACATACAGACAGAAGAGTAATCAACAGAAAACAGAACAGGTGCGTGGAATTAATTAATAACCAAGGAAACTAACAAGGGAACACAGGTAAACGGGAACAGAACACAGGGAAACTAAACCAATACTACCTGTATTCCCTAGTTAGATAATAATACAAACATATTAAGCATGATTTATAAAGATTTGTCGTAAATAATAACGCTAAATAAAAACGATGTTTCCAAAATGACATAACCCTATCTTTGGGAACAGAAACAGAAACATTATTTCGTTTCTACATCTGAAGCTGCTACAGAAATCCTATTTCTAAAAGTGCAGGTTTGTCAGAATGTTATTAGATATTGAACTGTCTGAATGTGCCGCTCATCTTATCAGGGTCAATTTCTCTGCTTTTCCCGTGACCTGTGAGCTTGTGTGTGCGTCTGTGTGTGACTTGCGTGCTGATGAGGAGTTTATGTTATAGCGTGTCTCCTCCCCTCTCGTTTACCGGCTATTCTGGGGAGTTCCAAATTACAGTCTGTCAGTGTGTGGTTGGGATGTGTGGTTCTCAATCACTGTTTTTCTCCTCCATCCAGTTTTCCCCTTTTTTCCTTCGCCCTCCTCTCCCCCAGTCTCACAGGGGTTCCCTCCAACCTTTAC
The DNA here is from genome assembly GCA_037101425.1 of Elopichthys bambusa. Lineage (NCBI taxonomy): Eukaryota > Metazoa > Chordata > Actinopteri > Cypriniformes > Xenocyprididae > Elopichthys > Elopichthys bambusa. Next base: position 24,201,981 of record CM074448.1, read on the forward strand.
CCCACTCATCTACACATCCAAACCCCTCTTATTTCCTTTTTCCATCACACTTTACATTTGAATACTTTTTTGTCTTCCACTTCCACTCTGTACGCAGATCATTAAATGTTCCAAATGTTCCCTAATTACTATCCTAACATACGGATCTCTCTAAGAGTTCTGCAGTCCATTCACAAACACAAACATGACCACAAGGGTGTGTGTTTGTGTTTGAACATCATGTTTTGAGGAATAGTATATATATACCCACATATATAGACCTTTACATAACTAAGAAAAATTATTTAATTACTGAAGATGTGCATCATAATGCCCCTGACATATTCTCACATCTCACAATGTTATATGCAGCTGGCACTTTTATGACCTGTTTTTTGGTCAGCTCACACACTTTTCTACTATCGTGTAAATGCCATTCTTGGACACAGGAAGTGTTCTCAGACACAAGAAACATCATGGTTCCTCCAGCGTTCCCACATCATCCATAACTATAGTGCGTGCGTTGCAAACTGGCAGGATGGAAGTACAACTTAAAGTCACTCTGAGTGAGCCAACCCATTTCCTGTTGACATGTTATGGAAAGAAATACGCAAGATAAAGAGACCTGTACAGTGAGGCTCAGTCTATAAGTCTTTAAAGCATTTTATCTTTTGATAAATTCTAATGTATTATTTAGTTGCAAAAAGGGGCAAAGCAAAAAAAAAAAAAAAAAAAAAGGTTTGTCCCAGACCGTGTGATATCATAATAACGTTTTCAGACGTGTTACAGTGTTTTGTAGTGTTGACTGTCCCTATAGCTTGCACTTACTGTCACTGTCTGCATCATTTCCTTTTAAATTGCCAGGGCACCATATTACAATGCTTGGAGGTGACGTCTTTTGAATTGGGCTGTCACCACGAGCAACAAGCTAGCAATACCTTAGCAACCAACCAGAACCTCCTAGTGACTACATAGCAACACCCTGGGAACCACCTAGAACTCTCTAGAAACTACATAGCAATGGCATGGCAACCACATAGCAACACACCTAGGAACCACCCTGAAACTCTCTAGTGACCAAATAGTAAAACCCAAGTAAGCACACATACCCTAGCAATACCTTAGCGACCCACCAGAACTCGCTAGCAACTACATAGCAACATTCTGGCAACCACCCAAAACTCCCTAGCAACTACATAGCAACCACACAAAACACCCTAGCAAACCACCCATACATGCCTAGCAACCAAAGAGAATACCCTAGCAATAAATTAGCAACCACCCAGAACTCTATAGAAACTACACATCGATGCCGTGGCAACCACTTAGCAACACCCTAGCATCCACCCAGAAATCCTTAGCAACCAAGTAGCAAATCACAAGCAAGCATGCAGAATGCCCTAGGAACTTCCTAGCAATACGTTAGCAACTAACCAAAACTCCCTATAAACCACATAGCAACACCCTGGCAATGACCCAAAAATTCTTAGCAACTACATAACCACACATAGCACCCTAGCATCCACCCAGTAATCTTTAGCTATCAAATGGCAAAACACAAATAAGCACACAGAATGCCCTTCCTAGCAATACATTAGCAAACAACCAGAACCACATAAAAACACCCAAGCAACCATCCAGAAATCCCTAGTAACCAAATAGCAAAACCCAAGAAAGTACAAAGAATACCCTAGCAATAACCTAGCAATACCTTAGCAACCAACTACTTGGCAACCACATAGAAACACCCCTGCAACCACCAAAAACTCCCTAGCAACTACATAGCAACCAAGCAGAACACCCTAGCAACCACCCATATACCTAGAAACCAAAGAAAATACTCTAGCAACAACCAATCAATACCTTAACAACCAACCAAAACTCAAACGTGCTGCGTAACACAAGGATGAACCTCATTGGTTCTTGTGGAAGCTCAAACATGCTGTGTAACACAAGAATGAGTGACCACATAACATCACTCTGGTAACCATCCAGAACTCCCTAGAAACTGCATAGCAATGCCATGGCAACCACATAGCAACACCCTAGCAACCACCCAGAAATCCCTAGCAACCATATAGCAAAACCAAAGAATGCACACAGAATACCCTAGCAATACTTTAAAAACCAACTCTTTAGCAACACCCTGAAAACCACTCAAAACACCATAGCAACTACATAGCAACACCCTGGCAACCACCCAAAACTCCCTAGCAATTACATAGCAACCACACAGAACATCCTAGCAACCAAGTCTCAAGTCTAGTCAAAGAGAATACTCTAGCAACAACCTAGCAATGCCTTAGCAACCATTTTGAACCACCTAGCAACCACATAGCAAAGCCCTGGCAACCACACACGACACCGCAGCATTGTTGTGAATTTTAAACAGGCACTAACCATTTTCTTCTTCTTAAAAATCTAGCTTTAAGATTCTAATTCAAATATGATGGTGTGTTAGCTGCTTTTCCTTTACTATCTGCTCATCAATTCATAATTTTTTGTAATACATTCAAATAACCAAATAAAAATGCCTTCTGCCTGTGCACATGCTTCTGTTTTAATGCTGTGCAGCAGTTTTTGTGTTTTTGGCAATGCTTTCTATTAAATTGTGCCTCAGCCAAGAGTTTTAACATGGTTTTAAAATTTGTGGCCATGCACAGACTAAAACTTTGTCTAAGTGTACACTCTAACACGCACACACGCGCAGGCACACACACACACACACACACACACACTTGAGTTGAGCGAGCCAGTGGAGAGAATCAAGCTCAAGGGCCAAACCCAGAGGAAGTGGCAGAGCTAAACTCTGTGTATTCAACATACATACGTAGTGTCTCTCTTCAGGATGGAGTTGGCCTGCCAGTGCTCCCTGCACCACACAGAGACATGTTTGCTCTAGTGTCATGGTTACTGGCACAAATAAATAATCTGTATGCAGTGCAAGTGTCATCTGGTCGGATGAAAAGGTCGACATGGAGAGTGGTTACTCACTGGTGCCAAAATACTCATTAAAAATGTCCCACAATCCAAACTTTTTCTTTTGACTTTGGAAGGTCTTTGGTTTTTGACTTCTCTTGGTCATCATCTCTTATGATTTAAAAAAAAACATCTAAATTAGAGAGTAAGATAAATCTGGAAGTAAAATGACTAATTGCTAGAAAATGATTATAAGGTAATTTGTTTCACGTTTCTCATGCATGAATATCATGTTGTGTCCTCTGCCTTTAGGGCATTTTTGATTAAATGTTGAGTACTACCAAACTGCTAAGGTCATGCCCTGTTCTCTGTATCTAATCACAAAAGAGACGCACACATACAATGAATAAAATTTAACTATGACACACACAAAAAAAAAGGTTTTATGCTAGAGCAATCAACTGAAAACCACTGGCAAATGTTCCTGCATATACTTATCTAAACAACAGATCTTGAACTGAATGGAGTACACACTTCATTTTATATTTCATCAATAGACAAGTAAAGTAACTAATAAGTAGCTTATTTTAAATGGAAAAAAAGGGATGCATGAAAGAGTTTAAATGTTAAAGGGATAGTTCACCCAAAAATCAAAATTCTGTCATTAATTACTCACCCTCATGTTGTTAAAAACCCATAAGACCTTCGTTCATCTTTGGAAAATTAAGATAATTTGATGAAATCTGAGACATTTCTGTCCCTCCATTGACAGCTACGCAACTACCACTTTGATACTTCAAAAAGTTCATAAAGAGATCGTATAACTAATCAATATGAATAGAACGGTTTAGTCCAAATTTTCTGGAGACACGATCGCTTTATATGATGAACAGATTGAATTTAGACTTTTATTCACATTTAAACATTTAACGCACATACAGTATCTGATATTGTAAACAGAAGCTCAAGCATGTTCGTTTGTCGTGCGAAAACCAATGAAGTTCATTCTCGTGTTACGCATCACGTTTGAGTCTCCGCAAGAACCAATGAGATTCATTCTCGTGTTATGCAGCACGATTAAGCTTCAGCAAAGAACCAATGAGGTTCATTCTCGTGTTACGCAGCACGTTTGAGCTTCAGCAAAGAACCAATGAGATTCATTCTCGTGTTAAGCAGCACGATTAAGCTTCAGCAAGAACCAATGAGGTTCATTCTCGTGTTACGCAGCACGTTTGAGCTTCAGCAAAGAACCAATGAGGTTCATTCTCGTGTTACGCAGCACGTTTGAGCTTCAGCATAGAACCAATGAGATTCATTCTCGTGTTACGCAGCACATTTGAGCTTCAGCAAGAACCAATGAGGTTTGTTCTCGTGCGTCAAGCAAGAACAAAAGTCTTGCAAATGACATAAGGGTGAGTTTTTTGGGGGCAACCAACCCTTTAAAGTGGTATATAAAACATTTTATTGTTTAAACATTTGCTTAGCAATTAATCAGCATTAAGGTCAAACCTGCACATATAAATATAAGAGTTCACTTTAATATTACTTAGACACATAATAATGATCACAATGCAAAGCTCCTTTAAGAATCCAATCAAAACATTTATGGAAACTAACATAAATGTGGAGTAATGGAGTTGAAGTCATACAGGCAATTTACATATAATACTTACAATACCATTTAAAAGTAAGTTTTTCAAATGTTCTTTAAAGAAGTATCTTCTGCTCACCAAGGCTAATTTGATCAAAATACAATAAAAACAGAAATATTGTGAAATATTATTACAATTCAAAATAACTGTTTTGCTGAATTTTCATCATCATTATTCCAGTCTTCAGTGTCACATGATCCTTCAGAAATATGCTGATTTGCTGCTCAAGAAAAAAGTCTTATTATTGTCAATGTTGAAAATATGCTATTCTGTAGTACGCAATTTTTGCTGTGTATTTGCTGTGTATTTACTTTCACTGGATATTTGGCTAAATTAGCAGTTAGCTCAATGTGTGTATGTCATCAGCTATAATGATGAACATTACTTTGTCAGGCGAGGGCTGAACGGTCACAGCGGAAGAGGTTTTTTAAGGTTGCCTGATGTGTTCGCTTGGTGCTTTGGCTCTTTGAGTGAAAGCGGTGGGCGGGTCACATGGGTGGCCAAAGGACAAACAGCTGTAGAGAGAGAGAGACAGAAAGACTGATAGATAAAGAGAGATCTGGATTTTTTATCTATACAAATATCAAAATTTTATTATTGGCTACTTAGTATTTTGTTCATTTATCCCCTAAAAATTCAGTTTACATTTTATATATTTAACAGTCTCTCATCCTTTCTCTGTCCTTTTTTTATTCTTCAGTGAATAGAGTCTCTATGAATGTAGAAGAATAATGGGGGTCCAGCGTGAACAATACAGCCGTACCATCTTAGACCCAGAAACAGCACAAAAAGAACAAAAGCCTTCAGAGAACAGGCCTCACAGAGAGCCGCTTCCTCTGCTCCCTTTCTCTTGTTTCATATGTGTGTGAATCTGTGTTCCAGTGCAAGACTCTCCACTGCTATTATGTCCTTCCTTGAGGATTGTCAGATGTGACATTTATTCAGTTCCTTTGCACCATTGAAACTAAAAGTTTCTTTTGTTCTGAAACCTCTAGATCAATCTTGTTATTGCGGACTGTCATAAGTGTCTTATTGAAGTAACCCCAGAGGAAGATTCTATTGCTCTTTCAAAATTCAGGAGAATTGATATAGTTCACAGTTGTGTCCGTCCGTCCATCCGCCTGTCTGTCTGTCTATCTATCAAATGAAATAAGACAACCGTTTGAGACATTGTTGAGATTTTCTAAAAATTGGAGATTCTAAAAAACAAAAAGCAAAATTTGAGACAGAGTTTTATAAAAGCAGTCTATATTTTCTCTTGATTGTATCCCATGCTGTCTATAATTTTAAAAAGATCTCATGCATGAACTTCTTTTTTGGGACAGACTGCTGATATTTGCATCTTTAAAGTAGAACTCTTCATATTCAGATGTAAAAAAAACATGAGATGCATTTGTTTTTATTATCAAGCATCTATTGAACACTATACAATATGAGCCACTTAGAACTGTTGATTTTGAAGCTCCAAGCTTATGCTGGTATGAGGCTGTGAAGAAAAATGGACAACTCCCCACAATGCCATGGTTCAATCTCAGTGTGTAACATCCTCCTTCTGGGATGTTGAGAAACACCACTGTGTCCTTGACAAAAGATCCCAATCTAGGGTGTTGAAAAATGACTGAATCTGTTGGTCCAACTCTGTATGTGACTTATCCTAAAAAAAAAAACACTACTCAAGTGTTTGACGTAGACAGATCATCAGCATTTACCACTCATTCCCAAAATGCACTTGCATCAGTGCAGCTTAATTGTGATTAAACTCAGTTACTATTTCCTGCATTTCCTGTTCCTCCTGATACTTTACATAGACGACTCCAGAGAGAAGGATATAAACAATCAGCGTCGGATCCACCCTCGCAAAATCATTAATTCAAGTGCTAGGCTGGATGCTAATCCTCATCCAGTGTGGGTTAAACATCTGGTGTGATGAACTAACTGCTAAATCTCCCTCCAGAGGGCCTTTGGACTTGAGAAAGGTTTCCCTACTTTGAGTTAGTCAAGAAAAAAGGACACAAATCTGAGGTAATTGTCTCGGTAGATTAAGAAAATCCAGATGCTAACGGTGCTATAAAACATTTTAAGAGACATCAAGGAAAATCGAGCAGAATGCAACCTGTATCTTGTTGCCTTGAAGGTCATGCAGCTCAGTACGAATGCAGGATTTCTGGGATAGATCAACACACGTATACTTGCTCATTAGGTTTTGATCTGTCTCGGGAGTGAGATCAAACGCCTCAGATATACTGCACATAACTCAAAGAGTGGGCAACATGCTAATGTAATGGTACATTTCATAATCCCTAGCAAAGAAATAGACCCCCAAGCACTTTGTGTGAAAAGAATGGCTAACAAAGCTTTACTTCAAAAGTAAAAGCAGGTTTTTTACCACTGCCAAAAGTCTGACTCACTCACACAACCAAGAAATGCCTCTTTAGGCCTCAACTTCTATTGTAAAAATGTTTTAAAATGCTTGGCCTGCTATTCATTAGCCATACAAGGGTGTTTCTTTCAAGGCCGTAATCAAGTCATGAACATTGGGCGGGGCCATGATTTTTTTTTGCACCCGTAACCATAGTATTGATTATAAGGTAATTTGTATTAATAAGGTAATTATGTAGTATTTCAACCATAAAACAGTCGTTAAATATCAAATGTTTAGCTACTTACTCGCCTCGTACTCTCTCACTGCTAAAACGAAAGTGTCGCATTGAAATTTGCACTTGTATTCTGTGTACAGTAAGCCCCGCCTTCTTTGATTTGATTGGCCAGCTCACTCATTCTGACAGTGATGAGCGCGGTTAGACCGCTGAAACAGAAAGACCAGCCATTTCATTCCTCAATGTCTATGGTGGTTATGACCCTGGTTTCTTTAACTATGTGCACTTTTATGTCTCTTATGTTCTTTTGTGATATGAGTATATATATATATATATATATATATATATATATATATATATATATATATATATATATATAAAATGTAATTAGCCTACGCAATTTTATTAGTAAATGCCATTTCCAACATAGAATGCACTTAAACACAATACATCATTTGAGATGTGGTGGAAATGAAAATTTAAATGGCTATCAGAAAATGCCAAAATTACAGAATTCTGGGTAACACTTTATTTTGATGGTCCCTTTTGAACATTCTGTTGACTATAAGTAATTTTGCAACTACAAGTCAATTAACTGTTATTAGAGTATTAGTATAATGTCTACTAAATATCTTTTAACTCTTTATTGTGATGGTTCCCCAACTATGGAAGCATCCATTTATTTAAAAAAAATAAAAACAGTAATTGTGACTTTTTATCTCAGAATTCTGAATTTTTATCTCGCAATTGCGAGTTTATCTCACAATTTGGATTTTTTTCTCACAATTCTGACTTTTTTCTCACAATTGCGATTTATAAAGTCACAAGTCTGAGATATAAACTCGCAATTGTGTGATATAAAGTCAGAATTGTGAGATATAAACTCGCAATTCCAAGAAAAAACGTTTCACACAATTGTGTGAAATGTATACAGTATCTCACAATTGCGAGAGAAAAAAGTCAGAATTGTGACTTTATATCACGCAATTGCGAGTTTATATATCTCGCAATTCTGACTTTATAACTCGCAATTGTGAAAAAAAAAAGATATAAGTAAATTTGCAAGTACATGTCAACTTATTCTAACCCTAACCCTACCAGTCTACTAATACTCTACTAACACTCTAATGAGAGGTAGTAGACATGTAGGTGCAATGTGTCAACAGAATGTGTTAAAGGGACCATCAAAATAAAGTGAAACTGAATTCTGCATTTTCTAAAAATCCACAGGGCCATACAGTAGTTGAAGACACGCCCATAAATATCAAATTGTCCGACTGTTTATGTCACTATAATTCTTCTTCAAATCTGCTTTTATAACATCATTGCTTTTTTTTTTATAATTTCATATCTATTTAAGAGCATATTCAGGGCACTGGTTCATTGGAATTAATACTTTTTTTCCCCCTTTTCCGAATGTCAGTGCTCAGTGTTTCGTAATAGGTGAGTGTATGTGGGTGTGCGCATGTGCGTCTGTGAAAATTTGTGCCGTTGTATTCTCTCACAATATGAGTGTTTCATAACCAGTGTGTATTATAGTGCTCCTCCGGTTGCTCATTACACTGTCAAACAGTGCCAGGGTTAATGATCTGGGGAAGGACAATCACTTATGGCAGAGAGAGCCAAACGAGGTCTGCTAATCGCACCGCTCCAAACTAATCTCCTATTTTTAAAGCACTGTATTTCTACCCTTACAGACAGAACTTCTGGCATAAAAGGCAGGGAATGAGATTGCCAAAGAGCTGATGCCATTATCAGTAATCACTGCCTCAGGTAGACGAGAAAGGTACGGCCTGTGTTTGAAAAACTCAAGTGATCACATATTGTGTTCAATTAGAGAGGCTAAATGGAGACATCTGTGGGCCTTTTCAAAATCTCCTGGTAATGACCCTGAATTTAAAGGATCAAATATACAAAAGAAAATGAGTACCTAGGAATTTTGTCTGGAGACATTCTGTAAGGGTTTGGTTAGTTCTGTAAATGGATGCTGAAATTTCAGTCCTTACTTGCGATATCCTCCATTTCAGGTATATATATATATATATATATATATATATATATATGTGTGTGTGTGTGTGTGTATATATATATATAAGACATGCATTACAATAAAATGAAAATATAGTTGTGCTTGCTAGGCCTTATTTTTGGCACATAACATTTTATGGTTTGCGGTGTAGATTCACAGTGCAATGACAAAAGAAATAGTTGAAATGCAAGTTGCATTAAATGTGATGAAACACACACAGCACATGATTCTTTATTCTTATTACTTACGCCTTAAATCTTATAAGCAACTTATTGCATAAAAATCTCAAAATATCAAGAGTTGTCAAGGTGTATTCACTATTCAGTGCATTCTGGTATTGAAATTCAAAACTATTTCTTTGCCGTAAGCGGTGATGTTCTGCTTTACTGTGTGGTTAGATGTATAATCTGTAATTGTACGTGTACACTCAGCATGTGTAACAGTTCATTAGTGGAACTGTGCCCATAAAACGTCTTTACACTAACAACATCTTATGCACTTTCATGGTGACTTCAGCTGCACATTTATACCATATTAAAACAAAGATTTTTTTCTGACCAAAATAAAGCAACCATAGAGTATATTCATCTTAATTGTCCCCTCATGGGAGGAGGTGATGTTATTAACATGAGGACAAATATGGATTGCTATGTTTGAATGGCATATTTTATAACAGTCACTCAAACCAAAAATAATGTTAGTGACCTTAGCCAACAATTACATTAGATTGACCACAAACTAGAAAAGTCGATTGGGAGTGGGATTAACACGAACGGTAGGGAACAAAAAGACAAACATAAGAATATATAAACAGCCTGTGATGATTTTCTTTGGATAACATTAAACATCCTCAATCTAAATCCTTAATTCTGCTTATACCTATATGTTTAGACCATGGCATTATGATAATCCCAAGAAAAGCGTTTTGTTACACAATGAAGTGTAGTAATACCCCTTTGGTCCACATACCTCAAATGAACTTGGTTTGTGAACATTAACAATTACAGTCCTTAGGATTTTATGGTACAACCCGAATTCTGGAAAGTCCGGGCGCAACAAATGGCTAAAAAAGCAATAAATTTAGGTACTATGAATGCTGAAAGGTATATAAAGGTTTTAGAGCAACATATGCTCCCCTCCAGATGACGTCTATTTCAGGGAAGGCCTTGTGTATTTCAGCAAGACAATGCAAAACCACATACAGCAGCTATTACAACAGCACAGCTTCGTCATAGAAGAGTCCGGGTGCTGAATTGGCCTGCCTGCAGTCCAGATCTTTCACCTATAGAGAAAAATATGTCAAAGACAACCACAAACTCTTCAGCAGCTGGAAACCTATATCAGGCAAGAGTTGAACCAAATTTCAACACCAAAACTCTAGAAACGCATAAACTCGATGCACACACACCTTCACACTGTTTTGAAAAGAAGAGGAGATGCTACACCATGGTAAACATGCCCCTGTCCCAACTATTTTGAGACCTGTAGCAGGCATCAAATTTGAAATTAGCTCATTTTGTGCATAAAATTGTGAAATTTCTCAGTTTAAACATTTGTTATGTTATCTATGTTATATTGTGAATAAAATTTTGGCTCATGTGATTCGAAAGTCTTTTAGTTTTCATTTTATTTAAATTTAAAAAACGTCCAAACATTTCTGGAATTCGGGTGTTACAAACTAGTGGTGTAGAAACACGCACAACGAGGAATGTAAGACCAAGAGTCAGACTTTACTAGGTAATCCAATGGAACATACAGGAATATAGGAGAAATACACACTAGCAACGTAAGATAACCAACAAAGACAAGTGAGTAAGGTGACTGTTTATATAGTGAGTCCAGATGAGTGATAATGATGATGATAGACACAGGTGCAGGTGATGGTGATGACGTGCAGGTGCAGGACAGAGGGGATGTTGGGAAATGTAGTGCAGGAACTGGTGACTGTGACATCGGGTTGTAAATATTTTAAAAAGTGTTTATTTGCTATTTAAGAGACATTTTATATACTTACAAACACACATTGTAAAAAGTGGTAACCAGCAACTGTTACCTTAAAGTTATTTTTCACTTGATTTAACCCATACAATTTACTTTGTTGGTGTAAATAAATGCATTTAGGTTGATTCAGCAATACTATTTTTGACTTGAATAAAACCAGTTAATTTAGATCAGTGGTTCCAAAACCTGTCCTGGAGGACCCCCAGCACTGCACATTTTGGATGTCTCTCTCATCTAACACACCTGATTCAACTCATCAGCTCATTAGCAGAGACTGCAAGACCTGAAGTAGGTGTGTCAGATAAGGGCGACATACAAAATGTGCAGTGCTGTCCTTCAGGACAGGTTTGGGAATCACTGATTTAGATGTTATCATTTTTTGGTTACCTTTTTTTTTTCAGTGCAGATAGCAGTCATCAGTTTGAACAGAGTACTATCAGCTGCCTCAGTGTTTGCCAGGAATTAAGAGTCTTGTTCTTGTGTTCTTGGTAGATCTCTCAAGACCACACAAATGTGGCTTTGGTCTGGATCCGGGTCTTGGCTAATGGTTTTACAAGAGACCGCAGTGTATTTCAGGCATTTTAGTTCAGTATCTCATCACAGGAGAAAGAGTAATTTTAAATGTAACTGTCAAAACTATATCTGTATCATTGAAAATTAAGTTCCACAAAATTAAGCACAATTACTGTAGGTAAAATAATGTGTGTACAACACTGTGACAGAAATCACGCTCTTACATAAATGTGAAAAGATTTGCATGTTATTTAGATTACAATTTTTACAGTAAAGGGTTAGTTCACCCAAAAATGAAAATGTCATTTATTACTCACCCTCATGTCGTTCTACACCCGTAAGACCTTCATTCATCTTCGGAACACAAACTAAGATATTTTTGATGAAATCTGATCAGTGGTTTGGATCGCGTGTCAAACTGCCAAACTGCTGAAATGAAGTGACTTTGGCGCTCCGAACCACACTGAAAAAAGTCTAACATTGATGTTGTTCGTTTAATGTGTATTTTCTCGTTGAACTACGAGCAACATTGATACTGGTAAGGTAAACTTTGTCTACCGTTCACGTTTTTTTCCCAAGTATACCTGGCTGGCCTTGACTCTGGCCGTAATTTCAGCGCTCACGCTTGATAGCATGTAAATTATAAGATAGCACTAGAAACATTAGCATTCTTCATTCAAACTATAATGTTAAGTTACATTAGCCGCCCTCTGGTCGTGGGTGAGTAATGCTATCACAGGCCGCTAGTTAACTGGCTAATAAATGCAAACTATTATTTCTAAATGCATTTTGTGGGGGCATTGACGTTAGCTAAAGTTACCACGTGTAAGTTAGTTAACGTTACAGCTAATGTTAATTCAAATGCATTTGTTCTGCTGAGTGTTTTTAATAGTTAACAGTGGCGCGAAGAGCCTACAAAATGTTTATTTGTCGAGATTACTGTCTTTTAAGGGCTCTGTTTTAAAGCTAGCTAGTGAAGATATCAGTCAGGGTTGCCAACTCTCACGCATTTGGCGTGAGACACACGGCATCACTCTGCCCAAGTAAATCTCACGCCAAATTGCCAAACCCGTTTTTGATATGAAACAAAGTATAAGCTTTTACATTTTTTAAAAGTTTTAATACGAAATTCAAACAGTAAATACCGTTTTGGCGAACTTAATGTTGAAAAACAGAGTTGCGACATGCTTTCATCTTGCGGCGGCGCGCGCGGTCACGTGGTTCATGGAGCTCTGTCTGAATAGTTCTAAACAAGCCAGCTCTGTCAATACATTTGAACAGACAACAGCTTCACTATACAGGTATTTGCAGCAATTTTTGGTAAACAGTACAGCATAGTGTGCATTGATTATTACGTCAACCACATTTACAGTATCATTTTATTATGGAGAGTGATGGAGATGCAACATTGTTAACATTAATGTTAATGTTTTTCTTGTATTTAACCCTAAGGTATTCATCACACGCCTATTCAAGTTCAGTTTAGAGTGTATAAGAGCTTGGCACATTATGATCTAACATGAAATCGGGAGATTTCTGAAACTATAACGTACTTATTGTCTCTTTCTTTTTTATGCAGGAAAATGAGGTTGAAGAACTGGAGCAGACAACCATGCTGGGAAAGAGGATCCTCTCCATCCACCAAAAGACATTAAAATTGTCATCGAAGGAACAGAGGTCCTGAACCAGTTGCCCTCAGTTGCAACCGCTTTTGCCATGGTCTTTGGGCTCATATACACACTTAACCTAAAATATCCGAAAAGGCTGCAGTTCACCTTTGAATTTGTGCAAAAGGTCCTGATGGAGCTTGATGGGAAAAAAAGATGACCCCAAAAGTCACTAGACTGACCACCCAGCTGTACAGCACAGAGTAGGCACAGCTGAATTGCACAGACTTGCTTGATTTTATTTTCCATTTGTGGTTAAATTTTATGGTGTTTTACAGCCAAACTTTGGATCCTTTTGTAAGAGGTTGCACTTACAAGGCTGCATTTTAACAGCAGCATTTACAAATGTGGCTGCCCAAGTTCGATGGCTACCTGCCTCAAAGGCCAAAGTAGGCCAAGTGTTATGGACAACTGGAGAGACTGATTGCAGTGTTTTCAGTACAGTTTGCAGTGCACCACAGATTTGTACGAAAGAGTTTAGATTTTCAGACCAATGGAGAGGGCCAGGAGCTTGCTATATTGCATATAAATTAGTTGTATTTAAATGTAGAGCTTACAGTTCTCTATCAGAAACTCTGTCAGTGTCTTAGGAGTTCCACTGTTCACTGTCTGAGGAGCAGTTCCAGGATTTGTCTCTGGTGTTCAGCTGAAAGAGACTGTTCATCATCATATACATTTGTATATAAACAGGTATACAATACTGTCTTAACATTTAATTGTATTTTAGGATGTTTTATGGTGAAATGTGTTCTGTCAGGACAAACCTTCCTAATTTAATATTACTACTAATGTGATATCAAGTGATGATTTGATTATTTTGCAACAAATTTGTATTTTTGTGTGAAGCAGACTGTTAATATTCATACATTTGTAACAGATGTTCAATGTCAGTTTATTGAACAATAAATATAAATGTATTCTAAAGGAAAGTGTTATGATAATCATTGATCAAAATGCTTTAAAAGCATTTTCTTTTTAAATTTGATTTATTATACATTTCAAATAATGACAACTTTTTTTAATTAATTTATTTTTTTTATTTGAGACAACCTAAAATAATTTACTCTGACCTATAAATATTAGTTTTTTTTTACTTAAAATAATTAATTTACTTCAACCTATACATATTAGTTTTGTTTGTTCTAACCTAAAATAATTAATTTACTTTAACCTATACATATTAGTTTTGTTAGTTTGTTCTAACTTAAAATTATTTGTTTGTTCCAACCTAAAATAATTAGTTTGATCAACCTTTAAAAAGTGGTTGCATGGATTTAAACTTTTCAGATTAAACTAAATGAAATGATTTACTTTGAGTCAATGTAAAATATTTTGTGTGATTGATTACTTCAATTTTTTTAAGTTGATCCAAGGTTTTTATTTTTTCAGTGCACTGATTCGAAACAAAAGATTCAAAGCAGTGTTTTGAAATCGGCCATCACTAGATATTGTTGAAAAGTTGTTATTTTTATTTTTTTGGAGCACAAAAAGTATTCTTGTCGCTTTATAATATTAAGGTAGAACCACTGTAGTCACATGAACTGTTTTAATTATGTTTTGAGTAGCCTACCTTTCTGGATCTTGAGAAGTTTGGTGGCATTGCTGTCAATGCAGGCCTCACTGAGCCATCGGATTTCATCAAAAATATCTTAATTTGTGTTCCGAAGATGAATGAAGGTATTACGGGTGTAGAACGACATGAGGGTGAGTAATAAATTACATTATTTTCATTTTTGGATGAACTAACCCTTTAACAATGTTAATTTTGCTTGGTTTATTAAATTGTCCATATTTAATGGTAAATAGTCCTTATTTGCCTGGCTTATAAAATTGCCCATGTTTAATGGTAAAACAAAACTACCCACTGGACTGTCCTCTTTTTCTTTTCTTTTTTTTTTATAAAGGTGCACAATTCACAAACTATTTTAAATATCTGTCAACTTTTAAATTAAAAACATACATATGCCCTGATTAATATTTTTATAAACAATAAACATATTGCCTCTGATGTGTCAATCATATATACATCTCAATTTAAATAAATGAATTAGGGAGATTTTAGCTATGAAAATAAATTCTACAGATTTGAGGTAACATGCAAACAGACAGCAATGTGCCTAAAATCCCAGAGCACAGATTAAGACTTGTTTGAGACTATAGTGATTTTAATCCAGACTAAAGATGATTACTGAACATAGTCAAAAACTGCCTGACTGACCTGAACTGTAGCAAAACACAAAAGTTGAACATCTTTGTGAAGATCTGTAGAGCACACAGGGTTGTCTGCAACATGAGATGTAAATTAACTGAGAACAACTAACAGCCCATTACATTTACACTACTTATTTTTACACACATGATACCAAAGCTCATCAAACTTGAAAAAAAAAAAAAAAAACCATAACAAAAACACATTTGTGAAATGTTGATACATGATCTGCACAGTATGTTTGTATTTCAGTCTGAATGGAATTTATGGCAGATAATTTTCCACAGTTTTGACGTAAAGTATTTTAATTTGTCTTGCCCTGGAGGAGCTAATTTTACAAATCACTGACATTTTCTTCATTTCCAAGTGTTTTCCTTTTTTTTCAGATCTTATAAATAAAGGTTCCAAAAGAGGGTTTTTGCAGCGATGCCATAGAACAGGGGTATTCAACTTGTAATTAACTTGTGAGTAAACGCTGTTACTACACAACCTCTTTTCAATCGTAGTAAAATAGACAAGCTGCTTGTTTCAAAACCTAATTTCCCTCAAAACGAGCTTTCCTCCGCAGTGGACAAAATACATTAATCTCTATGCGCGGACGGCTGAGAGACAGATCCAAAGGGACCATCTGCAAAGTGCAAAACCCGAAAAGCGTTACTAGAAAAACAGTCAATAACTTCACTGTAACACACTCTACTGTAACCAAATTTATTTCACACTCCACTGCTGGTTATACTACAACACTTATTTTGGAAAAATTTATTTTTGCATTTTTTTTTTTTATAATGAAAAATATTAAATAATTTCACTGTAATACACTGTACATTTTTCCAAAATAAGTGTTGTAGTATAACTATCAAGACATCAGTGATGTGTGAACTGAATTTGGTGACAGTAAATTGTGTTACAGTGAAGTTATTACATGTATTTTTCATAATAGTCAAGTTATTGAATATTTTTCATAATAAAAAATAAAAATCACAAAAATTATGCAAAAATATTTTTTTTCCAAAATAAGTGTTGTAGTATAACCAGCAGGACAGCAGTGATGTGTGAACTGAATTTGGCGACAGTACAGTGTGTTACAGTGAAGTTATTGAATAGTTTTCATTATAAAAAAAAAAAAAAAGATATTTTTCCAAAACAAAGACTTGAGAAATAACCAGAAGGACAGCAGTGATGTGTGAAATGAATTTGGTGACAATACAGTATGTAACATTAAAGTTATTGACTGTTTTTGTAGTAACGCTTTTTCGGGTTTTGCACTTTGCATATAGTCCCTTCGGATCGGTCTCTCAGTCATCCGCGAATTGACATCAATGTATTTTGTCCACTGTGGAGGAAAGCTTGTTTTAAAGGAAAATTAAGTTGTAGCTGCTTGTCTACGTTAAAAAGAGGTGTTATTTGTGTAGTAACAGCGTTTAGCTCATGAGTTATTGATCTGGGAAATTCGAATCTGTGAAAATGCGGCCAACTTTACTTAAGTCTGTTAGTCTCCCGTTCTCCGTCTCACTTGTCTGTTTCTCTCCCTTTCTCCGTCTCACTCGTCTGTTTCTCTCCCTTTCTCCGTCTCACTCACCTGTTTCTCTCCCTATCTCCGTCTCACTCATATTTTTATCAACTTTCTCCGTCTCGCTTGTCTGTTTCTCTTCCTTTGTTTTCTATACGTATCGCTATCTTTTTATTTTTCTTTCTACCTTCTTTTCATGTGTAACTTGCCTCTAACTCTCGCATCTGTCTGCCCTGTAGAGTCAAAGTTTACCGCCTGGGATGTGCGGACTTGATTGGCTGAGGGATAGCTTAACTTGCATGCAGTTGGTCTGTGATTTTCATCATCCGCTAAACCACTACCATAAAGACTACAAAAGCTGTGCCGGTAAAAGAGAAGCACCTGGTCAGGTTTTAAATCATAACCTGTTTTGGCTGTAGGTCCGGGTCCGTATGGGACGGCTTCTGTGTCCGCCTGTTAGTGACCTATGCCATAGAAGAAACATTTTTGGTTCCCCAAAGAACCTTCCAGTGAACAGTTCTTAAAAGAACCATGTATTTCTTAGCGTGAAGAACTTTTTAATAATCTAAAGAACGCTTTTCCAAGAAACTTTTGTAGAATGGAAAGGTTTCATGGATGTTAAAGGTTCTTCATGGGACCATAGATGCCAATAATGAACCTTTTTTTTTTAAGAGTGTACCATACACAGTCTGCACAGCAAAACATCCGGTGTTAAATTAACACTTCCAGTGTCACCCGGTGTTTATATAATCCACACCGGATTACCGGTGTGGATTATATAAACACTGGCAATGTTAATTTAACACTAACAGTGTTCATTTAACACTGGAGGTTTTACTGTGTGTTACATTGCACCGGAGGAACATTTTCATAGTTCCAATAACTATTGGCAAAAGTGCTTGCTTTTTGGTGTGTTTGCAGACTAGGAACTTCAGAGTAGGGTCTAACACAGCACAGCACAGAAACTACCAGTGATGTAAGTGTGCGTTGATTAGTCGAACATAAGCGAAACACTGGTGTAAACACACAGTATATAGCCTATATATTAACTCCACAAACTAACTCCATGAACAATGAAAACAGGGATAGTTGGACCGACACTGAAGTCCAGGCCCTTCTCAGCCTTTACGCTAAGAAGGAAATCCAATACGACTTTTTTTAAGGAACCAAGCTAATTATATATTTCTTCTCACTTAGCGAGACTGGGCATCAACCGCAAAGCAAACACTGTAACACTTTTTCGTACACCATTTACTTTCTTTGTTTAACAGTTCTATCTAATAGCATATTTATTTTAGTTCTTCAATGGCATCACTGGCGTTCTCGGCGCCGTCAAAATAAAATTACGCAGTGCAGACAAAATAAAAGTCCCACACAACAACCAAAGCAGCAGGACGTAAGGGATGACTTATGCCACTTCAGAGTTCCTACTGGTGATGCGAATGCAATGAGGAAAATGGCCCTAGGGGAACATAGTTCTCGGGGAATCTTTAAAGTAATTTATGAATTAACTATAAAATAAACTGACCACCAGACACCAGAGACGTAACTACAGGAAAGATGTTTACATTATGAGAATATGTAACTCTCAAACTCAATCCCAAACATTCCTCTTCAAAAGTCCTGTACTGTCCATTCCCCTTTTCTCTCTGTCATTCTAGATTGTGTGTGAAATTATCCATTCGTCCTCAAAACCATTACCCTGATCAGGAATTCCACATCAAATTGTCCTTATTGACAGATGGAATGACCTTCATGCATTGGCTTTCCTACATATTCCATATTCAATGGCACATATAAGTAACTCTGTTTCATAACCAAGGGCATATATAACTCTACTTTCTATATTTGATGGCACTTATTATATTGTGCTTCAAAACCATTATGTGTCCCGCTGGGCTGATCTGTAAATGAGAGTTCATGGATTAAATGAGGCCTTTAGCAAATATTAAACCTTTACAATATGCATATTTCTAAAGTGGATTAGCTCTGGTGAGATTATGACATAGTGCATGTTGTGAAGTTCATAACTGCTCTTCAGAGGGCAGATGGTTTGATGTTAGTGGCCATAGTACAGCTCAAATAAGGTCATATATGGTTTATCCCTATCTGACCTTTTACAATAATTTGTCAAATTAATAATTATATTGACTGTTTTGTAAAACATTCAGCTGTTAAAGTCATTGTAATTTTTATCCTGACAGAAGTTTTTATATCTGTGTATTTAGACACATAGAGAACCTCATACAACATTTTAACAACGTTGTAGTACAGTTTTTGAGCCTGCTCTGTGTGGATGCCAGTTTGTCTGTGTTAGCTTAGTCAATAATCCTGAAAGCTTTTTACCAATACATTTTTAGTATTCCTCCTGGCATAACCACTAGATTACACTTAAGTAGACGATTTTGCATTTGATTTGTACTGGATGTTCAACATATTATTGGGGATTTTCCAGGTCACCGAAATTAACTCAGGGTCAGTTGAGTTCTTGTCTGGAAGAGTAGAGACATGTCAGCTAGAAACATTTGATTGGTGTTATGATAAGAAAAACAAAAAAAAAAAACAAAAAAAAAACAAAAAAACATTACAAAAGATGTGCCATGTGCCAAGTTTGTTGAGCATCAATGACAGGCTGTATTCACTTTTAGACTTTAAACAGTGGGGTCCAAAATGTCTGAGACCACTGAAAACCTGGAAATAAATAAAAGTTTTATAGATTAAAAAAAAAAGTTACTATTACATTTTACAAGTTACAAGATACATTTTGCCTTGAAGATAAAATGAAGAAGAAATACTTGAATTTGACTAAATAAATAAAGTAGTTTAATTTAAATGTGTATATATATATATATACACACACACTAAAAGTTTGGGATCGGTAAGATTTTTAATGTTTTTTGCATTTATTTAATTAAAATATACAGTAAAAACAGTAATATTGTGAAATATCATTACAATTTAAACTGTTTTCTATTTGAAAATATTTTAAAATGTTTTGTATTCCTGTGATGCAAAGCTGAATTTTTAGCATCATTCCTCCAGTCTTCAGTATCACATGATCCTTCAGAAATCATTCTAATATGCTGATTTGATGCTCAAGAAACATTTATTGTGTACAAAATATTTGTGTACAATATTTTTTTTACCTTTGATGAATAGAAAGTTCAAAAGAACAGCGTTTATTTGAAATATAATCTTTTGTAACATTATAAATGTCTTTACTGTCACTTTTGATTGATTTAATGCATCCTTGCTGAATAAAAGTATTAATTTCTTTAATTTCTTTAAAAAAAAAAAAAAAAAAAATCTTACTGACCCCAAACTTTTGAACGGTAGTGTATAATGTTACAAAAGCAGATTATTATTTCAGATAAATGCTGTTCTTTTGAACTTTCTATTTGTCAAGAAATCCTGAAAAAAAAAAAAAAAGTACACAACTGTTTTCAACATTGATAATAATAATAAATGTTTCTTGAGCAGCAAATCAGCATATTAGAATGATTTCTGAAGGATCATGTGACACTGAAGACTGGAGTAATGATGCTGAAAATTCAGCTTTGCATCACAGGAATAAATGACTTTGTAAAATATATTCAAATAGAAAACAGTTATTTTAAATTGTAATAATATTTCACAATATTACTGTTTTTACTGTATTTTTAATTAAATAAATGCAGCCTTGGTGAGCAGACGAAAGACGAATCTTACCGATCCCAAACCTTTGAATGGTAGTGTGTATATATAATTACAATGTATACAATGTATATAAAAACCTACATCATGTTAAGGTTTTTATTTTTTCATTTATATTTATATATATTGCATACCAAATAAAAATAAATATTACATGTATTTATGCACAATTATAACTCATATACATTAAACAAAGAGTTTAGATCTTTGTTAGTTTGTCCATTATAGCCAAACATTACTGTTGCCTCAAATACACCCTACATTGTTTGAAAACAAGTTATCAGTACACATGCTACTGTCACCTATGGCAACGATAAACAAACATAAGCATGATGAGGTGATTTGAATCATGTCAACCATAACGACAGGTGAGCGTAAAAGGAACGCTAATGTTCCAGAAGGGAATCATTATTCACTGCCACACAACCAGCACTGTCTACTCAAGCACCGCCCACCCAAACACCTCAGCACCACCTACCCCACACCTCAGCTTGCCCCACATGCTGGCAACAACACCATTTGCTCACTATATTCCCCATGGTGCACAAGAAATGTCCCTCAGGAATAATTTCATCAGCAGTTTTGTCTATACCTGGTTCACCACTAAAGACTTTTCATCATGCAGCAAAAGTCAACAGAAACAATTTCTCTCTCTCTCTGTCTCACACACACACACACACACACACACACACACACACACACACACACACACACACACACACACAAACAATTCATGTTTTATGGGGAATTTCCACACACACAATGATTTTTATACCGTACAAACTGTATCTTCTATCCCCTAACCCTTAACCAACTCCTGAACCTACTTTACATTTTTATATTTTCAAAAAAACATCACTTAGTATGATTTATAAGCTGTTTTCCTCATGGGGACTGAAAAAAATGTCCCCACAAGCAAGGTTAAAAATGACTGGTATTACTAGTTTTGTGGGGACATTTGGTCCTCATGGGGTTTACCAGGTACACACACAAACACACACATGACGTAACTGGTTTTGTTTGCTTCTTCAAAGTTACAGCCATTTCCCCTCCCTTCATTTGGAGCAGTAATGAGTGTGCTAAATCGGGATAAATCTGTTTGAGTTTCTTCCACAGAATAGGCTGTGATGCTGTTGTCCAGTGTACACACAGCAGGGCGTCTCTCTGGGATGCAAACTAATGACTGTCTTATTGCAATCAATTAAACCACTGCTTTACCTAAAAGCTCCAGGGGTGCCGGCAAGATTGTATTTAGCCGGAAAATCTGCTGAATAACTGCAGCCCTCAAGGATAAGGATTACGCTGCCTGTGGCTCTTTGTGCGTGAGTGTGCTAAAATTTGCTAAAATGAGTAGGTAACTAAATATTATTAACTTAAAGGGTTAGTCCACCCAAAATTGAAAATTCTGGCATCATTTACACCCCCCATGTCGTTCCAAACTTGTACGACTTTCTTTCTTTTGTGGGATGTAAAAGAAGATATTTTGAAGTATATTGGTAACCAAATACTTTTGGTTCCCATTAACTGCCATTGTATTGACAAAAGTCAATATGACCTGAAACTGTTACTAACATTCTTCAAAAAATCTTTTGTGTTCCACAGAAGAAAGAAATGCATACAGGTTTGGAACGACATGAATTAAAGTGTTATTTCACCAACACAACACAAATTAAGATGTTTTTGATAAAAAATGATGGTTCAGTGAGGCCTCCATTGCCAGCAAGATAATTAACACTTTCAGATGCCCAGACAAGATAGCCAAGACATTTAAAACAGTTCATGTGACTACAGAGGTTCAACCTTAATGTTATGAAGTGACGAGAATACTTTTTGTGTGCCAAAAAAACAAAATAGCGACTTTATTCAACAATATCTAGTGATGGGCGATTTTAAAACACTGCTTCATGAAGCTTCGAAGCTTAACAAATCTTTTGTTTCAAATCAGTGGTTCAGAGCCTGTATCAAACTGCCAAAGTTATGCCCCCCAGTGGTGAACCATTGAAATTTCGAAACACTTATGACGTAACGAAGCCTCGTTTACTGAAATCACGTGACTTTCGAAACAAAAGATTTGTAAAGCTTCGAAGCTTCATGAAGCAGTGTTTTAAAATCATCCATCACTAGAATAAAGTCGTTATTTTGTTTTTTGGCACACAAAAAGTATTCTTGTCCCTTAATAACATTAAGGTTGAACCACTGTACTGTAAATTTGTTTTTAGTAGCTTTCTAGGCATTTGAAAGTGTAAATTAACTTGCTATCAATGGAAGCCTCACTGAACCATTGGAGTTTATCAAACATATCTTAATTTGTGTTCCAAAGAAGAACGAAGGTCTTACAGGTGTGGAATGACATTAGTGTGAGTAATTATTGACAGAATTTTTGGGTGAACTAACCCTTTAAATTTAATTTAATTGAGTGGACTATCTTTTTGACTTCATTTCTCAGTAGCATAAATGTGTAGTTTAACAAAATTTCAGTAAAAAATTGTCTATTGTGAATAGTGTAGCTCACATTGAAATAACTTTCAAACTAAGCAGCTTTCTGTTGGTTAGTGTGGTAAATCCATGTGACCATCTTGAACTTAGAATCCAGGATTTTGCTTGTGAATATTCACCAATATTGTATATATATGAATGCACCTTTACAGCTTAAAATAATGTAGCTTTTCCAACTAAAATGTGCTAATCGCTATTTTTTTGTTGTTGTTGGGAATGACCTAATTTTTTTTATTAATTTGTATTTTAAATGACAGTCTAACTACTTTAAATTATAACTAGCTTTTAGCTTGACAAGCTGCAGTTTTGAAGTAGCTCCCCAACACTGGTTAGAATGTGTGCTTGGAGAGCAAAATGTGGAAACATGTTTGCAGGGGTATGTGTGTTTCAGGAGGCTTTTGCGTGTGTTTACTGGGGTGTGTTTGTGTGTTTATAGCAGTGTGTGTCAACGTGTGGGTGTGGATCTTTGTGTAAATTCAGCCCCAGCTGTTGAGCGCAGTACAGATGCGGAAACAGAAATAGAGGATTACAGCTAAATATAGGGTAAAAGATGGAGAGAGAAGGAGCACAGAGTGAATGTGAAAGGGAAGAAGGGGTGACTAAAAAAGAACAAGACATTGAAGGATGGTAACATTAGGAAAACCAAAGGGATGAAAAGGATTAGCAGTAAACGAGAGAAAGGGAGAACAAGGATTAGAAGATGTTTGAGGGATAGAGAATAAAGAAGAATGACAGGATGAAATGAGACAGAAAGGGTAAAAGGAATTCTTAAGTACTAAACAAACAAAACATATATTAACAGTACTTAGAAGGACCGTCAGATTACGAGCATGACAAGCATTAAAAAAAAAGATCAAAGTTTAGAAGAGGCAGTACAGTGCAAGAACGCCCTTTTGATGGATTATTTTCTGTGATTATGCAAGAGATATCTACATTTTTTCATGAAACAAGGCTTTTGCAAAGGCCATATTTAATGTTTTAGCATCTTATTCTTCACAAATATATGCTTTGTAGAGGAAATGGAGGCGTTTAGCAGACTGGTGTAGAGCTACTCTCTAATTTCTGGCCAAATGAAAATGTATAGCTCAAAGATTATGGCCTCTATAATGAACATATAGCTTAGGAATAGCTTTGAAAAAAAAAAAAATGTATACTTGTGTATTTTTGGCTAAGGGAAAACAGATCCAATGTAAAGCTTTTATAAATAAAGTAACTTTTTTACAACATCTAAGTGCTGCCCATAAAACAGTTGCCTCCACAAGTTAGGGTGTTGCTATGCTGTTGATTAGCTGATATGAATAGTTTTTAGTGTGTTGCTATTTGATAAGAGTTTTTTTTTTAAGTGAAAAGTGGTCCCTAGATATGTAAATCTGTTAGGGCTGTGCCAGTCAACTTCACAGCCGTCGAGTACCAATGGCGGTGGTACACCAAAACACATTTTGTTTTGTATGCGGATGCTGTATTACGTGAATATTATTACGCACAAAGCTTTGTTTACAAAAGAAATAATAGGTTAGCAATTAAATGTTACATCGCAACAATGGAAACATTTGGATTTGTGCCGTTTGGGCACATGAACCCATAAATTGAAGCCATTTGTCGGCTTTGTATTCTGTTTTGCAATCTGGTCATCTGATTTTCCACAAATTTGACAATATTTCATGAGTTATTCTACTGGACATGGAATCTCTTGTTTATTTTCCCAAATAGTTATTCTACTGGACATGGAATCTCGTTTCTTTTCCCAAATCTTCTTTCAAGTCTCATCCATTTTCACAGGGGATTTATCTTTATCTTTGTGTAATTTCTGTTGTGTAATTTCCACGTTCAAGGACTTTGTATTGTTTAAATATACTTTAAAGTCTAAATCACATTTCAAGCATAATTTCTGCCTTGTGTATTACATGTGTGAATAATAGGCTATAAATAATTCCAGCCACCCCCTAAAACACTGCTGGTTGGCCCTTTTACCACTGCGGTGGTAAATACCTGCCACAGTCAAGGCCCATAATCTATAGGGTTTTTTCCATATTTTTAACAGCTGCAAATTGTATAGAAAAGTAATAACACATCTCTACTCAACAAGCCACATGATTTGAGATATAATTCATCTTCACAAATTGTCCAGAGTTGCACATCAAAGTTTATTACATTGTTGTAGTAAGGTGGATGTTTCCTTTCTTCACTTTCTGCCTTTTTTCTTGCAGTAAATTTAGCTCAGTCTCTCATCATAAAAGTTCATTTCTTTTGTTTCTCATGGTTGTCAGCTTGCTGGGCCATGCGAATCACAGAGGCCTGGCTGGGCGCCAAATTAGTGCTTGCTGAAAAACCCTTGAGGAACCAGGAGCTTCATGCTGCTCCCGCTCATGCACGCTGACACTTTCCCCACCTCCAGCCGTGCCGCTTTTCAAAAACAAAGACTCTAATTGCGGGATGTGTTTCGACCCGTCTGCGCGCCAGCAGCGACTCAACCTCAAACTGGCCAGCAGCAATTTTGGACTTTGCGACTTGAATTGATGCAGTTTGTGGTGTGGCCAAGAAACTGAGAGATAAATTAGTCATAACCGAGCTAGTTCCGCCTCAGATAAAGTTTGGATCACCCCTGTTTAACCTGTTTAGTTTATTAAGACGATATGTGCACGAACAGTCCAAGAAATAAATACATAGGCACTACATCCAAAAGTCTGAGACCACCAGTGAAAACGTGTTTTTGCAAAACCTGATGATTGTGTTCTACAGCATGATCTGAGAATGATCCAAAGAGCATCTTGTGCTTCAATGGAAGGAGAAACATCCGTGCGGCTATACAAAATCCACAAAATAGTGCTGAATTTTATATATTTTTATATTTATTTTGTATTTATTTTTCTTAAAACAAAAAGCAAGCTTAAATAATAAAAAAAATCCCAGATTTTTAATGTGGTCTCAGACTTTTGAACCCGACTATATGCAGTCACAATGCTAAGTAACCCATGTTTAACTCCTTCCCTCCCAGCATTTTTTATTTTATTTTTATTATTATTATTTTTTTTAAGTTGAAAAGACTACAACATGCATAAGCAATTCTTTTATCATTTGTTTCTGCTTCTTCTTCACCTGTGTTTTGATCTGGAGATTCTGTACTCTTTCAGAAGATGCGTAATAGCGCCCCCTACTTATAAAGGCCAATTCACACTGCACAGAGAAACGCCAACAAACTGTTGTATTTATATTATGAAAATTAACTGTCATGTTCATTCATTTTAAAACGCATAAGTTTTGCTATGGTTATGCCTGTCGTTTACACCACGCCGGCATTTTTGAACCTCGAAAACTGAAACTTTCGAAAATTTTGCAGACTCCGTTTAAACGCTAGGGTTGTGTTTCAATATAAACGGACCAAAACGGAGACTTTTGAAAACAATGGCGTGGCTGCCCACCTATCCTTGAAGACCATGTAAACAAAAACATGGAGACTGAACTGCAATCTTTGCTGGCTTTGTTGTCATTTTTAGCAGCCATTGTGCAGTTAAACTGCATTTTTTTAATACTGCAGCTACCTACATGCGCAAGAGGCAACTGTTTACACTTGTACGCGCATGCCCATTGTGCATGAACAGTCATGTGACATGCATTTTTGGACTTATAGTGTAGACTGAGATCGTTTCTGAAAAGCTGTGGAAACGCCAGTGTAGAAGAGGATCATTTTCGTTTTTAAACACTGTTTTAAAACAAAAATGCACTAGTGTAAACGGGGCCACAGACAAACGCTGATTAAACATCTTTAGTCACCCTGACCAACGCCAACAGATGTCAACAGAGGTAACACACTTATCAGACAAAACCCAACAAACTTGTTTTTTGGCATTTGTCTGTGCAGTGTGAATAGTAAAAATACGGATTGATGGAAAATTCCATCAATGAGGAAAGAGTTAAAAAGTTAAATATTAAGCGTACAAACATTATTCCCCAGAGAAAGTTCCAAAGAAATTATCCTCAGTGTTATCAGTCCTTGTAGACATTTTGTCATACATCTTTATTATCCAACACTCTTTTTGACTGATCTTGCAACACAGGCCCAAACCTGCTGGCCTGAAATGATTCTTTGTGTGTTCATTTCAGTTTTAACTGCACTGTGACACTTTCATGATAAGCTTTTGTGTTCCATCCTGCCAGTCGGCTCTGGTTTGGCATTTCTTTTCTTTTGTTAACTTACTTTATAAGAATGGCCAAGTAGTTCATCCTACTGAATGGGAGATATTTTACCTTCCACTATACATAAAAAAATTCCACTTCCACTAAAACATCTTAATCCCTTTCTCAGTTTCACTCACATAATCGTGATTGAAAAAAAGCTTCCAATGAGCCATCTGATATATGACAACACAACAAACAAAGAATAAGGTTCTTCTTCACTTAAAATATTCATGGATCTCTCACCTCTGAGCTGTGGAGGAAGGTGAAGATGCAAAAATAGATGAATATTATCACAGATATTTTATCTCTACAACAAATGTTTAGTCCGTATCTAGGAACTGTTCCAGATATTGAATGTTTTCAAACAAAACCTGTTCAAAATTGCATATTAAAATATACTAAGCTTTTTAAAATATAAGCGACACATATAATACAGTGGGGACAAAATATCTGGGAGCAATAACAAATGTTTCTATATTGCTTTTTTTTTGTTTTGTTTAATAAAATGTTAAATTATTAAAAATATATAAACATATAAACAAAAATATATTTAAATAGAATAAATTATATAAAATTAATAAAAAAATACATATACTGTATATAATTAAATGATATATAATATATACAAATTATACAGATATAACAATTTGCATGAAAATTGAAATAATATGAATTTTAGAATTTTTATAATTATATTAATAGTTGTCCCACTTTTGCTTTCATGATAGCAGCACATAAGCTGTTTCTGTCATTTTTTTTCAAAACCCTAAAACTATATTTCCAGGATTAAATCAGATTTTGAATCCAATATTGTCAATGTGATCTCAGACTTTTGGATGCCACTATGTCTGACAATACAAATGTCAATACAAGTGCTTATCAAGTATGAAATATGTCATAACCAACTTACATAAATGTAAAGAAGATTTTTTCGGTGGGTCATTCGGTCATCTGCTATCTACAGCAAATAAATACGTGGAAATGATATCACAAGCAGCCGATGTGTGTTGAGTTGGTGTGTACTCTTAAGCTTATTGCGTAATGCACATTGTTGATAAGCATTTGGACAGCGGTTTATATAACAGCCACTGCTGAGGGCCTTTAAGCGGGAGATGGTGTATGATGCAGCGCCCCCTGTGAGCAAAGAACAGAACTGTAGACTAATCACTAAGCACACAGTGAAGGCTGGATGTGGTAAAGGGTTACTGCAGACATGACACTCTGCCTCAATATTACATGACATGTAAAAACATTTAACTTTTTTGTTTAATAGATTATGGTACAGAAAATCATACATTAACCTACAGAAAAGTTTTAGGTCAGCTCTGCAAGAAACTTCAATATCCTGTGTGAAATAGCTTTTTTCAATAAGATAAGCCTAATAAAGAATTCCACTGCATGAATTATTCCACAGGAGAATGTGGGTGGAATTTCATGACTGACTCTCTCAAAAGCAGCTTAAAATATCAATGTTTGTACTGTGTAATACAGATCTATTCTACCACACACATACTGGAGCCTATCTGATGGGTTTAATTGGTAGATTTTTCTTATTAAAAAAAGTTTTACCCTGAAAGAATTCCAAAAATCCAGTCAAAATCCAGTCATATTAGTAGCCTTATAACAGCAGGTTTTTATGTGGATCAGGGCTGCTTGAGATCACACGATGAGCTAAATACAACTCTCTTTATCTCATTAACACCCTTATTATCAAACACTTTCACTCTAGGAATAAATGAATCATGGATGATTGCTAATAAAGCATGGCATTAGCAGCAGAAAACTATTGCTTTTAGACAACTACCATAATGGCTTGCACAACACAAATGATGAATTTATATTGTTACATGGAGAAATAGAAAGTATGCTAGTATGCTATTCCGAATTCAAAGACAAGAAGTGCAAAAACTTGCCACCACTATGCTACAGGGTGCATCTTTGAGATTGTTTTAGCCTGTTTTATCATCTGGCAGTGTCAGATTAAATCAGATTGCTTAGGAAAGTAATAGCACACATCTTCCACAAGCTGCTCAGTTTACAAAATACAATGCCTAAAGGGTTAGTTCACCCAAAAATGAAATTTATGTAATTAATTACTCACCCTTGCGTCGTTCCACACCCGTAAGACCTTCGTTCATCTTCGGAACACAAATTAAGACATTTTGATGAAATTCAAGACGGTTTTTTTTATCCTCTATTGAAAGCCACAAAATTACCACATTCAAGGTCCAGAAAAGTAGTAAAAACTTCGTTAAAATAGTCAATGTGATGACAGGAATACTTTGTGTGCACAAAAACAAAATAACTTTATTCAACAAATTCGTCTCACCCCTGTCATTCTGCTAAGCTGTTTATGTTGCTTCCGTGTTTACGTCCGAACGGCGGCTCAGTATTGGCCAGTTCTGGTCACGTGAGGAGCACGACGGATGCGTGTGATGCTGATGCACAAGCTGGGCAATACTGAGCCGGCGTTCAGATGTAAAGCCAGAAGCTCTGCAACTTAAATAGCTTAACAGAAAGATGGGGGAGAGACAAATTTGTTTAAAAAAGTTCTCGTCGCTTCATAACATTAAGGTTGAACAACTGTAGACACGTTGACTATTTTAACAATGTTATTACTACTTTTCTGGAACTTGAATGTGGTAATTTTGTTGCTTTCAATAGAGGATAAAAAACCTAAAAATATCTTAATTTGTGTTCCAAAGATGAACGAAGGTCTTACAGGTCTAGAACGACATGAGGGTGAGTAATTAATTAGTTTGGGTGAACTAACCCTTTAAATGTGAAAAAATCCTTAAACCTAAACACATGAGAAATACTGTAGTGATAAGTGCCATAGCAAGCACTAAACATGAACTTTTAATTACATTTGAACAAATAGCAAGACTGTATAATCAATTTCTGACCAGTTTGTCACTTAAATGACTGCTTGTTAAATTTGAAAATGTTAAACTAACATCAAACTTTGACAACCGATCATATTGTTTTTATTAATAACTTTTTGAGAACTGCTTCCTCACTTAGAACAAAACCGACTAATATTTATATCTCTTAAAGCTGAAATGATATGAAAATTCACCGTAATTTAAACAATCTTATTGTGAACAGTTCCTGTTCATATTTTTTAATAATTTTTTTAAATAATAATAATAATAAAAACCCTCTATGTTTAATCAGAATACCAGAACTCAGATGCTACATATAGTGACTTTAATTCAGTGTTTCTTAAAAATGTTTGGTCACATCCCCCTCTAAACCTTTAAATCTGGCAAAATTCTTAGGATCATTTATACCATGTTTATATAGGCCTATAGCAATATCATCCAACTGCTCTATGTTAAAACACTTAAAGAGATAATAAGACTTTCTGTAAAGTTGCTTTGAAATTATGTGAACAGAGCTACAAATACATGTGACTTGACTTAGTTCATTTCCAGATTTAGGGCCTGGAAGCTCATAATGCTTTGACAGAATTCACATTCTAATCCCCATCATACACATTTTCTTAGAAAGCCAAAAACAACGTACAATATTCGTTCTACATAATTGTTGCAACTGAGGCTTATTCTGCAAATCACCCGTCATCATGCTTCCAGTAAAAGAAACAAACGGATTGTTTTTACAAGGAAACATCTGAGTGTAATTTGATGACCTGAATACATTTCTGTGAAGTTCTGAGGAAACAAGAGAGAGAGAATGAGAGTAACAGCAGGAGAGTGATAAAAAAGATTTAGGGTTGATGAGAAAAAGAAGACAAACAGATCAGGATGCAACAGAGGGAGGGAAAGAGATAGAGAAATAGAGAAACAGATCATGAGATCTGGCAAGCTTTTGAGCTGCATCTGTATCTGTGACGTGTCCAGACGGTGTAGCTAGACTGGGGAATCACCCGACCACACACACACACACACACACACACACACACACACACACACACACACACACACACACACACACACACGCACACACACACGCACGCACACACAGATGGTTTATCTCTGCACTAATGATACTGAAAATGTTGAATGAACTCAAAGTGACAGCTAAACAAAATGTCCCACTTCCAATTTATGACTTCTTTCAATCAACTGAACAGTTCAGCAATGATATGAGACCCATAAACTATCATTCAGTACTACATAAATGTACTTTTAGTATCACACACTTAAGCAAAGGTGTTTTTCTTGTTTTTCTGTGTTTTTCTGAAGATTCATATCAAGAATCATGTGTAACAATTTACAGTAAGGAAACATTAGTTATTATGATAGACATCATGAACTAACAAAGCCAAAAATGGCAAAATATTAGTGTTCTTTTAATGGTCTTAACCATTTTAATCACAAATCACTGGGCAGGAAATTAGCAAGAAGTAACTTGGCATGGAATAGCCTTGCCCTTTGTTTTCTTTAAATGTCTAAGCTGTGTGGGTAAACTTGCAGACAGCTTTTTACAGGAATAAGAGTCAGTATTGTTCCACTCAATATGGATGGCTTCAAACAGTTCATAAGTTCATGAAAAATTTCTCCCAGTTTGTTTGAGTTTTATGCGAGACCAAATATTCACTATAGGGTTCAAATCTTGACTCTGACTAGGCCAAAACATGAGCCTGATGGACTTGTTCTCAAGCCACTTCTTGGTTGTCTTTGCAATTTGGGCAGGAGAATTGTCTTGTTGAAAAATAACATCTGACCTTTCCTCTTTAGACAACAACTTTTCAATTGTGGGAAGCAAGCCATTCTGCAATATTCTCCTGTTCTCCAAAGCATTAAATGACTTTTCACAGTGAAATAGCTAAGCAATACTAGCAGCTAAAAAGGCTCCCCACACAATGACGTCCCATTCTCCATGCTCCACTGTGGTAGAGCTGCATTTATTATTATACTTCTCAACAGATTTTCGAAGACACGGCTCTGGAGCTTCACCATGCAACTTATTGTGATTCATCACTCTACACAACTCTGCTAAACCACTCTGAATCAAACTTCCCATATTCTGCCAAAAACTTCATTCTGTCTTTGATGTTTTTCTGAGACAGCAATAGCAAACTTTAAGTAGAGCATTTGCTTAAATTTTCTGACCAATACTTTGTAGTTAAGACAATTTAAAGCTTAGTGTTTAGCAATTTTGGGCGTAACCCAGTAGTTCTTGCTACTGTATTAAAAGTCCTGTCGTGTGTAAATAAATACAAAAAGCCCCACCAAAGTAATCCATATGACTCACACATTATATTTCAAGTGCTCTAAAGTTATGAGAAACTTGTATGAAGAATAAATTGAAAAGTCAATGATAATCTTCACTTCCGTTGAAATGTTTAATTTTTTTGGCTGAACTGTTCCTTTAAGGATGACTTGATTTACAAGACTATCAAAACTTCTACCAAACCACAAATCAGACCACATACCGTAACCCTAGAAGTGGTCCATATTGTGTTCCTCAAGTGGTGCTCTCAGGCATTGATCTGGGAGGGGTGTCATCTTTAAGCTTATAATGACTGGAGCAGGGAGGAGCGCTGGAACACCTGATCCTGATCTGCAGTTTGGAGCCAAGTGTCAGCCAGAGGGAATTTAATCCTGACACTCTCAGATGGAGTGATCTAGGAGAGATAGAATGGGGTTTATCTTCACCTCAGGAGCATGCCAGCAGCTATATTCAAGCAGATTTACACCTTACAAATTCAATAAGTGATTTATATTCTTACAGAAAACTGCTTAAGACCAAATAGTCTTGGATTTTCACAAAATGTGTTCAGCTTAAATCCATTCTGTAGATTGTTTGATGAAGTCAAATTCCACAGGAGGTCTTCATGAGTAGCCTAGTCATTTAGCATGCAATACTGTCAGTTCACACTGACATTCACACTGTCAGTCCAAATCTGATTGGAATCTGATCTAAATGATTGACTGTCCACACTGTGAATACCAACTGTTTTTTGGAATATCTGTGTTGGTTTCCATGGCAATGACATTGTTTTTGTAGAACTACACCAAAAATGTTGTCTTAAAATATGACCGTGGCCCCGTTTACACCTGGGATTTTAATCCATCTCTTTTATCCACTTTCACCTACTTCTGTCCCGATTTCTTCAAGGGGAGGGTACATGGGCGGGTAAATATATATATATATATTCAGATCTTTCAATCTAATGGACAAAATAAGCTTGTGCAATTTACATATGAATGCGCCCAGAGACAACGGAAAACCAAATGGAGAGCATCGGCTTTCATTTCTGCTCTGATAGCTGCCATCCGAACGCGGAGAGTGTGTATAAGAAATCAGGAATGGTGAGAGAACATCGTGCCTTTAGCCGTCAAAGTTTACAGCTGACAAATAATGTTTACGCATTAGG
This sequence comes from Elopichthys bambusa, assembly GCA_037101425.1. Classification (NCBI taxonomy): domain Eukaryota; kingdom Metazoa; phylum Chordata; class Actinopteri; order Cypriniformes; family Xenocyprididae; genus Elopichthys; species Elopichthys bambusa. The sequence continues at coordinate 24,235,768 of CM074448.1, forward strand.
TCAGTAGGCGGAGAGTCAAAAGGGTCTTTTGTGGCGGTTTGAACGCATTATACACCTGTATTTAGATACAGCTGTATTTAGATACACCTGTATTTAGCTATCCATAGATAGCTAAACAACTGAAACTTTGATGCTTCAAAAAGTTCATAAAGAGATCATAAAAAACTAATCCATATGAATTCAGTGGTTCAGTAATTTTCTGAAGAGACATGATCGCTTTTTATGATGAACAGATTTAATTTAGGCTTTTACTCACATATAAACATTGATCCGCCAACATAAACACAAGCTCATCCGAACCTGAATGACACGCAAGAACAAACCTCTTCCAGAAGCTCAAATGTGCTGTTACACACAAGAATGAACCTCATTTGTTCTCGTACATCAAGCAAACATGCTTGAGCTTCCTTTTACCACTACTGATGTGAGAGTTGATAAATGTTTACATGTGAATATAAGCCTAAATTAAATCTGTTCATCATATAAATCATATGATCGTGTCTCTTCAGAAAATTTCACTAAACCACTCAATTTATAAGAATTAGTTTTACAATCTCTTAATGATCTTCTCGAAGCATCAAAGTTTCAATTGCGTAGGCTGTCTATGGAGGGACAGAAAGCTCTCAGATTTCATTTGCAAAAAAGATCTTCGTTTGCATTACGAAGAAGAATGAAAGTCTTATGGGTTTGGAATGACATGAGGGTGAGTAAATAATGACAGAATTTTCATTTTTGGGTGAATTAACCCTTTAATACCAGGTGTAAACAGGGCCAATGTGCAGCTGCAGCACTGGACTACTATGCCTAATGAAGCAGTGACAGAGACAGAGGCTGGCATGAGCGGCTTTATTCCATGCTTCCATCACTGCCTCACATTGAAAGAAGTGAAGACACCTCATCACTGGACCATAGAGAGGTCTCCATTATATTATAATTTTCTGCATGACCAGCACATTGACAACATAACACAACCTTGTTTCTGCAACGATGTCTGACGTGTTTATTTTACGTGGCGTAAGAAAGTGACATTTAGGCAGAAAAGCTACGCAAAATCCGATCAAAGCGGTCAGACGGATTTCCAGAAATGAGATTTGAATGGGATTTTCAAACCACATATGAATTTAGCTTGAAACGGATTTGTAAAGATTGGATTTCATGTGATGTATTGCTAGTTCACACTTGCTAAACATGATTGGATTCCAATCGGATATGCACAAAAATCAGATTTGGACTGACAGTCTGAACAAGGCTATACTTGTAACTCCTTGCTACCAAAAAGCAGGCCACACACACTCTTTCTGTTTACAACAATAGGACAATAATGGAGGGAATTAGTAAGTTAGCATTAAGCTGTGCAAAAACAACTAGCAGGTTGTCTTAAAAAACAACTCATTTAGAGATAATCAAACAACAAAGAGTAGCTTTATTATCTGATCCTCAATGTCTGACTGAAAATGATGCTGAAAATGACTGAAAATTATGGTTTTCTCTTAGTCCACTACACAATAGTGCCAACCAGCATCATTATCATTGTGGTACAATGTCATTAGCATTTAACATGAACTGACAAACAAAGCATTGCCAAAATCCATACGGGCAAAATCTGGCAGCCATCTTGGTGTAATTCGGGCTGCTGCTCCAAAGTGGACCTTATTCCAATGTCTAAATGAACAACAGGATCCCTGTTAGTGGCCATTGGTAGTTGCACCATCTGTCTGAGTGATACAGTCTGCACCAAGCGATACAATAGTGACATCGTGTCAGACATAATTAGTATTATTGTTGTTAATGGTACAAGATAATTGGGAGTGGGAGCCCACAGATGAACCTGACACCCTCTGGTGGTGCACCACAGGCTAATGAACCTCTCCGTGCCCGGGAAAGATGCCAGGCCAAAGACTGAGATCATCCGCTCATTCATGGCCGCTGATTACACAACCAGACCTTTAGTTTCAGGAGTGAAGTTTTCAAGGGCTTTGAAATGCATTATTGAAAGTTAATGGAAAACCAACTGAATGGGTCAACAAAATGAAAATTCTGACTCACCATTATGTTGTTCCAAACCCACATGCTGTTATTTTTCCAGTAGAGGACAAAAAAATGGGAATTTAGTACAATCATGACACAGTTCTTTTCCAATCATGTCAGCCAAGTTCCAAAAAATGGACTACAAAAATGGTGTGCTGACAAATTTTGATGCCAAATGCCTTGCTTCTCTCATATCTCCATGTGCATCTAATGGCAGCAATACAAGATTCGATGGCTACAGCAGATGCAATTATTTTCCATGGATGCTGACTTAAATTCTAACCTGTTCCTCACATATACATATCACATGACTTCAGAAAACTTTAAATACAAAGTATGGAATACTTTTATAACGGTCCATTTTAGAGGTCAACATTTCCCAATCTTATTCACTTTCATTAAATCTGGTCAGGATATGCTACAAAAATTAATTTTGATCGCTGAAAATATTTCCCTGCAATTTATCCATTCATATATTTTGACTTTCTATTCCTATGTCTCTATTTAATAGATGCCTGTTAACTCAGACAAAGTCCTCACAATGACCGAGATGCCACCACAATCTGGGAGGTCGAGGAGCAGCATATGTGTCGCCTGAAGGAAGTCAGCTGTGAGCTCCTTCACACAAGCTGCTTAAAGGCAGATCCACACTGATTGCGAATACTCGACGTTCTACACCCACCACCACTTCCTTGTGTGTATTTCAGTTAAAAATGACTTTCACCTATAAAAAATTCTACCATACTATTTGCTTCGTTTAACCCATTTTACCACAATTTCCCCTCAGCATCAGCACAGAATAATGCTATTACACAGATTCTATCTGGTCTGGTTTATTGCCATTAGAATAGGCACCTCATCACCATTAGAACAGTTGCTGTGATAGACAAATTGGATTATCCACACAAATACACAGCCAATGTTTTTTGAGATGTACAATGATATTAGTTAGAATGGCTAATTACACAATAGTATGCAGTTGAGTTGTCACATCAAAACTGATGTGACATTTAATCTTGCTTCCCCTTGATCACCCTTGAATCCCGAATGTCTTGATTATCTTCACTTGTACGTGGAGTGTCCTTGGAACTGAAAACACTTAACAGCAGAGACAGAGAAAGAATGGGAAAAAGGAGAATGAAAGACAGACAGATGTGCACAAACATGTTTTGCTTGAAGGCATTTTCTCCTTAAATGGAAAGGCCGAAATTGAGAAGAACAACCGTATCTTCCCAGGACTGTCAGTGTTTTATGTTGTGTTTGTGAGTGTGTGTGTGTTCTCTAATGATGAGCACCCTGAAGGTTTTGATTTGTGTCGTAAGAGAAGAAGCGTATCTAGGTGCAGGAGTTTCTGAGGTCAGATTCTCATCACTGCAGAAACCTTTTACCTGAGGAGACAGACGTGTGTTTGGTCTAGCTGAATCTGAATGAGTATGTTTGGGTGTAAAACAGAGCAGATAAAATAACAGACAGGGACAAAGTGCAGAACACAGATGGAGAGATAAATAATGAGACAGATGTACCTTTAAGTAACAGACTCAGTTGCGAAGAATTCTAATTAAAGTAAAAGCTTTTACAAGAAACATGTTACATAATTGCCAAACCACCAATTGGTTACATTTTCTCTTTTAGAAAAGCTTTTTTAAGCCTGAAAATACTTTAGAAAAACATGCATGCAATAATTCTGACATGCAAAGGCAAAACAAATACTACACATTGTCAAAATTGAGTTATGACTAAAATTGTTTATGTCACATGGTTTTTTGTTTTGTTTTGGTTAATAATTTCATGTCTTTTATTTTGTAGTTTGATTCATGCTGCTTGTTTGTTATGTACTTCCCTTGCCCTCACGTTTCATGCCATGTGTTCCCTTTGTCGTGTTCTGATTGGTTCATTGTCTTGTCATGTGGTTATGAGTTCTGGTTTGTTCATTGGTTGTCTTAGGGTAGGGACACATTAAAACAGACGCCAAAGAACCACCTCTAATAAAAGCCAACTGTGTCGCCTCTTGTCGCCTTGTGTCGCCTGCGCCGTCTGCGCCGTCTCAGATACCTGGAGGGAAAACACACACATTGCATTATTACTGAGTGGATCCTCTTTTACTGTGGGGACAATGGAAGAGAAACCCTGCAATTCCCTAGTATCTACCAAGCCAGAGCCCTAAGCCATCATGTCTGCCATGCTAAAGACTTACCACATCAGACGCCTGTTCACGTCATGCCTGCCAAGCCAGAGCCTGTTCACCTCATGTCTGCTAAACCAGAGCCCGTTCACGTTATGCCTGCAAAGCCTATTCACATTATGCCTGCCAAGCCAGAGCCTGTTCATGTCATGCCTGCCAAGCCTGAGCCTCTTCACATCATGCCTGCCAAGCCAGAGACTGTTCACGTCAAGCCTGGCAAGCCAGAGCCTGTTTACATCAAGCCTGTCATGCCAGGGCCTGTTCACGTTATGCCTGCCAAGTCAGGGCCTGTTCACATCATGCTTGCCATCGCCCAGAAGGCTGCCGAGCCAGAGTCATTGGCCAAGATGGCCGCCACCGCCTCGTCACGCCAAGATAGCCATGCTTAAGTCTTCCACCAAAATGGCCACCACGCCGGAGCCTCATCACGTCGGAGCCCCTTTACGTCACGGCCACCACGTTGGAGACTCGTCACGTCATGGCCGCAGCGCCGGAGCCTCCAGCCATCATGGCCGTTGCACCGGAGCCGCCAGCCTCATGGACGCCACACCTGAGCATTCAGCCGTCATGGCCTCCACACTTGAGCCTCAAACTATCATGGCCTCCACGTCAGAGCCTCTTCACATCATGCCTGCCACGCCAGAGTCTTTAGCCATTATGGTCACCTCACCAGAGCCCCCTCACATCATGTCTGCCCAAGTTTCACCTGGAGATTTTTTGGAGGCGGAAACTATAGGTACCAAGCTCCAGTGGATGCGGAGCTTGGTCCACCTTCTGCTTCACGGCCCAGGTTTTCCAGTGCTCTATGGACCAGGTCCACCACGGCCCAGGTCCTCCAGTGCTCCAAGGCCCAGATCCGCCAGTGCACCAGGACCCTCTGCTCTATAGCCCAGGTTTGCCAGTGCACAAGGACCTTTTGCTTCACTGCCCAGGTCAGCTATTGCTCAATGGCCCTAGTCCGCCAATGCACCATGACCCACTGCTCCATGGTTCAGGCCCGCCACTGCTTCAAGCTCCAGGTCTGTCACTGTTCCACAGCCTAGGTCTGCCATACCATGGTCCAGGTCCAGTTCCCCTTCACAGACCTTGCCCTCCATCCTGCTCCCTGAACCTCCTCCACTCCACCACCCTCCTGGACTTTTTGATGTTTTGAAGTTGTTGTTTTTTAGGTGGATTGTTGAGGCGTCAGGAGCCTTGAGGGAGGGTTATGTCACATGGTTTTGTTTCATGTTTATAATTTCATGTCTTTTATTTTGTAGTTTGATTCATGCTGCTTGTTTGTTAGGTGCATCCCTTGCCCTCATGTTTTATGCCACATGTTCCCTTTGTGAATGTGTCATGTGAGTTCTGGTTGTTAATTAGTTGTATTAGTCATGTGTTCCCTTAGTTTATGTATTTAAAGCCTCTTGTTTTCCATGTTATTTTGTTGTGTACTGGATGGTTTGGTCAAGTATGTTCATGCTCATGGTCAAGTCTGCTCCTGTTTGAGTCAAGTCTTTGTTTTGTATTTGTGCATGTTAGATTTAAACTGCACATGGGTTCTTAACTCACTCACCTACAGTGGACTTAGTCAATACACTTTAATTGATTAGGTAATTTATGTGAAAACATTAAAAATGCATTGAAAAACTGTATAGTCATTTTTGTCTGTTTCGGTATTCAGTTACTATGTTTTGTCTTTGCAAGAAAGAAACAATTGTGGATTGCACGTTTTCACAAGATGGTCAAATACTGTCAGTAGATATTTGGAAACCACAGCGATTATATAAAATGTAAAAAGGCATTGTTCTATCTCATTGGATATCTCTAAACAATGCAATATATATATATATATATATATATATATATATTTGAAAACATTACAATTTTTTTAAGTGTTTAAAAGAAGTCTCTTATACTCACCAAGGTTGCAAAAATACAGTAAAAACAGCAATATTATTACCATTATTAATTATTATTATTGATATTATTAACTATTATTACTATTTAAAATAACTGTTTTTGCTGCTTAAAATTTTTGTAGAAACAATGATACCATTCAAACATTTGTGGTAAGATTAAAAAAGAGAGAGAAATTGATACTTTTATTCATCAAGGATGCATTAAATTGATCAAAAGTGACAGTGAAGACATTTATAATGTACAAAAGCTTAGAACAGGAATAAATTACATTTTAAAATATAATCAAATAGAAAACATTATTGAAAAAAACTCTTTAATCAATATTACAATATTTTCACATTATTACTGTATATTACTGAATTTTTGATTAGATAAATGCAGCCTTGGTGAGCATAAGAGAATTCTTTCAAAAACTTTAAAAAAATGTAATGTTTCCAAACTTATGACAGGTACTGTAAAAATACATACACTGAAGAAATTGGTGTAGAATAAATTTTCACTCAAAAATTGCTAGTAAATTTCACAATTACAAAGAAATGGCAAGTAACACATTGACAAAGACTGAGATTTTACTTGTATTTACTTGTAAAAACTATTAAATTAATCTTTGTTTTATTTACAACTTCGATTTTTTTTACAGTGTATACAGTCCCAATGTATTTCAGTCTTGTTTATGATTAAAAGTCCCGGCATTTTGCATAACATTTTATTTTTTATTTTTTTTCATTTTCTGGTTATTATTAGTATTTAGGTTTCACAATCTGTACCTGCCATTTAATTCATAAACTCTTGTAGTTTTTGTCTGGGCTGCCCAATACTTTTAGTATTCTAATAAATTAAATCAATTTTCTTGTCTCCTTGCATCCCTTTAACACATGAATCAATACATTTTTATTGGACCCCTAAAGTTCTTGTGCTCCTTGGGAAAAAAAGTGCGCTGACACAAGCAAACTCATTTACACAAAACATTCTGAGAATCATGTCATGCCGATTTCGATGCTCTGAAGGAAACCTGCAGAAAATAAAAATAACAGCGAGAGTGTTAAAATAAGAATGGTTTATTAATTAAGTATCATTCTGGTAACTGTCATTCATGATTCGTTTACATGTTTGTAATCTTTCTAAGGTAAACACGATTGGTACTGTTGTCGCCAACAATGATAAATGCTTTCGTTTTCACCTGTCTCATTCCCACCAGCCGAAACTCTCACACAAGCTTGAGTATTTAAAACCTACAAATGTGTATCTAAATGCATATGAAAATGCGCACACTTTCACACAACCCCCTGTAAAGTGCACACTCATAAGACACATACGCAGACACATTTACATAGACATTCACTCTTGACATTGTCTGCAGCATTCCGAGGAATGATTTATTCATTAAGCTCATTCCATTGCTGCACTGAAGCCACACCCTTTCAATAAGCCCCTCCCTAAATGCCCTCCCAGCCCCACCCCCACCCACCAATATAGACTACAACAATCTCACACTGTCTTGTAATAATGATTCTCCTTAGGGAGATAATGTACCTATTTCAACTGAGCGCAATGGATGAGATGCATTAGAGATGTCTTTCTGTAACTAAGACTCAATTTGCTGGCACATGAACAGAAATAAAGTAAATAAAATAATTTGGCATTAGCAAATATGAGGAAGGGTCCCTCAAGAAAGCAGACAAAACTCACAAAGTTTCAAAAACGGATCAAATGATCAATAAATAACTCAATAAATTAAGTATATAAAGTAATATACTCAAAGAGCAGTTAAATATGCATCATACAATAAAAACTAAATCTGCATCGCAATTCTTCGATATAAAACAGTGAATTGCAGTTTACGACCTGACCGCTCTTACAAAAATGGCCACTATGCTAATCAGTGGCGCTGGCCAGTCCAGTACCTTTCCATGATGACACGTACATACTATAGGAAATAAAAGTTTATCTATCCATCTACCATTAGTTTGATCCATCTCAATTCTCTTTCAATATGTGCGCTGCTATGATGACTTTTTCAGTCACACAATGTACAAAAGTGATGGTCTCTGACCGATAATGTGCCTCTAGTTTCCAAGTTCAGCAATGGAACTAGGAAACTAGATGAAAAGCGTTCCCATTACAGCTCACAGACGAGTCTCCAGCAACTAGCAGAAACAGGAGCTGTGCCTTTTTGTGATCGATTCATAAGCCTAACACCTGAACTTAGTGACTGGCAAATGAGTTTTATTGATCTCTGCTGCAGCACTATCAATGACTGACACATATTGCAGTCACACAGGTATGGGTTGTGACAGAATGTTAAGACGGGATCAAAGGTCTCCAGCACTCCTCGAGTCTCTCAGCTGAGATCCACTGACCACTATGATGCTTGTCATATCCATTTGAGTTCATGTCAATCTTAAAATGTCCATCTCAAGCCCCGGTCTGGATAGGTTCATTGGAGATGAGAACGGACGTAGCTAGAGGTAGAGAGACCTCACTGTCTAACCAGATTCGTTTTCCTCCGTGAGTATGTTTGAAGAGAGTGGACGTTCCATCACAAAGGCAAATTCTGAAATTGATGCACATCATCCTTATTCCTAAGGTCCAAAATTGTGGAGACGAAGGCCACTATTTGGGTGCGGTAGATCTACAATTAGCTCCAGTGTTTAGGGCTCGACTATTGGTTAATCTGACTGGATAATCTCCCGCACAGGTTGAATGAAAGGCGATCTTTTTTTCGGAGCGCTCGGAATTGCTGGTTCAGAAATGTCAGGTTGCTAAGACACAAGGAGAGCAGCGAGGAGAAACGTCGCCACAGTGATTAACAGTCGGTCTCCAGACGGACTGCTGCCGCTGACGCTCTTCTCCAGTTTGGGGATCTCAGGGTTAAACTCATCTGAGAGGAAGGAAGGAAGGAAGGAAGGAAGGAAGGAAGGAAGGAAGGAAAGAAAGAAAGAAAGAAAGAAAGAAAGGTTAGTGAGCATTTAAAGACTTTTTATACTGATAAAAAGTCTACGCTGCCTCAGAGTATAGCATTTAAAGAATATACATATAATTTTTCAGAAAGAAATTAATGCTTTACACATTAAATTGATTAAAAGTAACAGTAAAGACATTAATAATGTTACAAAAGATTTTTATTTCAAATAAATGCTGCTCTTCTGAACTTTCATTTAAATCCAGAAAAAAAGAATCACAGTTTCCATAAAAACATTAAGCAGCACACCTGTTTTTAACTTTATTTCATAATATTACTGTTTTTACTGTATTTTTGATATATTTGGTAAGCATAAGAGACTTCTTTCAAAAACATTAAAAAATAAAAACTTACTAACCCTAAACTTTTGAACAGTAAAGTATATAATGAGATTTTATCGGTTATAATATGATTTTTTATGTTTTACTCTGAGGTGGAAACCGATTCCAGATCAAGTTCCAGATCAAGGTATTCAAGAGAGGGGTAGGAAATTATTGAAAACAGAGAGAGAGGGAATGAAATCGGAACATCATTGTAAGCTGGAATCAAACCTGCATCTCTTACATGAGCACCATGGCTCAATGACAGGAACACATGCACTAACCATTAAACCATTGCAACCAAAGCAAAAAAACATTAGATGTCAAAGTTAGACATTAACATAGATGGTCAATTTTCACCTACTAAACATCTCACATAGGGAGAAGGGGAAAATAATGATTCCTCTTTGAGTAATCACCTGCAGCAACTGTAATGGTTTTCCCACAGCCTTCTCTAAATATAAGGAAGATAAAACTCATCCATTCATTTTCTGTATTATTACTAGCCTCAAAGCTCAATATAACATTCTGCAAGGGTTATTGATGATGAAAATAATCACTTAGAAAGAGAGAAAGGCAGAGAAAAGGAGAAATGAAGGCAGCAGAGAGGAGGAAAGAAAGCGAGAGAGAAATCTTATCTATTAAATCAGAAGATATATAGAGAGAAGAATGGGAAGGATATCAGAAAGAAAAAAACAAAGAATATGTGACATTTCTTATCAGCAGCAGCCACGTTGTATGTTGATAAAGGACGCTCGGGCAGTTAGAGGTTAAACCCGCTGCTGTGATAGCAGATGTGAGTGAACATAGACACAAGCTCAATGGACATATCAGTGGAGCGGTGTCAACACATCATGGAAATGTCTGGAATTTGTTATTGTTGACGCATGTAGGTAAAAATCCAACTGAACTGAACTGAACTACTGCTTTGCTCTTCTTTGTGTGACGAAGTAGGATGTGTTCTTGGATCAGCATCTTCAGTTGGGCCTGGAACAACATTCCTGTCAAACAAAAATAGTCTTATACCCTAGTGGTTCTCAACTGGTTTTGCTTAAGATTTGACGTTGGACAAGTGCTAATCCAACACCGTACCAGAATTGTTTAATGTGCAAAAGTAAAACAAATAAATAAAAAAAAATCCAAAAAATGCTGTTTATATCCCCTCTATGGTACGCTATATGATATCAATGATGAAAAAAATTATTTGTGTTGTTTTTCCTGCTTAAAATTTTACACTTTAACAATATAAATAAACATACATTTTTAATTTATTCATTTTTTAAAAGTTTGTTGCCTCGAGGCAACATTGTACCACAATGGACAAATTTAAACATTTGGCATTTTCACACAGAATTTAAAAAAAATTTTTTTTTATTGAAAACATCAATTTCTTTAACTAGACAAATGAACAAACAAATTTATCCTGTTTTTATGTATTAAAAGTTTCATATTTAATAAAAAGTAACATTTTATATCCAGCTGTTGCTCTCAGGCAACACTGTACCATAGTGGAACACAAGTATTACCAAACCATCATATTATTATGTTATCATATCAAGTTATCATATCCATCTTCTCTCTCACCCTCACTCTCTCCCTGATGGATTGTCACTATGACCTCATCTTCCTCATCACAGTATGACCCCTCATCCTCACCCTCACCCTCATCAACTGGCTGTGCTACCTGTGTTTTATACCTTTTTGAAGTGCTATAGAAAATGTGCAGATCTTAATATATGCAGATATAGTATGTGAATTACTATTATTATAAGTGCATTACAAAATCATGCAAAAATGCAAATATATTTAGATAATTATAACTCTTTTCCTTACAAATATAATACATCTGTATTCAAACCTATTATACCTGTATGGCCTTTTGCGATTCCATTATGGTACAATGTTTCCTTGAGGCAACACACAGTTTTTTGTTATTTTCTCTAAAACATTTGATGATATATAATGTAAAGTTCTTGAAAATACTTCTTTACTTGCCATTGAAGGTGACTCGTATTTTTTTGTGGATGATTAAATGGATACAAATAAGTGAAAAATGTACTTTTCATTGGAGAAAATATGGAGCCATGTGACGTGCACATGTGCTGAAACAGGACACAAAATGGACCCCTGTGGGTCATGTTTTGGTCTTTTTTGCACTTTCATTGATTAGTATTTGAGCCCTGAGATATGTTTGATCAATAAATTGGTGTCTTATTTTATTAAAAACAAACTAAAATAGACTATGTTGCACCGTACCATAGAGGGTCATATCAAAGCTGTGAATTTCATGTGAAAAATTGTAATATTGCAAAATAGATTGTTCTTTGCTTAGGGGTAAAAAGAAGTTCAAAATAATAGAGTTTCCTCCTAATAGTCAACTAACTATTAGTCAACAAGAAGAGGCTTAGTCAACCAAAATTTTATTACTCACTTAGTTGCAGGAAAAAAAACAAAATCACGCAGTCTATGACGAACAGATCATTAACAGCTGGACATCCAAATGCTCCCCTATCATTCATCGACCTCAAATTTGGCTTATCATCTCAAACATGTAAGTAGTAGCAACTTTACATGGACGTTTGCTTTAAAGTTAACCTAGAAAAATGTGGGCAAATCAAGTGTTTGTGTGGAGTGTGAAAGCTGAATAGTAGCGCGCTTACTGCATGACAGCTAACATGGAGGTGCCGGTGCGATCACTTGTATTTAAAAGTCCTTGGTGTCCCCAGAATGTGTCAGCTCAATTTTCAGTTCAAAATACACCACAGATCATTTATTATAGCATGTCCAATTTGCCCCTAATTGGGTGTGAGCAAAAACACACCATTTTCGTTTGTATACCTGCTGCTCCCCGCCCCATTTCCAGATCAGGACGAAGCCTTTACAGCTTGTCCTTTGGATACACCAGCAACAACAAAACTGGAGAATCTCATGCAGCCAAAATATCAGAAATCGTCAGTAGCAGTGTTCAGCCTTATGTTCGAACCAGAGTGGGACAACTTTTAGAATGTAACAGGACCTTTTCTGAATGGTTAGTTGATGAATTGATGTTATGATGTTAGTTGTTGTGGAGTTAACTTAATTCAACTTATCGATTAACATGTTCCATCATGATCATCTATAAATTATTGTACAGGTGCTCATGTAGAAACTGTAGTAAGATGTTGGTATCGACCCATCTTTCAGAATCAACTTTTGTGCAAATCCATTGTTGAACTGACACTCGTTTGCGAAGTAGTTTGGCATAAAATCTGCAGAAACATAAGACTTTACCTAATTTCTTTCACTCTACCACTTTACCTTCATAAATTCACCCACTGTGTCCTCCAGTGGCACCTGCAGCTGTACGGCTGTACGCACTGTGCGTACCATGAAAGGGCGCTAATTAATGCTGTTTTTATTTAATTTTTTTTTACATAATTTTTAAATTGATTATTAAAATCTATCTGCGTACACTCAGAGAATAAGAATAAATAAAGGTGTGCGTTTGTGTGTTGTAAAGTGTGTATGTGCATGCATGGGTGGGCGTGGGGGATATGGGTGAAAAGAAATCTGATTGCTAGTTTAGTTTGTCATTTTTTCCACACATGAAAAATGACGTTACAGAGCTAATGTTTAAAAATAGGCTCAAAATGAGTAAAGCCATAGACCTGAGTGCACAGTTCTGTTGTTTTATCCATTAAGCACAAATAAAAGCCTGACGACGCTAAATGTGTTTAGTTCCCTTTCGAAAGGGAATGGGGACGCTATGGGGAACGCCTCCGTGTGAACTGGTGTCTGAAAATAATATCAACTCATGGCAATCCTATTGGCCGGCGACAGCCTATGACGTCATCATAGCACGACCCGGAAGTATATAAGGAGCGCCTAGAGAACCAGTCAGTATCTTTTTCGTCTTCAGGGACTGTTTTGTTTGAAACGATATCAAACTGAGATTAAGGTAAGACAATTTATGTCTGACAAATGTTTCAGGAAGTGTTTGTATCCATGTCCCATAGAGCTGACATCTGATCACATACATTACTTATAACGTTGTCTTTTATAAGAACAAAGAGCATGTACAGGCAGTTCTTGTGGGATCTGTCTGTTTATTATTGTGAGTGTGTTTTACTTGTAAAATGCTCCACTCTCTTATGGTCTTTTTCTTGAGAGGAAAAGGACCAGCAGCTGCACCTAATGGTTCGGGTCTTACTCTTGTTGAGGCAGAGTAGAGACTAGATCAAGGGGTTTTCAGCTGGAGGCTGTTTAAGAGTGAAAGGGGTGAAATTCCCTGCGACCTTCGACGGCTGACGGGAGAGAGCTGTGTGATTATGATGATGTGTTGTCTATGACATCGTTAGATTCAGCAGCAGTTGCTCTTCTTGTTCTAAGCCAAACAAGAGAGCAGGAGATGGCTGATGAGGATAAAGATGGTGAGCCTCCTGAATCCTCAAAGCCACCCTGCCCCCGCGTATATACAGCTGTGTGAGATTATGGAACACGCCTCTGGCAGGCTGCGGCTGCCATTGGAGTTGGTTAAGAAAGAAACCGCTCGCAGACGGTTCGTCGAACAGTTCCTTTTTGCCATAATTCTCCAGCCACCATAAGCTTTCCATTCCTTCTTGATCTTCATACTGAGATCGAGAAGGCATGAAAGGACCTGTATTCAGCTCACCTTCATCAACATCAGCAGGTTAATTCGCTGATGTTGATGGAGTGAGTATGGTTATGTGTCGACGCCTCCTACTGACAAGATGAGTGCAACTATCTTGTGATATAGGTGGGCTCCAACGCTCTATACGCGGTAGCAGGTCAGGCGGGTGTTGCTTACACACAATGTCTGTTTGTAAGCATATCAGTTGGACCTGCTGAATTGGCTTGGTAGGTTTCTTTATATTTTTATTTATATCAGTTTCCTGGATGCGGACTAAGGGCCCTGAAGTTCCATTAGGTTGGCTGTAACGTTATATTATTAGGGTAGTACTGTGTTTGTTCCCTTTTTTAGATGTGTTGGCTTCTGATAATGAAGCCACCGTTCGTATGTATTCAGATGCTGTCGGCTTTATCTAAGCCACACTGTTAGCCACCTTTTGGTTTATTAGCTTTCTCCTCAGGTAAATACTAGAGTTTTGAGATTAGCTTTCACTAACATCGGATAGATCTATGTTTAGCATCCGCCTTACAGGCCACCTGACATTTTGTGCTTGGGTTCAGCTGAGCTTTACTTAGAAATGTAGTATTCTCAGAGTTTGCCTCCTCTTAGTTAAGAGTCGTTGGTAGAGGCTGGTGTTTCTTAGCTCCAGGCAGATCTATGCTTATGTGTTGCCCTTATAGGCCCACAGCTATAGCTGGCCTAGGCTGGAACCAGGGTTTAGGCGCTGCTAGTAGCATTTTACACACTTTTTATACTACCCCTAGTGTAGTTTTCCTAGTTCTGGCCTTCTCTTATCAGAGTTGTCAGGCCAAGGCCCATTGTCCCTTCGGTGTAGGTGCAAAATTGATAGCAGCTAAGGTAGCAGAGTATTGCTAAGTCTCCCTGGTGCCGTTGTCTCAGGCGGTGTAGGCCCCTTTCACTATGTGAATAGAAACTTTGTTGCTGTGGCCCTGCTCCCCCAGAACTATCTAGTGGTACTTTGACTTCAGTGTTTGCCTGTGTCATTCTGAAGTCGCAGGTCCTGTTTGGACCTCCCTCAGAGCATAATGGCGTAAGTTTGTACTCCTCTTGCTTTAAGAGTGCATTGCCTGGTGGAATGTGTGGATAAATTAAGCTCAGGTTGAGCTAAACTAGTTAACCTCACTGGATGGTTTGATTCTCAGATTTGGCTACCTTAGGGCTTAGACACTGCCACTGGCTGACGCCCATGTTATTCTGATGTCGCAGGTCCTGTTTGGACCTCCTTCAGAGTATGATGGTGTAAGTTTGTACTCTTGCTTAAGGGTAAAAAGTGTTTTTACTTAGTACATTGCCGGTTGGAAGGTGTGCTCGGGTTGAGCTAAACTAGTCAACCTCACTGGATAGTTTGATTCTCAGTTTTGGCTCCCTTAGAGCATAGACACTGCCACTAGCTGACGCCACGTGTCTTTCTGGAGTCGCAGGCCCTGTTTGGGGCCTCCTTCAGAGCATGATGGCGTAAGTTTGTACTCCTCTTGCTTAAAGAGTAAAAAGTTTTTTTTTTACTGAGTACACTGCTTGTTGGAATGTGTGGATGAGATTAGCTCAGGTTGAGCTAAACTAGTTAACCTCACTGAATAGTTTGGTTCTTAGATTTGACTCCCTTAGAGCTTAGACACTGGCACTGGCTAACGCCACGTGTCCTTCTGGAGTCGCAGGCCCTGTTTGGGCCTCCTTTAGAGCATGATGGCGTGAGTTTGTACTCCTCTTGTTTAAAGAGTAAAAAGTGTTTTTACTGAGTACATTGCCTGTTGGAATGTGTGCTCAGGTTGAGCTAAACTAGTCAACCTCACTGGAAAGTTTGCTTCTCAGATTTGGCTCCCTTAGAGTGTAGACACTGCCACTAGCTGACGCCTGTGTCATTCTGAAGTCGCAGGTCCTGTTTGGACCTCCTCTAGAGCACGATGACGTAAGTTGTACTCCTCTTGCTTAAAGAGTAAAAAATGTTTTTACTGAGTACACCGCTTGTTGGAATGTGTTGAGGTAAACTGTAATATGTGGGCACTCTACAGTCTCATCTGTTAGTTAGACTCGGTTCATTCTGAGCGAGTCCCATGTTTGTGGGATCTTGCTTTCAGCAAGCAAGCTGTTCTAGGTGTGTGGCCTTCACAGGCCGCCCTTTAAACCCGTTCTTTAAAGGGTGTTCTTTAAAGCAGATTGAGCATGTTGTTTCACATGTTGGCCTTTCGCAAGGCTGCTGTAAGGTATTTCTACACAATGTAGAATTTGTGTCATGTTGTAGGCCCCTTCTGGGGCCTCCATGATTCTGTGCCTACAGTACGGTTTATCTGTTAGGTTGAGCTCTGTACTCCCCTCGTTTGAGGGTTGTCCTGCATTGTATTTAGCTCCCTAAGCTGGTCAGTGGTTGAAGGCCTCTCTGTGGCCTCTCTATTGAGGATCAGCCCCCAGGCAGGTAAATGTACTCCCCTTGTTGGGTTCCTTTAGAATGCACAGCCTTCTTAGTGCAAATAAGCACGCGCTGAGTAGATCCTAGGATTGAGCAGAGTGTTACTCCCCTTATTTGTAAGGGTAAAATGCGCTAAGCTGAGTCCTGCTCTCCGGGATGCCCGTCTCTATGCTCTGGTCTGAGTTGGTCACTGCCTCTTTGCAGTCACTCTTACTGGATATCTTCTCTGAAGAATGTGATTTGAGTCTCTGTGATAGGACAGGTTGTTGGCCAAGACTAGGTTTTTGTAAAATTAAACCAGGTCGGCCTCCCTGGTGGTAATCAGGGTCGAGAACCGTTCCCCTGACAAGTGACTGGCTAGGGTTCCCTCTGGCCCCCTGGCCACATTCCCTTAAAGGTACCCTTTTTCTTTGGAAAGAAGCTTGGTTCCAGAAGCCTTTGAGCGGCCTTGGTAGGCCTTCTTTGGAAGGCCTCTTTGAGGCTCTTAGCCTGGGCTGTTGGCCATAGGGAATGCTGTCACTGACAGCCTATGTATGACCCGTAGAGGGAGTGGTTCTGGCATTTCAGTTGAAACTGTTAGTTCTGACATTTGTCTAGCCATTTTTTGGCATGCACTCCCCTCAAGCATGGCGGTGTGGGTATCTCGTTCCCCATAGCGTGTCAAACGCAGAGTTGAGTTTCAGAACGTCTCAGGTTACGTATGTAACCATGGTTCCCTGAGAACAGGGAACGAGACTCTGCGTTTCCCAGCCATGCATCGGGGCTGTCTGCTGAACAGTCCCTTCAGACGTTATTTTATTGATTTTATACTGTTTATATGACAGAACATATGATAATGTAATATAGGCAACAGGCTTATATATTTAATATGTTTAGTAAATGGACTTGAACTTCCATATAGTAGTGGTCTGGGTTCAAACATTCTGGCACGCAAAGTCAATGGAAACAAATGTGTTTTTCGACGTGTGGACACACATCAGTGTTCAAAGTGAATTTTGCATAATAGGTCCCCAACATAAGATGAAATATAATACCCTAATCTACATAAGTGATAAGAAAAAAATAAGAAGAACTATTTCAATAGCCTATTAGTCAAATAATGAGAAAAAGCACAAAATAAATAAATAAATAAATAACTGTAGCTTTTAGCTGTTTAGCTGACTGAAACTAGTGTACAAATTCCTTCTGTGTGACCTGGCAAGCTGAAATAAGAAACATCATGTCTCCTGGGTTTTTGGAAGTCTTTTCAGAATAGTGATTATGCATTGCTTTCTTGACATCTGTAACCCTATCTTTTCATATCTGTTTCATCGAGTATAATCCCTTACTGGAACACACTACAAAATGTGTGCTATGTACAGATTTAAGCAGAATGAATGTTTTAATGCAGCGTCAGCACAAATGATGGGATTATGGAGCTGTTGACTGGAAACAAAGTAAAACTTACTGCTCAAGACTGCTACACATAAGATTTTTTTTTCTTATAATAGGGTGGTTGAGCTAACAACGCTAACAAGATGTTGACAGCTTTAGAAGTAGGAAGATCTGCGTACAAACAGAGGGTCATTTTGGTTCATATGGTGTATGTTGTGTCATTAATAGATACAAGAATCAGTTTCCATTTTAGTGGCATGTGATTTAACACACATGTACCCCCACACACATATAAACACACACACACACACACACACACACACACACACACACACACACACACAGGGATGTCCTACTGCTAGAGTGCTTTTAGATGCCTACGGTGGTGTAAAGTGCCAGCTATTTGTTTTGTTATGTGCTTTAGCAAGGGCATGTGGGCGTTGAGCCAAGCTGTGCATCCTGCGGTGTGTCTGGATGATCCTTACTGTGATCCTGATGTGAACTTGAGTTTCTGAGTATTCGCTGGACATTCATTTCAGATGTGCAGTCATAATGCGTCTCACTGCACATTTACAGCTCGATTTCTCAGAATAAAACCAGTAGTTAAGTGAGGGTGAGAGAGCAAAAATAGAGAGAATGAATAAATGCATTCATTTGTTTGTTATTGGCCATCTCCTGGTCAGTGGACATTATGGTCATCCAGACTTTTTATGAGGAATTTCAGATGATCATGAGGCAGATTAAATGGGAAATAGCCATATTTGTGAGAACAGATGAACATTTGTGTGTTAATTACTTTTATAAATCCGATGTGTGTACAGGCTGTGTGTGTGTGTGTGTTTGTGTGTTCACTCACCAATGTCATGCAGTTTGGGTCTGACAGTGTAGTCAGGTGGACTCTGGTTTGAGTCGTCATCTGCATTAGAGACTGTAGCAAAGAAAAACATGATCTCAGTGCATACAATGACACCAAACACTATTCGAACACTTAAAGTGATAAACTTTTTTCGTCTTTGTCTTGCTCTGGAGGCAGTCAAATTTTACGGTTATATCCTTATATGCAAGAGTTACAAATTCACGTGGGTAGTTCCATTTAGCATGAAGACTCATCCTGAGCGTCTGCGTTAAACCTCAAACTTTACTGAATGAGCGTCGGCGAACACATGCGCGTCAAACAGACGGGATGCATTAGAGAGGGAGAAAATTAAAATTCAGTGCAAAAATATTCATTTGGCTGAAATATCTGTTGTTGGATGTTAAATTCCATACTAGTGAATGTGTGTGTTCCTGCAGAACATCCCTCTTATCTGTTAACACGGAGTTTGTGTTTTTCTATAAAAGAAAAAAAGAAAATTGGTCTTTTTATCCATTTAATCGATTAATCGAAGAAGTAATCAGCCAACTAATTGATTATCAAAATAATCGTTAGTTGCAGCCCTAAAATAAATGCTTTGTTTATAATATGGAGGACATTTTATACTATGAAACTAGGATGTTTTGATGGCACAAAGACCTGTTATATGTCAAAAGTCTCATGTTGTGTCCCCTTTTAAGACATACTTAAAAATGTATTCATGTGAAACTCATATAGGGAGAATTAAGATTTTTTCCACTTTCATTCTCTGTAATTTATCAATATATAGTCTTAAATGCTAATAATCTATTTATTAACTTAATATAGATTTTACATTTTATAATTTAATTCCTACTGTCGCTTATACACGTCACTTGCTCAAACTTTTTTAGACAATTATAGTATATGCAAAGACAAATACATTTCAACAAATACACACATATGTAACTGAGAAATATTAGTGATTAATGCAGCAGGGGGTTAAACTTGTGCTCAAGAGCTACATGAGCTATGCTATCAAAGAAAGAAAGAGCAAAAGAGTGACAAGAGAAACTGAAAGAGAGAGCAGGGGATGAGAGGACCTCTCCACACATGGCTCTGATCAAAGAGGCCACAGAACGTGTTTGAGCGTTAAGTTCTGAAAATAGTTTGCTCACACACAAACACACATTAAAACCACCACTGTGACCTCCTCTTGCGGTTTACGTGCTTTTTTGTTTCTGTGTGTGTGTGATGATGATGCTCACCTGTAGAACAGCAGACAAACACCCGCAGTCTTAAACAGCTGTGTCCGTGGTGATGGATTGGTGTAGCTGCAACAACACATGACAGCACAAACATTAACCTACTGCCACCTACTGGACAATGACATGCACTGACATCACTTCTAAGTTCAGAATGTAATACTACTGTAGCTTACTACTTAATGAACACTATGCAGTATACACAGTATTCTGCTTACTACTTTTCAATTATAAGTGAAACAGTAAATAGTAAAATAGCAAGTATTATTATGTAAAAATATACATTTCAAATAGTAGTATTCTATGTTGCAGTCACCTGACCTCTTCATGCAACATGTGAATGGAGTAAAATTCAGCATTATTTCAAGGTTCATTAGTCACATGGAAATGGAATGTCAAGCACATTGCATTGTGGGATTCTAAAATGTTTTATACACAGTTTGTAAATAGTATAGTATAGGAAATACAAATGTGGCACTAGGTCAAACTAGTATTCTATGCATACTAAAAATCAGCATACTGCGCACAGTATCTGTATGAAATACTGCTATACTGAAACGTAATGAGGTCATGTGACATGTGACACTTTGTACAATAAATCTGTAAATGTACCAACAAAGTAGAACACAACAGATTTAAACATTTACCACTGCATTTCTAGGGAGCCCCGCACATGACATGCAAGAAAAAAAATGTAATCGTGCACATGATTTACTATTTCGTTCCCTTGATTTATAAATCAATGCGAATCGAGGGAACGAAATAGTAAATCGCGCGCACGTTTTAGTAAATTGAGGGAATGAATTAGTAAATTGTGCGCACGATTTAGCCTACTATTTTTTTTCCTGCATGTCATGTCCGGGGCTCCATACATTTCACAGGCGTGTCTTTGGAGAGCGCTCTGAAGGGAGGGTGGGATCTTATGTTTTCAAAACTAGCTTGCTATTGCTAGCCTCTCCGAAATTGCCTACCCAACCTTAAAGTTAAACAGGTTGTTTTTGCTACTGTACCTTTAGGTCTTCCATATGTAAATGATCACAGAATAACTAACTTAAATGAGCAGCAACCTGCTGAGAGTACTTTAGAGTGTGTCTACATAGTACATTAAAGTCTTTGTTTCAAAAGAGCAAAGCAAATGTTAAGGCCATTTTAAGGTATCTAAAGCAAAGCTCCTTCTGCTGAGATAAAACAAACACTAAATAAATAACACCGATCAAAACAGATACGGTGTACGTTTATTAAATTATCCATTTCCACAAGCTGCAGATACCATCTGTAATTGATGAATTGGCCCCAAATGAACTCCCCTGGGCTAAGACAAAGATAACGTTTCTTGTTTTCAGGTTGATAAACATATGGGCCACATTATCATAGAAAAGTCTGAGTGTGATACCATTTTTCAATACCAATGGTTGTCATACTACAGCTAATAACCTGCCTACAGACCTCACTAATGAAGACGACTATTAGCATTAGGTGAGACATGCATCAGAAAATCATCATTAGCAATGCTCTATTAACACTCGGTTTATAGCCTGCTTTAAAAAGTTTTCAATCAAAAATGGGTGCGCTCTAATTGGTAGTGACTGACCCAAATGCCAGAAAGACTGATGACTGGCGGCCTCCCGTAACGTCCGTATCCCAATAACAAGCTCCTTTGCATGGCAAAGCTGTCACCATTTCACCAACAATGCAGTTTTGAAAGCAAATGAACTGCTGGGAGAGATGCATTTGAGCTTGTCCTTAGGAGCTTACTTTTATTCTCAGCTGTGATTTGGAAAAATGAATGAAACATAGTTGTGTTTGAAATAACTTGCTGCCTTTCTTCAAACTACTGCTTCATAGCAATAAAGCCCTTTAAAGACGGGGTCGCAAATTGTTTTCTTAACAAGATTCTCTTGTTAACCGCATCTGTATGATTTATCTGCAACCCTGCACATAATGGTGCTCATGCAGAAAGTTCTCCCTTCTTTTATTCCCAACTCAAAAAACTCCATGACAGGAAGGGCCATGATTGGCTCAGCAGTACAATCGCCACACTATGAAAAGGAGGATCCTGCCAAGGCACTTCTGCAAACAATGTCCCCTTGAACAAAGCACTAAACCTCCATCTGCTCCGCAGTATGCCTTTCCCTGTGTAATAACCTTCTCTGTCAGTGGAGTTTAGATAAAGTATGCCTACTGCAACCTGGAACTCACCAGCCAAAGAACACTTTAAAGGATTATTATGTTAAATAAAAGTTCTATGGACAGCCTCTGTGGCAAGTTGTCAATAACCACAGAAAGTAATTTCGACTTGCACCTGAGTTTGTTGACAGAAATCCACTTGTAATTGTGCAACGTTTGCCCCAGATACTTCCATTGTAAGCTTGTTTTCATAAACTGAGGAACAAGTCTGAAGCATTTTCTGAGGCAACGTGTCATTAGCTTTCCATCGACATATTCCTATGCAAATACTGCCTAAAAATTACTAATTTCCAGAATATGCACATAAAAACGTATACACTTGCTTTCGATGTAAAAACGTACATTTTTATTTAGTAAGACGACAATGCTAAACTATGACTTAAAAGCATTTACTGAATACATTTCTGGATTGATGTCAAAAACTAAAATTTGACATGTCGTGACTGAATTATTCAGTCAGATCAGCAAGTAACACCTTTTGGAATTGCCTGGCAGGCTGTTGTTCAATACATAAATATGAAAGCTTGTTTCCGGCACTAAATAAAAAATAAAAAAGGTAATTGCGACTTTTTATCTCACAATTCTGACTTTTTTTCCCCTCACAATTGCGAGTTTACATTCCGCAATTCTGACTTTTCTCAGAATTGCGAGATATAAACTCACAATTGCGAGAACTAAAGTCAGAATTCAGAGGTATAAACTCACAATTGTGGGATATAAACTATAAAGTCCAATTCTGTGGGAAAAAAAAGTACTTTTATTCTCAGATTTGCGAGTTTATACAGGTGCTGGTCATATAATTAGAATATCATCAAAAAAGTTGATTTATTTCACTAATTCCATTCAAAAAGTGAAACTTGTATATTATATTCATTCATTACACACAGACCGATAAATTTCCAATGTTTATTTCTTTTAATTTTGATGATTATAAAAAATCCCAAATTCACTATCTCAGAAAATTAGAATATTACTTAAGACCAATACAAAGAAAGGATTTTTAGAAATCTTGGCCAACTGAAAAGTATGAACATGAAAAGTATGAGCATGTACAGCACTCAATACTTAGTTGGGGCTCCTTTTACCTGAATTACTGCAGCAATGCGGCGTGGCATGGAGTCGATCAGTCTGTGGCACTGCTCAGGTGTTATAAGAGCCCAGGTTGCTCTGATTGTGGCCTTCAGCTCCTCTGCATTGTTGGTTCTGGCATATCGCATCTTCCTCTTCACAATACCCCATAGATTTTCTATGGGGTTAAGGTCAGGCGAGTTTGCTGGCCAATTAAGAACAGGGATACCATGATCCTTAAACCAGGTACTGGTAGCTTTGGCACTGTGTGCAGGTGCCAAGTCCTGTTGGAAAATGAAATCTGCATCTCCATAAAGTTGGTCAGTAGCAGGAAGCATGAAGTGCTCTAAAACTTCCTGGTATACAGCTGCGTTGACCTTGGACCTCAGAAACCACAGTGGACCAACACCAGCAGATGACATGGCACCCCAAACCATCACTGACTGTGGAAACTTTACACTGGACCTCAAGCAATGTGGATTGTGTGCCTCTCCTCTCTTCCTCCAGACTCTGGGACCCCAATTTCCAAAGGAAATGCAAAATTTACTTTCATCAGAGAACATAACTTTGGACCACTCAGCAGCAGTCCAGTCCTTTTTGTCTTTAGTCCAGGCGAGACGCTTCTGACGCTGTCTGTTGTTCAAGAGTGGCTTGACACAAGGAATGCGACAGCCGAAACCCATGTCTTGCATACGTCTGTGCGTAGTGGTTCTTGAAGCACTGACTCCAGCTGCAGTCCACTCTTTGT
Organism: Elopichthys bambusa; assembly: GCA_037101425.1. Classification (NCBI taxonomy): domain Eukaryota; kingdom Metazoa; phylum Chordata; class Actinopteri; order Cypriniformes; family Xenocyprididae; genus Elopichthys; species Elopichthys bambusa. The sequence continues at coordinate 24,259,691 of CM074448.1, forward strand.
GAATTTTTGAATGGGTTTTGTTTCACAATCCTCTCCAGGGTGCGGTTATCCCTATTGCTTGTACACTTTTTTCTACCACATCTTTTCCTTCCCTTTGCCTCTCTATTAATGTGCTTGGACACAGAGCTCTGTGAACAGCAAGCCTCTTTTGCAATGACCTTTTGTGTCTTGCCCTCCTTGTGCAAGGTGTCAATGGTCGTCTTTTGGACAACAGTCAAGTCAGCAGTCTTCCCCATGATTGTGTAGCCTGTAGAACTAGACTAAGAGACCATTTAAAGGCCTTTGCAGGTGTTTTGAGTTAATTAGCTGATTAGTGTGGCACCAGGTGTCTTCAATATTGAACCTTTTCAATTTTCTGAGATACTGAATTTTTTTTTCCTTAGTTGTCAGTTATAATCATCAAAATTAAATGAAATAAACATTTGAAATATATCAGTCTGTGTGTAATGAATGAATATAATATACAAGTTTCACTTTTTGAATGGAATTAGTGAAATAAATCAACTTTTTGATGATATTCTAATTATATGACCAGCACCTGTATCTCACTATTCTGACTTTATATCTCACAATTGCATGTTAAAAAGTCAGAATTACGAGATATAAACTCTCAAATCTGACCTTTTTTCTCAGAATTGTTTATATCATGCAATTTTGACTTTATAACTCGCAATTCCGAGTTTATATCACAACTCTGTCTTTATAACTCAAAGTTGCGAATTTATGTCACGTAATTCTGAGAAAAAAAAGTCTAAATTGTGAGATAAAAAGTCTCAATTGCCTTTTTTTATTTTTTTATTCAGTGGCGGAAACAAACTTCCATACATAAAGCATCTGCAGCAGATTATTAGCAAAAATCGAATTCTTCAAAGCCTGCTTTATTACATTTAATAAAAGTGGCTTCTATATTGGCTCCAACTTCCATTTACATTTCTATTTTGGGCCAATTTCCCCAAAAGTAACAGTTTTTTTCTCTTGAAGATATGGAATGGAAATGCTGCAAATTGTTTACTTGCAAATATTTGTTCAATATTTGCATAAATTCCATTTTTGACTCGGATGGAAACATTTGTACTGATACTAAGCTTAATTTGTATTTAAAGATTCACTTTCAGAGTCATTTTTTGGTTGGTCTTATGATCTGGTTATGTGAACATACCAGCCCCTATGTTCCATGTAAAATAAAATAGCTTTTATTGGACAATTGGTACGACTCATCTCGCTATAATTTAAAAAAAAAAAAAAAAAAAAATTATTAAAAATTTTTAAATAATAAATAAATGCACATTTAAATTTTAGGTTTGTAACTGATGCTCTGTAAATAAAACCTAGCAACAACAATTGTAACAAACAAAAATGTTTTTTTAGGATTACATCAAATACTCACATATATAGTAGTACTCATGACCCACGTTGAATTCATAGCCTAGTGAGAAGGCGCTGTAACGCTGGAATTTCTCAGAGAACTTAATTGGTGCGTGGGGGGCGTGCGGCCGGTTGCACTCCCAGCGTTTGAAGCCCATCTGTGGGTCGCAGGTGCGGTAGCCTCGGTAACTGACCATGTAGAGAACGTATTGCTCGGCCACGCCGCGCTCTAGCGCCCCCCGCTGGCTCTGGTTGTAGTGTGGACAGTAGATGTCCAGGTAGTCATTAACGTTGACTTGTACGGTGTAGCCCTCTCTCCGCAAGCTGAAAGAAAAAGAGAGGAAGGACAAAAAAAAAGAGGAAGGACAAAACATTATTATATGATTACAGTGTTTTTGCTATTTGAATGTCATCAGTCATTTATACTTTGGATTTTTTTATGGGCAGATAGAAAAAAGGAAGAGAAGGGTAAGATTTATCTCATTGACCTTTCTAAAATGTGTAAGTCCTGCTTGAATGAAAAAGCAGTTATATTTCAATGCTCTGCCACAGCACATTAAATCGGATAATTTTTCATGCTTAATGTGTGTGAGGCCCTGATCAAACAACAGGGGGCAGTGTTTCATTTCACAGCAGCCCTTCTCATTTGACTCTCTTTGTCCCGCACAAGCTCACACAGAAAAAAACATGCTAAAACACACACTTGCGCGCTTCTAGGTCAGGTCCCGCAGGAGATTATTATTCAATTACAAAACGAGGATCAGAAATGTCACCCACTCCTTCTCCGTTCCTCTTCCGCTAACCCCTTTCTCCTCGGTTTCAGTGTCTTTCTTCACACTTCCTTTTTCTTTTTTTACACACTTTCTGTACTACTACATGCAGTGCTGCATTTTTTTTTTGCTTTCTAAAATGCGCATTATTCACGTGTCCTCTTTGTAGCTCCGCTCTTCCTCCTTTACTCACAGTTTCTGCAGTTTTCTTTTTTTTTCCTACAGCTTTTTCCCCCTCTTTTTTAATCAGTGTCTTTCTTAGCCTTTTATCAATACACAACAGATGGCAATCACATCCTTGATTAGGGCTTTCTCTCTCTCTCTCTCTCTCTCCCTCTTGCTCACACACGCAGACTGAATGAAAGATTTTTGTCATGCAGTGTTTTGTGGAGGGATGCTTCAAAGCTGCTATATTTAGGGGGAGAGAGCAGGCAAGGAGAGGAAGAGAGAAAGATAAAGGGAGAAGATGAAAGAGTGAGGAAAGATGAAATGAGAGTGCAGGAAAACAAAGAATGAGATGGGTACAGAGAGGCGCAGAATTGGGACGACGATGTACTTGACACTGCTGAAGATGATGATGCTGAGGTGTGTGTTTGTGTGTTGCTCAGGTTTTACCTACGATGCAGGGACCAAATTGTCCCCAAAAGGCGAATAAAATCTAAAATGTCACATTGTGAGCACCAGCCAATAGCTCCCATGAGAAATATGGCTTAATAAACATACTAAAATCCATCTCATTAAGTTGGTGGACTGAATGAATGACAAAGAAGCAGCTCAAATACAAGAGAGCTTTGATTTGCTGAACATTTTTGATCACTCAATAATTCCCTTACTACATTTGTTATTTCATAGTATTGATGACTTTATTATCAGTCTGAGGTCATAATAAATAATAAAAGTAGGTGTGCTCACACTTTTGACTGGTAGTATAGCTATACTTTGTGGATAAAACGTAAGGTAGCTAAATCTGACTTAAGTTAAACGTGCAATTTCAGCTCACTGAATTAGACCTCTCTCCAAAACTCCGCTCTCTAAAGACAAATCATCAAACTCAGACATATAAAAGGCAGAGTGTGTTTCTGATTGAGTAGTTCTCTGATTGGCTACAATTGTTGGGCCTTTTCCTCAACTCGGCCATTTCCAGAGTCTAGAACTGGTACAGAAACAAGTGTGATTTTTCAAGGACACCTGTATATTGGATTTATGTCAAGTAATAGGGACATTTATGTGCGGTACATTTAAAGATACATAGAAATTGATTCATATAGTAAAAATATATGTTATTAAAAATCTAAATGTTTTCTTTTATGGGTATGGTTAGGGTTAAATTATACTAGTAATTATAATTTACTTTATGCAAATCCAATAAGTGTGTATTTCCCTATTTAGATTGAAATGAGGTTAAAGCAATAATACATCCAAAAACGTAAATGTAATTATTAAATGTAACTATTTACTTGTGTTCATGTCACATTTCAAACCTTTATGACTTTCAAAACCTGTAAAGCGGTCATTTTTCTTTACACAATTAGTCCCTGGGGGGGACTGAAGCTTTCAAAAAGACACCTAAAACAATCATAAAAATGGTCCATATGACTCAGTCCAGTGAGATGTTAACAGCTGTGCCCGAAGTGCTGAGTGAGAATTCACAAACTGTATCAACCAATTCACTGAAAAGAATGAATTAGAGTCACTACTTCTCTCAAAAACCCACATCAACACTTACAAGAGTGCTAAGAAAGACATCAAGAGAAAGATTTCAAGAGAATAACTTAAATTTCAGCCTGTTCCTCACACAAAGCTATCATATCACTTTTATATTACTTTTACATCCATTTTAAAGCTTGACAGCTTCAGTTCCCTGTAATTACATGAAGAGCGACCAGCACAATTCCTCAAAATTTATTTTGTTGCATGGAAGGAAAAGAAGTCTTCCAAATAGGTTTGGAATGACATGAGGGTAAGTAGATGACAGAACTTAAACTTTTGTGTGAACTATCCCTTGAAATGTGTGTGTGTGTGATTCTGCAGTCCCCACAACAAAATTAACCTGTATGTGTGTTCCTGATCAAGAACAATATGTTACCATATCATTGTATCCCACATCAGTGCGCGTTTATGCTCTTCAGTGTACATGCCCTATAGGTGAAGTGTTACGCAACTATATGTCTGCCCCATGACACCCACAGACGAGAGCGAGCGAGCGAGCGAGAGAGAGAGAGAGAGAGAGAGAGAGAGAGAGAGAGATGGAGCACTCCCCAGGGATGTGCACATGTATTGAAGTGTGAAAACGGAGTAATGGTTTTCCCTCTTCCTCTCTTTTCTCACTTTCCCATTCTGCTGTCTCATCATCATTCTCTTTTCAGTGGGCAGGAAAACCTTGTTAGTTAGAAGGCAAAGCGGAATGGAGAGAGAGAGAGAAAGCTGGTAGATGAGGAATAAAAGTGATAGATAGAAGCAACGTATCCAGCTAATAATTGTCCCTGAAGCATTTTATGCTGACGGCTGTTTATTGTATCCTCAGACAAAGTCTCCACACTAACTGCTAAGAAAATCTTCAGTTTACACAGTTTATCCACCGAGACACATTACAGATATATTTCAATGGTATGACTTTCTTTTTTACTTATTGTGGAATTCTTACATTTTTATTGATGGCCTTTACTTTTCATCCATTTTTTTTAATGCTTTTTAAAATAATTTTACTTTTCTTTTTTTGAGCTGTTCCTTCACCATCTGGTTTGTCATTGTTTTCCTACATGTATTCATTTTCAAAACAAAACAAAAAAATAAAATGATTGGTCTTTGGAAATCTTTTGTCTTTTTATTGAAAAGATAAAATGACAGAATTAGAATGACAAAAAATTACTTGGACGAATATAAAGAAATATTATTGGCTGAACTCGAAACTGTGTAATCTGCATTAGCGTCATGGTTTAACCTCTTAGCCTTCACGAGGACACAGACAGACTTTTTTTTTTTTTTTTTACCTCTGTTTTACTCTCAAAATCTTATAGTGACCGTAATTTGTTAATATGTGTCAGGAGTTATGAATATGAGTAAGAAAATATCAAAAGTTGATACTTTTGATTGAAATGAGCGTCAGCCACATTCATTAATATAAAAACTCCTGTATGATTGTCATGAAAACGCTTGACAAAACAATATCCCTCAGGGCTTTAGTTCAAAAGCATGCACATTTAGAGAAATACAGATGGATTCTCATATGTTTATGTCAAATTTCTATGCAGAGGAGTAATATTTATTCAGATTTTTTCCCAAAATGTGCCGATGTAAGCATTATGAACGCTCTGATGTACTGTGTTTTCAATTCATACTGGCAGCCTGAGGGTGTTATGCACATTTTGTCCACAAATGTCACTAGTGATGAACAGGCATATCATGTGACATTCTAGGAAATACCAGAGGCTTCCAGAGATCGCTATAACATGCAGATAGACACTTTTGAAGACAATCGATATATGGTTTATCTGTGTTCTTCATGCCAGGTTGGCTATTTTCATAATAACAGATTATATTTATAATGCAATGCTAATCGACATAGTTTTTATCAATGTGCAGAATACTGTAAAATCATATATATTGTGTCAGATTTTTTGATCCAAAGCCACATAAGATCACAGAAGGTTATTTAAAACACTCGACTTGTGATATAAAGTAAGTTTGGAGCAAAAACATGGTTTTAATCTTATAAATTGTCATGTTTTGGTGGTGTGCTAAACTAACATGCTAGCTAGCGCTAAGATGCACCTGCCACCTAGCTAAGCATATACGTTATTTTTATGAATAATTTTGAATAGTAAAGCTCACTGAAATGTTTTTTTTTTTTTTTTTTTCAAGAAGGGCAATTAATACAGTTTCAAAGAAGGTGAAGTGGGACGTTTGATCAAAGAAATGAGGGATTAGGCTAAATCTTGAATAGAAAGCCGTCAGTAATTATAATGAAGACAAAATAAAAGAATAATTAGAGCCATAACCCGGCTGGAGAGGCGTGAATGTGTGCAGGGGAGACTGAAACTGAATGGGGCAGTTTGCACCACAAAACAACAGAGACAATACATTGAATGAAGCTTAGAAAATGGCAGTAAACACCAGTTAGACTTTTAGAGTCTTCTCAAAATAAAATCACATTACATGATCTTGAAAAACATTTAATAAAACTCAGAGTTTTAGACTTGTCATCTTCAGACTTGAAATATAACATGGTCAGGCATGTGGCTTTAGCGGCAATGCATTTCTAGATTGCAACAAGGCCAACTTAAATTTTATTTTCATAAAGATATTTAATAAAAAATTAATTTCTAATAACTTTGCAAAACTTTGAAGCTATTTATAACTTTTTTTTTCATTATGACAAAAAGTATTGTAAATAATTGACTTTACAATAAACTGCAAAATGTCTACTTTCAAATTATACCATACTTATGCTTTTAGTGCAAAGGATTCATGAACTGTATCTGTTTTTGTTTGGGTATGCCATTTCTTGGGATTTTTTCAAAAGCGGAGGTTCGGGCTAACAGGTTAATGTAGCTTTGCGCTAACAGCTGTGCCACTGTTGATATTTATTACTCTGCTGTCTATGTCAGCTAAATTACACTGCAGTACACTTGCCTGACAAACAAGTACCAGATACTATTAAACGCTATACAACTACCAATTACATACATACTTCATACAGCTGAATGATTTACACCTTGCCATGCCTTAAAATGCATTCACCACATCTAACAATCTTTCAGAACTTTCAAACTATTTTGTTTAGTCCACACCAGGCTTCACAAATCATTATATGTTTTTATCACACAACTGCAGCTCTGCGCACAGTTTGCTTCTGAGCTTTAAACATTGCAAAAATGGTATCTGACGCAGTCTTGGCTGGCTATTACTGTGATGGATTCCCTGTAAAAGGTTAAAGCTATAACACAGAAAATTCACTCCCGGGGGCAATCCGCGAATGATTCACATGGGTGGATAGAAAGAGAGCATGAGAGAGACAGTGAAATACAGAGAGAGACAGGAAGATTCTCAAAATCTACCATACATAATCTAAAGAATCCAAAAAAGACACTTACATCTGATAGAAACTAATAGAAACTTGAGAACCAGCATCTTTCTGCCAAAACGCTTTGGGTATAAAGCCACACATACTGTCGAAACTGGATTTTAACCGCACTTAAATGTGTTTCTAAGAGTCAGCATTCACACTTACAGTGATTTACAGCAATAAAGCAGCCGTAAGTAATTCATTTTTAATGAGGGCTGGTAATCTGAGTGACAGTGGACATTGCCAATTCAGTGTGGTTGAGCAGAGTTGAGCATTGTTTAACTATGCAAATAAGGAATGTTGGGGAAAGTTATGTTTAAATGTAATGCGTTACCATATTGTGTTACTCCCTAAAAAAGTTTTATTTTTATACTAATTGCATTATTTAGTTACGTTTTTATGTAAAGTAATGCATTACATTACTTTTGCATTGCTTTTTCTCACCTGGGCTAGGCTTGCTTGTTTTTGGCACACCGAAAGTGAAATGAATAAGCAAAGTACAAGTAACAAACTGACTTGCATTACTTATTAAAAAAGTAACTCAGATATTTTGTTGTAAATTTTAACTTTACTAGTTACTTGAAATAAGTAATCTGATTACATAACTTGCATTACTTGTAATGCGTTAACCTTAACACTGCAAATAAGCAGCGATGCAACGCACTCACTACCAATGGGAGAGCAGAAGTGCTCATGTGATCATCCTAAGTAGCCGAGTATTCACAAAATGGAGAAATTAATAGTAATTCTGAGCAATTATGCACTGCTAATTGGTTTAACTGATATTTTTCACTAATATTTACAGTTTACTACTAAATCATATGAACCATCTGGTGGGTCTCTAAAGAACATTACTCAACAATGCCATAACAGGAAAAAATGACATTCACAGGTAGTTTTATTTAATGTATTGTTTGCACAATTAAAAAAAATTGCTCTTTTTTTTTATTTAATAACCATTCACTCTCAAATGAGAACTGGATAGCATTTCAAGCTTAACAGTTAGACAAAGCACTAAATAAAGATGAAAATAAATTTATGCCCATTTAGATCACAAAACAACTTGGCATTAATAATAATTATAACTGGTAAAAAACTAATATCGGTTAAAATCAAATATTGTTTAAAACATCAGTCTCAAAACTATTTTGCATAAATATATTATAAACAGTAACAATCTTTATTATTATGATTATTATAATTTTTTTTTTAGGGGAAAAAGATGAAGAAAAAAGACAGTATTTGTTTAACTCTGAGAAATGTCCCTGTTCGAAAATTTTGTTTTCTGTTGTTTTGCCCACAAACAGTGAAAAGATGCCTTGAGGCATTCCACTTTAGTTTGATTCATGTTCATTTTGTTTATGATACGATATGATACATTATGCACCATGCAAAGATGGAAATAATATAGAATTTTTGTCCTTCGAAATGTTAATTTTCAGAATTAAGAAAACTGATTTGTTGTCAAACAGACAAACATCTTGAAATCTGCAAAAAAAAAGAAAAAACATTTATGATTTTACATAATACATACTATTTGGAAGGACAACCAACAAACAATACAGCAACCTCAAACAATAAAGTCACTGTCAGTGCAAACAAAGTTCCTTTCGAGGAAAGCCTGTTCACTCAGCGGCCCTATTTGCAATGCCTCCAGGCAGCTATTTCGGGCATCCAAGACCAAGTCCTGTCTATTTGAATGGGGGAATTGTGAAATCTCAAAAACTGCTTAGCGAAATCACATTAAAATAACATATTTCAGATCAGCAACAAAATCTGACATGAACTGTCCCATAAATGTTGTTTTATATTTTCAAATAGCGTTAAAAAAGCTTATTTTTCAGGCTAGATGAGCCAATGCGCATGTGCAGTCCTAAGTGCAAGAGCTTCTAACGGCAGCTGCAGTGATGCAATAACGATCAATCAGTGATTGGCTCTTTACTTAGAAGGCTGGACCTATTCCGCCATATTGCGTCTTGCAGTTTCTCCCATTCACAACTAATAGAAGTGAACCGTCTTTCTATCTCTATAGTCTTTGGTGCGAATGGCCCTTTATAAATATATCAAAAAAAGAATTAATTTGATCACTTTTCTCAGAATATTGTCAGGTTAATGGAATACAAGGACATTATTTCATTCTAACATTGAATCCTTCTAAACTGGATTAACAATAAGGGTTACATTTTTCTGTGGCCATTTCATCTAAACTGCACACACATTATTCAGAAGACCAGGCTTTAGAAAACTGAAATAGAGGCTCATGCTAGTGCTCATATTGGCCACTTAACTAATAAGTGAATAAGTATAGTTCCCGATAATACCATCACCCACTCAACAGACTGAAAGTGTATGAGAGTGTGTGACCTTTCATGTTTGTTTGTGTGGACGACAGCTCAGACTTCTGATCTCGATGCGATTCATTCTAAAGAAATAGCCGCAGAGCTTTTTATAGAGGTCATGGATGGAAATACACATCTTTTTGAAAAGATCTGTGTTCTCTAAGACTGCTTTTTAATTAGATTCGTTTCACTTTATGTCCAGCTGATTTTGTATCTTGTATTATGCTAAAGTGTGGATTTCTATGATCAACAGGGAAAAAAAAAAAAAAATCAATTAACAAGAAAAACATCTTCAAGTGCCTAATGCACAAACAAATCAATATAATACCAATTCTTGTAGACTAGAGATGCCATTATGAGAACAATTACATGCTAATCAATTGTATCAAACATTTATAAGTTTCTAAATTATTGATGCTTGAGAGATGTCTCATCCCCAGCTGAGCTCTTACAGTAGCGCATTCAGACACACATACACTCGTCGCTCTCCAAGAGCTTTATTTGGCAGACAAATTACAGTAGACCCACTTGTGCCTGTTCAAAGAGCATAGAGTGAGCAGCGCTGTCTTTGAAGTGAACAATGCGATGGGGAGCCGACACTCTCTTCAGGAAGTCTGACACACGGAGGTGTTAGCTCTCACTCTCCTCTTCTCCTTTAGAATGAGACAGGAGGGGATAGAGAGAGACAATGACAAAGAGAGAGAGACTAACTGATTCAGATGTTAAAATCGAGGAGATATAATGACGCTGACCTCTGAACCCTGAACACTGTGATTGCTAGTAGGGATGCACAAACAATAAATCTTTCCCCGCCACTGACAGAATTTTTCGGCAATCCATGTTTTCACTGTTATACGGGAGGGGACACTATTACGCATGTTCTGAAATAGTACACAATCCCTGGCTCAAAACACAGGCAAAGAAGCAGCAGAAACAAGCAATAGAAAGCAATAGAAGCATTGTTTAAGCTAACATTAAACAGCATTTAAATCAAAACTGCCAAATGTTACAGAAAGAAATGTCGACCGAGGAAAAGGAATAGGAATGTGCAAGCTTTTGGGTTGTTGGTGGACACAAACTACTCAATCTAGGTTTTGATCATCATTCTGAATCCAATCTAGATGTAGTCGTAAGATCTTCTTAGCTTTTTGTTCAAAATGTTTTTTTGTTTTTTTTTTTAACGAAACTTGCCCACATTCAAGTGTTGAAAAAAAAAATGCATAAAACTAGAATAAAATGTTTTTTGTTGTTGTTGTTTGTTGAAAAGCAGAGGCTTTGTTCTTTCTTTTTTATATATTCTATGTTCAGATATTCATAAAACAGAATATTCTTAGGGGCCATGAAAGTTTTTTGAAAATGATCAAAAATGCTGGCACTGGCTGGCAAATTAAAAACAGACAAACAAACAAACAAACAAAACACTTTTCATGCTATGGCCGATAACCAATAAATAGCCCATATTAAAATTCTATACTATTTTGCTGAAATAAATTAAAAATAAAACATTAAAAACAAATTATTTATTTTAATAGCATAACAACATTTTAATAATTATGAAAATTGGATAATAATTTCAATATTTACATGTAAGATTATGTTACATTACTAGCATTTTAAAAAATAATATATAGACTTACAGATTTAAACACTTTAAATAAGCATTAGATGATGGCAAAATAATATTAATGTAAAAACAGGGAAAATTAGCATGCATAATTAAATATCCAGTATTGGCTGATATCCAATATAGACATACATACATTGAAAAAAAAAAACTCTAATAGTAGCCGATAATCATTATCGTACCAATATATTATGTATCATTGGCATAATCACAGTAGAGGTTGATACCCCAAAAGAAAAAGAATGAGAATTCCCATTTAAATAAGTAACCAAACAAACAAACGAGGGGAGGAAATGTGCTTAAATATCATTAAAATTAACAATACAATCTCTTTTCTCACCTAGGTGTATTTTTGTGAGATCCACCTGTGAATAAATTGTTCCATTTCATTACATGGGCTAGTGCTCGACACCTCCTCCTGAAGTTTTAGGTTTTTGTGGTCAAATGGTAGATTCAGATTCGAACCTGACTTGAATTGTGATCTGACTCTTTAACAGCCACTAAGTGGGAAAAAGCCCAAAAACCTGTTTGAAAATTCAGCTTAATGGCGCTAGCGGTACAAAAAAATTACACACTTGACCTTTAAGAGAGTGTTCTAAAAGTAGAGATTTCCATGATTTAAACTAATGCGCAGTAATTCACACATATCTAATGTGCTTATTCTTCATAAATGTCTTTGTTCATGCACGCACACACACACACACACAAACCCGCTCTTCCACGAATGGGTGCGTCATTGAAAGGCGTCTATCCTCCATGAATATTTGATTGTATCATAAAAATAACCAACCTTTTAAAAAAAACTGTTCAAACACCCCTGAGCTAGAGCAGTCAACCAGAAAGCTTGAGTAATTATTTACACTTTGTACACAATAACACAGACGCATGCGTACATGCGCACACACGGGGTCTGATGATTCTCCGGAGCGAGTCAGACGGAGACTGAGGGTGAGTGCATGAGGGCAGGACACAGCGGCTGCCGCTGCACCAAATAAATTAAAAATTTACAACCATCTCTGACTCCCTCTCTCTCGTCACCTCCCTCTCTCTCAGCTCTGTACATCTAACTTATATAACTCCCATTACATCAAACTGTCTCCCAAAGGCATTCTGGGAATAGAGGTGGGATCTGTCCGCTGAAAAGATGGTGCTATCAGGTTCACATCAAATAAGGCCCCCATCAGAAGGTCAATGTCCTTCATCAAGTGAGCGAAGAGGGGGAGAGGCTATTTGTCTTAATGGCTCTTGAGAGGTAAGAAATGTCAGAGGGTGCAACTGTTCCTCTTAGTTTCCAGCTAAACTGTTAATGGTGCTGTAATTTAGCCAAGGTTTGAAAGCTAGACACCCACAACTTGGAAATTTTTGGGTGTGTTTGGCTACCTTGCAACTAAGATGGCTCAAGATGCAAGACTTCTGAAGACCCTGTTAAATCAAATGTGAGTTTCGTAGCTTGATTTCAATGTGCAGTTAAATGTGAATCCTGCCCTATTATCACAGATTTCTTTGGAGGTATTGGAAGCCATCCAGGGACACTTTATTTTACATATCCCCGAGGATTCATTTGCTCTCTCTGCATGCTAACAAAGCCCTGGCATAACTAGGTTTCATGCCAAAAGTTAACTGTGTTAGAAAACACGATGGAGAGAAAAATGTGTTATGTATGCTTTAGATTGAGTCTTGAGGTTCATGTAGAAGACACAGGTTTGAATCTAGCCCGAAAACATTTGTTTCATATGGGAGTTAAAAAACAGAAAATGTAATTCTGACTTTATTTCATGTAATTACAACAATACCTCATACTTGCAGTTTTATATCCTATAATTTCAAGTTTATATCTCACAATGTGACTATATAGAATTATATATACACTACTTTTCAAAAGTTTGGGGTCAGTAAGAGGTTTTTAATGCTTTTGAAAGAAGTCTCTTCTGCTCACCAAGGCTTCTAAAAATACTGTAAAAACAGTAACATTGTGAATATTATTACAATTCAAAATAAAAATGTTTTATATATTGATATATTTAAGAATGTAATGTATTCCTGTGTTGTCACAGCTGAATTTTCAGCATCATTACTCCAGTCTTCATGATCCTTCAGAAATCACTCTAATATGCAGATTTGCTGCTGAAAAAACATTTCTAATTATTTATGTTAAAAAAAGTTGTGCTGCTCAATATTTTTGTGGAAAAAATGATATATTTTTTTAGGGCTGCCCCCGAGAAAAGATTTTTCTAGTCAAATAGTAGTCGTACGTTTAAGCCATTAGTTGATTAATCACACGTTTATATTAATTTAATTACTTATATATATATATATATATATATACACACACACACACTGAGGAGAATACTAAACTAATGAGCTTTTAATATTTAGGTGTAAAATAGCACTGCAAAGCACCGGAAAAAGTCATGATTAAGAATGTGTTGCGAAAAAAAAGCAAGGGGATATTTTAATTATTTATTAATAAACTAGTGTTTTCTGAGTCATTGTCGGCTGCAGAGATGAAGTTGACGATGCTGCCTCGCCATCTCCACAGTATAATGAACGCGCCTATAAAGAGAAATGCACCTTTCATACGGATTACAAATTTTAATTGGTTTAAAAGTAGACATTTCAAGCTTTCCATAGATAATATTTTTTCATGTCTGTGAGTCAAGTAGCCTAGTTTCGGTTCATTTTGTGACACGCTCCAGTTCAGCGAGATGGCATCCTGTGTGTTTTCTTTATTTTACAAAGGCACAAAGTTTTGTTGTTATTGTGAGTTTATACAAATAAAAGTAGTTTCAAATGAGGTATTACTCTTATCTGTATGACCAAAAATGTATTTTAAGTAGTTTCTGCTGTTATCGGGAAAAAATGCAAGTGATCGTGCCGGCGCCTCCATGTCATGCAGTAAGCGCGTTAATACTTTAGCTTCCGCACTCCGCACAAACACTTGAATATGCGCCTAATAATAGTGCACATTTATCTTGGTTAACATTTGTGCGAGCGGTGTTTCACATGATAAGCCATATTTGAGGTCGATGGATGACAGATGAACATTTGGATTTCCTGCCAGACATACTATAATTACCACAAGGACCCGCCGTTAATGATCTGTTCCTCACGGACAACGTGACTTCGCCACAAGTTTTTTTTTTTTTTTTCTGCGACTAACTAACTAATAAAATTTTTATTAGGGGGCAGCCCTATTTTATTTAAAAGTATTTTTTGATGAATAGAAAGTTTAAAAAAGTTTTTTTTTTGGGTGCGTCATTGCAAAAGTTTTTACTTTACTTTTAATCAATTTAATGTGTGCTTGCTGAATAAAAGTATTAATTTCATTTTAAAAATTAGGATCTAACTGACCCCAAACTTTTGAACAGAAGAATTGTTATACCTCACAATTGCAACTTTATTTCTTTAAACTACAATTTAAACTCTAAATTTCGAATTCATATCTAAAAAGTATGACCGTATATATATCAAAATTGAGACATCTCTTAACTGCAACTGTCATAATTGTGACATTCTCACGACTGCAACCACAACCACAATAATTACAATTGTATTTCCAACTATTTCAATTTAAAAAGGTACATTCAGTTGCTGCCTTAAATATTCAAGTTTGATCAAATTGGATGAACAAGTCATTTCAACTTAAAATACAAGTCAAATCAACTTAAAACAACTTAGATTCAACAAAAATCGAGTTGAATCTAATAACTTTTCTTACAGTGCAATAACTTTTCTCTAAATTGTGACTATATGTTTATATCTCACACAATGCGACTTTTAAACTTTATCTCATAATTACTTCTCTCCATTTACTCTGGATGTGGAAATTGTCTTCTATAGTTACCTTTCTACTCTTTTCTTTCTTTGGTCAATAAAAAGTGTCAAGAATTTGGAATAAAATACTGATGCAAGAATTTGCATTAGACATGCAAGAATAATTTCTGCAAGAACAGAACAGAAGAAACAAAAGCAAACAGAAAACTAGCGGCATCCCTTCGAATCACATTTGCAATGATTAATGTTACATACTGCTTTCCGGTGTCAATGTGTGTGTGAGTGGGAGTCGACAGTGAATCCTTGTCTGGCGTGCTGTTATCCACCCACACCCTAAGGGGAATCTCAGAGGCCAGAGCGTTACTTGCCAGGAGCATTAACGCTAGGATTTCGCAATGAATCAAGCTACTAAACCATAAATGGACCATAAATTCAGTGACTACCGAAAGTAAACTGTGCAGCTCACATGGGCCGTTATATACGAGCTGCTGCTGCAATGCGCAATATGTTTGTTTGCTCGTGGCAAATGACTGCCGCCCCCTGAGCATATACGTTCACATCAAACAGCAGCCTCGACACACGCTGGCCATTTGGACCATATTTTGATGACAATTACAGTTTGAAAAAGCTTGCGTACACCTGTGTGTAAAGACATTTATATATACACACACACCCTAGAACCCTGCAAATGGGTTATTAGCTCAGGAGCCAATAGAAACCCCACAGCAATTCGAGTTCAGTTTCTGCTCAAGGGCTAATCAGCACGTAACACCAGTAGCGAAAGCCTTGTTAGAGACCCTCGAGAAGCACATGAGCGGTTCCTGCCTGTTTAAGTGAAGAACCGTGAGCCATAGCGTTATAATCACAACCCTGAATGGGTGACACTCCACACAGAAACACATGTAATCTGTTTGCTTTGTGTTTGTGTAGCTTCTTTTAAAGCACTGTATCGGACAGGAAGACATAAATCAAGGTGCTTGTGGGTTGTTCAGTTAGTGTTGTGCTGGGCTTGGTGCGCTCATAAAAAAAACCCTTCATCTGTCTGCTCAGCTTCACTGTCGGGATGTTGCTTTTTGTGTTTGTGTAAATCTAACATCACCTGCTGAATTTAATGGGATACTTCATCCAAAAGCGAACATTCTGTCATCATTTATTTAGCATTTACCTATCATTTACACTTATGACATTCAAAACCTGTATGACTTTTGTTAAAAATCAAAGGCAGCCGATAGGGAACAAAAACATTGCATATAAAATCGTGTGTTCTAAGAAATAAAGCCTTACAGGTTTGGAATGACATGAAGGTGAGTAAACGATGAGAGAATTTTCATTTTTTTGATGAAGCATTCCTTTAAGAAATGTACATTAGGACTGTTAAATACTTAATGCTACAGCATAAAATATAAATGCACAAAGAATTGAATGGAAACAGATATTCAGATTTGTTTCACAAAACAAAAACAGACAAAATTACTCTGTGTTTCTTTGTTTTCTCTGCAAAAGCTGTTTCTTACCCCCTTTTCACTTTCACACGAAAGAACAACTGATAATCCTCACATGTGCTACACAAACACACATACTCACACAATGTGTGAAAGCATCGTTAGCTCATCTAATCAGTGTTAATTACTCTACTTACTGACAGCCCCACCTGTCATACAATAGTCTTGTTCTAAAATCTAATAAGCTGCCTACCTAGACAGCATCATAGTGCTCCTGACATAAAGGCTGTTCCAAATGTCTTTTAAATTGCACTAAGACAGTGGTACTGATCTGGTTTCGAAGTCAAGCGCTGATCTAAACACAGTACTAAAATTATCATACAACCAAACATTCAATCTATCTGCATATTAACTGCATATGCAAGATTAATAGAGGTGTAACGATATTTAAACCAAGCCGAAAAACCATAATACACCACCCATGGTACGTAGCGTGATACTCTCATGGCGTACTGAACGCGCCCCACCCAGCCCTGGCCCTGGCCCGTAGGATTTACACGACAAATACAGCGGTGTAGCCTAACCACCAATATTTGGAATAAGCTCCACATTTTGTTACTTTCAATAAGAAACAAATGATGTAATCTTCCAAATTCTGTCCACTTTATCACGAAATTCGAACAAAAAAACTCAGTTTTCACGCTCTTTAATGTGGCGTGACAGATCACTGTACAGGCACCTCATTGCAAGCAGCAGCGTGGAGCGTGAGTGAACGCGATCATCTCGTCTTTTTAATACTAGTTACAGAATAAACATAAATGAACATCTGAAGGTATGTTGAAAGATACAGTACAACTTACTGAAAAGTATATCATCTCGTGTAATCGCTCAATCAGTGTTTCAACGGCAGAAAGACGTCAGTCAAACAGCTTGTAAACAGTGTCATGTAGCATTTACCTCAGGCGAGTCCACAGCTTATTTCGCCAGAGAAATTAACTCTTTCACTAAATATATGCACTATATTAGCCTATATATTCATTATATTTTACTTGACTTGTTAGTGATGTCTTGATTATTTTAAATAAATCTGTTATGAAAATGACAGCCACTGTGTAAATGATTATATTTCAACATTAATTGGAGTAAAAACATAATTTTATAATTAGATTTAGAAGTTAATACAAAAACTGCCTTATGTGCAGTTTACAATAAGTTTAATGGAAAAAATCATTCAAGATGGCAAGCGAAATGAGAGTTGTGTCACTAAATAATACTAAATTTCATTAAATATCAAAACATAAAAAAACACAGCTCAATTTAATCAAAAATAGACTATATGACTCCATATTTCTGTGTGCCATGTATATGTGTGGTGTGCTGACTTGCTGCCTATGTAGAGCGTTCCAATTCAGTCACTTATGAGCAGGCCCTTATGGAATCTAAGCACACAGTACTCAGCAGAAATGGAACAGCCATTGTTTACGGAATGGAATATTTTGTATAATTATGTTATACTTTCATGTACCAATAAGGGTGAGGTACAACTGGCTCCATTTAAAACATTTTACAATGTTAATGTCCAATTATTTCCTCAAAAACAGTACATAAAATGAGAGGGAAAAGTCAGATTCAATCAGGGTATGTAGTAGACAGCAAGGTAGCTCACTAGGTTTTGGAACAAAGCTAATGAGACCATAGCTAAAGAAAGAATCCTTCTGTGAGTGGTGTTGTGTTTGCCTCAGGCTACATTGATATATACACAGGTGTTTGTGGCAGCTAAAGGAAGTTGTGTTTTTTTCTTCCCTGAGTGTTTGTATATTTCTGTGAGTTGGCATGCAGGTTAACCTTTCTCGCTCCCTCATTTTATGTGTGTGTGCCTGCAGTTGATGCTCAATCTGTGGGACCTGCAGAATGGGAAATAGTCATCTAAAAATACCCAGACTGCCCAGTGTGCACTGAGGCTACTATGGTTTGATGTGCCTAATCTCCCTTTCCTAACTCCGCTATACTGTTTCTCAAAGAGAGAGATAGAGAGAGAGGCTCTGACCCGGCCCAACACAGCCATCTCATTACACCGGGGAATACGGGACACAGCGAAGGGACAGGGTAAGAGAAAGTGACAAGCAGAGGACGAGAGAGATACAGGAACACAGGAAAACTGCAACTGGGAAAAGACAGAAGGGGGAAGATGAAGGGATTCAGGGATAAGCACAGGGATGGATGGAAATGAGGGAGACTGAGGTAAAAGTGCAGTGTGTGTCCAGATAAGTCGAAAGGAAAGGTGAAGAAAACTGGATGAAGGGAAAAGAAGGAAAGTGAAAGATAATGGTCCTGTTTAGACATGAAGACACAGCAGAGGTACAGGAACAGTAAAGGGAATTTCAGAAAAGGCTCATCCAAAAGGTTTGCATGTCCAAACCAAAAAAAACAAAACAACAACAACAAAAAAAAAAAGGTAAAAATTTAAAATTATTAGAATAAGAATATATAAGAATATAATATTATATTAGATAAGAAGTTATACATACATACATACATAATATTATGATTAACACTGCATCACTGAAAACATTTTATAAGTATGTCTATAATATATTACTTATGGCTTACGGCTGTGTCATATCTTTATGGCTGTATTATATTAATATATTATATTTACTATACATTGCAGATATTACTACAAATGTTCTTTGTAAACAGCACTTGAAAATGTAAAAATAGAATGAAAATGTAAATTTGTATTTTATCATTCAAAAGTTTAGGGTTGTAAAGTTTTATTTTAAAGGGGACATATCATGAAAATCTGACTTTTTCCATGTTTAAGTGCTATAATCAGGTCCCCGGTGCATATACCAACCCAGAAACTGTAAAAAAGGACAACCCAGAAACTTTGTTTAGGTAAGCCTTTCTCTGCAAGCATGTGACAAAAGGAGCCGTTTAGATTTCGCTCCCCTTGTGACGTAGGAAGGGGATCTTATTATAATATTACCGCCCCTTAATCTGTATGTTTCCACCCATGGCGCCGCCATTTTGTTTTCGCAAGCGACAACGGTGTACCAGTCATCCTGGAGTGCAGGTGTCCTGCACAGTTTAGCTACAACCCTGATCAAACACACATGAATGTCTTCAGAATTACTAAAGCTACGTGAAGGACGGTGAGTTGGGTCAGAGCAAAACTGCAGGACAGCAGCACTCAAGAACGACCGTCCCTGAGCTTGTGATATGTCTCAGCTATGTAAACATTATCACCAGTGTTGGGAGTAATGGGTTACAAAAGTAATGCATTACAGTAACATATTACTTTTACTGTAACGCAGTAGTGTAAGACATTAAAGGATTAGTCCAATTTCTAATAAAAATATCCTGATAATTTACTCATCCCCTTCTTTCTTCAGTCGAATGACGATCGGTCATTTTCTTTCAATATTCAGTATATGCTTTATAGAGACAAATGATCGCATCACAAGTGCTTCCACCAGACCGCAATTCCATATTCTTCAAAATGCTTACGATGAATGTCCTACACCTTCCCTATTAAACTTACGGAAATAACAGAACTGGCGTCGCGTTTGTTCCGTAAGTCGAATAGGGGAGGACCTTCAAGTAAGGCGTAGGACCTTCAGCGTAAGCTTTTTGAAGAATACAACCGATCGTTTCACTAGATGAAGCTCATTTAAGCTGCACTGAATCTGTTATTTTGACCTTCAACCGTTTGGGGCCAATTAAAAACCACTATAAGGACATGGACATCTTGGATGACATGGGGGTGAGTAAATTATCAGGAAATTTTTATTAGAAAGTGGACTTTAACGAATGAAAAATGCTGCAAGTAAGTTTTATTACCTGTTCATGGTCAGTCAATAGCCATGTGTGGTGTCCAAGTTTGTAAATAAAGACTAAATGAGCTTCTGATATATTTGTTTAGCGATTTATTTCATTCATCTCCCTCTCGCTGGTGTGTAAGTTTGTATTGTGTGACGTAGTCCAGTGAAGGCATGTTTAGGGCAGGTTTTACAGGAGTGGAAATGTGGCATGTTTTCGGCCTCTGTGCTTGCGCTGGCCAGTGGAAAAGCAGCTGATGGGTGAAGATGGCAGATGAAGACTGTACATTCACGAGATGGACGTATGCGCATTACTTCGAGCTTGTCAGATAATCACTTATACCTCTACCATACTTTTAACAGACTTGGATAGTTTGTGATTCTGTCTGTCATCCTTCCTTGCATTGTCTTGAGCCTTCACTTTGCCAATTATAAGCTATATTGTTAGTAGCCTGGATAGCCCACAGTCATTATGCTACATCATATCGCCCTCTACTGGATGTAAAATGTCCTGCAGTAGTAGAATGTTAAGTTCTACTTCTGTAGTTATTTTGGTAAAAGTAACTCAAAAGTAATACAGGAGTAATGTAACGCATTACAATTCTGAGACAGCAATATTGTAAGGTAAAGAATTACTTTTAAATAACAGTAACAAGTCATCTATAATGTATTACAGTTTGGAAGTAACTTGCACAACACTGATTATCACTGACCTGGTAACAGCTATAATAGTAAACATATGAGTCTCCATAAACTGAGCCATAGTGGGACAGAGTGGTGTAATTTTATGGTAACACTTTACAATAACAGTACATGAATAATCATGAACTAATACCCGAATTAATAGTTACTTCAACATGAACTCATGATTAGTTAAGATATGAACTCATGATATCAACTAATGAAGAGTGATCCTTAACTACGACAGGAGTCATAAGGATTCATGCATGAAAACAGCAGCCTTAACTACACGTTAATACATGTTTGATAATTAATGCATTAATTAACATTTAAGGTAAACTAAATCAAACAGTCTCTATAAGAAGGAATAATAAATATTTGGACTTATAAAATTAAACATATATGAACTTGAAAGCAAGCCATAAACATACCTGTAAAGACACACATAAGGCAGATTTACATGTAAAATAAGGCGTGTCCACAAGCTAATGCTAATCGAAGCATATACATTTAAACGACAAAAATACAAATACAGTTAATAACTGCACATAACCTTCTGAAAAAATCCCAATAAAACACACATGTAAATATGTCTTTAATTATTAATTCGGTTTACCAAAGCAGTCAACATTTATTAGTTTACAATGCCAGCATTACCGCTCAGAACATAACAAACACGCAAAGAGAACACCTAGCGTGCGCCACTAATGAGTGTCCCACCAGAAACAAATCCAACATACTTTAGTTACGGGAAGAAACTATGACTATTTAGCTATGACTAAATATAAATGAACAATAAAAATCAGAAAATGGTTTAGATCAAATTAAATTTATTAGTGGTAGTTATAACAGTATGAAATCACATGTTTAATCAAATTCAGAGTACTTCTTGTTTACTCTTATGAAGCCTGATTTATTTAGTTTACCCCTAAATGTTAATTAATGTATTAATTATTAAACATGTATTAACACGTAGTTAAGGTTGCTGTTTTCATGCATGAATCCTTATGACTCCTGTCGTAGTTAAGGATCACTCTTCATTAGTTCATGATTAGTTCATACATTAACTAATCATGAATTCATGTTGAAGTAACTATTAATTCAGGTATTAGTTCATGATTATTCATGGACTGTTATTGTAAAGTGTTACCAATTTTATTTATAAAGGGAATGTGTCCAAATAAATTCATATACCACTATGTGCAAGTCATTTTACACTAGACTGATTTGCACACGAGGGTCAGTAAAACAGGATTTGCACAGAAGTTGATTCTCAAAGATGGATCGATACCAACTGTTCATGATCCAATTTCATGTATATTTCGTGATGTTTGCAAATTGTCTTTCTGAATGTGTTTCGTTAGCACGTTGCTAATGTACTGTTAAATGTGGCTAAAGTTACAATTGTTTCTTACTGTATTCACGAAGACCAGAGCCATGTAGTTACTTTCATTTTTAACCTGAAAATGTTTGCAGACTGTATAATACATAAACGCATCTTCATTCTTATTGAATCTCTCCAGCAGTGTGTAGCTTTAGCCACATTAGCCGTGCAGCACGCTGTCAAACCCATTGAGAATCGAATTTTAGCAAACATCCACAAAATACATGCCATACCTACGTGATCTGACATGCTGCGTCACAAACAGCTTGTAATGATCCATTTTGAGAGTTATATTTGCTGTGTGAGCTTCTCCTGTATTGTTTATGCCTCAGTGTATTGGAATCGCAAGCTTGGGGTCGGGGAGCACAAGCTCATTTGCATTTAAAGGTACACACACCAAATCAGCACATTTTTTCTCCCACCCAAAATTAGGCCGTTAAAACATGGTATAATAAAAAAAAAAATCCATGGGGTATTTTGAGCTGAAATTTCACAGACACATTCTGGGGACACCTGAGACTTATATTACATCTTGTAACTGTATTTATATGATAATAAAAAAACAGTGAAACAGTAATATTGTGAAATATTCATTTAAAATAACTGTTTTCAATTTGAATATATTTTAAAATGCAATTTATTGCTGTGATGACAAAACTGAATGTCCAGTATCATTACTCCAGTCTTCAGTGTCACATTATCCTTCAGAAATCATTCTAACATGCTAATTTGCTGCTCAAGCATTTTTTATTTTTTACAAGAATCTTGTTTTTGTGGAAACCATGATACAGTTTTATTTTTTATAAAAGATCATGCCCTGATTCTTTAATGAATAAAAAGTTCAAAAGAACATAATTTATTTGAATAAAAATCTTTTATAATAATGTAAGTCTTTATGGTCACTTTTGATCAGTTTAATGCATCTTTGCTGAATAAAAGTAATTTCTTAAATAAAAAAAAATCTTACTGACACCAAACTTTTGATCAGTAGTGTATGAAACCTGGGAAAAAGTCACATGAGGGGTGGCAATGCTGCTGTCAATGGGCCAGTGCTCAATGATGTTTGGAACTGGTTCACAAAGTAGCTTGGTCATACAGATGAAATCGTTCAGACTAAAAATTTAAGAGCTGAGAACTCATTCAAACCAAAAGCCCGTGAGCGCTGGTTTTGAGGGTGAACGACGACCACTTTGCTCATATAAAAGCTGCATCGGTACGTTGATGGTCTGACAGACTTGGTGGCATGGCAAAAAGAGAAAAGGTGAGGGTGGTTTTAACCTAGCAGGGACAAAAAAGGAGACAAAGACTGTGCAGAAGAGTCAGGCAAGAAACAGAAAACATACAAAAAGACAAAGACTGAGAGTGAGAAGGAGAATGTTAATAATGAACGTGTGTGCCATGTAATGGCCATGACCTTCACCAAGATGAGAGTCTGAGAGATCCTACCAGCATGGTGAGATCTTCACCACTGGTGTATGGAGTGATTAGTATTACAGGGAGAGAGAAAGAAAGGAGATGGAAGGAGCGAGTCGCAAAGAAACCAGCTCTACTCCTGTATGCAGGAGGGTAAATGAAGTCTAAAGGAGACTGTCTAGGCACTGATGCATGCAGAGTCACCCCCAGTTTGAGGTTACGTGTCTTCCGTTAGATAACACCCATCCATTTTAATGCATGTACTAAACTAAACTAAACTAAACCGCAGTGAAATGTAACACTAAATGTTGCGAGCTTGACAGCATGTAATTTCTTTCCCGTGCCACACTGCTTTCCTGCTTACAGACTTAATTGGTCAAAATCAGCCTTATGACACTTCATATTTCAAAGTGACAAAAGTCACACTCAATGAGCCCTAAATATGAACAGAAATTGACTTTGGAAAAAAAGTCATTTCTAGCCAGTTGGAGTAACAAAATAGTGGTTTAAATCTTTTTTTAATTTAATCTGACATCAATTTGGGCAAATGAAATAATACGGTCTAATAAAGAAAACCTGAGGTGAGTGACACGTGTCTTTGAATAAATCTCAATGTTAGCTCAGTTTAGCTAAGTATGGAAAAAAGTTATTGGGGCATTGTCACAAAAGGTCATCGTGTTTAAAGGTCGATACCTTCGACAACACCTTCGTAAACACCTCTGATTGGCCATTGTGTTCATGCATTCAACAGATATGTCTGTGATTGGCTACAATAATCAACACATAGGAGCGTTTGAATTTGAAAGCATTTGAAAGCAGACGTCTATCAGTGGACCAGTCCTTTTAAACGCTCTTGTGTGTATCTGTGTAAGCGCTCAGTGAAGTGTGTCATTGATGTCAATTTACAGTATGTTTTTGAAGCATTGATTATTGTAGCCATCACAGGCATATCTGATGAGCACGTGAACACAATGGCCAATCAGAGGTGTTTATGAATCCGCTCAACAGCACTCAAAGCGTCACATTTTTTAAATTTCAGTACCGACTGGTATCGAAGTCAATGCTTTTGACAACACAAAATAGAAGTGGTCTAAATATTTTTTTAAAAATGTACATGTATCTTCTGTGGAAGTCTCAGGACCAAAAAATGTTCATCAAATCATGATAGGATGTCCTACATTGTAGACAGACAGTTACAGAGCGCCACAAACAGCAGCAACCACCTTTTACAGTTCCTCTTGAACCAAAATATCGAGCTTATGCTGCGTTCACGCCATTTCTTAATTACCATAATTAAGCTTAAACATACTCAAACATACTCTCTGCACATGGTTACTAAGCATTTAATCTCCTTGTTGGTTGTTTAAAATATCTGATGAACTCACGCTTCGATTGGACTTATTTACATGCTGTCAATTGTAATAAACTTCCCAATGTTATGGACATCACCATTTTTTAAACTGTCGCTGAATGTGGTTTTGAGTCCTGAAAATGTGCAGGCTCGAATTAAGCGGCACTGCCATATTAGCCATTGGCATCTGCTCTTTTGTTTTGTTTTGCTTGAAACATGACAGGAGAAACATAACAGCCCTAATAATGATGATTGAAAGGAAACCTATATTTCTACCTCAAAAATGCAAACAATAAATGGGTAATGCTTTACAATAAGGTTCCAGGGCTCTACGGTAACATTTTTCTTTAGGAGCACTTGTGCTCCTATTAAAAAAAATTTAGGAGCACTTTCTGATCAATAACAGACATTATTACAGGGCGATATTTGCCCCTTTAAATTAATTTCCTGGGGCATTTGTACCATTATATAAGCAATTTTTCTAATCTTATTAAATGCATGCATCATATTTAATCAATTTCTTAAATTAAAATTAAATTATTATTATTTTTTTAATGTTAAACAATAAATCCAATTACAACAATAAGACCCAATCAGGCTGTTACCAATCAAAAGACATCGTCAAAAAAATTCATCTTTGCACTGCAGAAGTGGCACAGAAGCCCCATCTGTATTATTTAGACGTTTACATAGACTGCTTAATGCGGCTCATTGGTAAGTAATGTTGTACGAATGTTTTTAAATATAATTTGAATTTAGAAATATGTTTTTTTTTTAAAAAAAAGAATCTTTAAAAGTTTAATATTTTAAGTAAAAACAGTCTATGTAATGTGTAAATATGAAAATAAATGTAAATATAAAAATAACAGCCAGTAGGTGGTGGTAAATCTTAATGTGCGAGTCATTCATTCAAAAAATCGTTAAAACTCAGATTCATTCAAGAATCACCGCTGCTTGGAGATGCGCAACAGTTCTGGTGTGGCTTTGTTTGAAACTAGTTGACATTCACAGACAGTACTGTGGCTAAAATTTTGTCACTTAATATCAGCTTGTTTATTGGACTTCAATCATATCAGTAAGTATGACATTTGCAATCATGCCAATACTCAGAGAAACAGGAGTCTACTAGTGTGATAGTACTTAACTTACACATATTAGGCTTGCTGAGATCGACTGTGTTACCGATGTTCAGCCGCAACACCAGTTATATCACTTTTTTTATAATAATAATAATAATTTAGTTTAGTTCGAAAATAGACACTACAGTTAAAAACGGAACGCATCTTGTTGAGTCGAATGAGAGTCACAGCCCAGCCCAGATCAGCAGCAGGAGTCAGATTTCACCTTACTTTGCCTCACTTTTCTGAATGACAAGACGAGGGATGAAGATTTGGTTGAAAAGCAAAAATGTAAAAGCGCATATTTAAACGAGTTTGTCAGTTACTGTTTTGTTTTTGTGTTTTTCATTAAGAATAATAATGAACCCACCCACCATTCAAGCAATTGCCGCCTCCAAATTGCCTCTACTTCAAAAGTGAAAGTAATATGCGGAACGGGCATTCAAAATGGTGCGTGTGTTTTTATTAATCAATTTTTGGAGGCACATTGCCCCAAACCACCATTAATTTCCGACACTGATTATGATAATCCAAATGTAGTATTTACAATTAATTTGGCTGCAAAGAAACAGCAGCATGAGACGGTCTGGTAAGTGCGCGTGGCTGCGTCACACCGGTTGCAACTAATATAAACAATCTTTGAAGTGTAGTATGGAGTGCACTTGCTCTGCTCCATCTGAAGCAAAGTCTTTGAATTAAGGCATGAAAAGCAGCCGATTGCAGTATGAAACATAACATGTTGTTAAGTTTAGATGCATTTTGGGAGTTATACTTTTTATTCTGATTGTAGATCTATTCATGAGAATCGATCGGGTCACTTGCACCAGTGCGCCTAAATATTTTTTCAGTCGCACGCAGTTATTTTGAGGAGCAAATGCGAGTGAAATAGGCGCACTGTAGAGCCCTGGGTTCATTAGTTAACATTATTTAACTACATTAGTTAACATGAACTAATAATGAAGTGCACTTATACAGCATTTATTCATCTTTGTTAATGTTAATTTTAACATTTACTAATACATTATTAAAATCTTGTTAACATTAGTTAATGCACTGTGAACTAACATGATCAAACAATGAACAACTGTATTTTCATTAACTAACATTAACAAAGATTAGTATACAGTAATAAATGTATTGTCCATGGTTAGTTCATGTTAGTTAATACATTAACTAATGTTTAACTAATGAACCTTATTGTAAAGTGTTACCAATAAATGTGTTTATTTTTTACTTTTCTCATAATTGTAACTTATTCGTATGTAAAATGCATATCTGACAATTGCAATGTCAATGTGACTTCTTTTAAATTTTCTAACAATTACCTTTTTTTTTCTGCTCTAAGGTAAAAAGAGGCTTCCATAGTTTTTGTAGTCAAAAAATTAAACCTGTGTGTGACAACTTGCCCCAGTTTTCCGTATAAAGGACAATTTGAGGTTAAATGGTTCAAAAACACTTTTATATAATCAGAAAAGGCGTGATTTGGATGGATATGGTGGCGATCTGGAGTCCATGCTGAGCTGCACACATTCTTGGCCGACCTTGTTCAAACCCAGTTTTCACTTCCAAGACAGTCGGTGGAATGAGAGGATTAAAAAAAGCACTCAATCCATGCAGGGAGGTGATGGCAATTTGCATTTTCCAGGTGTGTGGAGACGATTGGAAATGATTGTTTGCTAATTTAGATGAGGAAAGCAATGGTTTAACGTCTGGGGCTGTTTCTGATGGGCTGAGCGAATGGGAGCAGCTGCCCGGGTGAGCGGATGACATCTGTGCCAGAGGACATGCTAACGCCAGGTTTTTAAAGAGCTTCATGACTGTGTGACTGTGAGGACAGAACATTGAAAGCTACTACAATTTTCTATGGGGGGGTCCTTTTTGAAGTGCTTTTATCCGTTTATGTCCCAAACTGGCGTTCTAAGCGATTTATATGAATAGTCACAAAAACGTTCTGTTGATTGGTTTGAACAGGCCTTATCAGTACCTCTTCTTCCAAACTTTCAATATATTTACTCATAAAGCAGTGGATTAGTGCACTAACACTGAAATATGCTTTCCATTTCCTAATGTACCATAATACATGTCACACAGGGTGTATATTTGTTATTATTTTTCATCAACTGTGAATGGCTTTTTAATACAAGTTTTTTTTTTTACACTCCAAGCCTTATTACTGAGTATTACCTCTACAGAAAAACAGGCATCACATAATTTATTAAGGTGAGTGCCCCTCTTTTCTGAAACAAATTGAGAGTAATGTAAACCAGCGCTTTATTTAATTGCTTTGTGCTGGGCGGCGGTATCTGTATTTGAGCTCCATCGACTGCAAGAAAATTACTAGAACGTTTCTATATTATTTTATTTAAAGCAATAGTTCATCTTGAAATGAAAATTCTGCAATTATTTACTTACCCTCATGCAGGGCCATTGCAAGAACATATAGAATGGGTGGGGTGGGAGCATTTCGTTTTCATGGGGGGGGGGGTACATATTTTTTTTTATGATCTGAGAAACAGACTTTAAACAAAACAATAACATCCCGTAATTAATATTACTAAACTAGACCAAGTTCTATATTAACACCAAAACACAAGATAGTCCAAACTAAAACCCTTTTCTATTATGCCCATATACTTAGTACTAAAGTATTAACTAGATTTCCAAGTTACTAAATCCCAACCTATATGTCCCAACATAAACACTGCTGATAAATTATTTGTTAATAAAGCATCTACATTCAAAAACCACGGTTAATTTTAACAGACTACATACTGTACGCAGGATTTGGCATGGCAGAAAGCGCGAAAAGAGCACTCCCTTTATAACCACTAAAAAGCTCACTCATCTTAATTCATCGCAATCTCAAGAAGTTCTGTTACAATAAATGAAGCTGACTGCACAATGAATCTCTTATTTACATAATTGTTTGTTATAATAAAAAAAGATATCTGCAAGCGTGCAGAACTCAGAATCCACTCAAAGCGCCAGAGTTTTTGTTCAGCACTAACTTGAACATGACTGATTGGTCATTGCGTCCAAGAAATTAACAGACATGATTGTGATTGGCTACATTGCTCAACGCTGCAAAAACACACTGTAAACAGAAAGTCTTCTCATTCTTCTGAGCGCAAACACAGATATGCACTTGATCGTTTGCCAAATATGTTTCACCAATATGCTATTATTACAGTGAAAACTGATCCCAGAACAGTAGTTATAGGCAGCTTTTCCCTCTAAAAGCAATCAGAAGCAGCAGAAGGCAGTGGTTTGAGTGAGAAAAATTCACACTAGTTTTAAGTCCATGGCCAGGGGAAGGTACACACACTTCACCTAATTTCTGATTCATATTTCTGAAGATAATGTGTTATTTAAAGTTATTGTTGTAGTGTTTCTATGAGCTACATGCTGCTGAAGACATTTCTTTATGGAATACATGAATGGCCAAATCCACAGAAATAAGGCTTTTGCGCTCATTCGTAAGTTTGCTGAATGACCATACGATTAGGGGGAGACGTAGTGTGATAGCCTTTATCACTGTATAGAACACTATAAAATAATATGTTGTGTGCCTTATTCTGTGTATGAAGCCACATCATCTCACAAAATGATATTTTCAAACACTCAACTGATGTCATGAAGTGAGTTTGGAGTAATAACATGTTATTAAATGTTGGCTTTTGTTGGACAAGAGGTTAATAAATGCTCCTCATGTTTGGAAAGATGTTTGACGCGTGTTGCTTTTTTAAAATGTATGTTATAAGTGACTCAAACTCGCAGAGCTTTCAGATGGAGCAGCATTTCCTACTGATCACAGAGCCGTGCTTAATTGTGATTTATTGTGCATTTATCGTGAGCAAATAATCACTGAATCTTCATTTTGAGGTGAACTATTCCTTTACACACGACACTTAAAAGACAGCAACACTCTCTCTTACCACCTAATTCACGGGTCATTGCTGGCTCAGTGTTTGACAGCTGTCACCCTTCCCTTCAGGTGCATCATAACGCACCAGAGGACGAGAGAAAGAAAGAATGACAGGGATATGGGAAAAAGATGGATGCAGAGAGGTGTCCATGGGCAGCTGGAGGGATGAAGATAGAGGAGGAAGAGGTGGGGAGAGAGGAGAGATCCCAGGCCTCTCTGTCACTCCGTGTGGTCGTCTTTCCGCCCTCTTGTTTTCTTCATCCTTCCATCCTGTGCCAGTAACCTTCACCGGGAGGCCACAGCAGAGATGATGAATGGAATCAGAGACAGGGGAGAGGACAAAGATTAGGGTGAGAGAGACAGATGAAAAATGACAATGACTCAAGGGAGGAAAACAGAAAGAGAAAGAGCGGGAAAGAGCAGGATAAAGTTAAACATAGGGTTCAAAATGAAACAAAATTAATTATAGAATATTATTATAAAAATATGAAAATATAATATATATATATATATATATATATATATATATACAATTTATGTATACATTAACTTTCATTTGAACATTTCTAGGCATATACATCATATTCTAGGCCATGTTACATCTATAAATACATTTCACACCCAATTTATTTATTTATACTAGCTGTTGACTAGACTTTTATTTATTGATTGTAACATTTCATTATGTTGTTATATATTGATCTGTTTTATAATTTATTTTCATAAAAATATATAGTATAGTTTTCCCATGTATTTAGGCTTAGAACATTTAACATTTAAAGACGCTGAAATTGCTTACATCGGTTTATCAAACAAATTATAATAGAAATAAATGTAAATTTTTATAATTATACTTGCCATTGGGCAATGTGAAAAAAAAAGAAGAAGCCAATTTTGGACCCTGTCTGAACAATAAGTGAGCAGGCAAAGTTAAGAGAGCATCAGAAATAGAAAAAGAGAGACAAGTGAAGGATAGGAAAAGAGCTCAAGGTGTAATGAGAATGGAAGACAGGGTGAGAGGGCAGAGGGTGAAAGAGAAGATATAGAGAGAGTGTGAAGGTGACTGTGAGAGGGTGATTCTCCATGTGTCTGGTGGACGGTGATGATGACCAACATGAGATAATAACACTCACACACACAGCATGCCCTCTGTGCTGCTTTCTCACACAGAGAGAACAATTTTGGTTTTAAAGGAATAGTTCACCTCAAAATGAAATCTCGATCCAAACTCGCATGACTTTCTTTTTTTCTGTGGAACCCAAAAGGAGATGTTAGGGAGAATATTCATGCAGCTTTCTTTTTGTACAATGAAAGTGAGCAGAGAGTGACAAAGTGACAAGAGTTCATATGACTCATCGACTATTGTCCAAAACTTTTTTTTTTAAATGTAAAGAATTGTTTTTTTCACATACAGTGCATTTTTGACCCGGTTTTATGATGCCAAACATCAATTTTGCTAATCAGGATATCATTGATGTTAAACATGACATGGCATGTTTAAAGGATTAGTTCACTTCAGAATTAAAATTTCTTGATAATTTACTCACCTCCATGTCATCAAGTTTATGTCTTTCTTTCAAAAAGAAATTAAGGTTTTTGAGGAAAACATTCCAGGATTTTTCTCCATATGGTGGACCACTAGCTCTGCAATGCGCCACGCATTACATAATCACGCTGGAAAGCCATGCATGACGTAGGCAGAAGTACCGAGCAAGTGTCTACAAAGCGAACATGCAAAGACTAAGTCAAATGGCCTTTACAAAAAAAAAAAAAAAAAGGTAAAACAACAATGTTGGATGATTTTGAAGTTGGAGAAATTGAGATGGAGTTTTTCGACGTGACGTAGTACTACTGCATTTTTTTTTGACCGATCAATGACCGATCGTTTCGCTAGATAAGACCCTTATTCCTCAGCTGGGTTCGTGTAGAGCCCTTCGAAGCTGCACTGAACCTTCAACCCGTTGTTAACTGTTGGAGTCCACTATATGGAGAAAAATGTTTTCTGGAATGTTTTCCTCAAAAATCTTAATTTCTTTTCAACTGAAGAAAGAAAGACATAACCATCTTGTGATGCCACTTTTGATGCTCAACAGCCTTTTTATGGTTAAAAGAGCATCCGGAAAAATACCTCTTGTGTTGCACTGAAGAAAGAAAAAGATACAGTCTTTAAATAAAACTAATACTACTACTAAGAAAACATTCATATTTAGTTTGAGCTATACTCAATACTTTACCCTTTTGTTGCACTTAATTCTTCCCTCAAGTTGATTTGTACAGTCAGTCAATGCTTCTTGAGCTAAAATTAATGTAGTTTTTCAAGACCATTTTCCACATTCCATTCTATTTAATCATAAACCTCTCTCTCTGTAACTCTTTCTTTACTTCTATATGTAAGTAAGCCCTGTTATGATTGGATAAACTCCATGTACTGGCATAGTTTCCACTGTTGTTCATCAGGGTCAGCCAAGTGGTTGAATACTGAATAAGTGTTGATGTGTAAATGTGGGCAGTATGTTAATGTGTTTACAGTTCTGATGCCAATACCTTGACAAATTTCTGAATGAGCTGTTTCTTTAGTCATTCATCTAGCTCATGTACGAACCCTATACACAAAGGGCACATATTAAAGCGTTGTTGTTTTGCCAGCTTTAGTTCATTATAAAGACCTTTATGCACGAGTTGTTCTCAGTGCTGTCAACTTTAATCTCACACTGTAGTTCTTTCGCATTGTTTTATAGTAGAACTCTTGCAATTAGACAGAGACTGCATGCCAAAGTGGTAAAATGCATATTCCCAAAAGAAATGCGAACAAAAGCACAATGACGGTTGCCAAATTCCCTCCAACATTTCCAGAAAATTGCAAGTCTAAATAATTCTGAAACCAAAGGCCCGTGCCTTCAGTTGTCCGTCCCCCTCCCTCGCTCAGCACAGACGAGTGGAATGACAGACAGAGAAAGGCAGTAGGTCCCCTCCCCAGAGAGAGAGAACGCATTCATCCGTACTGATCTTAAAACAACAGCCTCCTCCTCTTTTCTCTCTCCTTTTCACCCCTCGCTCTCTTCCTCCTTCCCTTGACAACACACCCTCACCCTCTCTCTTCCATGATTGGCTCGCCCTCCATGCATTCCCTTTTTCTCCCCATCAGCCCGTGTATCGCTGTGTCTTTCACCTCGTGTTCCACTCCTCGTTTCATTCTTTCTCTTCATCCATGCTGACTTGTATTCCGTGTCATTTCCTCCCTCCACCAATCCTTTCCAGCTGCTTCTCTGGATTTCTGCTAAGCTCTTCCTGCTGTCCTCTCACCTGTTACCTTAGTTATTGAATTTCATGAATTGTATTAAATCATATTGCATAAATCACAATCAGGCAGCACATAACTTTACATACTACATTTTACACACATAATCTTGTCATACAGTACCTTGCAAATGCTGGTGAACTGACAACACTTTCTGGCTATAAATATTTCATATTGGCCATAAAACTGTATTTGCATGCAGCACCATCTCTTTTAAACATTTTTTGTCTCGTTGTCAATAAAATTGCTCAGTGAATCTTAGAAAACCTGTCAAGAACTTGTCAGGGTCATATTTTACCTCAAAGTGGTTAAAAAAAAAAAGAGGCTGTTTTAGGGCCATTCAGATTAGATTTTTATGATCTTTACTGCAGTGCAATAAAATAAAATGCAAAAAAAAAAAAAAAAAAAGACCTGATGAAAACCAGTCTTACATAAGATATTTAAATATTGGGGAAAATATGCAATTAAAAAAAAAAAAAAAAAAAAGCATACATCTCATTAAAAATATTTAGATAATTTTATTGTTCTACAGTCTAATTATAAACATTATTGGCATTCTAATATAGTAACATCAAATAATTTTTTTATGGTGGATATGAAAATCTAAATGCAAAACAAGCATTGTAATATAATGAAGAATCTTTAAAATAACCATTTATGCTAAACATAATTTCTTACTTTTTGACCTTGGCATGTTCTTGACAGGTTTCGTGAGATTCACCCAACAAACAGCGCATGCCATTGTCATTCAAGGCAGCATGCACTAGTCTCTCGCACCACCTGTTACAGAACATTGAAAATCATCGTTATTTTGTTCATCATATGTTCATAATGTTAGAAATGTGTCTCCAAATGGAGTTATGGAGTTATGACATTTAAAAATGCATGTCCTAGCTACATTATGATGGGTAAATTGTCCACTGAAGTAAAAGTCACTGCGCTTCAGTTCTTTAGTTGGAATATAAAACCTACATTATATTGGAACCTTGTATTACTGCCAGTCAACTGGCCAGTAATTTTATAAGCAAAAAATTAATTAACATTTACCAAACAAAAATTGGCTTTAGTAAGTGTTAATTTTGGAACCTGTGTATATATTCCACATTTCGAGAAAAATGTGAACGAACAGCAGGAAGCAAGAGTTTCATGAACGAATATTTTGGCTACATGAAACACAGCGTGGATTCCTATTTGATATGGTATATTCATGTACGGCAAGAGAGAAAACTTAAGTCTGCCAAATTGTATTAAAAATGTATAATAAACTTCTGTTTTATAGCATGTCCCCTTTGTGGATTGTCTTAAAGCTTTCTCCCCTTATCTGTCTTTATAATTCATTCGGAAATTTTTTTAAAAATCCATGCCTATTTTTAGCTTACAAAAAAAAAAAAAAAAAAGGAACTAGATTAAGTGGGGCTTTTAGTAGTCTATTTTAGTAAGTCCAAAAAAATATTGCTAGTTTAATCACAATTTCACACATAAAAATGTGCTGATGAATATGGTGGACAGTGACATCCATGCTGAAGGCTACAAAAATGAGCCCAGATAAACTCTCAGATGCCTACAAAAAGCAATCAGAAGATAAAGAGATTGAGCTGGAGGAGGTGATGGAGGAAGCGCACATCTGCATGCTTTGAGTCTGCCGAAAATGAACAAAAGATTAGCTAATTTACATGAGCAACCCCATGGCTTTAGAAACCACTGTGTTTGAGGTTTTCTGAACAAGTGCGCAAATTGAGCAGCTGTGAGGTTTTGCAGCCACTGTCTACGTGAGAATCTGGAGGTGACACAGGCAACACATGATTGATGTGAAAGCAGGCAGGGTTTGCACCGTTGCTCTCTCTGAATATTTAATTAAAACCCCACATACAAAAGCAGAGATGATGTCAAAGGTTTGCTTCTGTTTTCTGCCTCCTTTGAACCTCGCTTGGTTTGGCAGTTTTTCTTTTTCCTCCTTCGCTTCACTCCATAGCCTTCCCTTCTTTCTTTTGCTTTTTTCTCTACCGCTTTCTCTCCGATCAAACTCGATCAGCGGCCTGCATGCTCCTCGCCGGTTGTTATTGTAGCTCGCAGGTGCGATGGAACCCCTGCTCAGCGGGCCTGACCTCCTCTGCGTTCTCCTTCACTCTTTTAGAGCCAAATAAAGACATTTTCTTTCCTTCTCTCCTCATCCGCTCTCATGCTTTCACTCTCTCTCTGGCCCTTCCAACATCAGACAACAATGTCACGCCACTAACATGCTGCGGACAAGACCCCGAAATGATTTTGTGCTGCATTGCAAGTGTGCCATATATAAGCAGACACTAAAATACCTCAAACACTTGTGTAATGAATAGATGCCTCCAGCTGGGGTAAAAATGTGAAAACCAAAAAGAATACAGCATGCAGCTGTAGTTTTTGTTCAACACAGTAAATATACAGAGAAATTCCCACAGAATTAAATGCAGTGGGGAAACAAAACAAAAAAATATATATAAAAAAAAAATATATAGCTACGAGCAGCAATTATCGGGGTTCAAGCATTTAAAGGATTATAAGCATTTGTGTAAATAGGTGCAATGTTTTAATTAGAAAGCCTGTAACCCTTTACAGCCAATACAGGCTATTTACTATAGGAGATTTATGGTTTATAAAGCTTTTTAACAGTTCTTGAGTTTGAGCCAAAAACCTATGACTAGTTTGGCAAAGTTGTTTTTTGAATATCTCCAATATTTAACAAATGATTTGATGGACAGCGGTGGTCCTATAGAGGCAGAGTTGCTCAGAATGAGGAGTTCTACCATGTGGTATGAATGTCGTGGGCGTGTGTGAAAAATCAAGCGATACAGAATCTTTTACGCATGTGAAAAACACGAAGGCACCCCTGGTGGCCGATTTCTTTTGAATTTCTCTCAGGCCTCTAGGGTCGTATGTCAAACAGGCACTGAGTTTTGTTCCGATCTGCCTCTGTTAACCTTGTCTGAGAGCTGCTCAAACTTCATTGGCTGATGCTGGACATGTTTTTTGATATGCGTCAGTGTCCTCATAGACAATCATGGCACCTTAGACAAAGACACTGCATGCCAATTGTCAAGTCAGTTGGACTAACAGTGAAGTAGTTCTAGCCATTTTCATGTTTTTTTCCCCCTGTTATAGCACCACCAAGTGGCCAGTCGCCATGTCCTTTTTCATGCGACCACAGAATGAGTTCTTACATAAGTGTGCTGAGTTTGGTGAAAATATCTAATTCCGTTCACGAGTTATAGCCATTTTAGTAAAAGTGGCTCTGCCCACTTCAAATGTTTTGGCGGCCCTTAGTTACTGCGAATCGAAATTTAAACTTTTTTTGATAATTATCGTCAGTCAGGCTCCAGAGAATCTTGCAGTACTGGTTTGGTTCCAATCGGGCCAAAACCTAGGACTAGTTTGCAAAAGTAGGTTTTTCAAAAAATCCAAAATACTCAAAATTTGTCCTCGATATAAGACACTTGAGCCTATGCCTAACGGTTTAAGAGTTTTGAGAGATTTAGTTCTTTTCACCGCTGTAGCGCACCCATTAGGCTGATCAGGGCAAGCCTTGGTGACGTTGTAGATGGCGTGAGTACTACCAGCCCTCAAAGTTTCAAGTCTTTCATGTTTTTTTCTGCCCGATCACTTTTAGGGGATAATGCTGATCCTTGGAAATTTTAACCCCTAATAATAATGAAATACTTTATTGTATTCTCATGATATAATTTGCTGCTATTATTTTTTTTAAATTTGTTTTTCACCTCATTTTGGGGAAAACACGACTTAAATGTTGGTAAAACATACTGTAGCATGAGGTAAATTTCTATTCAACCAAAATCAAAAACCCACCGAAAAGTCCAATGCAATATTTAGTTTTGATTAAGTATTGTACAACTAAACATAAAGAACCAAAGTATTGTATTATAACCCCTATTTCCATATAATGTCTGATCACAAAGTCAGTTTTTTTCCACACAACTGCAGAGACTTCATGCTTTGACTGCGTGTTTATTACTGTGATACAGTATATCTTGCATCCTAAATGGCACATAAAAACAAAACCATCTGTAGTTGGTTGCTTTACATGATTGTCCTATATCCATAGCACGTTCACTTCAAAGGTTTGCTCCTAATTAATTTCCAACCTTTTCCACCTGTAATGCTCTATGATTTGTAAAATCTCTGCCTTATCCCTTCCAATTTTTCTACTAACAAATTTGACGCCCCATCGGCATCATTCTTTGGTGTAATACTAATATTCACACTCTTCCCCGAAGATACCGCTTCTCCAGATGCACATTGACCCTGCTGCTCTGGGGCTGGTAGGAGGGCTTGTTCCTCAGAGTCGCTCCACTGAACATGACTGACATAAACCACAAAGACTGTAGGAAGGAGACAAGCAGGGGAGAGAGAGACAGAACAAGTGAGACCTGAGATATTAAACACTAGTTGTGAGAGAGAGAGCTAGAGCGGGTGTAATTTATGATCAATAGCGTTCCTCAGATTCCATTCTAATTAGAGCTCCATTTACAGTGCTGGTGATTCTTACAGCTGTGAAATATGCCATCAACAACACGCAGGACATTAAAAGTGCACACAAATAGACATACACACAGACACTGGATACCTATACAAACACTACAGACACTGAGCAAGATATATATAGAGAGAGTGAGGCAGAGAGAGATAGAACGATGAGGAAAAAATGTCAGATTGACCGACCAACTGACAGAACGACAGACAGACAAACAGCTATAGATGGAATGTGCAAGCGATAGAAAAAAATGATAGAAAGAGCAATGGATAGATAAAAGACCAATAGACCGATATTTCAATCAACGAACAGACAGATACAATAGAACGATGCGTGAGAGAGAGAGAGAGAGAGAGAGAGAGAGAAAGAGATGGCGAAATCCACCTTGTCAATGCAGCAGTGTAAGTTTATTACAGTAAGATTAACGGCGGTTCAGGAGGCTAATGCCTGCTAATACATCAGTGCTGTTTTAGCACAGCCCAACACTCTCCCAGTCAATACAGAGCCTGAGAAATAGAGAGAGGGCAGCCAACCACAGACACAGGCAAAGGAGAAAGAAAGGTGTGAGAGTGCTTGGTAAAAAAAAAAATACAACATATCATATGGCACGAAACAGCATAGCATAGATGCTTATTGTCAAGTTCCAAAAAGCACAAAAAAAAAAAATCATAAAAGTATGACTTGTTTTATACTATTTCTACAGTCATATAATAGCTTTATGCATGGAGCAGACAATAGTTGACCAAAATATATCTTCTGCTCCGCCATTCAAATCTAGCGCATTAATTATACATGCCAGAGCTTCTTTGTTTACATAACCAAAGCACATTGATCGCGCTAGACACTGTATCAGGAAAGGAAGAGATTGCACACTTAAAGTTCTTAAAGGTTTGAATGTAATAAAATTAAAGATTTAATAATTCGGGTAATCTCACACACATATTAATTTGATATGAACGTATATGCTAAAAGATTGCATAGCATACTATAGTATAGTCAAATGTAGCAATTTAATTCATTCATTCCTTCAAAGTGTGTCAAAAACCAAATTGT
The DNA here is from genome assembly GCA_037101425.1 of Elopichthys bambusa. Classification (NCBI taxonomy): domain Eukaryota; kingdom Metazoa; phylum Chordata; class Actinopteri; order Cypriniformes; family Xenocyprididae; genus Elopichthys; species Elopichthys bambusa. The sequence goes on from CM074448.1 coordinate 24,298,636, forward strand.
GCTCATAAAATTGCTCCAAATACAAGTTTCAAGGTGAAGTTTTAAACACGGCCGTGAATCAAGTACACATTGTTGCATACTAATAAGACATTAATAGAGTTTGTTCATTTCCACAGTGCAAAGCCCGTAGAGCCCGAGCGGTGTATTGAATCCGGATAGGAAATGGGAGCCAGTTCCAGCTGGCTGGACACAGTTGAGTTCTGTATCGATTTTCAGGGGGAGTTTGAAGCCCTCAGACACCCTGCACAGTAATCCTGGCTCAGGAAAGCATCTACCATCAGTGGGCCACTAAAGTGTGTGTGTGTGAGTGTGTGTGCGCACAGAGCCCGTGGGATCTCTGACCACAAACATGGGGAGCTCACTCACCATCTGCATGGGTTGCTGGGAAGATTTCTCAGCTTTCTGTCAAAAATGTTCCACACAAATTGAATAGTCCAGTTACAACGTTTCCCGCTCAGCTCCCTGGATACTAGAAAGCAAGCACCAAGATTCATTCAGCCAAAAGCCCTATTGGGATGGGATTAGTTTTCCGGACACATGTCTGTGAAGTATTAACTGTGTGTGGACATCTGAAAAGTTTAATGTCATTTCAAACAGGATAAGTGTAGAAATCAGTGAGATAAGTGAAACGTACATACTGTACATCACAAAACGTATTTAGCTGGCCAAGTTATGCAGGAAATATAAAATAGGAGTATATATCAAGAGGAACTAGAAGAGATTGATTAGACTTTTAAGCAAAAAGTAACAACTTTTGGCATTATAATACTATATGTCACTTTAAAAGATGGAAAATCAGTTTACGTTTTGCCAGTTTTCTCTGCATGCAAAAAAAAAAAAAAAAAAAAAAAATAGCTTATAGTCGTATAGTTCGTTGTTTCTTTTTTTTTTCTGGAAAATCTGTTCTCATTCATCCCTATTCCCCCCCTTCACTATGAGTGTTTTTGTGACATAAGCCGCTTTGCCACCGTCAGGCCGAACGGTTCTTAGAATGGTAAGGAACGGTTTCAGTTGTGTTTCCACTTGAGCCTGGTACGGCACAGCATGATTACAAACCGTTCTCGGCCCGGAATTCTCGGCATGGTTGTCTAACCGTGCTGGTAGAATCTGTGAAGTCACGACGCCACTCAGGATTGGTAACTTTTCTGTTTCCTGGCTACTAGTTTCTATGTAGCTTGCTAAGCACTCTATTTGAGCGACGTAAACAAATTAATAATAAAACTAATTTGTGCATTAATGGCTGTTATGTTAAATAAAGTTTACTAATTACAGCAAAGCAGGTAAGTATACTTTACCTGTGCACGCCGTTGTCTCGTCTCCCCTCAGATGCGCCGTAATGGCAATCCTGCGTGCAATTCTCAAAAAGCCCACAAGATGGCGGCATTTATCGGTAAATCCAATATTACAAAACCGAAATCCGATTATGGTAAAATGCTTAAATATTGGGGAAAATATTGATAAATCGATATATTGGTCGACCTCTAGAAATAAGCAAACACAATTTACATATGACCGCAACTGGAGATAATGGACAAACATACGGAGAGCAGCATTTTGCATTTCTGTTCTGTTCTTCAACCAATCGACCAAAACGCATCTTAATACCAGGTGTAAACAAGGCCTCATTGATCTGCTATTAGTCATATGCACTAAAATCAATACAAATTCTAAATAATTTTATTTTCCCTAGTTCAACAGCTATTAAATAAACTGAAGGTCATATACCATGCATCATCTTTTCAATAAAGTTCTCTGAGAGATGCACAAAAACACTTCTTACATGCTTACAGAAAATATGCTTCAGTTCAATTCTGTCATCATTTACTCCATATCATGTCAAAAGATATTTTGAACTGTTCTGGACCAACGCTGAACAACACATTTTTCAAAAATCTCTTCTTTTGTGTTCTGATGACATATTTGGAATGACGTGTGGGAAATTACATTTTTGGGTGTATTATCCTTACTATCCATATGCAAAAGCAAGCACTATCTTTTCATTTTCTGGTGTCAATTCACATGAGACTACTATTACCTTTGCAGGGCATTTTACAGAAGGCCAAAAAGTCTTAAAAAAATCACTGACATGGTCGATCTGGACAGAAAAGCTCAGATAATTATTACATTACCCCACGTTCCCATATAAAACTAATCTGGTCCGAATAGGACAGAAGATTTTTTTCTGCTTAAGTTTAGCTTTTAGCTTAAGCTTCAAAGTGATCAAGAACTGCCTGAGATGATTACAGACATGACCTGTTAAAGGATTGAGAAGAAATGAAAGAACAAATCGTAGACTTTTCTTAGCCACTATCACTCATTACATCACCGAGTTAGCAAACAGACAGAAATGGGTCATTGTAATGTACTTTATCAAGAGACTCTGCCGCTCCAGGCAGCTCCTTCTTTCCCTCTCTATTTTCTGCAGCTGATTTTAGTCCATCGGTTTTTATTTGAAAGCACAACTACTTAATAGACAATGATCATTAAGCTAAAGCAATGAACACAGCTTTGAGTGTTGCTAATATGGAGCAACGTGGAAAGAAAAGGCATTTTCCTCAGACAGAGTGCAGCCTAATACAATCTTAGTTTTATCTTGATGTAAAGATACGCTGTAGACCCAAAGAGCACCAAATATAATCCTTGCAAGAGGAGCCCTGTGGGGATACTTTCTCAGCATATGGTTCAAACCCATTCTTCTGCTGAGTTTTTTTCCCCATCCTCTCAGCGTCATAACTACACTGCACTATTCCTGCACTAGTTTGGCTTTACTTCCCACACATAACATGTTCTAACACTTCATTTGTTTCAGGAGTCAGAGAAAAGCATTTGTAAAAATGCTGGCTTAAATGTGAATGCTCTAAACAAACTTGGTGTTGGTGTCCTACTTGATACCTGGGTAAACTGCCCCCAAAACAAACAAACAAACAAAAAACTTCAATTAAAATCAATGCAATAGGTCAAAAGGTCTGGTTGTAAATTAAAAATACACACAAATAGCCTTGATAAACTAAAAATTGTGATCGATTTGATTAACTTGATCTCCGTTGCAAGGCGCATTTAATGTTACCATTCATTTTTCGGTAACACTTTACAATACTGGTGCATTAATATGCATTAATTCATGCTTAACTAATACACAGATAATCAAAAGTTAATGTATGTCTCATGAAGAACTAAACCATTAATTAATGATTACTGCATCAGCAACTAATAAAGATTCTATATGATTAATAGATTAAGTAATATATGAATTGTTATTAATTAAATGTGTCATAATGTATTAATTCCTTAATAACATATTTTATTAACTAATAGTGTAAGTTAATGTGTTAACTACCACAATGGTTTGAAGCCATATACTTCAGCTTTCAGTTGTCTGCTTTAATTAATCATTAACTAATGATTTGTAAATGTATCATTATGTTACGACTTTACTGGTAACACTTTATTTTAGGGTTTTTAACTAGTTGCTTATTAGCATGCGTATTACAAGCTGTTTATTAGTACTTATTAAGCATATATTAATGCCTTATTCTGCATGACCTTATTCTACATTCTTAATCCTACCTAACAACTACCTTACTAACTATTAATAAGTAGTAAATTAGGAGTTTATTGAGGGAAAAGTCGTAGTTAATAGTGAATACATGTTCCCTATACTAAAGTGTTACCACTTTACTTGTTGAGGCACATGACTATTAACTAATTGTTAAGTAATATGTCATTAATGGGTTTTGACAGTTGCACATGCAGTGAGTGTAATGACAGAGAATGTGTTCGAAGGATGGGCTGCACACAAATATCAGCACACCAGAATCTGAACTACAGATTGATGAATTTAAAATGAATGCGAGTCATTCCGCAACAGCTGTTTACACTGGACATGACGGACCATTGCAAGTCCATTTGTCCTTCATAACAGAAGTGACGTTTTGATGTGTTGTGTTGCGTCGTGCCGCATCCAGTGTAGTATTACTATCATCACTGATTATAATTGGTTCTATTCTCTTTGTCCGGTCTTGACACAGTGTTATGAAATAGCAGTGCCGGCCGTATGTTCTCAGTGTTCTGCCTTTGAATCCTAGACCTCAAGCTTAACCTGACATATTCCTGAGCCATGAACAACAAGGTTTTGGATGCAGCAGTTCATCTGGTACAGTGGAATCACGGTTGTAGATGGCTGGAAATTGAAATCCATGGCTTAGTATAGATGTCAAAACTATAATGACATATTACTTAACAATTAGTTAATAGTCATGTGCCTCAACAAGTAAAGTCATAACATAATGATACATTTGCAAATCATTAGTTAATGATTAATTAAAGCAGACAACTGGAAGTTGAAGTATAAGGATTCAACCCATTGTGGTAATTAACACATTAACTTACACTATTAGTTAATAAAATATGTTATTAAGGAATTAATACATTATGACACATTTAATTAAAAACAATTAATATATTACTTAATCTATTAATCAAATGGAAACTTTATTAGCTGCTGATGCAGTAATCATTAATTAATGGTTTAGTTCTTAATGAGTCATACATTAAAACATGATTATCTGTGCATTAGTTAAGCATGAATTAATGCATATTAGTGCACCAGTATTGTAAAGTGTTACCCATTTTTTCTTTTGCCTTCTAGCTGATGAGAAAAAATGAAGATACTAGATCTAGCACAAAGAGTCGCTCAGAAAAAGACAATTTATGTTCAATGGGTGGGGGCCTTGCCTTAAAACTGCTGGAAGTCATCACTGCTTTCAAAAATACTTTCATAATTTTAATAATAATAAAATCATCATCATCGTCATCATTTTATTATGACTAACAACATCATGTGAAACACATATACATCCATTTTTGTAAACATCTCATTTACATAAGTCTAGCAGACTGAATAAAGAAAAAATTGCCATTATCTTTACTACTGCAAAAAACATTGGTGAAACCACGACACCACAAGTCTATTATTTTTGTTATTTGCCTTATGAGGACTCTTTTTAAATTATTTAAAATAATACATATAGACTAAGGCTATCTCTTATTCACTTATGCATTTAGGTGTTTCTTTGTACTCTATCTGTCTTCATTCACCCGTTGTTTCAATTTTCCGCCTCTTTAGTTTAAGATCACCCCCTACACTCTAAATTAAATCTATTTCATTTGAATCCAAATTGTTTTATTTGGCATGACAATGAATTTCTTTCTTTTCGTCGTCAAGCCGTGAACGCAAACAAACAAATTGAGCAAGGAAACAACAAGTGAGAACAATAAGTGGTAATTATGAGGAATAATTACGCAGCTAATCCGATGAATAAGTGTATGACAATTAGCGTGGGGAGATGAATGGCTGCGTTGAGTTAGCGTCGGTACGGCCCCGCTGCGAGGCAGGTCATGACAGGTGGCTGGTGAAACAGGCCTTTCATTACAGCACACCTCCATACCTCTCTCGGGAGGGGGCAGATTACAGGTAAAATCACACAACATTTGTTTGCGGTGTTAAAACAGCTAGAAGGGAACAGGTTAGCTGAGCTTTGGTCTGGGAATGTGTAAATGCGCACAAAAATAGCAGGTTTTCTTGCATGTTAATGACGAGAATATCCCTTTCCAGCCAAGAGAGCTCCACATCAATATGGATGATCCATATGGTTCCAACTATATCAACATCAACATGACATAACTTAATTTCTGAAAATAACTACTGACAACAAGGCTTATTTGATTAAAATATCAGTGTCAGTGCCTGTTTTTTACTCTACAACTAAAAATATTAACATAACTACGACACAAAATACATAAAAACTTACCGAACGCCCACTGTGTCCTGTAAACAAATGAGTGATTTTATTGCACACTCTGCCAAAGACAAATTAAACGAAAACAAAGCTCACCATGGGAAAAGACAGTTAACTTTAGCAGACTGCTAAAATAAGCAAAATATCACAAAACAAAGGAGGCGAGCAGATGGGCAGTTTGAGTGCTACGTAATACATCAAGCTAGTTCACAGAGCAGCACTAAAATACACAATAAAAACACTCACATACTGTTCTTACCCTCAACAAGCCAGTGAAGTTTAACTATCTTACTAGCCTCAAGAGCTTCCAATGCAGTTTAACCACTGTTAACCATGCTAGCACAAACACAATTCTCTTAGAAATTCATTTTTGTTGTAAATGTTAAGACTGTATGGTTCCTCTTGTGTCCTGTAGGTGTAGGCCAACTGCAACCAAGAAGATAAAGTGTTGTGGGCTCCCCTGCCATCCCGGGCACAAATGGCTCTATGCTTCCTTTAGTGCCTCTAAAAAGACAAGAGGCTGCGCTCCAGGTGGTTGGCAGACCTTTCTGTTGTGTCAGCCAATGAGGGTAAGATACAAAATGCTATAGGTGACAAGATTTTTGCCAAAGCTAGAGGTTGCCAATTGCATGCAGACAATGATGGTGCCAACAGGGAAAACCCTGTGCCCCCTGTTGTCAGATCAATGTCGAAATTGCAGAGGAAACGATATCCAGTTGGCATTAGATTAATGTTGCCTCCTTGGAAGTTCAGAAGTCGTTTACAATGATCAAAAGACTACTGACAATATGGCTTATTTCATTAAAGGATTAGTTCACTTCAGAATTAAAATTTCCTGATAATTTACTCACCCCCATGTCACCCCATGTTTATGTCTTTCTTTTTTCAGCTAAAAAGAAATTAAGTTTTTTGAGGAAAACATTCCAGGATTTTTCTCCATATAGTGGACTTCACCGGGGTACAATGGGTTGAAAGTCCAAATTGCAGTTTCAGTGCAGCTTCAAGGGGCTCTACATGATCCCAGACAAGAAATAAGGGTCTTATTTATCGAAACGATCGGTCATTTTCTAAAAAAATAAATAAAAATTGATATACTTTTTAACAATAAATGTTTGTCTTGCACTGCTCTGCAATGCACTACGCATTATGTAATCATGTTTGAAAGGTCACGCGTGACGGGCAGAAGTACCTATCCAGTATCTACAAAGCGAACATGCAAAGACTAAGTCAAACGCCCTTTACAAAAAAGGTAAAACAATGATGTCGGACGATTTTGAAGTTGGAGGAGAAAATGAGATGAGTTTTTCACCCTAATTTCGCCCTAATTAAATTAAATTAAATTGAATTAAATTCTGGTACTTCCACCTACGTGACCTTTAAAATGTGATTATGTAATGTGTGGCGCATTGCAGAGCATTTGTGGTTTAAATAAATAAATAAATAAAAATAATATATATATATATATATATATATATATATTTTTTTTTTTTTAGAAAATGACATTGTTTCGCTAGATTGTTTCGGCTGGGATCATGTAGAGCCCTTTGAAGCTGCATTGAAACTGTAATTTGGACCTTCAACCCATTGTACCTTGGTGAAGTCCACTATATGGAGAAAAATCCTGGAACATTTTCCCAAAAACCTTAATTTATTTATTTTTGACTTGAGTAAGAAAGACGTAAACATCTTGGATGACATGGGGGTGAGAAAATTTAATTCTGAAGTGAACTAATCCTTTAAACAACAGTATACACTTATTTATTGGCTAAACCAGTAATATTTTTTGTAGTACATAGGCTATAATGCAAACAAAGTAAATTGTAGAGTCAACAATCACTTATTTTGTACAATACATTATATATTCAGTTTTTAACATCAATATAAATTAGATTCAGACATGGTTCTTTAATTGAAAATTTAAGTATTTCTACTGGGCATTCACAGTTCTGACATGACCTGAAGAAATCCCTTTCTTCCAACCAAGCACAATGTACATTGGATTCTAGATCATTTCATCCTTTCCAGAGCATACACTGTGCATTAATGAGTGCAAGTATCAGTAGCAGTTACAGTGGGTATGGAAAGTATTCAGACCCCCTTCAATTTTTCACTCTTTGTTATATTGCAGCCATTTGCTAAATAGCACCCCATACTGACAGAAAAACACAGAATTGTTGACATTTTTGCAGATTTATTAAAAAAGAAAAACTGAAATATCACATGGTCCTAAGTATTCAGACACTTTGCTGTGAAACTCATATATGTAACTCAGGTGCTGTCCATTTCTTCTGATCATCCTTGAGATGGTTCTATACCTTCATTTGAGTCCAGCTGTGTTTGATTATACTGATTGGACTTGATTAGGAAAGCCACACACCTGTCTATATAAGACCTTACAGCTCACAGTGCATGTCAGAGCAAATGAGAATCATGAGGTCAAAGGAACTGCCTGAAGAGCTCAGAGACAGAATTGTGGCAAGGCACAGAATTACAAAAAAATTTCTGCTGCACTAAGAGCACAGTGGCCTCCATAATCCTTAAATAGAAGACATTTGGGACGACCAGAACCCTTCCTAGAACTGGCCGTCCGAACTGAGCCCAAAACTGAGCTATCGGGGGAGAAGAGCCTTGGTGAGAGAGGTAAAGAAGAACCCAAAGATCACTGTGGCTGAGCTCCAGAGATGCAGTCGGGAGATGGGAGAAAGTTGTAGAAAGTCAACCATCACTGCAGCCCTCCACCAGTTGGGGCTTTATGGCAGAGTGGCCCGACAGAAGCCTTTCCTCAGTGCAAGACACATGAAAGCCCGCATGGAGTTTGCTAAAAAACACCTGAAGGACTCCAAGATGGTGAGAAATAAGATTCTCTGGTCTGATGAGAACAAGATAGAACTTTCTGGCCTTATTTCTAAGTGGTATGTGTGGAGAAAACCAGGCACTGCTCATCACCTGTCCAATACATTCCCAACAGTGAAGCATGGTGGTGGCAGCATCGTGCTGTGGGGGTGTTTTTCAGCTGCAGGGACAGGACGACTGGTTGCAATCGAGGGAAAGATGAATGCGGCCAAGTACAGGGATATCCTGGACGAAAACCTTCTCCAGAGTGCTCAGGACCTCAGACTGGGCCGAAGGTTTACCTTCCAACAAGACAATGACCCTAAGCACACAGCTAAAATAACGAAGGAGTGGCTTCACAACAACTCCGTGACTGTTCTTGAATGGCCCAGCCAGAGCCCTGACTTAAACCCAATCGAGCATCTCTGGAGAGACCTAAAAATGGCTGTCCACCAACGTTTACCATCCAACCTGACAAAACTGGAGAGGATCTGCAAGGAGGAATGGCAGAGGATCCCCAAATCCAGGTGTGAAAAACTTGTTGCATCTTTCCCAAAAAGACTCATGGCTGTATTAGATCAAAAGGGTGCTTCTACTAAATACTGAGCAAAGGGTCTGAATACTTAGGACCATGTGATATTTCAGTTTTTCTTTTTTAATAAATCTGCAAAAATGTCAACAATTCTGTGTTTTTCTGCCAATATGGGGTGCTGTGTGTACATTAATGAGGAAAAAAATGAACTTAAATGATTTTAGCAAATGGCTGCAATATAACAAAGAGTGAAAAATTTAAGGGGGTCTGAATACTTTCCGTACCCACTGTAGTTTCAGTTTCCCAGGTCACCTGTAAATGGGATTAAACTTTCAAAGTTGAAAGTTTGAAAAATTGAAAAATTATATATAATAAATTATAATAATGACTGACTACAGACTTCATCTGACAGTCAAAATCTTGGTTGGCTTTTGGTTAATGGCTACTGTTCTTGAGGTGAAACTGGTTTAATGTCATCCTGTCATCTTGAATAATACGTTTAACAGGGTTAATTGATTCTATTGCATCCTACAGGTCACACAGTGCCAAAATACAATGACCAGTAGACCCATCACTTTAACACAAAGTAGCTACTTTCATGGCCGTCAATTAGATACCGTTAAAGATGCAGAGATTGTGTGGACTATTACCAGCCCATGCTTCTCAAATGTGCTATGCTATGCTCTACCAGAGTGTGTAATTAGAGGAAGTGCTTCAGTCCACAGATTTTTCTTTCCTAGATGCACAGTGAGTCGCTCAGCATGTTGTCGGTTTATTCATAAAGGAATTAAGCAAGGCTGTCTTTTATACTACCCCTCGCTTTGCCTTGTTCTCTGCATGGACATGCATTACAATTCTTGCTTCTTACCTCCTCCTTCCTCCGCCGCTATGGCAGCGTTTCTTTGATCATCGAATAGCACCGTGATGGGTAAATTTCACAGCTGGCCTGATTCTTAATTCTGCCATAATTCTTTCAGTAATGTTGTTGTTTTGGTTGATCAACTGTCTCTGGAGTTTCTCCAATAAGCAGTCAATAGTCTTGAAATACAGATTATCATAAACTAGCATGAAAAAGAAACTGTTCGATATGCTTAATACAAATACCATCACAGCACAATGGCACACATTAGGTCTCATTCACTAACTGTGTGCATGCACATACTTGGGTGCAAAACATGCGTGCAAATGTTTATATGCAAGTCATGATTCATCAGTTCTGCTTAAAATAAAATGTAGGATCAAATTAACAGCCAACTCAAACCACATGAATGCAAAAATCAGAGATATCTTGTGGCATATACATTCAATAATATACTGTATATCCTTTTTCTTATTTATATACAGTCATGTGAAAAAGAAAGTACACCCTTTTGAATTCTATGGTTTTACGTATTAGGACATAAAAAAAAAAAAATAAATAAATAAAAAATCATCTCCAGGTCTTAAAATTAGGTAAGTACAACTTCAGATGAACAACAACATGACACATTACACTGTGTCGTTATTTAACAAAAATAAAGCTAAAATGGAGAAGCCATGTGTGACAAACTAAGTACACCCTATGATTTAATTGCTTGTAGAACCACCTTTAGCAGCAATAACTTGATGTAATCATTTTCTATATGACTTCATCAGTCTCTCACATTGTTGTGGAGGAATTTTGGCTTGGGTTTTTTGCAGTTTCTCTGAGCAGTGCACAGGCTGACCTTGGAGTGAATTTGTTGGGACGTCCACTCCTGGGAAGACTGGCAACAGTCTTGAATGTTTTCCACTTGTGAACAATCTTCCTCACTAAACAATCTTCTTCACTTCCTGCAAATGTGTCTGAATTTGGCCTTAGAACATAAGAGTATGTGTAACAGAGGCCAACTAGTAAGAGCTGTGCAAGTAAATCTCACTCCCCTGGCCTCAAGAGGCACGCTAGCAACTGACGCTAGAGGTCTTCAGCGTCCTTGTTAATGCACTCACCTCCAATGCTGGAAACAGCGGTTCAAATCCCGCTCAGAGCAGCACAAGTAGAACCGGAGGGGTTACACAGGGATTACACATTAGTGAATGTGTGACCCAGTGGCTTTATGATTTCCTAATTTCATCTCAAGTTTCCACTTGCAAGCAATGGAAGGTGGTATAGTATAACAATCTGGTTAAAGTTTAGGGCTGGTAATCAAAAGATTGACAGTCTGATCTCCAGCAACCCTTGACCATCACGCCCTTAAACACCCCAGGGCGATTAAAGGGACTGCAACAAGTGTACAGTAAGCCAATGAGTAAAATCAGACACACTGTACTTAACTCTGTTTGCTATAAAGAAAGAAAGTCGACCACTGTTCTTATTAAGGATGTGAAAAGTACATGTACTTCAGTACCAAGTGTGTAATATATATATATTTTGCAGTTATGTCAAGACTCATAGAAATGTGTATAATTTCACGATTATTGGCGGCTACTGTACTATTCATGTTGTGACAACCCTAGCTACAATTAAGCATTTGGCAGCAGTTTTTAAGCAGTGTGCAGTTAAAAGATAAATTCTGCATACGAACTGAACCCATGACTTTGCCATCCTATGCATTTATTCCCAAGGAGACAACTTTTATACACTTTAACATGAACTTGTAACAAAGTTATAATGGTGAATATGGATGATGATATGCTCAACAGCAAATAGTTTGGATCCCCTCGGCGCACATTTCCTTTCTCTTTGAGTGCAGTCTTGGCATTTTGCGAGAGCTGGAGTTGGGAAAATGAATGTAATTACAGTTAAACTGCGGCGCCCCACTATTCCAAAAGCGCCGCAAGCAGCTAAAATTATTCTAGGCGGCCTGAAGCGTCGCGGACGCTGCAGCGTGAGTTATTGTTGCCGTGTCACTCAGGCCCGCGGAACGCCGATGGGATCGCAGGGGTGAGCGTTCTTATTCAAGCGAGCTCCGTCTGCTCTCTGCACTTGTCCGCCTTTGAGTCATGAAGAAAGACCCCCGCCCCCACCTGACGTCCTCCCATCAGCAATTCCGGCCACTTTTCCTCACACAGTAAGAGCATGAGCTTTATTAGCATGGTGATGGTGCCCCTGGGCACTGGTGCTTTTAGAGAAACGGTGGGCAGCGCTAATTCAATTCAGCTCCATTCAGCACTAATAGCTGCCACCGTTTGGAAGGAGTTGAAGAGAAAGAGAGGGATATGAGGGAGGGAGAGAGGTTATTATAGCATGGCAGATAATGCGCCTTGTACTTTCATGGCCACGGTCTCACCTTTTTGTCCTCCCTGCTTGACTGTGTCACTATTGGAAGCTTTCAGCCTTCACTCGCTAAACTGTAACTTTTGCCTATATATGAGGAGAAAAAAAAGATTGAACACCAATAAAACTTACCAAGAAAAAAATCAGGCAGTGAATAAACTAGTTATACAAGCAAACCAAGAAAATGGCCTTTGAGACTTATTTTTGCATCTCACCTATCGCAAGGTTATTTGCTTTTTGATACTTTTCAAGTGAGCTGCATGCTTGCTTTAGAGATAATGATACATTTTAATAAAACTAGTCATCTAGTTAAGTGCAGAGTCCCATCTACAGAGTATTTTCTGGAGGTGGATTTAGCTTTATTGTGCAAAGGCGGTGAGGCATATTACAATGCATAATATAATGCATTTGTTATGCTAGATGCAATGTTCTTCCCTTTGTTACAAGAGAGCTCTCAAATGGCTTTCTTGTGGGCAGGAAGGCTTTTAAAACATTAATCAAAAAGCATCAAGCATAAGGTTAGGGTAAAGTCACACTGGAAGACAGAGCAGTGTATTTCAAGTGTTACGATTAGCTTTGCAAATGTCTCGTCTGTTCCATTGAGTCCTTTAGCTCTCCTCCTCTTCCACAATCATAACTGAGTTGGGAATGGTCAATCACCAAAATGTTCCCACTCTCAATCACTAACCCTTAGCCTCTCTTTCCTGACTGTTCTCCTTCTCCTTAATTAATTGTCTCTAAATGTTCTTAACCCTGTAGAGCCTGATATGAAATATATATATATATATATATAACTGAGGTGTTGTTTTCTCCTCAAGTAAGAGCTCCATGTTCTCATATATCATAATTTATTATCCATTAAAGCCTGATGTATCAATTATGATACTCCAAAAAAGCAAACCTCTTATATATATATATATATATATATATATATATACACATCAGGCTTTAATGGATAATAAATTATAATATATGATATATGAGAACATGAAGCTCTTACTTGAGGAGCAAACAACACCTCAGTTTTATTCAGAGGCCCAAACTGAGCAAAAATAAGCAATTTTGTGCAAGATGATATTTAAATGCTTAGCTTTATGATCAAAGCTCTGTAGTTTTAATTGTGGGAGGCAAAACATATAATGAAATGCAATTCAATAATGATTGAGAGATGTACAAAGAAACGTTCCTCAATGCATCACATTTTTCAAATCATACTAAAAGCCCCTTTACTTAATAAAAAAAAGTATAGACAATTTCAACAGCTATTCGTCGGTTTGAGGAAGTGACGTCTTTGTTCCTTAGACGTTTCCGGTTTGTTGTCATTCAAAACATCTTATCAAAATTAAAATTAGGTCCAATTATGGAGTACCACAAGGATTTGTGTTAGGCCCTCTGCTATTTTTTAATATATATGCTGCCACTTGGTAATATTATAAGAAAACATGGAGTTAGTTTCCACTGTTATACAGATGATATTCAGTTATATATTTCATCACAACCAGATGAAATCTCTAAATTATCCAAGTTGACAGAGTGTGTTAAAGATATAAAATATTGGATGACTTATAATTTTAAATTCAGATAAGACTGACGTATTACTTATTGGACCAAAAACCTGTACACAGAATCTCTTAAACTACAATTTGAATTTAGAAGGATGTACTGTTACTTCATTCTCTACAGTAAAAGACCAGTGTGTTATATTAGACAGTAGGGATGTGCCTGAAGCCGAATACCATATTCGGAAAGGAAATGACGTGTATTACGAAGCCCCTAAAGAGAATACACAAAAAATATATTTCTTTCTATATATATGTTTTCTCTCGCAATTATATAGTTGGGTAATTATAATGTAAATAATTTGCCAGCATCAGGAAGCTGCTGTTAATATGCGGAGTATTGAAATCATTTTTGAATGCGCGCGCTTTTACTTTCACTTTAGAGATTCACAATTACACATGATGTGTGTATACTAGGGAGCGTCAGTACTTATTACACATTTAACAACATTAGATATTTGTCAGTGACTCTCAGGAACTGCAAACCATTGTCCTATCAACCATCTCTCCTTACTCTCTTTACGTGGTAAGTGAAATCTGTTGTACTACAAAGTAACAGGATCCTGCTAGCAAACGACTAACCATGTCCCTTTCGGGGCTCCGTAGACTGAGTTTTTCCCCCCCGTGCCTTTCCGAATATGGATTTAGTATTCGGGCACACCCCTATTAGACAGCAACTTGTCTTTCAAAAATCATATTTCATAAGTTACAAAAATAGCCTTCTTCCACCTCAGAAACATTGCTAAGCTACAGAACATGCTGTTTGTTTCAGATGCAGAAAAATTAGTTCATGCATTCATGACCTTTAGACTAGATCGCTATAATGCATTACTAGTTGTTTGTCCTGCATCCTCAATAAACATTTGCTCAGTTCAAAATCTGTATGATTGTCTTCTTAAAAGAACATAAAAATCTCCTTTTGTGTTCCCTGGAAAAATAAAGTGGGATGGCATGAGGATGAGTAAATGATAACTGAATTTTCACATATGGATGAATTATTCCTTAGAAATTCTCAAAGATTTTTCACAATAGAGGGGCTACAAGTTTTTCTCATTACGAGATCTTGTCACATAAGAATGTTTTTTCATGATGAGTGTATGAGTTTGGTCATCTTGCTGTTTGTCCTCAGACTTGTGAAAGTGTCATTGGTGGCAGCTAGCATGCAGTGTTGTTACTGCTTTCTCTTCCATCACTGTCCCCATCAGCCCTCATTACCACACTACCATGATTTCTAGGACAGATGCCATGTTTACTGGAGGTTGCCAGGTGTACTCTAGGTGTCATCTTTCCTCTCCTCTTCCTCTCCTCTTGCTGCACCTTTTTATTCTTCCTCTTTTTTGACATCTCTCAAATGTAATAAATATAGATTATAGTTTGAATCAGTTTTTAGCGGTTTAGTTCTTTAAGCTTGTTAAAGACTACAGAGGTACTAGCATATTTATGTTTCTGCAGTTAAGAAGCTTTTATTCAAGTCAGCTTACGACCTATATACAGAGTAAATGAATTATGCAATAATGCTGTTAGGATTATTTTTACCTCACATTTGCTGAAAAACTCCCAGATAGGCACTGCAACTCCACAGACCAGAGAATAACAGTTTCAAGATGCAAGTGCAGAATGCTGCTCTTTCTTTACATGACCTGTGCTGAGGCAAACAGCAAATGTCTAATCCAATCAATTAATTAACTAATCCTCTTAATCTTATTATTCTTATTTATGCTCTCACAGCCCATTGACTTTCCAGCAGATAAATACATACTGCACAATTCAGCCGGGATTTAATTGACCTATTCCTCTGTTTATCAAGAAAAGTCGATCTGGCTAGTCTAGAGTATAGAGTAAATCTCACAAAAAATATGTCCAGGTCACATTCTACCTCATTTTTTTTTAATATATCATTAGATTAATGATTTTTTAAATTAAAACAATTAAGCACATTCCTCCACTAAAAGTGCTGATGATCTGACAACATCAACAAACATGTATGTAGGAGTTTAGCAAGGTTCAGCTTGCTAAATTCTGCTTGAATGAAAGTGTCATCAGCCAGTCTGTGTTCCTTCATGGGGCCACATGTCCAATTTGATGCTACTTAATCTGCGAGCAAACCTTCCCTTTGTCAAACTGTAATAAATCTATGGCTGCCCCCTAATAGTTAGTTGCAGAAAAAATCCTCCACAGGAAGTGGTGAAATCACGCAGTCTGTGATGGACAAATCGTTAACGGACGAATCGTTAACGGCAGGAAATATGGCTTATCACTTGAAACATGTAAGTAATAGCAGCTTTACAAGTCCACTCGTCGTTAACCTAGCTATTATTTGGCGCATATCTAAGTGTTTGTGTGGAGAGCGTGTTTACTGCATGACATGGGGGTGCTGGTACGATCACTTGCATTTAACTTAAAATACTCCGCCATTTTTGGTCATACAGATAAGAGTAATCCAAAATTCAAAACAGTAAATACTTTGCTTTTATTTCTGTAAACTCACAATAAAAACAAAAGGTTTGCTTTTGTAAAATAATGAAAACAAACAGGATGTGCTTTCTGCCATCTCAGTCTCAAGTGAACTTGAGCATTGTTGGTGAATAAATGCGGTCCCTGTGCTACAATACAAAGTCAAAATTTAACAATTTGGAATTATTGGAATTAATATTAGGAATTTCACTTTAGCTTTTGAGGGAAGCTTCTTTAGGTTTTTGCCAGTTTTCATAATAAAAAGCAGTTGAAAACTACATTGCTCGTGCGTGTCTATATATATATATATATATATATATATATATATATATATATATATATATCCCAAAAAAAAAAATGATGCTGCATTAACTAAATTAAATATTTTTAATGTGTTGAACAGAAAAAAATGACACCCCCTGGTTCTTGCATAATGTTTCCTTCTGGAGCATCAGTGAATGTTTGAACCTTCTGTAATACTTGTGTACTGTATGAGTCCCTCAGTTGTCCTCAGTGTGGAAAGTGGATCTCAAAATCATACAGTCACTGCTAGAAAGTGTTATAGACACAAATATGCTGGAAAACCAAATGATTTGCAGGACCTGGAGGATTTTTCTGAAGAACACTGGGCAGTATAACTGCAGGACAAACAAAGGACTCATGAACAACCATCACAAAACAAACAAACAGTCATGGATCATCCAGGTAACGACACAGTATTAAGAATCAAGGGTATGTAAACTTTTGAACGGGGTCATTCTTATAAATTCAGCATTTTTTCAGCAATATCAATCACACCGGATCAGCACATACTCCTTTCTGGATAGTTTGCATGAAGACCAGGACAGTGCACAATCAATCTGGAGACCACTGGATTGGGCAAAATGTGACGTCATGTGCAGATGGCACACTAAAGCGTCCTAGCCAGATGTGGCTGATTTGGGACGAGGGCCCTCCTGTGCTACTCATCCTTCCCGTCACAGCAAAGATGGCCGCCCGTGCCTGTGCCTGACTGTAATTTGGAATTAATGGGATGGTAAAACTTTTAATTCAAAAGTGCTGCCTTGGGGACAAAAGCATTTGCATACAAATGAACACAATTTCCTGTTTGTTCCGTATGCAAATGCAGGAAAGGAGATGCTTAACGAGCATGAGAGTGTGTTTATGTATGTGCGGGGGGCGTTACTTGGCAGCTCAAGCTGAGCGGCATGTGAACGGTGCACCAGACGCCCAGCTGAGCACTTCAAAAAACAAAAAGAAAGGGAGTCTGAGCTATCAGGCCAGGGCAGGAGGTGAGCCGAGCTCATCCCTGAAGAGACGCGGTTCCTAGAGGAGAACTTTATAACGGTGACCTTTCCCTCTGCCACTCACACCTGAACACAACAGGAGGGAAGGCTGTTTGTGCTTCCATCCCATCTTGAATACAATTATAGACGCCAACTCTGGGGTAGCGCAGTGGAAGTTGATGGTGCCAACCCAAGGGTAGAGGACGTGGTGTCAAATCGTTTTATTAAAAATAAATAAATAATAATAAAAAAAAATTAGCAGCAACAGCATTAATATTCCTGTAACATGGGCAGTTTGGTGTTGAAAGTTTGCCCTCCTCTAAGCATTTGTGTGTCTGTTCTCCATCCAACAACCTCAGAAGACTGCACTGAAATTAATCTTCCATACAAGTTGAGTTTGTTAATATCAATCTTGAAAACAGATGCACTGCTTTATATTTTTGTGGGAACACTGTAACAATGTATAAGACTTTGCTTTCATTTTTGACCTAATTAATGCATTGTTGCTGAATGAAAGTTTTCTTTAAAAAAAATCTTACTGACCCCATATTTTTGAATGGTAGTGCATTTAAAAAATGCACTTAAATAAAAATATCAACTAATATTGTGAAATAAAACAAAAAAATAAAATAAATTCAACATTTTTGGGGGGTCTTGGAAGTTCTTTTTAGTATGGGTCGATGAACAGTTTCAAAACATTCATTAAGGTCTCTCTCTCTCTGGATACTGCTCACTGGCTCTCTGAGAGTTCAATGACATTTAATGAAATTTCTCCAATAACTGTTTCACTTGAGGTCAAAAATTAAGCACTCTGAATGTGTATTGTGTCATTTTCTTCAAGAGAAGGACCTGAGGGACCATGATAACAGAGCACTTTTAAAAGACTGAGCCCTTAACTTAAAAATACACTGAAGGAAATTTGCTTGCTTTCCAACAGAAGGGCACAAACCCACTTTATTATAAAGAGAACTAGATGCACAATGAACATAGGGTTCTCCATACTATTGCCATACTATTGCCATTTTAAAAGAGTTCTATACAAGTTTCAAGATCATTACATATCGTTCTACAAATCATGTAATCTTTCCATTGTTTTCAGGTCTGGTTTAATCACCATAAGACTACATAAAGTCCATACTACATCCATAAATCCACAGATGGCACTAAAAGAAGAACTCTCAAAATTGCTTACACCCATATCTCAGAAACTCTAATTAAGTCCAGTGTGGTTACACTGGCCTGTCATGATTGATGATCTCATAGAATAGAGGATGAGTCGAAATATGATCTCAACATTTGGCCATTTAAAGGAACAGTTCACCCTGAAATCATTTACTCACTCATGTGGCTTACATTCTTCGGCAGAAAACAAATTTAAAAGTTCAACATGTTGACATTGCTCAATAAAAAGTGAATGGTCACTGAAGCTTTCAAGCTTCAATCAATATTATCTTACATTATTTTTCCAAATTATTTCTGTAAAAATTATTTTAACATGATGGGGAAAAAAAAATTGTGACAAAAAAGCCAAATATCATCCAGTATAGATGTTGACCACTAGTCACTATTAATTTTCCTTGTATGAAAAAGAGCAGCGTTGGCACACTGCCTAATAGGGATATTACTTTTTTTCCCCCAAAAAATAAAGTAGCCTGTGAGTTGCCTGTTCTGAATGACTAGTCAACAAATCAGTCTTAAGGGAGCGCTGTATAATTAGGCTGGTTTCAGGGCATTACTTAGGAGGCGTTTACATTTTACATTAAAAAAATACTTAGAGGTCAACTGAATGGAACAGAATTAAGAGGTCTTGAGATGCATCTTTAAAAGTTGGATAATTTTTAAACCGACATACCCTTAATAAAACACAATGCTTAAGATGGGACGCTCAAAATACAGTGACATGCGACAAAGAAGATGTGGTTTAAACGACTGTAGTGGTTTGCATTAAAGGGGACTGGACTTTTAAAAAACAGCACACTGTCAACATAATAATTAATAAACTGTCAATAAAAAAATTGAGAAAAGCCAACTAGTTGATTAGTTGTCACTTCCCTACTGCCTAAAATCTATTTTTTGGTCTACAGAAAAACAAAAACAAACTTACATTTAGAGTTTAAGTAAATGCAAACAAACTTTTATTTTAGGGTGAAATATCCCTTTAAATCACTCAAGCTTCATTAGTGAGACATCCCTTCCAGAAACCATGAAGGTGACGCTGCACTTTTAGTAGAGACAGAAAGCAAGGGAAAGATGTGTCACCAGAGAGCCATATTTCAAACAGTGATGCAGTTTCCCCTTTGAGAAGCTCACAGACCCTTCGTAACTCGCCACAACCGTTAGCAATACCTCACACGCAAACGTGTCTCCTCTTTCTGTGCTCAATTACAAAGGCTTGTATTCACCGCCTGTAATGAAAGATGAGCCGCTCCTTTGTCTTCTCACTGCCAGTTTGGCCGATAATTCAATCGTTTCATTATTTAAATAATCGAGTGTTTGTGTCAACATAGAATTCGTGATCGTCTCTCTCTTTTTGCATAATCACCCACTGGGTTTAGATGTGCTAACTCAGGCGAAGAGAGTCAGGCGATAACACGCTTTATCATTTCCATGCTCCTTCTCTCTACAAAATTAAAGTATTAGCACAGATTGTTTTTCTTTTTTACTTTTTTTCTTTTTTTTTCTTTGCTGGAATAACAAAAGTGGGAGTTTGAAGATTGCTTGCTAAGTGAATTAGGCTATTTCCAATTAGGAATTTCCACTTAGAACTAAAAAGAAAAGAAATTACAGAGGGTCATTTTGCGGTCTACTCCTGCCATTCATATTTCAAAATACTTCTCCATCCTCCTCAGGCTCAGCTCTGTAACTACACTGTAAAAAATTATTTTCATGATTTGTTATCACATTCTTTTGTCACATCAACTTCAATAATTAATGTGGTTCATATAATAAAATATTTTGAGTCTCTGTTGATTAAACAAATCGCCTTCATTGTATTAACTCAAATTTTTAATTTTAACGAACTCAAAATTTTAAGACAACCAGGTAACTTGGTAAACCAACAATTCTTTTTTACAGCGTACCTTGTTCGTTAAATCAAAAAAGATAACAAGTCTCCATCGAAAATATTGATTGGTTTGGTATTTTGATTTCTTTAACAATAACGAAGAAGAGACCGAAAAGATCTAACAAATACAATCTAACATAAAACAATATTTGTAAACGTGGTGGGCCCCAAAAAAACAATTCACAATCAATATTTCGATAAATTGTTTTTAATTCAACTTGTTCGGGCGCCAGACAGGTATAGGCCTCCCAACAAAAAACAAAACAAAAACAGGATAGCTTAAAATAACCACCTGTTACATTCAATAAACTCAAAATATTCTTTTGTCTTTTTTTTCCCCCACTCAATTTTTACTTAACACAAATGGGTTTACTCAACACAACACCAAAAAAGAAAAACAGTCAAAACTAGTTTGATTAACACCAAATAATAATAATTAAAAAAAAAAAACAGCCACAATCAAATAAAACAAAAATAAAACAAATCATTACAAATTATCATATAAAGAAACAAAGAATCGATGAACAATTTCAGACCCCACTACTTATTTTCTCTTTGTTCTTGGTATATATATTTAGATACGTCAGATACATGCAGATACGTCACAGTTCATTGTAACAGGGCTTTCGCAACAGTAGATTCACTTGTCCATTTTAAATTTGCCCATGTAAGAAAAACACAATGAATAAGTAGTTCGTAGGAGTAAGGGGAATAAACAAATCAACAAAACAATATAAATGTATATAATCAGGCTCGATAAACTAGAAAAACTACATTAAATGAACACATTGGAAATGTGTGTTTGAATATTTTGTGCATGTGTACGTGCGTGTGTCTGAGAGCGCGTGTGCCAGATTGTTTGTGTGAGAGAATGGCTTTGCGTCACTATCCCAAGTGTAGCAGATCACAGGGTTTATGAAGAGTGTCTAGGGACCGTAGTGGATTCAACGATGATCCTTTTTATGACCGGCTTTCCTATTTGGATGGCTGAACGAAGCTTGAACGTGAAGGTACTTTGTGCCAGTTCACAAGCTCAATGCAGCAGGTCTGGAAGCGTCAGGCCGCGAGCCACACTCCACACGGTAACTCCAACTCAACTTCTCTCCCACCACTCTCATGAGAACTGTGTTCACTTGTGACGTCTCTCTCTTTCCAGGTGTGTAAGCCTCACCCTTATATATGGACTTTTCCATTCTGCCACACTCTCCCATCCTTGAGAAGACAACGCATAGTTGTTAAGAAAACACCATAAAATCCAAGGAAATCTTTGTCCTCGTCCAAGGTCTAATGGAAAATTTCCCGGAGTTTCTCCTGAGTACGATCCTCCATTTCTCTTGCAGCAGGAAAACAAGGTTTCATATTGCATACATGCACAGTGCGCACGTCTTCTCCTGTGGTTTCCAGGGCCCCAACTGTTGAATTATGTGATATGGTCCCTTCCATTTTGGTGCCAGCTTAGCACTAAAATTGCTTTGTGAACTGGATTGAGGGAAGCTTCTAACCCATATGCGATCTTTCTCCTGGAAGGAGACATCCCTTCTGTTTTTGTTATAACTTCTCAATTGTCTTGTTTGAGCTCTTTTGCAGTTTTCCTTGGCCTTTTTCTATAGCTGAGACAACTGATGAACAACATCATACGAAGGACCAGAGGGTGAAAGGTTGTGTCCATGCAATAATTTGTCCACCAGACTCTGAAGTTTCCTGCCCAGATGGAGCTCAGCGGGTGTCATTCCAACTGTTTCCTGAACGGCGGTATTGAGTGCAAAATGAAACTCGAGAAGGTAGAGGTCATAACCTTTGTGATTATCTTCTATGAAGGAAGCTATCATACACTTCAGAGTACAGTTGACTGTTTCTGTCATATTCGTTTGCGGGCGGTAAGCAGTGGTTAATTTGTGTGTCACATTCCACTTCGCACACAATTCAGTGAATACTGCAGAGACAAACTGGGTTCGGACAGGATGTAATCAGGCACACCCCAATGAGTCAGCACCTCTCTCCGCCAGATTTCAGCAATAGTCTGAGCAGTGGCTTGCCGCATTAGAAATAGCTTGACCCATCAAGAAAAATAGTGAACAAAGATGAGTAAGTACTGTTTGGTGCTTTTTGGCAGTGGGTCCATTACATCTACTCCCAGCATTTCATTGGGTCGTGATGTAGTAATTGATTAAAGTTTTCCTGCCGTTTTTTTGCTGTCATTCTTAAGAGTTTGACATTTTACACACCTCTTGACATTTTTCTTGACATCCGTCCACATGCCAGAACAGTAGGCAATGTCTTGTACTCTTTTATACGTCTTGAAAATTCCAAGATGTCTACTCATGGGATTGGAATGGCACTATTGGAGAATTTTGGGTACAAGGCTACTAGAAATGACAACATGATAATGGACTCTGCCATCGGTCAAATGAGTGGTGTGATATAATTTGTCTTCCAATACTGCATATTGTTCCTTCTCTGTGAGTTCGTTCTTTGCTAATGCATGAAATATTTTTCTAAGTTCAGGATCCTGATGTTGTTCTTCCCAGATGCTTTCAGGGGTGATTAGAAACTCTGACTCCTCTTTCTGATTGATATACACACTACATCCAGGTAGGTAGTACATTCGTGAAAGAGCATCAGGTGCTACATTCAACTTTCCCTTCCTATACTACATCACAATGTCAAATCTTTGTAGTCGAAGAGCCCATCTGATGAGTCGAATGGTTGTTTTTGTGGAACTCATTACCTAATGCAATGAGGAATGGTCGGTGATTATTGTGAACAGTCGGGGTTATAAGTAATGCTGCCATTTGTCCAGAGCCCACACCACTGCAAGACATTCCTTTTCAGTGGTAGAATAGTTTGTCTCAGCTTTATTTAGAGTCCTACTGGCGTAAGCGATCACTTCCTCACCACCTTGTTCTTTCTGCTGAGTTAACACAGCACCCAAGTCGGTGTCGCTTGTGTCAGTGTACACTGTAAAGGATAGCTGGAGATTAGGGTATCCAAGGGTAGGTGGTGATGTAAGGCATGTTTTTAAATACTCAAAAGCTCGTTGGCATTTTGACATCCACTGAAATAATTGTCCTTTCTTTTTTAGGGTGTTGAGAGGCTCAGCAATCCTGAAGAAGTCTGACACGAATCGATGGTACCATCCAAGGAAGCACTAAACTTCTTTAAGGTTACGTGGAACTAGATAAGTGCGGATTGCTTCCACCTTGCTTGGATCAGCGGTAATCCCCTGTCCGTTCACTACGTGACCAATGAAGTTGATCTCCTGAAGACAAAACTTGCATTTTTTTTAGGTTTAATGTCAACCCAGCTGTTTGCAACCGTTGAAGGATGACCTGGATGTCAAGAAAATACTGGGTCATAGATGGTGAGTAAACAATATCATCAATATAGACGAAACATATGGTTCCAAGCAATTCTCTCAGGACTATCTTCATCAGCCTTTGAAAGATTGCTGGGGCATTTTTCAGACCAAAAGGCATGGCACTGAAATGGTACAGCCCCCCTGACGTGATGAAGGCGGTCTTTGGCTTGCTCTCAGGTTCCACGAGTACCTGCCAATAACCACTGTTAAGGTTCAAAGTTGAAAAAATGGCTGCACCAGAAAGCGACTCCAGGATCTCTGTGATGTCAGGAATTGGATATGCATCACTCTCAGTGAGGGCATTAACCTTTCTGTAGTCAACACAGAACCTTGTCAATTAAGACTTGATCCTCCATAGCGGTAGGGTCTGCATCTCAAGATGCCCGTAGAGGTTGTGGAGGAGGAACAGAACTTAGTAAGGAAAGATTTTGTTTGGAACTCTTAGATTTCTTTGGTTTTTGTTGGCATGGAACTCTACTTGCAGGTATACTTGCTTGTCCCAGTTGGAAGTAGTATTCCTCCTCAGAAGCACATTTGAAGGAGTATTTACTGTCTGTGACATTAAGTTGGAGGCCACTCAGGAAAATGAAATCTAATCCCAACACTGCTACATAGGTCAGAGGTGTGGAGGTAAGGACTACAGCCCACATAGAAATATTTGTGTTATGCAGGGTAATCTGCGGAACTTCAGCCTTACCGTTTGCTAGGTATAGAGGCCCTAAGGTCCAGGGATGGAGACTCTCTTGGGGTGCAAGATCCTTCCATAAACTCATGTATAAGAGTATAGCTAGCTCCAGTGTCCAAAATAGCTTTACCTTTCCAGGTGCCAATGGTGATAGGGACTACTAGCTGTTTGGCTACTGTGAACTGTTTGTTGTCAATAACCTGACTGGAGGTGATAGGTGATGCAGTTGTGGCTGAGACAGTGTTGTGGGAGGGTAACCCACCCCGTTTTGGATTTTGGGGAGGTCGTTTGTTGTGAGATGGTTGAGGCTGATGGGATGGCTATATGGCTATCTCATATAATCTAATTTAAGCGATAATCGCGTTTAAGTTCAATGTTATTTTTCGTATTGTGCAATAAATCGTGCAGCCCTATCGTATACCCACTATTCTCTGCTATATGCGTCAACCCTAAACTTTTAAACGATTCTGATGACCATTCTATAATATTGTGCTATATTGGGCATGTTGTGTTTGTATACCATTTTTGTAGTAAATTAAAAAAATAAATAAAAGTAAAAAAAAAATAAAGGACATTTAGCAAAAGATGCAAAAACTGACTAAAGCAAAAGCTGTAAAAACAAACACTGATTGAATCACACACCAACCAGTAATCTCAGCCAGAAGGAAACTGGGAGAGTGGGCCGGAAAGCCCATGCCAAGGAGTGTGTGGTTACAGTGCGGATCACATTGCGCATTCACCTCCTGAAACACAAGGCCTGATTAAATCTATACTTAATTGGATCAAATCTAGTCGTGATGGAGCGTTCCCCCTTGCATTTAACCTGCGGTCCTCTGTCAAGTGGGGAGTGGGAGGTTGAGTAAGACTGGGGAATTAAGAGCTGGAAATGAATACCAATGATAGCTAATGCTAATCACCCTACTTCGTAGGTCAGGGCCACACGTGCTAGATCAAGGTAAAGAAGAGGTGCAAGGAGAAAGAACTGCAGAGGTCCTTCTGGATTTACACCTACTCATGCATTAGTATATTGCGAGGTACATGCACCCTTTACAATCTGCTTGCAGTATGCTATCTGCTGAGTGAAACAAATGAGCTTGCAGGTTGATGAAATACTCAAGCTATGGGTTGTAATTCTTCACCCCTGTGTTCCGCTCCAGGTGTAAAAGGCTTATGTAAAAGTGGGTCTAGACTTTTAGAGCTGTGGCCTAGAGGTTAGTGCACATGCTCACATACATTGGCAGCACAGGTTTGAGTCCGACTTGGAGGGCAGGACAAGAAAACATGATAGGAAGTCCCTAAACTGTCCACATGGTCAATAAAGATGGCAAAAAGGCCAAAAAGTGGTTCTAGACTTTATATCTTTATCAAAATCAGACTGCCTGCTATCATGAAAGGTTAAAAATTCATTCAAAATGGTTTTGCGACATTGGTTGAACAAACACATTATCTCGGTTGGTTGCCATAGGTTGAGCCAGTGCTAGTCTGAATGTGGAAACAAATGTTTTTTTTTTTTTTTTTTTTTTAAATGCCAGTGTTTATATCTAAAGTAATAAGCTACAAAGTCCTTCTTATAAATTGACTCTGCATATTACATTAGGTCAGGAAAAGTATTTTAACTTTCACACACAAAACCCAAATATTGAAAGTCTATAATTTACTCCCCCTCATTTAATTCCAATGAAATTCAAATTGGGATGTTTATAGTGGAACTAAAATGGTTACATGACAAGAAGATAAAAAGATAAATTATTTCTTTAGTGCATCTGAAATTGCACAAGCAATTTAATTTAGTGTTTGTCCACTTTGAATTTCATTGACAGGAAAAGAGCAGTGTGAATATACTGCCTTTTGTGTTCCACTGAATAAAGAAAATCAGTTTGGAACAAAAGGAGGGTTAGTAAAAGATGACAGAATTATAAGTTTTGACTGGATTAAAACTTTAAATGGAACGATTAGGGTACTTTCTTATCTGTAAAGCCATTTTGGCACAGTTCACCCAACTGTCACAGAAAACCATCTTTGGTAACAGTACTAAGTGGGTGAGCGGAGGTTTGTTGGTATCGAGTCTCCCTTTCCCGACACTGATCCACTCAGCCAATCACCAGTCTATCCAGACACTCTCAACAGGAGTGCAATGATTAAAGGCGTGATTGTTAACAGGGTTACCCCGTGGGTCAGTGGAAAGCTGGATAAATCATTTAGTAACCTGGTGGCTTACCGAATCCCACTAAAGCTTGTTTAGAAACAGGCATCAGCGAGCCATCAGGCACCTGAGACTCAACCTCATCGGTATCTGTTGGGATTTACCATTTTCTAAATGGCACTGTTGCTCTGGGCTGTAAAATCAGAGCAGACAATGAGCTAATGCTAACTTCCCCTGTGAGGCGCGAAAGCTAAAGAGCAAACCTGCGCTGCCTGCGAAATTAACCAAAACGCTGCACTCATAAATTATCCATGAGACGACTGACTGCTGATGAGATGTCTAATGAGGGGAGAGGGTGGGGCTGCTGACAACAGTTCATTTCGTGTTGGGTTTAAAAAGTGAGACTACGCAGGCAATCTGTGCAATGGGAATGCTAATATCTCTCCATCGCTCATACTGCACTGTCATTATCCACATGCTAAATATCAGTGGAAAATAATGCAATTCTGACATTCTAAACAGGGATTTCTGCAAACTGCAGTCATTCACGAGTAATTTAGAATTTACCTACATAAATTACAGCCAAATGGGAGCCAATTAGTTAATAAAACCAGCCAATTAAAGCATAATGCCTCAGGTTATTAAATTTTAAATGGGTAATGGCTGCACCTTTGGGTAGTTAAGAGCTTTGGGCAGTAATGTGGAGAACTGCAAAAATCATGTAGAGTTGACAAAAAGAAAGTTTGGATTGTCTGGGAGAGAATGGCCAGAATTCTGTGGAACTGATTTAAATATGGTAAGATGTGTTCAACAGAACTGAGTAGGTGACAGAGGGCAGCACTATATTTCTCCATTCACAAACAAGATGTTGTGATGGTGCATTCACTGTAAATTCCCATTGTTCTTCTTATGCCTGAAAAAAAAACACAAAAGAAAACAAACAAACAAACAAAAAAAAAAAAAACAGAAAAGCAATCAAATCACTTTGTGAGAAATGAAAAAAAAAGCTGTCTAAAGTTTTGATGCCTTTGAATTCAATCATGTAGCTATTTTATCGCTACGGTGTTGCCTAAAATTGACATGAATGAGAAACCCTAACATTGTAGCTAGCAGCAACTATACAAGACTTCATCATGGCTATAAATTCAGAGGCAATTGACTGAACTGAAAAATACTTCTGCTTTAAACTTATTTAGAACTTATTTACTTTTTTTTTTTTTTTTCAAATTCCATTTTATTTATTTATTTATTTGTTTTAAGTTGTCTGAATTCAATTTTAATGGTTTAATTAAATTTTAATAATCAAAAAGCATGTCTAATTTACTGAATTCATAAAAACAACATTTATTTGTTTTAAATTATTCGAAATGTTTTGTTTTTTCAGAAATTCTGTGTTGTGTATTTTGCTAGTCTTTTTGCAGTTTAATATTCACAGACACTAGTCTATATCGCGATTTGATCTAAGTGTACTGTCCTACTTTTCATTTATTCATCCAAAAAAAAAAAAAGACAAATTCAGTGACATTCCGCTTTATACAGTAAATTCCATTCTTATGACTGGATTTCTTAATTCCATCCGCGTTTTCTGCATCACGGAAATCATAGGGCCCTACATATTTACAGCTAACTGGATCAGCTTTTTGTGAAGGCATAATAATGTCCCAACATATATTATAATTTATAAGATGGCACAATGCAATTTAGCAACACTTAAACACAATCTTAAACACATACTGCTTAAATCTTACACAAAAGTAAGATTTATAAAAAGGCATATGTTTTCCACAATGCCCCAAAGATTTTTGGAAATTCCTGCTGAATTCTACAGGAATACATACAATCGATGCAGGCCTACAGATGATCCATAGTTTGTGATAATATTGACGTTTTATTGTTGAAATTCTCTCCGTATCCTTTCCAACAGTTTTTTTTTTTTTTTTTTTTTTTTTTTTTGTAGTTTTGCATTTCCCATGATGTGATATCCACATTCCCCTCCTGTTCCAATATTCTATATTTGCTTTATTCCTTCTCTCCTCTATGGATATAACCTTGGCTGTCATTGTCCATTCACACAGTTACATATGAACAACAGGAGATATTCTCTTTCTTCTTACAATCATGAAGATCTAAAAATCTCTTTTTTTCTTACCCTCCTCTTTCTCTCTCCCTCACCTCCTATTTCTCCTGCTTGTCTTCTTTATTCTGTCTGTAAGCTGAATGTGCCCTGTGACAGGACTTGTCAGAGATTTCACAATCCTGACATAGCGTTAACTTGGAAAGCACCTGTAAGAATGGATGTGTTCGTATGTCATAATAGAATTGTATTTGAGCAGGTTTGCTTGATGGAAGCATAACAGGCTATGGACAACTATCAAGGCTTGATTACAATGATTCACAATCAGTGAAGGGCAGTTTTAGATGCTGATGAATTCAGATTGAAGACTACTGTGGTAACGATGCAACTAAAATATTCCATAATTGTGGCAGAGTATGCTGTATTGTTAAGTGTGTGTGTGTGTGTGTGTGTTTGTGTGAGCTTGATTTATTCTAAAATGAGAATCTGGCAGGTCTGTCTCTGAATGCATGAGGATAGGTGGCCCTTGTTGTCTGAGCACCTCTCAGTGTGCGTGTGTGTGTGTGTGTGTGTGTGTGTGTGTTGTGGATGTCTTGAGGGAGAAATGCTTGTGGTCTATGAAGAATCTCAACTGTCTGACACAACATTAATATTCTCACTGCCTGCGTTGTCTCTTTCCCTCCCCGCTCTGTCTGTCTCTCCATCAATCTTTGTATCTCCTCTCTTATCGGAAATCCTACCACCTCCTGCCTCTCATTATTTAAAAAATGTGTTTAGAGCTCCCTTTTGCATTCTTCCTCTCATTTTTTGCTTTCTTCCCCTTCTTTTATTTATTTGTTATCCTGTCTCTCTCACTCACCCTCTCTCAGGAAGTTGGTTTGAATATCTAAGTTGCTGTAAAAGCAAATCTATGCATCATAACCTTGCACCCCTGCATTTTTAAAATAAATTTAAATGCACTGGGTTTGGAATAGCACACTGCCTATATGCATAATGTGCATAGTATGCAGATTATCTGTATGCATGGAATACCCTGATGAATTAGTACTTTCCCCAAAATGTTCAGTTTGCAACCTGAGCTCATACTGCATTGCATACTGAGGTGTGGAAGGAGGTCTATAACACCTGGAGAGAGCCATCTGTTTACATTCCCATTCATCTCAATTTATAAATTCACAATATATGTTGATTGCAAAATTCTGATATAAGCACCTACTTTTGAATGGTCATGAAAGTGAAAAGTGAGATTGACATGTGAAGGCCAAGTATGGTGACCCATACTCAGAATTTGTCCTCTGCATTTAACCCATCCAAGTCAGTGCACACACATTAGAAGTAGTGAGTAGTGAGTAGTGAATATACACACACTGCAAACCGTGGACACTCAAAGTGTGCGCACAGAAAGCCGCCTCTCTCAGACAGCATGCGATCACAAATTCAGTTCTCTTTTGCGTCTTATTGCACTTGAATGATCAGATAGACGCACAATAATGTCAAAATGCCCGTCGTGAGGAGTATTCACGTAAACATAGTCGGTTATGTCTTAAATTAACGGAAACAGTTGGGTGAAAGCCGGATGTGTGTTAGTAAATTGGATCCGTGTATTTTGTCTTTAAGGGACTGCAGTATAATAAATTGCTGTATGTCTTATTAATATAAATCAAACAACAAAAGACAGTCTGTTTCTCAATATGCGTTCTTAAGCGATCTTGCGTCCTTGTGTTTTCGTCATGTCATAATGTCATGTTTTTGAAACAAAAAGCATCTTGAATTGCACAAATTGGAAAGAAAAAAAAAATGCATTGCATTAACCATGCTTGTATTTTAATGCATTGTATTTTCAGGGCTTGCATTTTTATGGGCTGAAATTCAACATGGTTGTATATTTAAGCTGTGAACATGTTTCACATTTTCATTGTTAAAAATGCAATAATCCATATTTACCTTTCAGATTTCACTTCCAAAATTTTCATTCTGTTTAATAATGCAACCTATAATTTTCAGCAGGCAATTTTCGGTCCATTTTATTTCGCGTCCACAAATTCAGTGGTTCAAATGTCAACATTTCACATCCGGGAACTGCAGTAATAGCAGTAGATTACAGAGCATAATCTCCATCTGCTGTTAGTCGACCTCACCAGCAGGAGGTGCAAGCGCGTGTAGCAGAGCGATGGGTAGAGAGTGTCATTCATTTCATTCATTAAAACGGATGTTAAAATGAATGTTAAAAATGTTAAATCTGAGGTAGACATATAACTTTCCTTAACTTTATATCGCGGCGCTGTGCTGCAGCACTGGGTTTTCCCTTAATACGTCATACTCCAGGATTCCCCTGCCATCGGAACATATAGAACGCTTAACTTATCTTTATAGACTGAAATAATAGATAAAAGACTGATATTGAATAAAATAAGTCATCATATGTTAATATTGTTATATTTCGCTTAGCCTACTGTGTGCCCATACACGAAATATACCATAATTTAAAGCTCTATAGTATTTGAAGAGAATGAATTAGTCTGTAAAGATTGTTGATATTAAAATAAATATAAGCTCATACAGTAGTAAAAAAATGAACAATATTTTTATATTTATTTTATTAAATATAAAAAATCTAAAGGGTGTGCATCATGCTTGACACCTACACGAGCACATTACAGTTTATGACTGTAAGTCATTATCTTCAAATTATATTGAAGTTAGAAATGTGTATACCAATGTCGTATGTAATTTTAGAAACGGTCCCTAAATTTGCGAAGATGGACCATCCAATGTCAAGCCAACTTTATGCCAGTATTTCACTGTATTTAGTCTATAAAGATAAGTTAAGCGTTCTATATGTCCTGAGGACAGGGAGTCCTTGAGTATGATGTATTGAGGGAAACCCCAGTTCTGCATCACAGCCGTGATATAAAGTTAAGGAAAGTTATATGTCTATCTCAGATTTAACGTTTGAATTGTACATCACCATCAGAGAATAATGTTATAATCTCGTTCTCTGTAGAGAAAGCTGCTTACATGTTGGCTACACAGGGAAAGTAACAGCGAAGACATTTAATTCAATGTAAACACAACTTTTGTGTCTTTATCACCTTTTCTGCATATATACTGTCCCTGATAATCATCACGTGCACTTACCGCTTGCTCCGTTAATGTAAATCTGTTTTAATGAATGAAATGAATGTCTTGCTCCAACTGTTGCTCTGCTCTTCGTCAACACATGCTTGCACTGCCTGCTGGTGAGGTCGACTAACAGCAGATGGAGATTATGCTCTGTAATCTACTGCTTTTCCTGCAGTTCCCGGATGTGAAATGTTTAAATTTAAACCACTGAATTTGTAGACGTGAATTTGTGGACGCGAAATACATTGGACAGAAAATTGCCTGCTGAATATTATAGGTTGTATTTTTAAACAGAATTAATATTTTGGAAGTGAAATCTGAAAGGTGAACATGGATTATTGAATTTTTAACAATGAAAATGTGTGTGAAATGTTTTGAATTGAAATATTCACAGCTTAAATATACAACCATGTTGAATTTCAGCCCACAAAAATGCAAACCCTTAAAATACAATGCATTAAAATACAAGCACGGTTAATGCAATACATTATTTTTTCCAAGTAATGCAATTCAAGATGCTTTTTGTTTCAAAAACATATGGCATTATTTTACTTCCATACGCATAATGACCCGCATAATGAGCCCTTTCAGTAGGCTATGTGAGAGGAAAGTAAAAAAAATCAAAGTACAAAGTAGTTTTATTCATAGTTTATTCATAATATAGTTAACAATATAAATGAGACATTTTAAATAAATTAGGGCACATTTTGAGTAAAGAGCTTTACCTGGAAATAAATCCTGTTCAAAGATATAAGTGAACATCACTTACTTGGCATTCCAAGGTGTTTGGTGTTTCTGCACTGGAGAAAAGAAAAAACAAAAACAAACAAAAAAAAACCTTTCCTGCTTCCAGTCAGTGACCTCACCATTATATTTATTCAGAATGTCCAGTGTAGGCCAATATCTGGTCACTATGATTCTCAAATCTGTGAGATAAAAGAAAAAACCCTCTGTGAGCATGCTGATAAAGGATCATATCACCTATTGTATTAATGTTAATATAATGTCCACTCTTAACAGAAAACATTTAAAATTACAATACCAGTCAAAAGATTGGACACTACTATTTATAAATGTTTTTGAAAGAAGTCTCACGATCATCAAGCCTGCCTTTATCAAAAATACAGAAAAAAACAACAACAACAAAAACAGCAATACTGTGAAATATTATTACAATTTAAAATAATGTTTTTCTGTGATGCAAAGCGTCTAAACTGGTATTTTATATATTATATTTAGAGCCTAAATATGCAGGTTAATACATTGCTAACACATTTTACTTCAGCATTTATTAAGTATTTCAGTCGATTTCACTCATCTCAGTATAGCAATATAGTTTGGGAATAGCTATGGCAATTTACTAATTCAATTTACAGGATTCATATTTAAACAGTTTTTTTGCGGTTTAATATTCACAGACATTATATCGCGATTAGAATAAATAACTTAAGAATAAAAAAACAACTTACCTTTCACAATCATCGGCAACCAGCTCTTCCACTGAGGTAAATCCTTTTAGAATTATTCCTCACCGCATCTCAAAACAATGAAAAGTACATGAAACTGACTAAACTTGATGCGTTTTTCCAAGCTGACGCGGGCGTTCACTCTGTTGCATGTATCGCCTCAGAATTTGCATCTGAATAGCGCACCCGCTTCATTGCATGGCCGAATTAGTGGATAATGAGCTGAGCCACGAACTACTGACATGTCTCTCTTTTCATACAGATTACATAAACAGAGAACGTTTGTGTCATTAGTATTCACTAAGTTACAGTTCATTTTCTGAGGGAGTATCAGATTGGATTGGACGACAGATCACGCAATGATCAGTATACACAAATAAAAGAAGACATTTCACAGATTAGAATGGTTTATAACTCTTAATTGATATGTCCAAAATACTCAATTTTTAGTCTCTTTCACACTGGTAAGAAAAAAACCAAGGTGGTATCGCCGTCGACTCCAAAGTGTTAATTTGTGTCTTTGCACTATTGCATGTCCTGTTTGTAATTTGTTTCTTTGTTCTTATTTTTAACAAAAATAACTATATCATCGTGAAACACAATTTCTCATAGCGTCAAATAAGATTCTGACAGTCTGACAAACAAACTGCAGTAACTGCAAATTTTAAAATGTACTTTAACTGAAAAGGCAAAATTAAAAAGCTAAATATCTGTATTAATTAACTGAATTAATTTGCCAAATTAAGCATGCATTGTGGTTGCAATATTTAAATAACAGAGCTTTTGTATTGGTCATAAAAGCCAATTCCCCAACACACAAACAATCATAAAGCACACACCTCCCACATCCATGCCCTTTCCTCTGGGATTTTCATTGATGCAGAGCTTCAGCAGTACTATTCTAAAGGGCTGCATAAACCACTTCCTGTCTCTCATACCCACACAGAATTGCTCATTAGGTGTCCAGTATCAAGTGTGTATTTTAACTGGAAACACTCACACATATTTATCTGTGGGCCGTGGACGACTACAAAGACCAAGAGCTAAATGACTCCCTGACATTGCGTACAAACTAACTCACCCACACAGGCTACTGTACACACTCGACTCGGTGATGCATCCACCTACTCGCACACCAACACACATCCTGCCCGAGGTACCTACACGGTCTGTGTCTCTATGTGCTTCCAAAATACACAATAAGCAATAAAATAAACAATGAAACCCATGTATGCTTAATAAACAATGAAAGTGCATATGCCACCTATGTGTGAAAATACACAAACACCAATGGACAAGCACACGTTCCCTCTCGCTTGCTTTCAGGGGCGGACGAGAAGAGAGCACAGCAGGACATTGATATTCAGAACACCCACACACAGTGTGGTTAGGATCTAAGATCTGGACTCTCAGAGAGTTTCCTAGTTAACACACACACGCCGCAGTCCTCCGCAGTATCATCATTAGGCAGACTCGCTCGCAATGTACACAAATTTACTCAAGCGCAAAGTATTATTCCCAACCAAATTGCTCAGCACATTGTAAACACAAACAGGTTTCACTCCCCCCAGAAAAATATTGGGATAAACCCATGAACGATGCTCTATTAATTCACTTTTTTTTTCCAACGTCCACATCGAGATGCGTTGCATGCATCCAACAAGGCATATAAGCTAAATGATTGGTCACACACGTATGGAGACACAAGTCAAAGGCACCATCAATGGAAATAGCAGAGATTAAAACTTGTGAATGTTTGTAATAGGTAGACAGATGATGCCTAAGCTCATGTATTAACCATAAAGAAATTTACACATCAAGGCAGCCAAATGGATTTGTGATGCAAGCCTACACGAGACAAGAGTGAATGATGAGGCTGAAACATGCAGGGAGCAGCGGCCACAACTATCCTGAGCTGGCCGTGTCGATGTCGGGGGGGGGGGGGGGGGGTTCGTATCGATCTCCGTTTGTGCTTTCTGGTCCAAGTTTAGCCGTGAAATGGGGCGACACTGAGAGACTCAAGGCAGCCTGGGCTTAATCAATGGAGATGAAGGTTTCGTTTCCCGTTTCGCTCGCTCAAGGATGACACATTGAGGATAATTGCAGTCTTGTTTTTCAATCACCGAACAAATGTAGGGTGATCAGAGCAATGGAGTGAGCGCTGATGAAGGTTCTTTAGACCTAGAAATGAAGTAGACATTAGTTCCACCAACTTGTCTTTGAGACTTCCTACTCTGTTGCCCTTCAGTAGTAACGTTGTATGTAATTTCCTATGCAATGACATCCCGTCCACACCACTTAATCTGAGCGCCTGGCGTCGAACTACATCGTGCTTCGTGCTGTAATGGAATGGATTCGCTTCGCTCGGAAGTTTCCACTGATTTTAACTTTCCTGGATGTTTGAAGTAGTCGCATTTAACTTCTGGTCGCCCCCGACTGCCACTGAAGGGAAGTTGAATTACATTTTTGCATGAGTGAATGTGCAAAACACTGGAGAGAGATTTCAATTTCCCTCTGATGTTCTCATTACTGTGCTGATGGCAGCCAAAGGGTCTGAAATCTTATAATTACTGCATCAATAGGCAAATTCTCAATTATAACAGAATAACTAATTATTACGTCCAGATTCAAAATAGCCTTTTTTTTTGATGAATTGTCTGAAGTGCCTCGTATTTAACTGCGCTCAAGGGAGAGTCAGAGGTGGTTGTCTCTTTATTAAAATCAAACGTTTTAGACTTCAGGAGAAAGAAAATTTCAGACATGGCACCCAGAGGTACAGTCGTTAAAGTCACTCTCTGACAATGCAAAAAGAGATTCGAGCAAATTAAAATTCTAAATTACAGATATAGCCTAAAAGTTGACACCTCACATAGTCCTGATTATATTTGAAATGATTTTGCTGGTGATGCAAAATTGAGAAAAATCCTGAGCATATGATTCTAAATGTGAATTTTATTTGCCTGTCAAGTTTCCTAAAGACAACTGCCAATTTTCATTATCCCACACTGTCTTGTAACTTACAATTATTAATTCAGAGACATTATATATATTAGGGATGCACAAAATATTAAAATTCTGACTAATACCAATATGTCAATAAATATTTTAATGTAAGGGCCAGTATTACATTTCTATACTTTTGTCTAAATAAATTAAAAATAAAACACTAACAAATCAAAATAAATCAGAAGTGAATTTAGGCATCACAATTATAATCAATGTACAGTATGAAAATAGACATTCATTTTCTAATTAAAGATTATAGTAATTATTTAATAATACTTAAATATATTTAAAGACTGACATTGTTAGCATTAGATTAAATCAAAGGTAATTTAAGTGGGGAAGACCGCAGTCAACAACGGCGAGGATGGAGCCCACCGCGTAGTCGACGAGCTGAGGTGGTGGAGAGATGGTGACGATCTAAGCGGCCGCGACGGAGCCGCAGTGACGACCTCCTGAGATCGAGGAGGGGATCCGGAGGTCTGAAGACGCGCTGGAGCGACAGAGGGCGGAGACGGAGCCTGAGGTAGGGCGGAGCAAGCCGTAGTGGAAGGGGTGGAGGACCAGAGAGTAGCGGATGGTCCGTAGGTCCGCACCGAAGGCGAAGCGATGTCTGACCCAGGTGGAGCCGACGTACCGAGGGAGTCTGGTGTGGTCGAAAGGCCGATGGTCAACTCTGAGGTCGAGGGTGGGAGGAGCGCAGGCACAGGAGTCAGGGCAATGGATGGAGGCAGCTTGTGACCATCCGAAGCTGGAGGCGGAGCTTCGGGCTCCTCGTGCCCAGGAGGAGGCGGATCCCGGCAGGCCCGAGATGGTACCACACTACTGAGAGGAGGTGGTATCGAGGGACTGGAGGGAGACGGATTGGGTGGCACTGATGACTGTGGACTGGGAAACAGGCTGAAGTTCCATGCAAACATCCAAGAGCAGTGGTGAGTCACAGGAAGGTTGGTGATATGGTGGGAGAGGCATGCTGGATGGGACCAGCTGGAATGGAGACAGTACTGGGCCAAGACAGGTTTCCTCTCCACACCTTAAGTCCAGCAGTGTTTGAGCGAACTCACTCTCAGTAGCGGGGGGGTGGGCGGGGCTCATTTCTGGAACCTTGAGGTCCACCAACACTTCCTCGGCGATGGAAGACTCGGCCGGCTCACACACCTGGTCAGGTACACGCTGCTCGGGCTCCGTGGCGATGTGACCCCCGATCGCTCTTGTGGGCGTGGGCAGCTCAATCGCGGCGGTCTCCGAAGTACTACCTGCGGTGGGCTCAGGTCGTAAATCCTCGCCGTCTGGGTGGTTCCACTCCACATAGAACTCGAAGCTCCCTCGAGGACCCTCCCCGGACAGGAGTACAGGAACGTGCACAGGCAGTAGTCCGGGAAGGTGGTCTGATGTGCGAGATCCAAAAATAGTTCTAAATGTCTCTCGAGGGAGCTTTCTCCCTGCTTAAGGCACATGAGTTTGACTGCTGGGTACATGGTGCTAGCAGGAGTGAGAAACGGAACAAAAAACTGAACACGAAAACCAAAAAGAAAATCCTAAGTAAAAACACGTCGCTTAAAGTTTTGGTCGGGTATTCTGTTACAAAATCACCAGTGTATTAAGCACACGAACGAGATAGAGCTAAATGAGTCTTTATTTGAAAATCCAATAGGGGAATACAGGAACAGACAGGAACATACACCAGCATAAACACAAATGATACCCAACCACATAATCAACAGAAACAGGAACTTAAATACACTGATAATTGAACTCCAATGATGAACAGCTGTGATGAATGTGATTAGTGTCCATGGTAACAGATTGTGGCGGGAAACTAGAACAAAGGAACACGTGAGAGTCGATAACCAACAAACTGAAAGTCCATGTGACTGTAACACTATGCTTACATAATAAAAACAGAATAAAACAATGAATATACATAGAGAATATATATTAAAATATTTATTATATTGTGTTTTCCTCAAGTAAACCTAACCGATTAGACTCCATGGATTGGTGACTGCTATCACATTGCAATGTGTGAACATTTGCATCTTGAGAACAAAAGCAATTTATCTAGCCAGTGAAAATAATAGGTACCTCTTCAGTGTCACAGACATACTGTACAATAATACAATGGGACTTGAAGTTGGGGTGGCTCTCCACTACAGCATTTGCATTCAAATCATTGAGTCTGGAATTGGCTTTACCTGTCAGGAGTGGGAAACCCATCTCTACAGGATTTGGAGCTTCGGTTAAGTGAACACTCATAACCTTGGAGCTGATGGAATACTAATGGCTTGTGATGGCGATTGAAGTCAAATGTGCACTCACGTGCGCTCTCGCTCGCCTTGTTCTAGAGAGACATTCCGTTGCTATTCTTCCACCATTAATGTCCTATGGCACTTTCTTGTCAGACTTGCACTTGTTGTAAGTATAGTGGAATACAGTGCCTTTACAGTTGTCAGATGACTAAGAACTGAAAGAAAAAAATGTGTATGGCTCTTTGTTATTTTGTGGTCATCATGGCAACTGCATACAGAATACCTGACCTTGTGACAAGTGTGATGATTAGGTCACAGTGCTGACAGTGACTCTCCAGGGAGGCAATCAGAGGGACTCAAGGGAGTGATGTCACACACACAGGTACCTTTCATACAATAAACAGTCTACTGGAACATGTTTTTCTCTTTCACATGACACACCTGTAGTGAAGCAAAGACATGGCTCAAAACAACCCTTAAAAACAGTACAGGGTGTATTTGGATGCAAACGAAAACAAGACCTTGAGTGAATGGAGTACAGTCTATTCCAAAGGTCTTCAAACTGGGGTGGAAAAATGTTTGGCTTTTGGTCCATGAGTTCATAAATGTATTGTTCCTCTAACTAATACTAGCAAGTTTGACTAGCAATACTAAGTAATAGCATAATCATTCACAGCTGTAAAGTAAAAAAAATAAACAAATAAAATTTGTACTATTAACTAGCTGCTTATTAGCATACATATTAATAGGATATTGGCTGTTTATCAGTACTTTTAAAGCACATATTAATGCCTTATTCTGCATGACCATATTCTACATCCCATAATCCTACCCAATAGCTAAACTTAACAACTGCCTTACTATTAATCAGCAGTAACAAGGAGTTTGAGGCAAAAGTCGTAGTTAATAGAGAGAATTGGACCCTAATCTAAAGTATGACCGAAATACATCACCCAAAATTCCTGTTTGAATAGGAAATGTGCCAAGAAAGCTGAACTTGTCAAGCAAATTCACAGTATTTAAGATGATAATTTAAGAGATTATTTATCTTAGACAGACAGAAAGAAAAGGAAAAACATTTGCAATGGTGTGTTGCCTGAAACATCAACATAATGCACTTTTATCCCTCAGAACCTACTTTCTGTTCGCATAAAATTAAGTACTTCTAATCCAACTAAGGACCATAATACAGTGGTAAGAAGGTATACAAATATTGGGGCCATGAGCATAAATACAGCAATTGCAGATGCTGGCTATAAGCTCATACACTATCCTGAACAAACTTCACTAGGCTTTCTTTGTGTTTGTAGAAACATAAAGTGGATAGCTACAATAATTATATTAAATTGAGTTGTACACCTACCCGACAGAAGCACTTGAAGTGCTCTGAGGCCAATGCATTGTCCATGCAATGTCCATTTAAGTGTTACATTAATCTAAAGGCACTATCTAAAGATCTACAAAATGAGTTTTAATATGATCACTAGAGTTTTTCCCCACACTTACAGTGTAAGTTCAGTCAAACTTCAGACTCTACTCCCTAGAAAAAAGAAAGAAAGAAAAAAAACCAAAAAAAAAACATTTTAACTAGGGCTGCGTGATTAATCGAAATCAAATCAAAATCGCGATTTGGCTTAGTGTGATTATGACACTATATATATATATATATATATATATATATTTCGATTTTTATAAGTAAATATATAAAGCGTGTTAGTAAAGAGCTGCTCTATGATCAGTAGTAAATGACACTCCACCTGAGAGCACTGCATTAAAAAAAAAGCAACACAAGTCAAACATACAAACATGAAAAGTATTTATGAACATCTTGTCCTACAAAAGACATTTAATATCGTTTTTTTACTCCAAACTCGCTTCATAACATCAGTCGAGTGTTTGAAATAGCATTTTGATTAGCACTGCATTATAAATAGGCTTTATTATTATGGAAATACCCGAGAAGGCTTGAAGATCACAGGTAAACCATGTATTGTCATGTATAGTCATCTGTTTATTATATTCATGTTTAATCAATCAAAACATTTGTAATTTCTTTTTATTCAGTCTCAGCGAGAGTATGATGCCCATACGGGATTTCCTGGAACAACGTGCGTTATATTGGGGTATTTCTTGGAGGCATATTTGGAGTATCTGCTCAAGGGTGCCCTCTGGCGTCCAGTATGAAACAGACACGTATAGCACCAAGTAAAGCTCACTCAACCCTATTCTGAGTAAAAATAGGAAAAATAACTTTTCTCTAAAGAACTTTGATCAATGTTTTTCTCCAGTGTACAGGTTTTTTTTTTCCCCCACAGTGGATGCAGCCTATATTTCATATTGAACACATGGACTCCATTTTTGATTTTGCAGACCTCATGACAAAAATAATGTAATTAGTCACAGATTTTATCATAATAATATATAATACATTTTAATTATTTAGTTTTTCTAATTATTTAGTTATAGGCTGCTTACGCCAACGTTCATGCTTAAAACCAGAAATGGTGGACATGCTGTTTTTTTTTTTAGCAAAAAACCTTTACACATTTAAAGCAGCTTGTTTCTGCCACTGTTCTAATTTTAGTTATTTGAGAGACTTTAGTCTGGGTTGTTTTTTTATTCTTTTGATGATTTGATTACCCACATTAATATTTGTTTTGCCATATGTCTGTTCTAGAGACATTTTGTTACACCTTTACTTATTGATTATTTT
The DNA here is from genome assembly GCA_037101425.1 of Elopichthys bambusa. Taxonomy (NCBI): domain Eukaryota; kingdom Metazoa; phylum Chordata; class Actinopteri; order Cypriniformes; family Xenocyprididae; genus Elopichthys; species Elopichthys bambusa. The sequence continues at coordinate 24,340,210 of CM074448.1, forward strand.
GCCTTGTTATGTTTGTTCTAGAGACATGTTCCAGCTTTTTGATAAAGCTCTGATTGGTTTCCTTCACACTAAATTCACACTAAAGGCATTTATGAATGTAAAGTGTGTCTGTGGGTGTCAAAATCGTGATTAAAATCGGAATCGCAATATTGATCAAAGAAATCGTGAAAGTATTTTTTGTCCATATCGCACAGACCTAATTTTCACCAGTAATTGGATAGGTAATGAGAACTAGTTTTTAATATTGAAGAAAATATGAGTGGTGCTTGCCTGTGCAAAACTCACCAAACCTCAATGTGCATTGGTGCTCTGGGTGGTTGTGAGGTATTGCTATAAGGTTGCTAAGTTTACAACTTAAAAATTGTCAGATCGCTTAAGCCGACACATCGACAGTTTTCTCAGTGTGTTCCGCACCGTCAGCTGAAGTCGGTCCTCGTCTGCTTTTTTTCCGTCCAATTCGACATATTGAACCGGCGCCGGGCCGTCGGAGAGAGAGAGAGAACTCTGATTGGCTTTTCATTATAGCAAACGAGTCAGTTCATGAGAATATAAGTAAAAGTTATGAAAGCAAGCAAATAAGTCATGACGCCACAGAAAGAAGGTTGTTCTAATTTTACGTCATCTTACCTGAGCACTTGAATGAACGAATATTTTCATAATAACAGGAGTGGAGTGGAATAAAGAACGTGATATCATGATTGATATTCAAAACGGTAAGCAAGCAGTGCTTTGTTTATGGTTTGTATACATGCAGTCTTAGTTTCGCTTTCCCTTTTTGAATGACGAATATAGACAAATATATCTGCTTAAATAGACAGTTATCTCCTTTATACGCAGGCGCAGAACGCGCGTGCTAGTTGTCAGTCGGCTGAAGTTCTTTTGGTCTGTTCAAGTAATTTTTTCCCCGACGCAGCTGACGGGAGGCGACAACACCCTCGGCTTTCGTTGCTGCTAGTTCTTTGATGTCGGGTTGGTGTGTCCCGGCCTTTAGGAAAAGCATGAGTTCAGGTATCATCCATGTTCATAGCACCACTGCAGGACAAGTTATACACTGAATTTAGTGTAATACTTAAAGTTAAGGACTTTCCCAGAAATCCCTGGAAAATGGAAATGCGGCCCTCATAAAACCTTATACTTCCATTGACCCATGATGACCAAATGTTCCACCCATCATTTTCAGCTTTCCATTTCTCATGCATTCTCACTTTTTGTTCCTTAGGTGTCTAAAGGGGGTGACCTCAGGGTAGAGTGTTTGAGAGAGGCAAGCTTTAGACTCTACGCTCTCAAATTCAAATCAATTCCTCCTCTCTTTCCACCCCACTCTCAATTCTAATTGGTATTTCTCACACACTGTCACATTCAAGCAAAAATGAATTTGCGCATTGATTATCACAAGGCCCAATATCGACCGTTCTTCAGGCACAAACTGCCTCGTATTTAATGGTTATATATTTATTTGGAGGCTAGAGGCTCTTCCTCCATTCAGCTCGGATCGATCACCTTCCCTTTCCTCAATCTGACTTTCCCAAGGGAACACCGAGAAATTACGCAGCAAGCCATTGGTTTTACTTGGCAAAGGCTGTAGGCATGAGTCACACCGTGGCAGGGAATTCACAGCGGTCCTTACGGACTGTCATCCTCCATGCCGAAAATAAAGAGAAGAAACAGGTTGGACACATACATCCACCTATCCGCTCTGTGTATGCTCCTTCAGACAGCAGAGGCAGTCTTTCTCTTTATGTATGCAGTAGGCAAGGACCAGGGGGATGTTAGGCACAGATGTGTCATTTCTACAGGAGTGATCCAGCCTTGTTGGGAGCAATGGGAAAACAGGTTATCATGCTTCCAGCAATTAAAAGATTCACTCAAGTACATCACACATCGATTAGTGTTGCGATTGACTGGGCTTTTTAGGAATCAAGAGAAACCAAAAGAAAACATGATTTGTATGCATACAATTTTAGGCATTTCATACTTCGTCTGTGTCCGTAGTAATTCATTGGCAATGAATGACTGAATACTGAATGCTGGAATAAGGTACATTTGATATGCAGAATCAGAGAGACTTTGCCATCATGCCAAGCCAGATGGACAGCCTTGCATGTAATCAGCTGGCAAATCCACTTGTCTTTCTTTTCTAGAGAGCGTAGCCACCACATAACGGCGACAGACTAGCACAACACATGCTCACTTGCCTCAATGCATCAATCCACATGACTAAAACCATGTGGTTTAATAACCATCCTCAATTTAACCTCCTTTTCCAGGAGAAAAATACCTTTAAACTTCACATTCTATAGCCCCCATTTCCAATTAATTTTTTAATCTTCGCTGTTGCTCCTAATTTCTCTGTGTTAATTAATTTGCCAGTCTCTGTTTCTTTTAACATCTTTTGTATAATTCCCTGCTCCAGTAATATCTTTATTCCTTGTTCCGTTCCATCGATAACTGACTTTCCTCTTGTTCTTGGGCAAAAAAAAAAAAAAAAAAATGCTCAAAGACTGAAATAGATTTTATCTACCTGCACAAATTAAGTCCCTTGGCATGAGGACTGACTTGAGGAGCCAGGGTTTGAATTCATTACATTTTTTTTTTAACATCCAAGTAAGACATTCGAGGGCATAACAGTACACATCCTTATTTGACACTGCATATGTTAAATCAAAGTTACATCCTTTAAATCACAGTATTCAACAACAAAAGCAATCCTTACACATAAACATTATGGATAAGTACTGGGCATGCTCCGATTGATCAGCCGCAGATCGGTATCAGCCAATAAGCACAATCTAGGACTCGATCGGGACTCACTCACCAACCAACCGCAAATTGATGGTGTCAGACTTGAGCACAGTCGTTTAAGTGAATGTAAACAATGCATTCGGTGTTAATGTAAGCAATAGCAGGCTAATAAAGCTGCTGCCGTGCCATTCATGTTAATCAAACAGTCTCTCATTGCTCTTAACTAAATCACTTTTGTGAAGATTGTCTTTGTACATTTTATTACCTTATACAATTTATGTTGTATTTCTATTTCTAGTGCTTGAACTTTAGTGCTCGAGTGTTGATGGTAAGTGACTATTCAGTACAGCTGTGTATGTTTTGGATGAAAAGAGTAATAGACTATCTCCCCCAAATGCAGAAAAGCTCTAATTTATAAAAAGAATCCAGCCTTACCTACTTAAGTGGGGCATAGGAAGGAAGGACACAAATACTCAACACTTGCTGAATAATATTCCTGATCATTTTTGTATCAGACTGCTCATTTTATTCATTTAGGAGTTGAAGTGTTTCTATTTGTTTTTGTCCTCAGTCACATATTGGAAAATGTTTAATTACCCCAGTTGTAATTATGTTTAGCCTAAGTCTTGTAGACTCTTTAATAAGCCAGAGTATCCTAATATGGATAGTGTTTTGCATAAGCCCTGTTTTTAAAGGCCTGTTAAAATGTTTAAAATTAATATTTGTTGTGCTTATTTGATTCTCATTTAAAACAACAATCTATAGCATTACTGTAAATAACATCTGTGGTATTACTTATCTGGAAAAAAAACACTGACATTCAACAGAGAGCATATTTATTACTTATATAAAGCTTGTATGATAGGGATCTTTATCGGCCAATCACGATGGCCGGGCCAGTGGTTCAAATTTTTACTTGCCCTGCCAAAATTTTCACTGGCCCCATAATAATAATAATAAATAAAAAAATAAAGTAAAAGAAAAGAAAATGGGCCTATAAAATAAGTCTATTGTTTTCGTTGTTTTTGATACATGTAACCTTAATAAATAAGGCTATGACACCAAAAGCTACTAGATTTACTAAATTTTAAATAGCCTATTGTTAGACAAGTAAACATTAAGTAATAAAATAGGAACAAATAATCAAATTACAAGAAATAGCACAAATAAATACAACAGAATAAACAAGTGAAATAAACAGTGCTTTTCAGGTTATATAGGCTTAAACAGGAGATTTTCAGGTACATAAACTGTAATCTAATGTAAAACTATATAACTATCAAACTTTATTAAAGTTTATCAGTCAAGAGCAGTTAAATAATGTTTTGAAATGTTGAAAATATAAAAACGTTAAATACTGTTATTTGAAATTATTCATAAAATGAAAAGATACTTTAAATGTGAAATTAAACCCACCAGTAGGTGGCAGCAAGTCCCTGTTAATGAGCGAGTCATTGAGATTCAACCCGAATCATTCAAATGGCTGATTCATTCAGGAAGTGTTGCTCAGAGACGCAAAACAATGCTGTGGACTTTGTTTGAAACTAAATTCGTTGGTGAAATGGAGCGAAACAAGCGTTTTGGTGTCTAAAATGTAAGTCACTTAATATAAACTGCTTGTTTATTAAACTTTACGTTGTATAAAATCAATATCACATTTGTAATGCTTATATTTACTACTCTATACATACTCTATAATATCAGATTGTTAAATCAACAATTACAATATCATAGACAATATACAATGCACACCTTACAGCACTGGCCCGATCGGGCAAGTGACAGTTCCGTCAACTGTCCCGAGTGTCGTTCACACTGGCCCCGGGCCATCGGGCAGTCCTTACTGTCGAGCCCTGCAGTCACATGAGTGTTGATTCTGTGGTCACTGCTTGCAAAACTTGCAAGTCCCTTTAATGATGTGATCACAGCTAAATGCTCTGAGTAGCAACGTACCCAGGCAAAAAATAGTTATTTTTCTATGGCCACGAAAAATATCCCTTTCTGAGAGTTGATAGATGATTAATACTGTGTTTGTTGGACAAATAAGTTAAATGATTGCTACATGAAGTTAATAAAATTAACTGATACAAATATTTATAATTAATTCAATCGAGTTATGATTAATTATTCATATTTCCTTTGAGCTAATTTGCTACAAATGATCGACTTTCATGACGATGTAGCACTGGCCCGATCGGGCTAGTGACAGTTCCGTCAACTTTTCCAAGCATCGTTCACGCTGGCCCCTTATTGTTGAGCCCTGGATTGATTATGTTGGCATTTTGTGTGGCACCCTGCGGTTTAACTGGTTAGAGTTTGAACAGTTACAGTAGATCAACACACTACATAGTGGCTTTCAGTCTGGGATGGGCATAGTACTAAAGACTCAATTTGGACAGAGATGTGACAACAGCTAAATAGTTAATGAAGCACAACTGATGAAATGGATGGCATGCAGGGATCTTGAGACATGCTTTTAAAATTGAACTATTTTAATTCAACACAGTGTCTTCAATAGGCAACATCTGGTGTAAGAAAATAAACATGCATTCTGACTCAAATGGACCAACTATATAAAACAGCACAGAGAGAACTTGTTCAATCTTCCAACATCTCACTGCAGCTACACTATCTGTCCAGAACTCAAACAGTCAAAATTACAAAAAGAACTACCTTTTGTACTCTTGACTGAACTATACTGAACCCATTCTTGGCCTGTATCTGAGAGTATTGTACAGAAGGAAAGCATTAAACCAAATTGGCATCTCAAGATAATGTTAAAACATTAAAATTATTCAAGAAACTTGAAAGCCATAATTAGAATAACACAAGCGCTTATATGCATTGCTTACCAGAGTGGACATTTTTTGTTGTTGTCAGCAACTGTTCTCTGCATGTGACCTTGTTTTTCTATGGGAGTTTTTTCTCTGTTTTTTTTTTTTTTTTTTTTTTCATTAATAGGATATATGTGACTGTAATGAGCTGCAGGAGGAAGCCTCCTGCTCAGCTGGTCATTGATCACTCCACCCAATGCCTCCATTTCCCAGGAAAGCCATTTGTCAAGATGATTATTTGCTCTGTAGCACAGAAGATTGTGCACTAAATAAAAACTTTCCTAGTCTTTCCCACTTGTTTTTCCCCACCCTCTAGTCCTGTTTCATCTAGTTGAAAAGAAGAATACATTTGGTCTGGTCTAATAGAAAAGAAACAATCCATAATGGTAACATCATCACAGTGTCAACTCTAAAATTTCATTTTTTGCTTTTAAAAAAATAAAAAAGCTTTATCTCAAATTATACAACAATTACATAAAAACATGAGCACTGTGGCTGCTCAAATACATCCACTGCCAAAAATGTCTGTTAGTGGCAGTATTTTAACACTTCCAAGTTAACTACCTCAGTATGTTTTTGTGGTCCACCAATCAATTACTTTCAAGTGAATAATCCAAAAAACAATAATGAAATTAGCACAATTGTTTAGCACAATGGTGCTCAGCAGTTCCGGGGACCCACAACACTGCATATTTTGTATTTCTCCCTCATTTACACACTTGATTTAAACCATCAACTCATTTGCAGAGAGCTGCATGAACTGAACTCGGTCTGTCAGATAAGGGAGACATATAAAATTTGCAGTGCTGTGGGTTCCCAGGACTGGAAATCAGAGCCATTGATTTATGGCAAGTTCACACTGCATGATTTTCAAAGGCGTCAGATCACCGTTCTGATTTCGGGCATTTGCGCAAAATCTGTCGGCGAGTGAAAATCGGGCCTAAAATCATGCAGTGTGAATTCGCCATTAGCAGACGTTTATCCGATGCAACTTATAAATGAGGAATACAAAAATGTGATTCATCCTAAGGAGGCATGAGAAGTGCTGTAATTCATATACATATACACATATGTACATACATGCATGTTGGTACATGAACAGAATTCAAGTTAATGACAAGTTAACTTCAATGATCAACGCCTCAAAATCATGTTGTAAATAGTCATCAGTGCCGCTCTTCATCGAGCGCTTACACAGATACACATGGGAGCGTTTGAAAGCAGCCATCTATCGCGGACCAAAGCGTCACATTTTTAAAATTTCAGTAGCGACTCGGTACTGAAGTCAGTACTTTTGACAACTCTAGCTGGAACTAACAATCAAAATTGATTTGATTTTTTTTTTTCCCTCCCCAGAGTAATAGAATAATGTAACAATTATTTCTCTTCGAACATGTTTTAGCACCATAACCACAGGTGTTGTTCATCACATTAACTATAAACAAGTTTCATTAATGTAATGACAACCTTAAAGTATCCAAACATTTTGTATCTTGTAAACTCTGCTAACTATTTTGCTTTAAAATAGTTTAACATTTAAAAAGTGTGCTATTAAATGCCACTTGGTTTGACATATCAATGTATATTGATATTTATTAATTTTTAAGTGTGACCTAAGTCTCCAAATACTTTTCAGGGCCACTGGATTAATTTCCGATTTTATGTCCGAAAATATAATTTCAATTTGCTTTTGTACACTCAGACTTTTAGTAAATCAGGGCCTTAGCTGAACAATCAAGTCATCAGGTCTCACAGCTACTTCAGGGGTAAACAATTACAGGAACAACAACTGAATTCAGCAACACACCACAAGTGAGAATAAATACACTACAAGCAAGTTTCAAATTAATTTGACCCGACTCTTAAAGGTTGCAGTGTTGCAGCCTGTAAGTTTGTTCTTTCACAGCACATGTTAAATTTCATTTTGGCTTTCTTCTAAGGTAAATCTCCCCTTACATAAGTCCTTCACTGTTGCCTAGCCTAGAGCTCAGAGTGCGGTCTGAGAGCAGGGCTCTCGTTTGTTATCATCATGTTGACAGAGGCTGACCAATTAAAGGCCCCTGCTCTGATACTGGGCCATGACACCAACCTGGTGCTGGGTGCAAGAGGCCACGGCGCCACAGGAAATGTACCCTACGGCCACCTTGCTTAGCTACACATGTTCCACATCAAACTTTGCTAATTAGCTGAGAACCTGAGAGCAGCAATGATTTAATGTGTGTGTGTGTGTGTGTGTGTGTGTGTGTGTTTGTGTGTGTGTGTGTAAAAAGGTTGAATTTTTCCTGTCACTCGTGTGCATGAATGTTCTTCTCACTCGGCTTCCGAGTCAGTTTGATCCGCATAAAGTACATTAGTATGCATACATGTTTGCAAGGGACTTTGCGTGTGCGTTGGACAGAACGCAACTAAATGACTTTGTGTGTGAGTGTGTGTTCCATTAGCTGGGACAGCTGTAATGAGCTTGGGTTGCAGTGCCAGTGCCAGCAAAAGCTGAGAGCGTTGCCTCCTAATGGGGCCGTGCAGATGCAATCAAAGCCCAGCCGTGTGCTACTGACTCATCCTCACCATCCGAATCAACACCCTATACATAGGGGTGTGCGATATCACGATTTTTAATCTCCACAAATCTTTTTAAGAAATATTGTAATATCGTGCTACAGTGCAATTCTGGCGCCTTTGTCCCAACATACTGTACATTTACATCACATGTTAACGCAGAGGTGGGGTTACACTCACATGATATTGCAGTTATTCACAATCATGAAAGTTAATTTGCATTTTGAAGCCTTGTTGGTTAAACAGTTTATTCGCACACTGTTCTGACATGCGCTTTTCTGAGCGTGCACACTAAAAGGCCTGTCAAACAACGTCTGAGTACTGAACTATGTTATCTTTCCTGTCTTATTGCGCTGAAACTGTCAAATACACACAAGGTTTAAATAAACACAGTTGATTATGTCTTAAGTTGAACGTTAACTGTACGTTGAACGTTAACTGTACTGTACGTTAACTATTATCCATATTACATCCATGCATGGTCCTAAAGTGACAGCAGCCTAATAAATTTGCTGCTGCTTGTCATTAATGTTAATCAAACAACAAAAAACAAAGAGAAAATCACTCACTGCTCTTCACTGAATAACTTCAGTATCTTTAATAAGAATCAGTGTATATAATTTTTCAGTGAAGTCTAGTATTTTGTTTTTACATTTGTTTATTCAATTTCTTGAATACTACTGTTATTACACCTACTGAAAAAAATAAAGCACAATTTATTTCATTTGTATATTATATTGCATTTGTAATGTGCATCTTTGTTTTTGTGTTGTTATTTGTAATAACAAAGATAAAATAATAAAATAAATATTTTTTTTCTTCGTTTACCCCTACTTCAGCCTAAATGGTCTGTCATTCTTTTTTCTTTTATATTTTGTTACCTTGTTAGGCAACATTTTTAAAACAGGTAAATTAGTTTGGCTGTCTTACTCAGTCACTTGCGAAATAGTGAAACAAACATGAAAAAATCGTAATAAAATCGTGAATCGTGATTTTCCTGAAAAAAGTTATATTGTGATATTTTTGCCATATCGCCCAACCCTACCTATAAATGTTTGTTTCAGTTGTTTACACATATCTGAAGCACTCCATGCAAATTTCTGTCATATTACACCAGCAGTCGCGTTCTTTCTGACTTTTTCCAGATTCCAGAATTGGCATTTTCCCCAGACGCATCATCTCACATGATTGATGATCCTCTAGTCACTTGACTTTACAGTGAAATTTCAAACAGACTCCGTGAGCAAGGTTTTCTCGCCGCAACCATGAAAGTGCTTTTATCAGTCTGCTCTTTTATCTGTCTCGGCGATGTGAGTGCCAGGATGCGGAGTGAGAGTGATCCCGGTTACGTTAGCCCACATAAAGCGCACTACCGGCTCCAGCACTAACACGTCTACCTCAGCTGGACCAAGCGTTAGGCTCACTGCAAAAGGAGGGTCTCACCTAGAACTGTGACAACCCACTGGGCCATAAACACTCTCATGCCCTTGAGGGGCTCATGGGAACTGGTTGGTTGGGAGATTGTTGCTCCAGTTTGTACCATGCCTGCATGCGCTTTCTGAGTAGTGTGTGGCCCGAAGCTTTAAGCCTCTCAGGACTGATCTGGGATCAGTATTCATGCCGTAAGGCCTCAGAGAGTTCCTCGGCTACCTGCAATCTGGGTCAGTTTACGCATTATTTTACAGATCTTCTCCCAGTGTGGGAGTAGAAATAGACTCTGTACTAACAGAGACATGTAGGTACAAACAACCTGACACTGAGTCCTGAACACGAAACATTAATGCACAACAATAACCACTGAAACATTACTAGTTCTCATAAATAGCTATATTTTAGAAAGACATGCACCTGCCAAGACTCAAAGAATCAGACACCTCAAAGTATTTCACTATTTTTCTTTCATACCTGCGTACATACGCAAACTTTTCACCATTCTCTACTGCATATAATAATTTAAAGGGGACCTATAATGCACCTTTTACAAGATGTAATATAAGTCTCTGGTGTCCCCAGAATGTGTCTGAAGTTTCAGCTCAAAATACCACACAGATCATTTATTATAGCTTGTCAAATTTGCCCCATTTGGGTGTGTGTCCGTTTAAATGCAAATGACCCCTTTCCAGAAGAGGGCGGGGCCTTAATAGCTTGCGCTTCGGTTGCTCAACAACAACAAAGCTGGAGAATCTCACGCAGCCAAAATGACGATTGTCAGTAACGACGTTCAGCCTTATGTTGTTCAAACCGGACACCAGAGTCGGACACTGATGGAGAGACTCCGGAAGAAGTTACAACTTTTAGAATGCAACTGGATGTTTCTGAATGGTAAGTGGATACATTTATGTAGTTGCTGGGGAATTCAACTCATCAACTAGCATGTGCAGTCATGTTAATCTTTTGTGCAAATCCAGCGTTAAATTGACCCTCATTTGTGAAGCAGTCCGGCGTAAAATTACGGCATGGCAACAACACTCTACTACAACAACTCTTCCTCTCCTCTAAAGCAGCTCAATGTGGGTTCATCCCCTTTGTTGCGGGGGGGCAGGGTTTATGTAAATTTTATGGTTTGGGACCAACTGGGGAAAAAGCTTGTTGTAGTCCCTACCAGCCATTTGTTGTAGTCCTTAAACAGCGATTTCTGTAAAGGAAAATATCTCCCTTTGCATTGAACTTTGAGCATCATATAACTTTACAGATGTTGTTTATGCTCAAACAGCATCATTACACACTAACTAAAGTTAAAAAAGTGAAATCATAATTGTTTTTAAAGGGGTGGTTGATTAACACGATGAAACAAAATGAATAAAATTATTCTATGCAGACATCTGTAGACATCTAACCAAAACCTGCGTTCAAACAAAAAGGATAATTAAAGGTAATAGATAACAGTATCAACAGAATGTGACACACAGGGAAACGTGTGACTGCTGTGCACTTTGAAGATGCTGCGGTTAAGATAATGAGGACCTGGGTATTAATGAGGCTCTTCTCATCTTTTCTACACACAAACACACACACTTACACACTTAATTGCTGCTGCAGCTGGTGCTTGTTGGGCCCATAGTTTGCTCTAGAGGTTTTTGAGTAATGCTGAAACCATGTTTAGAGTGCAATGCTCGCTGACATTCATGCCACATACTCTGACCCCCAGTTTGAATATGAGAATTATTTCCATACTATTTCCATCACATATAGTGATGCATATCAATACTATAATAAAAAAAGAAGAGTTGAATACAGCAAAAAAAAAGAAGAAAAAAAAAAAGAAAGACCACTGGAAGTGATACAGAAGACGAGAAGAGAGCGGGTAAGCAGAATATAGCTAGGAGATAAGTGGATGAGATGAATACAAATAGACGTGAGGTGGGAGGAGCTGCTCGCCCTCCCTTTTATCAGAGAAGAGATAAATGTGATTAATCTTAAGATAATAACACTAAAGGCACAAGACTTCTCATTCATCACCACTACAGTTCTTGTAATTACAGACAAAAGAAATTAAACTGAAGAAAGGCTACAGTATAGAGGCTCTTTTAGAGAACAGGGCAACAGGGGAGAAGAAAAAAAAAAGATCTGTGGCGAGATTAAAAAAAAAAAAAAAAAAAAAAAAATGGTGAAGAAAAGCACCATACTGATTTTCCTCTCGGATTATTTAGCTATCCAGTCTCGGCTGTCAGGTAATGTGAATTATCACCTGTCAGCACACAATCCACACAATCAAGTCCTGTGATAGTAAAAGAAATAAAGAAATAAATCAGTCTGGAGGCTGAAGAAAACATGTCTCAATCAGGAGCCACTTCATCAACTTACTCAGCGCACGAGTCGAAATGTACAGCACGTGACCAGACAATTGTCCCCTAAATCAAAACTCTCAGATAAATCTCACGAAACCTGTCAAGAACGTGTTCGGGTTATGCGTCACCCTAAAATAATTCTAAACAAATCAATTGGTTGATATATATATATATATATATATATATATATATATATATATATATATATATTTGTTTAATTTAAAAAATATATATATCATTACAAGAATGGTCTGACAAATATAAATCCGGTCAAATTACGCATTAATTCGAATCTGGGATGAAAATGTACTTAATTGCCATTAAAAGTCATATTAAACAAAATCTCAATTGTGCTTTGAGGGGAAAAATCTAGTTGTGTTCTTGTGATTCTCTGTTGTAAATATGTCCCGGACATGTATTCGTGAGATTCTCCTATCTTTTCTCCCTCGATCTCTACGTGTTAACCGTCGTACGGGACCTAAATCTCCACACATCCGATGTAAAAAACTTAGGGACCCACTTACTGGATGTTTGAGCTGTTCCAGTATACAGCGTGGCGGTTGTTCGCGTGGACCGGGCGCAAGTTCGTCCAGGCAAGCGCGAGAAGGTAGAGGGAAACCGCCGCGAGAGCCATTATAATATTCCTGCGTTCACGTGCACCTGCTGTGGTCTCTTCGCCTTCTTCGACTCTCAGTCCCCCAGTCCAACGCAAAACTAGCGGTTTTTACAACATTCCTGCGACTCAGCAAGTGGTCAGACAGTAGCAAAGCGTTTATTTTGCGAAGCCGTGCCGCAGTACGTTACGGCTAGTTTGTTCAGTCACAGAGCTTCGCGCTTTCCCGAATGCAACTCCATGACAGAGAGACGCTCATCCAAGGCATCCTGAGCAGGTCTGTTGGAATTTACTGGAACAAGTAACTGAATAATTCCTCTCTGAGACAAAATCCTCCACATAAGAAGAAAAATGGTACGAGAAACTGTCGGTTGAGATTACAAGGAGAGAGTAGCCTACGTCTTCAGCGGCAGGTGTCTCTTTGGTTAGGTGACAGGCGTCGAAGAAAAAAAAAAAAAAAACCCACTCAATAAGTATAAAAAAAATAAATAAAAAAACACGATTCTGTCAACTCATAGTAATATTTTTCGGTCACTGAACTTCTGTGGGCTTTTGTTAGATCCCTCTATGCGTTTACTGTGGGTTTTTGTCCAAACGCACACACAATGCCAGTAACAGGAAAAGTAAGGCAATCATAGCCTCCTCTCTGACATTCGTTTTTTGCTCCCGCCACAGTATATGATTGACAGGTTGCGGTTGCCTGAGTTATAGCCACGCCCCTACCGCCCACTCATCTAACAAGACCTGTGTATTTTTAATGATTTGGTAAACGTAAATAATTCTAGTTTGTTTAACTGTTTGTAGAGCTGTTTCTATTGATTTTGTCCTTTTTTTAAAAAAAAAAAAAAAAAAAAACGTGTAGTGGTGGAGAGATTTTCTAGTCACAGTTTGGATTTGATATGTGGGTCAGTGTTAAATAATGATATCTGAGATGATAAAAAAGAGTAGGCTAAATCTTTGAAAAATCTGCTGTAAAGTGTGTCAGTTTCTTAGAAATGTAGTATTTGTATCCATGCTATAGTTTAATACATTTGAGAAAATTACCATTATTTTTAAATATAACCAATATTTCAAAACAAAATTCCTTTATACTACTTATCTTTTTAAAGAATAAATGCTATTGCTAATCATTTTCTAAAAAAATAATTTAAGCCTATTAATTTATTATTATTATTATTATTTTATAATCTCTGCAGTTATACCACCTAAAAAAATGTATTATTATTTTAAATCCCTCAAAAAATGTCAAAATGACATTTCATTGAAAATATGTTCATTGTAGAAGACATACTCAAGTTTACTAAAGCTGGGTGCACACTGTGACTTTGGCCACGATTTGGACATGTCTGTGACAAATATTGTGAATCCTAAAAGATTCCTCTGATCCTAGACCAAAATCTGTAATCTTTGATCGTAGCTTGACATGTCCACAGACAGCAGATTAATGACTATTGCGGTCAAGTTTCACTTCACTGCACAACTGTCAGAAGTTTTGAGGCACTGTCTTGCAGTGTGGACTCTCGTATGACAACCATCAAATCAAAAAACCTGATGACAACAACAAACCACCATTTGCTCTTCAAACATAATCTTTTTTTCTTCTTCTTCTTTTCAAGAGTAGCCATGATCAAATTTAACTCTAGTGACCTAGCCACCATTTCTATCCTGCACGTAAATGCAGCTCAAGTCACCAAACATGTCACAGACAAATTAACTCTGGATGAGTCTTCTTGTGTGAATCCATTTTTAATGAATATTGACTATCGTACAGTTTGACATTAAAGGGAACTGAGATCCCACAGTGTGACATGGCTTTCAGCGGGGATCATGTTGGTACAGTCTGACGAGCAACTATTGTTAAAGACTATTATATATGGATTTTTATTAACTAACATTAACAAAGATTAATAAATACTGTAACAAATCTATTGCTTGTTGTTAGTACATGTTAGTTAATGCATTAACTAATGTTAACAAATGAGACCTTATTGTAAAAATTATAATTGTTATACATTATATATTTCATATCATACATATATATTTCAGTTTCTACTGAGACATAGTATTGTACTCTTGTACTTATTAAATCTCATTTGAATTTGCAGTTGGATCATTAGACATGATGATACATCAGGGTTTCCTGACGAATAACATGTAATCATGTAATCAATAGAAAAGTAACTGTAGTGTGATTACGAGTATTTAAAAATGTCATATCTAATTACAAGTACTTACTTTTTGTAATCTGATTACGTAATCAAGATTACAAGTAATCAGTTACTACCCAGCACTGCCAAGAAAGCCCAAAGTATAGTTCACCTTTTACGCATATACGCGTGCACGTGACACAAATTTCGTCATCAGAAGAGTACGTGCATACTGTACACGCACCGCCGGATTTTTGTAATCGTGTGGACACATAGGTCGCACATGCGCATTTAATTTTTTTGCAGTAGTTTACCCACAAGGTGGCAACCATTCCCTGGGGGTGTCGGTTCACAAGGTAGTCAAAGAAAAACTGCATAAACAGAACAGACCAGAACGCATGCAAGCTACAGGCCTACATAGACGATGTACAACTCTAGAATGAAAGAATACAAAGATGTTTACATGGGTTGTAACTCGTGGCGAGAAATTGCTCAAAACTGCACATGCGTTGAATCGAATGAAGTATGCTTTGCAAGGCTGTGCAATCGACCGTACACTAGCATACGCATAAAAAACTAAGTATACCCAGGGCTTAATATGACTTCCCTTTCAAGGGAACTCGCGTTGCGTCGAGAAATGACGCTTTGGGAACGCAACGCGTGATGTCGTCATGAAGCACGTGTGAAATCAGTCCAATGGTGTGTCGAGACGTCAGAAGCGGGTGACGTCACGGCCAGGAAGCTATAAAGCACGCTCAAACAAAGCAACGCTAGCTTCTGTGTCTTCAGTTGCGCTCTGTGTCTCGTATGTTCTATTTGGTGTTGTCTGTCTTTATTATTATCCTTTATGGCTGAGAAACCATTTAGACCTTGTGTTCCTCCCTGCCCACGTTACATCACGGGCGGGGATACACATGATCTCTGTGCCGCCTGGCGCTCTTTGATGAGAGCGCCCAGGCTCGCGTTCCCCAGGGTTCGGGTCCCGCTGCTGCCGAGGCACAGCGCCGATCCAGATCTTGGGGATCGCAAATGGATTTGTCAGAGGGGTTTGAGACGGGCCCCGCCCTATCTCAGCCCTCACCTGACAGATCCAGTGCTTTTTCCCAGTGTCTGGAAGCACGCTTTGCGGTTCCTTCCACACTGGGTGAAGCACCGGTGCTCAACGTGTCCAGCTCCGAGGAGTTGGATGTGGAGAGCACCGACATAGCTGAGAGTGAGGACTCGCCATCCCACTCTCCGGCTTATGAGGAGCTGGTGGAGGTCATAACTCGCGCCGTGGCCAAACTGAACATCGATTGGCCGGCGGAGAGGCAGGATGTTCGTCCTAAAAGCAAATTGGACGAACGGTTCCTGCCCTCGCGAGCGCAGCCTCCCCGTCGGGGTCTCCCCTTCTTCCCAGACCTCCACACTGAGGTGTCGAGGTCCTGGAGGAAACCGGCCTCCTATCGTGTGCATAGTGCTCAAACCACGCACTATGCATCGATAGTGGGGCTTAAGGAGCATGGGTATGGGACGATGCCAAAGGTGGAGGAGACGCTTGCTAGCTATCTCTCTCCACAATCAGCATCGCCCCTAAAGGCCCCGACATTGCCCACCAAGCCCGTCAGGATTACATCCAGCTTGGTGGGCAAAGCTTATCAGGCCTCTGGTCAGGCTGCGGCATGCCTTCACACTATGGGCGTGCTGCAGGCCTACCAAGCCGAACTTTTGGGGGATATTGATGAGGGCGGGGGAATGACTCCCGACGTAGTCAATGAGCTACGTCGGGCAGCTGATTTATCTCTCCGGGCCACCAAGGAGACTGCCAAATCTGTCGGTCGTGCTATGGCAGCCCTGGTGGCCACGGAGAGGCATTTATGGCTCAACCTTAGCTCTATAAAAGATAAGGATAAACATTTCCTTCTGGACGCCCCGCTTACGCCTCCTGGCCTCTTCGGCGACTCTGTCAATACGGTCGTTGAGAGGTTCCAGGAGGCTAATAAACAAGCGGCGGCGTTCCAGAAGCTCCTCCCCCGCCGCTCTCATACCCCCGGGGCTGCTCAACAACAGCAGCCCCACTCTTCTAAAGCCAGCTCCTCACAATATCATCGGGCCACCCAGAAGCAGAGCGTTACCACCCGTACTCCCCCTCAGCGACACGGGGGGACGGGTGGGCGGTCTCAACCGCAGCCTTCGAGGGATCCATCCTTACTGCCAAGAAGGCTGCGGGGAAAAAGCCCTGACGCCAGCAGCGTCAGGACTTTGAGGGCAGTCCCCTCCGGAGAGAAGCGTTTTACACTTCAGCGCACGGCGCTCACTTCTCTTCGGTGCCCTCAGGGGGCCGTTCTGCCAACCCTGCCATCTCGGGTATTCCAGGGCGCAGCGGCCCCCAGCGAACATTCACTCAAGCATCCGCCCGTAACTTTAGCGGTGATGGGGTGTTCGCTCCCTCCGAGGAGGGTCTCAGAGCGATCAGTTCGGCTGCCCCCTGCCGGTGCGCCGCATCGGGGCACCGAACTGGTTATTCAACATATACCAGAGGCCAGTCTCGAGAGACTGGTTCCCTTAGTAGAATATCTGACAGCGTGGAAGCTACTGCCAAATATTCCTCAATGGGTCCTGCGTACAATCGAAAAAGGTTATGCCATTCAGTTCGGGTCTCGCCCGCCCCGGTTTATGGGGGTCCTACCCACTGTGGTGGGCCCCGAGCAGGCTCTGGTTCTGGAACAAGAAGTAAAAACTCTATTGGAGAAAGGAGCCATAGATTATGTACTTCCCTCCGATGCAGAGAACGGTTTCTACAGCCGTTACTTTATTGTTCCAAAGAAGGATGGCGGGTTGCGTCCTATTCTAGATCTTCGTCATTTGAACCAGTTCGTTATGAAACTCAAGTTCAAGATGTTGACACTGAGGCAGATCGTATCTCAAATCAGGTCCGAGGACTGGTTTGTTACGATCGACCTCAAGGACGCATACTTTCACATCTCCATCCTTCCACATCACAGGAAGTTCCTGAGGTTTGCTTTTGGGGGCAAAGCTTACCAATATCGGGTTCTTCCATTCGGCCTAGCATTATCACCCCGCACATTCACCAAATGTATGGATGCAGCTCTTGCACCTCTACGTCTCCAGGGCATTCGCGTCCTCAATTATATAGACGATTGGTTGATTCTGGCTCATTCACAACAGTTAGCGGCTCGGCATCGAGATGTCGTCCTCGCTCACATGAAGAGCCTGGGGTTGAGGCTCAACGCCAAGAAGAGTATGCTTTCTCCAGTTCAGAGAACCACTTTTCTAGGCGTGGTTTGGGACTCTGTTGCGATGCAGGCGCGTCTTTCTCCTGCTCGCATCGAATCAATCCTTTCTACCGCAAGCCGGTTAAAGCTAGGCCAGTCACTCACTGTAAAACAGTTCCAGAGGCTGTTGGGGCTGATGGCAGCGGCATCCAACGTGATACCTTTTGGTCTGCTGCACATGAGACCCCTGCAGTGGTGGCTCAAAACCAGGGGATTCTCCCCGAGGGGAAATCCTTTTCGCATGATCAAGGTCACGCGGCGTTGTCTTCGTGCCCTGGCCATTTGGAAGAAATCCTGGTTTCTATCCCAAGGGCCCGTGCTGGGAGCTCCTTGTCGTCGCAAAATGTTAACGACAGATGCTTCCCTCACGGGCTGGGGAGCGATCCTAGACGGACGCTCGACTCAAGGTCTGTGGGGCTCTCACCACCTCTCCTGGCACATCAACTGCCTGGAAATGCTGGCGGTCTTTCTGGCCCTCAAGACTTTTCTCTCAGATCTCAGGGGCCACCATGTTCTTGTCCGGTCAGACAACACATCGGTAGTCGCCTATATAAATCATCAGGGGGGTCTCCGGTCACGCCCACTCTCCAAGTTGGCGCGCCGAATCCTCCTGTGGTCCCAAGGGAAATTCCTGTCACTCAGGGCAGCTTATATCCCCGGGGTCCAGAATGTTGGAGCAGACGTCCTGTCGAGGCAGGGGCTGAGGCCCGGGGAATGGAGGCTCCACCCCGAGGTGGTGGAGCAAATTTGGGAAAGGTTCGGCCAGGCTCAGGTGGATCTGTTTGCGTCTCGAGAGACTTCTCACTGTCCACTCTGGTTTTCCCTCACGCATCCAGCTCCTCTCGGACTGGATGCTATGGTACAGACGTGGCCGAGGCTTCGTCTGTACGCTTTTCCCCCGATCGCTCTGCTCCCGGGAGTTCTAGAAAGAGTTCGCCGGGACTACGTCCGGCTCACCTTGATAGCCCCGCGCTGGCCGGGCAGAGTGTGGTTCTCGGACCTAGTATCTCTCCTGGACGGCTCTCCCTGGGAGATTCCGCTCAGGAGGGACCTTCTGTCCCAGGCAGGGGGCAGGATTTTCCACCCCCGCCCAGAGCTCTGGAGCCTGTGGGCTTGGCCTCTGAGGGGGCCCAGCTCATAGATTCCGGTCTCTCAACCGAGGTTGTAGGGACCATTCTCCAATCTAGAGCTCCCTCCACGAGGAAGCTCTACGCCCTCAAGTGGAAACTTTTCACTTCTTGGTGCAGTAGTCGTCAGTTTGATCCAGTTTCCTGTCCCGTTGGTACGGTCTTGGAATTTCTGCAGGAACGGTTCACTGCAGGGTTATCTCCCTCCACGCTAAAGGTTTATGTGGCGGCCATTGCGGCTTACCACATACCCTTGGCTGGTTCTCCTCTTGGTAGAGACCCACTTATTACTCGCTTCCTCCGTGGCACCCTGAGGCTGAGGCCCGCGGTACGCACGAGGGTTCCAGCATGGGATTTGGCCTTGGTGCTCCAAGGCCTATCCCTAGCCCCCTTCGAACCGATTGAGGAGGTTCCAGTTAAGTTTTTGACCCTAAAAACACTGTTCCTCCTTGCCATATCTTCCTTAAAAAGAATAGGAGATCTACAGGCCCTTTCGGTTGCTCCCTCGTGCCTGGAATTTGCACCTGGTATGGTGAAAGCCTTTCTTCATCCCAGACCTGGTTATATTCCTAAAGTTCCCACTAATGTGGCTAGGCCCATTGTACTGCAGGCCTTCTGTCCTCCTCCCTTCAGGACGTCAGACCAGGAACGCCTTAATTTGCTTTGCCCTGTTCGGGCCCTAGATGCTTACGTCCACAGAGCTGCCCTGTGGCGTAAGACTGAGCAACTGTTTATCCTCTTCGGGTCCCCCAATAAAGGGGCCCCGGCATCTAAGCAGAGGATGAGTAAGTGGTTAGTCGAGGCTATCTCACTTGCTTACGAGTCGGCCGGACTGCCGTCACCTCTAGCAGTCCGAGCCCACTCTACCAGAAGTATGGCGGCCTCCAAAGCCCTTCTTTCGGGAGCCTCTTTACTCGACGTCTGTGATGCGGCAGGCTGGTCCTCACCGCACACATTCGTCAGGTTTTATCAACTTGACCTTAGCTCCCCCGGGGCCCGGGTTCTCTCTGGTGACTGACGAGCCACACCAGACAGGCCCTTGTAACTATGGCTGCGTGGGTATTAACGTTCCCAAAGCGTCATTTCTCGACGCAACGCGAGTTCCCTTGAAAGGGAACGTCTCGGTTACGACTGTAACCTTAGTTCCCTGAAGAGGGAACGAGACGTTGCGTCGTCCTGCCATACTTCCAGCACGCCTGTCAGCGCTTACTTCAGACACTTTAAGCTAGCGTTGCTTTGTTTGAGCGTGCTTTATAGCTTCCTGGCCGTGACGTCACCCGCTTCTGACGTCTCGACACACCATTGGACTGATTTCACACGTGCTTCATGACGACATCACGCGTTGCGTTCCCAAAGCGTCATTTCTCGACGCAACGTCTCGTTCCCTCTTCAGGGAACTAAGGTTACAGTCGTAACCGAGACGTTCTCTCTGGTGACTCATGCTGGACTTCTCCAATCATTTCATCTGCATAAACCCTAAGCGACGAGAATATTTTTTGTGCGCAAAAACAATTTCTTGTCAGTCTCCTATGCTGTTGACGTAGTAAACACAGTGCAGCGTTTCTATGTCAGAATGCCAGCTCAGTATTGGCAAAAGCTGTTGCGTGATGCTGACTTAGGAACCGGCCAATACTGAGTCGTCAACAGCATAAAGTCATTATTTTTGTTTTGTTTTTGCACACAAAAAGTATTCTCGTCGCTTTATAACATTAAGGTTGAACCTCTGTAGTCACATGGTCTATTTTAACAATGTCTTTACTACCTTTCTGGGCCTTGAAATTGGTTATGACGTTGCTGTCTATAGGTGAGGTCAGAAACCTCTCGGATTTCATCAAAAATATCTTAGTGTTCCGAAGATGAAGGATGATCTTACGGGTTTGGAACGACATGAGGGTGAGTAATTAATGACAGAATTTTTTGAGTGAACTAACCCTTTAAAGCTGCGCCTGCTGTGCATGAAGTTTTTTAGCTAAATAACTGCATCATCTGGTTGAAATTTTCAGTGTGTACTCAAACTATTTATAAAATGAAATAGAATAGTGCATATGTATGCAAATTGGGATGCACCACCTACTGCCTTAGACTTTGACAGAGGCAGCATAGGTCTACCACTCATATAGATTGAAAAGTTATTGCCATCATATGTAAATTACATTTCTGTGCAATTCATGCAGTGTCTTTACACCTCTAGGTTACATTTGAAATGGACCAATGAGGTGTGACTAATTGATCTGTCCTCTTTCCCTCATTTTGTATGTTGCCCTATTGTCATTCCCAGCATTACTCATTCATTCTCTGTCTTTCTTTCTTTCTTTCCTGTGTTCTCCCTCTTTCGAACCCTGCTCCCCTTCTCTGTTGTTTTTGTCAGGGATGCTGCCTCTCTTGTGTCCCCTCCAGGCATGTTGCTGTGGTGACAGCAGTAAAGGGGATGAGAGAGAAGGAGAACTATCACTTCTTTAACTCGCTGCATCTACCGTCCTTACACTTGTCTGTGCATAGTATGCCATGTCAATTGCTTCTGTTGTCAATCACATTCTTTTTTCTCCCTCCTTTTTTTATCCAGTATTAAACTGTTTCACTTGCTGTAGCCCATATCTTTGTATCTCAAGACTCTCATGTTATCTTCTTGTCCCAAAATCAAAGTTTCTCTGAAACTCTGTCAAAGACTTGTGTGTTTGAGGAACATCTGCTCTGACCCTTCAAACAGATTTGTGTCTGTTGATAATAAGTAAGCTGTCCTTTAATATGCCATCAGCATTATGTTTGTGTTGTGCATGTCTTTTGTGAGTCTTCTATGTTCAGATACATTTGGCTCGGGTTGTGTGTGATGGCGATGTGCTGATGTGCACATTGTGGCTCAGGCGTTGCTAGGCAGCCAGAGACATTAGTAAAACTAGGCTGTTTCTGTTTGCTTTCACGTGTTGGTTGTGATTAATTCATGAGTAGCCCTGCTATGGGCACATTGATTATCCAGATAATCCATTATCATCAATGTGACTTGCTGCAGTCATGTATCCTTGTTTGGTGTTTAATTGCTTTTCCTAAGGTTTTTATTCACGGGGCATGCGAGATCACACGGAGACGGGTGCGTTCTGTTCTCTGTTCTCCTCCCCCTCCGTTACCCGCCCCTCATCCATCTCGTTTTCCATGTTGACTAATTCATTCATCCTTCCGTATTTTCTCCGTCTGCTGTCATACCATTTATCTGAATGTTTCAATCTCAGTCGCAAATTTTGTTTGCGTCTTCTTATTATTGCAATGATTTATTTATTGTTACAATCTCAAGTTTGTATACGCAACAGACTCAAATGACAAAAAAGCAAAATTACTTTCTGTCAGTGCAAGAGAGAGTGCCTAAAATAGCACTTTATTCTTCTGTGTTTGCTATGAAGAGCTGTCTGTACACACAAAAACATTTTCACATGAATTTTCTTGTAAAACTTTGATAGTAGATTAAATACTTGTGTGTTGATGTTTCATCAGATGATAATGATGCTCGCAGAGGTTTTTTAAAAACATTTTTAAAAAGAAAATTCCAAATGTGGAATATTAATTTCCTGTTATCGCACATACCAGAAGTTTGGAAGCACTATAGGCGAAGTTAGGTTTTGGGTTATATTTTAGCATAAAAACCTGATATAATGACAAATCGTCTCGGTTACGACTGTAACCTTAGTTCCCTGAAGAGGGAACGAGACGTTGCGTCGAGAAATGACGCTTTGGGAACGCAACGCGTGATGTCGTCATGAAGCACGTGTGAAATCAGTCCAATGGTGTGTCGAGACGTCAGAAGCGGGTGACGTCACGGCCAGGAAGCTATAAAGCACGCTCAAACAAAGCAACGCTAGCTTAAAGTGTCTGAAGTAAGCGCTGACAGGCGTGCTGGAAGTATGGCAGGACGACGCAACGTCTCGTTCCCTCTTCAGGGAACTAAGGTTACAGTCGTAACCGAGACGTTCCCTTTCAAGGGAACTCGCGTTGCGTCGAGAAATGACGCTTTGGGAACGTTAATACCCACGCAGCCATAGTTACAAGGGCCTGTCTGGTGTGGCTCGTCAGTCACCAGAGAGAACCCGGGCCCCGGGGGAGCTAAGGTCAAGTTGATAAAACCTGACGAATGTGTGCGGTGAGGACCAGCCTGCCGCATCACAGACGTCGAGTAAAGAGGCTCCCGAAAGAAGGGCTTTGGAGGCCGCCATACTTCTGGTAGAGTGGGCTCGGACTGCTAGAGGTGACGGCAGTCCGGCCGACTCGTAAGCAAGTGAGATAGCCTCGACTAACCACTTACTCATCCTCTGCTTAGATGCCGGGGCCCCTTTATTGGGGGACCCGAAGAGGATAAACAGTTGCTCAGTCTTACGCCACAGGGCAGCTCTGTGGACGTAAGCATCTAGGGCCCGAACAGGGCAAAGCAAATTAAGGCGTTCCTGGTCTGACGTCCTGAAGGGAGGAGGACAGAAGGCCTGCAGTACAATGGGCCTAGCCACATTAGTGGGAACTTTAGGAATATAACCAGGTCTGGGATGAAGAAAGGCTTTCACCATACCAGGTGCAAATTCCAGGCACGAGGGAGCAACCGAAAGGGCCTGTAGATCTCCTATTCTTTTTAAGGAAGATATGGCAAGGAGGAACAGTGTTTTTAGGGTCAAAAACTTAACTGGAACCTCCTCAATCGGTTCGAAGGGGGCTAGGGATAGGCCTTGGAGCACCAAGGCCAAATCCCATGCTGGAACCCTCGTGCGTACCGCGGGCCTCAGCCTCAGGGTGCCACGGAGGAAGCGAGTAATAAGTGGGTCTCTACCAAGAGGAGAACCAGCCAAGGGTATGTGGTAAGCCGCAATGGCCGCCACATAAACCTTTAGCGTGGAGGGAGATAACCCTGCAGTGAACCGTTCCTGCAGAAATTCCAAGACCGTACCAACGGGACAGGAAACTGGATCAAACTGACGACTACTGCACCAAGAAGTGAAAAGTTTCCACTTGAGGGCGTAGAGCTTCCTCGTGGAGGGAGCTCTAGATTGGAGAATGGTCCCTACAACCTCGGTTGAGAGACCGGAATCTATGAGCTGGGCCCCCTCAGAGGCCAAGCCCACAGGCTCCAGAGCTCTGGGCGGGGGTGGAAAATCCTGCCCCCTGCCTGGGACAGAAGGTCCCTCCTGAGCGGAATCTCCCAGGGAGAGCCGTCCAGGAGAGATACTAGGTCCGAGAACCACACTCTGCCCGGCCAGCGCGGGGCTATCAAGGTGAGCCGGACGTAGTCCCGGCGAACTCTTTCTAGAACTCCCGGGAGCAGAGCGATCGGGGGAAAAGCGTACAGACGAAGCCTCGGCCACGTCTGTACCATAGCATCCAGTCCGAGAGGAGCTGGATGCGTGAGGGAAAACCAGAGTGGACAGTGAGAAGTCTCTCGAGACGCAAACAGATCCACCTGAGCCTGGCCGAACCTTTCCCAAATTTGCTCCACCACCTCGGGGTGGAGCCTCCATTCCCCGGGCCTCAGCCCCTGCCTCGACAGGACGTCTGCTCCAACATTCTGGACCCCGGGGATATAAGCTGCCCTGAGTGACAGGAATTTCCCTTGGGACCACAGGAGGATTCGGCGCGCCAACTTGGAGAGTGGGCGTGACCGGAGACCCCCCTGATGATTTATATAGGCGACTACCGATGTGTTGTCTGACCGGACAAGAACATGGTGGCCCCTGAGATCTGAGAGAAAAGTCTTGAGGGCCAGAAAGACCGCCAGCATTTCCAGGCAGTTGATGTGCCAGGAGAGGTGGTGAGAGCCCCACAGACCTTGAGTCGAGCGTCCGTCTAGGATCGCTCCCCAGCCCGTGAGGGAAGCATCTGTCGTTAACATTTTGCGACGACAAGGAGCTCCCAGCACGGGCCCTTGGGATAGAAACCAGGATTTCTTCCAAATGGCCAGGGCACGAAGACAACGCCGCGTGACCTTGATCATGCGAAAAGGATTTCCCCTCGGGGAGAATCCCCTGGTTTTGAGCCACCACTGCAGGGGTCTCATGTGCAGCAGACCAAAAGGTATCACGTTGGATGCCGCTGCCATCAGCCCCAACAGCCTCTGGAACTGTTTTACAGTGAGTGACTGGCCTAGCTTTAACCGGCTTGCGGTAGAAAGGATTGATTCGATGCGAGCAGGAGAAAGACGCGCCTGCATCGCAACAGAGTCCCAAACCACGCCTAGAAAAGTGGTTCTCTGAACTGGAGAAAGCATACTCTTCTTGGCGTTGAGCCTCAACCCCAGGCTCTTCATGTGAGCGAGGACGACATCTCGATGCCGAGCCGCTAACTGTTGTGAATGAGCCAGAATCAACCAATCGTCTATATAATTGAGGACGCGAATGCCCTGGAGACGTAGAGGTGCAAGAGCTGCATCCATACATTTGGTGAATGTGCGGGGTGATAATGCTAGGCCGAATGGAAGAACCCGATATTGGTAAGCTTTGCCCCCAAAAGCAAACCTCAGGAACTTCCTGTGATGTGGAAGGATGGAGATGTGAAAGTATGCGTCCTTGAGGTCGATCGTAACAAACCAGTCCTCGGACCTGATTTGAGATACGATCTGCCTCAGTGTCAACATCTTGAACTTGAGTTTCATAACGAACTGGTTCAAATGACGAAGATCTAGAATAGGACGCAACCCGCCATCCTTCTTTGGAACAATAAAGTAACGGCTGTAGAAACCGTTCTCTGCATCGGAGGGAAGTACATAATCTATGGCTCCTTTCTCCAATAGAGTTTTTACTTCTTGTTCCAGAACCAGAGCCTGCTCGGGGCCCACCACAGTGGGTAGGACCCCCATAAACCGGGGCGGGCGAGACCCGAACTGAATGGCATAACCTTTTTCGATTGTACGCAGGACCCATTGAGGAATATTTGGCAGTAGCTTCCACGCTGTCAGATATTCTACTAAGGGAACCAGTCTCTCGAGACTGGCCTCTGGTATATGTTGAATAACCAGTTCGGTGCCCCGATGCGGCGCACCGGCAGGGGGCAGCCGAACTGATCGCTCTGAGACCCTCCTCGGAGGGAGCGAACACCCCATCACCGCTAAAGTTACGGGCGGATGTTTGAGTGAATGTTCGCTGGGGGCCGCTGCGCCCTGGAATACCCGAGATGGCAGGGTTGGCAGAACGGCCCCCTGAGGGCACCGAAGAGAAGTGAGCGCCGTGCGCTGAAGTGTAAAACGCTTCTCTCCGGAGGGGACTGCCCTCAAAGTCCTGACGCTGCTGGCGTCAGGGCTTTTTCCCCGCAGCCTTCTTGGCAGTAAGGATGGATCGCAGATCCACCCTACCCCTCGAAGGCTGCGGTTGAGACCGCCCACCCGTCCCCCCGTGTCGCTGAGGGGGAGTACGGGTGGTAACGCTCTGCTTCTGGGTGGCCCGATGATATTGTGAGGAGCTGGCTTTAGAAGAGTGGGGCTGCTGTTGTTGAGCAGCCCCGGGGGTATGAGAGCGGCGGGGGAGGAGCTTCTGGAACGCCGCCGCTTGTTTATTAGCCTCCTGGAACCTCTCAACGACCGTATTGACAGAGTCGCCGAAGAGGCCAGGAGGCGTAAGCGGGGCGTCCAGAAGGAAATGTTTATCCTTATCTTTTATAGAGCTAAGGTTGAGCCATAAATGCCTCTCCGTGGCCACCAGGGCTGCCATAGCACGACCGACAGATTTGGCAGTCTCCTTGGTGGCCCGGAGAGATAAATCAGCTGCCCGACGTAGCTCATTGACTACGTCGGGAGTCATTCCCCCGCCCTCATCAATATCCCCCAAAAGTTCGGCTTGGTAGGCCTGCAGCACGCCCATAGTGTGAAGGCATGCCGCAGCCTGACCAGAGGCCTGATAAGCTTTGCCCACCAAGCTGGATGTAATCCTGACGGGCTTGGTGGGCAATGTCGGGGCCTTTAGGGGCGATGCTGATTGTGGAGAGAGATAGCTAGCAAGCGTCTCCTCCACCTTTGGCATCGTCCCATACCCATGCTCCTTAAGCCCCACTATCGATGCATAGTGCGTGGTTTGAGCACTATGCACACGATAGGAGGCCGGTTTCCTCCAGGACCTCGACACCTCAGTGTGGAGGTCTGGGAAGAAGGGGAGACCCCGACGGGGAGGCTGCGCTCGCGAGGGCAGGAACCGTTCGTCCAATTTGCTTTTAGGACGAACATCCTGCCTCTCCGCCGGCCAATCGATGTTCAGTTTGGCCACGGCGCGAGTTATGACCTCCACCAGCTCCTCATAAGCCGGAGAGTGGGATGGCGAGTCCTCACTCTCAGCTATGTCGGTGCTCTCCACATCCAACTCCTCGGAGCTGGACACGTTGAGCACCGGTGCTTCACCCAGTGTGGAAGGAACCGCAAAGCGTGCTTCCAGACACTGGGAAAAAGCACTGGATCTGTCAGGTGAGGGCTGAGATAGGGCGGGGCCCGTCTCAAACCCCTCTGACAAATCCATTTGCGATCCCCAAGATCTGGATCGGCGCTGTGCCTCGGCAGCAGCGGGACCCGAACCCTGGGGAACGCGAGCCTGGGCGCTCTCATCAAAGAGCGCCAGGCGGGAGCGGAGCGTCCGCAATGAAAGGCGGTCACAATGCTCACAGTCAGCACCCTCAAGTGCTGACCGGGCATGCTCCGCTCCCAGGCAGGCAACACAGAGATCATGTGTATCCCCGCCCGTGATGTAACGTGGGCAGGGAGGAACACAAGGTCTAAATGGTTTCTCAGCCATAAAGGATAATAATAAAGACAGACAACACCAAATAGAACATACGAGACACAGAGCGCAACTGAAGACACAGAAGCTAGCGTTGCTTTGTTTGAGCGTGCTTTATAGCTTCCTGGCCGTGACGTCACCCGCTTCTGACGTCTCGACACACCATTGGACTGATTTCACACGTGCTTCATGACGACATCACGCGTTGCGTTCCCAAAGCGTCATTTCTCGACGCAACGCGAGTTCCCTTGAAAGGGAACCTAATTTTATGATGACTTTGCACTGGCATGATAAAAGACAATCTTCAATAGTCTTCAATAGTTAGCCTACTTTAAAGGATTAGTTCAGTTTAAAATGAAAATTACCCCAAGCTTTACTCACCCTCAACCATTCCTAGGTGTATATGACTTTCTTCTTTCTGATGGCTCCGGAGGGTTAATAAAGGCCTTCTGAAGCAAAGCTATGTGTTTGTATAAGAAAAATATTCATATTTAACAACTTATGAAGTGAAATATCTAGCTTCCGCCAGACCGCCTTCTGTATTCAACTTACGAAATAAGCATAACTGATGCTACGGAAGGCATAGGACATAGCGTAACACCGTGTCCTAACCAGACGCGATGCGATAAGATTCCAGCGACAAACATTTTGTCTGTCCACACCAGATGCGACACGACAATGAGAGTCAATCAAAAATCAGAGCCAATCAGAAGAGCGCGTGGGCTCACAATGAGTTGACAGTTTGAACTTTCTTGTTTTCCTTTATATTTAGTTTGAAGATCTGAGGTGAATTGTCCAATGTCGTTTTCAGTACAGCTATGGACCTTATGCGCCAGAGAAACAAGCGCGACTCGCCATCTTTATAATATTGTCTTTGAACTTCCGTTTTTGCGGTAGCTCTGTATATCTCTATTTACTTATTGTAGAGTTAATTAAAGTTATCATGAGCATTGTAATGTTTAAAGCAGATGTCTTAACAAATGTCAGTAGACCGGGAAGATTTTAAAACGAGCAGTTCATTCATAAATCAAAAAGATCGCTGTGGATATAAAAAACGGAAATCAAAAGACAACAAGCGCAGCGCTGAAAAGGGGCGGGGCTACATAAGGTCTATAAAAGACACAAAATGATACTCTAACTCACATTAGATGTGTTTAACATTAAGCACAAGCCGTGTGGCATACGTTTATAATGGATAGATGCACTTTCTTCAGCTTCATATTTGTTGGTCCCATTCACTGCCATTATAAAGCTTGGATGTGTCAGGATATTTATTAATATAACTCCAATTGTGTTCATCAGAAAGAAGAAAGTCATATACACCTAGGATGGTTTGAGGGTGAGTAAAGCTTGGGGTAATTTTCATTTTAAGATGAACTTATCCTTCAATGCATTAATGCCAAATGATTAAGAAGGATTTATGTTATTGTCCAAAACCCCACTATGCCCATAGCGTTTCCAAATTTTCGGAGGGTATGAGTGTCTAGAGACTGAGTTTTCAGTCTTTTGAATTGAAATTGTGCAGCCGTAACAGACAGCAGAAGTGTGTCATAATACAAGATTCATTGTGTTAGTCTTTTCTGAGCTGGTTTAGAGAACTGTCCGTGGTCCTGAAATTTCATTTATTTTTCCATGGTGCTGAACTTGTTGGCTTTTGAAGGATGCTTTTTAGTAAGCAGAGATATTAAGATAGCTATATAATCCAGCTGAAATGCTATAGACAAAATGCTGTTTTTTCTCTATCTCCTTCTCTCTATCATGTTCAGGGTTACATAAGTGTATTAAACTGAACTGACAGTGCTACCTCACCAGCTCGCATTCATTTCACTTTCTCTCTCTTTCTACTGTGACCATTTTTTAACCACTTTCTCACCCAACCCGGTCTGATATGAATTAGCAAATGTCTGCTTGCATGAGTGTGCATATCTAAGCGTGTAAATTCACCCATTAAGTGCAAGTGTGTGAGTATGTGTACTTTTGAGTGAGTCAGGCAGGCCTGAACTCCAGGTGGGCCTCTATTGTTTGTACCCTTGAGCAGCTACTTAACCTGATTCGCTCCAGTGCCTCCCCAGCTGTACTAATGGCTAATGTGATTGTAGAAACAGAGGCCTTGGATAAAGGCATCTGCCAGGCAAATCGCTGGCAATATAGTGCAGTGTCACGACTTAAAGGCTGATTCAGAGCGTGGAACGAAGGATGAATAAAGGAGACAGAGAAAAAGAAAGATGTAGCGACACATTAAAAATTTAATTACAAAGATGGATGACAAAGGAGAGTAAAAGGAGAGGTGAAGGAATAGACAGCATCTGTAAAAGCAAATAAGATAAAGAAGAATAAGAAAAGAAGCCAAAATTAAAAGTCAATCTTTGGCAGGCTGCTTAGATTATTCAGTATGAGATGAGAGGCAGGTTTGCAAAAAGCTGACTTAAAGTGGATGATGCAGTGCAATAGGATATATTTTTTCAACGGTCAGAAGGTTCCAGTGCATAAGATGACAAGGCCAAGAATAAATACACTTTCAAAGACTTGATATTGAAGATTTCAGTGAAAGCAAAGAGATATAAAGGTGTGCATGGTTGGTGTAGTCTGTGAAGAGGTGTGGAGTGTTTTTATAGCTTTCCAGAGAGACTGAAGGACAACGCTGACACACGAATACAGCCTCATTAATTGAAGAGTTCTTAAATACTTTTAACGAGTACTGCATGTATGGATGCTATAATATTGCTTCCTCTACTAAATTTACCACAGTCAAACTTGCATACAATATTTTCCAGAAACAAGTTGCACCTGCTGAAATAACTTGTAACTCTTTCTAATTTTGATCGACTGCAATTCAGTTGAGAATTATCATGAGTAGGCTATGATATCAAAACTGTCTAGAAAGCAATGTTAGAATTTTGTTTGTTTATTTTGGAAGGGATCAACATTAAAGTCATACTTTTTTTATGGAATTTTGCAGTGTTTATTATAAATGATTTATCTGTGCACATCATTATTTTTCTCTAAGATTTACAGAGAATAGCCCCAAAAAGAGAAAATATTCAGTGAGCGGCAGTTCTGTGGGCAAAAATGCCTTGTTGGTGCCAGAGGTCAGAAGAGAATGGCCAGACTGGTTCGAGCTGATAGAAAGGCAACAGTAACTCAATAACCAGTCGTTATAACCGAAGTCTGCAGAAGAGCTTCTCTGAATGCACAACATGTCAAATCTTGAAGCAGATGGGCTAAAGCGGCAGAAGACCACACCGGGTGCCACATCTGTGAGCTAAGAACAGGAAACTGAGGCTACAACTCACACTGGCTCACCAAAATTGGACAATAGAAGATTGGAAAAACGTTGTCTGGTCTGATGAGTCTCAATTTCTGTGGCAACACTCAAATGGTAGGGTCAAAATTTGTTGTAAACAACATGGGTCCATCCTGCCTTGTATCAACAGTTCAGGCTGCTGGTGGTGTAATGGTGTGATGGGATATTTTCCAGGCACACTTTGGGCCCAATTGAGCATTGTTTAAATGCCACAGCCTACCTGAGTATTGTTGCTGACTATGTCCATCCCTTTATGACCTCAGTGTACCCATCTTCTGATAGCTACTTCCAGCAGGATAACGGGTCATGTCAAAAAGCTCAGATTATCTCAAACTGGTTTCTTGAACATGACAATGAGTTCACCAAACTCAAATGACCTCCACAGTCACCAAATCTCAATCCAATAGAGCTTTGGCATGTGGTGGAACGGGAGATTCACATCAATCTGCAGCAACTGTGTGATGCTTTCATGTCAATATGGACCTGAATCTCTGAGGAATGTTTCCAGAACTTCCAGAACCGGTACTAGCAAGGTGTACATAATAAAGTAGCTGAATATGTCACAATAGGGAGGAAAAGACGATTACAACTTCCATTTCATTTCATTAAATTCATTGATCTTGTGCATCCATTTTTAACACTTTTCACAATCCAAACTGTTTTAAAGCAGAATTACAAAAACAAAGTTGCAGTAATAATTCTAAATCCTCTTTTAACAGCATATATAAAAAATACATTGCTAAATATATATTTTAAAAAAAGATAATTCTTTTGTTGTGAGGCCAGTGAAAATGTTGGCAGTGCAAGTAAAGCTTAGAACTTTACTGAGACTCAAAATGGTAGGAAATCTATTATAATATTCCTATGAATTTGTCTTAATTGACTGAATTTGTCACAATATAATTTTACCTTCAACAATTTCCTAACTGCCCCATCTCATCTGTTATGTATTTCTTTGAAATTGTTCATTGTTTATTGGTATCTTATAGTTCTTTTTTCCTTCTCTGCTCTGATAGTTGCCACATGTTGCTTGTTTAGCCAATTAGTGCATATATGTGTTTGCACCAGTATTTTGACAGGTCTTGAAAGTGTCACCTATAGAGTCTGGTGTTAGACACATGGATAACGCAGAACCTAATTTTGCTAAGTACAACATGTTCCTGGATCAAAATCTTTGTTGATCCTGGAACAACATTCAGATTTGAGGGACAAGTTTACAGTTAATGTCAAGTTCAGGCTTACAGTCAAGGTTAAGTGCTTCTACATCAGTGTTATTCACCTATAATTTCCCTCCGATTTTAGTAATAACTTATGAATAGAGTTAGGTTTAGGGTTAGGACTAAATTTCCAGACAGGAACCTGTCTACCTCTGCAAAGTCAGGACATGTCTGGGTAACACTTGGCAGCTATTAACTATGACCAGTCGGGAACTAATTGATGGTAGATATTATTTTGTGACACTTTTGCTGTATTTCATTGAATTTCTAAGACTATTTTTACGGACCCCAAGTAAGAAACACTTCAAATCTGCTTTATTATGGGGCCGTGTCTTTTCCCCAGCTTCTCTCTTAAGCCAGAAGGTTTTGTTGTGTACAGCAAAGCAAAATCAACATACAGGTCAATAAATGGCCACGTACCAGCCATCTCTACTGACCAAGCAGCAACGGGCCTGATCGATTAAGGAAGTAATTAAGTAAGACCCCCCAAAGAATCCATGGTGGTCATCCCTTGTTTTGTTGTTCCTAGTATGGCTTTGTCTTTCTCCTCACCTCTTTCATTATCTTTTACACTGAGTTTGCTCCTTTTGCCTGCTCTGATAAGATAAGCAGATAGTCCTAAAGGATTTAAAGACATTTGAGTCTGGCCTTGTCTCAGACACTAGCCCAGTATGACTTTGCTGAGCTTGGTTCCGTGTTCAGTCTGACATGAGTTTGAGGGTGACTGATGACTTGAGCTGATTGATAAGGTCACGCTAATGTTCTACAATGCACTAACGTTGATTTGTCTGCTCAGGAAGAGGTGAAAACTCAAAAGAAAATGTCCTCAGCGGATGTTGGACCAAAAATAGCTCTGCTAACTACAACGATGTACTAAACACGGAAAAGTTTTTCCTTCACATTTTTCAGGCATACAGGCAACAACATTGTCAAAAACAATCCCCATTCACACGGATTCTTGAAAACGACCAAAAACACTGTATTATGCATGCCAGGCCAGTAGTTGGCGATGTCACTTGGTAAAGAAACACTATGCACCTATAAGCCCAAAGTATACTTTTTACGCATGCGCGAGGGTCAGCGTACAATGTGTGTGACGCAAATTTCATCATCAGAAGAGTATCAGCGTACTGGACGCTCACCACCGGATTTTTGTACACGCAGGTCGCACATGCACATTTAATTTTTTTCACTTTCACTCCTCCCTTTATGCTTCCGGAGCTCCTCCGTGAGACATACGAGACTGGTGCAGTGCACAAGTGACGCTCCTTAGCAATCACGCCAACGGCCCTACAGCTCCCAAGACTGCGCTGTACTCCCCCCGGGGACCAGTCCCAGACACACTGCCGCTCGGTCCTCAGCCAGCCGAGAGGCTCTTCCTCGCGGTGCTATGCGATGGTACTAGATGCTTGGTGCGGAGGTCCTCTCCATCATGGCGGACGGCAGCAGGCTCTGGCCCATGGCCTCAGGCAGCCACTCACGGTCTTTACTCTTCTGCACTGCCCGACCTCCTCAGCACCGTGATCCCCCTCAGCACCGAGGGCTCTCCAGCAGCAAATCCCTCCTTCCTCCCGGGTTTTGTAACGCTGTTTGTATATACGGGAAGAAGGAGGTGGGAACCGGCAAATGTTTCAGGCACTTTAATATAAAATAAACAAACACAAAACGAAAGTAAAATGGCGGCAGTCCCTCATGGACAACTGCCGCACACACAAACATAATAAAACATATATAATATAACATAAATCCAGTCCTGGTACTCTCTCGTCCTTCACCTTTTTGCTCCAGGAGCTCTTCCATGAGAGATACGAGACTGGTGCAGTGCACAGGTGATGCTCCTTAGCAATTACGCCACTGGCCTTGCACCGTTCTCTCATGGCTCTTGCCCCGCCCTTCTTGCCACAATCCACAAGGTGGCAGCCAGGCCCTGGGGACGTTGATTCACAAGGTAGTCGAAGAAAACCTGCATAAACAGAATAGACCGGAACGCATGCAAGCTACAACGACAATGGAGGCCTATATAGATGACAGATTGTGCGAAGAGGTTAGAATGTACCCTCATTTGTACAACTCTAGCATGAAAGAATACAAATATATTTACATGGATTGTAATTTGCAGCGAGAGATTGCTAAAAACTGCGCACGTGTCGAATGCCTGTGTACAAGTACGAGTTAAGCGAAGTATACTTTGCAAGGCTGTGCGTTTGACTGTGTGCGTAAAAACGCAAAACGAAGTATACCCAGGGCTATAGACTGAACACGTTATACGTATGCGCACAACATCACCATTTTCACAAATTTGCGTTTTTGGAGTTTACACTGAGACGATAACGGTATCGTTTTAAAAAACTTGCACTTTGAAACCTGTTTTCAAAAGTTTGCGTTTGCGTGTAAATGAACGTCCAAAATGCATAAAAAGTGTTCCATTTATAGTTGAAAATGGTGGTGTGTAAGCACCCCCTTAATTTCAAGTGATCTCTGATTTTTAAATGGAAATTTGTAAAGCTTAATGACAATTTAGAGCAGTACAATAACTAAAGTTGTTACTAAACTGCTCTCTGTTGACTACATCTTCTGTATATGTGCTTGGGCCCTCAAAATTATTGCTGTAGTTGACTGTAATTTATTTCTCTACACTTTTAAAAATACTTTTAGTATGTATGTGATTTTATTTGGGTGAACCATTTTTAATGAACCTATACAATCTGAACCAATCTTTGAACAAATTATAAATGGCAGGACTCAACATTTATTTTTCTTGGTTGGTTTTTTTATTTTTTATTTGTCTTGCTATTTTTTACTGGCCACACCAAGATGTTTTTATTTATTTTTAGTAATGTATTTTTTGTATTATTAATTCATGTTTTATTATTTATTGTTTGCTAGATATATTTATATATTTTTTCATAACATGTAAAGTTTTCTTTTATGTTTATAATTCTTAACAAAAAGAAAATTTAGAACAAATTATACAGCTATAATGTCACTTCAAAAATTCATAAACATACTTCATCATAAACATTGCTGGAAATCGATGCAAAATATTACTGATTGCTTTGAAGTTGTCAACACATTCTTACTGATGCTTTCAGGACTACAAGTCATTTGTGCAAATCTGTTAGCCAGCTAAAAAACATTATCTTGGTGACAAATCAGCAGAATTTCCAACAACAATATAGAATGCATTTATTAAAACATATGTGTGCAAGGCATAAAATGGATGTTCAAGATCAATGAATGTCAATTTTTCTTTGACAACTCTCTCACTCTGGACCCAGGCCAGCAGACCATCATTTATAGACTCTGATTATGTTATACTAACAACATCTAGTCATATAAGCTTATTTTTGGATTTCATATTCAATGACATCGAATAAAGTCTTTAAAAACTTTTACACTTCATATCCAACAATATTCATTGGCCAGACAGCACAGTGGGCTTTTGAACTCTTTAGCTTAAGCTTCAAAGCTTCAGTTGACCTTAACCAATAGTGCTCTCTTATTGTTTGCCCCTCCTTCATATTTCACTTTGGTGGATATATTTTGCCTTTAGAATAAATGTTATGCCAAAGGTTCAGGATAAAATAATGGTGCGGTTGACCTTTTTTTCCTGGTTTGGATGGATGGAGGGAGAAGGGAGGGAGATAAAGACTCCTGCGTAAGAGGCAGAGGTAACACAACGGATCAACAGAACCCTAAGGGAGAATAGATGAAATGTCACATGGGCTATCAGAGAGAGGGCTCACTTTATGGGGAAGATGTGTTCCCTTAGACACAATACTTTTTTCTTTCTTTTCATAAGTCTGAGCGATGATATTGGTGTCTGTGTTTTGGTGAACTAGAAACCTCATTTATTCGGTTGGTGCGCGTGGTCATCTGGGTGTGTTTTCAAGAATTATATTGTTACACCAACACACTGTGCGGAGGGCAACTCATCCGCCCTTACTGAAAGGAGAAGCGGAATTCAATAGGTGCTGATTGAGGTGGGCATAGCATTTTGCCCCATACTGACTCAATCAGTGTGGGTGTATGTGTGTGTGCTTATACTGCGTACTGCAGGGTCACCAGCCTATTTTATTCCGTATATTTGTGTAACACCTCATTATCGGCAAGCTACGGCAGCCTTTTGGGTCTATTGTGGCATTCACAACCCGTTTTGCTTCTGTCAATCTGCAAATAAGTATTATTATTTATATTTATAGTGAGTTCTCAAATATTGATTCCAAGATGCACAGATCTGAGTACATTTCAAATGTATAAATGAAGTAAAATCTACTTAACTTTCTACTTAATGCAGCTGCTCTCAGCATGTACTGGGACATGAATAATTAATAAGGTTGCACATTTCACTGTTTGCTAGTTTTATTTGCACTGTTGCTATTGTTAATGTTGCTGTCAAGTTTGTTAACTTGTTTTGTGATGCATGAATTGAATTTTCTTTATTGAAATGATCCATTTTGTTTTGTGCACAAAGTATAGTTTTCCTGAACTTAGCCTATATTACAAGGTCATGTTGTTGCACAGATGAAACAACATGCATTTAACTCTCCACATAATTGGGGTGTATAAAACGTGTCTTTATGAAAATACAGCTCCGGTATGGGGCTGTATTTTTCACAGGTGTTTTTTTGGAATGCGCATTGCATTGTGTTTTAGGGTTGAAGGAAATGATGCGTAAATGGAAAAGGTACTGGTAATTTTTTTTCTTATTTTTCTTCTTCCGCTCTGGAAGTCTATGGCAGCCCATAGGACATTATGGTAAAAAGTTGTGAAATTTGGCACAAAGATAAAGAACAGTCCAAACATTCACCACAGCAAATTTGGAGTCTCTAACTCAATCCCTTAACTGTGCAAAGTTTCACTTATGTTTATGCTAATAACTTTTGAATAAGGGCTAGAAACAAAATTCTGATTCCTTGACTCAAGTCGATTCGATTAAGATTCGACTAAGACGTCATTTTCCCTCATGAAAATTTTTACGCCATTTTGAATTTTCCGAAAAAACCTACTTGGATGGATGTGGATGGAAGCACTTTCCTCAGCTAATACTCATTGGTATTGCTCACTGCCATTATAAAGATTGGATGCGTCAGGATTTTTATTAATATATCTACGATTGTGTTAATCAGAAAGAAGAAAGTCATATACAGCTAGGATGGCTTGAGGGTGAGTAAAGCTTGGGGTAATTTTCATATGAAAGTGAACTAATCCTTCAATCATATTACAGTTTTTTGACTATAATAATTTAAAATCATGTTTAGTTAAACACTCCCAGCTCATTGTTTCTCTTTTGTGCTTGGCCCCGATAATTGCTGCTTGCAGCTATATTTTTAAATGCTATTGTATCAGATTTGAAAGTAAACCTTATCCTAAGAACTTAAATGTTTTAAGTTATATTTGATCACTAACTTTGTACTTTACTAAATTTTATACCATAAATCAGTTTGTTTGTTTTTTCTTTTTTTCCAGGAAGACCAGGACCAGGAATTAAGGTCAGTTTTGAATGTTATGTTGACTTTAAGAAGCTCCTCAAGCTTGAAGAATTATTGATTGATTTATCTAGCACATACCAAATATTTAACTGCACTTTATGAGAATTAGATCTCGCTCCACAGTTCCAGAAGATTCCTGGTATTTATAGCAAACTCTAGAGACTGGCGACCACCTCAGGAGTTTTCTGTGGCTGGCACATCTACCAGTGAGGTAAGTATAGTGGACCAATCATGGATTCTATTGTTGAGCTTTGGGGCAGAAGGGTCAGTGGGTCAGTCAGTTGCGTCTCATACCTCTGCACTGTCTGGGCCTAAAGGAGGAGAATGACCTAATTAGCTGTCTGAATAATTGCCTGAAAGTCTGCATGAGGTCTAGTGGGGTCAGTTATGTGTGTAGATGTGTGTGTGGCTAGATAAAGTCTGAAAGAAGTTTATCTCTCTAATCATCTGGTACGGACATCATAAAACCATGAAGGATACTGTGTGAATATGATGCAGCCTTAGAATTTGACCAAAAGTGCAGTTCTCTTAAAAATGATATAGGCAGCTCACTAGGTTTTGGAAAAGAGCCATGATGTCCACCTCCATTTATATCTCTTTTTCAGCCTGGTAGACAGCTGTGTTTGAGAAAGCAGCAGGAGCTATCAACTGTCCAGGCCTAAGGAAGCATGTCAGAGAAGTGAGACACTACACATAAGCCAAAGTCACATTTTTTAACCCGATTTCAGTGCAAAAACAAACATCGGCTTCAGACTGTGTGGCTGATCCAATTCTGCCATTGTGGAACTGCATACATTTTATGGTGTATTACCCCACAGCTTCATTCTTAAAACTGCTCAGCTATTGCATCAGAAAAGTTAGTCCACCTGTTGAGATTGTCCAGCTTCCTGAGCCATGCCTCTCAAGGGAGTTTTGCTGAAATTTTAGAATAGGATTGTGACTTCAGGCTGTGTTGCAAAACCTAGCATGTATTGCTTACCTAAACACAATTTTTGAGCATTAGGCATGCTTTTGAGAGACCTCGTTTTGGCCAAGGCAGGATTGCATATTTATATATTGTTTGTAGACAAAAACAAACAAACAAATAAACAAAAAAAACAAAACAAAACAAAAAAACATCCATTATTCAATACTAAACAGTATTGAAAAGAAATTCAATGGCAAGTATAAAGTTTTGCCCAATATTTACTGTATGTGTATATACACTGCTTATAGAGTAGCTAGGGGAAAATCCTCATTGTGAAATAAATGTTTTTCTCTAATACACATTGCTCACAATTAATCATACCCTTTTATTCAGTATTTTTTGCAACCTCCTTTTGCCAAGATAACAGCTCTGAGTCTTCTTCTATAATGCCTGATGAGTTTGGAGAACACCTGACAAGAGATCAGAGACCATTCCTTCATACAGGATCTCTACAGATCCTTCAGATTCCCAGCTTCATGTTGGTGCTTCGTGTCTTCAGTTCACCCCACTCTATAGGGTTCAGATCAGGGAACTGGGACGATCATGGCAGAAGCTTCATTTTGTGCTCAGTGACACATTTTTGTGTTGGTTTTGATGTTTGTTTTGGATCATTGTCCTGATGGATGATCCAACCATGACCCATTATAAGATTTCTAGCAGGGACAGTCAGGTTTTGATTTTTTTATCTGTTGGTATTTGATAGAATCCATGATGCTATATATCTGAACAAGATATCCAGGATCTCTGGCAGAAAAATAGTCTCACAACATTAAAGATACAGCAGTATATTTCATTGTACAAATAGGTTTTTTTTTATTTATTTTTTTTATCCCTGTGTGCACCAAACCCATCTTAAGTGTTTGCTGCCAAAAGCTCATCGGCTAATTTTTTTGTTCCAACTGACAATTCTGATAAGGAATTGGCACATCATTAAACAAATTAAAGTTATCAGAGCAACTGATAACTGATACGAATTGACCAGTTTAGTCCAAATTTTCTAAAGAGACACAATCGCTTTTTATGATGAATAGACTTAATTTAGGCTTTTACAGTACTCGCATATAAAAACATCCAGGTTCGGTTGAACTTCTGCTTATGTTTGCATAAGTAGAAGATATGTAGTTGTCTATGGAGGGACAGAAATCTCTCAGATTTCATCGAAAATATATTCATTTGTGTTCTGAAGATGAACGAAAGTCTTACAGGTTTGGAACGACATGAGGGTGAGTAAATAATTACTGAATTTTCTGGGTTTTTTTTGTTTGTTTGTTTTGTATAGTAATAATATATCGCAGTTTTTAACAGCCAGTGAGGCTCCTGCATTTTCTTTGTATGGAAAAGAGCAATTTTGAGAGTTTGACATCTTCTACAAGTGAAATGCATACTGAAGCAACATGAAGGTAAGCAGATGATACTTTTTATTTTAAAGCAAATTATCTGTGGAAAGTGCAACTTGATGAGACTGATCAGATTTAGATGTGAAAAGGTGATTTCAAAGTTAAGAACTTATGTTTTCAATGTAGAAGTGATAAATAAATAAAAAAAAAACATGTTTTTGTAACTGAATTTTGGAAGACAAAATCCACTTGGCTCATAAATCTGAGGGGGCGCATTTGAATGGGCATGATTCTTCTGGTGGTGAGAAAAGCAGCAATTTGGTTTGTGTAATGTTTTGACATTAGACTAAATATCAGATTAGTTTCATAACAGAGCTTGTGTATTTTCCTGAGTAAATTACTGACATTTGTACACTTGTTAGTGCCTCAGGAATGTTGCAATGTAATGATTTTTTGCTACCTCATGAGTATTCATCCAGAAATGCACTTTTTGTAATGGATAGCTTCATTTAGTGATGTGTCATGTCAATCAAAGGTGGTTAAAATAGTATACCCTTTAATTTTTTTCACATATTAAAAGACCTAGCTTTTTAATTAAATCTTTACTCAAGCCTATGAAAGGTTGAGCCAGTGTATTTTTCCCTTGACACTTGACCGCATGATTTTGTGATCCATCAAATTGATAATATTGGTTTGAGATGTGAGAATCTGTCTCTCTGTAATTATAAAGCCACATTCAGTATCCATCCTGAACCCACAAACTGTCAATTTCAAGCTACTTTTAAGACCCTCACCCACAGCTTTAACGCTTCCAGTGCTGAGATTGTGTGGCTTTATCATTGCCTTCATTGCACTTCCTCTATTGCTTACGCTGCTTATTAGCAAAGCTCTGATCTGTAGGAGTGTCACTCTAGCCTTATGGGAAATCAATGGCTAATCAGAATGAGGGTCATCCAAATCTACTAGTGATTCTGCCACGGCGGCTCTGGAGCCAAATGAAAACGCAAAGTAAAGACATAAGGGCTCGGACCTTAATCACATAAACAGTCAGGGATAAACAGTTCTGCTTAGCAAAGAAGTAATGTGTGAGAAACCGGTCCAGTAGAGAAACCTAGAACAATTCCATTGAGGATTCTGTTTGTTTGGGTTTAATGAGTTTTTGAGTGTGGTGTGACACAGGGAAAGTGCTTCTGTTGAAGACTGCTTATCTCTGTTTCATCTAAGAGATAAAGGGATGGAGAAAAAGCAGCAGAGAGGTGAACGAGTGGAGAGGGTCACTAGTAATGCATACGGCTGTGCACTTGGAAAATACCGAACCAGTTCGATTGTTTGATCAAATGGGTTCGACACTCATCGTTGTCATAGAGAGACACTGAGAAAACAAAATCTGTTTAATTTAACCGAGTGGGTTATGCAGCGCTTTCAAAAGCCTCACAACGGCTGCTTATTACTACAAGGAGCGCTCGATGACACAGAGGAGGACGATGTTTTCCAGCAAGCCAAGTCGTACCATGCTATTGATTGGCCTGTGAAGAGGTCCTTGTGCAACGAGAGCTGGTGCTCAGTCCTCCATTACGTATAATTGTGCTGTGTATCACATCTGTCGCATCAGCCCCGGCATAAGCGATGAATAAACAGTGACAGTAATGTCTCTTCTTTGTTTAAAACTGTCTTCTGTCCTTTTTTAATGCTGATGATGGTGCACTGCAAAAGGATCCAGCACGCCTGATGGTGCCCTCGGGGCAAACATAAACAGAATTCATTACAGGATAAAAATGCAAATGTTTCATCAGAAACTCCTTTTTAAAAAAGAAACGAAAGACTGTTTCGTTTGCATATTTGGATTTAAAAAAAAGTTCACCTAGAAAATAGATTTCCATCCATATTTACTCGCTCTCATGTTGTTCTACGAGCACAACAAGCACAGTTGACAATGGAAGGCGAGGAGACTTGCACTGTATGTTGATGAGTTGATTCATCCTCGTTTTAATATGCTCCTGTTCATAGAGATTTTTAGATGGATGCCAAAGCTTTTGTTTGCAGGCATCCATGGCTGCATTAAGCTGTGTTTTCTGCTGGCAACCCGGGGTGTCGAAATACTATTGGGTAAATTGGTAGTAGGCGGGATCACACAGACCAAAATAAAATGAGACATTCTGACACAGAACGCACATTTCAAAGTAGAATAACTGGCTGTAGCATTGTTTTCAGAGAAACAAGTATGCAAACTTAGCATGTTTCCTAAACATACACACATATTATGGTATTTTTATGCTTTAGTACAGTCAAAAAATTACATGGGCCTACAGCACCTTTAATGCATCCTTGCTTAATAAAAGTATTAATTTCTTCTTCGTCTTGCCCATATTATGTGGCTTGTCACATTACTGATATTCGTCATGACACCATTTTAGAAGAGAACAGAAGAGAATGCTGGCAAAAAGAGAATGCGACAGAGCTCGTAATAAAACAAGAATCAACATGGGCTTGGCTTTTCTGAGATGGCAAATCTTAGGAATTTGAAGGGCCCTATTTTAACGATCAAAGCACATGGTCTAAAGCGCACAACGCAAGTGCACTTAGGGCGTGTGCAAATCCACTTTTGCTAGTTTAATGATGGGAAAAATGGTCTGCGAGCCAGACGCATGGTCTAAAAGGGTTGTCCCTATTCTGTTAATGAGTAATGGGTGTGCTTTGGGCATAACGTGCAATAAACCAATCAGAGTCTCATCTCCCATTCCCTGTAAAAGCCAGTTGCGCTCGCGCCATGGTGTATTCGCTATTTACATGATGGAATTTGCAAGCGGAAAAACTGAATGCATTTCTAGTGAGGAAACGGATCTGCTTGTGTGTGAGGTTGATTTAGACCAGGTTTCAGTTGGTCAATGGCGCAGTCTATTTCAGTTGCCCCAAAATAGCAACACGCCAACAATTGTCGCTTTTCCGATGTGTAGAACGTCTCGGTTCGGCATGGCTCGGCTCGGCTCGCTTACTTTCGGTTTGCTTTTCCACTGCAGTGTAGTACCGCTTGGGTGGGATTATAGACTGATCATATAGTTGCACCGCCTCTCCTCTCCTTGTCTACCAACGAGTCTGCACCTCGTCTACTGACCACAATACAGCCATTTCTTTTTTCAACTTACGTGCGACGGTCGTTTAAAGCAAGTCATTTCATGAACAAATGATACTGCGGTGGCTGTTACTGACTATTTAAATCTAGCGGGTTTAGTGTCTAGTGTTTCAAATCCAATGACGCTGGTAAAGACGATTCTCTCTGACCAATCAGTGATCTGCAGTGTTTACACGTCACATTTAGTATCGGTACGGCATGCTTGGAACCTCAACCAAGGTGGTACTATTTAAGCGAGCCATACCGTTCCATACCGAGCCGTCCCATGCAGTGGAAAAGTGCCAAAAAGTGAGCTGTACCGAACCGTACCATGTAATGGAAAAGCGCCAAATGCAACTGAACACACCTAGTTTTCAGACCAGCACGCCCATGGGCGCAGAAGTGGGCGCAAATGCATTTGCTTTTTAAACAACGTGGCGCAGGATGTGAAAATGATAACTGCGTTGGGCTAAAACTAGCAAAAAAACACTTGTCGCGTCTTGTGCTGCACTGCGCCGGGTGTATGATAGGGCCTGAAATTTTGTAAAAGTGGAGATGGCGTTTTTATTACTCAACAGATAAGTAAGGTATTTTATTGAACAGATAAACTGCCATATGTAGCTCTCTAACAGAGTTCATTGTAAAGCATTATCTATTGTGAAGAGCCATTCATCCGCACAGTCACACAGAGACGAAGCACAACCAAATCAATGTTCTTTCACAAAATGCATACGTTCTTTTTTGATTTTAACATGGCACTAAAATGGCACATTACAACATATGCTAGAACCAATGCTGTTTTGGTATCTCTGAGGTTGACATGCCATTTTTTAAGCTTTGCTGGCTTGAATTTCTCCCTGTGATTTTCCCAACCCTATAATTTAGCACTTTGTACTTGTACTGTTTGTGATTTTGACTTTGACATTACTCAATAATAATGATACAGTAAATATTTTCTCAATAATATCATTTTGATTATATGTGATTGTCTGGAATGCAGTTTTAACTGACCTATTTTGAAGATGAAAAGAGATTTTAGGACTATTAAGTTCCAGATATT
Source organism: Elopichthys bambusa (assembly GCA_037101425.1). Taxonomy (NCBI): domain Eukaryota; kingdom Metazoa; phylum Chordata; class Actinopteri; order Cypriniformes; family Xenocyprididae; genus Elopichthys; species Elopichthys bambusa. The sequence continues at coordinate 24,384,498 of CM074448.1, forward strand.
ATAAATGAAACTTATTTGTTCCTTATTTCAAAAATACTTTGGATTAAACTATTTTGCATTTGATTTTCACATACCGGTACTAACCAACAGGTCACAGATTGCTGTAAATATCATGCAAATAAGGCCAGAGCTACACAAACACACTGACAAATGCATACAATTGCACAACACTTCACACTGAGGACCAATCAGACAGCCGACCTCACTTGCCACTGGGGCTTTGCTCCTGCCTCTGTTTGACATGCTGGGCCCATCCCAGAGGAACCTGCTTTTATAAGGCAAACGTTTAGAATTAGCATTTTCACAAAAGGGCAGCGAAGTCCTCTTGTCAGGAACTAGGAAAGGTCACCAGGTTTCTTGCTGAATCGAGACTCCCCGAATGCTGTGATATCACTCCTCTCTCACAGTCAGCAAGGGCGCCAGAAATTGAGAGATGACTCTGTCTCTATCTCCGGTGACATTACGAGGGTCATTTAGCACTCAAGATTGAAAGCCATAATTGGTTATGAGGGTCCAACACTGAAATATGGCCAGTGTCGCCGAAACCATGAAGCATGGACTACATCCACCCAGAAACAGTCAGGCAGTCACTCTAGATCTTGCCTGGAAGAAAAGCAGAGAGGGCGGGCGCTGAGGCATGCCGGCTCAACTTCACTGTGTCTGCCTGCCATCCTGGTGGGGCTGGTAGAGCGTGGCACGGATGTCTCTCTGAGAACCAGCTAGACGGGGTCTCCTCAGAGACCACCTCTGGTTGGGTAGGAGGTGTGTATCTCTGTGCTTGTGTCGAGGGGGGAGGTGGGTGGCGTTTGATGGGCTACATGCTTACACGGATGAGTTAGCTAAGCCGAGAGATAACAGAGACATGGAGTGGCTTTAAGAATGAGGCAAGGGTTCAGTGGAGGAGATCTCCGGCTATTGTGAGTGTAATCATTGATAGAGAGGGCAAAGTCATACTTCAGAAAGGCTTCCAGGCTTAACTTCAATTCCAGCTTGTGTTTCTTTTTTCTTTTCTTTTCTTTTTTTTAACAGAATGGAGACCTTGCCCTATTGCATGTGTTTTACTTCTGACAACGGACTGAATACGGAGCTGAAATTAACCATTTCAAATCATTTGGGGAAGAGTTCTTCGTTTTTTTTTTTTTTTAATTTTATGGTCATTTATACACCTTTGTGCCATCCCAAGTAACAAAAATGAACATATATATTTGGATAAAAACGATAATACACTACAGTTAAAAAGTAAGATGTGGGTCAGTACATTTTTTAAAGAATGTCTCTTATGTTAAGAATGTTTGTTTAGTAAAGACTCTTGTGCTCTCCGAGGCTGCATTTATTTGATAAAAAACAAAAATTAAAAACAAAAATATTAATGAGTTAAAACAATTTTTTTAATATATCTTAATATATTTTAAAATGTAATTTATGCCTGTAATTGCAAAGCTGTTTTTTTTCAGCATCATTACTCCAGTATTCAAAGTCACATGATCCTTCAGAAATCATTTTAATATGCTGATTTGCTACTCAAGAAACATTTAGCCTATTATTATTATCAATGTTGAAAACAGTTGTGCTTCCTAATATATATATATATATATTTTTAAACCATGATACAATTATTAGGCTTCTTTGATGAAAGTTCAAAAGAACAACATTTATTTGAAATCTTTTGTAACATTATAAATGTCTTTTCTCTCACTTTTGGTTAATTTAATGCATTTTTGCTGAATAAAAGTATAATATTACTGACCCCAAACTTTTGAACAGCAGTGTATTATATTGCATAGTTGTACTGACAAACTAAAATGATATTTTATTAATTATGGGTCATAATTATAGTGAATTATTCTATAAATGTGCAAATATTTCTATATCTATACTATACTATATCTCTTTGGTTTCTTTTTAGCTTCTAAGACAAAGTTTTTATTATTTTTTTTATGATTTAGTGTGCAAACTCTGTCTTTGCTGTTGTTAGGGCCCAAGCCCCAACGGGACGGAGGCCCTATTGGTTTCCTAAGGATTTTTTTTTTTTTAAATATATCAAACACACTTGCATGTATATGTATGAAACTCGGTACACATATAGACCTCATCAGGCCAAACAACTTCCGCACTCATAGTCATAAGCTCCGCCCAACAGGAAGTCGGCTATTTAGGGTTGTTTGAAAAAGCATGCTCTGGAATTTGATACAGATTAGCTTGCTTTAAATTACATGAAACTTGACACACACATCAGAGTGATCAACCAGTAGACATGGGCAAAGCCTTAGAAACAGGCGTGGAGAGGGAGCTCTGTAGCGTCACCTTTTGACAAAGTGGGGGGTTAGTTTTACCTACAGTCCCCAAACTTGGTACATGTATTGTACTAATTGTACTAATTTAGAATCATTAGCACTTTCTAAACATGGTGGCAAGACACAGACACAAATTGTGAACGGATATTGGATATCTCAAACGGTGTTGCCATGGTGAGCGATTAAAGTAACAACAAAAAGGGAAACAGGAAGAGTCTTATATCTAGACATATTTTTTTTACATTTAACCACTTTAAATGCATATCACCCGATGTGCACAGTTGCCCTGAAGCCACTGGGGTGGCAGTGCCACCAGGGCTTGGGCCCGTCATCGCTGCTTGCAACTATATTTGTTTCTTGAGCTCACACACCTAATATTTTGATTTGTGTTCGGTACTGACATTCTTTTGGGAGTTTTATTGTGTATAAATCATGAGTGACTGGTGCTTTTGATTGATTTTACCAAACTGCTTTGTTTAAATAATAAATAAAATACAGATGTAACTGTAAAATACTATGCTTGTAATTTTATAAATATCTCTTGACACTGGGCAGTCAAACTGCGCAGGTTCTTAATAAATTATAAGCCAGTAGAGTGCATCCTGATGTATTCCTACTCTATTATAGCTATACCTGCACATTTTGTGTATCACTACGATGTAGATGTGTCACATCAGTTGCAAATGTGTCAAATCTCTAATCCACAGTGTGAGCTACAAGCACAGCTCAGCATGGAGCTTCAACACATTAAGTGTATTAGATTTCAATCTGACATCTGGTCATTATCATCTCCTCCCTTGCTCGCTCTTTCTCTCCCTCTCTCTGTCTTTCACATACTCCATCTCCATAAACAATTCCATTTGAAAACCTCTACTGCTGCTGTCAGCTTCTTACATTTTCCAACATCTCCTCTCCTCTCACACCCTCCCTCCTCCTGTTCATCCTGTAGTTTGTGCGGCATACATCGGAGCAGGTGAGTAAATCACAGAGATGCTGAGTGCGAGATAATGAGACAATGGGGGATTCTCGCTGTTGCAGATGCACCGCCCAAGGCTGAATGGAAGGGGTGGAGCAAACCGGCACCAGCACAGCTGTTCACATGATGCGCCATGATGGGGTAATGGATACCAATGAAGACCCTTGGAGTCTTGGACCTTTTTAAAGGTAAAGTGTGGAATGTGGAAATGATTTTTTCAAACAGGTTTCCCGAACACTCCCTGTCTACCATTGGTCATCAAACAGATAGTCCTGTGATAGTCCCAGCAATGTTGGAACTGCTGGGATTCTCAAACTGAATGCTCAAGGTTTGCCTGGTTAGACAGATCACACCTGTAATCTATCAGCTATAGTGTGTGATCATTCGTGTCAGTGAATATCATTTACATTTTGCTAGGTTTTGTTATCTAAAGCGAGTTATGGAGGTGCGTTTTATCAGAATGTATTTCCTGGGAATTGAATCCATGACCTTGGTGCTGCTAGCGCTATTGCTCTTCGAGCTAAGATACAGGAACATGCCTGCATCACAACTCTGACTGAACTGAAGTTTTTTATTAGCATCGATGGTTCCTTTACAAGATTTTTTAGATGATCAAAATGTTCCTAACCCTAAGAAGAAAATGGTTATTTTAAGAAGTGTTCACTGAAAGGTTATTTGAGGAACCAAAAATGGTCCTTCTATGCCATCCGTGTACATGGTATGGTGAGATCAAGACCCAGATTTAAACATGCCTGTTTTTGATAATGTATATCCAAAGAAAAATTGCAACTCTTTGTTTCCTGAAATATAATAATACTTTCCTGATATTTGCTCAAACGATAAGACAAGGAAAGCTAGAGCATCTCATGCCCTTTTATTGTCTCAGATTCCCAAGACATTTGCTCATTTCCCAACAGGCCTAAAAGGAGAACAGGATAAAAACAGGATTTTATGTCATATTCAAACAGATTTCATAACTTTAAATAACCAATACATCAGAAAGGCAGTATTTTATAAGGTAAGTAGACAAACTATTGGCTGACTAAATATGAAAGTTTAAGAATAAGCCTTTAAAAAAAAAAGCCCATATTCGGAGGGTCCTGCTGGGAATGTTACATCCAAAAGGCCAAAGATATGCTACTATATGTTTTATTGTTTTGATTTTTATTGACGTTTCAGTATTATTACAGGTTAGTTCACCCAAAAATTAAAATTCTGTCATTAATTACTCACCCTCATGTCGTTCCACACCCGTAAGACCTTCGATCATCTTTGGAACACAAATTAAGAAATTTTTGATAAAATCTGATGGCTCAGTAAGGCCGCGAGCGCGAGGTCTTGCTTTCCCGCTGCAGTCACACCTCTCTCTGAGGCTGCTCTGTTCAGTAAGTGGCTGAGAGGAGCAGCACCACATTCTGTTGACCTTCGATCATCTTTGGAACACAAACATTTTTTGATAAAATCTGATGGCTCAGTAAGGCCTACATCGCCAGCAATAACACTACCTTTTTTAATGCCCATAAAGCTACTAAAAACATATTTAAAACAGTTCACGTGACTATGTTAAACCGAGGTCCTGACTCTCTGTGGTCGTTAAAAATCCCACGCTGTCCTTCGAAAAGAGTAGGGGTGTAACCCCGACATCCTTGCCAAATTTGCCCATTGGCCTCCTAATCAACCCCCATATACAGACTGGCTTCATCACTCTGTCTCCTCTCCACCAATAAGCTGGTGTGTGGTGGGCGTTCTAGCGTAATATGGCTGCCGTCACATCATCCAGGTGAATGCTGCACATTGGTGGTGGTTGAGGAGATTCCCCCTTCCATATGTAACGCACTTTGAGTACCCAGAAAAGTGGTATATATACGCGTAAGGAATTATAATTATAATAAATAATTACAGTGGTTCAACCTCAATATTATAAAACGACTAGAATACTTTTTGTGTGCCAAAAATAACAAAATAGTGACATTATTCAACAATATTTAGTGATGGGCAATTTCAAAACACTGCTTCATGAAGCTTCAAAGCCTAACTATTGAAGTTTAAAAACACTTATGACGTAACAAAGCCTCGTTTACTGAAATCACATGACTTTGTCAGTTTGATACACGCTTTGAAATACTGATTCGAAACAAATGATTTGTAAAGCTTCGAAGCTTCATGAAGCAGTGTTTTCAAATCGCCCATCACTAGATATTGTGGAATAAAGTCGCTATTTTGTTATTTTTGGCGCACAAGAAGTATTCTTGTCGTTTTATAATATTGAGGTTGAACCATTGCAGGGTTGCACTTTAAAGCAGCGTTATTATAGTTAACTGAAACTAAAACTAAAATCTATTTATATAGTTTTGCTGTTACAAAATATCTGCAATAAATAGACCAACATTTGGTCTATGTAGCAAAACTACATTCTAAAATCCACATTCACATACATGAAAAGGGTGTTTCTGTAAAATATACAGCTGCATTTCTATAGCTCAAATAGTAGAGCATTCCGCTATCAGTGGCAAGATCATGGGTTTTATTCATAAACTTAAAATAAAAGGTATAACTTGAAAAAAATGAGCCTCTGCCAAATGCATAAATGCTTCTATACAGTGTGGTATATGATTGATTTCAATGTGCAGTCAATAAATACATCCTATAAACTATTTCTGAATGCCCAAAGCATAATATCAGTTTATAATGTCACTTTTTAACCTAGCCATAATGAAACCATGCAAACCACATTTAAAATCCGAATTAAACATATAATGATGTGATTTAAGCTCTAGCAGTATCAGCAGATTTTGACAGATGTCACCTCTCAACAATTGCCTGTAAAGTGAGCATTTGTAACATTTTTGTTGCTTTAACTGCTTCCTCTTCTGTGAATCTCTCAGCCCCAGGGGCTTAAAACCCCCATCTGAACCCCCCCCCCCCCCCCCCCCAAAAAAAAGAAAATACCAACAACAATATAATTAAAAACCACACTAAGTACATTTAATACATTATATAATAAAATAATTGTGTAAGTAGTAAAGCAATACAAACGCAAACGGGCGTTTTACGTTTAGAAACATTTTGGGTCACCCCTCCCTTGCCTCATAGTGGTTTGGTCCACCGTGCACATCACCCTTGTGTGTGTACAAGTCCGGCGGCGCCGGCGGGAGAGAACACTTCTACTGACAGTAGTTGAGAGCAGTGTTGCCAACTTAGCGACTTTTAAGACCCTTTGGCGACATTTTTTCAAAAATCTAGCTACTTTGTGGACAAACTCAGTACTGTCCCCGCGAGCGCGAGGTCTTGCTTTCCCCGCTGCAGGTCGCACCTCTCTCTAAGCTGCTCTGTTCAGTAAGTGGCTGAGAGGAGCAGCACCACATTCTGTTGTAGCGCACGGCATCTGTTATATGTGAATGAATGAGCTACACATGAGCACAGTGTTTCCACGAACCAATCACTTATCTGCTTCTCCTATTTAAAGCATTTAGTTTGATCGTTTTGATTTCCATTCTTCTCGTGTGCTTATCACTTATATTACTCACTATCACAGAGCTTAAATATAGCCTATAGGAAATTATTATACTATACTATACAGTTATATTATACTAAAATACTGTTTGTGAGCACATTAGGAGAGAAAACATTAGCAGGCTATGAATAAGCAGCAAATTAGGAGTTTATAGTGAATACGTGTTCCCATATGCTGAAGTGTTACCGGAATGCAAGTACAACGTGATGACGTCACAAATATGCTAATTTACGCATGGCGTCATTTAGCGACTTTTGGGCAGGCCTTTAGCTACTTTCCTTTGAAAATAGTTGGCAACACTGGTTGAGAGGAATTCCAGTAAGTAGGCTGTCAAGGCTATTTTATTCAAAAACATCAGATGAAGTGATTTTCTCTTTAATACAGAAGATGCTGAGTAATTAATAATAAAAAAATAAATAAAAAAAAAGATGATAACTGATATATTTTTACCGTTAGTCCGCTATGTTAGCGATTATAATGTTACCTAGCTTGTTTACCATACCTTGTTGGATAGTAAGTCACCCACACCAACAACAATTAACACTGTAATAAGCATATGTGTGAACTAATAGATTTACTGTTGTGTGTTGGGTTTTGCTCAGTGTGTATTCATAATATTTTGGTGACTTGGTTGTAAACAGCTTCAAAAAATATTGCAATAAATAAATGGTTTTGAAGACAATTTAGTCAGTTTTTTCATTGAACCAAAGAGAAACATTGAGCATAATGGTCCATGCTACACTAATAATAGTAGTAAGGGGTTCTTCTGTGTAACGTTACATACAGTGGGCACGGAAAGTATTCAGACCCCCTTAAATTTTTCACTCTTTGTTATATTGCAGCCATTTGCTAAAATCATTTAAGTTCATTTTTTTTCCTCATTAATGTACACACAGCACCCCATATTGACAGAACAACACAGAATTGTTGACATTTTTGCAGATTTATTAAAAAAGAAAAACTGAAATATCACATGGTCCTAAGTATTCAGACCACCCTTTTGATCTAATACAGCCATGAGTCTTTTTGGAAAAGATGCAACAAGTTTTTCACACCTGGATTTGGGGATCCTCTGCCATTCCTCCTTGCAGATCCTCTCCAGTTCTGTCAGGTTGGATGGTAAACGTTGGTGGACAGCCATTTTTAGGTCTCTCCAGAGATGCTCAGTTGGGTTTAAGTCAGGGCTCTGGCTGGGCCATTCAAGAACAGTCACGGAGTTGTTGTGAAGCCCCTCCTTCGTTATTTTAGCTGTGTGCTTAGGGTCATTGTCTTGTTGGAAGGTAAACCTTCGGCCCAGTCTGAGGTCCTGAGCACTCTGGAGAAGGTTTTCGTCCAGGATATCCCTGTACTTGGCCGCATTGATCTTTCCCTCGATTGCAACCAGTCGTCCTGTCCCTGCAGCTGAAAAACACCCCCACAGCACGATGCTGCCACCACCATGCTTCACTGTTGGGACTGTATTGCACAGGTGACGAGCAGTGCCTGGTTTCTCCACACATACCGCTTAGAATTATGGCCAAAAAGTTCTATCTTGGTCTCATCAGACCAGAGAATCTTATTTCTCACCATCTTGGAGTCCTTCAGGTTTTTTTTTAGCAAACTCCATGCGGGCTTTCATGTGTCTTGCACTGAGGAGAGGCTTCCGTCGGGCCACTCTGCCATAAAGCCCTGACTGGTGGAGGGCTGCAGTGATGGTTGACTTTCTACAACTTTCTCCCATCTCCCGGCTGCATCTCTGGAGCTCATCCACAGTGATCTTTGGGTTCTTCTTTACCTCTCTCACCAAGGCTCTTCTCCCCCAATAGCTCAGTTTGGCCAGACGGCCAGCTCTAGGAAGGGTTCTGGTCGTCCCAAACGTCTTCCATTTAAGGATTATGGAGGCCACTGTGCTCTTAGGAACCTTGTAACCTTGGCCAGATCTGTGCCTTGCCACAATTCTGTCTCTGAGCTCTTCAGGCAGCTCCTTTGACCTCATGATTCTCATTTGCTCTGACATGCACTGTGAGCTGTAAGGTCTTATATAGACAGGTGTGTGGCTTTCCTAATCAAGTCCAATCAGTATAATCAAACACAAGCTGGACTCAAATGAAGGTATAGAACCATCTCAAGGATGATCAGAAGAAATGGACAGCACCTGAGTTAAATATATGAGTGTCACAGCAAAGGGTCTAAATACTTAGGACCATGTGATATTTCAGTTTTTATTTTTTAATAAATCTGCAAAAATGTCAACAATTCTGTGTTTTTCTGTCAATATGGGGTGCTGTGTGTACATTAATGAGGAAAAAAAATGAACTTAAATGATTTTAGCAAATGGCTGCAATATAACATTTGATTGGAGAATCAATAAAATACACAAAAAACATAAAATTGTGGCTGTATTATTTGTGTCCCCTTCAAAAATTGCTCTTGAGAAATGTTATGTTTATAAAATTTACGCCCCTGCTCAGGCCCGTTCTCAGCTCCATAGAGAATGAACCTCTCATCTTCGCTCACTTTGCACCATGTTTGGTTAAGCAAAGAGAGTAAATGATAGAGAAGTGAAATAAAGTTTTAATAAAGGTTGTTTGAAGGATTGGATGTGGGGACCAAAGACACTGAAAGACACAGCTACACTTTGAACTTGTAATTACCCCACCATGGAAAATGACAGATTAGAATTATCAACCAATAGAAAATGGTTACTGTTACTGTTTCCCTGTAATTACAAAACAGACAGAGACAAAAAGAAACAAAGGACATAAAGCATCACAATACACATCCTGTCACCACAGACACTAATGAGAAATGGATAGAGAGTGTGGGGACGGGAAAGATAAACGGGTAAAGCTCAAGTCTGTTCATTAAGAAAAGCACTAAAGACGTAAAAATGATTATCAGCGTTCGTTATAAAACTCTTCATAATTGGTGTCAGAGTCCAGTTTAAATTTGAAAAGAAATCCTAATTGACTAATGTGTTGGGGGAATTTGTGTGCAACAATTGGGACAAAAGACTTAGGAAAGATGATTTTTGTTGAAATATCAAAACCTCTTTAAAAACACTGCTTTATATTGCAGAACCAATGCAGATCAGCGTAGACTGTTTATTGTGTGAGAGAATGAATATTGTTTACTCAGGTAAAGTCAAATTAAGATTTGCTTTGTTAAATGCTTGATGGCCTAAACACAATAACATATTTATGTATGCCACTGCATACAAGCAAAGCAAATAGAAGCACAATTACAGAGAATACATTAGGATTAAAGGGGAAACAAGGCACATTTTCATTTTAATTAAATATGTTTATTATTTATTTCAGAAGATATGGCTCAGGGAGCACGGGGGACAACCAGCTGATTTCAAAAGCATGATGGGAAATAGAAGAAGTCAAAGTGAGATGCATTGATAACGTCATGCTGGGCATTATTATAGTGTTTCACTGTTAATTGCATTTGAGCTTTTAAACATGAAACTTGAAATAATTTTTCTATTCTGAAGTGCAATACAATAGTCATTTTGTGGAAATAATGTAGCTAAACACAAATAAGGCTATAAAAGAAATGAAAGCTGATTTGTTGGAGTGATTTTCTTTATTAGAGAATGTTTACATGCACATCAAAATGGAAATTAAGCTCATTAGAACCTGATAATGTGAGAAAAATGTGTTTCCATGAGATTACATGTTTTAATTTTTCTCCAGTATTGACGCCAGTTTATTAAGCAAATCACTTGCTTTGGATGAAAAGTGTATGTTAAATTGATAAATGTAACTACATTTTGCTTCATTTATTTATTTTAAGAAATACAAAGTTCTGTTATGAAACTCTAGATGGTGCAGGCTGATAGGTCCTTAACTCAGTCCGCTTACAATTACATCATTCTCTATAGGGCACAGCTGATTGGTTCCTGATGTATCAGCAGCCAATGAACTTGCTGCTCAACTTTCAAATACTTGAGCATTTGCTGTAGCAGTGCAGCACACTTTTAGAAACCCTCCACCTTCCCCAGCTCCACCTGTATAGATATGCTATATGTAATTCATGTATGCAATATTGTACAGCAGCGTGTCATGTATTTATTGGCAGTAGCCGTACTTGCTCTACAGCAGCAGCAATAACAGCAGAGTAGTTATTCTACCAAGACCGAACATATTAACATTGTCATATCCATTACCATGCCAAAGAGAATTGTCATGACAGACATCGTTATTGCTTGATAGTAAACACCGATTAAAGAATTGCCATTAGGTAACAGCAAATTTTAACCAGCAACATTATTTCACATATTTCAATGTTTTTGCATTCACTTTGCAAAAGTTTTGCAAGCAAAAGCATTAAAATAGAATTTTTTCATCACCATATCCCATTAGGGGCTCCGTACACATTAGCTGGTTGGACAAACAAACTAGCCATGGTACATGGCAAAATTAAACGCAGCACCTCTGTGGGGGGGTGGGGGAAGAGAAGATTTTTCACATTCAAATTACAAATGCAGTATGCTAATTCTAGGCTGTTTTGTTTTTCTGAAAATTAAGCCCACTTTCCAAGGTTTGACGCTGGGTACTGTACACAACAACAAAGATGTTTGCTCTGAAAGTAAGTAAACTTATTTTTGCTTCACCCCTGGGAAAAAAAGAACTGTAGATAGCTCACAGAAAATGTAAACTTAGATTTTCCCATAAACTCTGGAAAAAAAAAATCTAACTTTGACCAAGTTTATCATAAGTTCAGGCTCATGTTTATTCACACTTAACCTAGATGTTTATTCTGGGAAATAATGTATCTTGAATATACTGTACATCTACATTATACATCAACAGGGTGATATTTTACTTTTAGCTATTTAATTCCATATACTTGTAGGACATTTCTATTTCTACTCTTTTTGTTTTTGTTTGCCTCATTAATAAACATATAAATAGTGTACATTGAGTACAGTGAAAACCTTTAAGGGAACCTTAAAGTAGTGTATAAATATTTTGAAATACCATATACTATCATATATTAAGGGAACCTTAAGGTAGTGTCCTAAAGATTTTGAAATATCATGTATATTAAAAAATCAAGTTATAAAGTATATCTTGATCTGGTCTGCAGGGCAGCTGAGTTCTGATTGGAGCAGTTTGTCTACTCTCAACGAGTCAGCTTTTTACTGTACACTATTAATAGGCACAATGACCCCTCAAACAAAAGGGTCAGTTTGTATTGGTGCCTCCAACAAGCTCAAGCCAGAACTGTGTATTCGCTGAAAAAAAAGGTAGAAAAACAACAGCAGGCTTTACGGCCAACCTGACACTGCCTAGTTGATTCTTTGTGCATCTGCATCGCAGACCTCTTCAGGTTCACTGGCAAACTCAACAAAAACGGTAAGAGATCACTTATCTGGCTGTGGTTAAGATGAATTTGAATATAAAAGTATTTACCAACACAGTGTTTGTTGGAGGTTTTTAGTTTTGCTAAATCCATCGTACATATACTCTGGAGTCCAGAAGTCTGGAAATCTGGACATGAATAAATTATGTAAAATGAATCAGAAATGGACTAATTCTAAATCAATAAACAAATTTGTGACATTGATCATTTGAACTCTTTTGTAGACTTCCATTAAAGCACAAAATCATTCTGAAGAACATGATTATCAGATTTTGTTCATGTTAGCTTAAAGCAAAAGGGTCACAAACCAAAAAACCAAGACATTCTAAAATTCATACAAATGTATCAACTTTTATGAAATTATATTTTCTGGATATAATTTGTAATGAAGAAAAATGATTAAATTAGAAAAGACTGCAAATGGAAGCAGACTTTTGGACCCCATAAAGTAATTACCAAATGGTTTTTATGTAGGATGATGTCATACCACAAAAAAGTGCTATAATTATCACAAGTGACAGCGAAATTATAATTGAATTATTGTAATGATTATCTTTATAGTAAAGGATCAGCGAGCATTGAAAAGGCTCATTATGGAAGGCTCTAGAGGACACATTTTGCAGCTAATGGTGATGGGCATTTTGCTGGGGTAAGGTTCTTAATACCCATAATTCCAAAACCTCTTTCATAGTATCCTATATAACAAATTACAGTTCTTATTCCGTTTATAGTAAAGAAAGAAAAATCCATTTCACTGAGAATAAAAGTCCTCCATCTGTTAGCCATAGTGCTTTTATCTCGGACTGTTTCTCTTTGTCTACCTGCTATTATTAGGAGCAAATGAACCACTTATCTAATTTCATTATATCCATCCATTATACATAAATAAGAACGAGTGTTTTCACAGTAATCTTGTATCTTTTTAGTAAGAAAGATAGGGATGCATTCTTTGCCTCATCTGACCTCTGCTTGACCTCATAGCACAGCCTTCTCAGGATACAGGGCCATCCAGACACCTGACTATGATGACACCTCCATGCCTGAGATCCTGAACCCTTCCTGGATGGCCACCATCCCTGACGTCTACTCCGTATCAGATGTGACGATGCCCGGCACACACAACACCATGGCCTTGTACGGTGGCTCACTGGCCGAGTGTAACTCCTGGTCCCTCTCTCTCCAGCTGCGCGCCGGGATCCGCTTTTTGGATATCCGTGTTCGGCATGCGAAAGGCAACTTGACCATCCACCACGGAATCTCGTATCAGTATGCTCACTTTGGGGACGTGTTGATGGACGTGGTGGCTTTCCTAAGAGAGCATCCTTCGGAAACTGTGCTGATGAGGCTGAAAGAGGAGTTGAGTAACACGCAGGATATCTACAGAGCAGTTGTGCGCTATATTAATGAATATGTGCACTGGGACCTGCTGTGGCATAGTCGTGAGATGCCCACCATGGGAGAGGCGCGAGGAAAGCTGATCATACTGCAAGACTTCACTGGCCCTGACCTAGGTGTACGCTACAACTCACTGGACATAGCAGATGACTGGAAGGTAAGCACACATTTGAAACAGTTAACCCTGGGAAAACCAAATCCTGGGTTATCTTTCTTAACATTTCACATTTATCCCAGGGTTAACAATTAATCCTGGGCAGTGTTGGAGAAAGTTACTTTAAAAAGTAATGCATTACAATATTGCATTACATTAAAGGTGCAGTAAGTAGATTTAAAAAAACGCTGTTGGACGTTGTTGATATTTGAAATCAACCCAAACAAACCCACCACTCTCTTCATTGCTCCACCTCCAAAACTCACTCTCCAATCCTAACCATCCTGCTCCGATCACTGTTACACACGCAATGCGAAAGTGGATGTCTATTTATCACAGCTTACACGCAACCAAATGCTTCACGAAAAATAAAGCGCAGATGAAGAATGAACGACAAGGAAGCACGAAAAATGGAAGTACAGTACACAAGAGCAAATACAAACAAGAGTTTGTTGTTAGTCGCCAACAGCACAGCAGCTCCAGACAATCAATGACACTCAAACCCAGTTTTACTCACATGTGAAGCGGAATCAAAGCAGCCTCCGCATCTGTTTTCAGGCCTTCCTGCTTAGCTCTCTTCATTGCTGGAAATCTTTTCTAATATTAACACGTGTCCTAAAGTGCTTGCCCAGTCATAAACCTTCATTCCAGTGATATTCTTCTGAGCTCTTTTGTATTGTCTCTTCATCTCTCTTTCTGCAGTTTTTTTTTTGTTTTTTTTTCAAATCTCCCTCTTGCTCATTCTGTCTCCCCGACCGTTATAGCTACGCCCCCTAATGCTGATTGGTTACACGTTTGTTGTTGGTGTCAGCCTGACTAACTTCCAAACAGTGTTTTTTAAAATCTACTTACTTCACCTTTAAGTAACTAATTGCATTAGTTACTTTTTATGAAAAGTAATGCATTACATTACTTTTGCGTTACTTTTTTATCACCTGGGCTGGGCTTGCTTGTTTGTTTTTTTTAATAACAACAAAAAAAGTTGTATTTTTTGGCCAAAGTTAACACCCTTTCACACCAAAAGTGAAATGAATAAGCTTAAAGCCAAAGGAAATGCATATTTACTCCTGTACAGTAGAGGGCACAGCTCAAACAAACCTTTCAGCAGTGCTGTCATTCTGGATTGAAGAAGAATAGGATACAGGAGAAGAGAGTACAAAACTCTTATTTCTAAATCTAATCTAAAATAATTTTTGCTTATTAGTGTGGTTGAACTTGTAAAGTTACAAGTTACAAAATAAACTTGTAAGTAACTTTGTTGTAAATAGAAAAAGTTTCAGGAGTGTAATCTTCATCTGTCAACTGTCTTTAAAAATTGTAATGATAAAAACTTTTTCTCGCCCCAGGTGTCCTCTCTGCAGCCGGAGGAAGTGGAGAAGAAATGGAGAAGTGTCTCCACTCATCTGGAGGCGGCCATGGTTGGTAACAAAAACCGTATGTTCCTCACCTACAGCAGCGGTGCCAGTATCCTGGCACATCCCAACTCCCTGGCCCAGCTAATAAACCCCCGCCTGTACGAATATCTGACAGGCTATGTCGGTCAAAGCAAGCGGTTTGGTATTATAGCAATGGACTTTCCAGGTGCCAAGTTAGTGCAAACTATTATAAGCTTCAATTATTGAGATTCAACGGCAAGACGTCAGGACCAATGCACCTGGAGCTCACCAAAATACTTCATTAATTGACACAAATCCCAGTCATACTCTGACTCAAATTACCCATACCCTTGAAATTTCCATAACCATGACAGAAAAAGTTTGAGCTTGCTGGCAAATTTTGGAATATCTGACTTAATAAAACTCTGTGACAAATTTCTGTCATAACACCATGTTATGACAAAATTTGAAATAAAATGCTTTCCTGTCACTTCATACAGATTTTAATCAGACAGTCTGCATTTTCATGGCACTGAAAATAGAACACACTGTCCTCCTTTTTGTGTACAACACAAAGAGAAGGTGTTAACTGACATCCATCTCAGAACAGTCTTCAGCAAACTGAGTTACCTCAAAGTAGAACAAAAGTTTGATTTTCAGTAGTATTACATAAGTCTCAGATGTTACAAACAGAAACTTTCTCACACTAACACTGTTGGTTTTATTTCTGTTCTATTTCAAGGACAAGTTCAAGTTTTAAATCATATCTTTGTCACAGTGGTGGAGTGCTGCTGTTTGCCTCCGATGCTTATCTCAATGACAGGGTCTGCAATGAGTCATGTGTGCAAAAGCAAATGTTTATGTGTGCAGCAATGAATTCTGCAAGTGATATATAATAATACAGCCTTCAAAAGTGCCTGAACATATATTTTTAAAAGAGAAACTGAACTTAATCTGACCGAAGGAAATCTGTATTTGTATGTCTTTATGTCTTATGACATTTTATGCTACTGTTAAGGATATCTCATGAATTCATACCTGGTAATCACAAATGCATCACCAAGGAATTTTAGAAGAGCACATAACTGAAATTACTACCATATTAGCCAAAAATGAAGGCCATATGAACATAACATTCAAATAAATTTGGAGCATACTTTTATAATATGTGCAACTGCTAAGGCTGGAAAACACTACGCTGCTTTTAAAATCTGAACAGATTTGAATACACTAGGCACTTACCGTCTTTGTAAATGTTTACAGGAAAAACTGGGCATCATACGCTAAATGACGGAGCATCACACACAACTAGACTTTTAAGTCATTCTGAACACAACCAACTCACGCAGTTGAAACTGAGGTGCCTGGTTGCTGAAACCATGCCCGCCTAGCACGACGTGATCATGTTATTAGGCTAAGTAGCTATCTATCTTAGATACTATCTAAAATATTAATAAAGTTAAGTTATATAATTCGAAAGTTCTAAAAGTTTACTGTCAATCTACAGTGTCTTGTTTACGATATAGATGCTCCAGCAACAGTAATATTGTAATTTGTGTTGAGTGTGCACATGACAACATCAAAACGGACTATACTTTTATAATGAAATATCGATCGTGAGATGAATCCAATCCGTGGCGCTTGGGTAAAATGTCCATGAGTGTCCACTGAAAAACAAACAACAGCACTTTTTGTCCACAAAAGCGTTAAATCCATGAAATATTGATATACTGTCCATTGTTTGCATCATATTTCTTCTGAACGATCTGCTCCCCATCATCATTCTTCAAGAAATTATGCAATCTGAGCAGAGTTTATGTTGTAAAACTGTATATGATCGTATATATCTCACAAACAAATTAGCCCACGTCCAAAATAGTGCAGCAGTTTTAGTTTTGGTATTTTAACATGGGACTCTAGCGGCCAGCCGATGAATTACAGTTTAAGTCACTTCCATATTGGCTTCAAGAGAAACTGGGGAAGGTTGCCGCTTGGCTTTGGCCAGTCACGGAAACACAGCGCGATGTATAACAGTAATTTCTGCGTATGATAGTAAAAATGTCAAACAGCGATGGAAAACGTGACAATTGGAGTGAAGAAGAGACTGTCATTCTTACCTTTTATAGTTCGAAAAGTTCACTCAGAAAAAACTTGATATTTCAGTCAGCAATGTGTAATATGAGGACGTGCAATACTAGAGCCTTTGTATAAACAGGTCAGGTGCTGCGTTTGTCCAGTCAGTGACACTGACACCGCAAATACTCAGATAAGGATTTTAACCCGGGGTTTAGGAATGTGCATTGTGAAACGGTATCTTATAAATACCCAGGATTAACTGTCAACCCAAGGTATAGTTTGAATAAAGATTAGTAACGTGAATAAAGATTACCCAGGATTCCGTTTACCAGGAGTTTAGAATGACCCAGGGTCAACTATTTCAAGTGTGAAAAGCCCTTATGTAATTTTTTTGCGAAATTTGTCAGCTCTGACTATACAAAATCTGCAGACTGGCTCTGACTTACAGCAACTAGTTTCAGATCCTTCAGACTGTAAATTGGGGCAAATATCTGTGCAAAAGCCATGTAGTGTATTAAAGCCTTTTCTGTACATCTGCAATGTGCTTGCATGAATTCTGGTCTCAGGTGAAGCTTTTACAGAAAGCCTTGGCCCTACGTGAGGCACTTGACTGTTAACACAGCAGGAGATAACTAGCTTTACATCTTCAATGTCACGCTTCTGTGTTCCATCATCTCCTTCCCCCGTGTCTATGACGTCGCATGAGTGTTCCCGTCCCTGGTTCTGCACACCCGGGTAACAAGGCACGGAGAACGACACCCCATGAGAGGAACAGAAGGATGGCAGAAGGTGTGTGAATGTGTTTAGCTCTGCGTCCAAATCATTTTTCCTCCCTCTGCTGCATGCAGATTGGGACAATGAAAAAGTGGGCTGTGAATTTGATGCAAGACAGGCTGTGACTGAAGATGACAACAAGGCCATCAAACATTTTGAGTGAAAGACACCAGTGTTGTTACTTGGGGTGAGAATCAAAAGAAGTTTAATGATTATGATTCCTTTTCCTGTTAAAGATTTAGTAACTTAATGGTTCCATTAATGATACTTTTTGAATGTGAGGAAAAAAATATTTGGGAAAAAGAAATGCAATTCTGTGGCCAAATGCTAGGATCATTTTAACAAAAATAGTAAAATAACAGATTATGGTATTATATTTGATTCATCCTTTGTTTTTATATGATGAAATTAGTGACTTTTACATGATGGAATTAAAGGTGCAGTAAGCAACGCTGTTAAAAAAAAGGGATCGAGCACCAAAACACACTTGTAGCCAATCAGCAGTAAGGGGCGCATCCACTCATTAGGGGGGAGGTGCCTGTGTTTGTTAATTTGGGGGCGGAGCTATAAAGATAGGGGTGTGATCCTTTTGGGGTGGGGGTGTGTTTGTTTTGGTGATTTCAAATATCAACAGTTTCTCAGAAATGGCTTACTGCACCTTTAACTGATTAATGGCTCCAAATGATTCATAAGTGTTTGTGATTCACTAAAAAGAACCAGTTCATGAGAGGCTTTAATAATGGGGAAAAGGGTACTTTTTTTTTTTTCATTTTTCATTTGTCAGCAAACTATAAACAATTAAGAAATGCTATAAACAAATAGAAATGAAACATCTGTACATTAAGTTTTAAAATCGTTTGGTATTTTGGTATTTAATTTCTGTCATGACACATCTCGGAGTGTTTGGCATGGTAATGGTTACGACAATGTTGATATGTTTGGTCTTGGTGTAATAGATCTGCTACGCTGCTGCTGCAGAGCAAGTACAGGACTTGCTACTGCCAATACATACACGACACGCTGCTGTGAACAAGTAAGACATGCTGCTGCTGTACAATAAAGCGTACATGAATTACCCATAGCAGATGAATACAGGAGGAGCTGGGGAAGGTGGAGGGTTTCTGAAGCATGCTGCACTGCTAAGGCAATGCTACTCATGTATTTGAAGATTGAGCATGTGAGCGCATTGGCTACTGATACAGCAGGAACCAATCATCTGTGTCCTATAGATAATGATGTGATTATGAGCAGGTTGAGTTAAAGACCTATCTAGAGTTTCATGACAGAACTTTGTATGTGTAACTTAAAAAAAAAAAAAAAATTGTATAACGATTGTATAACATTCAAAAACTATTTCACTTGAATTTTAGGTGCCTTGCTGCACAAAGTAAATAACACCAATTTCAACCGTAAGAACACATTTCGGAAATAGAGTGCATCATGGTGCTTAAATCAATCCGTCTTTTAGCCTGAATGGTCTTTAATGACAAGTCATTTGTGCAATGCAACCCTTGCTGGTCTGAATTCTTCCTGCTCAGTGTGCATTAGCTTGGCTGAATTGATTTTCCATTGTAAAAAATAATAATCTTAGAGGGTGTTAAGCCTGGTGCGGTCATTAACCTGGTCCGTTCTTTGTCCTTGAATATTACTGGTCTGATTTGTACAAATTCATCATCGACTTTCTTTGCATGAGTCACAAGACCTAATTGTAATGCACTTACAAAAAGTGCCTAGGCACTAAATTACACTGCCATTAGCACAAATTAAACTTCCTTGCATAATGAGACAAAACTAGTTCATCAGTTCCAGTGCTATAGACCGTTGCTATAGCTATAGCTTTTCTAACAGCACTTGAACTAATAACCTTACCGACTAACATGTCCTTCAGAGATTCAAAGACTATTATACTCTGTTTATAGCAAGTCAACTACAATTAACAAACAGACAGAGTATTTATTAGCAGTTTTGTTAAGTAATTTTTGGAGGCTTGAGTAAATAAATTAGCGTTCCATTACACTAGCAGCATTTGCATCCAGGCATAACTGCATTTTTCATTATTAAATACAGCATTCATCTTTAAATAGCTAGTTTAACCAAAAATGAAATTCTGCCATCATTTACACACCTATGTGCTGTTATTATTTTTTTCTCTCTAAATGTTAGTTCCTAAAATGTTCTCTCTTTTCTCATTTGTGGTTGCCTGCGTTCTAATATGCTGTGTGAAGAAGTGTTTTGTGACAATCACAGTCCTCTTTCATTCTATGCAAAAGTGTCTATATGCCAATTTTTTTTTTCAATCAGGTTTGGATGGACACGAGGGTGAGTAAGGGTATGTTTACATGCCAATGATGTACTAAAAATGGCTTTTTTTTTCATGTACAGACAACAATGTTGTCAAAGCAATCCCCGTTCACAAGGATCCGCAAAAACGTCTAAAAATGCTGTATTGTGCATGCCAGGCAAGTAGTTGTCGATGACACTTTGTAAAGAAGCACTACAGACGGAACACATAATACGCATACACATGGCATCACAGTTTTCAGCAAAACTTGATTTACAACATGTTCCTGGTTTAGCATCTTTGTTGATCCTGGAACAACATTCCAATCAATCAGTCAGATTTAAGGAACAAGTTTACAGTTTATGTCAAGTTTAGGCTTACATTCAGGATTTGTTGCTTCTACATCAATGTTATTCACCTATCATTTCCCTGTGATTTTAGGCACAAGTTATGGGTAAGGGTAGATTTAGGGGTAGGGATAAGGTTGGGACTAAATTTTCAGACAGGAATGTTGTTCCTGGATCAGCAAAATATGTTGACCAAGGAACAGAGGTGTAAAGAGTACCTGAAAACCATACTTGAGTAAAAGTACAGATACCTTACAGTGAAAATGACTCCATTACAAGTTACAAGTCACCAATTCTAATACGACTTGAGTAAAACTCTTTTAGATTTTAACAGTATTTAAGTATTTTACTCAGACTGAATGTAGGCTCAAAGATGTACTAGTCCTCAACACCTATGAGACATGCAGTGAATATAAGAAACAGTTAATTTCTAAGATGAGAAATCATGTTAATTTTCTAACATCAAAATAAAACTGAACACCTCAAAATTGCAATGAATAAATGAATTGCAATAAATTGACACAACAGCCTACAAACTCTCAACTCTCAGTTAAGCTCAAGTGCACAAATAGGCCATAAGTAAACTAATATCCTTCAAAAAGGTCTCTTTAAAATAGTGGATAAATAAAATAATGTTAAGTAACTAGTCAAAGCCTACTTGCACTGGATGTGATGGTTTTGGCCTCATCACAGGCTACAATCATGATCTCATCTCCTAAATCAAACACCTGCTATTCAGCAACTACCTGCTAATGTACACACATTCACGTAAAGTAACTTTGTTGAGTTACTTTAAGTTTGGGTAAGTAAAGTCAAAACACTCAAGATATAGTACCTTCAATGCTCTTAGATGGCGATATCGTTTTTTATAGCAGAAACAAACTGCTGCAGAAAAAGTTAGGTGCCATGCAAAATGTAATGTGTCCCCGACTACGGATTTACATAGTCGAATCGGATTCGAATCAGGGGGCTGTGCGCACTATCTAGCAGTTCACTATATAGTATGCATGAACCTTTTCTGCGCTCAAGGCCAAAGGAGTATAGGCTGCTTTGAAAGGCTTGCGCGCTCAACTGTGCACAAGATGGAGCCGGACGCGGAAAATGAAGTAAGGCCTATTTTCTTTCAAACACAGAACAGAGAAACAACTTTCTAATAATTAAATTAAACTCACATTTATTTGTATAGTGCTTTTCAGAATACATATCGTTTCAAAGCAGCCTTAATAAAGCGACCAAACTGCTTGTCAATTGATCGACGAAACTGACAATGATTTAATATTTTTTAAACTGAAATGAAAGGCAATGTAGATAAACATTCAGAGCCACGATGTACAGAACACCACTCAAAGATATAGAAGAAAATGGATAAAAACATTTTGGATCAATAAACCTTAAAAATTTATATAAATAACTGCAGAAAGGCCACACTGCAGATAGCATTTCACATGTTGGCAAATCAAATTAAATTGGCTAAATTGCCTGTGCGAGCAAGCTTTAACTCTACAGCGCAACATTGATGCACCAAAAACAATAAAAAAATAATTTACAGAATTGAATTAGAACAGAATATACTGTTCTAATAAATAAAAAATAAATAAATGAAATAGTCATAATCAAGTCACAACTCTAAAATGCCTGAAGTGCAGGGGAACATCAAAACACAAGCCACAAATAGTTAAATTAGATAACCCAGAGTGATCAATAAATAAATTAGAATTAAAGAAATTATTAAAATAACGAAAGTATAGCCAGAATTGTCAACTTTGTCTTTTTAACTGTAGAGATAATAGACGCTAAACTGGAGTGGCAGCCTTTTTAGCTAAACATTCACAGCATCCAAAAATCAACTTAAAACCGGCTGAAATGTTTTGAAATCACATGTAGGGTACATGATTGAAAAAAAAATCAGTCTTTCACGCAATCTGCCTGTGTCCGTTTTCAAATAGCACGCTAGTCAGCTCGTTAATGTTGGTCGGCAGAAGCGCCGCAATGTTTGTCGTTGTTGAGTGGTAGGACATGAGCTGTTGGCACAACTTGCATATACATTTTTTGGATAATCTTTTATTATTTCAAAGTGCATCCAATTCTACACTTTATATTTGCTTATATATCAAGATGCTTATATCTGTCACAGGGGTGGTTGGATTTATTCACACACATTAAAAATATTTATTAAAAGCTTCTTTCTTTTCACATTTTTATTCATAACATTATCTATATTAACCTATTGGGAGAGAACCGGTATGTCTATGTAAAATCAGATATTGAGCACCCCCACACCTCTGCGAAGATTTGACTGTGAGATTGGTAGTCAAATCAGGCTCCTCTTATGGAAGCATCGAATCGTCGACTATTCTGGGTCACCCCTAATTGCATTATTCATCACAAATGTAGTGAAGTACTTATTAAAAAATGCAGTTAAGTAGAGAGTAAAAGTTGCCAATATCTTTGATACTTAGTAACACTACAAAGTAGCCAAAAAGATACTTAAAGGGACAGTTCACCCAAAAATAAAAATTCTGTCATCATTTAATCACCCTCAAATTGTTCCACTCAAATGAAGAGATTTGGAAGAATGTTTGTAACCAAGCAGATCTCGCCCCCCATTGACTACAATACTAGGGGGAAAAAATACTATGGTAGTCAATGGGGGGCGAGATCTGCTTGGTTACAAACATTCTTCTAAATATCTTCATTTGAGTACAGCCGAACAAAGAAATTTATACAGGTTTAGAACAGCCTGAGGGGGAGTAACTGATGACAGAATTTTCATTTTTGTGTGTACTGTCCCTTTAAGTAGAGTAACTAATTTCATTGACTCAAATACTTTATACCAGGAACACGCCTAACTTGGCAAAATCAGGACCAGTTTTCACAAATTAGCATTTTTGCTTTTTTTTTTTTTTTTTACATGGAGACAATAACGGTATTGTTTTCAAAAACTTGCACTTTGAAACCCAATTTCAAAAGCTTGCATTTTCAGGCCTCCAAAATACAGTTGTCGTGTACAGTAAATGAATGGCCAAACACAAAAGTTTTAAAAAAAATTTTTAAACGGTGCTGTGTAATCTCCTAAATGTGCTGTCTCCTAAATGATGACAGAAGTATATTTGTCTGAATATGAAAATTGAAATTGCCCTCCCATGACACTTATATGTTTTGCTGTTTTAAATTTTTTTGACCTTTTGCTCTAAACATATTAAGTTGCATTTCAAATGGGTATTGTATATCAAATTTGTTTAACTGATGGATGCAGTGATTTTATATTTATCCTTCTTCCTAACTTGATTAGTGAAAAGGTCCCCCAAACTTAATTTGATAAGTGATATACAGATCAATTTGTAATCTCCCTCTAACATCTTTAACAAATGCACAGTTCTTTTTTTACCTCCTTTTTTTTTAAAGAGACCTGTGTCAGTACAGAAAGACAGCTTGAGCGGTAAACATCTCGGATTATTAGTCATTTGACGCAGCTGTTTAATTGAGGTGGGACTGAGGGCTTCTCTGCAGTGAAAGACTGCGAGAGCTGCACAACAAATCAAAATGTGTCATAGAAGCCGATCGGTCTCGCCGGGAACTATGGGGGAGATTCGAGTGATGATGACAACTTATGAAAAACACGATCCAAATAATAATAAAATGAATCGTATGGTATGGAGATGTAGAAAAGAGGATAATAAGACCCAAAAATGGAAAGCAGAAAGAGAAAGCGAAGGGGAAAAAGAGAAAGAATAGGTGCCTTGTAGGGCAGGAAATGCTGGCAGAGAAAGGCAGGAGGGGAGGTGGAGAGAGAAAAAGGGGAGATTGGGAATCATAAAAAGAGGAAAGCGCATTTATAAACACGTCTCTATAGTAACCAACTGGTAATTTGGCTGGTGGGAGAAGGAGAGAGCAAGGGAGGGCATGAGGGAGCAGCATTTACCATAGGCCTGTTATTACGGAGAGAGAGGGGGAAGAGAGCCAGGATAAAACAAGGCTAGAGAGACGGTAATATGAAAACGAGGGATAGAGAGAAGGGGTTGCATTAAGGGAAAAGGGGTAGAGCGTAGAATACCAAATGAAGGTTAGTAATAGGGCACAAACAGATGAGATTTGAGGGAGGAAAAAACGAGGAAGACGAGATTACTGTATCAAATCGCAATGGTCCTCAAGATCTGTCAGCGCGGTGCGGTGGAAAGCTCTTATCTGATTTTAAATCACTCTTTAAAGGTTAGACCAATCAAATTTGCCAAATTTGACAAGTGGAAGAAAGAAGAGCTTTCAAGGGACTGAAAAACAACAGTTTGGAAAATAGTTTCTCTATTGCTCTTATCTAGGGAAATTCATTGTGCGGTTTTCTCAATACAGATCTGCTTGTTTGGTAGAGTTGGGAATCGAGAACCGGTTTTTATTTATTAAAAACATCTGACATTCAGTCCTGTAAAAATAAATCTACAGGCCCAGATCATTTATGATCTTGCTGTGTGAATTAAACATGATTAAATATTGCGGACGCTAAATTATCATATCTTTCTATACTGAAAAAACAAGTAAATTTTGCTCTTTTCTTTTGCATGTTTTTGAACTCAGGTTAATTTCACATATGAATTAAGCAAAATCCACTTAACTAAGTTAAGTGAATTAAGTACACAGTTTTTAGTTTCACTCACTCAAGGCAAGTGTTTACACAAAATTAATTTCAAGTCACTTCTTGCTAGTCTCGGTAAAGTAATTACAGTAATTGAATTACTTTTCCCTTGAAAAAAGTAAAGTAAATATTACTCTTAATTTTTCAGTTATTTAAAGCTGCAGTCCGTTATTTATTTATTTATTTTTTTGGTTAAAATGATCCAAAATCAGTTGACAAAGTATCAAAATCAAAGTTCATAATCAACCAGTGTTCAAATCTCCTTATCTTAGCCCGATTCACAATGGTCAGCTTGTAATAATGTTTTCTAATTAGAGTGGTACTGGTAGGTTTCCACTGGAAATTCGAGCATGCAGCTGTTCATCTTTGTGTAATTACGTTACATCTGTTTACATACAGAAGGAGTCCCAGCTAATTTTAATAACTTTAATTACTTTTTTAGAGTAACTTACCCAAAACCGGTATAGTCCAATTCATGAACAACTGAACAGTTATAATTATTTTTCAAAGTTGTAAATAAAACAAAGATTATAGAGTACTTTTTACAAGAAAAGACATATTTTTACTTAAAATACATACATTTTTACATTTGAATAGTTTCTACACTGTTTTTTTTTTTTTCATAAACCATTCAAAATGTCTCATTAATGAGTTGTAGACAAACTCATCAATCTGAATCAGTTCACTCAGCTGGATAATCAGTGAACTTACTGAAGCACTGTCATTATGTTTGGTCATCATTTCTGACCCAAACTGAAAACCATTACTGTGTTTTGTTGTACTTGACACTTAAATTAGTGCAATTAATGTCGAGTTGTTCGTGTAGTGAAAAATACACATTAGGAACAGATTTGTTGAAATAAATGGCGCTTTTGATAAATTTGTAAAATATATAAGATCATTTATTTTGATGCTTCCTGAAAAGTACCAATAATCATTAATGGGACCTTTAAGGGATTTAAGGAGTCAAAATCAGAGGGGTTACAACTGCATATGATTGCCATCCCTGTCATTTAAGTTTTGTTGCGATCATGTCGCTGAGAGTGAAGTAAATTACACATTTCCTGTGCCCTCTCTCCCTCAGTGTGAACAATCACCACCACTTATGACCCAGCTTCAGAGCGCCGATAATAGGGCCTGCTCTGCTCAGACACCACTGCGGTGAGTTAGTGTTTGTGTGTGTGCGGTAGATCCCTTACGTGATAAACATACCCAAGTCTCACAAGCAAGTTGTATTCTGTGGTAGTTCTGGTTTCAGAATAGCCTTCCAGCTGGAGACGGGGATGGAATTGAAATGGTCCGTAAATTGGACTGTCTTTTGCTTCAATTTCCAAGCCAGTTGTCGCCCCAAATTTTGAAATTGTATCGGAATTGACCTTGTCTGTGCCAAAGTGATTTTTGTTCCATACTTTTGTGCACCATCACACACACACTTTGCTTTATTCCTGCATATTTCTTGTTTTTTGGGTTTGGCTTTGTTAACCAGTGTACATACTTTACTTTATAAGAATATAAGACATAGCACTTTACAATAAGGTTCTATTCATTAACATTAGTATTGATATCATAAAATAACAATGAAAATACTTTTACAAGATTTATTTCTACATATAGAAATTGTTTATATTGTCACAAAATGTAAACTATATTATCGCCAAGCAATATATTAGCACACATACAGTAGCAACACTCATGTAAAACAATAAATATATAGCAAATCTTAGCTGTGTGATTGTTTATATAGTTGGAAAACTAACATTTTCTAAAGCTGCTTTGAAATGTGTATAGGCGTATTGTGAAAAGCTGTAAAACTGACTTGAAATACTAAGACCTTTTAACATTCAGAGTTGTATAAATTTACATTAGTATTAGTTGTATTAGTAATTAGTATTGTTTTGTTTATTATGAACAAACATAAATCAACAGTGACTTAATTAATTATCATTAAACTTATTGCAGGGGTGTCCAAATTTGGTCCTGGAGGGCCACTAGCCCTGTTCAAATACCCACACTTGCGGTCTTGGCCACTTGAGAGTGCGTGCATGTGACAGGAAGTAAGTGTGCAAGACTGTCCCATGTCTTAAAAATGCCTAAGTGCAGTGCCCTTAATGCACACTAAACCCACACTATCTTGAATACCGCTTCGGAGCGCTATTTGAGGCTAGCGTATCCCATCATGCATTATGTTCAGGAACTCACATGCCCCAAAATCGTGAGATGTCAAGGAGAACATTCAACTGTGAGTTAAATTAATTATATATTACATATAATTTGGTAGTAACATATAAAGTGTTGCACATTTTATTGATGCAAAGATGGGTAGGCTGTGTGTATTTTGTACATCATTTGCAACTTCTTTTTATCACTTAAAGAAGCACCACAATTTTAATATTGTGTCTTCTGTTAGTTACATAGCGATCACTGAACAGACATTTAGAAGTGTATTTTAAAATGCAAAGCATTGAAAACAATATTTAAAAAAACAAACAAAAAAAAGCTCTGTAAACACTTGCATTTTTTTTTTTTTGCAAGACTATGTGTCCCATCTGGTAATCAAAATTTCTGGTAATCAAAACATTCAACGCTTTTGTGAAACACAGCCATGCACGATTAATTAACAAATTAAATTCAGTGTGAGTGATTCTCAAGTCAACGATTCAAAGAATTAGGACTTAAAAAAGAATAATTGAACTGATTACACTGAATCATCTGAATCACTGATCTGTTTAACACGGAATTCCAATTCACGGAATTCAGTTTCACTTCCCATCAGTATTGGTTGTAATGCATTACAAGCTGAGCTACCTAATCAGATTACTTTTTCAAGTAACTAGTACAGTAACGCAAGTTACTTTTTCACATTGACTAACAACTCTCCTGTCCCCATGTTGAGAGAAATCAGGAGTGCAGAGGTAGTTCTAGAATCTAGACTAAATGTGAACATGCATTTACTCATCTTATGCTGCCTTCAGGTGCTCTTGGAATTATGATAAATTAGTATTGAACGCCCTCCCATTTCGAAACTTGCGATGAGCGATGAGCTCGTAATCAGACTTCAGAAGTGGGAATTATCAAATTGATTGTTTTATCCTGATAGCACGTGAAGGTAGCATCACTTAGACGAAAACATTTTTAGTATTTCTCAAAATGAATAAAAACAGTGAAATGCAATCCCAAATTTTATGCAAACCTGTAATAATTAACTATATTAAATTACACAAATATACTTTATGTATTTAATCTCACTTTATTAACCAATGTCTTTGCTGCTGACCTTCAACGATCTAATTCAAAGATACTAATAAGCAAAAATGACTTTAGATTATGTTTAGAAATAAGAGTTTTGTACTCTCTTCTCCTGTATCCTGTTCTTCTTTAAATATGCATTTCCTTCAGCCTGAGGCTTATTTATTTCACTTTTGGTGTGAAAGGGCCTTTACATTTGCCAAAAATACAACTTTTTGTTGTTATTAAAAACAAACAAGCAATCCCAGCCCAGGTAAAAAAAAAAAGTAACGCAAAAGTAATGTAACGCATTACTTTTTCATAAAAAGTAACGAAGTAACGCAATTAGTTACTTTTTTAAGGAGTAACGCAATATTGTAATGCATTACTTTTAAAAGTAACTTTCTCCAACACTGCTTCCCATCAGTATTATTTGACTCACATTCTAGTGTTAATAGTGGTATTTATTTCGAGTTGATCTGTTAAAGTTTAATTCTGTCACTCTAATTTAACATTTTTTAGCTTATACTGTAGATTGACTAGTTGAATCGGAGACACTGGTATCAACCTTCTATGGCAACAACTCAGGGGTAATACACTGGTGGTGCTGTTTCTCCTTCTGGGTGTCTTGCATATTGGGACACCTGAGAATAAAAGAAGAGAACACAGTTTCACCAGCACCAGCTAGACCCCCAGAGACTGGTTCCCTTGGTAGGGGGAAAATGAAAACTCCCAGCCTAGAATACTACATTAATCACATATGCAGTCCCACAGGACTAGCCAGGTCACAGTGCTAGGGTTGAACCACAGTGAGTAGAGTATTAACAGCCGTGTACCACTGTCTCTGTGAGTGATGGTGGAACCCTCTAAAGGGAGTTTTTTCCTTAATTCATAAGCTGGAGAAGGTGGAATGGGACTCAATGTCACACTAATATCGCTAACAGTGAGCAAAACAAAACACAGCCCAACCCAGTAGGGTACCGTGGACCTATAAAGGCATGTTGTCAAGATTAATGGGCAGAACAAATCTACTTATATGCAGCCTGCTCGAGCCCTGACCTGAGGTAGCTTTGAGGGACCACATTTCTTATATGTTTTGACTGTTGCATCGTGAGAAAGGCCCATAGGGAAATATATAAAGAACTAATGGTTGTCTGATATGACACACATAGTGATTGCAACTGTTATATTTGTAAAGCTGTCATATAGTTCCAGTGTTTAAGAGTTTCTGGTACTAAAAGTGTTTTATCCCTGGATTTAAGGAACATATATGAATCATTGACGAATAAGGTTTATTAAGTGTTAACAATGAGATTATGTGGTTTTTATAATCAATTAACACTGTTTTTGTCATTTTTTACAAGATGGACAAAATTTTTCACCACAAAAGTCATTCAGTTAACCAAAATTTTGGTTTTACCAAATGACTCTTTTGGTTATACCGAATTACGATATTTTCAAACAATGCTTACAGGCTGTTATCTAGCTAGCTAGCTAGTTAGATTGCTAGCTAGCTAACAAAAAGACAATAAAACCTACAAGTTCTTAAAATATTACAACATTTTCCATGTTTTATAGCGGTTGTACCGAATTACCTGGTTTGGGACATGCATATGAAGTGAAAACATTTTTTCAAATAGTTAAGAGAGAGTTAGTAACTATGCTTCACAACCATGTGGTCCTTTGCAGGTGTCTGAATGATGTCACATCCTGTCACATGAAATGGTCCCTTTCTATTGGTTACTCAGAATGACATCAATGAAATAATTTTTTCCGGACATTCTTTCTCATAACAAAGCAATAACTTCTACACATAATTTTAATAACATTTTGCACTATGTTGACATATGATGTTATAAAATCATGCCAGAATAAAAAATATATATACATTTATTATATTTTAAGACATTTTTAATCACTAATGAAATGGCTGTATTGGCCTTTGGACGGTTAAACCGAATGACCTTTTGACACTTCAAAATCTTTAAAATACCTTTATATGTAGCAGTATATAATTAAAACCTTTTGGATTCAATAAACGTGATTTAGTTGTACTATCTTACATACTTTGGATGTCACATCTTTGTTTTTACTAACTAACAATACTTTTACAATCCAAGTTATATTTTATTAACGTTTATTTTATAGTTCATGAAATCTAATGCATTAACTAATAATGAATTGATCCTTTCTGTAAAGTGTTGCCATATTCTTTTTCCTGAGTGAGAGGATAGCAGGTTTCAATTCAAAAACAATCAATAACACTTTATAGAGCAACAGCAGCAGTGCAGTGCTCTGTTCGCTTTTGTAGCAAATGAAATGCCAGGTTTCATTCCGGCGGAACTAGGAGTGAACTTCCACTCCAAATAGATACCAGTGAATCTTTGTGAAACACAACACTTAAATATGTCCAGATAATGCTTCTAGCTTTTTCTCTCAAAACGTTTGTTGCCTCGCAGAAATATCACCATTATCTATCCATTATCATTTCTAAACGCCCTCGTAGACTTGTTACTATATTCCTCAGGCAATTATGACTCAGTGGAATGGAAAAAATGAAGTGCCGTTTCACAGTTTTTATGTGCGTGAGTGTGTTTGTACATCGCTCTCATCCGTCTCAGCCAAATTTGAGAACCCTGCGAAGGCTCGGATGGCTTAGCGGCCGTCCCTGGAACGAGAAGAACAAAAGTGGAGACAGACCAGAAATACAACAAAGAAAGAAAAGAAATACAATCCTCTTTTCCCCAGATGGAGGAAAAAAATAAACCAAACATAAGCACCGGAGAGCTGAGATAAAGCGTGACTTATATTCTTCCACGCCAAACCGAGCTGTTACAGGATGAAATGTACAGAGAAGGTGGCCCTGGCCCTAGTTCCTGTGGCTCTCGGCTGACCCCAATGAGTTCAGGCTTCCCCGTTCGGGTCCTGGAGGAAGCGCTTCCCCAAGCAGTAGTGCGTTCCCATTTAATCCTGCTAATCCAGCATCTCTCCACATGCAGCTCTTGGAATCTTGTTACTTGGCTTTGATCTGCTGCCTGCAGAGAAACTGTCCCAATGTGTTCTCTGCCACTGAAGCTCAGGCTGGGGCTCCAAAACCCCTCCAATGGTCCACAAGGGGAGGCAGAAACTGGCAGACGGCTCCTTCCAGCAACAGAAATATTTAAATCGTGTTAGGAGAGCATTTGTTCGGGTCACATTCGCAATGACCTTGGAATATTTCTTTCTTAGCAGTGCCAAAAATAGTTATTTACTTCTAACTCTGGTGTGGATTTTAAAATTCAGCGTGCTCGTATCAGCAACTGTTGCTTCACTCAAATATTCACTTTCCACTTTGTTCTGATTGGCCTGATATCAAGTACTTGATTGGAAATCCCATTTGTTTTCGAATATGCAAATGGTGCTGCAAGTTTAGGTGAAGTATGTAAATGAAGACAAAACGCTTGCAGGCGTACTTCCAACGCTCAATAATCCACCCACTCACACACCTACTCATACACACACCCTTGTACATAATACTAGGCAAAACGTAAATGTCTGGACTTGCTGTTACAGCTGGTTTCTGAGGTCAGTTAAGATGATGCAGTTCAACTTCAGAATTAGTTTTTAAGAAAATCAGAAACTTGGATTCGCTTTTTCATAGTCATTCTTTGAATAAGTATTAATTAAACAACTCATTAATATTTCAGAGTAATGAAATAAGTATTTTTTTAAATCTTTTTCATCTTCTTCATGGTCTGTTTAAATATTCAAGTGAAATTAGTGTGTTTGGTTTATAATTTTCTCTTTCCAGCTCAGTCCACTAAATTTAGCCTCTGGTTCATTTGCCTAATAAGCAGCCGATGTGTTTTTTAATGAGTGGCAAAGGCTACTGCATCTGACAAGCATTACTGCAAACCATTTTTTTGCTAAATGAACTTGTTTACAAGACCTAAGAGTGTGCCTACATGGTTTGACCAAAAAGAAAAGCCCTTTTGGTGGTGGTAAGGCATGTGTGTTTTACTTAGATTTGGGGGTAAATTTATTCCTACAGTGCAATACTATATATATATATATATATATATATACAGTGGGTACGGGAAAGTATTCAGACCCTCTTAAATTTTTCACTCTTTGTTATATTGCAGCCATTTGCTAAAATCATTTAAGTTCATTTTTTTCCCTCATTAATGTACACACAGCACCCCATATTGACAGAAAAACACAGAATTGTTGACATTTTTGCAGATTTATTAAAAAAGAAAAACTGAAATGTCACATGGTCCTAAGTATTCAGACCCTTTGCTCAGTATTTAGTAGAAGCACCCTTTTGATCTAATACAGCCATGAGTCTTTTTGGGAAAGATGCAACAAGTTTTTCACACCTGGATTTGGGGATCCTCTGACATTCCTCCTTGCAGATCCTCTCCAGTTCTGTCAGGTTGGATGGTAAACGTTGGTGGACAACCATTTTTAGGTCTCTCCAGAGACGCTCAATTGGGTTTAAGTCAGGGCTCTGGCTGGGCCATTCAAGAACAGTCACGGAGTTGTTGTGAAGCCACTTCTTTGTTATTTTAGCTGTGTGCTTAGGGTCATTGTCTTGTTGGAAGGTAAACCTTCGGCCCAGTCTGAGGTCCTGAGCACTCTGGAGAAGGTTTTCGTCCAGGATATCCCTGTACTTGGCCGCATTGATCTTTCCCTCGATTGCAACCAGTCGTCCTGTCCCTGCAGCTGAAAAACACCCCCACAGCACGATGCTGCCACCACCATGCTTCACTGTTGGGACTGTATTGGACAGGTGATGAGCAGTGCCTGGTTTTCTCCACACATACCGCTTAGAATAAAGGCCAAAAAGTTCTATCTTGGTCTCATCAGACCAGAGAATCTTATTTCTCACCATCTTGGAGTCCTTCAGGTGTTTTTTTAGCAAACTCCATGCGGGCTTTCATGTGTCTTGCACTGAGGAGAGGCTTCCGTCGGGCCACTCTGCCAAAAAACCCCCGACTGATGGAGGGCTGCAGTGATGGTTGACTTTCTACAACTTTCTCCCATCTCCCGGCTGCATCTCTGGAGCTCAGCCACAGTGATCTTTGGGTTCTTCTTTACCTCTCTCACCAAGGCTCTTCACCCCCGATAGCTCAGTTTGGCCGGACGGCCAGCTCTAGGAAGGGTTCTGGTCGTCCCAAATGTCTTCCATTTAAGGATTATGGAGGCCACTGTGCTCTTAGGAACCTTAAGTGCAGCAGAAATGTTTTTGTAACCTTGGCCAGATCTGTGCCTTGCCACAATTCTGTCTCTGAGCTCTTCAGGCAGTTCCTTTGACCTCATGATTCTCATTTGCTCTGACATGCACTGTGAGCTGTAAGGTCTTATATAGACAGGTGTGTGGCTTTCCTAATCAAGTCCAATCAGTATAATCAAACACAAGCTGGACTCAAATGAAGGTACAGAACCATCTCAAGGATGATCAGAAGAAATGGACAGCACCTGAGTTAAATATATGAGTGTCACAGCAAAGGGTCTTAATACTTAGGACCATGTGATATCTCAGTTTTTCTTTTTTAATAAATCAAAAAAAAAAAAAAAAAAAATGTCAACAATTCTGTGTTTTTCTGTCAATATGGGGTGCTGTGTGTACATTAATGAGGAAAAAAAATGAACTTAAATGATTTTAGCAAATGGCTGCAATATAACAAAGAGTGAAAAATTTAAGGGGGTCTGAATACTTTCATCTTTGGAACACAAATTAATATATTTCTGATAGAATCCAATGGCTCAGTAAGGCCTGCATCGCCAGCAATAACACTTTTTCAATGCCCAGAAAGCTACTAAAAACATATATATAGTGTTATTGCTGGCATTGCATGCCTTACTGAGCCATCGGATTTTATCAAAAATATCTAAGGTCTTACGGGTGTGGGTAATTAATGACATTATTTTCATTTTTGGGTGAACTAACCCTTTAATATGATTAGCCTTTGGCTTGACTACATTATCAAACAGCTAACAATGTGTTGCTAATGTTATGCAAACCATGTTCCCATTCGCCATTTCAGAGTCAGATAGCTGCCTTCTAAAAATCAGTATCCTTAGAAATGCTTTGAACAACTCAAAACATCAGTGGAGAAAGGGATATAGTTCATCATAACATCATAATAATATACATAATGTACTATACATTATTCACCCGCTATATTGCTAAATGTACCTGAATTTCATATCCAGAGAAAATGCGGGATAACCTGGCTTCTCTTGAGACTCCCCTGCTTTGCAGTATAAAAATGATGATATGCTAAAGTCCTCCCGCACGTTGACGTGATTAATTACAATGTAGTTTATGACGTAAGAAATTGGAAATAAGAAAACATGTTGGATTCAGGAGAAATGGGCAGAAATAAAGATCTGAGTGTCTTTGACAACTGCCAAATTGTTATGGCAAAGCAACTGGGTCAGAGTATCTCTGAAACAGCAAGGCTTGTGGGTTGCTCTTAGTCAGCAGTGGTGAAAATTTACCAGCGAGGAGGGACAAACTACAACTGGCGACAGACTGTTAGGCACCCAAGGCTAATCGATGCATGAGGGCAACAAAGGCTATCCCATCTAGTCTGAGCCAACAGAAGGTCTACTGTAGCACAAGTCACAGAAAATTTTAATGATGGTTATAGGAGGAATGTGTCACAACATTAGTTGCACTCTGCTGCGTATGGGGCTGCATAGCCGTAGACCAATCAGAGTGCATGTAATGACCCCTGTCCACTGCCGAAAGCACCTACAATACAAGTGTCAGAACTGGACCTTGGAGCAGTAGAAGAAGGTCGCCAGGTCTGATGAGACCCATTTTCTTTTACATCATGTGGACGGCCGTGTACGTGTGTGTCATTTACCTAGGGAAGTGATGGCACCAGGATGCACTGTGGGACGACGACATGCTGATGAAGGGAGTGTGGCGCTCTGGGCAATGTTCTGCTGGGAAACCCTGGGTCCGGCCATTCATGTGGATGTAAATTTGACACGTGCCACCTACCTAAACATTGTTGCAGATCAGGTAAACGCCTTCATAACAATGGTGCTTCCTAGTGGAAGTAGCCACTTTCAGCTAGATAAAGCACCCTGTTCAGGAATGGTTTGAGGAACATGATGAAGAGTTCAAGGTGTTACCCTGGCCTCCAAATTCCGTAGATCTCAGTCCATTTGAGCGTTTGTGGGATGCGCTGGACCAACAAGTTCGATCCAGGGTGGCTACACCTCACACCCTACAGGACTTGAAGGATTTGCTGCTAACGTCTTGGTGCCAAAAAGCACAGGACACTTTTGGGGGTCTTGTAGAGTCCATGCCTGGGTGGATTGGTGCTGTTTTGGCAGCATGCGGAGGACCAACAACATATTAGACAGGGGGTCATAGTGTTTTGGCTCATCAGTGTATATATATATTTGAAGTAATTTTCTTAATTTTTTGTGGCTTGTTATAAGTAAAAATATGTAAACACCCCTGAAGCAAGATACATTTACTTGATGTTATGAGATATTAAGACTTCGGAGGATATATATGTGGAATTAATTTTATTTTTCTTACTGAACAAAATTTAGTGGAGTTTATGCTTATGCAAATGGGCAACATATATATATATATATATATGTTTGTGTTTGTGTGTGTGTTTATGGTGTGTTCACAGTATGGTTCACAGTGTGGTGTTTACAGTATGGATAAGTTTAGTTTATAAGTTAGCTTTGTTTAGTTGTATGTGTTTGTTTTAAGTTGCATGAGTACAGTATCTTGTTTCCACAGATGAGAAAAGTTTGACACCAACTTTTAGAGTGAAGAGATGGCATCTCCTTCCTGTTTTATTCTCGTCTCACTGTTTTATTGTGTTGCTGTCCCTGCTCCAGGGGTGTTTTCTCCAAGGAGGCAAAGTACAGTACTCAAAAATTGCATAAGAAAATAATCTAAAGGACAAAAATAAAAGAAAGCATGTGTGAGAGAAGGAAACAGCAAGATACAGGTGAAAAGTCAGGTGAGCTTTGATTAGAAAACATATCTCTCAAACTGGTCTGAATCCATCTGGTGGAAAACTGTTTAAAATAGATGGACAAATGCAAGATTGTACTAAATAGTATGTTAATATAAACATTCAAAAACATTTAAAGTATTTGTAGCTGTACCTTAAAACATCAAATGTATGAACATATATGCATATATATTGACTAAAAAAGCCATCCCTAACCTTTCAACACAAATTTTATGTTCATGTTTGCATCGTTCCTGCAGTTAATAGATATTAAAACAATACAGACAATCAGTGGCCACAATTCATCCTAGTGAATTCTCCCCCTGAGTCTGGCAATTGTTAAATATGTGCATGTGTATGTATGAGTCTGAGTTGTGCTATCAGCTTCTATTAGAAACATGAGTATGTGACTGCATTAGCATAGTGCAGTCATGAGTACTGCTGCTGAAGAAGCACTCCATGGTTCCTCCAAATGAGCGCTGTAGACCTCGAGATCTGTCTGCTGATGAACAACTGAATGATCTACTCAGTTCTGACTCACTGGAATCTCATTAGTGACACAACTGCTCAGAGTCATTAGCTAAATGGCTGCTGGTAATCATTCTTAAAGGGACACTATTTAAGACTGCTTAGGATCCATCCGTTTATAATGGTATAGATGTTAATTTGAAGTTAATTAGTTTTTTATTTCCCTACTATAGCCCTCTAGATGAAATGTAAAATATGATTTTTGATACAGCACCTGTTTAATGCATATATATATATATATATATATATATATATATATATATATATATATATATATATATATATATATATATATATATGTATATACAGTGCACAGCATAAATGAGTACACCCCCTCTGAACAAATACAAAAGATGTATTTTCTTTATGATCACTAATACAATTCATGGAAAGATGGCAAAACTAAAATGTATTAAACATATACATAATAAAAACTGAGTAATTTATGTTATTAATAGCCATAAAATTTTTGTTTAAATTAAGGATTGCAGAAATGAGTACACCCTAGATTTAAATTCAACAAATGTATAATATTCTAGTACTTAGTATGCCCTCCATAATTTTGAATATACTGCTCTTACCCTTCTTGGCACAGAGTGTACAAGTTCATGACAAATTGTCACATTTGTCCTGTTTAACTCCTGGATGATGAGCTCCTTAAATGCCCCGATCTTTAATGGGGAGTGTTGCTCAACTCGTCTCTACAGAATCCCCCACAGGCGCTCAAGAGAGTTAAGATTGAGTGGAATACATGTCAACAGGAGGTTTTTCACCTTGGTAGAATGCATATCCTTATTGTCATGCCCAACAATGCAGGGAATGAGGAAAGGGTAACATCTTCTGTTTCAAGTTTGTGTATTAAATTACACAGTGGTGTGGGAATTCATGAAAGCATTGATAAAGCACAACTCCCTCACACCTTCAGCACTCATACATCCCTATATAAGAGCTTTACTACCACTGAACCTTACTGTGGGAACCAGGCACTGTACTCCTCCTCTAGCAACGCCATAACATTTTGGATGCTGTTAGATCCAAAATGATTGATTTGGTCTCACGAGACCAGAGTATTGATTCCTAGAATCTATATTTTGTAAATATTGGCTTGTAAATAAATGGTTAACTGACTTTATTGTGCTTTGGCTACAGTAGGTAGTTCCAGTGAGAACAGCAATCATGCATGTTTCTGCAGGCTGCATCTTACTCTGCGAGATAAACAGTCACTCTTTTCATAGCTTTTGCTGGCTCTGAGACACTCGCTTGATATTTCTCCTGCTCTTTGTCTGGCAAAAAATCGCTCATCACTAAATGAAA
Organism: Elopichthys bambusa; assembly: GCA_037101425.1. Classification (NCBI taxonomy): domain Eukaryota; kingdom Metazoa; phylum Chordata; class Actinopteri; order Cypriniformes; family Xenocyprididae; genus Elopichthys; species Elopichthys bambusa. The sequence continues at coordinate 24,422,713 of CM074448.1, forward strand.
GCTTAAAATGAAGGCCTGATTATTTCAGGGACCTTGTCCCAAGTCCATTGTTTTTGAATTTCTGTGTTACTTTTGCTATATTTTCACACTTAAAACAATGATTTGGTGATTCTCTTGTAGCACTGTCCTCTTTTGTGCTAAGAAATAAGTCTCCTGACAGTTCTTTTACCAAGTGGTTCCATTGTTGTCAGCATTAAGTCTGAGAATGATTCAGTAGGCTATATAACACTTTTAATTGTCAAGAAATTACTTCTCTTTAAATGTTTTGGTTCAACATACTTACCCGTTGATCAAACATTGCATTAAACTTACACCAGAATTTTTTTTTTTCAGTTTTATTTAGTAAGGGTTTTTAGGAGGGTGTACTCATTTTTGCTACACAACATTTTATCACCTTGATAAGAAATATATATATATATATATATATATACTATATACTATATATTTATATGCACTTGTGTGTATATAAATATTAGGGGTGTGACGAGATTTTGTGCCATGAGATTAAAATGTGCGAGATTTCTTGAGGTGAAAAGCTGTCTCGCGATATTGCCATGACGTTTGGCTTTTTATATAAATTAAAAACATTTAATTCAATTGGATAAAGGTTGCTTCAATCCCATCCAGCTGATCCAACGTGAGCTGCAGAGTCAATCAGAGTTCACTGATCACGTGACCAGAGTAAGTGACGAGATGACTGACAAGACCATGGCGGAGGATTTGTTGCACAACAGAGCCTAAAGGTGGTCGCACACCGGACGTGAGGCTCAGTGCCGCGCCACGTCTTTAAAATTCGAACGCATTGTTTTCTATGAGTGTATGTACACCGGCGGCGACATTCGGCGCCTGTCCGCGGCGCCCAGCTACGACTCAGGAAGTTGTTCAAAATCCTGCCGCGCCACAGAACGGCATTTACATTGTTTTACATTTAACTTATATTATATTTCTCTCAAATCGTTGTTAATGTACATATGGCGCGGCGTGGCACTGAGCTTCTTGTTCGGTGTGCGACCCCCTTAAGTGTGTGACAATCTTTTAGAATGCGCACTTAGCACTGACGCTCCCTTTTCGCAGAGTATGTGTGATCGCGAAAATATATCCCAGGTTTAAATAGTCTTTAACACAAATTACTGCCTTTGCGAATATTAATCTTTTTTTTGTTGTTTGTTTGTTTGTTTGGTTTTTTTTTGTTTTTTAAAAAGGAACAGATGCACTGCCTACAAAAAATATGATCTTATTTGTGATTAAAAATTCTGTTTGGCTGTCAGCCTAGCACACATTTACATTTGTAATATTAGTAGTTATAATAAATCAGCAGGAAGCAGAACCTCCTCCCAATAGAGTGATGTTTATGTTTATCTGTCACATAACAGTACATCTAATCTCAAAATAATGGTTCCAGTGCCTTGCACAAAATCAACAATGCTGAAATGTAAAGGTCTGACACAGATTTTCATATTTTATCCATAAACCCAGATACTAAAATATGGAAATGACATAGAAGCGTTGTGGTAGAGGGAACACCTGGGCCGCACTGGTGCAGGTGTAGCAGTAATAAATACTGAGCGCTGTGGTGTGGGCTCTGGCTGTTGGTTGTAATTGTGGGCGTCCTCCCTTAGTAATTGTGCGGATAATGAAGACACAGAGGAGCCACAGAAAACCATCTGTGCAGCTTTCAGAGGTAATGTCCACCAGGAGGGAGGGAGACATTGGCTGGATGTTGCTTTTTGGATGCATTTTGAGATGTTATGGTGTTTTATTGAGATGCTCTCAACTGTTGGTTGGAAATGTAATCAAACCCTCTGGCTGTTTGCGGTGGCTGTCTTTAAAAAAAAAAAAAAGCATTGACATAGATCGGGGAATACTTTGACTAACATTTGGTAAAGCTGAGCTAGTGTGAGACGGAAGAGAGAGTCGTCTCTTGTGTTTGTGTGTATGTGTATGTATTTGTAATCTTCCCCTCAGGTACGAGTGTGTGCCTTTGCAAAACATATTTCAGAAACGCAGATGGTCTCTGCATAATGGACTAAAGCCGTCCCTTATCGCCACATCAAAGGAATAATTCAATTTGGAGGACAAACACAGGGCAACAGGAAACAACACAGGCATAAAAAGAAAGAGCGAGAGAGACTGGAGAAATGCTTACATTAGTCTTCCTGTATCTCCACATACATGTATTCCCCCAATTCATCCACATTTTGATCACGTTATCTACACAAAGGAACCGAGGAGGTGTGTGTGTGTACATGTGTGAACCTGTAGAAAGAAACTTGTCTGTTGTAAAGATAAATTACTAATGTCTCTCTTAGAGAGATAAAGTTATTTCTAATCCAGTTCTCTCAAGAGAATTATATCTGACCTGTAACTTCATTCCAACCCATCTAAGAATAATATGTATTTACTTTTACCATTTTATGAGCATATTTTACTCTGACATGAGCTGACATGTGAAATAATAGTTGGAAAAATCTAATTTTTGAAATGGAACCGTTTATTAAACCTTTTAGATAAAATATATATTTTTTTTTAAATCTAAAATAAATGTGTTTTTTTATTAAGTATCATTTTAATAATCAGGCTTTTATGAATTATATAGTATGATATAGGAGAATATGGAGCAAATACTCAAAGAAAAAACACCTCAGTTTTATTCAGAGGCCCAAATTTAGTTAAAAATATCCAATTTTGCTGATATTTATATGGCTTCTTTTTTAACAGTATAGCAGTCTAAACTCTATATCCCCCAATAGTGTGTCTTAATAAGATTATATTTAAATGATAAGCTTAATGTTTTAATTTTTTTGTCTCAAAGTTTTTATTGTGGAGGACAAAACATATAATGCAATAAAACGATGACTGAGAGAAATAAACGTTCCTCAAAAGCCTGATATATCATAGTTGCTGCAGTTCAGTAAGTGTTCATCTTTAAATATTACTAAATATAAAACTTATTCTTATGTTTACTTTATAAAAATCAAAATAGATTTCACAGCGAAACCTGAAGGTGTACAGTTTTAGAATTATACTAAAAGGCATTTTACTTGCTAAAAAAACCAACAACTATCAATCAGATGACAGAAAGCATGTTGTAGATTGTGTGCAACAGGTTGCTAATAATTTACAGAGCTAAGAAAATGGCTTATCAGTTACGAAGGGCTTTATAAGGTTAATGAAGGATCAATTGTCTTATATGTTTCTGTTTTTAGGAGAAGCATCTGAGAGAATGTCTATATTTATATGAAACATAACTGAGAACCATGTGCATGTATATGTGTGCGCTATGGGCACGTGTTTGAGGGAACACTATAGGATCGACAGGGGAGACAACATATTAGAGATGAGATGAGAGAGGGTGGACAGGCTGAGGGCGAGTCATCAGACCAGAACTCTCTTAACACTAAGAAGGTCCTTTGGGAAATGGAGGGAATGAGAGAGGAAAATGGACACACACAGAGAGAGAGAGAGATAGTATGGGGCTTGACTCACTGCTGTTGTTGACATGCTGTCTTAAAGGCAGAGAGTGCAGAACGGCATGCTGGGAGGAAGTATGGTAATTGCTTTAATTTATGTGAAGCAGTGTTTCACTATGAGAGTCAAATATCTGTAGCATTGAATTTAATGGAGAAAAGACTGATGGTCTAAACATCATTGTACAATTTTCATACAGTACATTAAAAATAATTATAAACAATATATATATTATTTCACTGTAAACCTGAATAAGTTGGCAAAACTTATTCTTAACTTAAAAATTTTTAAGTTAAGAAATTCAAAGTTTAAGTAAGCAAAATTTGGCAGATTTTTATTTTGTACTACTTTATTTTGTATATTTTAATTGTTCTTAAATTGAAATATTTGAGTAAACTAATTCATACATTTAACTTAAAATTATCATGTAATCTCAAAGTAAACATTTTTATTAGTGGAAACTTAGCTAGCTATAACAAGCTAATTCAGAAAATGCTAACTTGCTAATTTGCTAACATGTTACCAATAACATGGTATAGCACTTGCTGAATGAGTACAGCAATATAAAGCATTTAATATTCCTGCTCTTAAACCAACACTCTCAGAAAAATTGGTACGGCGCTGTCACTGGGGCAGTACCCTAAGGTACAAAAGTGAAAAGGTACATCTTTGTACCTTACTTACCCCTAAATAGTAAATATTAGTACCTTCAAGCTACATATTAGTACTTTAAAGGTGCATATTGGTACCTTAAAGGTACATATTAGTACCATTTCACTTTTGTACCTTTTGGTACTGCCCCAGTGACAAGCACCATATCTTTTTTTCTAACAGTAAAGCAGCATGCGCCACTTGGCACCATGATGGTAACTCTCCAAAACCAACATTAACAGAAATTCTTCCAAATTAGAATAACAAAACATTAATCACTACTAAATCTCCCACTTATCATTAATCATAAGCACAAAATTAATATTCATTAATATTAGTAATAATTATATATATATATATTTACACACACATACATACAATATATTATATATATATAATATAATTAATATTATATTAATATTGCACAAAATTAATATTAAAAATTATGTAACACTTAATTTTAGCATTTTCTCTCCTCTGGGCAAAGCATGCTGGGAAATAGAAATCCCAGCCCAGTTTCAGTTAACCTTAAGTTTGTCTAAATTAAAAGAAATGAGTTCATAAAACTCAAAACAATAAAACATTTCACTGTGAGTGCTGTGAACTCAAAAGAAAAAGAAAGTGCTAAATACGCATTAAATTTAATTTGACTGAACTAATTAGTTTAATTTAAGTTTGTCCTACTCAAACCAATTAATTGTTTTGAATGTTAGGGTTTACAGTGTTATTATATAGGCCTATGCTAACATTTTAATGTATTTTGTGTAGTGATGGCAAACAAATTCTTCATTTGATTTATAACAACTGTAATTCAGCTGTAATGGAAAACTTTGGATGTTGACAAAATGTTGAACCAAATGTATTCCACTGCAAGATGTGATTTTTTTTTTTTCTTGCTCTCTTTTTCATTTTCATTTTTCATGTCCACATTCTGCTTGAGTATTATTCTAAAAATGAAGTTTGCATGCTTTACAGAAAAAAATGTGTTTTTTTGACAGCTTTGTCATTTCTTTGTAGTTTGTATATGTGTATATGTGAATATTCCAAATAAGGAGTTTCCATACTGGTATATGGCAGTGGTTATTATCAAATAACTGAAATATTGGCCTGACCATTTTTTAATCAATGTGCTTTACGAGACACATGCATTTTTGAAACATGTCCAAATTCCAACATTACTTGAAACATATTCAAACAAAGTGATTTGCTGTCGTGAATCAGACTTATCAGTGCCATACTGTTTTACTTAATGATGGTCTTTTCATTTTGTAATTATGGCAAGTAAAATCAGAATTGAATCATCTGCTGTCTAGAAAAATACTCTTTTCATTTAAACAACCGTGAGGCAGCAAAAGTGTAAGTGGTAGATTTTTTTCTCGTTATATTTGGCTCACATTCAGCCTTAGATCTGAAAAGTGAGGAGAGAAGAGCCAGCAACGTCTGTGAAGCATGACAGAATTTCAGAGCTGTTTTTTTTTTCCGAGGAGATGAGAGCAAGAAAAAGAAAAAGGGGAGAGAGAGAGAGCGCACCCTACATTAAAGGTGTTGGGTGGATAAAAGAATGGAAAAACTGCATTAAAGACAACGGGAGTGGATGTACATTTACTTTCGAGATTTTGAGATAGTTGAGGGGACGTAAATAAGATGAACAAAGGGATGGTGTGCAAATGCAAGAGAAGAGCGTGTTTGTGAGACAGAACGAGAGGGGGAGGAAGAGAAAGTACGGCCCTGTCCTGTGAGAGGGAGCACAGTGCAGTGACCGTGAAAGTGCTTAAATAAACACTGCAAGAGAGGAGAGGAGCAGGAGGAGGAAGAGGAGGAGGAGAGGGTGCAGGCGAGATAAAGAGATGAACCAGCAAATTGAGCCAGAGGGTTGGAAAAGACAGAGCAATAGACTGTACACAGAGAGAGAGAGAAGAGAAAGAAAATACAAACACCACTGAACACTAAGGCTAATCATCAGATATCAGCTGGAATGAATAACAGCGACGGCCCGGACAAATGAGGAGAGAGGAAATTAGATCAAGTGAAGCCAAATGTGTGGCGTTAATGGAACAGCCATTTTGAAAATGGTGACACCACCAATTCACTGGACTGCAATTAACTATTTAGCACTCTCGGGAATGCCAATGCTACTATGGCTGCAAAATAGCTTTGTAAAACGGATAGTTATGACTCTAAAATCTGACTGGATAAACCACTTTAAGTGGTTGTAAAATAGCCAATATACAGTATATTGTATGCAACTGTGCCCACATTTCCGTTGAGTTATGAATGACGAAAGTAAACAAACTACAGTAAAAAAAAAAAAAAAAAAAATTACATTGCAGAAGACTTGAAGTATAGGTAACACTTCATTTTAGGGTCTTTTAACTAGTTGCTTGTTAGCATGCATATTACTGGAATATTGGCTGTTTATTAGTAATTAATAAGCACATATTAATGCTTTATTCTGCATGACCTTATTCTACATTCCTAATCCTACCCAATACCTAAACTTAACAACTACCTTACTAACTATTAATAAGCAGTAAATTTGGAGTTTATTAAGGGAAAAGTCGTAGTTAATAGTGAATACATGTTCCCTATACTAAAGTGTTACCGAAATATACCATGGTACTTATTAATTACTGTATTATTATGGTAGATGTCCAAAAACATTATATATTGGTCCTTTTTTTTTTTTTTTTTTTAAATGTCATTACTAATATTTATTGAGCATTGGTATCTTCAATCATAATGCTGAGACTGTCTTTTTACAAAAGCAATGAGCCACGAGAGGCTCTGCGTTACAGTTTTTCACCACGCTTTAGTGGCTCCATGGGGGTTTTCATACAACACCTCTTAACTGTAGTAAAATGTATTTTAACACGCAGCTTCTCAAGGTGTTTTGCTTTAAAATATAAATATTAGATGATTAAAACACAAGGTTAAACATACAATACTGTTCAAATGTTCGGTGTGTTTTAAATTTTTTAAATATTTTTGAAAGAAGTCACTTATGCTCACCAAGGCTGTATTTATTTGATAAAAAATATAGTAAAACAGTACAATTGTGAAATATTATTACAATTTACTATTGTAATATATTTTAAAATGTAATTTATTCCTGTGATGGTAAAGCTGACTTTTCAGCATCATTACTCCAGTCTTCATTCTTCAATGTCACATGATCCTTCAGAAATCGTTATAAAATACTGATTTGGTCCTTATATTGCCAACGCTTAAAACATTTGTGCTGCTTAAAATTTTTGTGGGAACCGTGGAACATTTTTCTGTATTCTTTAATTAACAGAAAGTTCAAAAGAACAGCATTTTTGTAATATTATAAATGTCTTTACTGTCGCTTTGGATCAATTTAATGCATCCCTGAATAAAAGTGTTAATTTATGCAATCAAAACCAGGGTTAGGTGTCACAGGAATTTGTCATTCAGGCTATATCTGAGTAACTGTACGATTTTAAAGGAATAGTTCACCCATAAATGAAAATGAACCCATGATTTACTCACTCTCAAGTCATCCTAGGTGTATGTGACTTTCTTCTTTCAGACGAACTCAGTCGGAGTTATATTAAATAATATCATGGCTCTTCCCAGCTTTGTAATGGCATGGAATAGTTTTTGAAGCACCAAAAAGTGCATCCATCCATCATAAATGTAATCCATACAACTCTAGTGGGTTAATAAATGCCTTCTGAAGTGAAGCGAAGGGATTTTGTAAGAAAAATTCCCATATTTAAAACTTTATAAACTATAATCACTGGCGTCCACCGGAAGGCTGACCTCTGACCCGATGTAGGACGTTGCTCCTCTTCTCTTATATTGAAATCCTCTGACATGTTTCTTTAAAACGTCTCATTTTAGACTTCTAATTCATGACCGCCATTTTGTTTTGGTCTATCCTCTGCACTTCTGTGTATGGCAATTCTCACCTACTCTAAGCTTACACTATGCCTACATCATACATCGGGTCAGCGGTGACCCTTTCGCCGAAACTGGAATATCTTGTGAATGCATCTGTTTTAAATAGCTGTGAGATAAACTGGTTTCAATCATAGTCTCTTAAGTTTTAAATTAGAATATTTTTTGTGAATTTTATTTACCATATTAAAGTGCCAGTATAATCATGTATGTTTGCAATAGCTGTTGGTTAAATAGGAGAATACAGTAAAATGACTATGCACATTGTCATTGTTTCATTTTTTGTTTCATAATTGTTTAAATTGTGGTGAAAAGCCTATAATAGTGTGTTCAATGAACTGTATCTTACTTCATAAATTATGGAACTGTTCATTAGCTTTTTTTGTAGCCAAGGTGTGTGTCTGTAATGTACGAAAACTGACTCTCAAAGACAACGGCACTCTGAAATATTCATTAAAGTAAAAAGTTTCCGATGTGATGTTCTTTTTCAAGCGGTACACTACAAAGTTTGTATCACTTTTGTGGTCACTGAATTGTGCTCATGAAATTGGATTCATCGCATAACGAAATGAAAGAAATGTGCAGTGAAATGTCAGTTTAGGCTGAGAGACAGATACAGGCAGACAAAGAGATGATGAGAAGCTGTTCACCCGCTGATGCGCACACAAACACACATAGCGATACAGAGAAAAGTGTCTATGATAATTAACTTATAAGCACCAGCTGGTGTCTGGCTGCGCACATCAGAATGTGTGGCGATGTTGCGGTTCATGTACATCTCATAGGTCAAGGGTTGAAGCCACAGCTGTCACACACGGTCCGTGTTGTGTTTGCGGCCAGGCAGGTCTTCTATGTAAATGCATCAGAGCGGAGAGAAAAAGACTGACAGAGAACGACAAAGAGGTCATAGGGGGAGAAGGGGAGGGCTGGCGAGAGCGTCATCTATGGAGCGAGGAACACGGATCGGAGTATGTATGAATCTGGGGGAATGGGATTTTGCTTGGAGCGAGGAGCGGTTTGTTTGAAAGTTAGAGCGTCTGTGTTTTCTCTCACTCCACAATACCGCTTCGTGATGAACATATTAACAGCCCACCATGTTTTAAGCACGATGTTAATAAAATATTAGCAGTGGGAATGAAAGAAATGTGGAATTTTGGAGCTAGCATATACATGCATATAATATAATATAATATATTTAATTTGATTAAAACTATCATCAGACTTACACAAACTCAAAGGTCTTCACTATAACCCGTCGATGGTTTCAAATGTTGTTACAGGGTATACTTGGAGCAGGAAAATCCGGAGTGGATTTCGAGCAGAGTGATTACAGAGCAATTTGAGACTGAAAGGGAAATTGCTGCCGCTTTGTTCCACTCACATACTCTGACACGGATGCAGTGAGCGAGAACACGGAGGAGAGTGACCCCTCTGGCCCTGGGCCACAGTCACGTGTAATCACCCCCACGCTTGTTCTCTTTTGCCGTTATTCTATATCCCTCTGCCGGCCTGCTACTTTTTTCTTGTTGCCTCGTTCTGCCACTGTCTTTTATCCCTCTCTGTGTTTCTCTTTCGCTCCACTGCTCGGCTGGCTTTAGGCAGTGCTGTCTATTCCATTCCTTTATATGGTGATGGAAAGAAAGCCCGTGGAAGGGGGGAGTGGTGACGTGATACACATATTAGCTCTGTTTTAAAACCTACTGAGCTGCTTGCTGTCTACATAGGCAGCTACTTTCTAAGTCACCTTGATTTATATAGCGCTTTAAACAATACAGATTGTTTCAAAGCAGCTTTACAGAGATAAACAGGAAAATAATGGGCCCTATCATACACTTGGCGTAATGCATGTTTTTTTGCTAGTTTCAACCTGATGCAGTTATCATTTTCACATCCTGTGCCACGTTGTTTAAATAGCAAATCCATTTGCACCCATTTGTGCACCCATGGGCGTGCTGGTTTGTGTTCAGGCGCATTGTTAGTGTGTTGCTATTCAGGCAACTGAAATAGACTGCGCCGTTGACCAACTGAAACCTGGTCTAAAGTCAATGGCGCAATATATATATATATATAATTTTTGTTATTTAAAGAGCGCATTAGTAATATGCGTCTATAGGCGGGTGCAAAACACGCATACGCAGCAGCACACAGACATGGCAAAAATTTAAAATAAAAGGAATACAATGTGAAAGATTAGAGTATATATTTTTCGTGTCGTTTCGCGCCGACCATTTTTCGCGTCATTAAACTAGCAAAAGTGGATTCGGACATGCCCTAAGTGCACTAAGACCATGCACTTAGATCGTTAAAATAGGGCCCAATGATTCAGTGATTTAGCTGTAAAGCATCTAAATAGAAGTCTTAGGGTCCTATTTTAACTATCTAAGCTCATGGTCTAAAGCACATGGCGCAAGTGCGCTTAAGGCGTGTCCGAATCCATTTTTGCTAGTTAAAGGACGGGAAAAATGGTCTGCGCGCCCGGCACAAGGTCTAAAAGGGTTGTCCCTATTCTCTTAATGAGTAATGGGTGTGTTTTGAGTGTAACATGCAATAAATCAATCAGAATCTCATCTCCCATTCCATTTAAAAGCCAGTTGCACTCGCACCATGGTGGATTCGCTATTTACATGGCGGAACTTTCTGTTGCCTCAAAATAGCAATGCGCCAACAATGCGCCCTTGTTTTCAGACCAGCACGCCCATGGGCGCACAAATGGGCGCAAATGCTTTTGCTATTTAAACAATGTGGCGCTGGACGTGAAAATGATAAGTATGGTCGGCTTGAAACTAGCAAAAAACACTTGCGTCACCTGGCGTCGGGTGTATAATAGGGCCCAGAATCCTAATTTGATTGGATTTGGAGCACTCTACATAGGCAGCTGTATACACTTAATTTGACTTACATATGTTCTAAAGTGAAATTACAATGCTCATACATTACTGTTGTCAGTTTGACAAAGTTAGTGCAAGTAATTATTAAAAACATATTGAATGAAAAAAGAAAATTTGAGCAAATAAACAAATTAATCATTATTGAAAACCATTAATAAAATTAATGAATCATGCTCCAGACCCATATGTAATGCAATCATACTTCATATAAAATCGATTGGATAAAATATTATATATATTTTTTTAGTTTTTTCATTGTGTTAGTACATTTTAAAAATATTTGTTTTTTGTTTTGTTTTTTTCTGAGATTTGGGTATCTTAGAATTTACATTTATGCATTTAGCAGACATTTTTATCCAAAGCGACTTACAAGAGAAGAACAAAGCAATTCCTCAAGGAGCCAGCAATATTTGTCATATACAATGTTGTATTTGTCAACTTAAAAGCAAGTTAAAAAAGAGAAAATGCAGAAAATATTTTGTGTGTGTGTGTTGGTTTAAAGGTGTGGAGTGGTGTGTCTTCAGCTGCTTCTTGAAAAATGTGATGTTCTCAGCAGTTAGAAGTTCATTCCACCAGAGAGGAGGAGAGAGGGTAAAAATTTTGGAGAGTGACTTTTTGCCTCATTGTAAAGAAACAACAAGGCATTGCTCATTCAGTGTCCTTAGCTAACAAGAGGGAGCGTAAACTTGTAGGAGTGAATTGAGGTAGGGAGGTGCTGTTAAAGCCTTAAATTTGATTCTGGCCACAACTGGGAGCCAGTTCTGTGAGATCAGGAGGGGTGTTACATGGCTCTTAGGCTGGTTGAAGACCAGACGTGCTGCTGCATTCTTGATCATCTGCAGAGACTTAGATGCGCTGACTGGAAGGCTTGCCAGTTGAGCGTTGCAGTAGTCCAGTCTTGAAATGAGAAGAACTTGGACAAGAAGTTGTCACATACTCTGACAAAAAGGACATGGTTTTCCTGGTGTTGTAAAGAGCAAACCTGCACGACCGGACCGTTATTGAAATATGGTTGGAGAAATCAAACATCATCAAACACAACCCCTAGGTTCCAAACAGCCCCCGTGCTGCAATGCATTTCCATGAGCTTCATAGGGGAAAATTATTAAAATGATTGTGGAATTAAAACTTTTTTTTTTTACAGAGCTATGTAGGCAATGTCTTCCTCTTTTGCTGGCATCTTTTCACAGGGACAAATCATAAAACTATTATGGTCCAGTCTTCTGTAGTAAGATAAAACAGACCTGCTACTGTGTGCGACCCACTAAGTCTGTTGGTTCAGACCAATATCTTTTTTATGCAGGCATGACTTTTTAATTTTTTTCGATCCAATCTTAAAATCGTTATGTCCACCCTTGCATGTATTAAAACACTGGGCTATTGATTTATAATGCATCTCTCATCAGTTCTCCTCTACAGGGGTGGGATGAATCTAATGGTGGATTCTGCACCTGAATGCAACACGAGTGTAATATCACTGTTCAGTTACTGCGGCTACAAATTATGTATGACTGCTCAAATATTTAGCACATGCTGCCCCTCACTTTAATCAAACGTTTTTGTAATATATTACATACTAGTATAAAAAAACCTTAATCTAAATGATTGTTGCAAACTGCATGCATGCTATTATATGAAGAAGCATATCTTCATCATAGTCTTTTTGTTTTCAATTAGCACCATTCAACAGGAGTGCTGTGAAAAGAGCTATTTTACAAACACACAAAAAATGAATCATTTTCAAGTGATTGTATTATTAAAACAAGAGATGAATCACTTGATTTTGATGATGATCCAAGTGTCATTTTTGCTATTTCAACAAACCTCTAATTCTTTGCATTTAACTTTACCACACACTTAAAGGGATAGTTCACCCAAAAATGAACATTTGCTGTTAATTTACTTACCCTCAGGCTATCCAAGATGTAGGTGACTTTTCTTTCTTCAGTAGAACAATAAAGAAGATTTTTAGCTGAAACCTCTGTGATTCATATAATGGAAGTCAATGGGTGCCGTCACTCTGAGATTCCAGACCGTCGTGAACGTGGTCAGGATCTTTTGCCAAGGATGTTGATTAGATGTAAAAATTTTGTAAATAATGTTCAGTTTCTTGCATAGATCGATTGTTTCACTCCTTAAAGGATTAGTTCACTTTCAAATTGAAATTTCCTGATAATTTACTCACCCCCATGTCATCCAAGATGTTTATGTCTTTCTTTCTTCACTTGAAAAGAAATTAAGCATGCCAGGATTTACCGACAGTTACCGATGGGTTGAAGGTCCAAATGTCTTATCTAGTGAAACGATCGGTCATTTTCTAAAAAAAAAAAAAAATACTTTTTTAACCACAGATGCTCGTGTTGGGGAAATTTTGAAAATTTCTTATGATTATCCTTATGTGTTTGCAATTACATCGTTTCTTTTAGAAGTGTTTAAGAATGCATTCTCTGAGTCACGTAGAACAGTTACATTTAGGGATTTATTTTTGACTCCTGGCCAGGCCTGAACAAAAGACCATGTTTGTGTTTGACAAATGTATGTTTGTAGAATGAGGGGGGTGGTTATGTCACGTGACAGGTGGAAGAGTTCTTTACATAGTCATGTGCCTAAATATGGGAAGAGAATAGATTTTACAACCTTGAAGGCCGAGGTATAAGAGCAGGGTGAGAAACTGTAATCTTTGTCTTACACTCTGCAGCTATTGTGTTCCTGTTGACTGTTTGACCTTTCTTACAAGAAATAAAAACTTATGCAGTAAGAGTCCTGTTGATTTTTGCCACAACACTAGTCTTGCACTAGCTCTCTTCTTCTTCTTATTATTGTAGAATTCCGGCAGTGCTGTCCTTCGGATGAGACGTTAAACCAAGGTCCTGACTTTCTGTGGTCGTTAAAAATCCCAGGATGTCCTTCGAATAGGCCACATTTGCCCATTGGCCTCTGTCTATCATGGCCTCCTAATCATCCCCATATACTGACTGGCGTCATCACTCTGTCTCCTCTCCACCAATAAGCTGGTGTGTGGTGGGCGTTCTGACGCAATATGGCTGCCGTCGCATCATCCAGGTGAATGTTGCACATTGGTGGTGGTTGAGGGGATTCCCCCTTCCATATGTAAAGCTCTTTGAGTACCCAGAAAAGCGCTATATAAATGTAAAGGATTATTATTATTATATGGAATACTGAGAGTTTACACTAAAAATTCCAAATAAAAAAAGTACACTTTAAATACCCGGATAATGCACTTAATTAACTGAATAAACGAAGTGTGGAATGTTGGACACTTCATGCAATCAAATATCGCAGCTTTAATTACGTAGCGGAGGGGGAGGGGCTATCAGACTCCTATGTTGAATGACAAAATAACCTTATAAAATCCATACACTACACGAATGAGTAGTACATAGTGCATAGTGTATAGTGTGTCATTTGGGACACAACTTTAGAAAACACTCTAGAAAATGCATAGCAACACATAAGCAATTGCTTAGCAACACCCTGGCAACCAATCACAATACACTAGTGTTGTTGTGGCAAGTTCTGCATAGACACAGAAAATTTAAATATCTTGATTGTTTTATATTACCTAACTATATATTTGAATCTATTTTTCGTAACAAGTACTTCTGATTGTTAAGTTACTATAATTATAATTAAACCCACATCTCTATAATGTGTTGTGTTCCAGCAATTAAATCCCATGAGCTTGGCACCTTCATCATCATTTCGGTAAACATGGTTACCACATGATTCCTGCCCTCGGCTACACTTTCATCAGCCTTGGCTCTAAACAAACGTACTATCAGTCTAATTTAATTTATCTAGCACCTTGATTTTTCTCCTCATTTGCAGAATCTTATGCTAAATTGAGCTAAATGTGGCACTACATGGACAAATGGCGCTTTAGATAACACAGTATTTAGAGCTGTCACTCAAACGTTACGATGGTGTTCAGGCCAACTGCAAGCGTCAGATAGCTCTCTGCCGACAAAATTGGGTCACATCCAAATGCTGTTGCAGAGCTCATGGTAACTAAAAGTTGATCGTATTCTCTCACTGTTGTTAGTTTCAGAAAAAAACTGTGGCAGATGTATAACTGAAAAAACACTTGATCAACCTAGTGAACTCTCAATGAAACACTTAAAATGTCAGTGGGTCAATGAACACATTTTAGTATCCTTAAAATATGATAGATAATGTGATAATGTGAAAAAGGATAATGTGAATAAATCTTGACAACGTCCACAGGATGTGACAGCTGTTTAGTGCTGTCAGCTCTTTCTATCTGTCTCATTATCACCTCTTAGCCTTTCAAAAGTACCTGCCTGAGCTTTCAGCTTCAAAAAAACAGCTGTTAGCAAGGAGACTTAGCTTCCGCTATCCTTCCCCTGTGAGTTTAACTGTTATTAGCGTCTGCTATTGTCCAGGGTTAAGAATTAATACCGTAATGGAGCTTTATTGGGCACATGTCCTCACCACAGTCCTTTAGGTCAAGGATAAATCATTCTCAGCTTTATAAGAGCAGTGGCTTCTCAAGATTGACCATAAAGGGGACTAATAACTTTACTTTAATCAGAGCTAAAGCACCAGACAACCGGCTAGCACTTACTGAAATGAAAACATATGTTGCTCTCATCTGTAACAGCCTTTCCATGTGTGTCCATTTGCAGTTCTTGCGTCAGGGGACTAAAGCGCTATAATTTGTGTTTTTATCATTCCCAGGTCAGGGCAGTTGGCGCGGAGAAACAATGAAGCTAATTACAGAACAGTTTCAAGGACAAAATGTGCATCACTTTGTATTTAAGCCTGCTCTGAAGGAAGAAAAAACACATTTTTTTAATCATTTTTTTTGTAATTTTTCTCAGTATAAAATATGTTAGTAAGAATGAAATTATATAATGAGAATTACGTTTATTTTTCTCACCACACTGGCAATTTGTTTTTGTTAAAACACAAATCTGAAAAAAAAAAAAAAACATGCATTAAAAGTCGAAATTATGACATACCAAAGTAATAATTCTGACATAAAAAGTTGGAATTTACATACTAAGTCATAATTATGAGACAAAAAGTCAGAAGTGACTTCAGAAGTCATAATTATGAGATAAAGAATCGAAATTGACATACTAAGTCAAAATTATGCCTTAAAAAAGTCGAAATTATGACTTGCTGTAAAAAGTCATAATTATGAGACGAAAAGTCAGAAGTGACTTCAGAAGTCATAATTATGAGATAAAGAGTTGAAATTGACATACTAAGTTGAAATTATGCCTTAAAAAGTCTAAATTATGACATGCTAAGTCCAAATATGACTACATATCTCATAATTTTTATTTTTGAAGTCATAATTTCAGCTTTTCATCTCATAATTATGACTTAGTATGCAATTTTTAAAAAAAATATGAGTTTTTTTTTTTTTTCTTATTTCTTATATATAAATATGAAATTTGTTTTGACTTATTTTTGCTTGGTTCTTGAATCTTTGCAATTAGCAGTTATACAATGAAACAAGCACTATTTGAGTGCCAATTTACTTCTCCAAGATCAGTTACACTGAAAAATACTTCATGAAAGCTTTTAACACATCTCTGGGACTGTGCTGCACAGAGCCATACTCTTAGTGACTCTTAGTAGGTATCTTCCTGTTCCAGTTCTTTCATAGGAGAAATCAGCAATTGTCTCACCTTTTATGAAACAAGCAAAAGTCCCACGGTTAGTGAAATAGCACTTTCTGTGATTGAAGTCAAGGTTGATAACTGTTTCCGGCACTTTCTTCTTCTTTGTTCCTAAGTGCCATTTACTGCTGCTTGTTCTCAATGAGGGAGAGCACTTCACTTTAATAAAACCAGGCTTTTAATAGCATTCACATTGGGAACATTGAAGCAAAGCTTAAATGAGATTAATGCTGTCTGTGTTTGCACAAACCCCAGAAGTCAATCAATGTGATGGGTTTGCTTTCTACATCTAGTGATTCTATATGTAGCAAATTGAATTTAATCGAGAGCAATCAGGGTAATACTTACAGGATAATTAATAAATTAGATGGTTGATGTTAAGGGCATGAGGTTGATGTAGCTTGCATTGTCTTTGCTTGATTTATGCTATAATAAATGACTCAAAAATACAGAACTTTTAGAGAACTTCATAAAAGTTAAATATATTTTGTTATTTTTTTAAGCTACTTGCACTCCAGCTGTTAGTTTCAGCTGAGGTCTGGGTTCATATTTCTTCAATTCTACTGCCATCCACTGGCACCAGATAACTTTACAACATGAGATTTATTGGCACAGTTTCAACTGAGGTGGGTATTTCAAATTTGTATTAGATCTTTGCATTAGGACTTTTTTTTTTTGTGACCCCAAAGTGTTAAACCTGTATTATTTTCTTTCTTCCAAGGAGCATGAAAGGAGTACTTTTTACTGGATAAATCTTTTCCATATAGTTATAAAAATGGCTTTAGAATGTAATGTAATTTCATTTATTTCTGTGACGTAAAGCTGAAATTTCAGCATCATTACTCCAGTCTTCAGTGTCACATGATCTTTCAGAAATCATTCTAATATGCTGATTTGCTGCTAAAGTAACATTACTTATTATCCATGTTAAAAAAAAGGTTGTGCTAAAAATGTTGTGCTTCTTAATATTTTTTTGTGAACCATGATACATTTTTTTCAGGATTATTTAATTAATAGAAAGTTCAAAAGAACAGCATTTATATGAAACAGAAATCTTTTATAAATATTATAAACATTCTTTTCTGTCACTTTTGATCAATTTAATGTGTCCTTGCTGAATAAAAGTAATAATTTCAGTTCACTAAATAAATTATAATAATACTGATATACAGTACAGTGTTGGGTAAAGTTACTTTTAAAAGTAATTGCATTACTTTTTCATTACTTTTTATGGAAAGTAATGCATTATGTTAATTTCGCTTTACTTTTTCTAATCTGGGCTTGTTTGTATTTTAATAAAAAAAAAAAAACAACAACAAAAGTTCTATTTTTGGGAAATGTAAAGGCCCTTTCACACCAAAAATGAAATGAATAAGCCTCGGGCTGAAGGAAGTGCAAATTCATGTGTGTACGATTAATAAAGTGAGAATAAATACATGAAGTATATGTACTATTTATCATATACACTGTAAAAAAAAAAAAAAAAAAAAAAATCCCCGTAAAATTTACAGTAAAAAATGGCAGCTGTGGATGCCAGAACTCTACTGTAAAAAATATGGTAGCACCGTTTTAGGTTTTACGGGACAGCACTTAATTAACTGTCTATTTTACAGTTCAAAACCATACAATTTAAAGGTTTATATTGTAATAATTACGGTTCATAACTGTTTATTATACACTGTAAACTTTTTTTTTTTTTTTTAATTATGGTAAAAACCTGTATTTCATTAACTGATATAATGTTAATTTACCAACCTATTGAAGTACTAATATTTGGTTTGTACCTTTGTAATACACTGACAACCACCAAACACAGTGGTAATGAGAGTCACATGATAAATAAAAGCTCATCACAAGTAGCTTTTCCACAAGCTGCAGAAGGACAATAGTAATATATAGAAGGTGCACAGTGTCATTCACACAAACACTAAACACCATCATGATAACACACATGAAATTTTAAATAAACATTAATTTAACAACATTAGATGTAACATAAAACATAAAACTAATGTACATAACTGATTAGAAAAAACTAAGAGTTATTTCAACGAAAATACATCAAATGTGAAGTGTCACGCAGGGAATTGTGGGTATGTCAATTTAAGTTTTTTCACTGTAATTGAACTGTAAATGACTTATTTTTCACTTCCAAAAACTGTAAATTTAATGGTATTTTACCATAAAATTACATTAATGTACCATTAATCTATTACAGCTATTCACCGTATATAGAACAGAAACTTTCAGTACACCAATTAACTGTTTTTTTCACCGTATTTCTAAAGTCTTTTACTGTTAAAATCACGATCATTTTTTATTGCAAGTCTGCATAATATTCTGAGTTTGCATTTCACTGTTATTCATTTTGAGGAATACTGAATCTGTTTTTGTGCCAGTGAGATGAATAAATACCTGTGTCTGTCAACACATAGGAAAACAAACTTAATTCTAAAAAAAATGCTGGGTTGTTTCAACCAAAACTTGGGTCAAGAAATGGACAAACCCAACCGTTGGGTTAAAAATGTAATTAAAAAATGTAACACTATAGTTGGGTTTGTCCCTAATTTTTGAGTTGAAACAAGCACAACCCAGAGTGTTGCGTTGCTTATTTAATAAAAAAAAACCTCTTGATATTTTGTTGTAAATAAAAGTAAAAGTAATATATTACTTTACTAATTACTTGAAAAATAATCTGATTACTTAACTTGCGTTACTTGTAATGCATTACCCCAACACCGCTGATATAGATGTACTGTGTATCTAAAGTAATTGATTCTGATTCATTAAACTAATTTATTGAAAAGATATGACTCAAAAATGATACGTTCACATGCTATCAAAATATTTTCAAATAACAGAAAAAAATCATACAGGTTTGTGAGTAAACAATGACAAAATGTTCATTTTTGGCTGAACGATCTCTTTTAAATTTAATCCCCTGACGCACAAATTGAATCCTTCTCCTTATGTGTTTGTACCATGGTGAGAAAGAAGAGTTTATCGATGAAAGCACACTGTCACCTTCCAAACTATTAGATCAACACAAAGCTTCAATTCCAGAGCACAGTTACTGCAAGAACTTATTTGAGGGACATAATGCCATTAGCTGTGAAAATACTGCATCTCCTGCTAGTGCCATTCTCTTTCCCTGGCTTAGCTTTGATGAAGCCATGGAGCTGTTTATGGGTTGCTGTGGTCTAGCTGAAGGAGCTCAGGGTGAGGAAGGTGAGCTGAGATACTGTATGTAATTGCATATCATCAGATCAGAGTGCACCATTAGACAGAAATCAGTGCATTAGATCTTTAGAATATGTGTGCTGTTTTTAAGTGTGTGTTTGTTTGTGTAAGTAGGATAGAGACAAATGAAGAGGAAGGGTGGGTGAAGATTGACTCCTTTAACTGTTCCCATTGGTAAGATTGTTTCTTTAATACCTCAATTGTTTTTCCTTGACAGCAATGTGATTAAGCGGAGAGCAAATGGAGACTTTTTCCTCGCGTCTACTGCTTGTCAGACTTTTCTCCTGAGAAAAAGACTGTAGTAATCTCATGTTTTCAAGGGTTTCTGAAGTGATCTCAAAAAATATCACAAGCTATGCTCAAAGGAGACTGAATTTTAAAAGCATAGTCTGCTGAAAAAGTAATTTTGTCAAGTTTTAGGATTAGCATATAGCATAAGCATATGATATCACAGATAACAGACATGGCATAAGGGCCAAAAAGGAGTCCAATTTTAGTCTCATGAGCTATGAAAAAAGCAGGGTTGATAATGCCATATGGAAATTAGTATTGTGAGGTTGACTTATATCACCATTGCAGCACTATCCACCAATCACACACACACACACACACTCTATGCAGCTCTATGCAGCAGTGTTTGAGTCATTGTTCCTCCAGCTCTCAGGTCAACATGAGAGGACCTCATTAGTGAGTGCCGTTCATAACCTATGAGAATTAATAAAGGGATTTCAAAGGCTAGAAAGGCTGACACCACGATGACTCCAGTGCTCCAATCATGAGTGTCACTTTGTTTTAAAAAGCGGTGGAGACAGTTGTGAGGTCACATCATGTTGAAGGCCTATGAATATTAAGTTTTTCATAAACAATTTAACATAACCAGTTACTATTTTTGATAAATAGCTAATGCGAACTGAAATGTAAACGCATTGAGTGTAGGAAAAAATTATATGACAGCAAAGACATGCTGTTCTTTTGATCTTCCGATTCTTTAAAATCCTGAAAATAAATAAATAATGGTTAAAAAATATTAAGCAGCACAACTTTTTTCAACATTGATAATAAAATAAATGTTTCTTGAGCACCAAATCCGCATATTAGAATGATTTCTGAAGAATCATGTGACACTGAAGACTGGAGTAATGATGCTGAAAATTCAGCCACCACAGGAATAAATAAAACTGTAAAATACATTAAAATAGAAAACAATATTTCACAATACTATCATTCGTACTGTATTTTAGATTAAATAAATTCAGCCTAGGTCAGGATAGGAGACTTTAAAAAAAAATCCTACCAACCACAAATTATAATATACATATCATATTATGTATATTTGTATGTATATTTATAATAATACAAATCTACATAAAATTAATATTAATGGGAAAATGTTCAAAAAATCATTTAAACAGCCATTTCAATAACTCATTGAGTTGCTATTTTTGACATGAATTATGTTCTCATTGCAGTGATTGAGGGATCAATCATGCTTGTCAAGTAATTCAAGTGCTCAAATGAACTTGTGACGTACTTAATTTGATAACTTCATTCTGCTAATGTTAGTCCTGGGATTTTAATGTTGGTGGATAAATGCATAAGTAATGGATTGTCAATTTTGATGCTTTGGACTGGATTTTCACTTTGAATTTCAGGGGTTTAGGATTGTAATTGGCCCTAATGTAACTTTTTCATTTGATTTCTTTTTCTTTTATTTTGTATTAGATCATTCCCTGCCATGGGCTATTTTATAAAGTGGTGTGGGCATATCCTAACATATATGATGCTTATGACCAGTGTTGTGGGTAACACATTACAAGTAACTTGAGTTATGTAATCAGGTGGGACTGTCTTATTGGTAAAAATTATTTTATTAATTATTAGGCTTAAATGAAAATATTCTCACAGTGAGATTTGGTAACCAAAGGTAAAACCATACATGGCTACTCACTACTGATGTTATATTATGATAGGTTATATATGCCTATAAAAAAAACACCTAAACACAGGTAAAAACTATACACACCTTCACAAAGAAATGAATTATATATTCCCCTACCCACCTAATAAATATATTGCAATATAAAGTGGCTATAACATAGTTTTCAATATAAATATTCCACATTTCCACAAACCATGGTAAATTACTACAGTTCATTCATGGTAAATGTTTGTAAGGGTGGTGATTTTGGGATTTAAAAGTCTTCTATCTTCATTCATGGCTCGTTTCTTCTGTTTTCCTCATCAGTCTTGTTGGGAATGTTGGCTGTTTTATCCGCTTTAAAACTACTTTAATCATCGAGAGATTTGTGGTTTGTAACCGAGAAGTGTGTGTCGAATTGAAACGTTTAAATAAATTTGCATTTACTTCAGCCTGAGTTTTATCCGCTTGTTAAGTCGTGACGTAAGGAACGCCATTTCTGGGTCCAAGCCTCGACTCGTTTCACTTGAGAATGCCATCGCGACGGCTGCTTATGAGCGTTATTTATTCATATTAAACATTTAACATTTTAAAAAGTTAAACATTTAAAATACTTACAGTCTACACAACAGTCTCCATGCTCACAGAGTCATAGACATTAATATTTTAACAATTTATAAAAGATGAATCACTGTCTGGTCATCTGGGATTTTGGTATGGAGATAAAGGTTATGATTATAATTTTTTGGTACCACATTGTGTGTGTATATTAGCACCGTTTGTTGTTTTCTTGTGGTATGAGATAGAGCGTTTGGACCCAGAAGCGCTGCCGCGTGACGTCAGACTTAACAACCGTATTAATTTTACTTTCGGTGTGAAAGGGCCTTAACATTTGCCAAAAATAGAACTTTTTTTGTTGTTGTTATTAAAAAACAAACAAGCAAGCCCAGCCCAGGTGAGAAAAAGTAACACGGAAGTAATGTTACGCATTACTTTTTATAAAAAGTAACTAAGTAACACGCAATTAGTTACTTTTTTAGGGAGTAATGCACTGCATTACTTTTAAAAGTAACTTTCCCCAACACTGCTAAACTGACTTCTAAACTGAGCGACAGAGAAATAATCATAATAATGAACCACTATTGAGCTCAAATACAGTACTAGAGCCAGAACACCAACTCATTTGTTTGCCACAACATTCATCAGGCTGTCTCGCCATCTTTGTGCCTGTCTGTCTATCTCTGTCTTTCCCTTTGCTGCAATAAGCAACAAAAGATGATTGATCTGGCAGACTCCCTGATGGCTGCCGGCACAGCGGCGGTATCACACGCTCAGTGGACGATGGCGGCGAGCTCTATTGTCTTACAGTGATGCGGCTAAATGAGTCTCTTTATCAAAGCGCAGACGGCGGCTCAGGATTCGCTTAATTGAGACACACGACAATTGTCCAGAGCCGAATGCTGCGAAGCACTATTGATCGCGGCGTCTTGTTTATGTCACATTTGACTGAGCATGATCAATGCTGTCCCTGCATTGTAATTGATCACCGATAGCCAGTCACCTGTATTGATTGAGACTCATTCTGGCTGGAATAATAGCTGTCACCCCTGGCGGGAGGAGGAATTCTGCTGAGCACTGGTCTTTATTCTTTCTGTCCCACCCCTGTTACGCCTATAGTCCTTTCGCACATAAGGTGCAATAGGTGATTCTCTGCAGAAACATTTCTGTTATACTGGTTGAAAGTCTCCTCATATCCTCATAGCAATCTATGCTAAATGGTCGAAATGTATTTTTATAAATATATATCATCTGTGGAAGGCGTAGGACCAGTGTTGCCAAGCCCACGGTTTTCCTGCAGAATTGGGCTACTTTTACATTGTTGCCGCGGGTTGTTTTTCATGTCCGCAGGTTGAAGCAACCCCAAATAACATGATATTTAGCTCCTGGAATGCGAATTTTACCAGGGAAAATGTGGATTATACCCCCCGGAATATGATTTTTACTGTGGGACCCCCCTGAAATGTGATTAGGCTAGTTTTGGGCTAGTTTTGAGTAGCAATTGGGCGGGTTTTGTTGTGAAAACCTGTCAACCCTGCGTAGGACCATAAAACGTTCATCTAATCACTATATTCGGTCCGAATGAAATAATACGATGTCCTGTTAATGTATGTTTTTACATACCCTCGCACACCCTGTTCGTGCAGACATGCGTTATTAGCGCGTTTCATGCTATTCAGAGTACAGACAGATGTTGGTCACAGAGCACCACAAACAAATAGCAGCCACCTTTTACAGTTTCTCTAAAACAACAAGCTTATTCTCAGTTCACGCCATAACTACCATAATTAAGAGATGGCAACCCGTGACATTCAAACCGGAGCTGTTCATGTCCTCGGAATTATGCGTTTCCATGTCAGTATCAACATGAAATGAATCTGCAATCTACAAGCTCAATCCCACCCCCCATTCAAAGGCAGGATATTTTTAAATATATCTCCAATTGTGTTCGTCTGAAAAAACAGTCATATACACCTAGGATGGCTCGAGGGTGAGTAAATCATGGGACAGTTTTTATTTTTGGGTGAACTAACCCTTTAAGAAATGTGAAATGAGCAACTTAAAGATATATCAAATTCAATAATCAAACATCTAAGAATTTCAGAACAAGTAAATGGGGAGGACAATTTGTCAGTATGTTTTCATCTGATATTTGTATGTGAAACTATCATGAAATATTTGATTCCTCATGATATAAGCCTTTTAATTTTTATCTTCTAAAGCTCTTCTTGGTTTTTCATTTAATTTTTCAGGACTCCAGCAGCTTTATTGAGTCCATCTGTGAAATTCTCTCCCTTTGGTCACTCATTCATTCTCTCTCTCTCTCTCTCTCTCTCTTTGTGTGTGTGTGTGTAGACTAGTCCTAGTCCATCCATCTCTGTCTCACTCTTTCCATTCTGTCCACCATCATCCATCTTTCTCTCCCCATGTGCTACAGCTTTATCCTGCCAGTACCTCCTAATTCTTCTCTTTTCGCATGTCTTTTTTAAGCCTGATCTCATTCGCATTGGTAGGTATTTGTACATAAACTGTACATTTTTCTTTACTTTCAAACAGATATTGAAATGTATTGTGTTCATATTCTGGGCTCATCTGCTCGCCTGTATCATCATAAATAAGCGGTATACTGAATTTGATATTTTAATATCAACGTTTTCTAACATTAAGGCACTTTAAGCAATTTAGAAGCTGTTTTTAGTGATTGAAATACTACGGCAGGTTCTGTATATGGATCACAAGTGCCGGAAACTTGCATTTTATACACTTTTTTTTTTTTTTTTGCTTTTGAGAGGTGATCTAAATATTTGTGTCTTGAAACAGATGGCAAATTGACAGTCCTATTGCAGTTCTATAGA
Organism: Elopichthys bambusa; assembly: GCA_037101425.1. Taxonomy (NCBI): domain Eukaryota; kingdom Metazoa; phylum Chordata; class Actinopteri; order Cypriniformes; family Xenocyprididae; genus Elopichthys; species Elopichthys bambusa. The sequence continues at coordinate 24,447,884 of CM074448.1, forward strand.
TGCTCCAGGTCTCCGCATCAGTCATGTGACTGAAAACTATGAATTGGCAGAATTAATGTATGTTTTACTTTTTAGGTTTTTTTTTTAATGTCAAATTAGGTAAACGCATTAACTGTGTTAAATATGATGGGGTTAAACATATTTAATCTCATTTATTGTAAATTAAAACCAACTAAACAGTGTTGGGGGTAATGCATTACAAGTAACTTAAGTTACGTAATCAGATTACTTTTTCAAGTAACTAGTAAAGTAACGCATTACTTTTTCAATTTACAACAAAATATCTAAGTAACTTCTTCAAATAAGTAACGCAAGTTACTTTTTCATATTTATTGACTGACAGTTCTCTCCCCATGTGGAGAGAAATAAAGTGCAGAGGTGTTCATAATGGCTATTGTATTTCTAGACTAAATGTGAACATGCATTTACTCTTCTCACTTGCATGAAAACATTTACTGAAGACGTGTTTACTGCGCGAGGCAGGACAATCTGTCACTCACATTAGATCGACCAATAGCAAACCACAACCATCCAACGATCCAGTCAGTTCCGATGAACAAAATCAAGTCCCACCCTACATTTTTTCGCTTGGATATACGTCACAATAGGGAACAAATGACTATCGCAACTTCTGTTTCATGCTAACTGATTATAAATAATACTATTTGCATAATGTATGAATAGCAACAAATAGCATCTTGTTTTTCACTAAGTGCAAATAGTGATAGACTCTATTCATACAAATAGAAGTAAAAATAGACATGTAAACAGAAGTAATTGGCTATTTGTACAAAAAGTTGAATTTAATCTCATTTATTAAAAGTTCAAATCAACTTGTAAATTTGAAAGTGTTTGTTTTAGATGCTAATATTGAATGTTTTAAGTATTATCCGAATGCACAAAATGTATGAGAGCCAAAGGCACACTTGAAATAGGAATGTCTGTGAATACAAATGAAATAACATTGTTTTTTTGTTTTTCTTTCCTATCTCTATTCTCTTCTGCCATTTCAAAATTATGACAAACACCAGTGTTCCCTCTCGGCTCCTCTTGCTGTACAATCCTCCATCAAACCTTCCCCTCATTTGCGCTCATACCTGTCTCTCTCCCACCCCCTTTATGTGCAAGGCCAATTAAAGTCGATCCAGGCTTCCTCTTTGGCTCTCAAGGGTCACTCAGTAAGCACAGGTCATTTCTTTATTTCTGCTTTTTTTTTTTTTTCCCTCCTCACCCTCCCCCTCCCCCTCGCCCATCTCCCCCATCCTTTTAACATCTCTCTCTGTCTGTTTCAGTTTTCCCTCTCTGCATCACTCTCTCCATCAATGTCATATTTGTGGAATGTATTACAATAAACAAGACATGCTAATCAGTTGTTTTGTAGGATGTTTTCCATCACGTCAACCTGTCTCCTTCCTCTCCAGTGCTCCCAGTTAAAAGACAGACAAGAAGTTGCCATGGAAACACACAACAAATACAGCTTTCCGTCTAGCGAGGTTGTAGTTTGAAAATCAGGATGGGGTGATTCAAGGAGCCATACATAGCATAATAAAAAGCATGAAAACAGACTGTTTAAATAGTGATTTTTTTTACATGACACTTCGGTGGAAATATTTAATCCCAAAAAAACTCACTTTGTTTTGCAATGAGCTGAATTTAATTAATCGTATATCGCAATAGATTTATAGTTGTGTTGATTCAATTCTTTATGTATCCATGAATGATCAGCCTGTGACAATAGAATCACAATATTGTGTTTTTACTGTATTTTTGACCAAATAAATACAGCCTTGGTGAGCAGCCTTGGAAGAGACATTCAAAAACATTTAAAACATCATACAGACCTCAAACATTTGAACGATAGTGTATTAAATATAAATAGACAAACAAAATATATAGGATTGGAAACATTTTTCGCACTGGAGGAACATTTTCATATTTCCTATAACTAGTGGCAGACGTATTGGCACTTTTTGGCGAAGTACTCGCTTATTCGCACCGCAGGAACTGGGAATGATTTTGGTTATAGGAATGCCTTTTGGGGGAACTAAATTAGCTCCTACTGCAGAGTAGGGTCTAACCCAGCACAATAGGAAATACCAGTGGTGTAAGTGTACGTTGATTGGCCAACAACATGCCATTCAAAACACCAGCACCCGCCATTTTTAAAAAGCCATGTAAACACACGGTTTACTTAGTCCGCAAACATGGAAAACAGCAATAGATAGCATTTACCTGTCGCCTTTGTTTGTGATGTTGTGTTGTTTTCTCAGCCCTCCTTTTTGCTCTTTCCATCTCATAACTTATATGTTTACATTTCATCTCCGTTAACACAAAACAAAAACGAACCATCCCACAGTTGTTGACGTTACTGAATGACGTCACTGTCTGCCAACTTACATCACTTCAGAGTTCCTACTGGCGGTGCGAATGCAACCAGGAAAATTGCTCTAGGGGAACATTTAGTTCCTATAACTGAGTTCCCATACGTACCCGGTGCGAAAGCCCCTATTGTCTATGGTGGTTACTGCCTTGCTATGAATCAACCATCACTCTAATTAAACTTTAGCCAAACACGCACAAAATAGAAGTACCAAATTTTAAGACTTTAAAATCTATATACCTGGATGAACCATTTCACAAAAGACAGAAAATCTCTGGTGTTATTTGGTAAGGATGTGAACAATATCACCTTGCTAGTTAGATTAAGAAAAACATGTTGTAGTACCAGAAAGAAGAGAGATCTCAGAGGTGCATGGCTGCTTACAACTGCCTGAACAGAACCAAACCTTCAGCTGATGAATGTACTACTTTTCTGGTACATCAAATAAACAGTTATTGATAGAAGACACTTTATAAGTGAAATGAAGTTTAGAAAACTTTAACCTTTTTGGTCTTGCTCAAAAGATAGACTTTGTTTAAAAACTGTATTTTCAGTTGTACCTTTCAGCATTGTGCCACCCTGGAAGTGTAAGAATTCACAGCTCTTCCGCGTATGATGGAAGCTGAGATCAAGAAATGTTCTCACATCCTTCTCTCGAGCTCTCACTCCTCAAGCAAGACTAATCCCCACTGAACTCACAGAATTCCTCATATTCCAGGATTCCCCTGCACCCGGTAAAGCCCACATGCGCACACACATACCATCCCTCTAGTGGCACTAATCCTGCTCTTCTCCTGGTTTCATCTCTCTTCTCGTCTCTCCTGTTTTTCAGATCTGTCACTACCGGAGCAAAACTAATCTTGCCCCCATCCACTTCCTGTGTTGCCCATCACTCTCTCTCTTCACCCTTATCTCTCAGCTTCCCTTTTCTTCTCTTCTGCACTCACAGTAGGAATGATGTTCCAGACCCTGTGATTCACTCTTAAAAATAAAGGTTCTGTATTGACATCTATGATTCCACAAAGAACCTTTAACATCCATGGAACCTTTCCATTCCACAAAAGGTTCTTTATAGTAGAAAAAGGTTCTTTAGAATTTTAAAATGTGGTTCTTTTAAAAAACACTGAAATGTGCTTTGGGGAAGAGTGTATTTTCAGACACATTCACCTTTATTGAGTCATAAATGTACATTTCCAGAAAACTCTATCGATTAGGCCATGAACGACACCCTTTTTATACGTTTATAAGCTTGAAAAGTTCTCAGAGAAACAGAGTGTAGGTTTACATATTAAAGCATTAGCTTTCATACTCATAGATGTATATTAATCCTTCCACATGTGACATAGTTGACCTAAACAGCTTAAGTATCTGTCACGCATTTGTCATCTTTGGCTAAACATCAAAGTAAACTCACCTCCACGTTTGTGACTTTTCTAAGCACCTCTGATCCTCAGAGTCTGTTTCCATCCAACTGGTGATGAATTGGTGCCAGTCTATTGATGGTCGGACCACCTGAAAAGCCCCTGCGATTCACACTTCTCAGTTTGCCAGCCCAAAATTGATTGTTTATAATAAATGGACTTTTGGTACATTGTAACAGTCCTTAAAACTGTTTTACGTTGGGTGCTTTTGGTGGTCTTGCTGATAAATGTAGAAAAAAAAAAAAAAATTATCATTACATGACTATATTCACACTGACAGAAATTTACTGTGGAAATATATATATATATATATATATATATATATATATATATATATATATCAATGCTGAAAACAGTTGTGCTGCCTTATATTGCTGTGGAAATCATGATTTCGTGAATAGAAAGTTCAAAAGATGTAAAAGTCTTTACTGTCACTTTTGAGCATCCTTGCTGAATAAAAGTATTAATTTCTTTTAAACAAATACTTATTATCGTATAGTATGATTTAACATTTTTATAAATAATGCATTTAAGTAGCTTTATTGAGCTAATATAAATAACTAACCAAACAAATAAATAAATGCCCTGAAACAATGACTTGAGCAGCAGTGCAATGCAGCAACTACCAGTGGGATCGGCTATAGTGTCCAGCAGGAAAATGACTTGGTGACCTTCAGCAATTTAATGGCTGTCAGAGTAAATCTTTTAGACTCTTTTAGTAAGTAAGAAAAGCTTTATTAGAGCATTATAGCACCATTTAAAAACAGTGTTTACAAAGTGCTTAAAGGATTAGTTCACTTGCAAATGAAAATGACCCCAAGCTTTACTCACCCTCAACCCACACTCTAAAAAATGCTTTTTTTTTGTTTTTTTTCAACCAATTTTGGGCTTGTTTTAAACCAGCCATATAGTAATATAATAAACGGCATGTTTTTGCTCACCCCCATATTTTTAGCTGAAACTTCACAGACACTTGACCAGACCAGAGACTTATATTACATCTTGTGAAAGAGGGCATAATAGGTGCCCTTTAACCTAACCTGCTGGGTTTGTCCATATTCAACCCACCTTGGGTTGTTTTTAACCCAGCATTTTTTAGAGTGGCAAGCTTTATAATGGCAGTGAGCGATACCAATGAGTATGAAGCTGAAGAAAGTGCCTCCATCCACATCCATCCATCATAAACGTGTTAATAAAGGCCTTCTGAAGCATTTGTGTAAAAAAAATAAATTAAAAAAAATCCATATTTAACAAGTTATGAAGTCAAATATCTTCCGCCATATTCAACTTAGGAGGAAAGTGCAACACTTCTCACAGTTCAAAAAGCTTACGCTACATCCTACGCCTTCACTATTTGACTTACGGAAAAAGTTCTGTCAGGACCACTATTGTCAAATATGATTGATAATGCATAGAGTTTGTATTGGTGGTATGATTCTGCTCTGGGCAAGAACTGGGCAAAAGCAGCAATAACCCCCCTTAGGGTAAACAGAACAGAACCAACATAGGCAGATATAATTAATGTCAATAATGTACACATTTTTCAAGAATTAGTTTAATTCAGGGGAATCATAAGGCATAATCCTGACTGACAGGAGGAGGAGCTGGGGATGGAGGAGGGTAATTAGCTCCTGAGAAAGCTACTGATAATACTGAGGAGCTTATATATGGATGCTGTGATAGGCATCATATTCCTATAGGTAGACGTGAGTCACCTGGGAGTCAGCTGATGCGAGCTTGACTGACGTGACCTGTCAGAATGGACGCTAGCGCTGGATCTTAACTCACGCGACATTCCGTTTTTTTTTTCATAACTTGAATATGGAAGGCGGTCTGGCAGAAGCTAGATATTTTACTTGTTAAATATAGATTTTTTTTTACACAAATGCATTGACTCGCTTCAGAAGGCCTTTATTAACCCCCCGGTGCCGTGTGGAGTATGTTTATGATGGATGGATGCAGTTTCTTCAGCTTCATACTCGTTGGTACGAGTATAAATTATATTCGGATGTGTCAAGATATTTATAAATATATCTCCGATTGTGTTCATCAGAAATAAAAAAAATGATATATACTTAGGATGGCTTGAGGGTGAGCTTGGGGTCATTTTCATTTGAAAGTGAACTAATCCTTTAACAGAAGAGAAATGCACAGAAAAAAAAAAAAACATACATTTTATATAAACATTTTAAATGGCACGTTTTTCTTTTCCTACTGTCTTGATCAATCACAGTGTGTTTTCAAACTATCTGATCCCTTGTAGCTCGTCTGCCCATACAATCTCTCTGCCTTTTGAGGTCTCGGCTAATAGCACGTCTGTCCCCTCACTAATCACATGTGTTTTTATACGTCTGTGAAACTACATTTCTCTCTTTTTCCACCTTCTTTTCTCTCTAATGTTCTCTGAAGCCTTTCTTCTCTCTCCCACTCATCTTCTTTTGTGTCTCAGGCTCTCTGACAGGCCTCGGCGAGCGACGCTGGACCACGAGAGCCGCTTGTCAGCATCCTTCTCTAGCGAAAGTGGATATCGAAGCTGGCCACATAATTACGGTCTTATCTTAGCCATTCATGGCCCCTCATACGCTGACAGCAAATGAAAAGGCCCCAATTAAGCAATTATCTTTAAAGGTGCTGCCTAATGCAGTCATCTGAGCAGCGGAGAGAGAACTGGAAGACTCGCTCGCCACCGCCATGTCTGATAACTAAATGTAGTGGAGCTAAGATGGGACTTTTTAATGAACACAAAAAGGGGGTAGACTGCCAGCCCTCAAAACCTGACAAATCTGTCAGGAGAGATACTAAATAGAGGCTAGTAATGATGAGAACGCACACACATGCTCTGGTACAAAATACAGTGCTACTAGCTGCTTTGCAGTCTACATAGGCAGCTGCCTTTAAAGGGGCTGTTCATACAACACACAAAAAAAGCATTGTTTAAAAAAGCTGGAATGAGTGCAATGGAATTGAACAGAAGTTTTTTCAAGATGTTTTTTAAAAAGCTGTTGTTTTTTTTTTGCTTCATTATAACTTGACTTGTGTGATGCTGTAAGATCTGATTTTATAAATTTTATTAAGCATAAAAATACATTTCAACAAGTACAATTACAATTCTTTAATTATTAAATAAAAAAATCAATAAAAATGACATTTTTAAAATAATCTGGTTTAATCACAAATATAAAATAAAAAATTGTTATACATTTTACATGCAAAATTACAGGTAGAATTATACATGCTATTCAATTATTTCTCTTTTCAAAAGAAATATTACATTTTAAGCATTATTATGTTATATTATTATTGCATTATTATTTGGTTAACTCATTTAAATGATTTGAATAATACTTTTTAAAAAGTATTAATTGCGTTTTTGAAATAATCTGTTTTAACCACAAATTTAATTTAAATTATAAATATTATACTATATTATATTAATAATTATTACTCTTTTAAAAATATATATTACATTTTAAATATTATTATTGTCTTATGACATTATTGGTTATATAATGCATTTCAATTATTTAATTATTAATTTAATAATTGTGTTTTTGAAATAAACTTTTAATCACAAATACTGGGTAGAATAATATAAATATTGGGTAAAATAAATTTTGAAATAGTGAAGTATTAATTTTGTAAATAATAAAAATAATAGAACTATAGAAAATAATAGAATATATATATAATTATTTAAATCACACAAATATTGTGTAAAATAATTTTAATTATTTCATTATTAAATTAACAATAAATTAAACAATAAAAGTTACATTATAAAATTTTTAATCACAAATTTTGGGTAGAATTACCTGACATTTTATTTATTTAATTATTACTCTTGTAAAAATAAATAAGTAAATACTTAAAAAAAAAAAAAAAAATATATATATATATATATATATATATATATATATATTATTTTCATTTTATTTATTTATTTTTTTAACCACATAAATACTGCTAAATTAATCAAGTTTTTTCAGAAGTATTTTAATTGACACTTTTTAGTATTGAATGAAATGTATGTTAACAATAAACAGTTATCTTACTTTTTCTTCGCTGAGTTTGCTGTAGTGCATGTTGGTATTGCTTTTCTCTGTAAATTCTGCCTTTGAGTTTGACCAGAACATATTTTAAAAGGCAGCATAATTTACTTTTGGAATATAAAGTAGGCAGCTCACTAAATTTTGAACAGACCTACAATTAGAGGCAAAAACTGTACTGTTGTGATATTTGACAGACACGTGTGATCAAAAGTGTAGATGCAGACAGTGAATTGAAAGGAAGCCATTAAGTGCACATTCAGACAAACAAAGACCCCCGCTCCTCTTGGCTCATGTCCCTGCATCTGACAGCAACAAGACACTAAATAGTTCTGTTGTTTTTGTTATTTTCTCTTTGCTCTTCCTATCCCTCATCTTCTCTTCCTGCCTTTCACTGTCTGCCTGCTCATTATAGACATTTTCTCTCTAATTGATCCTCTCTCTCTCTCTCTGTTTTTTTTTTTTTTTTTTTCTTTCTGTCTGCTGTATGTAGCTTCTAATGGTCAGCTGTGCTCCCAATATCACACAACCCTGGCAACAACAATACGGTCTCTCTCTCTCTTTTTTTCAAACATAAATATATCCACCTTTTTTGTCACCCTCCTACTCGCTGTCTATTTTCTCTTTGCCACATAAATCCTCCCATCACCCCGTCAGCCCCTCTGTGCTCTTTCATCATTGGGCTGATGGCTTCTTTGCTGAGAGATGCATCTTTGATGTTAAGGGATCTGGTATGTTCTTCATTTGTGTCTGTTCCTGGACTACAGAGCACAGGATGTGAACAAGAAACAAACCTAGAGAAGTGAGAGAATGAGCTCTACACATCACAAAATAATACTAATACTAATAATAGTAGTATTATAGTAGTCACAATATTAATATTCATGGTTTATGCTTCTTTTGTTCTTTAACTTCATTATTATTTTATATTGTGATGTATGTAATCAAGGACACAATGATTTTTTACATTGTGACACTTCCAGGACAATAATGGCATATTTTACCCTTCAATTCTTATTACTGTAGTGATACTACTGTAATGGAGACATTTTTGTACTGTATTACTGTAAAATACTGTTTAGCAATGATTTTTTTAAACCTTTGTGCTGTGTTGAAATCCCTATAACACCTTTGTTGTTCTCAAAAACAAAAATGGCCTTTTTAAAAAAGTGAAAATGTAAATCACTTGTTATGCTATATTGTCACCAAATCTTGGATTTTTATCCAATTAGAACAGGTTTTGTATTTCTTTTTGGAACTAATTGATCAGAGGCCTCGTTGATCTGAGCTTATGCACTTCAGTTTTTGAGTGAAAAAAATTACTTGTGGAAATTATTTGTGGATAATTTTGTCAGTATTCAATAAAATATGGAAAATATTTTTGACCAATATTAGCTTAGATCAGTGAGGCCTACAATCAATCAAAAATAAATAAATGGGGGGTGGGGGGCTTTCAGCTTTCCATGACAGGAATAAATTACATTTTCAAATATATTAAAATAGAAAACACTCATTTTAAATTGTAATAATATTTTACAATATTACTGTTTTTACTGTATTGTTGATTAAATAAATGCAGCCTTGGTGATCATAAGACCTCATATACAGGTGCTGATCATATAATTAGAATATGATCAGCACCTGTATATAATCAAAAAGTTTTCACTAATTTATTTCACTAATTCCATTCAAAAAGTGAAACTTGTATATTACATTCATTCATTACACACAGACTGATATATTTCAAATGTTTATTTCTTTTAATTTTGATGATTATAACTGACAACTAAGGAAAATCCCAAATTCAGTATCTCAGAAAATTAGAATACTGTGAAAAGGTTCAATATTGAAGACACCTGGTGCCACACTCTAATCAGCTAATTAAATCAAAACACCTGCAAAGGCCTTTAAATGGTCTCTTAGTCAGTTCTGTAGGCTACACAATCATGGGGAAGACTGCTGACTTGACTGTTGTCCAAAAGACGACTATTGACACCTTGCACAAGGAGGGCAAGACACAAAAGGTCATTGCAAAAGAGGCTGGCTGTTCACAGAGCTCTGTGTCCAAGCACATTAATAGAGAGGCGAAGGGAAGGAAAAGATGTGGTAGAAAAAAGTGTACAAGCAATAGGGATAACCGCACCCTGAAGAGGATTGTGAAACAAAACCCATTCAAAAATGTGGGGGATATTCACAAAGAGTGGACTGCAGCTGGAGTCAGGGCTTCAAGAACCACTACGCACAGACGTATGCAAGACATGAGTTTCAGCTGTCGCATTCCTTGTGTCAAGCCACTCTTGAACAACGGACAGCGTCAGAAGCGTCTCGCCTGGGCTAAAGACAAAAAGGACTGGACTGCTGCTGAGTGGTCCAAAGTTATGTTCTCTGATGAAAGTAAATTTTGCATTTTCTTTGGAAATCAGGGTGTCAGAGTCTGGAGGAAGAGAGGAGAGGCACACAATCCACGTTGCTTGAGGTCCAGTGTAAAGTTTCCACAGTCAGTGATGGTTTGGGGTGTCATGTCATCTGCTGGTGTTGGTCCACTGTGTTTTCTGAGGTCCAAGGTCAACGCAGCCATATACCAGGAAGTTTTAGAGCACTTCATGCTTCCTGCTGCTGACCAACTTTATGGAGATGCAGATTTCATTTTCCAACAGGACTTGGCACCTGCACACAGTGCCAAAGCTACCAGTACCTGGTTTAAGGACCATGGTATCCCTGTTCTTAATTGGCCAGCAAACTCGCCTGACCTTAAACCCATAGAAAATCTATGGGGTATTATGAAGAGTATGATGCGATATGCCAGACCCAACAATGCAGAAGAGCTGAAGGCCGCTATCAGAGCAACCTGGGCTCTTATAACACCTGAGCAGTGCCACAGACTGATCGACTCCATGCCACGCCGCACTGCTGCAGTAATTCAGGCAAAAGGAGCCCCAAGTAAGTCTTGAGTGCTGTACATGCTCATACTTTTCATGTTCATACTTTTCAGTTGGCCAAGATTTCTAAAAATCCTTTCTTTGTATTGGTCTTAAGAAATATTATAATTTTCTGAGATACTAAATTTGGGATTTTCCTTAGTTGTCAGTTATAATCATCAAAATTAAAAGAAATAAACATTTGAAATATATCAGTCTGTGTGTAATGAATGAATATATTATACAAGTTTCACTTTTTGAATGAAATTAGTGAAATAAATCAAATTTTTGATGATATTCTAATTATATGACCAGCACCTGTATACCTATTTGCCCCAGGAGGATTCATTTTCAGATGCCCAGCAAGATTTCTGTGTTTCTAGATAAACCTGCTTCCTTGATATATTTTTCAATTTATTAAACATAAAGAGCTCAGTTTAGCAACAAGTACATGGTACAGTCATGCTGTGTATAGTCTCATCTCCGGCAGTTCATTAGCACACTTTGGTTAATTATGCTCAGTGTGGCACCTGTCGGGTGACAGTCTGAAGAAGACAATTCAATATAACCACCACACCGACTCAAGGCTGATCAATAGAGTGGTCTCCAAGTCCTTCCTGGTGTCATATCAAGGCCGGTGAAAGCTGTGCGGTCCTCCGGATCAATACAGACTCAACTCCATTTAAACACCTTTTTTAACCCACCGTCACAGTGTGACGCAGCCATTTGTGGAAATGAAATGACTTCTAGCAAGAGGGGCACCTTGTTCAACATAAAGAATGGTCAACCGCTTCGATCTATCGGAGTGAAATATTGTGTTGTAAGGAGGGCTTAATGACGAGCACTTTGAAAGGAAATCTGAAGCTAAATGCGAAGTGGTAGTCAATAGATGTGTTCGCTGTCGAGAGAGAGAGAGAGACGTTTACTTCATTGTATCCATTACCCTGACACTTGGCTTATAAGTCTTCTCTGTGAACCTTTTCAGCCAATGCCTTTTAAAGCTAAAAAAGGAAAGATCAGAATAGTTATACATCCATTTGCTCAACATTTACATTTTAGCTTAAGCTTTATAATAAATATTAACTTAATGGGGCAACTTTTAAACTATATGTCTGCATCATCAAGGTGCAATACAATGTTGTGTGATATAATTTATTTTTATATTTGGTAATAAAGTCTGTAAAGTCATTGAGTTGTAGGTATTTTGACACATCAAGAGGCAAATTAAGTATCAGAGCTCCTCCATTAAGATTAATTTAGACATCAACAGGTCACAGGCCTCAGGATCAATAGACAGTTCTTACTGCCTCACTCATATATTTGTTTAATAAAATAAATCAAGTTATATTGTTTTGCTTTTATAACATAGTTTATAAAGAAAAAATATATAATTAAATATACATCTATTTATGTTTGATATAATTATTAATAAAAAAGACTAATTTTATGTTCCATACATTATACAATACAGTGCATGACTCCCTCTAGTGGTAAACTGTGTTATCAGTGAAAAGTCATCAAACCAAGTGCAGCTTACAACAGTCAACTGCTTACTTTGTGAGGTTAGGCTGCCCTCTAATGGAAGAATCAAATGGCAGGCCAAAAGGTTCTAAAACAGAGGTCTCCAAACTCGGTCCTGGAGGGCCGCTGTCCTGCAAAGTTTAGCTCCAACCCCAATTAAACACACCTGAACCAGCTAATCAAGGTCTCACTAGGCATACAAAAAACTTTCAAGCAGGTGTTTAGGAGCTGGTTGGAGCTAAACTCTGCAGGACAGTGGTCCTCCAGGACCGAGTTTGGAGACCTCTGTTCTGAAACAACAGTAATTACCGTTGTGTGAGGAATGTGAGTCGCCCGTGGTGTGTCAACTGCATGTGAAAAGTGAGTATACAGATCCACAGCCAGCCTATCAGTGAAAAACTCAGTAGCTAGCAATAGTTGAGTGACTTCCTGTGACAAGTCATTAGTGTTATTTTAAAATCTTCTGGTCTACCATATCCGTGGTGTAGCAGGACGTGCATGACGCTGTGACTTAAAGGGATAGTTCACCCAAAAATGAAACATTTTGTCATCATTTACCCACCTTCAAGTTGTTCCAAACCTGAGTTTCTTTCTTCTGTTGAACACAAACGAAGATATTTTGAAGAATGTTGGTAACCATACAGCTGACTGTAGCCAATGACATTCTGTGTTAGGAAAAAAATACTACGAAAGTCAGTGGCTACCATCAATTGTCTTGTTATCGACATTCTTCAAAATATCAAGATATTACCATGTAGAGAACGTACATGCTACAAAATGTGGATATTTGATGTCACTCATTTTTTTTGATTGAGTGTATAGACATTTCAAAGTAAGAGTTCTGGTGTAATTTGAGCTTGTTTATTATTAAAAGTCTCACATTATGCAGAAAGTTTTTTTTCCCTTAGTTGTTATTGGTATTTTGGTTACACAGTAAAATGTATCTGCCATTTAATTCAAAGAAAACTCTTGTAGCTTCTGTCTGTTCTGGCCATGACTAAAAAATATATTTATTTAACACATAGTGTTCAATATTTCACTAGTATAGTCTGTTTATTACAGTTATCACAGTTTTTTTAATGTGCTCCTTGAGAAAAAAGTAGGTGTCATCAGATCTGTTGAAGATGCGGTTTCTGTTCATGTGCCAAGACATTTTAGAAATCCTGATCGGACATTGTTTTACGGCCATGTCCAGAGTAAAGAGTATGTATATTCACCCAGTATACATACAGTTAGGCTGATATTAAATGACTTAAACAGTGATAAAAGATTTTGGCCATATTGCCCATCTCTAAGTCATTCGTTCCGTGTGTGACTTGCAAAGGCATGTCAGCGTTTCGTTTGGTCACACCACAAGGTGTCACTGTGGCCTCAAAAGCTTCAGCACTTGATTGCTATGTCTGAGGCAAAACAAGCATATATATACACACCCTGACAAAAGTCTTGTCGCCTATCCAAGTTGTAGGAACAACAAATAATAACTTGACTTCTAGTTGAACATTTGGAATCAGAAGTGGCTTATATGAAAGGCAAAGGCCTCTAGATTATGCTTATTTTACCAAAATAAAATCTTATCATGCCTTGATTTTAAATTATTTAATTAGGACAGAAAGGTCAGACTTTGCTTAGACAAAAGTCTTGTCACTTAACAGAAAAAATGTACATAAGTCATGGTGCAGTGGAAAAAGAATTAATATTGTGTATGACTCCCATGAGCTTGGAGGACTGCATCCATACGTCTCGGCAATGACTCAGATAACTTATTAATAAAGTCATCTGGAATGGCAAAGAAAGCATTCTTGCAGGACTCCCAGAGTTCATCAAGATTCTTTGGTTTCATCTTCAATGCCTCCTCCTTCATCTTACCCCAGACACGCTCAATAATGTTCATGTCTGGTGACTGGGCTGGCCAATCCTGGAGCACCTTGACCTTCTTTGCTTTCAGGAACTTTGATGTGGAGGCTGAAGTATGAGAAGGAGCTCCAATCCTGCTGAAGAATTTGCCCTCTCCTGTGGTTTGGAATGTAATGGGCAGCAAGAATGTCTTGATACCTCACTCTGCAGATCTCTTGCACACCCCCATACTGAATGTAACCCCAAACCATGATTTTTTCCTCCACCGAACTTCAGGAGACTTGGTCTTCAGGCTCTTGATGATCAGCCTGTGGTTGAATCTTTGGCATGCTGTCAGAGCTCAGGATGCAAGGTGTCAAATGAAGGTTGGGTGTGCTGGGGTTCTTCTTCTACACACCTGAGAATGTGTTAATTACAGTATTTGTCACAGGTGACACTCTAATCTGTGATTGGTTGAATCCTTTAAAGATGTGACAAGACTTTTGTCTAAGCAAAGTCTGACCTTTCTGTCCTAATTAAATAATTAAAAATCAAGGCATGATAAGATTTTATTTTGGTAAAATAAGCATAATCTAGAGGCCTTTGCCTTTCATATAAGCCACTTCTGATTCCAAATGATCAACTAGAAGTCAAGTTATTATTTGTTGTTCTTACAACTTGGATTGGCGACAAGACTTTTGTCAGGGTGTGTATGTATATATATATATATATATATATATATATATATATATATATATATATATATATATATATATATATATATATATATATATATATATATATATATATATATATATATATATATAAATATGTATATGTACACACACACAATTTTACTCTAAATAAAAATAAAATAAATTAGTGTTTATACTTATTTCCTTAATTAAGTATTATTGTATTTTTTCCCCAAGTTTATTTTTTTAATTTAATTTAATAATTTCTACATTTATTTTATAATATATATATATATATATATATATATATATATATATATATATATATATATATATATATATATATGGAATAAATAAATGTAGAAATTTTATTTTTTATTATTGTATTATTTCTTTTATTTAATTTAATAATTTCTACATTTAATAATTTCTACATTTATTATAAAATATGGAATAAATAAATGTAGAAATTATTAAATTAAATCAAAAAATAAACTTGGGAAAAAATACAATAATATTTAATTAAGGAAATAAAAGTATAAACACTAATTTATTTTATTTTTATTTAGAGTAAAATTTATAAGGAATACATTATGTTAACATGTTTTTCACTTTAGATCCCTTGAAGAAAACACCTGAAAGTTCCTTTTTATGTTTTTTTTTTTTTTTAGAAACATTTTATTTTCAAAAACAAATATGGACAAAATTTAGCTAAAGACACCATTGAAAGACAAAACAGCATACATATTTAACTAATTCAACATTTAAGGTTCATCAAGCATTTGTCATCATTGTGTTTGGCCAGCTATTTAACTTCTGTTGCATGCTGAATAAAATATACTAGTCGATTTTGTCAGGATTTACCGGTCACCATGCCTGTTTCCTCCACACACTACATTTCCCATGATCCTCCCTTGTCATCACCTTCACACCCTTTTTTTTTTACTTTTATTTTATTTTTTTATTATTATTATTTATTTAGTTAACAGGGACATTGCACATTAATAAAACATTTTTGTAAATTCACCAGAATTAGCCGAAGGCTATTTTCATCTGTAGTCCCAGGACAGAATATTACAAGTCACCCTAGAAAGAAATATGTGGTTAAAATACATAATAGTAAAACAAATTCATAACACACTACATAAAACCCATCTGTCAATATAAAAAATTCAATAAAATAAAAACAAAACAAAACAATAGCAGGACAGCCAGCAGGTGTAAATTCTAATGTTGACAGAGCTGATTATTAATGACCTGAACTCTAAATAATTGATATGCATCTAATTCTCTCATAGTTGCTGGAATAGCATTCCATTGTCGTGCAGCTTTAACAGAGAAAGCAAACTGACTAAGATTACTCTGCCTGAGTGGTATAATACAATCTCCTCTCAGCGATAAGCAGTTATTCTGATAGTAACTAACTGACTAAGAGGGGGAGAAGTTAAACCATAGATAATCTTATACATCAGGCATACATTTCAATAGTTAATCATATTTTCCCAACTCAGCAAATTATATTTTTTTAATATTGAACAATGATGAAAATGTACTGATTCCTTATCAAGAACTTTAAGTGTACATTTGTATAAAGACTCTAATGGTTTTAGAGTCACTGAACTCCCCTGAGACCAGGTTGTTAAACAATAAATAATGGGAGAAATAACCATCTTAAACATATAATTTCTAGTAAGCCTGAAATTATAAAGATTAAAATTAACCTGCTTACAGACCTTTTTTACCTGAGCTTTGAATGTAAGTTTAGAATCAATCAATACTCCAAGGTTTTTATATTTTATAAACTACCTGCAGCCTCACCCCAGACACAAAACCATTTGGCTCATTACTGATACTGTTTGACTGTTTGATACTGGTATGATCTATATCCAATTGAGTGTATGCAAGGAAAAATTAAAACTAGATAACTTTGATATGAGAATTCTATGATTAACTGTATCAAAGGCTTTCTTCAGATCAAGAAACACGGCTCCTACTATGTCACCAAAATAACAATTTGCTTTCTCCGTTGAGTACATTATTCTAAAGCCAAACTGCATTGGATGCAATGTAAATGAACTATCATTCAAATGACAACTAATCTGCTCTGCAACCAATTTCTCCATAACCTTAGAAACAGTGGGTAGGATACTGATTGGTCTATAGTCAACGATAGAGAGTGGATCTCCACTTTTAAATATTGGGACAACAATAGCTGACTTCCAAACACTTGGAAATTTACCCTGAATAATCGAAAGGTTACATGTGCGAGTGACTCTCACTCGCCTTGTGAATGAGTATAACTTGCACACAGCTACTTCTATGGGTTTGATTTGGGTTGTCATTTGTTGAAATAAATACAAAAAATACAGTGTGTCAGTGTCTGTCCACTGAATGTGATTCTCCGTGGCCATATGGGAAAGTGAATATTTACAAAGACAACATTAAAACTACAGTTACATTTACACCCTTCCAACAAATACATTGATTTGACTGTCAGTTTGTTGAACACATTTATTTGGACATTTTCTATTATGGTTTCTCTGTTTGATAGATTTGAGCAACCATAAACGACGCAAAACAAATTTTGAGTTTTTGATAGGATTCCTATATAAGAAAATCACTCCCTGCCCTCCAGACGCATTCATGCTGTAACAATGACGTCATGTGCAAACAACCTATTACACCGCGAAGAAATAAGGAAGCTTCCTGAGGAGTCATGAGCGAGTATACACAGGTGTATCCTTTGCAGAAGTCTTTCTCGCTGAGAAACCTGACGCACGTATACATTCTCCTCCTTCATATCTGTCACAATAATTTAAATGTATGCTTACTTTTGCAGTTTAAATAAACTTTACATCTCACATTTCAACTGGGCATCTTGCGTTATTAAAGTGCCCCTATTATGGATTTTTGAAAATTACCTTTCATGTATTGTGTAACATAGCTCTAAGTGAATAAAAACATATTGCAAAGTTTTAAATCTGAAAGTGCACCGTTTATAAAGTTACTTTCTCTTAAAAGTCACTGCAGTTGTTCTCCCTCCACCATGTTTAAAGTTTATGGCCCGCCCATCTCAGGAATTTGGGTGTCAATTATTCCCGAACTTTCAATGGTAAAAACGACATCAGAGGGTGTTCATGTGCAGTTTTTAACTTATAAGAAACGATAATTCCGATAGCACGTGAAGGCAGCATTAATCTATACTAACCTGCTGATTCTAAGGAAAGTTAAAGGGTTAGTTCACCCAAAAAGGAAAATTCTGTCTGAAATAATTTCACTATTGTAAGACTTCATCTGTCTTTAAAAAAAAAAAAAAAATTGCATACATTTGATTTATTTGTTATTGATGAACATCAACATTCATGTTAAAACCACTACTGTCATACACCTGAAAACCTGTCCATGCATGCAGTCATACATGTTCTCCAGTATTTCATTATTTCCACCAGCTAAAGGGAAATTAGATTTAGGTTTTTTAAAAAAAAATAGAAACATTGTAAGCATTTTTACAAGAACCAATATTTACACAATGTCATGCTAGTTTAGTACATAGCATATAGTTCTATACAAAATTAATGTTTAATCTTAGCAGTTAAGCTTACAGGGCCTATGAGTAAATAGGTCCCTGCAGTGGCACTGTCCAGCAGTGTGGGAGAAATCACTTCTGAAGTCACACCTGCAGGGGAAGTATACATAGAGGTATGCCTTGACTAAACCATCATGGAGAAGATCAACCTAAAGAATGTATGACAACATTATATAATATCACTTGCTCATAATATCATTATCACTCACCTCCACAAACTCATGGTCTCTTCCGACCAATTCGATCAATTGTGTACCACAAATAATTTTTTATTTCAGCTTCACAGTCTACCCTCAACACACTGTGTTTTGATGCAGCATCTGAAAGAGGAAACTCAAAGAATGAATTGGAAATAAGTTGGATGGTAGTCCTTCATACTCGCAACCGCTCTTGTACACTTTTAAGATCAAATTGGCAGACATCACAGAGTTCACCAACTGATTGAATTTACAAATACAGACAAAACATAAGTAAACACAAACTTTCTTAGTATGTGGAAAGTGATCATGCAGCAGTGAGTTTACCTCGGATTACATCTGTTAAAATAAGCTTAGAGAAAGCCTTTTTATCTCCTCTCCCCTGCCAGTTGAACTCCTTAGCCAGATCATCTGTTAGGACTTGCTGCATAATATTTTTAATCACATCCTTGGCCCCAAAACCTCCAAGCCTTGACAGATATTTTACCTGTAAAGAAAATGCTTTTAAATATTTTATTGAGTGTTGTTTATTAATATCACATGTCTTGAAATACTTGATATTATTAGTCAAACAAGGAATTGAGTGGTCAAATATTTTGTGTAATGACCACAAAACGACTCTGTTACAAAGGGCACAGGGCTTACACAGAGAGTGACCTCCACTGCCGTTCTGTGATAACCCGTACAGTGAGAATATTGGATAACACTAGGAAAGCATGCCCACTGACTGGGAAGGGAAGGCTGTGGTAGCCACATTCATATGGAAGTACTGGGGTGACTCCAACCTGGTACAAGGTGGGTTCTCCCAAAGGAAAAGACACAGGCTTCGTTTAGGAGCACCGGTGGAATTTACACATATGGGATCTCCGCAGGGTCACACATATTGTACACAGCCTAAATCCGGTTCTTAAGGATGCAACGGAGTATAGGCCTAGTGCCAGATGCTCTGCCACGTCCGGCTGCCAAGGGTGGTGGAGAACTCAACAGAGTCTGCCTTGTAGGGTCTCTCTGGAGCAATAAGCGTATATAGCGCAGCAAGCCGACACTAAGCTGGGCCTCTCCGTGTCTCTGACCGGTTGAGGTGATAACACAGGAGGAGACCGGCTCAACACGAAGGCTACAGAATCTAGCGAACATGTTAGGTGTCGCCCAGCCCACAGCTCTACAAATATATGTTAGTGAGGCACCACGAGCCAGTGCCCAAGAGGATGCAACACCTCTCGTAGAATGAGCATGCAACCTGAGCGGGCAGGGCAGGCAGACTATCCAGTGGGCCAGGGAGGGGCTGTCTCAAGGAGCATGAGTTCTGGGAACCAGGTCCTGTTGGGCCAATAGGGCGCAACTAACAAGACCTGCTCCTCTTCCTCCCTGACTTTGCACAAGGTCTGTGCAAGTAGGCTCACTGGGGGAAAAGCACACTTGCGTAGGCCCTGGGGCCAGCTGTGTGCCAGTGTATCTGTGCCGAGTGTTCCTTTGGACAGGGAGTAAAACAGCTGGCAGTAAGAGGTTTCTGGAGAGGTAAACAGGTCTACCTGAGCCTCTCCGAACTCTCTCCAAATCAGCTGGACCACCTGGGAGTGGACTCGCCACTCTCCCATGAGTGCAGCTCAACACGGTTGAGCACACCCAAACTGACCTCAGATGCTTCTGACTCCAAAAGGGGATGGCGGGCGAGTCACGGCATGCGACGGGAGCATAGACCACCTTGATGATTGATTTACGCAACAGTTGCAGTGTTGTCTGCACAGACCAGCACGCGCTTGCCCTGTAATGGTCGCTTCAGGCAGTTCTTGAGTTCATGTGCCAATGGAGTTGGGGGCCCGTCCACACCCCTGACACTGCATGTTGTACGTGGCACCCCAGCCGGTGGCAGAGGCATCTGTGAACACCACAGCATGTCGGGGCACCTGGTCTAGGGGCACTCCTGACCGAAGAAACAAGGGGTCTGACAATGGGCTAAAGGCTTGGCGGTACTCCGGAGTGATTGCCACTTGGTGCATGCCACGTTGCCACACCAATTCCAGGACTCGCCGTGAAGCCAGTGCAAAAGTGGTCTCATATAAAGAAAACCGAGCGGGGTTACTGCAGCTGTGGTTGCCTTCATCACACGAAGTGCGAGGTCCATTGTGGCACGAAGTTCCTTGGCCCGATGGACCTGCAACAACACCATAGTGTGTAAGGGAGAGGCAGCTTCCCCACAGGCTTGGTAAGCAGGCTCCCCCTGCCAGGTTGAGTTAGTGCACAGTTGCATAGCAACAGCCCGCTACACAGGAGGGATGCATGTGTAACCCTTAGCCGGCCCGCCATCAAGGGTGGTGAGGGAGGAGGAGCCACTGGAACGGTTTCGGGCAGTAAAAGGTGGCGTCAACGAACCGGTGAGCTCCTCATGCACCTCCAGGAAGAAAGTAACCGGGTGGGCAGCTGAGAAACAACCTTGAGGGCTCGGGACACGGTGGAGGGTTCCACACAAGCCCAACCCTGTTGGCAGCCCAAGAAAACATAGTTATCATTTCCAGATCTGACTCAGGCAACGCTACCGTTCCCGAAAGAGGAAACACAGCGAAATCCTCATCCCCAGAGAAGTCTGGCTCACCCTCCGATGCAGCGATCAACATCCGGTCAACGGGGGGAGCTCTGAAGGATACGGCTGGTGCACACCTTTGAGATCTACTGGCTGCGGAATGCTTGAGGAGTGAGGGTTCCTAGGGGGTTGGTTCCCTGAAGGAAACGTGCTCATTGTGATCCTCAGATCACCGGTACAACTGCCCGAAGCAACCCTTTGTGGAGGATTGGATCGTGGCAGCAGCACTGGGACTCCGCACCTTTGCAGGAACTGAAGTCTCGACCGCAACTCCAAGATGGTCATCTCTCCGCAATGGGTGCATGACTCCTCCACGAACGCTGCCTCAGCGTGCTCCACGCCCAGACACGTGAGACAGCGATCGTGACCATCCCTCATCGCCAGGTAACAACCGCATCCAGAAACACAAAAGTAGAATGTCATCTTTAAAAAGACCCCACTGCCGCACTGTACGCCAACACTGAAGAGAAGCTTCCTTCAGAAGAGCTGGTTCTTTTAGAAACACCACTTTGTGGGAGAGAAGGAAACATGAATGGACCACTCGACTCCAAAGCGAAAAGCTAAAGAATGCATTGCACCTGCTTCTTATTATGTACCCGTGCTGCGTTGCACAGCAGCTGCTGCAAATGACTGCATGCCAATGTGCATTGGCTTGTTTTAGGGCCTGTCCACACGGAGACATGTTTAGGTGCAAATTTTGTATCGTATAGGTGTTTCGTCCAGACAGATCCGGCATTTTCAGAGCCTGAATCCCCTATTTTTTGAAACCTGGGTCCAGTGGATAAATCTGAAAACGACGCCCTTGAGTTTTCATGTGTTCCGCCAATATATTTTGTGACACAATGATGTCATCACCCCACGTGTCGACCCTAGTCAGACATCGCTATGTCAGATAATAGCAACAACTACAACAATTGCAGACTACATGCTTGTGTTCGTGCTGCAGAAGCTACCGAGCCTATTAGCTTTACTAAACTAAAGCTTTATTTCTGAGCTTTACTAAGGTTTGAATACAGTGCTGAAGGGTAATGCCCATGCTCCAAGTTTTATTCTCTGTTTTAAGTGTATCTCTGTGGCAGAATTACAGCGCCACATACTGATCTGGCATGTATACTACATCATTTTGTGTCGGTTTCAGTGGTTTCGTGTTTACGCAGATATTTCTTGAAACGAGGAAAAGAAAAGATTAGATAGGGAAAGCTCTGGCTTCGTGTGGATGTAGCCTTAGTTACACTCAAAGTAAATTGGCCTCTCTAGCGAGATTCCTATTTGTCGGTCTGTCCGACATACGTCGAACGTGACTGACTGAATGTAGAATATTGCTCATTTGCACCATCTTGCACCAACTAGTTGAACAAGGAACCAGAGCTGGGTGATTGAGAACTTGAAATAGTTATCTGTGTTATGCTAATCCATAGAAAGTTATTAATAATAATGCAGATTAATAATGAATCTGCATTAAAATTATAACACTGTATTTAATGTCTATTTTATTTATTCATATATTTATTTATTTACTAAGTACTCGTGGAATAAGCAGGATAATGTGTGTCATTATTGCAAAATAAACCATTTACAGGCATTACAGATCAGAGTGTACATTACAGCTAAGTGTACATCATCCCTTTCTTGAAATGCCGTGTTGACTCACATATTTTTGGCGTGTTGTTGCGTTACTGAGCTCCATTTCAGTCCTGACCACATCTTCAAAGGTTGTAAGAGGCAGATTTAGGCTTGTTTTAACACCTTTAGTGGGCATGCTGGTACTGCTGGGGGCTTCAGAAGCCGTATTGTCTTTCAGTATATTCTTTAGCATGGCAGAGTTTTCCTGAACTGTGCTCTTGATGTCTCTCAGCATTTGGAGGAGATCATCCTTGTCTGTTGTGTAAGAACAATTGTGTTGAGAGAGAGAGAGAGAGAGAGAGAGAAAGAAAAAAACTTGTGCAACTGATTACGGCAAAAGAAGCTGACTCACCATCAGCTGGCATTCTGGATGTAGATGGTGTAGGAAGAAATGGGTTTTTTGACATTTCTTGAGTGCTTTCAAATCTTTGTCTTTTTAGCATTCCAGGGAATCCACTGGCTAATAGAAAAGATCTTTATTTGAAAATAAACAATATTTTAACAAAACGGTACAAATAAATTCTTTGACCTTTTAAAAATCCTTTAAACACATTTTTTTTTTTTTGGAAACAAAGTGCAAGTATCTGATACTTACCGTTCTTTCTGTTCTGTAATTTCTTTTTGCCCCTCTTTTGCCTTATCAAAAGACACTGCAATAAGATAAATATTTTATTATATTATTTGATAACTTAATAAAAAAATGTAAATAATTATTTTAAAATAGTGACCATTACCATATTCTTTGTGAAAGCTAATATTTAATGTCTCCCATGTTTTCCCTCCTGTTTCAGGTTTAACTCTGTTCTGGACAGCTTCAATGCACTTCTCTGGTGATTTGAATGGGGGCCAGTAACTTTGTTTCTTGTCTAGGCTCAACCAATGTGATGGTGCCACCATCACCTCATCTGAGTCTTGCAAGGTAACAACTGCATACATGATCAGTCTACTAAAGGGGAAAAGAATTATGTTTAGCTCTGATTGAAAAAATGCTTGATTTTATAGTATCTTTTCCTTAATACAAGACAACCTCATCTCAGTGCAGAAGGTTTTGGGAGTGATCATGACAGTAGCTGGTTTTTTGGGTACTCGACCCTTTGACTGAAACTCCAAGAAATCATCTAGTTGTTTTGCCGGAATAGTTGCAATGATGAGATTGTCAATGTTAAATAAAAGTGCTGACTATCATCATGTGGACTTTTCACAGTTTCATTAAAATATTTGTCTGAGCAATGCACCACTGTGGATTCTGTCATAGAGTTTCTTTATGTATGGAATTAGATCCTGAATGTTGTCTTTATAGAAGGAAACTGGGATGCCGTCTGGTCTTGGTGTGTCTGACACCTGAAGAGAATGTACAGCTGACACAATGTCAACCTCACTGACCGCATGTGAACTTTCTTCACCCAGTGATGAACCATAGATCTCATCTGTCAAAAGGTCCATTTTTAGATTCAGCAATTGGAAAACTGATTGTATCTGGGGATCTTTCTGAAAAAGTTTTGTGGAAATATTGTTGATCTCCAAGTACACAGGTCGATGGTCATGCATCTTTGAGTCTCTGAATTCATAACTTCTGACATGCCACATACATTATTCTGGAACAAAAAAGTAATCCAGTCTGAACGCAATAATTTGACTGTGGAATGTATAATCCTGCTTTACAGGGTTCTTCTCCAGATGTTGATTAGCTGAAGCTGTTTCATGAATGTATTCACACAACAACGTGAATTGGGTTTTTGTGGATTGGGTTGTCTTTCATCTCTTTTAAATGGATTTTGTTTCCTTTGTCGATAAATGTCTTGAAAACTATGTTGAAATCTCTACCAATCACCAGCAGCCCTGTGGTCACTGACTGCAGGTACCTTGAAAGTTTTTCAAGGGTTTTTGTGTCTGTTTCATGGTTACAAACACTAACCAGAGTGACCATCTAGTTTATATTCGGTTGTATTCCCTGTCTTTCTAATTTGGAGTTGTGAGTATGGCAACAGTGTTGTCTGACTTATTAGACATGTTATCATGTATCTGTTTTTCCCACAATTGCCACTTTCCATTTAACCAGGCGTTAAGATTATAGTTCATTGTTTATATTTAGTAGTACAACCCGAATTCCGGAAATGTTGGGACGTTTTTTAAATTTGAATAAAATGAAAACTAAAAGACTTTTTTAAATCACATGAGCCAATATTTTATTCACAGTAGAACATAGATAACATAACAAATTTTTAAACAGAGAAATTTTACAATTTTATGTACAATATGAGCTAATTTCAAATTTGATGCCTGCTGCAGGTCTCAAAATAGTTGGGATGGGGGCATGTTTACCATGGTATAACATCTCTTCTTTTCAGAATAGTTTGAAGAATGCCCGTCTGGGCATTGAGGTTATGGGTTTCTGGAGTTTTTGTGTTGGAATTTGGTCCCATTCTTGCCTGATATGGGTTTACAGCTGCTGAAGAGTTCGTGGCCATCTTTCATTTAATGATGCACCAAATGTTCTCTATAGGTGAAAGCACCTGGACTCTTCTACGACGAAGCCATGCTGTTGTAATAGCTGCATTATTTGGTTTTGCATTGTCCTGCTGAAATACACAAGGCCTTCCCTGAAATAGGCGTTATCTGGAGGGGAACATATGTTACTCTAAAACCTTTATATACATTTCAGCAATCATAGTGCCTTCCAAAACATGCAAGCTGCCCCTACCGTATGCATTTATGCACCCCCATACCATCAGAGATGCTGGCTTTTGAACTGAGCGCTGATAACATGCTGGAAGGTCTCCCTCCTCTTTAGCCTGGAGGACACGGCGTCCATGATTTCCAACAAGAACGTTAAATTTGGACTCGTCTGACCATAGAACACTTTTCCACTTTGAAACAGTCCATTTTAAATTAGCCTTGGCCCACAGGACACAATGACGCTTCTGGACCATATTCACATATGGCTTCCTTTTTGCATGTTAGAGCTTTAGTTGGTATCTGCAGATGGCATGGCGGATTGTGTTTACCGACAGTGGTTTCTGGAAGTATTCCTGGGCCCATTTAGTAATGTCATTGACACAATCATGCCGATGAGTGATGCAGTGTGGTCTTCGGCCTTGTCCCTTACGCATAGTGATTTCTCCAGTTTCTCTGAATCGTTTGATGATGTTATCCACTGTAGATGATGAGATTTGCAATGCCTTTGCAATCTGATGTTGAGGAACATTGTTTTTAAAGTATTCCGCAATCTTTTTATGCACTCTTTCACAGCTCTGCCCATCTTTACTTCTGAGAGACTCTGCCTCTCTAAGACATCCCTTTTATAGCTAATCATGTTACAGACCTGATTAACTTAGTTAGTTGCTAGATGTTCTCCCAGCTGAATCTTTTAAAAATGTCATGATTTTTCAGCCATTTGTTGCCCTGTGCCAACTTTTTTTGAGACCTTTTAGAGACAAATTTGAAATGAGCTCATTTAGTGGATAAAAGTATAAAATTTGTTGTTATCTATGTTCTATTGTAAATAAACTATTGGCTCATGTGATTTGAAAGTCTTTTAGTTTTCATTTTATTCAAATTTAAAAAAACGTCCCAACATTTCTGGAATACGGGTTGTACGTAACATTTACAGGGACAAAACATATATATATAGTTGCTAAAATGTACACTATTGATGTATTGACAACATCTTAAATGTAAACATTATGCGTTTACAGCTATAGAAACAATATTTACAAATCTTTCATAACATAAATATATTGGTATCGTTTTTTTTTGGTTTTTTTTGTTTTTTTTTTTAATCATTTTATTGATTTATTTTAGACCCTTTACCCTACCCCATGCCTCGACATGACCACTTTTGTTGAGTATGAAATGAATAAATAAAATGTAGCGGGTACAGTTAAATGTACAGTATTGTTGCAGTATAGCATTAAATAGATATTTTTGAGTAGCTAATCCCACTCCTACCTCTAAACCTAATATTAAGAAATTTCTAAATGTAGTATAAAGGAAATGGATTGCATTCACAGTGCTCTCTGGCAGTATACAATAGTTCTGAATGAGGTACGTAGCTAAATTTCAGTTGGTAGTCACTGACAATCTTATTCCAATCTACTGTCCAAACATAAAAGTAATTGTATGTTACCTTTTATCTCAGGATAATGTGTGGGACAGCAGACTGACGTTGATTCAGCTGTCAAGTCAAGCAGAGTAAGATTTAAGTGTAAGGCTATCTGATTCACCTTTGGGTGTTGTCAAGATTATGTTTTGTTCATAATGTTTTCTCCACCATGGCTCCTCCCTCCCTCCACTCCCCCATGGACTGTTTTGCCTGCTCATGACCTTTCTCATCCTGGGGAAGGCCCTGTCTCCGTTGTCCTGTTCTCTGTATGCAACAGTCAAATGATACAGGTGTGGACTTGGAGCGTTAAGTAAATGGAAAGAGAAATTTTCTCTTTATTTGAATTTATATTGCTCAGAATAATTGTAAAATCAGGTGTATGTATTTATTATGTATTTAATATGTATGTAGTATGTATTTATTGCTTGTTTTAATTTTATTCCTTTATTTCTTTTATTTTTATTCCTTATTTTTTAAATCCTGAAGTTTAGTTTTCTGAAAAGAATGGGAACAGGTTTAGGGGAAAATTAAAGCAAAAATAAAAATATTATTGAATGGATGCATGCATATTAAACAATCAAACATCTTCATTATGGCATGTAAAGGCTTCAGGTCTGTTATCATTCAATGAACTGTTGTTATATTTCTGAGGTAACTGAGAATGTTATGAGAAAGAAAAAATTATGAAACGATATCTTCAGGAAAAAGACTGAGTTTTTATCATTAGGTTAATACATAGTGAATTGATTCACGTTTATAGAAAATTGGTTTGGTTCTATTCCTGTTCCCTCTCATAGTATCTCATTTCTGTGTTTAGCTCCTGTTAAGCCTGTTAGTTCCGGCTCCCTGGTCTCTCCTCCCAGGCCTCCACCATGGCTCCTCCCTGTTGTGACTCCGCCATGGAACGTCTCGTTGGTTGTGGCCTGGGTCCCTGCCTGGCTCCTTCTGCTCCTGGCTTCTCCCTCCTTTCACTCCCCCATGGACAGTTTTGACTGTTTTCCTGTTCCAAGTCGTGTTTGCTTAGTTTTCTTCAACCTCCTATGTTTCTCTGTTGTTGATTTAATAAAGAGTCTGATTGCAAGATACTCCTTTGTTGTGTGCTCTCTCTGTATACAACAGTTACAGGTGTGGACTTAAGCAAATGGAAAGATATATTTTCTCCTTTTTACATTTTATTTAAATTATATTGCTCAGAATAGTTGTAAAATCAGTAGCATACACACTGTTGATGTGTACAGTATGTATTTATTTGCTTGTGTTTTGTTTTATTTCATAATAATCTTTAATAATAAAGCTAATAAAGCTTTTACACATTTTTTCTAAATAAGTCTAAATAACTGTGACATAATTTTCCTCAGCTTCACTGTTAATTATTAAATCCTGAACTTTTGTCGTCTGAAAGTAATAGGAACAGGTTTATGGTGAAATTAAAGTGAAAACACATGAAGTGAAAGCAAATAGTGTTCTTTGTAGGTCTGTTTGCCCTGTAGGTGAAACTGAGATGCTCAGACTTGTTTAATGGTTGCATGCACATAAAACAATCAAAACATCTTCATTATTGCATGTAAAGGCCTGTCTGTTATCATTCAATGAGCTGTCGTTATATTTCTGAGGTAACTGAGAATGTTTTCAGAAAGAATATGATTCTGAAACATGATTTCTTCAGGACAAAGATTAAGAGTTTTTATCATTAGGTCAATAGGTTATAGTGAATTGATTTACATTTATAGAAGCCTTAAAGTGCCCCTATTATGGATTTTTAAAAATTACCTTTCATGCAGTTTATAATGTAGCTGTATGTGAATGTAAACAGACTGCCAAGCTGTAAAGCTGAAAGTGCATCATAAAGTTATTCTCTCAAAAGAAAGAGTTGACTCTGAACCACTTAAATAAGTCATTTTTAGTTTTAGTTAATCCCATTTCGCAAGTTAACACATTTGCATAATGCCCTCCTACGTTCTGTGTGGACATCCCACGAAAACTTGAACCCCCAAACGCTGTAGCTCGTTACTGTGGATAACATGTCGACAAGACACTGTGCTCTGCACTGTGAAAGGATATTCGGTTTATTTTCACTTCCAAAGAGTGAGGCTGTGAAAAATCAGTAGTTAAAGATGGAACAGTGCCTGCTTTATTTGGACCAACTCGGACCTACCGCGATCGGTAAATCATTGGTGGCAATGGTGGCGACGGAGAGACACCTGTGGGTGAACTTGGAGGACATTGGGGAGAAAGATAAGGGTTTTCTCCTCAATGCCCTAGTCTCGCCTCTGAACTTTTTAGTACACTTTAAATATACTCTTGTATTTAAGTTTTGAAATGCAGAATTCACTCAGCATAAACTTCAAACATTAGACATTAAACATTAGAATTGCAATTCAGTTACACTGTAAGAGTGTTGAACATTAATATTATACTGATAACAAACTTTTAGTGTTTTTAAAACACATTGCAATGGCATTCCAAGTAAACCTGAAGTGTTTAAGTTTTAAGTAATGGCATCATTATAGTGAGCTTCGAATAGGCTACAATAAAGTAATCTTTATAAATAAAGTCACAGCTTAAGAATTTGCCTTTTACAGACACCCTAAGTATACCAGGAATTTACTTATCCAGTGAACATCAGTGAGGCAATAGGAACAGATATATATTTGTATATTAAATGTAGGAACCAGAACAGGCTGGATTCAAACTCGGGTCACTGTTGCACAAGAGCACTCACTTTACCTGTTGCACCACCACACAGATATACTCAATACAAAACTGGGTTTACTTTGTGTTCTCTCTATACTGTTACAAGTACAGCTATAAGTAAACAGTTGTGTGCATTTGAATCAAACCGCAATCAAACCTCTACAAATGATTCAGAACGCTGCAGCACATCTTGTCTTTAATGAGCCTGAAAGTACAGTGGCTGAGAGAGCTCAACATGCTGTAAATAGAAACACCAGCAAACAAAGAAAACATCTTCATCAAAGTTCACAACACAAGCAAATACAGAAACGCGCTGCAAAAGTTCACAACACAAGCAAATATAAAATCGTGCTGCAAAGTTCACAACACAAGCAAATACAGAAACGCGCTGCAAAGTTCACAACACAAGCAAATACAGAAATGCGCTGCAAAAGTTCACAACACAACCAAATACAGAAATGTACTTGTAATGCAACAGATGACAGATGATGCAAACTCTGCATCAACATGCACCATTCCAAATTTTGCTATATATCCTAATCAATTTTAACATATACTTCTATGAGCTAATTTGTTTCTGCCTTAAATTAATACATTACAAGTACATTTCTTAAATTACATAAATCGACACAGTCCTCTGATAACAGATTACTCTAAATTGTATTGTTGACATGCATTTTCTGTAAAGCTGCTTTGAAAAGCACTATACAAATAAATGTGAATTGAATTGAATTATCTCTGCTCTTTACAGCTGTCATTACATCCTCAGCGTCCTCCCCAAACTATCACGCTTTCTCTCTCTCTTTTTTTTTTTTAAATGGCCAGCTAATGCAGAGGTAAAACATTTGAGAGCCAGCGTTATGAGGTCAAAGGACAACCCTGATCCAGCAGTTTGTCTCTCTCATCTGAAACATCTTCACTATCTATATCTGCTGCATCCCTGAGAAGGTTTTTCACAATGAGGAAATCTTAATACAGATTTGGGTTTGCCTGTTTTTGCTCTTCTATCTCATCCTTAAGAGTAAAATTTAGAAGGAATACATAATGTTATCACTTGCTACCAGATTTTTCTCACATTAGATCCCTTGAAGATAACACCTGAAATTTCCTGTTTTTTCACAATCGAAAGATAAAAGGGCATTATCATTTAACTAATTCAGCATTTAAAGCATATAACGTCAGGCATTTGTCAGCATTGTGTTTGGCCCTCTATTCAACTTCTGTTGCATGCTGAGAAGATATACTAGTCTATGCTGAAGTATACTGAAACTCTTTATAACAGATACTGGAGATCTCATATTAGTTGTTGAACTATAATGAGGGATGAATGATATAGCAAAGAAGTACACTTGATTTTTACACTTTAATATTACGGTACAATGTAAATATACTAAAATTATATTTTCAGCACTTGTAGCACTGCAATTTTATTTAGCCTCAATTGCAAAGACACATCTCTTGAATCAATTAACCATTTTCTCAAAACAGTTTATACACTCACAGTTTATAACATTCTCAGATGAATTTGACAGGAAAAGTAAATATTGGAGCATGTAAAACTGATTGTCGATATTTTTTGTTTTGAGAGCTAATGGTTTGAGATTGTCAGTATAACATGCATAACCACTGAGACGAACAACAGCCTGCAAAACATCCTACTTACCTAAATCTACTCTAATTTGTTGATTCTAAGAAAAGTTAATTATTTGTACAGTCTGTGAATTTGTACATCATCAACTGATTGACCAATAGTCACGTTTGACATCTAATTTCACTATTGTAAAACTTCATTTGTCTAAAAAAGGGCATGTAATTATGGTTTATTCTGAATAATCCATCATTGAGGGAGAAGTCACTTCTGAAGTTAGACCTGCAGGGAAAGTGATCATCATTAAACAACTGAAGGTGGGTTTCTTAACACAGATGTATACCTTGACTAAACCATCATGGAGAAGATCAACCTATATAAAGTATGACACCATTACATCATATCTGGCTCATAATATCATTATCACTCACCTCCACAAACTCATGGTCTCTTCCGACCGATTCGATCAATTGTGTACCACAGATAATTTTTTATTTCAGCTTCACAGTCTGCCCTGATTACATGCTGTTTTGATGCAGCATCTGAAAAAGGAAGCTCGAATGAATTGGAAATGTGTTGGATGGTAGTCCTTCACTACTCACAACTACTCTTAAAACCAAATTAGCAGACATCACAGAGTTCACCAAGAGACTGGATTTACAAATACAGACAAAACATAAGTAAATACAAACTTTCTTAGTATGTGGAAAGTGTTCATGCAGCAGTGAGTTTACCTCGGATTACATCTGTTAAAATAAGCTTAGAGAAAGCCTTTTTATCTCCTCTCCCCTGCCAGTTGAACTCCACAGCCAGATCATCTGTTAGGACTTGCTGCATAATATTCTTAATCACATCCTTGGCCCCAAAACCTCCAAGCCTTGACAGATATTTGACCTATAAAGAAAACATGTTTAAATATTTTATTAAGTGTTGTTTGTTGTTGTGAGTGGTCAAATATTTTCTATAATGACAACAAAACTGTGTATGTAGAATATAGCACATTTGCACCATCTTACACCAACTAGCTGAACAAAGAACCAGAGCTGGGTGAGAGAAAACATGAAATAGTTATCTGTGTTATGCTAATCCATCGAAAGAAATTAACAATAACGCAGATTAATAATGAATCTGCATTAATATTATAACACTAATTATTGTCCATTTATTTTATTTATTATTAAGCAGGATAATTTGCGTCACTGTTGCAAAATAAACCCCTTACAGGAGTTACAGGTCAGAGTGTACATTATAGTGTACATGATCCCTTTCTTGAAATGCTCACATATTTTTGGCGTGTCGTTGCATTAGTGAGCTCCTTTTCAGTCCTGACCACATCTTCAAAGGTTCTAAGAGGCAGAATTAGGCTTGTTTTAACATCTTTAGTGGGCAAGCTGGTACTGCTGGGGGCTTCAGAAGCCGTATTGTCTTTCAGTAGTTTCTTTAACATGGCAGAGTTTTCCTGAACTGTGCTCTTGATGTCTCTCAGCATTTTTTGGAGATCATCCTTGTCTGCTGTGTAAAATGAGTTGCGCTGTAATTACAAAATAATAATAATAATAATACTTTTGATTATGACAAAAGAAGCGGACTCACCATCAGCTGGCATTCTGGATGTAATTTTAGATGGTGTAGGAAGATGTCTTTTTCTTTTTAGTATTCCAGGGAATCCAGTGGATAATAGAAAAGATCTTTATTTGAAAATAAACAATACTTTAACAAAATAGTACAAATGAATTCTTTGACCTTTTATTTGGTTAAATCCTTTAAACAAATTTTGTTTTTGGAAACAGAGTGTAAGTATCTGTTACTTACCGTTCTTTCTGTTCTATAATTTCTTTTTGCCCCTCTTTTGCCTTATCAAAAGTGGCTGCAATGAGATAAATATTTTATTATATTATTTGAGAACTTAATTTAAATTATTTTTATTTTTTTTAAATAATTTTAAAATAGTGACCATTACCATATTCTTTGTGAAAGCTAATATTTAATGTCTCCCATGTTTTCCCTCCTGTTTCAGGTTTAACTCTGTTCTGGACAGCTTCAATGCACTTCTCTGGTGATCTGAATGGGGGCCAGTAACTTTGTTTCTTGTCTAGGCTCAACCAATGTGATGGTGCCACCATCACCTCATCTGAGTCTTGCAAGGTAACAACTGCATACATGATCAGTCTAGTGAAGGGGAAAAGAATTATGTTTATGATAGAAAAATAAATATGCTTAATTTAATAGTAAACTGAAAAGTTAACCAAACAAATTATCTGAAAGCATGGGATGGATGAAAATCTGACAAAATACACAGAAACAACCAATTCACAAGTTTTTTTTTTTTTCATTGGTTAGACTACCTCGGTTGCACAAATTATGGCACAGGCAGAATTTCTACACTGAATGCAAGACGTGTATATTATTAATACAAATAAGCAAATGAGAGCCCAATCATCTTCATGATCCTCACCTTCCATCACTCTCCATCAAAGTGTTCTTTTCCTCATTTATAATAGAACAAATATCACGCTCTTCACACACTCTCCTCTCTGTATTGCCTTTGTTTGTTTTAGACCACCTGGCTTCTGATTCTTCTGCTCTGTTATGAACAAGTGTTTCCTCCTTCCTTTTATTCCAATCCTCATCCTTAGACGTATTTCCCAAGAACTTTAATTGTTTACCATCAACATTTCTTTTGGATAATTCCTTAATGTAGTACACTTCATTATCTCTGTTCTTCACAGCACCTATTACTTCCTCAACGTCCTCAGGCAGAATGCAAAGTATCACACTTTCTTTGAATACCAGAATATCATTCTGTTTTAAACATCCAGCTAATGCGGAAACAAAGCATTTCAGAGCCAGTGTAATGAGAACTGGGGTCAAAGGGCAGCCCTGATCCAGCAGTTTGTCTCTCTCAATTGAAACATCTACAGATTCAATATCTGTTTCTGGTGCATCTCTGAGAAGGTTTTTCACAATGAGGAAATCTTGATACAGAGTCGGGTTTGACCGTTTTTGCTCTTCTATTTTATCCTTAATACAAGACAATCTCATCTCAGTGCAGAAGGTTTTGGGAGTGATCATGACAGAAACTGAATTTTTAGGTACAAGAACCTTTGACTGAGACTCCAAGAAATCATCTAGACGTTTTGTCAGAATAGTTGCAATGATGAGGTAGTCAATGTTAAAAAAGTGTTGATTTTCATCATGTGGACTTTTCACAGTTTCATTAAAGCACATCTCAGAGCAGTTGAAAGCACCTCTGTGGATTCTGTCATAGAGTTTCTTTATGTAAGGAATTAGATCCTGAATGTTGTCTTTATAGAAGGAAACTGGGATGCCGTCTGGTCTCGGTGTGTCTGACACCTGAAGAGAATGTACAGCTGACACAATGTCAACCTCACTGACCGCATGTGAACTTTCTTCACCCAGTGATGAATCTGTCTCATCTGTCAAAAGATCCTTTTTTAGATTCAACCATTGGAAAACTGATTGTATCTGGGGATCTTTCTGAAAAAGCATTGTGGGAACATTGTTAATCTCCAAGTACACAGGACAATGGTCACGCATCTTTGAGTCTCTGATTTCACAACTTCTGACACGCCACATACATTCTTCTGGAACCAAGACGTAATCCAGCCTGGATGCAATAATTTGACTGTGGAATGTATAATCCTGCTTTATGGGGTTCTTTCTTCTCCAGACATCAACTAGCTGAAGAGATTTCATGAACTTATTCACACAGCAGCGCAGCTTTCTGTGGATTTGCCTGTCTGTCACCCCTTTTGAATTGTCTTTGTCAATAAATGGATTGAGAACTGTGTTGAAGTCTCCACCAATCACCAGCAGCCCTGTGGTCATTGACTGAAGGTACCTTGAAAGTTTTTCAAGGGTTTTTGTGTCTTTTTCATGGTTATAAACACTAACAAGAGTGTATGGCTGACCTTTCAGTTTACATTTCAACACAACATATGTTCCACAGTTATCTTTTTCATCGCTTATACATTCAAAATCTAGTGTTTTCCTCACTAGTATGGCTGTTCCCTTTTGAGAGGTAAACTTTGTGTAGAAAACATGCCACTCATTTTTTAGACCTTCTATAACATTTTCATCTCCTACTCCAATGTGGGTCTCTTGAAAGAAAACAACATCCGCATTTTGTAGTTTTTGAAATTTCTCATCTCTGTTTCGTTTAAGTCCATTAACATTCCAGGTGACGAAATGTATTGTCCGTGTAGCCATTGACAGATCTGCTCTCACAGACCAAAGGTCCCTGTCAAAACAAAGAGGGATGAGAAATTGAGTATTTTCTTCCAAACAATTAGAAAAAGATCTAAATAATAAGAAAAGAAATAACAAAAAGCATAAAATCAAAAATCTTGGAGATTCTCTAGGGCAGTAGTTCCCAACCTTTTTTACTCAAAGGCCCTCCTCCTCTCCAAATCAATACTGCAAGCCCCCACCCTTTTTATTCACAAAAACATTTGTATTCCAGTGTTATTACTATTCAAGTCTATGTTATTTTTTAAACCTTCAGTGTTCTTTTTTGCAAACATTCTTTGCAGACATTCTTTACCACTTAAAACTACTTACTCTGCTCAGTTATACAGTACCTTAAACAAATAAGCACAAATCAATCTGCCATGCCAAACAAGACCACAGAGAGATGCCAAAGGACTGCATATAGCTACTATATGGATCCATTCAGAATTATTCAACACACCAAAATTCAAATGAAAAATTAAGGCTTCCGTGATTACGTCCGAACGCTGGCTCAGTATTGGCCAAAGCTGTATATGTGAGCAGCACGACGCATGCGTCTGATGCTGACACAGGAGCCGGGTAATATTAAGTTGGGGTTCTGACGTAGTACTCAGAAGTCTGCACTGTGCTTACTGCGTAAGGAGAATGACAGTGAAGAGAAGAGATTGTTGAATAAAGTCGTTATTTTTGTTTTTTCGCACGAAACGTTTTCTCGTCGCTTCATAAATTTAAGGTTAAACCACTGCAGTCACGTTGACTATTTTAACAATGTCTTTAGTATCTTTCTGGACCTTGCAGTGGTAATTAAATTGCTGTCTACTGAGGAGTCAGAGATCCATGTATGAAATCAAATCAATGGCATTTTGTAACAGAAAGTCATACTTTGATTAGAAACCTCATAACATTTTTCTGAGATGTTTGTTTATGACAAACAATTTGAAAATTAGTCCAAATTTAAATGATAATTGCAAAATATTATCATATTTTCATGAGAGTGCTCAATTTTAAAATTAATGTCAATCATTTTTAAAGACCATGTTGTCAAGTTGTTGTCATGATGAAATCTCCAAAAGAATGGTATATCTGAAAAGCCCTGAATGTGCTCTTTACAGGACATCCAGGGCCCTACCATACACCCGGCGCAGTGCGGCACCAGGTGCGACACAATTGTTTTTTGCTAGTTTCAGCCCGGCACAGTTATCGTGCCCATTTGTGCGCCCATGGGCGTGCTGGTCTGAAAACAAGGTGTGTTCAGGCGCATTGTTGACGCGTTACTATTTTGAGGCAACTGAAATAGACTGCGCTATTGACCAACTGAAACCTGGTCTAAAGTCTACGCCGCAATATTTGTTTTGTTATTTAAAGAGCACGTTAGTAATATGGGCCTACATGCGGGTGCACAACGCGTGTGCATTCTGCTTAATTATACACACAGGGAAGTGCAGCAGCACAGAAACATGCCAAATATTAAAAGTAAAAGGATTGCAATATAAAAGATTATTATTGTGTGCATAAAAATGCTTTGGTGGCTTTTTTTTTCTTCGTAGATGGTCTGCTCACGCGCTTTAATCTCATTAATCTGCACGAGCAGATCCATTTCCTCACTATAGACACGTTCACAGTAGCGTGTTTACCCACCACGCAAAGCGTGCGATTTCTCCCTAGGGGGATCCCCCTAGTGGTGTAGTCTATGTGATACGCAGGTATATGCCTTATACCCACTAGGAAAGATTTAAAAATACAACCAATAATATTCGGCAGGCAATTTTCGGTCCATTTTATTTCCCTTTACATATTCGCTTCCACAAATTCAGTGGTTCAAATTCAAAAATGCAACATTGCACATCTATCTATCTATAAAAAAAAATATAAAGTGTTGTACCTCAGATCAGTAGATGTTTGTCTTTGCTCAAATTTTACTGGTTCATTCATAGACCAGTCACTCTTTATGGACTCACAGCTGGACTCTGGTGAGTGTGATATCTGCCTGTGGAATCAACATTAAATGGAATTTAAAAAAAAAAAAAGAAAAGAAAGAAAGTTGATTTGACAATTTTACAATGCTCATTGATAATGAACAAGCTGGATTATGGTGAGTTTGATCTCTGCCTGTAGAACTGAACACAGATACAATAGAAGAGATAACAGGACAAAGTATGTACATGTATAAAACTCACATATCTTGTTTATCCAAGAGTAGCTTTAAAAATGTTGAAGGTTATTGTCACTGCACAAGGATATATCACATTTATCTATATATTTCTGGCATCAGAATATGAGACAATAGATGTCAATGGAATGTTAATGGACCTTAATGGTACTTTGTATAACATTATTATATTATATGAAGACTTTGATACCTGCATCCTGGACTAAAATCTTCATCGCTGAATGTTTCATTGTCCTCCATGATTCATTAAATCTTCAAGGAACTGCACTGGTAAAACTGGTGAGTCTCTCTGTTATACAAATAGAATTTAAAATTCTTTACAGAACAGTGCAACAAATTTGTTATAGAATCCGTAACACGTAAACATGACAAAACTGTTGGGGTTCCAAAAAGAACGTACTAAACTGCAATTTCAAGAAAAGTTATTTAAAGTTATATGAAGTCATTACAACCCTGTGAAAATTGAGTTAAAACAATTTAGGTTTAGAGAACACATTTCACAACTTTAAAAACCCCACGTGGTAGATTATAACAACAGCTTACACAAAATTATATCAAAGCTGGGGACATAAAAAAACAAAACACACAAAAAAAACTTTACAGATGTCACACAACATAGGGAACACATGAATCATGTATATTCACCAAGTGGCAACCTCCCCCATTTCTCTTGAAGTGAATACGGAAGTGACTTAAACTGCAATTCATCAACTGGCCGGTAGGGAAAGGCTCCAAAAGAGAGCAGAATCTCATTGAGTCCCATGTTAAAAGGCCCAACTTTACAGCAGAAAAAAAACATGTTTACAGCTGGTACAAATTGTGGTTTTGGTCTATACTGCTAATTTTGCCCTTCATGACAACTCTAAGGGGGTGAATTCTTTTTTATAACTCATCCGTTTAAATTATATTAAGCCTTCAAGTTCTGCATACTTGCATACTGCATTCTTGCTGCTTGCTTGCTGCTGAGCCCTCACGTTACCTAAGCTAATTCCAGCCGCTGAACTTTTTTAAAGATTATTTCATACAAAATAATATGGCTTGCTCTGTTAATGGTTGAGACAGATGTGCATCTGTGTACATGTGCACACATGTGGAAGATAAACAGAACACACTTTGTTGGATCGTGGCAGTCCACCAAGTTTTGTCCACCAGATTTACTAGAGAATATGCCTCTCAAGTGGACAAAAAGTGCTGTTGTTTGTTTTTCAATGGATGCTAATAGATATTTTAACATTACTCAAGTGAGATGGATTGGATTAATCTCGGGATCGCTATTTCATCACAAAGGTATGAAGTCTCGTTTTGATTTTGCTTGTTGTCATTTGCACACCCGACACAAATTACAATATTACTTGTGCTGGAGCATCTATATCGTAAAAAAGACATTTGATTGACAGGAAACCTTTAGAAATTTCAAATGATATAATTTGTTATCTTTATTAATATATTAGATAGCATCTAATTTTTATTAATATATTACATAGTATCTAAGTAAAATAGATAGCTCCTTAGCCTGCTAACATGGTCACGTTGCGCTAGGCGGCATGGTTTTAGCAACCAGGCACCTCAGTTCCAACCACATCCCGCCTCTTTGCTCATTTTCACTTATCCAGGAGTGGCGCGCAATGACGCGCTGCCAAAATGGCAATGGCTGCTTTTTCGCTTCAAAAATGCTCTTCAGAAATCTACAGGTGACGTCACAGACACTACACCCATATTTTTTTACAGTCTACTATGGTATACACTGAGATCACGCCCCAGAGGTGAACCATCTAAGTGTCTATGGTTTTTACCTGATATGATCTCTGTAAGTTTTTTTAAAAATTGTAGACGTTTTGTACAAACCCAATTCCAAAAAAGTTGGGACACTGTACAAATTGTGAATAAAAAAGGAATGCAATGATGTGGAAGTTTCAAAATTCAATATTTTATTCAGAATACAACATAGATGACATATCAAATGTTTAAACTGAGAAAATGTATAATTTTAAGGAAAAAATAAGTTGATTTTAAATTTCATGGCATCAACACATCTCAGAAAAGTTGGGACAAGGCCATGTTTACCACTGTGTGGCATCCCCTCTTCTTTTTATAACAGTCTGCAAACATCTGGGGACTGAGGAGACAAGTTGCTCAAGTTTAGGAATAGGAATGTTGTCCCATTCTTGTCTAATACAGGCTTCTAGTTGCTCAACTGTCTTAGGTCTTCTTTGTCACATCTTCCTCTTTATGATGCACCAAATGTTTTCTATGGGTGAAAGATCTGGACTGCAGGCTGGCCATTTCAGTACCCGGATCCTTCTTCTACGCAGCCATGATGTTGTAATTGATGCAGTATGTGGTCTGGCATTGTCATGTTGGAAAATGCAAGGTCTTCCCTGAAAGAGACGACGTCTGGATGGGAGCATATGTTGTTCTAGAACTTGGATATACCTTTCAGCATTGATGGTGCCTTTCCAGCTGCCCATGCCACACGCACTCATGCAACCCCATACCATCAGAGATGCAGGCTTCTGAACTGAGCGCTGATAACAACTTGGGTTGTCCTTGTCCTCTTTAGTCCGGATGACATGGCGTCCCAGTTTTCCAAAAAGAACTTCAAATTTTGATTCGTCTGACCACAGAACAGTTTTCCATTTGCCACAGTCCATTTTAAATGAGCCTTGGCCCAGAGAAAACGCCTGCGTTTATGGATCATGTTTAGATATGGCTTCTTTTTTGACCTATAGAGTTTTGTATTGTGTTCACCGACAATGTTTTCTGGAAGTATTCCTGAGCCCATGTTGTGATTTCCATTACAGTAGCATTCCTGTATGTGATGCAGTGCCGTCTAAGGGCCCAAAGATCACGGACATCCAGTGTGGTTTTCCGGCCTTGACCCTTACGCACAGAGATTGTTCCAGATTCTCTGAATCTTTGGATGATATTATGCACTGTAGATAACTTCAAACTCTTTGCAATTTTTCTCTGAGAAACTCCTTTCTGATATTGCTCCACTATTTTTCGCCGCAGCATTGGGGGAATTGGCGATCCTCTGCCCATCTTGACTTCTGAGAGACACTGCCACTCTGAGAGGCTCTTTTTATACCCAATCATGTTGCCAATTGATCTAATAAGTTGCAAACTGGTCCTCCAGCTGTTCCTTATATGTACATTTAACTTTTCCAGCCTCTTATTGCTACCTGTCCCAACTTTTTTGGAATGTGTAGCTCTCATGAAATCCAAAATGAGCCAATATTTGGCATAACATTTCAAAATGTCTCACTTTCAACATTTGATATGTTATCTATATTCTATTGTGAATAAAATATAAGTTTATGAGATTTGTAAATTATTGCATTCCTTTTTTATTCACAATTTGTACAGTGTCCCAACTTTTTTGGAATCGGGTTTGTATAATTAAAAGGACATTAAGGGTTTTGTATAATTAATATGAATGATGGTATTTAAATAGTCTCATTGGCCTATTTGTTGAGCCACCCATAGAACAAACAATAGCCCTGAAAACTGATAAAGGAACATATATAAAGACAACGTTTAAATACTTCCACCCACGGTAGCATAAAGAAATTTAGCGTATATACTAGTTGCCATATCGACAATATATATTGAGAAAAAATTGTGCCAAAATTAAGAAATCTTTGAAGGATATTATTTAACAATAGCAATATTTGTGTTAAAATTAGACAAATCTGATATTATTTTAATCTCCAATCTGTTTGGGTAGTTCTTTAATGCTTCACTAACTAGCAGAAGACACTAACCAGGTTTAAAGTGCAGTTGCGCAGATAGGGTTCGCTGTAACACTGCGTTACAATGTGCCCCAATATTAGAACTATTCTATTCTACAGTAACGATACAACTGGCATAATCAACTTTTCGGAATTTCTGTTGAGAAACAATGGAGAAAAAAAAGATGAATAAAGAACCTGAACATCTAGAAAATATTACTTCAAGAAATGTTCAGCATTTGTACTGGCTCTTCTATTTATCCCGTGTTCTGTGAGAGCTGTGAGTGGAGGAAGGGGAGTGTTTTTGTTCAGCTCTGTGTTTTTCTGTATGTCTGAACATGTTTCTTCATCTGTTTGCCTGTATTGTTTTGACCTAGGCTGTATAGCTGTGTTTTGCAAAGTGTTAATTGCCAAATTACAAAATTATTTGAAATTTAGAAGAAAAAAAAAAGCTATTATTTTATATGAAATAATAATCGTATTTTATTGTTAAAATATTTTAGTTTCTCATGTTTATTTTTTAATTAAATCAGATAACATTTAGCTGTTATATGGTCATGTTACAATGTGCCCTGCCTGGGCATATTATCACATTTCACTTCCCTTCTTTCAGGGTAAATAAAGAAAAAAGTATACACTGTATTAATGAAACAAAGCCACATGCCACCAGAAATTAATGTGAAACAAAAGAAACTCTCTGAACCCTAAGTAGACTTAGACAAACTGAGAAAGTAACAATGCGTTAGGTTGTGCCCTGCTCTCCCCTAATTAATGATTTTAGATTGTTAGTTAATCGCATTTGATAAATTATAGCCTACTTTAAATAAAACATTTGTAATGGATTTGTAAAAAGCGTTTTTATGCATGTTGTGGCTATAGTTTTTGTTGCGGCCATAGTTTTTGTTGCATTTCCACTGATCTGACCAGCAGAAGTCACCAGCATGAGGTGTTTCGAAGTGCGCTTCGAAACAGTGAATCATTTTGCAAAACAAATGGTTCAGTTGATTCGAAGTTTTGAACAGCTTCATTTTTCACATCACTAATATAAGGTCTATCGGTCTAAACAAAAAGAC
The DNA here is from genome assembly GCA_037101425.1 of Elopichthys bambusa. Lineage (NCBI taxonomy): Eukaryota > Metazoa > Chordata > Actinopteri > Cypriniformes > Xenocyprididae > Elopichthys > Elopichthys bambusa. The sequence goes on from CM074448.1 coordinate 24,490,294, forward strand.
AATTAAGATAATAAAACCAAGATATGCATGTGTCGTTCGTACTTCATGTTTTATGGATGCGTAGGGTTAATGCGGAAGTCACTGTTAAACACCTCACTTGAAGACTCACCTTGATCAAAAAATTAGGCTGTACCAGACACAGCTTCTCAACATGTTCATGCTTTCCCATCCAGTGCACGTAAATTCCCGCATAAACAACAACACAAATACAAAATCCTGTTAAGACACTTTTTTGCTGGTTTAGATGTTATGCTCCGGTGTAAAATGGCGCAGGTAAAACATTGTACTTTCACTTTCGTGTCAGCCATCGCCTGAGGTCATATGAAGCTGGAAATATGACAATATGATTTGAATGGTGTAAATAGATATGTGTCATTTAACAGAATTGAATATTAAGTGCCATTTTATATAGTTTTGAATTTGAATTTTTTTTTAAACTTGAATCCTGCACATTTGATTTTTGTTTTTTTGTTTTTTATGGCATAATTTTCTATATAGCCTATGTAGGCCTAAATTCCAAACAACGTATTTTTTGTTCTGAATTCTTCTGCAAATTTATTTCTTAAAAATACAGCTTCAAGATTTCAACACGAAGAACAAATTCAAAACCCCAAATTAATATTCTAAGATCGTAGCCTACTGAAAGTAGGTCAGAGCTCCACCTTCCCTGGGCCGGGTCGAACGTCGCATTTTGGCAAATTACAGTGTAGCATTATTCTCAGCATGTGAGACATTTATTTCTGGGAGTCTCTGCTAGGCCTATTTGTTTTGGTATACAGTATATTTAATATGGAAGTGATTAGCATGCGTAACAGTCCCACATAACTCTATATTTCTGCTGCATTTATCGAAGTTGGATGTTAGGCTATTTCACTCACTGACATTTAGCTCAAAAACATATTTTGCCAAGTGCAGATGTTAAATTTAAAAATGTTATTTAACATGTTATTGCAAGAATCGTTTAAGTTTGTTTTCTTTTGTTTAGACAAAAAGCAGCTACTGTAATACATCTGACCAGGACTTCATTCCACAGAAAGTGGGACAGGTAAAATGGATTTCTCTCTAGACACCAGTATGGCTGAAAAAACATGCTAAAGTGTATTGTTGTAATTAAGATCATATCAATTCAATTGTTGGCTATTTAACCTTTAAGGCTTAATATTGTAGAATGCAAGACATTTGTAAGAAAACAGACAATGTTTCATCTCACTTAATGTCATAGTTTATACACTTTAATCTGTATGCCATAGCGTAGAGCTATTTATAGCTCAATACAAGTACACAGGATGGATCAAGGTTAAAACATAACCTCCCTCGTATGACAATGACTGAATGAGTGAAATAAAGCAAACAGACTACAAAACCTGAACCTATCCTTTAGTCTTGCCTCTTAATAGCAATGCTGGCTAGCATGGTGTCTAACTATGAAAATAACTCCTCAGCAGCTAAAGCAAAACACACAAAAAAAGACTGAAGTTCCCTGGAATTTGGGCTGCTGTCACTGACAGGATCATAAATAAAATAGTGGCTGTGTCCAAAAACTGGAAAATGCTGCCTTCAGAGGACACATTTCAAGGTAGGAAGGCATGAAGGCACGTCTGAATCCATGTTAGCTTCACTTCCTGTCCCCTGAGATACCTTTATCTGATCGATTTTTGAAGGCAGCATAGATGTATCCTTCACTGCCTTTGATATCCCACAATCCTATGCTTTCCATTCTGTGACAGTTGAGCTAGAAAAATAAAGATGGCGTCCGCGTTCCACTTTTGATGTAATTTCTAGTGAGAAATTTCTACTGTAGCAATTAAATATTTGTTTAGCTCCCACCAAAGCTCGCGTTATTTTGCAGTAGATCATTAAACTGTTACGCTGCCTCAGAAGTCTGTCCGAAATCAGTTTCATAAGGTGCCTTCATGCCTAAACGCTGCCTTACAAGTCATTGCCTGATAGGGCAGCGAGGCAACAAGTCAGCTACCTGGGTTTTCGGATGCAGCCAATATATCATTAGGTTTCTAATAAACATCACATGCATGGCATTGTTTAGTTTTCCGCTTCTTGGTTTTTATGGCAGTTGGCATACAACTTCAAGGTGCATTACTGCCACCTGCTGGTTAGGAGTGTGGGGCATTGTTTAGTCTTAATTGATTTCACGTTTTCTGCTCTCTTTTCTGCTGTCACTGAGCAGCTCGTCGACATGACAAAGAAAGCTGATCCTGATTGGTCCTTGTTTGTGCATTCAAAGTGCTGATTGGCTCACAGAAAGAACCTTATAGAACCTTAGAGTTCTTCTTTCTAAAAAAAAAAAAAAAAAAGACAACTTATACATACACTACTGCTCAAAAGTTTGGGATCGGTAAGATTTTTAATGTTTTGAAAAGAAGCTTCGTCTGCTCACCAAGGCTGCATTTATTTAATTAAAATACAGTAAAAACAGTAATATTGTGAAATATTATTACAATTTAAAATAACTGTTTTCTATCCAAATACATTTTACAAAGTAATTTATTCCTGTGATGCAAAGCTGAATTTTCAGTCATATCATTCGTCAGAAATCATTCTAATATGCCGATTTGCTGCTTAGGAAACATTTTTTATTATTATCAATGTTGAAAACAGTTCGGTACTTTTTTTTTTTTTCAGGATTCCTTGGTGAATAGAAAGTTCAATAGAACAGCATTTATCTGAAATACAAAGCTTTTGTAACATTATACACTACCATTCAAAAGTTTGGGGTCAGTAAGAATTTTTATTTTTATGAAAAGAAATTTACTGAAATTTTCAAAAAGATCCTTCTCCGCTCCATCTCTGGTCTGGAATCCACTCCTTCCCTCAGCCATGAACTTCAACTCCCATAATCCTTTGTCTGAACTCATCATTATTGCATTCAGCTGTAACTCAGTTCATTGTTCACTTCTGTCTATTTAAACCATGCCTTGTCTGTCATTTGTCATTGAGTTTTTGTAGTTTTGAGGATTTCGCAAATATTTTGACCCTTTGCCTGGCATATTGACTTTTGATTTCCCAATAAATTTGCAGTTGGATCAGAGCATCATTTGCAAAAACATCTCTTGAATCCATTAACCAATTTCTCAAAACAGTTTATATACATGTTTGACAGGAAAAATAAATATTGGAGCACTTAAAACATTGATATTTTTGTTTTTAGAGCAAATGGTTTGAGATTCATAAGCACTGAGACAAACAAGAGCCTGCTAAACATACTTAAATCTACTCTAACCTGCTGATTCTAAGAAAAGTTAATTCTCTGTACAAATTCACAGACTGTACATCATAAATTGAAGATTGACCAATAGTCACATGTTTGACATCTAATTTCACTATTGTAAAACTTAATTTGTCTAAAAAAAAATGGCACAAGCAATGTAAATGTTGTGTGTAATAATGGTTTGTTCAGAATAAAATGATTAATAAAATAAAATGATCTTACTGATGAAACATTGAAAAAGACAGAAATAACCTATGTAGATTAAAAACTATTTACAACAAATTCCATACATTTAAGTTATGTTATTGATGAACGGATGTAAAACTGCTATTGGTAAACCTGTTTATGCATGCAGTGATATCACAGTAAGACACATTCTCCAGTATGCAATTATTTCCCCCAGTTAGCTAAAGAGAAATTATATTTAGCTAAAAAAAAAACTAAAAAAAAACATTGTAAGCATTTTATATTTACCAATATTTGGAGTATACAATGTCATGCTAAGTTTAGTACACATAGGATCTAGTTCTTTATAAAATGTTTGTTATATACAGGATGTTTATTCTGTAAGCAGTTAAGCTTACATGACCTATGAGTAAATGTTCCAAAACTTAGTCATCAATAAAAGACATTCCAATCTCTGACTGGAAGGCTCTGTCCATCATTGAGGGAGAAGTCGTGTCTGAAGTTAGACCTGCAGGGAAAGAGGTATTTATACAAAGTATACAATGATCATTAAACAACTGAAGGTGTGTTTCTTGAAATAGAGGTATGCCTTGACTAAACTTTCATGGAGAAGATCAACCTATAGAAAGTATGAAAATATTACATAAAATCACTTGCTCATAATATCATTATCACTCACCTCTTGATCTCCTCCGACCGATTCGATCAATTGTGTACCACAAATAATTTTTTATTTCAGCTTCACAGTCTGCCCTCAACACACTGTGTTTTGATGCAGCATCTGAATGAGGAAACTCGAAGAATGAATTGAAAATATATTTGGATGGTAGTCCTTCATACTCGCAACTGCTCTTGTACACTTTTAAGATCAAATTGGCAGACATCACAGAGTTCACGAAGGGACTGGATTTACAAATACAGACAAAACATAAGTAAACACAAACTTTCTTGGTATGTGAAAAGTGATCATGCAGCAGTGAGTTTACCTCGGATTACATCTGTTAAAATAAGCTTAGAGAAAGCCTTTTTATCTCCTCTCCCCTGCCAGTTGAACTCCTTAGCCAGATCATCTGTTAGGACTTGCTGCATAATATTCTTAATCACATCCTTGGCCCCAAAACCTCCAAGCCTTGACACATATTTGACCTATAAAGAAATCATGTTTAAATATTTTAAGTGTTGTTTGTTGTTGTGAGTGGTCAAATATTTTGTGTAATGACCACAAAAGTGTATATAGCTCATTAGCACCATCTTTTCAAACGGCCGCAGCTTGTCTATTAAAATATATTATATGTGGCCTGCCATGCATAATTTACAAATTGTGCAGTTTCACAATGTCAACACAAGGTGGCAGTACTAGATTTTAGGCCAGGGAATTTTTTGCAGTTTTAACTGGAGAGATTTAAGTTCCTTATAAAAAAGAAAAAAGTAAGGCTTAGCACCCTGAAATTTACATTTATGTAAGAAAAATTTCGCTAGAAAAACAAATTTATCAAAAAATATTGGTCCTTTACATCTTTATCAAAGTTGTGCAGACCAAATAAAACATCTTTGTGTAATAAAGAAAAACTTTGTGATAAAAATGTGCGTACAAAAATACAGAAATCCTTCCAGAACAGATTTGTAAAGGAGCATTCCCAGAAGAGATGAGAAATAGATTAGTCTTCAGCACCGCAAAAAGAACATAAAGAATCAATATCAGGAAACTTTTTTTTTTTTTTTTTTAAGTAAAGCTTTACAGGATAAAAAAGATGAAGTAATTTGTAGGACACATCCTTGACCTTATTGGTTATTATATATTTTGACGACTGTCCACACTTTCTTCCATGGAATATTGACAAATTGGCCATTCTAGTAGGACACATTGTAAGGGAGAGAAGCAATCTCATTCTGAAATAACTGTCTAATTCTACTGTTCTGACCAGAAGAGTTAGATAAAAAACAGATATGTCCAATCATTGTATCAAAAGGATGAGCAACTGACAAAGAAATCTGGGATCTAGCTGAGTCTCTGAGAAGAGTTATTGCTCCATAAGGAATGGCATCCATTACTATAGCAAAATATCGTGGAGTGACAGGTATGTTATACTTGTTCAAAAACTCTGAATATGAATACAAGTGTCCATCAGCATTGATTAATTAGGAGACCAAAATAAAATTATTATTCACCCAATCTAGGAAAAACAATGACTTATTTTTATAAAGAATATCACAATTATTCCAAATAAAGTACCGGTGAGGATTAAAATTGTGTTTATAAATTAGGTGCCAGGTCAAAAGTGTTACAGTGTTAGGTGTTACAGTGTTACAGTGTTCCACGAAGAGGAATGTAATATCAAGAGTCAAACTTTACTAGAGGAGAAACACACACTAACATCCAAACGTAAGCAATACCCGACAACATGATCAACAGAAACAGGAACTTAAATACACAGATGATAGAACTCAAACGAGGAACAGCTGACATGAATGTGATAGTGTCCATGGTGACAGATAGTGGCGGGAAACTAGAACAAAGGAACATGTGACAGATGAAAACACAAACAGAAAGTCCATGTGAATGTAACATTACGCCCCCTCCCGGAAAGGCGCGTCCTCGCACCGTAGAGAGAGAGGAAGAGGAAGATAAGATGCTGAAGATGATGTAGGAGGCGGTTCAGGAGGCGGACGGCTAACCGGGAGGAGGCGGAGAAACGGAGTCCAGGGTGGTGCAGGAGGTGGTGAAGTCCGGGAGGTGGCCTTGAACAGGGGCTGCAGGCTGTTGTGCCAGGCACCAGCCAGGGTAGTGCCCCACGGCGGCGTTGATGGAGGGAGGAGCCATGGGAGAGAGTTGATGACGACCGCCATGGGGAGGACCGAAGTCAACAACGGTGAGGATGGAGCCCACCGCGTAGTTGAAGAGCTGAGGAGGTGGAGAGATTGTGACGATCCAAGCGGCCGCGACGGAGCCGCAGTGACGACCTCCTGAGATCGAGGAGGGGATCCGGAGGTCTGAAGACGCGCAGGAGCGACCGAGGGCGGAGACGGAGCCTGAGGTAGGGCGGAGCAAGCCGTAGTGGAAGGGGTGGAGGGCCAGAGAGCAGCGAATGGTCCGTAGGTCCGCACCGAAGGCGAAGCGATGTCTGACCCAGGTGGAGCCGACAGGCCGAGGGAGTCCGGCGTGGTCGGAAGGCCGATGGTTGACTCAGACGTCGAGGGTTTATTTCATTTTTTTAAAAATGTGGACATGTATTAAATGAGTAAGAATGGCCAAATTACAGACTTTTTTCTCTTTTTTTTTTGTCATAAACATAAACACAGATTTGTGCATTTGTATTTATATGTGTATAAACAGGGTTGCCCAACCTTGTTCCTAGAGATCTACCTACCTGCAAAGTTTAGCTCCAACCCTGATAAAACACACATAATTAAGCATAATTACAGACAGGTGTGTTGAGCAGGGCTGGAGCTGAACTCTGCAGGAAGGTAGATCTCCAGAAACAGGGTTGGGCACCCCTGCCATAAAGCCATTCTGGATATAGAAACAATATTTTTACTTTTAACCATATAGTGAGGTGCCATGTATGATTTTACCTGCGGTAATCTAATTAGAGTACTTTTTAATTTAAATAAGAATAGAGTTCTAACTTAGTAATAATATTTATATTTCACACTTTAAAAACGAGGTTGTTTAAAGTTTTACAGATATTGTTTGTGTATTAAATTTACATCTGTGTCCTATCTCAAGCTACTTTACTGTCAGCTCAAGCTTTTGTCCAAGCTTTTTAAAAAGGGGGCCAGATTCTGTGTATATACCCTTTTTAAAAAATCCATAGAAAGAGATTAATAATAACACAGATTAATAATGAATCTGCATTTATATTATAACACTGTATTTATTGTCCATTCATTAATTCATTCATTTCTTAAATAGCCATGGAATAATCAGGATAATGTGCATCATTATTGCAAAATATACCTCTTACAGGTATTACAGGTCAACATCTAGTGTACATTATGCCTTTCTTGAAATGCTCACATATTTTTGGCGTGTCGTTGCATTAGTGAGCTCCTTTTCAGTCCTGACCACATCTTCAAAGGTTCTAAGAGGCAGATTTAGGCTTGTTTTAACATCTTTATTGGGCATGCTGGTACTGCTGGGGGCTTCAGAAGCTGTATTGTCTTTCAGTAGTTTCTTTAACATGGCAGAGTTTTCCTGAACTGTGCTCTTGATGTCTCTCAGCATATGGAGGAGATCATCCTTGTCTGTTGTGTAAGATCAGTTGTGCTGTAATTACAAAAAAAGAAGAAAAAACTTCTCAAACTGATTATGACAAAAGAAGTTGACTCACCACCAGCTGGCATTCTGGATGTAGATGGTGTAGGAAGAAATGGGTTTTTTGACATTTCTTGAGTGCTTTCAGTTCTTTGTCTTTTTAGTATTCCAGGGAATCCAGTGGATAATAGAAAAGATCTTTTTTGAAAATAAACAATATTTTAACAAAACGGTACAAATAAATTCTTTGACCTTTTAAAAATTGTGTTTGGAAACAAAGTGCAAGTATCTGATACTTACCGTTCTTTCTGTTCTGTAATTTCTTTTTGCCCCTCTTTTGCCTTATCAAAAGACACTGCAATAAGATAAATATTTTATTATTTGAGGGCTTAATAAAAAATCCTAAATTTAAAAAATTATTTTAAAATAGTGACCATTACCAAATTCTTTGTGAAAGCTAATATTTAATGTCTCCCATGTTTTCCCTCCTGTTTCAGGTTTAACTCTGTTCTGGACAGCTTCAATGCACTTCTCTGGTGATCTGAATGGGGGCCAGTAACTTTGTTTCTTGTCTAGGCTCAACCAATGTGATGGTGCCACCATCACCTCATCTGAGTCTTGCAAGGTAACAACTGCATACATTATCAGTCTAGTGAAGGGGAAAAGAATTATATTTAGCTCTAATTGGAGAAAAAAAAAAAAAATGCTTGATTTTATAGTAAATTGAAAAGTTAACCAAACAAATCATCTTAAAGTCATGGGAATGGTGAAATTCTGACAAAATACACAGAAACAACCAACTCACAGGAATTTTTTCTTCTTCATTTTTTGGTCTACCTCAGTTGCACACATTATGGCACAAGCTAAATCTCTACACAGAATACAAATCATGGATATTATTAATATCAAATCAGCAAATGAGAGCTCATGATCCTCACTTTCCATCACTCTCCATCAAAGTGTTCTTTTCGGGTTCAGAGTCGGGTTTGACCGTATTTGTTCTTCTATTTTATCCTTAATACAAGACAATCTCATCTCAGTGCATAAGGTTTTGGGAGTGATCATGACAGAAACTGAATTTTTTGGTACAAGAACCTTTGACTGAAACTCCAAGAAATCATCTAGACGTTTTTCCAGAATAGTTGCAATGATAAGGTAGTCAACGTTAAAAAAGTGTTGATTTTCATCAGATGGACTTTTCAGTTTCATTAAAGTGTTTCTCAGAGCAGCTGAAAGGACCTCTGTGGATTCTGTCATAGAGTTTCTTTATGTAAGGAATTAGATCCTGAATGTTGTCTTTATAGAAGGAAACTGGGATGCCGTCTGGTCTCGGTGTGTCTGACACCTGAAGAGAATTTTTAGATTTAGCAATTGGAAAACTGATTGTATCTGGGGATCTTTCTGAAAAAGTTTTGTGGAAACATTGTTGATCTCCAAGTACACAGGTCGATGGTTGTGCATCTTTGAGTCTCTGATTTCACAACTTCTGACATGCCACATATATTCTTCTAGAACAAAAAAAGGAATCCAGCCTGAATGCAATAATTTGACTGGAATGTATAATCCTGCTTTACAGGGTTCTTTCTTCTCCAGATGTTTATTAGCTGAAGAGATTTCATTAACTTATTCACACAGCAGTGGATTGGGTCTTTCATCTCTTTGGAATGGATTTTGTTTCCTTTGTCGATAAATGGCTTGAAAACTATGTTGAAATCTCCACCAATCACCAGCAGCCCTGTGGTCATTGACTGCAGGTACTTTGAAAGTTTATCAAGGGTTTTTGTGTGTGTTTCATGGTTATAAACACTAACCAGAGTGACCATCCAGTTTACATTTCAACACAACACATGTTCTATAGTAATCTTTTTCATCACTTATACATTCAGTCTAGTCTTTTCCTGACAAGTATGGCTGTTCCTTTTTGGACGATAAGCTTTGTGTAGAAAACATGCCACTCATTTTTTAGACCTTCTATAATATGTTCATCTCCTACAGTGAGGGTCTCTTGAAAGAAAACTGTCCACATTTTGTAGTTTTTGAAATTTCTTATCTTGGTTTCGTTTAAGTCCATTAACATTTCAGGTGATAAAATGTATTGTCTGTGTAGCCATCGACAGATCTCTTACAGACCAAAGGTCCCTGTCAAAACAAAGAGTGAAGGAGGGTAGGAACTTAGGAACCTTTCGAAAGGGAAAACCACTTTGCGTTTCACTGCATATGGGGAACATCACGCGTGAACCGATGTATGAAAGCCAAGAATCAAACCACTCCAATGCTATTGGCCGGCGACAGCCTATGACATCATCATAGCGTGACCCGGAAGTAGAAAAGGAGCGCCTAGAGAATCAGTCATTATCTTTTCGTGTTTCGGGACTGTTTTGTCTGATCGCGACTGTATCGAATCCGGTAAGGGAATCTTATATTATGCCTTACAAACGTTTCAAGAGAGTGTGTTCATCCTAGGTTTCTGGGCTTTTTTCTGTCTGGGAGAGGAGCGTGCATAGACAGTGCTTGAGGGCGCTGTCTGTGTTTTTCTGTAAATATTTACTGTGAGCATCTCCCTGTCGGGATGCTCTGTTCTCGTTTGGCACTCTCAGGGAAGAGGTTTCCGCATCTGCGCCTGGTGATTCTGGCCCCGTTTGTGCTGAGGCAAAACGGCGGCTGCAATCATGGGGTTTGCGGTTGAGCTTGTTGGGAAGTTTGAGAGAGGTGTATTCTCTCTCAGCCCCCCGGGACTGACGAGGATGAGTTGTTGGATGACGATGACGTCCATGTTTGACGTCATAGCGTCTGGCAGCGAGCGCTCTTCTGGCCACTGTATATGCGGAGCTGCTGGAGTTTGTGGGACGCGCTTCTGGCACGCTGTGGCTGCTGCGAGGGCGTGTTAAGAAAGAGACCGCACGCGGACGGCTCGACGGTTCCTTTCTGTCCATAGATCTGCAGCTCCCGCAAGCTTTCCATTCCTTCCTGATCTCCATGTTTGAGATTGGGAGGGCATGGAAAAACCCTAGCCGTTCAGGTTTATATCTGGGCCCAGACAGACGGGAGGGGAAAGACGCGAGATTGAGATGGATGATTGATTGTAAACACTGCGGCGTTTGTAATCGATCCCCCAGCTGCAAGGGTGATTTACATCTACCTTCTCCTCTTCTTCTCCCACCTCCTATATATATATATATATATATATATATATATATATATATATATATAATATGTGTGTGTATATATATATATTATAAATATATATCATGCTCAGATGCTTCTTATGGTCAGACTGATGGCTGGGCCCATAGTGATTATTTTCGGCTTAAAAGAACCCTAGATTCCATCCTTTCATGTAGAGGAAAAGGAGAATGAGGAATCTTCGGTCTTCGAGCCACAGGAAGGTAAGCTGGGTCTATATTTTATGTTTTAAAATATGACGACCTTGTTTTTCCTGTATAGTTTTTTCTGAGCATGTAGACAGCCAGAAGGCTGGTCCGTCTCGAGCTGAGGCTCAGAGACAGGGCCAGAAGTCCAGTATGGCCGCTCGGGCGCCTCCTCCTTTTCGGAGCAAGTCACAGAGACGGCGGGACTCGAGGAGGAAGATGCAGGTTTTAGGGGAGGTGATTGATCACATACGCCAGTAGCGTTGGTAATCAATTCCCTCTCGTTGCGAGCATGCCCCTTCTACCTCTGCTTCCTGGGTTTTGGATTCATTTAACATACTCAGGCGCTTCTTTAACAGTTAGGCTGACGGCTGGGCCTTTGTTAATATTTTTCTAAAAGCCTTCTGGCTTGATAGTGGAAGAGGCTTTTTAGGCTTTAAAGAACCCTAGATTCCATCCTTCCTTGTTAAAGAAAAGGGAAAGAGGAGTCTTTGGTCTTCGAGCCGCAGGAAAGTGAGCTGGGTCTATATTTATGTTTCTAAATATGTTGACCTTGTGTTCCTGTATAGTTTTTCCGGAGTATGTAATCGGAAAAAGTAAGAGGGGTTTTGGGCAAACTGCAGTTTGATAGGTTGGCTAGTACGATATATTGTGCAGGCCACAAAATGGCCACCTCTTAGCCACCTGTTGTTTAGAGTAGCTTCTTTTCTGCTGTTTGTTAGAGTAGGTTTGAGTTAGCACTCATCACTTCAGTTAGTATCTATGTTTAGGTCGGCCTAGGTCTCCTATGGAGATTCAGAGGTGAAGCCCAGGCATTGCTATGCGTGTGGCCCCGTAGGCCCACAGTTTAGTGGCCCAGGCTAGGACTAGGTTTAGGTGTTTATTGTTATAAACCACCCTTTGTATTACTATCCCTTTTTAGGTTGTATAGTTCCTAGTTCTGGCCTCCTCCTGAGGGAGTTGTTAGGCCGTATGCCCATTTCCCCTTGTTTATTTAGGTGCAATGGCTGAGGTTAACAGCTAAGGTAGCAGGCTGTTATTAGCCTCCCTGGTGCTGTTTTCTCAGGTGGTAGGCCTTTATCTTTGCGTAGATAAGTGTATGCAGTGTATGCTAGGCCCCACTCGCTAGAACTTTATTCATGCTATGAATTTGTCTTTCCTCTGAGCCCCTTGAATTAACATTCAAGTTTGAGTTATGGTGCTAGCTTTTTAGCTTCCGTTTCTCTAGGGTGCAGTACAGATCTGTAATAATCTGTTTGGTGAAAGCATTTATCCTTTTCAGGATAGCGTGTATTTACGAAGCATTATGTTTGCTTTGGGTTCTAGCTTTTGCCCTACATGTATGTGAGCTTTACTTTAGTGCTGCCACAGGTTAGCACCTTTTCTCATAATAGTAGGCTTGTGTTAGCCTCTATTTAAGAGCATGGTGACTTTTGTACTCCCCGGTTAGGGTTTGTGGTGTTTCACTGAGTGCATCACCTGTTGGTTTGCACACTAAGGTTGAGTGTAGAGAACCTTACTTTCAGTTTGGTTTCTGTTAGCTCCCGCTGGTTTGATCATTGCCACAACAGTTATATTGCATATACTGTAGGAGTTGAAGGCTCTAAATGGATTTAGCCTCTTTCTAGTTTAACAGCTTGTGTTTACAAGTGTTATTGGTATATGGGCATGAGTTTTGCTCACTTAGTTTAACACCGCCACAGGTTTATGCTCGTGTCTGTTTGAGGTAGTAGGCCTTTTTAGGCCTCCCTTGTGTTGGCATTTCATTGTACCCCTGTAATTGTATATTGGTACATTGCCTGTTGGAATGTGTAGACTTAGCTCAGGTGTGTTAAGCTTTCCACAACTGTTGGTTGGGTTTAGAGCTGGTCCCCTTTTGAGCTTGGTCCCCTTTAAAGACCACTAGCTGGCACTACGTGTTGCTGAAGTTGTAGGCTAAGGCCTCCTTTCAGATTACATTTTGGCACAGTTCTGTGTTTGTCTTGCAGGACCCATTACCGCCATCGGCCACGCCCGTCTCTGCTAAGAGTAGGTCCTAGGTCAGGCCTCTTGTAAAGTATTGTGGCGGAGTGTGTACTCCTCTTGCTTTAAGAGTATAAGGTGTTTTTACTGAGTACATGGCCTGCTGGCTGGTTTGATCATGTTAACCACTAGCTGACGCCACGTGTTGTTGAAGTTGAAGGCCCCGCTTAGGCCTCCTTTCAGATTACATGTTGGCACAGTTCTGTGTGGTTACCATCACTGCCATTGGCCACGCCGTCTCTGCTAAGAGTAGGCCCTAGGTCAGGCCTCTCGTAGAGTATGGTGGCGGAGTGTGTACTCCTCTTGCTTTAAAGAGTAAAAGGTGTTTTTACTGAGTGCATGGCCTACTGGCTGGTGTGGTTATGATTGCCACTAGCCGATGCCACGTGTTTGCAAGTTGTAGGTCTTCTGGGCCTCCTGTGTAGCATGTTGAAGTTCGGTTGTGTACTCCTCTCACTTTGAGAGTTAAAAGTGCTTTTACTGAGTACATTACTGAGTGGCTGACCTATCAGGGTGAGTTTTTGTAATAAACCTTACTGTGGTTTGGTTTTCTACATTTGCTTCCTTGAGCATGGTTTATGTTTATCCCTTAGCTCTAGTTGAGCTAAGTAGCTACCTCGTAGTAGGTTGGTTCTATTTTACTCCTAGAACTTTAGTGGCCACTAGACTAACGCCGCGTGTTTACAAGTAGTAGGCCCTCGGGGCCTCCTTTGAGAACATGCTGGTGTATGTTAGTGTACTCCTCTCGCTGAGAGAGTTAGAGGTGTTTTACTGAGTACACTGCTGGCTGGCTAGGGCCCCAGGTGACTTATTAACCTCCCTGTAGTTTGGTTGTTTGTCCTTCCTGGAGCTTGAAACACTGCCACGAGCTGACGCCATGTGTCTGATTGAGGTTGTAGGCTCGTTTTTTGGGCATCCCTTAGATCATGATGGCGTATGCTTTACTCCTCTTGCTTTAACGAGTGAAAGGGTCTTTTACAGAGTGCACTGCTTGTTGCATTGTGTTAGGTTGACTGTTATGTGGGCACTTTACAGTCTTATCTGCTGTCATGTGGTTGTTTCTTGCTCCTAGCATGACAGGTGTTCAAGGTGTGTGGCCCTGTCAGGCCGCCTTTGAATTTCCCATTGTTATGACTCAGCATATTAGCATATGTGAGTTTCTACTCCACATAGAACTATTGTCATGTTGTAGGCCCCTCTCTGGCCTCCATGATTATGTGCCTACAGTATGGTCTACCTGTTAGGTTGAGCTTTGTACTCCCCTGCTAGGGTTGTTTTGTAATAGTGCTTAGCTCCCTAAGCTGATCATTGGTTGAAGGCTTCCATGAGACCTCCCGTTGAGGATCAGCCCCAGGCTGGTTTGTGCACCCCTGTATCAGGGTTTCTTAGCGCACAGCCTCCTCAGTGCAAATAATCAAGCACTGAGTAGATCCTAGGATTGAGCAGAGTATACTCCCCTCAATAAGAGGGTTCATAGCATTCAGCTGAGTTCTGTTCTCCAGGATGCCCGTCTCTACGCGTGGGTTTGAGTTGCTTACTGCCTTTTTGCAGTCGCTCTTACTTGCTGTCTTCTCTAAAGAATGCATTGTTGAGATTCTGTATTCAGACAGGGTTGGTCTGTCTGGTGGCATTGGGGTGACTCCGTTCCCCCTTCTCTTGGCTGGCCGGGGTTCCTTTCGGTTGCCTGGCCACATTCCCTTAAAGGGACCTTCTTTTCGGAAGATTTGGTCCCAGAAGCCTTGGAGCAGCCTTGGTAGGCTTACTACGGATGGCCTCTTTGAGGTTCAGCTTGGGCTGTTTGCCGTAAGGAATGCTGTCACTGACAGCCTTTGTGTGACCCGAGGGTGAGTTGCTATCTGGCATTTCTTTCGAAACCGCTTGACGTTTGTCTAGCCATCTTGGCATGCACTCTCCTCAAGCATGGCAGCGTGGGTATTTCGTTCCCCATAATGTAACCATGGTTCCCTGAGAACAGGGAACGAGACTCTGCGTCGCTTTGCCATGCTTCGGGGCTGCCTGCTGAACAGTCCCTCAAGACGATAAGATACTGACTGATACTCTAGGCGCTCCTTTTATACTTCCGGGTTGTGCTATGATGATGTCATAGGCTGTCGCCGGCCAATAGGATTGGAGTGGTTTGATTCTTGGCTTTCAGACATCGGTTCACCCGTGATGTTCCCCATATGCGGTGAAACGCAAAGTCTCGTTTTCTGTTCTCAGGGAACCATGGTTACATTCGTAACCTGAGACGTTTTGCATTCTGAGAGAATTACTGAGTTCTGGTGTCCCAAAAAGTTGTTTCCTATTGTTGTATTCCCTGTCTTTGTAATTTTGAGTCATAAGGCAAAAATGTTATCATGTATTTTCCATAATTGCCAGTTTCTGTTTAACAAGGCGTTGGTATAGTCGTTTTTTTTTCTCTACCATTTTATTGGTTTATTTTCGACCCTATCCCATACCTCAAAATTCCCACTTTTATTTATTATAAAACAAATAAATAAAATGTAACAGGTTCATTAAAATATACATGGTACAGTATTGTTATGGCATTAAATATATATTTTTGAGAAGCTAATCCCACTCCTACCTCTAATCCTAACATTAAACAATTTCTAAATGTATACAGTATAAGACCACATAGCAGAAATGGAAGAAAAAAAAAAGTTTTTTAATGTTATAGCTCTTTTAATAATGGCTTTTTAAAACTCTACATGGGTCCCTTTCTTGCTTTGTTAAATGTTTGATAGATAAATTACACAACAATACTATTATGTATTTCTTTGGACTGTTTTGAGTCTATAAAAGGACAAAATACATTTTTAGACAACAACTACGTTTTAGAGTTTTAGTTAACTTTAAGCATCATAATAATTTGAAGGAAAAGTTACCTTTTATCTCAGGATAATGTGTGGAACAGTCGAGTCAAGCAGAGTAAGATTCCAGCGTAAGGTTATCTGATTCACCTTTGGGTGTTGTCAGGATTATGTTTTGTTCATAATGTTTTCTCCACCATGGCTCCTCCCTCCCTCCACTCCCCCATGGACTGTTTTGTTCCTGACTGTTCCTTCCCCATCTCCGTTGTACTGTTCTCTGTATGCAATAGTCACATGTTACAGGTGTGGACTTATTGGTGCGTTAAGCAAATGGAAAGAGACATTTTCTCCATTTTACATTTTATTTGATTTTATATTCTACAGAATAATTGTAAAATCAGTAGTATGTATTTATTATGTATGTAGTATGTATTTATTTGCATGTGTTTCATTTTATTCTATTATATTCTTTAGCACAAAGATTAAGAGTTTTTATCATTCAATATAGTGGCCATATCTGGATGAGGTTTTGATGCAAGAGTCACTGGCAGTTGTCTATTTTTGTTTGGTTTTTCATTTAGTGTATAGAAATGATAAATGTTAAAATAAAACTTGATTGCTAGTTATCTGTACAAGATCATAGTTTTTTCATAGTTTTTTTAATTCACCAAACCTCTCTGCTCTGTCTGATGAACATCAGCAGCAGCAATTTTATTTAAAAAATAAATAAATAAATATGTAATTTCAACAGACAAATGCAAATGTATGTTGAGCTGAACTAAATATAAGCAAAAGCAGAGATAATTGTGAGAATAATGGTGAGAATTTTTTACTGAGAAAATGTTTAGCTTTGAACTTTTGCCTCAAGCATCTTTTTAATAATTCTATCGCATTGGTTTAAATGAGGCCTATAATTAAAAATAAATAAAATTATAACACTAAACACATCAAAAAATATATATACATATATTTTCAGCCACGGGTTAAAGACATTTTTTATATCAATTTTATCTTGATCAGTTCACTGTCTGCACTAACATTTTAGACTCTTTGGCTCCTTTGTAAGCCAGTTTGCTGTATATGTACCATTTATATTGTTTGGCTAAGCCAAACATTTTAAATGGTACATATGCAGCTGCCAGGCTCATTATTTGTTTTGGTTTGGTTCTATTCCTGTTTCCTCTCATAGTATCTAATTTCTGTACTTAGCTCCTGTTAAGCCTGTTAGTTCTGGCTCCCTGGTCTTTTCTCCCAGGTCTCCACCATGGCTCCTCCCTCCTGTGACTCTGTCATGGAACGTCTCGCTGTTTGTGGCCTGGGTCCCTGCCTGGCTCGTTCTGCTCCTGGTTCCTCCCTCCCTCCACTCCCCCATGGACAGTTTTGCTGTTGGCCAGAGGAGAACTGGCCCCCCGACTGAGCCTGGTTTCTCCCAAGGTTTTTTTTCTCCATTTTAACACCTGTTTGCCAACTGATGTCACCTGTTGGAGGTTGGGTTCCTTGCCGCTGTCGCCTTTGGCTTGCTTAGTTGGGGACACTTGACATTTGATATGCAACAGTGTTTTGATCTGCCTGCATTGACACCATGTATGCGAACTGAACTGAGCTGGATGATGACATCACTGTTCACTCCAGCGCTGATATACACTGGACAAAATTATAAATGCACCACTTTTGTTTTTGCCCCCATTTTCATGAGCTGAACTCAAATATCTAAGACTTTTTCTATGTACACAAAAGGCCTATTTCTCTCAAATATTTTTCACAAATCTGTCTAAATCGGTGTTAGTGAGCACTTCTCCTTTGCTGAGATAATCCATCCACCTCACAGGTGTGGCATATCAAAATGCTGATTAGACAGCCTGATTATTGCACAGGTGTGCCTTAGGCTGGCCACAATAAAAGGCCACTCTGAAATGTGCAGTTTTATCACACAGCACAATGCCACAGATGTCTTTGGTAAAGTTTTGAGGGAGCGTGCAATTGGCATTTTTCTGAACCGCTTCCATGAACTTCTCTGTTGATTTGCATGGGGGCCAGAAACATTGTTTCTTGTCTGCACTCAACCAACTAGATGGTGCCACCATCACCTCATCTGAGTCTTGCAAGGTAACAATTGCATACATGATCTGCCTAGTAAAAAAGAGAAGAAAAAAAAAAAAAGACAGGATATTTATCCCTGACTGAAAAATAAATATTTCATGAGTAAATTGGAAAGTTGACTGATCAAGTCATCTTAAAGTTGTCATCTTGAAAGGATCAGTTTTTATTTTCCCATTAGCTGGGCTATCCTTGTGTTGTTTAATCAGTATTTGTCTAGGTTAATTGCCTCACTGGCACAAATTTTGGCACAAGCATCTTGGTCATCTTCATGAGCCTCACCTTCCATTACTCTCCACTGAAATGTCTTCTTCCTCATTTATTATAGACAATAAATCACACTCTTCACACACCCCATTGCCTCTACCCATTTTTAAGTATTTGTCTTGTGCTTCTTCCTCTGTATTATTCACAGTTATTTCTGTTTCTTAAATACATAAAATACTACCCTTAAAAGTCCCCCCGCACCCCATAAAAACCTTTCTCATTGGATCTATGCAAATCCCATAGGTAACTTGTTCTGATCTCTCTCAGTGAAGAGTTGTCACTGAAAGGTGAGGAGTTTGCATCTATGTAACTTTAAGCACCAGAATAATTTGAGGAAAGAGTTACTTTGTATCTCTCAGGATAAAACACTGCCGTCAGTTCAGTTGTTAGGTTGAACAAAGAGTAAGACTTCTGACGTTAGATTTGCTTATCAACTCACTCCTGGGCGTGGACTTCTCAGTAAATCACAGTGTCAATTGAACATCCTGTGTTTTAAAGGGATAGTTTACGCAAAAATGAAAGTTATGTCATCATTGTTTCCCAACATTCTTAAAACTGTCTCTTTTAATTTTCCTTTTCATTTCCAATCTAAATCTATAGATCTATCTATAGTTGATGGCTTTTAATAGGTTTATTTTCCAAACAAGTCTAATTAATTGTGTCTTTTTCAGCACTAGAATTAGGCTGCTTTTACTCCACGAAAAGAATAGTTTCATGTAACAAGGAACATTAAAGTGAAAGCACATGAAGTGAAAGCTAATAAACAAATTGTTCTTAGATCTGCCTGGAGGCAAACTGAACATTTTCCACACAGAGTTGGGTGTCTGTACAGTATAGATGTCTGCTCGAATTCTCTCCTTTTTATTTTTATGTTCAACACCACCATGACCATAAAACAAAACAAAAAAAAACAGCAAATAGGGTTGGGCCAAGCCCAAAATAACAAACCAACAGAAAGAAATCTTTTCTCAAAGAAAACGCTATTTAAATAAGCACTACACCAAATTTACTATATTAGCCACAACAACAATCACATCCAAATACACTCTCCTCAGCCTCCCACACGAAAATGGGAGTCTCGTTTCTACCCCTTTTAAAACACGCAAAGTTCAATCTCAGCCAACCACGGCACGTTCATAAGGCGAGACAAGCTGTGAGAATGAGAGAGATGGAGAGGGGGGAGAGGAAGAAAGACAAACAACAGCATACATACAACAGAATACATCGTAACGACAAGCTTCAGATGTCATTCAAGGAAGGAACTGATGTCACATTTTTAATATAATCTCAGTTGAAATGATTTCTGATCTCTTCAGGACAAAGATTAAGAGATTTTATCATTAAGTCATTATGTCAGTGAATAATGATTCACAGGGTAAATCACTGCTATCACTGCTTTTTTAACTTTAGTTAGTGTGTAATGTTGCTGCTTGAGTATAAACAGTATCTGCAAAATTACAGCACTGAAACTTCAATGCAAACGGAGATATTGTACAATTCTCTGTTTAAGTACTACAACAAACGGCTGGTAGGGACTACAACAAGCTTCTTCCCGGGTTGGTGACATCACTAACCCTAGAATTTACATAAATTCATAAAATTTCATAAAAACTGCCCCTGAGAACACGCCACAAAGGGGGTGAGGCCATGTTTACTATACATAACACAAATGCAATAGCATGTCATAAAAAGAAGATGACAAAATGACAAGTTATAATTATAATTAAACTAAACTATATCTGTTCTATCTTCATGCAGCATATATTCTCTGGCTCTGTAGGATCTTACAACAGTTCCCACATGAGCAATATATAGATTATCATGACAGAATAAGTTAATCAATGACTTTAGGACAGTTAACTCCACATCAGCTACATAAATTCATCAACTAACAGTTCAGAAACGTCTTATTGCATTCAAAATGAGTCTCTCCATCATTGTCCGATTCCGTTTTGAACATAAAAGACAACAATTTGTGACATTTTCAGTGAGGTAATGTGAGGCGCTGCTAAGCCGTGCATTCACACCGCCACCGGCGAGAGCGTCAAAGTGACAGTCATTAATTTTCAGTGTGAGCCGGTGGCGAGCTCCGGCGAGTAGCGGCGAGTAGCGGCGCGGCGCGTCTTGGACGGTGTGGACGTCGAGGAGAGTTTAAGTCAGGTCAACTTTATGGTAATGAGCTATGACGCGGTTCAACGGCAACCAATCGGAATGTAGAGGTCCTTCGCTTGGGAGGATTCCGGTGAACGCAGTCGTGTAAACTTGGTTCCGACCAAACATTAGTTTCCAAGCAAAACGGAGAAGAGGTGGATAATTGCCGTGGTGGGTTTCCCAATAATATAGGACGTGTGTCCCTGTCTGTGTACGGGGCATAAATAAGAAAAATGATGCGTGGACCAAGGTGTCTGACATTGTTTGCATGCTATGTCTGAAATTGCATAGCTGTATGCCTATACATTTATTATATAAATATTTATTATTAGGCTACTATATAAATATGTATGCACTATATATTTAAGCCTAATGACATTTATCATTATTTTCTTCCGCTAAGCAATTTGTTCTCTGCGTTCTCTGGAATCCTCTCAAGCGGAGGACTTCTACATTCTGATTGGTTGACCATTACTTTGACGCTCCCGCTGGCGACGGTCTGAATACACAGTACAGCGTTGGCGGCAGGGCAGCCAGAGCGAATTTTGACGCTCTCGCCAGCGGCAGTGTGAATGCACTCTTGAAACTCCACCCCCTTTTGAGAGCAGCAGCTCATTTGCATTTAAAGGGAGCACACAAAAAGGGAGCATTTTTGCACACCCTCAAAAAGTGATAAATAGGCCTATTTCACATGTGACATATGCAAACTTGAAGTAGGGAAAACTCTTTTCCGGTCCGGTAAAATAGCTAGCAGAACAGTAGCAGAGACTAAAAGTAGCAAGTCCTGTATTTTGCCTTTACGTTCAAACTCGAAGAAGAAGCAGCGGTTTATCGTTTTACAACTTTCCCAACAACAAGAATTTATTCCAGACACTGAGGGGCAGCTGGGGTTGAAATGATGCAGCGCTGCTGTTGCAGGAGCACGATTATGACAGCCACATTTCCCGGCGGTGAGTATAACATGATCTAAATGGACAGTAAAATAGTAGATAATTGTTAACTGTAAGCTAACAGTGACTATACAATTTCACAATATATTTAAAATATATTATGCTGTATGTATATGAATGTAAGGTAGGCTAGCATATGGTAACAGTTGTTTCATTATTTACATTGTCTGCTGCGGAGTTCTGACCAATACGCTCTGACTGGTCATTTTTACTCCTGTCTGCCCCTCTTTATATTGCTCTCCGTGATATAGCTCAGTGGTTACCAACCAAGTGCATAGAATCGTGTGTTTGATTAAGGAGACATGTAAAAAGTGCAGTGCTGGGAACACCACACCAGGAACATTCATGCATACAATTCTAGTTGTCAATAAATCTGCAACAATGGAGACAATACAATACAATACAAACAAACAGAGCTCAATTTTTTTTAAGTATGGCATGTGAGTCTGTAGGGTGAATAAAGAAATGACGATGATGTTCTATATCTGTATAAATCTGTAATAGGAATTTACTAAGTTCATGTTTTTATTTTTTATTTTTTTATTTTTTCATAATCATAAATTTCCTCTAATTATATATTGTCATGTTTAGCACAAAATATTAAAAAGTTTTAATACTTTGTTCTCTTTAGTTAGGTGCTCTTGATGAGGCTTTGGAAAACTTGCAAACGATTTTTACATCTTAACATCTCGAGCTTTGCTGGATAGCCAGTCAGTAACATCATCCTTAGCCGGTCACATCCTCCTCCTCCTCCTCCTCCTCCTCACCAGTCAGTTACTGTACATCATCCTTCTCCACTTACTACCCAGTAACACCAGACAACTCCTAGCCTTGCCAATCAAAAAGAGCAGGTAGAGCCTTTTAGAGAAGTTGCATAGTCACCATTAGCCTATTTCATAAGAGAATATGCCAGTTATGCTATGCTGTATGCCAGTGACCATCAGCAGACCCTGGACTTGCCAGTGGCAGGTGTGTGTTTTTCTTAGCTTTGCTTGTCCCCCGACAAACATGGTTTGTGATGCCTATCCAATGGTTTTCACAACAGGGCACTTCTACCAGGTCATAGGGAAGTACTTTATTTGAGTCTACTTTTCCATCTGGACTGGTGTGGAGCATCGGGGTGGATGAAGACACCACAAGGAAGAACAGTAGCGTCAAAGGTCTCGGCAGCACATCTGTAACACGACTATTTTCTTTCTTTACTGACATTTTATGCACTTCATTGAAATGAAGGCTTCTGAGTGCTGAGCTTGCAAATCCTTTACATCCTTGTTGGCTGTTTTCAATGCTTGAGCTATTTTCAACGCCTTTTCAAACATTAAATCTGCTTCTGCCAACAGTTGAATATGGTCATCATTTATGCCACATACCAGTCTATCCCGAAGCATCTCTGTTAATTTTTCTCCATAATTACAATCATGAGCCAATTTCCTCAATACTGCCACATACTCAAGAACAGTTTACACCTCTCCTCATGATCTTGAATTGAATTAAACCGTTGTACAATTTTAACTGGGTTTTGGGTTGAAATGCTCTTTCAGTAATGCCACAAATTCACCAAAGGTCTTTGTTCTTGGTTTAACTGGACTCAATAAATTCCTCAGTAGACTGTATGTTTGATTTCCTACAGTGCTCAACAGTATAGCTTTTTGCTTGGCTGCTTCTGTTATATCATTTTCCTCAAAGAAATGTTGCAAGATTTCACAATATTCTTCCCAAGACTGAGATTGACTATCAAATGGTGTGACTGTTCCTACCATGTTGGCCATCTTCTTTTCCAAAGCTCCAACTTTTCCAAAGATCCAGCTTTTTCACCTTTTCAAAACCGTCTTTTCCTTGCTTTCATCCTCGTTGCCAAAATGTAATAACTAGTTATGGGACCACGGTTGATACCGGGGCTCCGAGGCCCTGACGCAGTTTGCAAATCACTATTGTATCACACACTGTACCGATGCTTGTATCGAAATGACAATACCACGTGATTGATGACGTTTGAAACTTCGAACA
Organism: Elopichthys bambusa; assembly: GCA_037101425.1. NCBI lineage: Eukaryota > Metazoa > Chordata > Actinopteri > Cypriniformes > Xenocyprididae > Elopichthys > Elopichthys bambusa. The sequence goes on from CM074448.1 coordinate 24,513,636, forward strand.
TCATGCAGTATTAGAAAGTCAGGACAGCTGGTTTGAAAAAATTGGCGCTTCACCTGATGCATAAAAGGAAAATGCATTTAATCATGTTTTATTGCTGGGGTCTCAGAGACCCTGAACAGAACATAAGGGTTATTTTTTCAACTACTCCTGTCAATTATGATCACATCATTGTATATTTTATATTATTTAGCCTATCAATATGTGAATCCATTGACCAGGCTACACATGACACAAGTCCTGGTCTCATTGTCACAAATTAATATAGATTAGTTTAGATAGAACTGTATGATCCAAGACAAGAGTGATTCCGTATGTCATGGACTTCCGAAGCTTTGTTTGGTCACATGCTTTTTCAAACCATAAATCGGCTCCCTGATTTGTTAGATATGGTAGAGAAAACAAGTCTGACCACCAGATGTCGCTAATGCGCACTGTGTTAAAAGCTTCGAGTAATGAACCGTTTTTCAGCACAATTTGATGAAAGCATCAAATGCTTCAGAAAGCCTCGGTTTCCCATCACTAGTAATAACTTGCAAGAGACAGATCTGGTCAAGATGATAAATTTACTCAGGAGGAACCAGCAGCAAACAGTACTCATGATAACATTACAGGATCACAGGTGGATTCTATCCAGAGATTGTATATTATAGGGAGATGAGAGGGTCTGTATCTCTTACCATTGGAGAAAGCGTAACGGCTAACTTAATCATGTGCGGCACCTCTCAGTCTATCGTGTAATGTCCTCTGGTCTCCTTTCCTCCGTACCACCACAGCCGGAGAGTTAGCATTAGCCGTTACACCTTTTTGTCTAAAGGTTTCAGGCTTGCAACCTTTAGCCAAAAAAGCGTAACGGCTAATGCTAACGCTCTGCCTCTGGCGGTACGCAGGGAAGGAGACCAGAGGCTGTTTTTTGAATGGATGTCAATGGTTAAGAGCCTTCACTATGCTGATTAAACAGCTTTTGTGGGGAAATAGCTAATCATTTAATTAATCGACAGCCTGTTCATTAATCTTCAGCATGTTTTACACTAAACAATACTTACATTGGGAACTATATGTAGATTTTAGCTTGATAAAAATTTATTTTTTAAAGAGAAGGCAGACTAGGGAATGTTGCTGATGTCACTGCCATTACACAATAGGCTGAGTGGTGCCACGCGTGATTAAGTTAGCCGTTACGCTTTCTCCAATGGTAAGAGATACAGACCTGGCTTTATTCTACCCCTAACATGTTCTTCTTTACTACATTTAAGCAAAGTCAAACGCCATTTGATTGCCCCCTACAGGTCAATCCGCCACAGCTCACTCTATAACAAAAACACAGACATCTGATGCAGCTTTACTCACTGCCCACGATCTGCAAATCCAGCACAGAACTGGGACTTGTTTACAAAGCATTCATCACCAAAATCCCGGGAACAAACAAACATACGTGCACAACTCCATTGCAGCCCCGGAAAAAAAAAAAAAAAAAAAAACTTCATCCACTGTTCCCTTAATGCTGGGTTCTTTGGAAAGCTGAAAGGGGTTATCTTTCCCTCACAACCAAAAACACACTCCTTTAGTGACAGGAGCTGCGTCTCATTCGGAAGCTGTGTCCTCCGGAGGTCGCATTTGAAGACTGCATACGTCATCAAGGATGTCATATTTAAGAAAAGTAACCATAATAAAATTGACTGATATTCATTGTGAGGTGTAAAATACTATAATTTCTTTCTTACTTTGCAATCTAACGGTTATTTTTCTCACCTTATCTTGCAAGACCATTCTCGTATATTAGATGCTGAATTTCAGAGGGTTTCTGAAAGTGTGCTGCACTGCTAAGGCAAGTATTTGAAGGTTGAGCATGTGAGCTCATTGGCTACTGATACAGCAGGAACCAATCAGCTATAGACCTTATGTAGCTCCACCCCTTTTCAACACTGCGCTCGTTGTCTTTTGACTTCTGGTTTGTATTTCCACAGCGATCTTATGTATTTATGAATGAACTGCTCGTTTTAAAATCTTCTCTCACATTTGTTAAGACATCTGCTTTAAACACAACAGTGCTCATGATAACTTTCATTAACTCTACAACAGGTAAATCCACTTCACCAGCTAATTATTCTTTGACAGCGATGCTATAGAAATGGAAGTTCAAAGACAATTTTATAAAGATGGCGGCACGCTTGTTTCTCTGGTGCATAAGGTCTATAGAGAGTGATATGATTGCAAGCTGTTAAGGACCTATTAGCCTGCGGGATATAGAATTTCATGACAGAACTTTGTATTTGGAGACTGACCTAGACTGGGCACCATCACTACATCTGAACCACACAGGCATTACACACATAGGGTGCATCTGAGTCAGCTTCCTTGTTAAGTAGTCAGGGCACTGATCAGGAAGTCGGACACTTTAGGGGCTGTCTCAATCACAAAATCCTTCCAGTGCACTGAAACGTTCACTCCCTAAAAAGCCACACAGTGTACTGTAAAGACCTGGGAGCATCGATGCTCACTAGGATTGAGATACACAGACATTGCACTCTCTGCAAGGTGAAGTAAGTGGGAGCAAGTAAGAGGAAAACCACTGCAACCAGCTGAGACTATGGTCGTTCAGCTGTATACCATGGGCAGGTGCTTTGCACAAAATTATGCCACAGTTTGTGGAGTCTTTTGGACACATAGTAGCAGTGATTATTGACTGATTTGAGATTTTCACAGAAACCATCCGGTAGCACATGCTTAAATGTTTTGTAGAACTTTAGTGTCGAAATGTGTATTTGATGTATCTGATCTACAAAATTATAATTTTCAATTTATGCAACTTATAGTTTTTACTTCCACTGTGTCCATCTGTTTAAGAATACATTTTGTGTTGATACTTTATCCTGTTTGCCCAGTCTTGCATTAACAAAAATGTACAAAGCATGTACTGAATCAATGACAGTTTACCCAAATAACAGTTCCTGGCATCTTTGTTGAATGTATACAGTTACAGTATAGCACACAAGTCATATGGATTACTTTTATTAATCTAATTATTTTTTATCCATTCAGCCTGTCTTGACTGACCTATAAAGTAAATGTAGGACAGCTACATTTTTGTAGCTGTAAGTTTATTTTATGTATCTCTATGCCTTCAGATATTCTCAATCCTTTCAGTCAGGAATGCACAGCTGCAGGAAGAAATGATTGCAGACACAAAGATCTATGGTCAAACTTCTTCAAAGTTTATTGTCAGACTTTTAATGCATATTCATGCACCATGAAACAAAGACTTACAAAGTATATTGGATAAACAAATGGACAGATTATCATAAGGCCTCCTTTCTACTTTTTACCATAATTGTAAATGTTTTTACCCTTTGCAAGGTGCTTGAAAAGGGTAAAAACAAGTACAAAAGTTTTGCCAGATAAGGCAAAGTGGATACCTTTTTTTCCATACGTCCCCGAATGGGATGCTCATACTTTTTCAGGCTCCTCATCATGTCCTGATCTTAGGCTTACACAGCAAAACAGAACAGAGTAGAGAGGAAGTTTACATGTAACCTTAAAACTCCTGCAAGCTGAGAGCCTATTTATTCTTACAGTTTTTAAATGTCATTTCCAAGTCTAGCTGTAAAAACTGTTACAATGAAAACACAGCAACGAATCTATATACAATTTATGTTTCATGCAACCCTAAAATAAATCCCAAAGTTCAGAGAAATTTGATAAAAGTAAACAACTTAAGTCAAAGTACATCTTCCACCAAACAAATGTATAGGGGGAAAAAAATAAAACAACATGGACAAATAAATTTCAGTAAAGAGATAAAATATTTGTTGTAAAACTAAAGAAAACACATACTGAAAATGTGTTACACTTTATTTTTGTGTTTGTTATTCTTGGGCTTCTTATTGCTTGATGCCCATCAGTCAGAGAGTTGATCTGACATTCTCTCCAGCTGTTCAATATATCCAGAGACATCTAGACAATGATTGAAATTAATTAACCAGTACTTGACATTGCAAAAGATTGTTTGTGTAAACTCTTGTTTCTGTGGTGTAATAGGATGATATTCCCTCTTACCCTCTCTGATTTTGCTGGTTTGTGACTGTAAGCGTTCTATTGCATTCTTTAGTTCTTTTTCAAGAGCATCCATTATTAGCAGCTTTACAAAGAAACAAGAGAAGATTATATTTGACTTTAGACATTGTACAACTAAATACTTGGATCGGCTTTAATGAATTTGAGATTAGTACCTTTAAGGTATTCAGCGTTTTAAGCACTTCCATTTTTGCCTTGTTGAACATGTCATGTTTTATCTGATCGACTGTGTTTATTAGCAGATCTTGCTTTTTCTTCATGGATCCGGTTCCAGTCACTGCTGCAGCTTCTAAAACGAGAAACACTCTGTATTCATTCATTTTTTTCCTCATGAAGAACACATAAGAACAAGGAAATAAATCAATTCTTGGCTGTGTGTTTCATGATTGAAATGTATTTTGTTACATGCTGGGTGTTTTTGTTTGTTTGTTTGTTTGTTTGTTCGTTCGTTTTGTTAACCCTTACAAAAATTAAGTATTAAAGTTCATTTTATTTAGTAAATCTACTTATTGAGTGGTTTCACAGACAGGGATTAGATCAAGCCAGGATTAGGCCAATTAGTTCAATTAGGACATTTAAGTAACTTTTATAAACGTGCCATAGAAAAAAAAAAAAAAAAAAAAACACATTACTGGTGTGCATCTTGAGACAAAACAATGGGCCTGAAATATTTTAAGATATGCAAGTGCAAGTTGCTTTCAGTTAAAACAGCTCAAAAATGAATTTTAATCTGGTATAGGCTTAAAACTTGTCTGTGAAAACGGGGGTAAATTTTAAAGAATACTTTATGTAGTCAGTATAGCCTACTAATATCATTGTACTAGTTGTATACTTGTAAGTACATCAAAATCTCATTGTAAGTATTTCAATACAGCTTGGGACTAACTTGTCCCTCAAATCTGATTGGCTGATTGAGATGATTGTTAATCCAGGAACATGTTGCACTTGGTGAAATCATGTTCGCCATAAAGGTTTACTTTCAAGTATACTTCAAGTGTAACAGTATTGAGTTGCCAGTCAATGCAGCATTTTTCATCATTTTCACAAAACGTTCATGGTCCCCAGAATATTTTGTTGAATGAATATCTGAACATACTGTGGCAGGTCTAGTAATGTTCTGCTTGCATGTTGTTGGTTAGTCTGCACATTGATCGCCCTATCAGCAGGCATTGGAAGTGTATATAAACTGGCTGGTTAAATGGAATAGTGTCACGAGTCATCTCCTCTTTCTTCCTATCACGTTAGTTCGCCATTCAGGTATGGTGTGTGATTGTTGGCTGTATTATCAGTGTTAAATTGTAGCTAATGTTCGCTTATTTTCAGAACGGCACGGTGAATGAAATCGGCATCTTTGTTTGTGTAAAGTCGGAGGTTTGGGTGAGACTGATTCAGGCACGGCCAGTATGAGTGATTGCCTTACACAGTATAAACCTGGGTTTATCTATGGCAAGCCGTTTTGGTTATTTTTGATATCAGGACTTACATTTCCACTAGTAACAATGTTAATTCTTGATATCAACAATTCAGTTCTTGATATCTGATATTGTATTTTCACTAGTGAAATATCTCCATAGGCTGCCATTCAAATTCAATTGTTGATATCAAGAATTGATTTCTTAGTTGAAATTCCAATTTCACATATCAGAAATACAATTCTTACTAGTAAAAATAATAATTTTTGATACTTTTCCTTTAATGTTACTACATTTATTATTGTTATCCTCCTACAGGTCTATCTAAACTGGTAATTTTATGTCATTATTTAAGTATTTTATATATATTTAAGTATTTTATATATTACATTGTAGCAAAGTGTAATTTGAAAAGATATAATAAAATATTTACAAAAATGTGAGGGGTGTACTCACTTCTGTGAGATACTGTATATATATAATTAACTGTGGGTTAACTGTGAAGGGGAAATCTTTATTTATTTTTCATTTGTATTATTGTCTTTATGGAGTGACTGTTCTTGCCAGTGGTATTGTGACAATCTGGGTCTAGTGGACAATCTAATTCTGTTTGTTACAGGAGCAAGGATTTACACTTCCACATTCTGTGTACAGTCGTCTGCTGGAAGCTAGTTATTTGAATTTATAAAGTTTTAAATATGGATATTTTTCTTACAAAATTGCATCACTTCGCTTCAGATGGACTTTATTAACCCCCTGAAGTTGTATGGATTACTTTTTTTATGGATGGATGCATTATTTTTGGCTTCAAAACACACACCCCCACCCCCCTTCACAACCATTATTAACCTTGGAGGACTAAGGATATTTTTAAATATATCTCTGATTGTGTTCATCTGAAAGAAGATAGTGGATGGCTTGTGAGTGAGTAAATCAGGGGATAATTTTCATTTTTGGGTGAACTATCCCTTTAATGCTAACATACCTTTATAGCAAGAAGTCATTTCATTCCGAATAGTTGTTTGTATTGACGAGTAGATGAGCTTCTTCATGTCAACAATTTTTCTATTGAGCAATGGAGTCAATTGTGTTTCCTTCTAAAAGAGGAAAAACACAAGAAAAGTCTTGAAACATTAAGTCCCTGCCTACTTCAGTCCTGCATTAAACGTTGGTTTGTGTTTCATTGCTTAGTGGGTTATAAAAACAGCCTGCTAAATTATAAGGAATGAAGATTCACACAGACTTCAACAGAAGTATAGAAAGGCATAAAGGACCAGGGCCAGCGTACGACCCATTAGTGTCCCCAAGAGGACAACTGAACTCACCTCATTTGTAATGAAGTTCTCAATGTGTTGCATGGGAGATGAGGGGTTAGCAGAGTCACTCTGGATGATACTAAACTTATCAATCTGTTCCTGCACTGACTTCCCTGTTGTTTCAGTCACACTACAGCCAAAAGAAAACCATTTTTAAAACATTTTACAGAACATGGTTGTAATCCTTGATAATCTGATACAAGAATTACTGGAAAGAAATAGTGAAGGAATGGCCAAATCCCCAACCATGCAATGTTTACTTGCTATAGTTTATTCTATATGGCTGCCTGTCATATGAACAAAAGATTTAGAGGGGACTTGTGAGGTGAACAAATCATTTCTTTTTCCTGTACAGATAGTATGTTTTAATTACATATTAATCTAAGAATGGAAATGGACTGATAAAACCAAACTTACGGAAAAATCTTAATGAAATCTTCATCAATGCATGTGTGCAAATGTTTGGCCAAAGTCTTGTTCAGGTCTAAAACTTCATCCCAATTTTTCGACCAATAGCACCCGTAGTTCTTGCACAAAGCTCCAAGGATTTTATGGAACCCCCTTCCATCTTTTTTCTGAGTAACAAAACAAAAAAATACATGTTAAAAGGACACAAAAATGGTCATTATACAAGCGAGTTGAATCATACTCACAGTTATTAATTCCGTTGTGGAATCAACACATGATTTCACTGATTCCTCTACTCCCTTTGAGAGACACTGCTCCAGATCACTATAAATGCTGTCAAAATATTTGTCCAGTTCATTTAGTGCCTTCATTAGGTTCTTCTCTAATTCCTTGACTTTCATTTTCATCTAAAACACATCCATATAAGAATTATGAATGAAAAGACATTGAGCAGTGAATTACAGAATAATACATATTGGCAGCATTCTAAATACACTAATTCTAAGAATTCTAATTCTGACTAAAATCTAAATACCATTTTCTTGTCTGTATCTCGCTGGCCACTTTGGATTAAGAGCAAAGTTCCCTTTGCTACTTTTACATAATCTCTGACCAGTTCTCGATTCATGCTCTTGTTAAGGGTCCTCAGTTCATCTTGTAGCATATGGATTTCTAAATATAAATATAATTTGTTCAGTGCTTTATCTCACTTTATACATTTTATAAAAATATTAAAAAATATATACAGGTGCTGGTCATATAATTAGAATATCATCAAAAAGTTGATTTATTTCACTAATTCCATTCAAAAAGTGAAACTTGTATATTATATTCATTCATTACACACAGACTGATACATTTCAAATGTTTATTTTTATTTAATTTTGATTATAACTGATTATTTGATTACTGCAGCAATGCGGCGTGGCATGGAGTCGATCAGTCTGTGGCACTGCTCAGGTGTTATAAGAGCCCAGGTTGCTCTGATAGTGACCTTCAGCTCTTCTGCATTGTTGGGTCTGGCATATCTTATCTTCCTCTTCACAATACCCCATAGATTTTCCAGCGAGTTTGCTGGCCAATTAAGAACTGGGATACCATGGTCCTCAAACCAGGTACTGGTAGCTTTGGCACTGTGTGCAGGTGCCAAGTCCTGTTGGAAAATGAAATCTGCATCTCCATAAAGTTGGTCAGCAGCAGGAAGCATGAAGTGCTCTAAAACTTCCTGGTATACGGCTGCGTTGACCTTGTACCCCGGAAAACACAGTGGACCAACACCAGCAGATGACATGGCACCCCAAACCATCACTGACTGTGGAAACTTTACACTGGACCTCAAGCAACGTGGATTGTGTGCCTCTCCTCTCTTTCTCCAGACTTTGGGACCCTGATTTCCAAAGGAAATGCAAAATTTACTTTCATCAGAGAACATAACTTTGGACCACTCAGCAGCAGTCCAGTACTTTTTGTCTTTAGCCCAGGCGAGACGCTTCTGGCGCTGTCTGTTGTTCAAGACTGGCTTGACACAAGGAATGCGACAGCCGAAACCCATGTCTTGCATACGTCTGTGTGTAGTGGTTCTTGAAGCACTGACTCCAGCTGCAGTCCACTCTTTGTGAATTTTTTAATGGGTTTTGTTTCACAATCCTCTCCAGGGTGCGGTTATCCCTATTGCTTGTACACTTTTTTCTACCACATCTTTTCCTTCCCTTCACCTCTCTATTAATGTGCTTGGACACAGAGCTCTGTGAACAGCCAGCCTCTTTTGCAATGACCTTTTGTGTCTTGCCCTCCTTGTGCAAGGTGTCAATGGTCGTCTTTTGGACAACTGTCTTCCCATGATTGTGTAGCCTACAGAACTGACTGAGAGACCATTTAAAGGCCTTTGCAGGTGTTTTGAGTTAATTAGCTGATTAGAGTGTGGCACCAGGTGTCTTCAATATTGAACCTTTTCACAATATTCTAATTTTCTGAGATACTGAATTTGGGATTTTCCTTAGTTGTCAGTTATAATCATTAAAATTAAAAGAAATAAACATTTGAAATATATCAGTCTGTGTGTAATGAATGAATATAATATACAAGTTTCACTTTTTGAATGGAATTAGTGAAATAAATCAACTTTTTGATGATATTCTAATTATATGACCAGCACCTGTATAAGCAACTGTTGAATAAAAAAAGTGGTAAATAAAGTCATGAATAAAGTGGTAAAATGAAAGCAATAGACAATAGATAGTTTACCTGTTTCACTAGATTCCAGATTTAAACTGGGGTCAAAGAATGCTTTGGAACTTACAGTAAAAACTTGAAACTGATTGTCAGAACTGAATATTTTCTAAAAAGAAAAAAGTACAGTAATATTAATAAAATTAGAAGAAAACTATATATCATATTCTATATATAGTTGCATCATATACAGTTTTTGAAAAAGTAATGGTAAGATTAGGTAAAAGTAGTACCTTAAGTTTAGATTTTTCAAACTTTTCTTTGACCTTCATCTTGGCATTTTTATTTCTATGAAGTATGCATACTTTTTTCTGATCCTGAATGATAAAAAAAAAAAACACAATCTGTTTGTAGGTTTATAGTAAAATCTGACTCAGTGCTTGATTATGTATCTCTTTTTACTCTCAGTAAATTATTACATTCATTAAATTGTAGTCACATGATATTAGCTCTCAGTGACATAAGTAAAATCAGCAAATGTATTCATAAACATCAGTACAAACTTACAGGGGAAACTGATAGCTAAAATTAGTGCTAGTCTATGAAAACAAAGGAGCAATACTACATACATACAGCTAGTACAGTTCTTCTGTACATTTAACAAACCTTGTCTTCTGGGATTTGATCTTTAGGAAGCCGTGTATATCTAAAAATGAATATTAAAAAGGTACAAAGTGTTCCGATTTATTTCGTACAAAAGATACAGGATTATTAGAATTAGACTTAGAATTATACCACTTCCCAGACATTTACGTCCTTTATGTAATATTCACAAAATACCTAACATAGTTTTCTGGATCGATGTCATCAGTCTTTGTACAGATGAAGTTAATGCTTTTGCATTCTCCTCCTGGTCCCAGTTCTTCAGTGCAGTGCTTTAAAATCCCCCAAGGACCACTGTCAGTGCTTGCTCGATTAATAGCACTAATAATCCACACAGAAGAGCAATCTCTTAGTTTCTACAGGATTTGAAATATTACAGTGAGTTAGGGGACATGTTCTAAGTGGCATAATATATTTCAACATTGTGTGGTTAATCTGGCAAACTGTTCATTTGAAAGGATCGTAGTAAAATATTTACAGATTTCCACAGATCATCTCTAATCTTATTGCAGTCTCCAGATCCAGGAATATCAACAAGCACAATGTGTTCCAGGAGTTCACGACAATCGGGAATCTTGATCTTCACACTCTTCACAAGCGGCCAGTACCAGTTACCGGAACTTGACTCACTGTGTTGTATGTAACTTGCAACCTCATCAATAAATTCATTGACCTGTTGAGAAAATAAATTGCTTTGTTTTACTTTGCTAAAAAGCAATTTTAGAATGCATTAAACATATAATACATATAATGTATAATATATACTGCCTGGCCAAAAGAAAAGTCACTCTTTGGATTTAAATAGGCAAATACTTGAGAGTCTATGACTAGATCATTGTTGCTGTGATTATTATGTTTCTAGCATGTTATATGTTTAGGCAAATAGACTAAAATTGACTGAAATTTGATGCACCTCTTGTTGAAAATAAATGTTGTGATGTTTTTTCCATCATGAAGTGCATCAATTTTTGGTCAAGATCTTGTATTGACAATGCAAAAGGTGGGCACTCTGTAAAGTCTCCTCCAGCACATTTCAAAGACTTTCAATGAATTTAAGGTCTGGACTCAGAGGTTTTTTGCCAATTTATGTGTGAAAATAATTCTTCATGTGCCCTCCCAACACTTTTTTCTCAGTTTGAGCCTGATGAATCTTTGCATTGTCATCCTGGAATATGGCCATGATACATCTTCCAACGTGGTTGTTTAAGAAATGAAAAGCTACACACTCCATCAATAGGGTGAAAAGAACTGTTCCCAAACATATACATGCTAGAAACATAATAATCACAGCGATAATGATCCAGTCATAGACTGGCATTTTATTTATTTATTTTTGGCCGGGCAGTGTATAATATGTTAAAAATTAAACAGTCTCCTAAAACTTACATCACTTTTTGAGAAGTTTTCCTTATTAGTGGACAAAAAGTATTCAATCTCAGCAAATTTGGCATCATTTTTGAGCTCCTTTAATGTTTTCTCGTCTGCATCAACTCCATACAGCGCAGTGATCTTTTCTACAGCAATTTCATACAATTCATCATCCCTGTCCTCACTTTCATCCGACAAAACACTGAAAAGATCTTTGAGCTCTTTTTCCCACTCCTGCAGAGGCACACAAAACAAAATACAGAAAAAAATATGCATTCCCTACAGTCTGATTTATTTATATATTGATAAATCTTTAGAACTCTCATTAAAACCATATTCAGATGAATACAAATGAGGAAACCTCTTTAGAGAAGAGTTCAATCTCTGCTATGTAGTTGGAGTCAGTCAGATTGGCCTCCACCTGAGTAACAACAGCTGTACAGGCACCAAAACAACCAGATGGCAGTAGATTCTTTTTCCCCAATATTGCATTTAATAGAGAGCTCTTTCCTTCTCCTGATGTTCCAAAAATCCCAATGGTTGCCTTCTTTCTGCTGACATTATCTATTTGATCTGAGTTTTTGGGGAATCTTTTCATAATTTGTCTCACCCCCTCCATGATCTCATCTGTATGCAACAAAGAAGAGCCATGTTTCTAATTAAATAACATTTTTGTAAGCAACATAAATGGCAGATGTTTAATTATATTATAGTATAATGTTTTACTAGTGCATAGTATGTAATTATAATATAGTTTCAGTCATGTGGCTTTTACGGCACAGGCACTTGACTCAAGATAGTAAGATGGTAAATATGGAGTTTCCCTGTTCTGTGTTGGTGTGGGTTTCCTCCAGGCACTCAGGACAGGTGAATTGGAGACTCTAAATTGTGTGAAGGTGTATGTCTATGTGTGTTAGCCCTAGTCTGTCCAGGGTGTTTCTTTGGCCTGAGATTCTTGGATAGGCTCTAGCATTCCCATGACGCTATATAGGTCAAGCGGTTTGGATGAATGATGAATGACTCTGATACCTGTATAACCCTTTTAAGATAGTGTGTTTGTGTCTAAATTCTGCTGACCATTTATAGGCAACCAAGTGATTCGTTACAAATAGCAGATAAGAAGTGGACAGATTCAGATTTTACTTGCCCATTGTCAGCGATGAGTTCATTGTCCAGTCAAGGGATTCACGCTTTCTTTTAGCACCTATCAAAGAAGTCATTCTACTCATTATTTTTTCCTCAATCACAGATTGTACAATGATCTTTAATTTCTAATAATTAGAATTTTTAATACCTTGTCTATTCATTGTGGGATGGACGGAAAGTCCTGGAGGGGAAAAACATGCATTCTTAATAAAGATGATCTTTTTTTCTTTTTTCTTACCAATCTTTTAAGATTTTTTTCACCTTTTTTGTTCTGATTATAATTAATAATTATTTTATTAGTTATACTTAAGTATTAATTATAACTGATATAATTAATTGGCTCACCGTAAGAGTATGAGGAGGATTGTGATGGTACAGGAAGAAGTGGAGGTGTGTTCTTCTTCATCCTATGAACTGATTCCATCTCTTCTTTTGATGCTCCAGAAATGGCTGATCTATGAAATACATTAAAAATGTAAATTAAAGCATTATGTATACAATGCATGTTTCACTAATTATGATGTCCTCAAACTATGTACAGAGCTACTGTCCAAAATCAACATACTTCATACAGTACTTCCATAAGTAAATTCAAATGGGTAACAAGTTGTCACCTTTATTTATAGTGCTTTTATACAATACAGATTGTCAAAGCAGCTTCACAGAGATCAACAGGAAAATATCAGAATAAATTATGTACACTCCAACACAGTTTATCTCATTTTTTGCTGAGTGATACAGTTTTTAGCCTAGATGTTTCATGGTGCTATGAACGAGCCTATTTAGTTGAGTTAGGGAACATTTCTTTGCTCCAGCTCACCACTAAAACACAAGAACTGTGAGTGACTTGTACTCGTATGAATGACAGTATTTCCTATTCTGCACCAAACTTTGTTTAAAGCATATTAATGCATACAGGAAAAGTCATAATCTAGCATGGATTTTAACCCAAGTACTTCAGGGGCCTCACTTATAAAATATTGCATAGAAATCCTACCTTTGATCTTACAGTCATTTCTCAAATGTGCGTATATGTGATTCAGAGAACGAATGCACTCACAAAAATGTGGGTACACCTCTCTTCCAGTAGTAAAATTTATAAATTGCAAATGATCTTCAAAATGTGCACAGTGGAATGGTTTCAGATTAGAAAAAAGACACTAGTCAATGTCCAAATCCTTTACTTGAGAATGGAAAGCGGCGAGAATTCCTTAGTGTCCGTCTGCTCAGACCTGACGTGGCGCTAAGCATTTTTCCATGTCAGAGACTGTTTTTATAAATATTAATGTTGACGTGGATTTTAGCAGATGCACATGCTCTACGATCAAATCTGTGCATACACACATTTTATAAATGAGGCCCCAGGTTTCTCTGTCCAAATGTCCTTTCATTCATTATCCTCACCTTACGTCGACATCCATTGATTCAACTTCCTCATGGATTTTAGACTTTAGATTTTCAATCTCTTCATACACCTCACTCCCATCATCCCTTACATCTGCTTTAGAGAAATTTTCTTCTGATTCTTCATCATTATTCCCAAATATGTCTGCATTCCATTTTTCCCACTCCTCATTTCCTATGCAGTTTAATTGTAGCAGTTCACCATTTTCTCTGGATAATATCTCTATTTCATATATTTCATTATTATTGTTCTCCACAGTAGCTTTGACCATTTCTAGGTCCTCGGGTTGAAAGCAAACTATCACACTTTGTTTGAAAATAAAAAACCCAGACTTTTCTAAATGTCCAAATAACTGTGAAGCGTAGCTTTTTAGAGCTAACATTGAGTCCTGGGGTCAAAGGGCAGCCCTGATGTAGAAGTTTGTATTTCTCAACTGAAAAATGTTCTTTTGCATCACTGAGGAGATTTTCTATAGCAAGAAGATCCTGGTTCAGAGTCAGGTTTGACTGTTTTTGCTGTTCTAGCTCATCCTTAATATGACTCAAACTTATAAAAGCATAATGTGTTTTGGGAGTGATCATGACAGTTGCCGACTCTTTTGGTATCCGCCCCTTTGGAGGGGACTCAATGACATCATCTAGGTGTCTTGCCAGAATAGTTGCAATGATGAGGTAGTCAACGTTAAAAAAGTATCATCATGTGGACTTTTCACAGTTTCATTAAAGTATGTCTCAGAGCAGTTAAATGCACCTCTGTGGATTCTGTCATAGAGCATCTTTATGTATAAAATTAGATCCTGAATTTTGTTTTTATAGGAGGATGCTAGGATGCCGTCTGGTCTCGGTGTGTTTGACACTTGAAGAGAATGTACAGCTGACACAATGTCAACTTCACTGACCGCATTTGAGCTTTCTTCACCCATAGATGAACCATAGATCTCATCTGTCAAAAGATCCTTTTTTAGATTCAGCCACTGAAGATTGTTTGTATCTGGGGAACATTCAGAATAGGCATCGCAGGGACGTTGATCTCTAAAGACACAGGCCGATGGTCTTTGTTTTCATTTATCTTTGAGTCTCTGATTTCACAACTTCTGACACGCCACATACATTCTTCGGGAACAAAAAAGTAATCCAGCCTGGATGAAGGACAATCTTTTATGTAGAATGTATAATCCTGTTTTATGGGGTTCTTTCTTCTCCAGAAATCAACCAGCTGAAGAGATTTCATGAATTTTTCCACAAATAACAGCAATTTACTATGAGTACTGTTTATTGTCAAATTGTTCCATTTTTTGTCGATAAATCTATTGAGAACCGTGTTGAAATCTCCACCAATCACCAGCAGCCCTGTGGTCATTGACTGAAGGTACCTTGAAAGTTTATCAAGGGTTTTTGTGTCTGTATGATGATTATAAACACTAACAAGAGTGTACGCCTGACCTTCCAGTTTACATTTCAACACAACATACGCTCCATTGTTATCTTTTTCATCACTTATGTATTTGAAATCTAGTGTTTTCCTCACTAGTATGGCTGATCCCTTGCTAGAGGAGGTATACTTTGTGTAGAAAATATGCCACTCATCTTTATAGTCTTCTATAATATTTTCATCTCCTACTCCAATGTGCGTCTCTTGAAAGAAAATAACATCAGCATTTTGTAGTTATTGAAATTTCTGATCTCTGTGTTGCTTAAGTCCATTAACATTCCATGTGATGAAGTTTATGGCATGTGAAGCCATTGACAGATCTGCTCTCACAGACCAAAGATCCTCAGCTTAGTAAGTTCCCTGTCAAAACAAAAAGTGGTGGAGGGTAGGAAGATTTTGTTTTGTATTCTGAGTGAATTACTGAGACTTTCATGGTAGAAATTTTTATCTAAATTAAATTCAATGCTTTGCATTTAAGGTGTACATTTTATCAGGTCGTGCATTCCCTAGGACCTCATGAACTTGGCTACAATTATTATGCCAAGTTCCCTTTCAAGGAAAGAATGATGCTGTGGAAATGTTTCGCGTGATTGTGTCATGAAGCACATGTGAAATCAGTCCAAAGGTGTGACAAGACGTCAGAAGCGGGTGACGCCACGGCCAGGAAACTATAAAGCACGCTCAAACAGTGAAACGCTAGCTTCTGTGTCTTCAGTGGCGCTCTATGTAAATCATATGTCTAATTTGGTGTTGTATTGTCTTGTTACACAAGCAGTTATATATATCATGGCGAGCAAACAACATTTTAGATTGTGTGTTCCTCCCTGCCCACGCTACATCAAGAGTGGGCATACACATGATCTACAGCTTCCACTGCGGACGCTCCCACCTGGCGATCTTCCAGCAGGACACTCAGGCTCGCATTCCCCTTGGTTCGGGTCTAGCTGCTGCTGAGGCACAGCGTCGATCTAGATCATGGGGATCGCAAATGGATTTAGCAGAGGGGTTAGAGACGGTTCCAGCTTTATCTCTGCCTACACCTGCTAGGTCCAGCGCCTTTTCTCAGAGTTCGGAAAAAATAAAAACTTCCTGCTTTCGCCTCCTGGCCTCTTTGCCATTGTCATCGAAAGGTTTCAAGAGGCCAGTAAGCAAGCAGCGATGTTCCAGAAGCTCCTCCCCCATCACTCTCAGGTCCCAGGGGCTGCTGAGTGGGAGCAGCCCCAAACATCTAAAGCCAGCTCCTCATACCGTGCCACACAAAAACAGAGCGTCACCACCCGAGCTCCCCCCCAAAAAGAAGGGGGACAGGGGAGGGGCTCTCATCCACAGCCTTTGAGGGGTAAGACGGATCTGATTGTCATTATCACCAAGAATGCTGCGGGGAAGAAGTCTTGATTGTTCCTACTAGCTATCACTTCTCCTAAAAGGATAGGAGATCTCCAAGCGTTGTCAGTTGCCCCTTCGTGCTTGGAATTTGCGCCTGGTATGGTAAAAGCTTTTCTTCATCCCAGACCAAGTTACATCCCTAAGGTCCCCAATAATGTGGCTAGATCTATTGTGCTGCAAGCTTTCTGTCCTCCACCCTTCAGTGATGCAGACCAGGAAAAGAATAATCTGCTGTGCCTAGTTCAGGCATTGGATGCTTATGTCTACAGAGCTGCCCTGTGGCAGAATAGTTGTTCATTTGTTTTGGGTCTCCCCTTACAAAAAAGAACTGCAGTATAGTGAAGTACAACCATAGATTTGCAGTATAATGAAGTATAATCACAGTACAACTGCAGTACATTGAAGTACAGCTGCAGTAAAATGAAGTACAACTGAAGGTTTGCAATATAATGAAGTATACAGTATAACTGCAGTTCAGTGATACTGAAATGCCTGTATAAACCTACCACTCATAGGCTACTACATTATTGCAGCTGTGGTTACAGTACTACTGTCAGCAAGTAAAAGCTGTGGACCACTACCATGCAACATTAACCCATAAGCTAGTTTTTAAAAAGAGTTGTCTTAATCTAAATGGCATAAGATTTGGTGACTTTGTGGACACTTGCTCACAATTTAATTTGTCAAATAAAATCACTAAATCAGCCACAACACAGAACACAAGAACACAAAAATGAAGTTGCAACAATATAACCAATGCACAAAAGATGCAAAAGGTGTGCGTGTGTACATTTACATGGAGTTCTTACAATTCACTAAGGTAAACATACATTTTACTAAATTTGTACTAAGGATTCAACCATAAAAATTATTTTCCCAAAGCATTAATTTTCTCCTCCTCATATATTACACTGAGATAAGGTCACAATAAATCTGATCTAGTTCATATGTATTTGGTAAGGGCAAAATGACAAACCCATATGAGTCATACTGATCAGTGGAGTAGAGTGTCCTATCACAAACAAACCTCTGAACGTACGAGTCTTGATTTTTTTTCTGTATGCATTCCAGAATTCTATAATAAGATACGATGAGACAGTAGTAGCTCTTTCACATGACCATGCATATAGATATGAACAGGTTGTAATGGTCTGGGTGAACAGTTTCAGATGTTTTGATGAACGAGCGTGCTACTATTGACAAGCAAACAACCAATAAGATCTTCAGCCAGGTTGCACTGCTCTCGTGTTCGGTTGCGTCATCGCCATGTGAGATCAGAACACATGCAAGATGAGTGCCGCGCTTGAGAGTGAGGAGATTGTCAATAAAAAATTACATGTCAATAAAAAAGGACATGTTAGCTCGCCAGTGTGGCAGTTTTTTGATTTCTTTTCTTCCGACCAACATCAGAACCCTGTTGTGTGTAAGCTTTGTATACAAAAAAAGCATCCCTGCCAAGCATGGAAACACAAGTAACTTATTTCATCACCTTGACCACTTCCATCCTTTGGAAAACGCAGCATGTAGTCCATCTACCTCACCTCAACAAACAACCCACAAGCAGTCCACGATGGAGAGGTACTCCGCAAACAGTGCCTTATGAGAAACCCTCCAAGCGATACAATGATATTACCCATGCAATAGTGTATACATTGCCAAAGAAATGCAGCCATTCAGTGTGGTGGAGAAGTCAGGCTTCAAAAGACTTCTTGGCGTGGTTGATCGCCGCTAAGTATTTTACAAAGACTGCTATTCTACAACTGTATTCAGAGTGTAGGCAAGCAGTGGAGAAGGAGCTGCTTGCCTACCATCTCATATTTTGCAACAACCACAGACATCTGGATAAGTCGCACATGTGAGCCGTACATAAGCTCAAGTGTGCTTTTCATCTAAGGCGATTGGAATCTGAAGAGTAAGTGCTTGGAAACGGCATATTTTCATGAGGGCCACACGGGGGAATTCATTGCGCAAAACTGACAGTGGGGTGAATATAGTGAGAGCCACTTCACTTAAAAATAGCGTTTCGCTTAGTGAGGTTTCGTAGCCCTCTAGCATTTCAAGAAACGATATGTAACCTACTTAAAATTAACCTAAAAGCAGAGTTAAGAGATTTTTAGTTTTATCTAATAATTAGGTTATTTTCAGTTGTCTCTTGCAGTAGTGGCGCTGCAGAGAGGTGAAACCAATATAGTTATCAGTAGCGAGAAGGAAAAAGAAAAAAAACGTGACTGAACAGTAGTGAACTGAGCTCTACACGAGGAAAGAACCACACTGAGTTAAAGGTTTTAGAGCTCTTTTGCTAGTTTCTACACAGAAATCATCTTTTATACGGTATCACAAGGGAAGAGGCGTTTTAGTACTGACAAGGATTTTTTTTTTTCAGTTTTCTCCCGTTGTTTTTTTTTGTATGCATGATTTGATACGGCCATTGGACAGATGGAGGTGCGGCGAAGGAGCAGAGTGTGCAAGGAGTCTTACCAGCAGGAACTGTTCCATTCACCGTGTTTTCATTTAATCTCACAGATAAGCGCTTGAGATCTCATCACACATCACAATTTTATATTTTTGGGGTTTATTTATTTTTATCAGAGCTATTTTTATCCATCCATCCATCCATCCATCCATCCATCCATCCATCCATCCATCATCTATCTATCTATCTATCTATCTAATTTAAGACCTAGTGAAACAAATAACTTATTGTGCAGAAGCAATTATAACAACAGGAAAAAGATACTGAAATGCGGTATAAAATGTTTATTAAGTAATACTTTAAATGGAATTTGAGAACATATAAGTATAATACCAGATCGTTTAAGTCATTAAGAGCCTGTATTGTATTATACAAACCAGAACAAAGCAGATAACTGAAGCATAAAATATCTTAATAACTATATCTCCCATAAACTGTAACACATTCTACAATAGAACTATTTAAACTATGCCAAGACAAGCAAGATGAACACACAGACCGGCAAACCATGACAAACAGAGATTATCTTTTTGTGGTTTGTTTTGAACGAAAGAAAGAAAAGATCAATTCAAGACTTTTTTTTTTTTTTTTAACTACAGACACAACATGGTTAACACAACTTAATTAACTCTTAAGGTTTGTTTAAGTTGTATAATTTAGCTAGGCTAAGCACCAGAATAATTTGAGGAAAGAGTTACCTTGTATCTCTCAGGATAAATCACTCATTTCAGCTGTCAGGTTGATCAGAGATTAAGTTAGACGTTAGATTTTTTTATAGACTCACTCTTGGGCGTGGACTTCTTGGTAAATCGCAATGTCTGTCAGTTGAACATTCTGTACTTTAAAGGATAGTTTGCACAAAAATTTTGTTGTCATCATTGTTTGGAACCAAACATTCTTTAAAATATTTATGTATAACATCAACTGTCTCTTTTCATTTTTCCATCTAAAGTAAAAATGGCTGTCCAAATAAGTCTAATTAATTGTGTCTTTTTCAGCTCTAGAATTAGGCTGCTATTCCACAAAAAGAGTTTCATGTAACAGCGAACATTAAATTGAAAGCACATGAAGTAAAAGATAATAAACAAAGTGCTCTTAAATCTTTTGGCCTGGAGACAAACTGAAAATAAGCCAAACAGAGTTGGATGTCTGTACAGTATGTCTTCATTAGATCTTCATTATTGTAAAGATAAAATGTTAAATACCCAGTCTAGAGTCAGGAAAAATAATATAAATAAAGTTTTCTTACACCAAAACTGCTTGACTTCTCTCCTTTTTATTTTTATATTCAACACTGCCATCACCATAAAACAAAGAAACAGCAAATTGGCTTCAATAACAAAAAAGAAAAGAAAACAACCTTTTCTCAAAGAAATAGTATTCACAGAGGACACTACACTGAATTTACCTTATTAGCCACAACAACAACCACGGCCAACTACACTCTCCTCAGCCTCCCACATGAAAATGAGTATCTCTATCACTTTTAAAAGATGCAAAGTTCAATCTCAGCCAACTGCAGCATAAGGCAGGGGGCAACATGCAAGAATGACAGAGAGAGAGACAAACATCAGCAACAGAATACTTATCTCAGATTATATTATCTCAGGGTCTAATCTGATCACTACTGTACCCCCTAGGCCTGTACCCCCCAGGTCCAGATAACAACCAAGCCTACCTTGGTGTGGTGGGTTAGCCTTTCGTTCACTGCACCACAACTGGCTCTTCGCACTCAGGCGACAGCTTTGCCTACTTATGCACTCCCACGGCCCACACTGTTGCAACTGTTTGCCAACCTTGACCAACTTTTTAAAGTCTGTCAGGATACCGTTGTAAAAATCTTTTTCAGACAGTCATCATGATACCCCAAATAAATTCTCACTATACAGCAATGAACAGATACTATACTATCAGACAATATTATCAGAGATACTATACTAACTAGACAATACTATCAGAGTTTGAGGGCAGTCCTCATTCTTATTTTATTATTTCTTGCAGAGGCAAAAGCTAAATGCACCACTCTATGCCAGCTAAGCTGGAAGCTCCATGGCCCAGAATAAAAAAAAAACAAAATACAATTCAAAGCTTATCCTCTTCTCTTCAGAGTACGCATTCCAAGGTAGGAAGGTATTAAGGCACGTCCGAATCCTGTCTCCTGAGATACCTTCATCTGATCAATTTTTGAAGGCAGCATAGATGTATCCTTCGCTGCCTTTGAAATCCCACAATCCTATCCCAGATAGCGTGTAATCACTGAAACACTTGAATCTCTGCTGTTAAATAAATATTGAAATTAACAAAGATAATCATTAGTAATATCGTTTGATCAATGTTAATGTTATGTTGATTCTAAATCTTTTTTTTTTTTTAACTGAAATGTCAACATAAAATAATGTTCTGAATAATATTAATATTTCACCTAAATTTGAATGGTATGTCAACAAATTTGTGACCATTTCAACCTTTTAAAGCATAAATGACACCTGGGCCAGTTCCTCTGTTGTGTTCGGGGAGTGGTGTACCCAAACACATTGTGACTTCCCTGTGTGTTTCGCCACGAGAAAGAGCTGAATTTTTCCCCTCTAAAAGAGCTTTACAGATGAACCCAGCATCTTTTCTAAGATGTCATTTCGTCTGTGCGTTACTGGGTGCAGTCGTTCACTGGTCCCCGCTGATGTCTGGGCGTTCAGCATGCTGAAGCTGCTTTTGTGGATAGTTCATGTACTCGTTGTGGGAACATGATTATCGCAGTGCTGAGATCGAGACTCTCATTCCTTGGTTCTCAGGCATCGGTGTGTAGGCAGGGTGATCTAAGGATCACGGCCAAATGTTAATCGCAGCATCGGAAGGAGATGAAGACTCAGGAGATGAAGACTCGGCTGCGCTACCTCCCTCTGGGTCAGTAGCGTTGCCCGAGTTGACGGCTATGCTTTCCCGGGCTGCCAAGAAGGTCGGGCTCATCTGGAATCCTCCACCGTGTCCCAGCCCATCTCGGCTTGATGATTGGTACCTCCCCAACTGGTCCCCAGCGCCCCGCCCTGATGCCTTTCTTCCCGGAGGTGCGTGAGGAGGTGACTAAGTCTTGGCGGACGCCGTATAGTGTTCGTTCTAGACCTGGTCCCTCTTCTGCCTTCACCACCCTGGATGGCGGAGAAGCTAGGGGACACACGCGGACGGGTCCCGAGATGGGCGTGGCAGCGTGGCACGTTCCGTGTCCGTGTGACACCGAACTGCCGTCGCACTCTCACCAAGTGGTCAGACCCTTCATTCCTACTGCCTACTACTCCCAGGTCAGGTGATAATCCTATTAACTACAACTCATCAATAGGCTTGTTCAACTTCATGCGGCGCTGCAAAGATTAGCTGCTGCCTGACAAAAGCAATGCATTTTGGTTAAAAAATTTGTCCGACTTTGATCGGCACTGCAGCTGCCTTATGATCACATGTACCATCAAAGTAACACGAGCAAAACAAGATCAGCCACCTAGGTCAGGCGCTGCAGTCGCTCAAAATCGGCTGCGAAACCCTTGATGACAAAACACTTTACTCTCATTGGTCAGATTCTATGATGATAAGGACGACATGTGTTGCATGTTTTTTCTTAGACAGGTTCCTGTATTTATATATATATCTTGATATTGAATATCTGATATTCAAACAAAACATTAATAAAAATTAAGATTAGACTATCTAGCACTTATATATTCTTTTTTTAATCACATCCACTTCTGTGGCTACAATCAATGCAAAAATCAAATGGTCTGCCATGAATGACGTTTTTCAGCACACTACTGAAAGCACGAAGTGTCTGACCTGACGGTCATCTACGTACTTCTCCCCCACCTGCAATCTTCAGATCTTGCTAGCCGGTGGCAGGCTAGTGTTGTTGATCTCGAACAAGCCTAATGTGATATCAATGTCACGTTTATCAAGACGGTGCTTCTCTTTTCTTTTCTTTTTTCCATCCTCATCTGCCTTTATTCCTATTAAAGGAAAGAAGGCAAGGTGCTCTGCAAGCATTGAGTAATACATGCAATTCATGGACTATGTGTAAAGAATGATTTTCTTGCTCACGTTCATGTCACTTGCACTTCAAGAAATGTTGTTGGAAAATCAATAAATAGGAAATTGCTAATAAATATTACTAAAGCAAGATGCATGCACTTTTTTAGAATTTAGAAGATACATACCTGCAGGATCTTGTGGTCATCAACTAAAAAAACACTGTTAGTCACTGTTTCTACCCATGTGTGCTGTTGGCTTTCATCAAATTTTCAGTGCTGATCCAACACACTTTAAACTTTGAAATGTCAATCTCAACCAAAATGATGGCCTGGATCAAAACTCAACATTGTATAAATGTCGCCATGCTATCTGGTTATGCATTCCATTCATGACAGTTGAGCTAGAAAAAGAAAGATGGCATCTGAAATTTGCGGTTTCTTGTCAGTTTGTGTGTAAATGTACATTTCTGACTGTTTTCCACTTCTGATTTCATTTCTAGCAAAAAATTACTACTGTAGTAAATAAATATTTGTTTAGTTCTCACCAAAGATTGCTCTAGTTTTTGCTAGTTTTTGGATGCAGCCCAT
Source organism: Elopichthys bambusa (assembly GCA_037101425.1). Lineage (NCBI taxonomy): Eukaryota > Metazoa > Chordata > Actinopteri > Cypriniformes > Xenocyprididae > Elopichthys > Elopichthys bambusa. Next base: position 24,537,479 of record CM074448.1, read on the forward strand.
TTGACTTCTAGGGGTTGTGGTCTGTAGCTGGCTTCCGCTTGTTGCTTGCTTGTATGCTCTTGCTTTAACATATTTCCTGCATGTGTTGTTACATTACTTGAGTCAATTGCTTTATTTACTTGCGTCAACACATTTCCTGTTTGTGTCAATGGCATACATGCATTTTATCAGATTTCTACCTTTCTAACTGTCTTCATTTTCGGCATTTACACATAACAATGCTTCTGTCCCCCAGAACCCATTTTTCACCCACACGCATGCACACAGGATGTGGTACAGACTACACTTGAGTGAACAGCCTGTTCTTTTTTTTATTTATTTTTTTATGTCACCTTATGTAACCTTCATGGCCCCTAGAGAATTTCCAAAATCTATAATTTTCAGCTTTTTGTCATATCATTTCTTATCATTTAAATCTTTATCTAATTGTTTAGAAGAGAACACTCCATTTGTCTTGACAAGACTATTTTATAAAAATTAGACCTATAGGTGTCAACTTGGGTTTACATTTTTTCTTCAAGCCATGTTCTCTCGCCCTCCAGTGCAGCTTCATTAAGTTCAATTGGGTAATGAGGAAGAAAGTTGAGATCTGCCCTTTTCTTTTTTCTTTTTTTTCTTTTTTAATGTTCTACCCAAGAGGCAACCTCCCCTAGTTTCTCTTGAAGCCAATATCAGACGATTGTTCATTTTCTAAAAAAATACAAATATATATGCTTTATAAACACAAATGATCGCCTTGCAAGTGCTTCCGCCTTCCGTATTCTTTAAAAAGCTTACGCTGTATGTCCTACGCCTTCCCTGTTCAACTTAGGGAACGAACGCAGCGCCAGTTCCGTTTTTTCTGTAAGTAGAATAGGGAAGGTGTAGGACATACAGCGTAAGCTTTTTGAAGAATACGGAAGGCAGAATGGTGGAAGCACTTGCAAGGCCATCATTTGTGTTCATAAAGCATATAGAGTTGTATTTTTTAGAAAATGACCAATCGTTTTGCTAGATAAGACCCTTATTCCTCGTCTAGTATGGTTTAAAGCCCTTTGAAGCTGCACTGAAACTAATTTTGACCTTCAACCGTTTGGAGTCCATTGAAGTCCACTATAAGGAGAATAATCCTGGAATGTTTTCATCAAAAACCTTCATTTCTTTTCGACTGAAGAAAGAAAGACATGAACATCTTGGATGACATGAGGGTGAGTAAATTATCAGGAAATTTTCATTCAGAAGTGAATTAATCCTTTAATGGTGTAGCCCATGGTGTCCAAACTCAGTCCTGGAGGGCCACTGTCCTGCAGAGTTTAGCTCCAACTTGCCTCAACCACCTGGAAGTTTCTAGTATCCCTAGTAAAACCTTGATGAGCTGGTTCGGGTGTGTTTAATTGGGGTTGGAGCTAAGCTCTACAGGACAGTTGCCCTCCAGGAGCAGGACTGGACACCCCTGGTGTAGCACTTTGATATCCTATTTTGCTTCACGTGCTTGACCTTTATTGGCCCGATCAGAATCTCTAGAGGTAGAACTTTCATTAAATGGGCTGAAATCTGCCCTCATAACTTTTTTTCCCTTCCTCATTAAAACCAAAGATGTTCATCAGTGATTGTATATCTAAAGCAGGGAGGGACACGTTCATGTGCGTTTTGTTATTTCACAGAAACAATAAATTTTGTCTAAAAATGATCATTTATTCAGTGCCACAAGATTTTAAAAACAACACATCCCAGTGCCAGATCACCTCTTATTTAACAAAATCAAACCAATTGCTAGAGATGTTTTTTTTTTTTTTTTTTTTTTTTTATTAGATACATGATGTTTAGATATGAGATGTTTCAAAAAGTGGTAGGGAAAATATCGACCCTTGTAAAAAGTGGGGACATGTCCCACCCCCACCCCACCCACAAATTACTCCTATGTTCATATTATTTTAACTATTATTGTTGTTGGTATGGGGTTACGTTTCTGCCACAATTCTGCGTGTGCAAGGTCATATTTTGAGTACACAAAAGGGCATTTCGCACGCGCGTGAACTGAGTTTTGCGGAGAAATGTTCGTCTCGCATATAAAAAAAGTATTTCGAGCGAACAAAAAATTAATTTTGCATTTAAAAGTTTATTTTGATGTGCGCGGACATTCTCTTTCGCGTGTGCAACGTTTCACTTGCTTGGTCTCCTGATACCCATGCTAAGTGCTTTCTAATCGCTGACGGCTCGCTTGCTCAACACAACAGAGCGTTACAATATGCCATAATTCCAGCCAATCAGAGATGAGGCTGCTAAATTCTGATTGGCTGGCTTGACAACCAATCACAAGACTCCCTGTTTTACCAACAGAGGAAGAGGAAAAATACATGGTGGAAGAGACGTTTGTTCAATGGCTTGAACACTATCAAAGTCCCTTTAAGACTATATAAAGTCTTTGACACTATTTATTTTCAAGTTCAAATGTCTACCACTCGACATAGCTTATTTTTAATCAAAATCATATCGTATTATTACATAATGGCATGTCCCAGTGTTTCCTACACCTCAGTTAACTAGCAAGTTAGTTCTAACTTCTTACTGAACTAAGTAGTGTAAATTATGTAATTAATGTAATTAGTGGAATTTAATAGTGACTGAGCTGGGGTCTCTAATGTTACATGCTTTCAGAAATGACAAAGGACAGACTTTTCCCCTTTTAATTAGTTAAGTGTGTAAGCAAGGTACAAAACTTGCCTCTGGATATTTAAAAAATAAAACAGATAAATGCAGAAATGCAATTAAACAATGGTAAAGTAATTATCAGAATACTTCATATTCTTGAAATTATTTCAACAAAAACAAACAAAAAACTTAATCTTACTATTTAGGATGGATAGTATGCACATTGGGATGCAGGCTTGTTCTCCCTCACTGCAAAAAAAAAAAAAAAAAAATGTGGGTAACAATGACATATATGCAAATATAACAGTAAGTGAAGATCTTGGGTGTGACCCAATATAACTACTTTGTGGGTCACACACCCAAGATCTTCACTGTTATATTTGCTTATATGTCATTGTTACCCACATAATTACACACTTAACTAATTAAAAGGGGAAAAGTCAGTAAGAAGTTAGAACAAACTTATCAGCTAATTGACTGTATGCATGGTTACTTCCTGGTTGTCGTTAAGCCAGCTTGGGCATTTCCAGGGGGACAGTTAGCTGTTCATTCTGTACTCGTTGTACATCAACACAAAACCATCAATGGTTCACTTTTTAATGTTAGGGTTAATTTAGTTTTAATTAAGTTATCACATTTACCTAATTTGCCAGTAAACCAGTTTTATTGATTGCAATAAAGACAAAGCTATTGGGACCGTTTAAAAATGACATGTCTGTAATTACACACACACACACACACATTTTTTTCCAGCACTTCTTATTTTTAATGTGATGACCACAAACATTTGTTCATCCTTCTGAGATTGTCCCCATTGTTTTAGCTTAAATCTACACATTCCAACAGGTAATGTACTCAGTAAGAAACACTTTTTACCCTTACAGTAAGGGTACAAAATGAAACAAATGAAACCGCTGCCATGCTCTGAAGGAGGCCAGCACCGGCCTACTACTTCAAAGATCATGGGATAACGGGAATGCTTTACCTTTCATTCATACTGCCCTGAAACTTTAAGCGCGGACGCTTTTCACCAAGACAGAAAATATTTGTACTGAACCCTAGGGAACAGGAGCTTAATGAAAGGTTACACTGTTTCACTCAACTTGAATGTTAATTCAAGGGGTTCAGGAGAAAAGACTTATTTACAAAGAATGAAATTTCTAGAAAAGTGGGGCCTAACAACACTAGCATTCTCTTATTCACATAGTGATAAGGGGCCTACCACCTGAGACAACGGCACCAGGGAGACTAGCAATAGCCTGCTATCTAGCTGCTAAAATCTAGCACCTAGCACCTAAGGGGTAACGCCTTGGCCTGACAACTCTGATAAGAGGAGGCCAGAACTAGGAAACTACACTCTCTTCTGACAGGGGAAGTAATACATAGTGTGAAATGCTTCAGTATATCATCTAAACCCTAGTTCTAGCCTAGGCCAGCTAAAGCTGTGGGCCTATAAGGCCACACATAAGCATAAATCTGCCTGGGCTTAAACTCAACCTCTAAAACTCTCAATATAGAGGAGGCAACCCCGAAAACTCTAAAAACAAGAGCTGAGAGGAGCAATGCTTAACCCAAGACAAACAATGTCAGGCGGCCCTGAAGGCCGATGCTTAACATAGATCTATCTGAAGTAAAAGAGTGACTAAAAGAGTGATCTCTAATACAAACTCTAGCTATAACCAGAGGAGAAAGCTACTCTACCATATGGTGGCTGTAAAGGTGGCCATATAACCAACACAAAAATAATCAACCTAATGGGAACTTCAGGGCCTTAAATCCCCTTACTTTTTATTTTACACACCCAGGAAAAAGCTATACAGGAAGACTAAGGTCAACATATTTTAATATAAAAATACATAAACCAACTTACTCCCTGCGACTCGAAGAACGAAGATTCAAAGATGGATGGAATCTATGGTTCTTTCAAGCCTAAAAGAGCCCCTTCACTATCAAGCTAGAAGGCGAGCCATCAGAAAAATATTCATCATGGGCCCGGCCCTCAGCCTGAATGTAAGAAGCGCCTGGGTACAATCAGCCATTACTCAGTAGATGGAAAAAGAGAGGAGAGGTTAGATGTAGCTACCCTCATGGAGAGGAAATCAATCACTGATGCTGCTGGCGTCTGTGATTGATCACCTCCCTCAGATCCTGCTTCTTCTTCCTGGAGTCCTGCCTTCTCTGGGACCTGCTCTGAGGAGGAGGAGGTGCCCGAGAGGCCGCACTGAACTTCTGGACCTGTCTCCGATCAGATCTGAGCGGTATACAGGTTTTAAACGCTGCAGAGTGCATCTTTGCTTCTCTGAACTTTCCCACCACTGCCTTGACGGAGGTACCAAAAAGTTCAGAGGGTGTAACTGGTGCATCAAGGAGAAATCCCTTTTCTTTTTTCCCCGATGTCAGCCATGTTCAGCCACAGATGTCTCTCCGTGGTCACCAGTGCTGCCATTGATCTTCCAACCGAGGCAGCAGTCTGTTTAGTGGCCCGGAGAGCAAGATCTGTGGTGCGGCGCAGCTCTTCTACAGCCTCAGGGGACAGACCTTGCCCCTGATCCACATCCTTCAGCAGCTCAGCCTGGTAAGCTTGTAACACTGCCATAGTGTGTAAAGCAGCACCAGCCTGACCAGCTGCTGTGTATGCCCTGCCATTCATGTTGAATTCATGTTTATACATTTTTTTTTTAAAAAGACGCTGTAGACCATAACGTCATATCATGACCGTTGCAGCAACCAATAAAATTTAGCATGTTTAAAGTCTAGTGTGACCGCGAAAAAAGCACTGCTGCTTTCGGAAATTTCCTAAGTCCCACTGCAGAAGTCATGATTACGAGCTTGTTGCATTCCAGTGCTTTGTTGTCGGAATGAACAGCAATCATGAAGGACACCAGGTTTATTCCTGCATATTTATTGGAAAAATCTTATTAAAACCAAAATTATATTTAGTGTCCCATTCAATGACAACCATATAAACTTAATGCTATCTAGATAGTCTGCTTGCTGACGATTCTGGAATTTTGGTCAAATACAAAGACTATGTTCACTGTGTATAAAACATACAATACATTTCAAATGATTATTCATATACTGTATGTAAATATGCACTACATTAATGATAAGACGAGACAATCTAATTGTTGTTGGAAAACAAACTAAGAAATTATGCCAATCACTGGCATCGTTCTCCCCTCCACCATGTTTAAAGTTTATGGCCCAGCCATCTCGAAAATTTGGGTGTCAAAATTATTCCCAAACTTCCCAATTGTTACAGTTTTTACCTAAGAAAACATATGTTTACGATAATTCCAATAGCACGTGAAGGCAGCATTAATCTATTCTAACCTTCTTATTTTTAAGAAAAGTTCATTCTTTGTACAGTCTATGAATGTGTACATCATCAGTTGAAGATTCTCCCGAGGAATGTATGTCACCCAATAGTCACATGTTTGACATCTAATTTCACTTATGTAAGACTTTATCTTTCTAACAAAAAGGCAATGTGCAAGGTAAATATGTGTAATTATGGTATATTCTGATCAAAATCGTTATCTTACTGATGGAACATTAAAAGACAGAAATAGCCCATGTAGATTAAACTATTTACAACAAATTGCATACATTTGAGTGATTTGTTATTGATGAACATACATGCTAAAACCACTACTATTATACACATGAATGGAAGGCTCTGTCCATCATCGAGAGAGAAGTCACTTCTCAAGTCACCCCTGCAGGGAAAGGAGGTATACAAAGTATACAATGATCATTAAACAACTGAAGTGGGTTTCTTAACATAGATGCCTTGACTAAACCATCATAGAAGATTAACATAGAAAGTCTAACAATAATACATATCACTTGCTCACAATATCATTACAACTCACCTTCACAAACTCTTGGTCTCTTCCGACCGATTCGATTAATTCTGTGCCACAGATAAGTTTTTATTTCAGCTTCACAGTCTGCCCTCATTACACTGTGTTTTGATGCAGCATCTGAGAGAGGAAACTCGAAGAATTAATTGGAAACATGTGGGATGGTAGTCCTTCATACTCGCGAGTGGCAACCACTCTTGTACTTTTAAGATCAAATTGGCAGACATCACAGAGTTCACCAAGTGGTTGAATTTACAAATACAGACAAAACATAAGTAAATACAAACTTTCTTGGTATGCGGGAAGTGATCATGCAGCAGTGAGTTTACCTCGGATTACATCTGTTAAAATAAGCTTAGAGAAAGCCTTTTTATCTCCTCTCCCCTGCCAGTTGAACTCCTTAGCCAGATCATCTGTTAGGACTTGCTGCATAATATTTTTAATCACATCCTTGCCCCCAAAACCTCCAAGCCTTGACAGATATTTTAACTGTAAAGAAAATACTTTTAAATATTTAATGAAATGTTTTAATTAAATTGATTACTGTGTATGTAGAATATAGCTCATTTGCACCATCTTACACAAACTAGTTGAACAAGGAACCAGAGCTGGGTGAGAGAAAACTTGAAATAGTTATGTGTTATGCTAATCAATAGAAAGAGATTAATAATTATAAAGTTTAATAATGAATCTGCATTAATATTATAACACTGTATTTTATGTCCATGTATTAAATGTATTTAATTTTAGAGTGTACATTACAGCTGACTGTACATCATCCCTTTCTTGAAATGCTGTGTTGACTCACATATTTTCGGCGTGTCGTTGCATTACTGAGCTCCATTTCAGTCCTGACCACATCTTCAAAGGTTGTAAGAGGCAGATTTAGGCTTGTTTTAACATCTTTAGTGGGCAAGCTGGTACTGCTGGGGGCTTCAGAAACTGTATTGTCTTTCAGTAGTTTCTTTAACATGGCAGAGTTTTCCTGAACTGTGCTCTTGATGTCTCTCAGCATTTGGAGGAGATCATCCTTGTCTGTTGTGTAAGATCAGTTGTGTTGTAATTACAAAAATGGAGAAAAGAAAAAACTCAAACTGATTATGACAAAAGAAGCGGACTCACCGTCAGCTGGCATTCTGGATGTAGATGGTGTAGGAAGATGTCTTATTCTTTTTAGTATTCCAGATCTTTATTTGAAAATAAATAATGCTTTAACAAAATGGTATTAATTAATTATTTGACCTTTTAATAGGTAAACTCCTTTAAACAAATCTTGGTTTTGGAAACAAGTATCTGTTACTTACTGTTCTTTCTGTTCTGTAATTTCTTTTTGCCCCTCTTTTGCCTTATCAAAAGTGACTGCAATAAGATAAATATTTTATTATATTATTTGAGAACTTAATAAAAAAAAATTAAATTTAAACAATTATTTTAAAATAGTGACCATTACCAAATTGTTTGTGAAAGCTAATATTTAATGTCTCCCATGTTTTCCCTCCTGTTTCAGGTTTAACTCTGTTCTGGACAGCTTCGATGCACTTCTCTGGTGATCTGAATGGGGGCCAGTAACTTTGTTTCTTGTCTAGGCTCAACCAATGTGATGGTGCCACCATCACCTCATCTGAGTCTTGCAAGGTAACAACTGCATACATGATCAGTCTAGTAAAGGGGAAAATAATTATGTTTAGCTCTAATTGAAAAAAAAAAAAAAGAAGCTTGATTTTATAGTAAATTGAAAAGTTGATTTTATAGTACACTGAACCAAACAAATTATCTTAAAGTCATGGGAATGGTGAAATTCTGACAAAATACACAGAAACAACCAACTCAGGAATTTTTTCTTCTTCATTTTTTGGACTACCTCAGTTGCACACATTATGGCACAAGCTAAATCTCTACACTGAATGCAAGTCACGTGTATTATTAATAACAAATCAGCAAATGAGAGCTCATGATCCTCACTTTCCATCACTCTCCATCAAAATGTTCTTTTCCTCATTTATAATAGACCAAATATCACGCTCTTCACACACTCTCCTCTCTGTATTGCATTGTTTGTTTTAGACCACCTGGCTTCTGATTCTTCTGCTCTGTTATGAACAAGTGTTTCCTCCTTCCTTTAATTCCAATCCTCATCCTTAGACTTATTTCCCAAGAACTTTAATTGTTTACCATCAACATTTCCTTTGGATAATTCCTTAACATAGTACACTTCATTATCTCTGTTCCTCACAGCAGCTATTACTTCCTCAAGGTCCTCAGGCAGAATGCAAAGTATCATACTTTCTTTGAAAACCAGAATATCATTCTGTTTTAAACGCCCAGCTAATGAGGAAAACAGAGCATTTCAGAGCCAGTGTAATGAGAACTGGGGTCAAAGGGCAGCCCTGATCCAGCAGTTTGTCTCTTTCAATTGAAACATCTACAGATTCAGTTCCTACTTCTGGTGCATCTCTGAGAAGGTTTTTCACAATGAGGAAATCTTGATACAGAGTTGATCATTTGAAGACAACCTCATCTCAATGCAGCAGATTTTTTGGTACTTGACCCTTTGACTGAGACTCCAATAAATCATCTCAATGATGAGGTAGTCAACGTTAAAAAAGTGTTGACTATCATCATACAGACTTTTCAGTTTCATCAGTGTTTCTCAGAGCAGTTGAAAGCACCTCTGTGGATTCTGTCATAGAGGTTCTTTATGTAAGGAATTAGATCCTGAATGTTGTCTTTATAGAAGGAAACTGGAATGCCGTCTGGTCTTGGTGTGTCTGACACCTGAAGAGAATGTACAGCTGACACAATGTCAACCTCACTGACTGCATGTGAGCTTTCTTCACCCAGTGATGAACCATAGATCTCATCTGTCAAAAGGTCCATTTTTAGATTTAGCAATTGGAAAACTGATTGTATCTGGGGATCTTTCTGAAAAAGTTTTGTGGAAACACTGTTGATCTCCAAGTACACAGGTCGATGGTTTCGCTTCTGTGAGTCTCTGATTTTACAACTTCTGACACGCCACATACATTCTTCTGGAACAAAAAAAGTAATCCAGCCTGAACGCAATAATTTGACTGTGGAATGTATAATCCTGCTTTACAGTGTTCTTCTCCAGATGTCTATTAGCTGAAGAGATTTCATGAACGTATTCACACAACAGCGCAGGATTGTGGATTGGGTTGTCTTTCACCTCTTTTGAATGGATTTTGTTATCTATGTCGATAAATGGCTTGAAAATTGTGTTGAAATCTCCACCAATCACCAGCAGTCCTGTGGTCACTGACTACAGGTAACTTGAAAGTTTTTCAAGGGTTTTTGTGTCTTTTTCATGGTTATAAACACTAACAAGAATGTATGGCTGACCTTCCAGTTTACATTTCAACACAACATATGTTCCACAGTTATCTTTTCCATCACTTATACATTCAAAATCTAGTGTTTTCCTCACTAGTATGGCTGTTCCCTTTTGAGAGGTAAACTTTGTGTAGAAAACATGCCACTCATTTTTTAGACCTTCTATAACATTTTCATCTCCTACTCCAATGTGGGTCTCTTGAAAGAAAACAACGTCCGCATTTTGTAGTTTTTGAAATTTCTCATCTCTGTTTCATTTAAGTCCATTAACATTCCAGGTGATGAAATGTATTGTCTGTATAGCCATTGACAGATCTCGACAGGTCCCTGTCAAAAAAAAGAGTGAAGGAGGGTAGGAACTTTTTGTTTTGCATTCTGAGAGAATTACTGAGACTGTGTTTTAAACATTCTGGTGTCCTAAAAAAAAATTGTTTCCTATTGTTGTATTCCCTGTCTTTGTAATTTTGAGTCGTGAGTGAGGCAAAAAATGTTATCATGTATCTGTATTTCCCACAACTTTCTGTTTAACAAGGCGTTAAGATTCTAACAGAACCCATGGTATAGTTTTTTTTTCTACCATTTTATTGATTTATTTTAGACCCTAAACCCTACGCCATGCCTCGACATAACCACTTTTATTGATTATAAAATGTAACAGGTTCAGTAAAATGTACAGTATTGTTATAGCAGTTAATAGATATTTTTGAGAAGCTAATCCCTCTCCTACCTCTAAACTTATCATTAAACAATTTCTAAATGTATACAGTATAAAGGAAATGCACTAGCAGTGCTCTCTGGCAGTATACAATAGTTTTGAATAAGGTACATAGCTAAATTTAAGTTGTTAGTCACTGACAGTCTTATTCCGATCTACTGTCCAAACATAAAAGTAATTGTATGTGTGGTAGATCCACACTTTACATAAAATACTTTACGTAAAATAAAAAGGAGTTCTCACAAGACCACTGTCACGGAGACGAACTCCGTGGTTCCCTCCTCTGACCATCGGAGGGAGCCCTCGCCCGAATATTGACACACACACTAGCATACACTACATTTCCCATCAGCCCCTGCCTTGGACCAATCATCATCACGTACAGCTGAAACCCATTACCTGGACTATTTAAGACACACACTCCACCTCTTTGCGAAGTCTTGTATTGCCCTGGTGTACATTACTGAGCGTTATTATTCTGCCTGTCTGCCTGCCTGCCTGCCTGCCTGCCTGTCTGCCTGTCTGCCTGTCTGTCTGCCTGTCTGCCTGTCTGCCTGTCTGCCTGTCTGCCTGTCTGCCTGTCTGCCTGTCTGCCTGTCTGCCTGTCTGCCTGTCTGCCTGCCTGTCTGCCTGTCTGCCTGTTGCTGATCCTGTTTGCCACCCGTTTACGATTCTCTGCCGCCTACCCCTGACCTGTGCATTGTTCCCCTGTGACTGATATCTGACCACGATTCTGCCTGTCCCCTGTATACCTGTTTGCTCCTGTTTGACCTTGCCTGTCCGACCACGCTCTGCTCTAATAAAGCATGCAAATGGATCCCAGCCTGAGTGACGATTCATTACAACCACGTTGCAGAAATGGAAGGGAAAAAAAACAAACTAAATAATCTTTTTTAATGTTATAGCTCTTTTAATAATGGCTTTTTAAATCTCTACATGGGTGCCTTTCTTGCTTTGTTAAATGTTTGTTAGATAAACAATACTATTATGTATTTCTTTGGACTGTTTTGAGTCTATAAAATGACAAAATACATTTTTAGACAACAACTACGTTTTAGAGTTTTAGTTAACTTTAAGCATCATAATAATTTGAAGGAAAAGTTACCTTTTATCTCAGGATAATGTGTGGAACAGTCGAGTCAAGCAGAGTAAGATACCAGAGTAAGGTTATCTGATTCACCTTTGGGTGTTGTCAGGATTATGTTTTGTTCATAATGTTTTCTCCACCATGGCTCCTCCCTCCCTCCACTCCCCCATGGATTGTTTTGTTCCTGACTGTTCCTTCCCCGTCTCTGTTGTACTGTTCTCTGTATGCAATAGTCACATGTTACAGGTGTGGACTTATTGGTGCGTTAAGCAAATGGAAAGAGACATTTTCTCCTTTTTACAGTTTATTTGATTTTATATTGCACATAATAATTGTAATATCAGTAGTATGTATTTATGTGCATATGTTTTATTGTATTCCATAATATTCTTTAGCACAAAAATTAAGAGTTTTTATCATTAGGTCAATATAGTGGCCATATCTGGATGAGGTTTTGATGCAAGAGTCACTGGCAGTTGTCCATTTTTGTTTGGTTTTTCATTTAGTGTGTAGAAATGATAAATGTTAAAATAAAACTTGATTGCTAGTTATCTGTACAATGGTTAATTTATCAAACCTCATAAGAGGTGCCATTTCTTCAACAAAAATGGTGCTAAACAGCACCAACAGTGGTTCTTTGGCTCGTAAAGAACCTTTAAAGGGGCTTAACAAGTTCTTTGTACGGCAGTGGTGCTATATAGCACTGTAGCCACCCCAAAGAACCACTGAAGAACCGCTGAAGAACCACTGAAGAACCAAGATTTGGTGCTATACAGTACTTAAAGTGGTTCCCCTATTATTACGAGCCAAAGAACCACTTTTAGTACTATATAGCACCTTTTTTTTTTTTTTTTTTTTAGAGTGTAATTGTTTACATTTCTCTTTTGCATGTTACCTTTTATATATTTGCTCTTAGACAAGGTTGCATGCATGACAATCAGGACAAACTGCATTTCTGTTTGCCACGACCCTGTATTATTAAATTACATGGAAATTTAGCAAGTCCAAATTCGCAATGCTGTGAAAATATTTAACTATTAATATTTATTTAAAGACTATTTAGATGCCTTTAGATGGGACTTTAATGATTTGATGCACTTAATGTTTATCCAACATTGTAAAAAGAAATTAGAAATATTGTAAAAATAAATAAATAAATAAAATAAAAAAAATTAGTAGTTTTATAATAGTTTTATAAAGTTTTATAATTTAAATTATAAGTAAAATTAAAGAAAATTACATCACTAATGTCATTCTAAGAATATAGTTAATCAGCCATACTGATCATGTTTATTAATAAAATCTTTTTTTTTTTTTTCGGGAGCTTGATAACCACGGCATGATTGTCTTATGTTCATAGTTTGTCTTTTACTTTAGAAATACTTTGTCCGTATTTCTTGACCCCACCCTAACAGTGTATGTCTTATTAGTTTGTAAATGATGAGGGCAAAGTGACTCCTATATTTATAGCAGGGATAGGCAACATCAGTCCTGGAGTCTGTCCTGCGGAGTTTAGCTCCAGCCATAAAAAAAAAACAATCCCTTCTTGTAGCCTTGAGGATCATGCCATGTCGTAATATACCACAATTAGGCTACATGTAAATTTTAACTTGTAAAAAGCATTTACGTCATCGTAGAGCTCTTAATTACAGCTTGTAAGATGGGAATTGTCTCAGAGCTCCAACTTGTACCACATGACTGCTGTACCACCTGGCTGCAGATTCATTTAGGTGTTGACAGTGGTGTGTTATAGAAACGCATTATTCCCAGTCCAAGGACGTGAACAGCTCCCAGTATAACGTCACACTCCAGGTACGGTTACCAACTGTTCCCTACTATTTATGGTAACACTTTAGTATAGGGAACACATATAAACTATTAACTACAACTATTCCCTGAATAAACTAATTTACTGCTTATTAATAGTTGGTAAGGTAGTTAAGTTTAGGTATTAGGATTAAGAATGTAGAATAAGGTCATGCAGAATAAGGCATTAATATGTGTTTAATAAGTACTAATAAATAGCCAATATTCTAGTAATGTGCATGCTAATAAGCAACTAGTTAAAAACACAAAAACTAAAATAAAGTGTTACCGTATTTATTTACCCTTATTAGTTACTAAAGAATTATCCTACTTCATACAGTTCATGTCCAGCACAATTACCTGTAAAAGGACATGAGAGAGCGAGAAGGGGTGTACAGGTGACTACTCTTTATTGTAATCATAATAATCGCACGCCTCATTAAAAAATAAATAAATAATATATTTATTCATTATAATAGCTATATAGGCTAGGATACACATTTCGACAGCTTCTTGTGTTTCAGGGGAAGGGACATTTTTTGTTAGCAAGTTTTTATTTGTATAAGTGTTTTTGACCCTCTGGATTTAATGAGGATGTACAGCTATGCCTTTTGTGTGTATTAAACAATAAAATACCAGTATTATTATACTGTACAATACTGGTAATAGTTTTGCAACCTGTAATTTTTTGGAATTTTGGGTCCCACTTTATATTAGGTGGCCTTAACTACTATTTAAATTTAAATTAATCAGTGCACTTATTGTGTACATGCATGTTTTTACATTGTAGTTATATTTTTAAAAAAATACCTGCATGTAATTACATCTCTAATTAATTTCTGTAATTACATTTATAATTACACTGTTGACACTTTCCTTCCTATCACCAGTAGGTGTCAGTATAATGTCTAAAATCACAGTGATTTTGCCAGCAAAAAAGAAAAAGAAAGAAAGAAGTCAAAAGCATGGGCTTATTGGGTTTATTTAAAATGGAGTCATGTAATTTACCAAACACTGTAAGACAAAAATAGCCAAAAGGTTTTTTGTTTTAGTATTAACAAAGTCAGGTTTTGCAGTAATGTGACAGTACACATTTTTCAATATATATATAGTTTTTTTTTTTTTTTTTTTTTTTCCCTCCAGTTAGATGAAAGCTGAGAGATTCATGATCAAAAACTAAAAGTCATCCAAAACGTTCCAACGTGCTGCCTGATTTGACTGGTTGTCCATCAGTGCAGGAGAAGCCACATTAAAGATCTCAGGCCCAAGACCTGCAGTGAAAAGTATTTAATTAAACAAGGTGGTCTCTATAGAGTTAGGCATTGGCTAAAAGGAGACGATGAGAAGATCACCCTATAGCATGCATTTCTCAAGTAAATACATTACACTTTCCCAGCCATTTGATTGGTGTTTTGAAACGTCTTTTGGACAAAAAAAAAAAAAAAAAAAGTGTAATATGCATTAGATATGGTTTAGAGTAGACAGCTAAACACTGAGCAGATTGTATTTCATATAAGCATCCAATATTGAATGATTTATTTTCAAATGGAAGTTAACTTAACATCAAATAACAAATGAAAATTCCTGGACATATGTCAGGAGTCCATCTGTATTTAAAAAAAATTGTCCCATGAGTGCATTGACATAGGCTACTGTCTATCATCACTCACCTGCTTGTTGTCTTTGTCTTTTCCGAGTGAGTCGATCAGCTAGGTAACTCAGATATTTTTTAATTTCTGTTTCACAGTCAACCCTGATTACATTTCTTTTTACTGCAACCTCTGAAAAAGGAAACTTGATAAATGAATTGGAAATACTCAAGCTGTCACAAATCATTAATTCAAGTCACAAATTGACCCTTGACTGTTTGTTTTACGAGTATCTTTGTTAATAAAGCTGCACAGGGATCCTAACTCAGTTGACTCAGCATTACACAAGCATTTATTTTGGTAATTTTGATTTTACCTAGTACTAGTACTGTATTAGTTATCTTTATTTATTTTGGCTACCTCTATCTAGTTATCTAGTACTGTATTTTAGATGCATGATATTACAGTTTATTTATCAAGCTGTTAAAACTATTATATTTTATTGTCAAATGTGTTCTTGTACACTAAAATACAATTTTGAACATAGCATGTAAGGGAAAACAACTGCCAAAATTGCTAATAATATTGCAATCACAACCCCCATTAAAATTATTTTGTCCATACTGAACAGGCCTGTTAGGGACAAATTGGTCAAACTGGAGGTCTTTAAATATGCTTTAACCTTAGTCCATTGAAATTTTGATTTGAAAGTGAAGACAAATAAAGACATAATATAAATAAAACAAACATTTTAAGTATGTAGGGTGTGTTCATGCAGCAGTGAGTTTACCTATGATTACATCTGTTAAAATAAGCTGAGAGAAGGGTCTTTTCTCTCCTCTCCCCTGCCAGTTGAACTTCTTAGCCAGATCATCTGCTAGGACTTGCTGCATAATATTCTTAATAACATCCTTGGCCCCAAAACCTCCAAGCCTTGACAAATATTTTACCTGTGAAGAAAATAGTGGGAATTATTTATTATTATAAATCTCTGCAATATTTGATTCTAATTGGTCAATCATGGCATTGAATGGTGAAATATTTTATATACTGACCACTATACTGTTGTCTGCCTGGGCTATTGCTCTTAGAAGATTTAAGAAAGTAAGATAATAAACATTTTGACTCCAATCAATATTTTCTTTCTCTTTATTTGGTAAATAGTCATGGAACAAGTAGGGCATTCTACAGTCTGTCATTATTCCAAAATAAACGTCTTTGGGACATTTCCAGTAAGGTTTATTTTGCAATATTGACCACAGTATCCCTTTAAATTGTTTAAATTGTTATAAACGCTATGTTGACTCACATAATTTTTGCGTGCTTTTGCATTTTTGAGCTCTCTTTCAATCCTGTCCACATCTTCAAAGGTTCTAAGAGGCAGATTGAGGTTTGTTTTGAAATCTTTAGTGGGCAAGCTGGTACTGCTGGGGGCTTCAGAAACTGTATTGTCTTTCAGTAGTTTCTTTAACATAGAAGAGTTTTCCTGAACCGTGCTCTTGATGTCTCTTAGCATACAGAGGAGCTCCTGTTTATCTGTTGTGTAGAATGTTTTTTTCTGTAAGTACAGAAAAGAAAAAAACAACACACTTTTCCAAATGATTTTGACAAAAGGAGTTGACTCACCATCAGCTGACATTCTGGAAGAAGATGCAGGTGGTACAGGAGGAAGCGGTTGTAAAGTTTCAAGTTTTTGTCTTTTTAGTGTTCCAATGAATCCAGTGGATAATAGGAATGACCTTTATTTGAAAGTAAACAATGCATTTTTATTTCACCTATTCATGGATCAAATCTTTTGAACACATTTTTTGAACAAATGTTTGTTTTTGCTACCGTTCTTTCTGTTCTTTAATTTCTTTTTGCCCTTCTATTGCCTTTTCGAAAGTCCCTGCAATAAGATACATTTTATTTTATTATTTAAAAACCTAATAGTACAAAATAAATGTAAAGGTACCTAAATTCAAACAGTTATATTGAAATTGTAATTGTTACCATGTTCTCTGTGAAAGCTAATATTTAATTTCTCCCATGTTTTCCCTCCTGTTTCAGGTTTATATTTTTTCTGAACTGCTTCCATAAACTTTTCTGTTGATTTGAATGGGGGCCAGAAACATTGTTTCTTGTCTGCACTCAACCAACTAGATGGTGCCACCATCACCTCATCTGAGTCTTGCAAGGTAACAACTGCATACATGATCAGTCTAGTAAAAAAGAGAAGAAAAAACAAGACAGGATATTTATCCCTGACTGAAAAATAAATATTTCATAGTAAATTGGAAAGTTGACCGTTCAAATTATCTTAAAGTTTTCATCTTGAAAGAATTTTTATCTGGAAAAAAAAAAAAAAAAACAAATTCACAGGTATTATTTTCCCATTAACTAGGCTAGCCTTGTGTTGTTTAATCAGTAGATGTCTAGGTTAATTCCCTCACTGGCACACATTTTGGCACAAGCAAAATTTCTGTATTGAATGCAGTATAACAAATCAGCAAATGAGATCTTGGTCATCTTCATGAGCCTCACCTTCCATTACTCTCCACTGAAATGTCTTCTTCCTCATTTATTATAGACAATAAATCACACTCTTCACACACCCTATTGCCTCTACCCATTTTTAAGTATTTGTCTTCTAGTTCTTCCTCTGTGTTATTCACAGTTGTATCTGTTTCTGCCTCATTCTCAGACTCATTTTCCAAGCACTTTAATTGTCTATCATTAACATTTCCTCTGAATAATTCCACAGTGTCATATACTTCATTATCTCTGCTCTTCACAGCTGTCATTACATCCTTAAGGTCCTCAGGTTGAATGCAAACTATAACGCTTTCTCTGAAAACCTGAATAACATTTTTTATGTTTAAATGGCCAGTTAATGCAGAGGCAAAACATTTGAGAGCCAGAGTTATGAGAACTGAGGTCAAAGGACAGCCCAGATCCAGCAGTTTGTCTCTCTCATGTGAAACATTATCTTCATCTGCTGCATCTCTGAGAAGGTTTTTCACAATGAGGAAATCCTGATACAGATTTGGGTTTGCCTGTTTTTGCTCTTCTATCTCATCCTTAATACAAGACAAATGTATCTGAGTGCAGAGTGTTTTAGAAGTGATCATGACAGAAGCTGAAACTTTTGGTATTCGCTGCTTTGACTTAGACTCCAATAAATCATCTAGGTGTCTTGCCAGAATAGTTGCAATGATGAGGTAGTCAACATTAAAAAAGTGTTGATTTTCATCATGTGGACTTTTCACAGTTTCATTAAAGTGTGTCTCAGAGCAGTTGAAAGCACCTCTGTGGATTCTGTCATAGAGTTTCTTTATGTATGGAATTAGATCCTGAATGTTGTCTTTATAGAAGGAAACTGGGATGCCGTCTGGTCTCGGTGTGTCTGACACCTGAAGAGAATGTACAGCTGACACAATGTCAACCTCACTGATCGCATGTGAACTTTCTTCACCCAGTGATGAATCTGTCTCATCTGTCAAAAGATCCTTTTTTAGAGTCCACCATTCGTGTATCTGGGGAACTTTCTGAAAAAGCATTGTGGGAACATTGTTGATCTCCAAGGACAGAGAACGATGGTCACGCATCTCTGAGTCTCTGATTTTACAACTTCTGACACGCCACATACACTCTTCTGGAACAAAGACATAATCCAGCCTGGATGCAATAATTTGACTTTGGAATGTATAATCCTGCTTTATGGGGTTCTTTCTTCTCCAGACATCAACTAGCTGAAGAGATTCCATGAACTTATTCACACAAATGCGCAGCTTTCTGTGGATTGGTCTGTCTGTCACCTTTTTTGAATTGTCTTTGTCGATAAATGGATTAAGAACTGTGTTGAAATCTCCACCAATCACCAGCAGCCCTGTGGTCATTGACTGAAGGTAACTTGAAAGTTTTTCAAGGGTTTTTGTGTCTGTATGATGGTTATAAACACTAACAAGTGTGTACAGCTGACCTTCCAGTATACATTTCAACACAACATAAGCTCCACAGTTATCTTTTTCATCACTTATACATTTGAAATCTAGTGTTTTCTTCACTAGTATGGCTGTTCCCTTGCTAGAGGAGGTATACTTTGTGTAGAAAACTTCCCACTCTTTTTTTAGGTCTTCTATAATATGTCCGTCTCCTTCTCCAATATGCGTCTCTTGTAAAAAAACAACATCAGCATTTTGTAGTTCTTGAAATTTGTGATCTTTTTTTTCTTTAAGTCCATTAACATTCCATGTAATGAAATTTATGGACTGAGTAGCCATTGACAGATCTGCTCTCACAGACCAGTGAGAGATCTTCAGCTTATTTCCCTGTCAGAACAAAGAGTGATGGAAGGTATAGGAACTTTGTTTTATGACATCCAAGAATACAAATTTAAGTGTAGGTTTCAAGGAAAGCACAACATTTAGAAGCCTAAGTACAACTCCAAACATATTGCTTTCCTTGCTTTTGTATTGGTAATTTCAGTGTATGTGTTTGACACTAACGTTGTTCAACAGGTTATAGCTGTTTCTCCCACAACTGCTGTGTGCTTCTAAACCATGTGTTGGTTTCCTCTAGATCAGTGGTTCTCAATCTTTTTAGGGCCAGCAGTGCAGTGCAGGTGCAGGTCCCTTACCAAAAAAATGGGCTTTTATTATTAATAAATATTATTATTATCATCATCATCATCATCATCATCATTAAAAAGGCAAAGCAGTCCATTATAATTAGTGATACTGTCTACCCTTGATGCAGATGCCCTGTTCATTTTCTACTCCATGCGTTTGTTCCACCTCTGACAACAGGACAAATGGATTTGAAATATTCCCTTTGAATTGTCCTCGGATGCACCCACTGTGGACACAGAATGTTGCAGGCCATGTTCTTTTGCAAGTAATTACAAGTTTCAGCTTGCCTCATCAAACATCTTTGGCATAAACTTGCCTTAATGCCAAAAATATTGCTTCCAGCGCCCCCCAGTGTTCTCTCAATGTCTCTATTAATGTCTCTCTCTCTCTCTCTCTCTCTCTCTCTCTCTCTCTCTCTCTCTCTCTCCCAAAATCAACATTTGGTCAAAATCTCATGTTATAAATGAAGTGCTATGCAGGCTATTAAAGACAATATTGGCTGATTAGACAGCAATACTGAGCTAAACTGCAAACTGTTTGCACTCTATCTTCACCATTCCCACATCTCAGATCTCAAATACATAAAATATTATCCTTAATAGACATAGTTTTTAAAGTAAAGAGTAAAGGAAACACTGTACAGTACTTATTGAAACAACCAGTTCTTTATTTACCCTTGTAAGTAGCCCCCACCCGATAAAACACTTCCTCATTGGATCTATGCAAATCCCATAGGTGACTTGTTTTGATCTCAGAAAGGTGAGGACTTTGCATCTATGTAACTTTAAGCACCAGAATAATTTGAGGAAAGACTTACCTTGTATCTCTCAGGATAAAACACTGCCGTCAGTTCAGTTGTTAGGTTGAACAAAGAGTAAGACTTTTGACCATAGATTTGCTTATCAACTCACTCCTGGGCGTGGACTTCTCAGTAAATCACAGTGTCAATTGAACATCCTGTGTTTTAAAGGGATAGTTTACGCAAAAATGAAAGTTATGTCATCATTGTTTCCCAACATTCTTAAAAATATTTTGTATAACATCAACTGTCTTTTTTAATTTTTCTTTTTATTAAAGGTTTTTCCTTTTCATTTCCAATCTAAATCTATAGATCTATCTGTAGTTGATGGCTTTTAATAGGTTTATTTTCCAAACAAGTCTAATTAATTGTGTCTTTTTCAGCACTAGAATTAGGCTGCTTTTACTCCACGAAAAGAATAGTTTCATGTAACAAGGAACATTAAAGTGAAAGCACATGACGTGAAAGCTAATAAACAAATTGTTCTTAGATCTGCCTGGAGGCAAACTGAACATTTTCCACACAGAGTTGGGTGTCTGTTTACAGTATGTCTTCATTAGATCTTCATTATTGTAAAGATAAAGTGTTAAATCCCCAGTTTAGGGTCAGGGAAAGTAACAAAGTTTTATTTACACCCAAACTGCTCAAATTCTCTCCTTTTCATTTTTATGTTCAACACCACCATCACCATAAAACAAAGTAACAGCAAATTGGCCATAACAACAATCACATCTAAATACACTCTCCTCCTCAGCCTCCCACATGAAAATTGGCGTCTCTATCACTTTTAAAACACTTCATCTCAGCCAACCACGGCAGTGTTGTGCTAATTACTTCCAAACTGTAATACATTATAGATTACTTGATACTGTTATTTAAAAGTAATTCTTTACCTTACAATATTACTCAGAATTGTAATGCGTTACATTACTCCTGTATTACTTTTGAGTTACTTTCACCAAAATATCCTGTAAAACCCTAAAAACCATAAAAAACTTTATTTACAAACTTGGACACCACACATGGCTACTGACTGACCACGAACAGGTAATAAAACTTACTTGCAGCATTTTTCATTCGTTAAAGTCCACTTTCTTATAAAAATTTCCTGATAATTTACTCACCCTTATATCATCCAAGATGTTCATGTCCTTATAGTGACGGTCAAAATTACAGTTTCAGTGCAGCTTCAAGGGGGTTTAGACGATACCAGACAAGGAATATGGGTCTTATCTAGTGAAACGATCTGTCATTTTCTTAAAAAAATTTAAATGTATATGCTTTATAGACAAATGATCGCATCACAAGTGCTTCCACCAGACCGTGATTCCGTATTCTTCAAAAAGCTTATGCTGAATGTCCTACACCTTCCCTATTAAACTTACGGAAAAAAACAGAACTGGTGCCGCGTTCGTTCCGTAAGTTGAATCGCGGTCTGGTGGAAGCACTTGTGATGCGATCATTTGTGTCTATAAAGCATATACATTTTCATTTTTCATTTCATTTTTTATTTACATTTTCAATGACCGATCGTTTCACTAGATAAGGCCCGTATTCCTTGTCTGGTATCGTTTAAAGCCCTTTGAAGCTGCACTGAAACTGTTTGGGGCCAATTGAAGTCCACTATAAGGAGAATAACCCTGAAATCGTTACGCAAGCGTTACTGAACATGTACCGAGTAAAAAAATTGCTGAAAATTGATTAATAATACCTTACACTACTGTGTTACAGCAAAAAGTAATACGTTACTGTAATGCATTACTTTTGTAATGCATTACTCCCAACACTGAACCGCGGTCACCCTACCGGCACGTTCATAAGGAGGGGCAACCTGTGACAAATGAGAGAGAGGAGGAGAGGAAGAGAGGGAGAGACAAACAACAGCAACAGAATACATCTCATGACGTAACAACAGGCTTCAGATATGTTGTCATTCAAGGAAGGAATTGATGTCACATTTTTAAAGTAACTGAGATGGTACTGAGGAAGAACATGTTCTCTGAAACAATTTAAATGATCTCTGATTTCTTCGGGACAAAGATTAAGAGATTTTATCATTAAGTCAATATGTCAGTAAATAATGATTCACATTTAAGCATTTGCATTTGTCCTAAGTTGTACTAAAGTTGCAGGACTTCATTTTGTTGTGTATATGTGCACCTAACTTACAGTTTAGGTTGGGTATTCTGTTACAAACTTACTGGAGTATTAAGCACACGAACGAGAAGATAGAGATAATAGAGTCTTTACTAGAAAATCCGATTGGAGGATGAACATACACACACCAGGATGAACATACACACACCAGGATGAACATACACACACCAGGATGAACATACACACACCAGGATGAACACAAGCCAGTCAAACATCCAAACAATACCCGACAACACAATCCACAGAAACAGGAACTTAAATACACAGATGATTGAACTCAAACGACGAACAGCTGAGATGAATGTGATTAATGTCCATGGTGACAGATTGTGGCGGGAAACTAGAACAAAGGAACACGTGACATGAAAACAACAAACAGAAAATCCATGTGAATGTAACAACATCCATAATACAGTCTGTATAACTGAACAAACTTGAATTTATACTGTATAATTAATGTTAAATACTATTGACAAGTCCCTTGCAGATTTTATCTAACATTGCTATTGAATTTATATTTAATTATAAATAAATTGTTGTTTGTTTGCTTGTTTGTATTTTACTTTGAAAGTATTATTTTGAGGACAAAGTGCAGAACAAGGACTGGTGACAGATCTGGCAGGATTGTCTTTGTCTTTGTTATTCACTTCTTGTGTGTATTTTTAGCTTTCCCATTTGTTGTGTTATTTGAGTAAGATGGAAAGAATTGTTAAAACCTGCGGCATTACCACAAAAAAACTGGTTTGGTAGACCATGATATTCTAAAACTTTAGTCAAACAAGGAGAGATCATTTAACAGCCAGATCACACCTAGGACATATTAAGTGAAGTCAGCTTTATTTATATAGCGCTTAATACAGATTTTTTTCAAAGCAGCTTCACAACTTCCAAATCAATGAAATAGTGTGATTTATAAGTCCAGGCTGCATCACAAGTTGGCTTGCAGAGGGGCAGAAAATTTCCAGAAACTCTCCATGGGAAGTTAAGCTGAGGAATTTTGGGTATATTCCAAGTTGGACACTTAACAAGAATTTACAGGAATTAAAAGGGGATTAATTTGAACTTCGGGGTAATTTATACAAACTTTATCATATACCATATACCATATATATCATATAAACATAATTTTTTTTTTTTTTGCAAACTAATACAAATGACAAATAATCATGTAGTTTTGGAGATCTATCAGTTGTAGGTTAACTGCTGAAACTGTTGTGAATAGACTTCATACACTTTATGACCTTATAGGACCAGTTGGCTAAATGACTAAAGAAGTTAAATTAGTTCTAAGATAAAGGTTAGCTTTTTCTTTTTCTTTTTTTGTCACAGGCGAGTTATACACAGATTAGGTTCAGTCTTGTATTGTAGTGTGTACTTGGCTTATTCAGCTTTCTGTCGCCTGACTTTTTCATCAGAAAAGTGTTTGAGCATAGAGCGGTACTCAAGGATGTTCTAAGGCATTATACTTGTGCTGACCACAAATGTACACTGACTTATTAAATTAGTGTCATTTTTTCCAGGATGTTTTTTTTTTCTTTCAAAGTTATTTTAAAAAATCTATAGCTCCCAAACTTTGGAACTGTAGTGTATATACATTTTATTTTAAAGGGTCTACATATACAATTTAGGGTTAGCCCTAACCCTAACCCTAACATCTGTGAAGTAGTGTGCTGTATGCATGTGACTGAGGAATGTGCAGGGTAGAAATTCAACTGATTTTGCATTAAGGTTGTTTTTACCAAAATTATGCTGCAAGATTTCAACTACATTTAAGTTCCGTTATAGGCTGACCTGCAAATTCCAAGCTGTCTTGTACTTGTTCAGTAGTGATGGTGAAATGAAGCTTTGCATTTTTGAAGCTACTTCATCAAGCCCCTCATCAGTGGACAGCAAGCCAAATTAGCTAACCTAATACCTTAAAGATTATATGGGCAAACAAACTCGTTAAAGTCCCTGTTTCCGAACAATGCAATTGATCTACAGGTGTGAAATCACCCTAAAATGCAAGTTTGAGCTGTATTAACTGAAAGCAACTTGTACTGACATATCTTAAAATATGTCAGTGTTATTGTTGTGTCTCAAGATGCACACCAGTAATGTTTTTTTCTAGGGTACGTTTGTAAAAGCTTCTTAATTATCCTAATTGAACTAAGGCCTAATCCTGGCTTAGCACATTTATTTGTATAGAGCTTTTCACAATATATATCATTTCAAAGCAGCTTTACAGAAAATGCATATGTCTACATTACAATTTAGAGTGATCTGTTATCAGAGGTGACTGTGTCCAAGTTATGTATTTCAGAAATGTACATATACAAATAACACAGATAGCTAGCAATGTATTAATTTAAACAATGTATTAATTTAAGGCAGAAACAGAATCATAGCTGGCCATATAGGGGTCTGTGCAGAGCACTTGATTGATTGTCGAGGTCTTCACTGCAGATCTGTCCCTAGGGCTCATCTAATTGTTATGGTTTTCACTGACATTTAAGGGCTGTGTTGTGGTAGTTTCTGGGTCAACCATCTGGATATGGATTGGATTCCGGCTGACTACTGTAACCATAGATGCCATTCCTCTTTCAATATAACACACGATAGGTGTTATGGGAAGTTACCGATTCCGGTTGACCTAATCAGTGCAGTCTAACATTTTTCTAATTTGAATTATAAAAATGTGATAGTGTGTTATGTGCATGCTAGGTTAAGAGATGGGTCTTTAATCAATATTTAAATTGACAAGAGTGTGTCTGCCTCCCGAACAAGGCTATGAAGACTGTTCCAGACTTTGGGTGCTAAATTGGAAAACAAACTACCACCCGCAGTCGATTTTGATATTCTAGGTATTATCAACTTTACCATAATTTTGAGAGCACAATGAATGTGAAGGACTATAATATAATAAGAGCTTGCTCAAGTACTGAGGAGCTAAACCATTTAGAGCTTTATAAGTAATCAGCAATATTTTAAAATGTATACAATGTTTACGGTTTCCATTGCAGTGTAAGGTTCCACCCACTAGCCCAACGACGGCATCTAGTGGTCTGGACGAAGGTATTTCGCGTGTACGTCCTCTGGCACTTCTGTAAAATTCATCTTAATTTAATACAACTTTAGTTTCTAATTCAATTGTGACTTCATAAATAATTTTATCTGACTCCAATTATAACTGACTCTTAGTTTCACAATCTTTCCGATGTAACAGCTGATCATGAGATTAGTTGTGCTTTAATTTAGGTCTTTGATCATTCTGGATACCTCATAATGTCAATTATTCGTTCATTACGGACCGAATCACCACTTAGAGAATTTCGCAGCAGCCGTCTGCGTTCTCACGACATAAATTCGCCAGTTTATGATTCTTAGTCAGAGGGTACAGAGTTTACTAATGCATTTAAGTCGAACGGCCACATGCTTGTTCATACAAAAATACAGTTTTCTTAGTCACAATACTGCAACTTGCTAATTCAATAACAGACAAACTCAAAAAGTCCCATGATGTGCTCCCATGCTTCTTTCATGGGGCTCTCTAGTTTGACCTGTCCTGATGCAAATTTACGGAAGTGAAGGACTCTAAATCTACTAGTCATAATGATTTTAGAGGAATCCAAGATAAATCAAGATGTTTTTGCCAGGCAGGATAAATCATCAATTAAAAGAATTACAAAGAATACATCACACAACTGATCAGCATAAAATGCAAAGTACAATTCACAATAAAATATTAAAAGTCAGCATACCTGGCAAATAGAGAGATACACAAAGCAATTGTGCGGGAAGTTCTGAATGCAGATGCTTCCCCGAGTGGTTTGCCAAATCCCTTTAAATACCCCAAGTTATAACAAAAGGGCTATAAACATTTAGCACCCAAATATTTATGCAGCTTTTGCTGGACCTTTTCTCGTGCCCCAAAGGGTTACACGCCTGGTTTTGGGGATCCAAGCAAATGGTTAATAAGAATCTTTATTGGGACATCTCCCACCCCAGGAGAACAGGTTTTGTTTTCTTTATTCTTGTCTGTTCTATTGTTGTGGGAATGAAACCCTCTTACCAATCGCACCAGAAGTATTTTCACTGATGTCACTTAAAACAACTAAGATAGCAGATTTGTGAGACTTGCATGGCCTGAAGGGAAGGAGAGGGTGTGAGGAGTCAGAAAGTCAGCATGGGGGGGAAGAGAGGAGGTTGAACCAGGTGTTGTCCTGTGCTCTTTCTCGCAGATCCTCTCTTCAGATTAGAGAGTTTTATTGTTTTATTACAGGATAGGAATCTTGAATTCAGTAATTCAGTCTAAGTAAAAATCCATCCTTACAGCAGTGTTGACAGAACTGGGCTAAAATGGTCATACTTCTTGTCTCTCGTATGAATTTATGTAATAAACCTGCAGGGTAACCACCTTGAAGTCATGAATGTGTAGTGGTTTTGGACTAGCCTCACCACAAATGTAGTTATTTATGGTCTTAAATATTAATATTAATATTTTGTATTAATATTAATATTAATATTGAGTCAGATGATTCCTTCCAATATTTCGCACCAACCAAGGACTCTCACCTTGACAATAAAGAACAATCATGGAAGATTGTTGACTAAATTAGAATTTTATAAATAAGAGGAAGTTTGTCATCTGACCAATCTGAAGGATTTGTGAGATATCATTAACTTGTAGAGCCTCTTACTGTATCAACACAAGTGAATGAGTAGGATGTTACTATGGCAGTTACAAGTTAATCTTATGGAAGGTCACCGGTGCAAAGGAGACACTTTCCGTCCTTGCTCTGATTTGCCCAAGTTCACAAAGTCCTGAAAAGACCCCCGTGATCCTAGGCACAAATGCAAACCTGTTCCAGAGACTGTCCATGCTCTGTCGGGAGAGCACAGGAGTAGACATTACCCAGAACCTTGGCATAAAGGCAAAGAACTCCATTGGTCACACAGACCAACCAACCCCTGAGGGTGAAGAGGAAGAAGTTGCATGTGTGAAGTGGATGGGTCCAGGCTCATTAACCTTACCTCCTGGTGGTGAATGTTGCGCCATCTGTGAAGTGGGGTTGAAGAGGCCTCTGGGTAAAGACATGTTGATGGTTGAGGCATCACCCACCGCTCCATTACCATCCGGAGTACTGCTGCAGCCTATGGTCATGCATGGTACTGCAGTGGATGATCACCTCACTATCCTTATCCAGAATGAGTCCATGAAAGACACCGACATTTTAGTTGGAACTGTCTTGGGCCAGCTGTGTCATGTTGATCCAGTCGTTCCATCTCTGACAGTTGAAACAGAGGCAGTGACTGTATCAACAGAGTTAGACCCTAAACTGATCCAGTTTGGAGACTCACCCATACCACCACGATGGAAAGCACGACTCCATCAAAAGTCAGGTGAGCGAGCAAACGTATTCTCATTGCATTAATGGGACGTTGGCCTGGCAAAGGATGTGGAACACCATGTCAGGATGACCGACGCAAAGCCATTCAGAGAACGTTCAAGACGATTAGCTCCAGCAGATATTGATGATGTTCGTCAGCACTTGCAAGAGTTGTTAAAGGCTGGTATAATTAAGGAGTCACGTAGCCAGTATGCCTCACCAATTGTGATAGCCAGGAAGAAGACTGGGCATATCAGAATGTGCGTGGACTATAGGACCCTTAATAGGTGTACAATTCCAGACCAGTACACGGCATAGACGATGCGTTAGATTGTTTAACTGGGAGCAAATGGTTTTCTGTCCTTGATTTACGTAGTGGCTACTACCAGATAGCCATGATGGAGGAGGACAAAGAAAAAACCGCCTTCATTTGTCCCCTTGGATTTTTCCAATTTGAAAGGATGCCCCAAGGCATAACGGGAGCGCCTGCAACGTTCCAAAGACTCATGGAGAAAGCTGTCGGCGATATGAATCCCCTTCAGGTGTTAGTTTATCTGGATGATCTCATAGTCTTTGGACGTTCCTTAGAAGAACGCCTCCTGCGAGTGTTAGATAGGCTTGAAGAGGTAGGGCTAAAAATCTCCCTTGACAAGTGTCAATTTTGTCAACCCAGGGTTAAATATGTGGGCCACATAGTGTAGAAGCCGTCGCTAGGTGGCCTATGCCCACAGACCTTAAGTCATTGCGGTCTTTTCTAGGTTTCTGTGGGTATTATCGACGCTTTATAGCAAACTACTCTGCTATCGTTAGGCCCCTCACTGAACTGACAAAGGGTTGTGCACCCACCCAGCATGGAAGGAAGCAAACCCCAGACAAGACCAAGACGTATTTTAAAGACTCAGAACCATTTAGTGACTGATGGGATCAGTCGTGCACGGACGCATTCAATCATATCATTCAGTGTCTGCTCAATGCACCTGTACTGGCATTTGCTGATGTCAATAAGCCATATGTTCTACACACAGACGCAAGTTTCAAAGGGCTCGGTGCCGTACTCTATCAGGAACATCCAGAAGGGTTAAGACCGGTGGCATTCGCCAGCAGAAAGTTGAGCTCGTCTGAACAGCGATACCCTGTACCGCCTCTCTACACTAAATCACCAGCAGTGGTCCTATGGACCTTGCGTGTATTGACTTTTTGTCAATGGAGCCCGATTCAAGAGGCATTAGTAACGTCCTGGTTGTGACCGATCACTATACCAGATATGCACAGGCCTTTCCTGCAAAAAATCAGAAAGCCCTGACAGTAGCTAAGATCCTAGTCGAAAAGTATTTCATTCACTATGGCCTACCTGTTAGGATTCATTCTGATCAGGGAAGGGATTTTGAGTCGAGACTGATAAGAGAACTGCTGACAACCTTGGGCATACGGAAATCACGAACGACTCCGTATCACCCTCAAGGGGACCCCCAGCCGGAGCGGTTTAACTGTACGCTGCTCTCTATGCTGGCTACGTTAGGGCAAGAGAAGAAGAGATCCTGGAGTCAGCATGTGGCTTCATTAGTGCATGTGTACAACAGCACAAAAAGTGATGCGACGGGATACTCCCCTTACTACCTAATGTTCGGTAGGGAAGCTAGACTACCTGTAGACCTGTGCTTTGAGACGTCGAAAGATGGAACTGAGGAGAGGACCCATTTCCAGTATGTTGAAAGCCTGAAACATGACCTGCAAAGAGCCTATCAACTGGCTAGTCAAGCTGCTGACAAGACTAACTTGAGGAACAAGAGAGCCTATGATCAAAAGGTCAGTTTTCAGAACATACAGGAAGGAGACTGGGTTCTTCTAAAGAATCTAGGTCTAAAAGGGAAACACAAGCTGGACAACCGATGGAGTTCCATACCCCATGTAGTGGTAGGAAAGATGCCGAACTTACCTGTCTTCCATGTGAGACCTGAGGGAGACAGAGGCGGAATAAGAACTATCCATCGTGACCACATATTACCTATTGGGCAATCTGTGAGGATCCCAGTGGAGCAAGCCTGTGAAGAAACCTCTGTGAGACCCAGAACATGTTCAACTCGAACAAGACAAAGACAACCAATCATGAGGCAAAGAGAAGAAGTCTCAGAGATGACGGATTCCTCATCCGACGCGGAGTGTGACCATACCAGTATACCATACCGGGATTACATGGAACGTCTACTGAAAAGCAAAGATGTGTCCGATGGAGTCTCAGCGCGTTCACAGAATAAAGACGCTATAGAACCAAATCCTGTGCAGTCGGCTGAAGAACTAGAGTCCAACACAGAAGATGACAAAGAAGGTCAAGTGGTGACAGAGTCGGATCTTTATGATTCTGGAACAGACCTGGATGCTGGAAGAAATTCTGTCTACGCACCTAAAGAAAAACTGAGCTCTAAAACAAAAGTTAATAGAGTATCTAGACCAGGATTAACTGAGAAAAGACAAATAAAACCAGTATTGAGACTTACCTATGATGAACCTGGAAAGGCAAGTGAGCACCCACTTACCATAGTTCATAGAGGAGTGATTATTAAACTACGAAAACATTTGGTTTCCACTTAGTTCATAATTAGGAGCTCATAGTTCTGAAAAAAAAGGAAAAAAAGTTCATTACTCTACATAGTTGTATGTGAGGATTATGTTTCATGTCGAATGAGGGCATTTAGACATTTAGTAAGGGGAGGATGTAGCCCTATGAGAATTTTGGGTATTTCCTAAAATCACTATTTTTATATCGTTTATTTTTTTTTTTATATGTACATTTCATGATGTTAAAAATGTTTAAATAATGTTAATGTGTTTTAAAAAATTAAGTTAGTAAAACTTTACTTACCTGGAAGAAAGATCCAATCAGGAGTCACGGAGAGAGGTCGCGGAGGATGCAGGAAGAGGAGACCAAAAATGAGAAGAGGGAGAGACATGAGCGAGAACCACGCTGTGACTGTCACGTAAGAAACTGGTAAAACACCAAGTTAATGCGTGTGATAGTAAATGTACTGGTAGACTGCACGAAGAGTGAGTTACAGACATTTGACTAAGTTTACGGTGTGACAGTTGATGGTTTTGAGGAACTCGGTTATAGGTTTCCACGAGGAGAAAGAGTGGACGGCTAGTCAGCACGATTTAGTTACCAGGACTTTGCCAGCGAGTAGCCTGCTCGGTTGCCCTTTTGTGCATCATCTGAAGAAGCAATTATCTCCAGAACCATTCCCTGCATAGCTGTCGGACGACGTCTTCAATCACCAACATCACAAGCATTGCGTTGGCATGGCGTGATTGACAACACTGCTATCAGCACTTCTACAGCAGTGAGTTTTTTTTTCTGCGCCACGGCGCGAAGCGACCATTGTGTTTAAGGTCTCCCCGCTCACAAGCCACGCTACAGGCCTGCACCGTGTCCTCTTCTGACTGTGCGGATATTCATTTTTATTTCATTGAGTGGCCATTTAGTCATTTTGCCGGCTTAGTTTAATTTTGGGGAATGTAATTGTGTTTCATCTGAATTGCACTGTTGATATTTGAACTGTATATATGTACATCTGGAACACCTATACTAGCATCCAAATATAAATCAGTAATTAGTAAACTTTTCTCCAGTCTACATTGTACACATAATAAAAA